>OX421896.1:14469422-15719422 GCA_949128065.1 Beris chalybata | reverse complement strand
GTGCTCGGTTCGTATAAATTTGCGTTTTGAGAAAATTCCTCGCTAATAAATTTATTAAAAGCGATCTTATCTCTGAACCGAATGCGGGTTTTTCTGCTTGATTTTTCCAGCGTTTGTGTTAAGGTTTTTCCTATATACGTTTGAAATTCTGCTTGGCGCTGCCTATGGTCGGGATAGCGCGTTTTTTTTCTACTCCTTGATATGCGAGATGAAAAGGGAGGTTACTGTCAGTTTTCTGCTTATATCAAGACCCCGAAGACTACTGCCAATCGACAGTGTCAGCTTTCGACATATAGACAACGTTTACGTTCGGATCGAAATTACTGCAATGATGAGGATAATGATGTCAAGTTTTCTTAGATATAAACTTCATGTCCATGACGACTACATATAATCGTAGTGTATCTCAACCTCATATAGGACCCAGCCGACGACTACGATGATGACGATAATGATGATGACGAAGAGAAAGACGATTGGTATTTAAGATAAAAAGGTTTGATATTCATTTTGCTCTAATGAAATAAAGTTTAACTGAACGTATCTAAATGTTAGATGTACGCCACGGTCCGTTATTATTGTCAATTGTGGCTAAGATAAATGTTTCATTGCGTAGGCAAATGAAAACGAGGGAAATTGTTTAATTATCTCACGGAAATGTTGTGAATTTTCGTTATTATCCTACAGAATACATCACTCGCGTATAAGTAGACTTAGGGGGTCTAGTAGAGAGTTCAAGATTTATTAATGCAAAAGTATATTACTTTGTTTCGATTTCAATGAGATGAAATAATGATGATATCGTTTCAAATAATAGCATGGCATTGTTTCTAATTTTATTACCGAAAGTAGGTTCCATATTTCTTACAGATCCCTTAGTAAATAGGCGAAAATGACGTGATTGACTATAGTAAAAAATTTAAAACCGATAATCGAAGTGCACTACATACTTCCGAACCACAATAGGTTCAAGGATTAAATTTCCGTTAATACCTTTGTGTACTTTCCATACAAATGTCGCTGGCAGAATATTTTTTAGTTATTATATTGTCTGTGATCAGACTTAGGAGATATGACGAATTGTGAAAACATATACAAACCTATTAAATCCACTTGGGGGTTGAATTTCAAAAAAATAGTAAAATTAATTTTTAGTTCTTGGCATGAAGAAAGAAATATTAACCAATTGTCTATCTCATCAGAACTAAAGGATGAAAAAAATTGTGAAACTATACGCAACCACTTTTCACACCCCTTGCAGGTTAAATATAAAAAAATCGTGAAATGTGCTCATAGGCGATTATAAAAAAAAACTTCGTAAAAATAAAAACTAATCTGACATCTCATGAAACTTTAAAAATATGTCGAAACTGTGAACCTCTAAACACCCAATAAGGTTAAATATTTAAAATTCTTGAAACTGATTTTTTGGGCATTAAATAGGAACCCTTAGAAAATAGAAAACAATTCGATATCTCAACAGCTGTAAGAAATATATATAATTTTGTGAGCTGAAAACCAATACGATGTGTCATCACTACTAAGAGATTTGACAGAATTCGTTAACATATGTTTAATACTTTTTTCATCTGTTAGCTAATATAAAAAAATAAATCTTTATACGATTATAAAACAAGTCAGTGAAAGTTAACAGATATTTGATGTATAATCAAACAAATTAGTGAATTATTAAAAATTTATGTAACCTAATTACACCCCCTATGGGTCAAATCACAAAAAAATCTAAAACCAATTTCAAGGCGTTCGTAAAGAATAGGTAAAATAACAATTAATTGAATATTTCAGAAGACTTAAGAGATATGACGAAATTCGTGATATGTGTGTTAGCATTGCAATTTCACTGATAATTGATTTAGCCCCTTTACCGAACGCCAATTGATATTTTTTTTTTTTATCTAATTATTAAAAATAATAAAAAAGTAAAAGCATGATTAAATATGAGTTGTTTTTCGGCGTCAGGAGTAAGACCCCAACACTTTCACTCCTGTATAGTTTTCGTTTGGTTTCCAGCAGCTGTCAGGGTGTTTCGGATAGTAGGCACGGGCACCCACCCTCTGAACAGTCTATGCCATCCGATGACGAAACAGCTCCTTCGGACCTATTCCAGCACAGTCTTATAAACTTGCCTATCCAGTGATGATTTTCCAATTGTCATGTTCTCAAGGACATCGATTATTCAAAAGTCGGGGATATCGTGTTGGGGTTTTACTTCACTGACACCGGAAAACAACTAACATTTCATCAAATGTACTTATATCATATGGTAGCTTACCATGAAAAATTAATTATCTAATAAAGTAAAAGCATCATTACAAACATTAAAAATTCCAATTTCATATAATTTTCTTATACGCTTTAAGAGGCGACTGCAGATTGTGTTTGATCGCTCTTTGATGTAATATATTAAGATTTTTTATTTCTCCGCTATAAAATCCTTGTATCATCGGAAATTGAAAGAAACGCGAATTCTTTTACATCACGGCAGACCTCAGTTGCAGTTATTTATGATTTATTAATTTTGAAATCAATTTCACACTATAATTTTGCTTATGACGATTGAATTTCTAACATCAAATACTCAAAACACTTTCTATTTTTGTCCGAACCTATAAAATGTAAAATACCACAACTAATCGAGAATGCATTGCTAATTGTTTTATCGCGCATATTTGCTTCTATTTAATTCACAGTTTAACGACATACTGCATCTTTCATCGACAGCTTTAAACTCTTGACCACAGTCGGACAGGTAGCTAGGTATACCTGTGGACATCTTCTGTAGCATTCCTCGGGTGTTATCTTGCCCGGGATTGGAGTACCTCGTACCGCGTCGACACCACATAAAAGTGAAGATGAAGAGAAAATTGCAAAATAGTTGCTCACTGTCCAGTGCTAAAGTTCTGATCGGTGCAAACCTTTAGCTTCTAGAATGCTATCGGTGCCACCTAGCCTCGGGTTTCTTGCATAGCTACTTGTAGCTGAAGATAAGAAACGGACCTCGTAGAGCCGGACAATTTGCTAGAACGACTTAAATCTTGCGATAGGTCGGTCCACTTCGACTAATTTCTTTTGTATGCCCGCCTCCACACTTCCTTAAGACTCTATCCGACAAAATATTGTTATTTCATTATTAGAAGCTCTGTGCCAACCGCTTGTAATTGGACCGAATTTTCTTCAGGTACACAATTTTCTTTTTTGATTGGTTTTTCTTTTTTTTACGAATTAATCGTCTTCGGCAATTTTCTTATAAGAAGTATCCTCCGCTGGACCAAAGGCCAGCGAAAAGTGGACTATGACTGGCTATTCGCAGAATTTTAATCTTATGCGCGATGCCTTCGGATGCCTTGGCGTTTGGAGAAGAGGCGGAGCTGATACACCCGCTGTGCGACTAATCCGCATTAAAAAGGTTTTCATAAATTTTCATAATTTAGTTGAAGCGCAGATCAATTCGAAATGGAGGCGGTGCTTTCGAAGCGATTCGACGCTTAGTGTATTTTTACGCAAATGGAGGTCGATGGTGGGAGTTTGCTATACGAAATTTAAATTTTCTTTTCTGATTTGAAATCTGTTTGTTGTTATACTGTAAAATTATTTTGTTATTATTGCGTGGATTTCACTTTGCAGAAGTCGATACTATTTAAAGTATCGTACATTTTACAGTGCGTTAGTTATTTTACGTTATTACAACAACAGGTAACATTTTTCTTTCCAGTCCAACGTATGGCCTTAATTGAATAATATCCCTAATTTCTGTCTCGCAATGTGTCGTATTCGCTGCTACATTTGCAATTTCCTTGCCTGGAAGAATGGTCAAAATTATTTTAAGATTCTTTAGCCTTTTTCGATCCATTAGAATTTTTCGAGCTCCTCATTTGGGTTAGTAGATGGCTCAAATTGAAGAAAGACCATGTTTTCCAAGTTAATTTAAAACTGTAAGACTGAGTATTTCTCAGCTTGTGGAAATATTCTGCAAGACCTTCAATCCGCCTTTTTCAGCACAGGTTTTTCAAGAGAGGATCTAATGCAACACAATTGATAAATAATAAATAATAATCAATGTCGCCACAGCCCAAATCGGGCCTAGGCCTTGAAGTAATGCTAGAGTTACTTCATTACTACACTATTGAGCTAAGTACTCTCCATATGTTAATTTACTGGCATAACTTTTAAGGAATAATTGTAGAGAAAGAAATTGATGATCCGTCGAGCCGGATTTAACGACAAATGGATGTGAGAAGTAGTGTGAAATAATTTTATCGAGAACCTGAATTGCAATATAGTTGAGCCACATGTGATTGTAAATTGTACCTACATTTCTAGGAGTGGTGAAATCCAGGTGGATACAATATGGTCTCCTTTTGATCATCCCTAAGTGAGTCTTTCTGTCGTATATAGCTACATCTATCTTATATGAATCTCTAAGAGTTAAACTGGTATCCTACATTATCAATGCGTTTTAATTTAAAATTTGTATGTTAAATCTCTGGAAAAATATTAATATTATATATAAATATTTAAGCTACCTACATTTTACGGATAAAACCAAACCATCAAACACCAAATCGGTTTTTTTAAATCTTGACCATCACTTGTATAATCAACCAATTAGTTTCATGTGTGGCTACAAAAGTGGATTGTAGCTACATCTAGCAACTTTACCTACTAGTCTTAACTTAATTAATTATGATTAAAAGCCATATTTTATCTCAATAATATTATAATATTTTCCATGTAGACATTAGCCGCAATCAAAGTCGATATGAAACACGACGTCAAACTACTACTACTAAAAACCGTTTTCGTTCCAACCAATATTCGTGGCGAGCTGAAGTAGCTACACAAGCACTCTTCTCCCAAGTACCCTTTAATAGCCATTGCTAGAAAAATTATTGAACTCTATTACCAATAACGACTCAATTTCATATCCGTACCATACAAAATAACTCCATTATAAATCACATCAAATTCATCTTTTCCCTTCCACGTTATTTTCACTTTGTGACGTATTTATGGATTTTATGTGGCATCGCTTCATTCCGAATTCATCCATCGCCTGTCACACCAGGTAACAGTTTCAAATAAATGACAAAAAGCATCCTCAGAATTTATTCAAACGGAAAAAACGCTTTTGAATACGAACTGGAAATCTACAGGGTCTTCGTGTTCATTTTCCACCGTAAATTCACCTGAAATAAAAATACGGGAGAGCACAAAATGCAGAAAAAAAACCAGGAAAAAAAGGAAAACTGTCTGGTTCTCTTCAATATTCAAATGCCACCATCCCTCACGAGTAGGTACCCAGAGTATCCAGTACCCGGTACTCTTGACTTCCAGATTTATCGTCACAAACAGCCACCAACAACAACGTCAATATCAAAATGATGACGACTCGACTGCTATGAGCTTACCTGTTGGAGGCAGAGGCGGCGGGGGACATCACCTCACTATCGGCTATGGAGTTGTATGCAAAAATCCACTTTTCAGGACGATGGTTAAAAAAAAACACAAAAAAATGAATAAATAAAAAGTTTACCTATACGCCAAACAAACCGAAGGTACAAGATATTTTATGAATGCCCTGGTGATAAACGTTTGACATGAGACGGACTTTTCAATTCATAAGCGCTGACTGTTGGGAAAGGTGAGTTAGCACTTTGACTCGTTTTGCTTATGGCCAGCCAGGCAGCTAGCCAGCTAGCGAGATTGGCTTATGCTATTTTATGGCTGAAGCCCCCGGCTTATGCAAGTCAACTGAAACGAAATAAAATTCGCAATGCAACAAGCTTTACATTCACGTCAAAACTTTGTTTTCAATTCATCTCGTGTCGCTTTGTTTATTATCACGTCACTAATAATTGGTGAACTTTTTCACAAAATGTTCACAATTTTGAAGTGTGGGTGCTATTATTGAGTTTAATTTATTTTGATCTCGAAACGCTTAACAATCTGCTCACAGACATCGAAAAGACTTACTTAAAGAGTGTGAGAATTCAAGCCACTTTTCAATCGATAGTGCATTGGCGTGACATTTTTTGTACTAATTTTAGCAAGTCTTTCGATAAACTGAATCATTCCATCCTGGTTCATTGCATCTTAGTTAGTTTTATTCGGTCTTGAATTAGGGTGTACCTTAAACTATTCGCAACTGAAAACTGTTGGAGTACCTCAACACATCTCTCAAAGGGAAGGATACCAAAAAATCGATAAACATCCAATGGTTTCGATTCTCTTAAAAATTTAAATCACAGATTTTTTTCAGTAATTCTTTGAGTCTACAAAGTTTTAAAATGTTTTTGATCAAAAAATAAATTCAGTCAAGAGTGAATTGCGTGTTGAAATAAGGCCTTTCTTATCGAGTAATATATATAAGCGATTACGCCTTAGGACCTCTATGGGGTAAAGTTATTAGTTCTGTCACCAAAAGAATAATGTGCACAAGCTGCAACAGTGCAGCCCGGTTATAACGTACCTCGTGGGGACCACAACAAGTAGAACGTTATAACCGATAGTACGTTATAACAAAAAATTAAAAAAATGTTGTTTCTATTTATAAGAATAATTTCTTTATTACAGAATAGAGTCAATAAATTCATAATACAAAATTGTAGACTTCTAACTCAGATAGGATAAAGAAATTCAGTAAAATTGAAAAGGATGCTCCAGTTTATTTACCAACTATATATTGGGTCATTCCATCAAAAATCGCCAAAAAAATTTCCGCCAAATTTTGTTCCTTACCATCGTCTATTCTTTTGAAAATTTTGTATAGGTACTTGAAGAATTAGTAAATAAAAAAATAGTTTCAATTTTTTGTTTCAATCTAAAGCTTTTTGTTAGTACCATATGTTAGTAAGTTTTCGCAAAGTTTTCGTCCGAGTCCTCTTTGAAAATTCATATCTCTTGTAATTTTTATACTAGAATAATGAAATAGGACTTATTTTAAAGGTGTCGCAATATAAAAAAAACACGAACAAAAATTATTCTTAAAACTTTTTTTCAATTCGACCGTAAACAGATCGAATTAATATTTTGTACGTTATAAAGAATTCAAGTGCTATGAGAACGGGTACATTATAACCAATATGTACGTTATAAAAGGGTACGTTATATCCGTACAAAAATACAAAAACTTTTCACATTTGTGCATGGGGATTAAAAAAATTACTTTATAACCGAAAGTACGTTATAAAACTTTATAAGCGGGTTGCACTGTAGTATATTGGAAGGAATCAATTCCGTACACATTACTGGTCATACCGGTATGATATTGATGGAATGTTCAAACTTGGTATTTAATAAAGATGAACTCGAAAAGTAATCTAAACCCAAAAGAAAAACATGAAAAACTGTACACATTTTCACGAATTTTGTCACATATTGGCTGCCGAAATATCGAATTAATTTACATTATTATTTTTTTAATAATAAGGTATTGTGATCGACCTGAAATTTCAAAAAAATTTGCTACCCTGAAATTTTGTATTTTCACGTTTTAAAACTAGTAGGCCAAAAAAAAAAATGTCCGTCTGTCCGCCGAACGCAAAACGGTTTGATGACGCATAGCTCACAAACCCGTTGAGATATTAAGTTGATTTTTATGGTCGGTGGAATAGGTAAACTCCTACGATTGGTATCTTTTTCGGTGGTAGGGTGTAAGGGGGAAGGAGGGGCGCGCTTTAAACGAAAAATTTTGGTTTCGAGATCTCAGGAACTGCTTTTGATAGGAAGCTGAAACTTGGAACAAATGTACATAGTATGTACTATGATAGTGGACCTATTTGCAAAAAAATTGGTGATAAGGGTTGAGGGCTGTGGGAGTGCGGGGAAAAAATGTCTCTGAAATGTTTGAAAGCTGGTATTATGTCATTCTAAAATCCATATCTCCTGAACCATTAATCTGAGAAGGGTGAAATTCATCATTCAAAATGATCTTAAAAATATTACAGGAGTTAGGCCTAGTAGACTTCTAGCAGGAAAAAAATTTTTGGGACGGGTGGTGATGGTGGGAGGGGGTGGAAAGAAAAGAATTCTGATTTTTATTTTTCGAAATCCGCATAGCATAAAAAGTTAAATATTGACGACTACGTAGAGTCACTGTAGAAATATCCTGGAAAAATAATTTTTTTGATTGGAGTAGCAAGGTACGTACGTGGTTTGGGTGGTTTTTCATATGTATCTCAAAAACAGAGTATACTAGACACTTAGTAAGTATATGTAGAAGTGTTAGAGGAGTAATTACAGCAAACAAAAAGTTCAAAATTGTATTGATGTACAGCAGTAATGCGGTGTAGCTCACTATGCGACTGACATCCTAAAGAATAAACAGGTGGCTATTTGGAACGTTATTTTTTAGGTTATCATTTGCATAGTAATCTACAACACCGTATCTCAGTATTAAACACTTTTTGGACTTCTACCCAAAAATAATAAAGTTGGCAAAAATTTTTCATCTGAGGGCTCTTTATATAAGTGCCAAAAAATCATATTCTAGATTTTTCAATACTCAACCCCTGAGGAAAATATTGTACATTTTCACGAATTCCAACATATTTCGTATGTAGGTGAGCTTCAAATATAATCGCCCAAAAATTTATTTAAGAGTTTGTTAATATTCAATCGTCAAGTGGGTGTGAGGTGGTGGTGTAACTGTTCACAAATTATGAAACTTTATTTGAAATCATTCTAGTAATTAATTTAAAAATTTTGTGACATTCACAATTCAATCTCTAATGAGGTTTAGCCAATTCCGACATATATCTTAGGTTTGATAAGATATCGAATTGTTTTGTTTACTATAACGAGCTTCTATAAATGGCTGAGATTGGTTTTATACTTAACCCTTCAGGAGTTATGTAGATATTTTGTTACCCATTGATATTGAAATTGAAAAAAATAGAAATTAGTATTAATAATGTTTAAATATAAGAAAACTCTGTTCCAAATATTTCACACTTTATGTACACTTCAAACAAATACGCTCTATGTCGATGCTTTAATTAATAACCCTGAGACGGAGTTGCATAATGGAAATATTGGCAATAGTCATTGCAATAATAGAAATACTTGCGTGATCGCACTCAATCAAGTCAGTCAGTAAAATGTTAAAATTATTTAATTCTTAAAAACAAACACAAATTTCTGATATCTGTTCGTAATATGGTTCCATGTTCATTCAGGTACATAAAAACAAAGTTCACGTCACCGACAGGTGTTTGCGTCAAGTACAAGTAAACTCGTAATAAAATCGAAACATTATTAAATTGTCACATACGATAAATACGTAACCGGTAAAGTTTAATGAAACAAACACAAAGCTTGGAGGCGAAACCATCTGAGCATGATGCAGTTTTGTCACGACAAACTATTAAACGCCATCATACCGCAGGTATTATAGGTGTAGTGTGGCCGCGATAGATACCTGTAAGCTGCACGCTCAAACTGGATAACACCGATGATCAGATTAACTCTACCGATTACAACTTTGCAGGTGAGGAAAATTTGTTTTTTCCACATTTATCCAATTTTCCGCAGAACATGTAGAAAAAGCAAAGTCTTCGTTGACTTCGTGGCTTTCGGCAGGGATCTTTCGTTGCGCGTAGGAAATTGATGGGTTCGGGATGAGTTTTACGGTAAGGTGTGGAAAACAATTTGTTGACGAAATGGTTAAGTCAGCGATGCACTCTATAATTGCATCAGGTTTTGCACCTGTAACTTTTTTGAAATTTTTCAGCTGATTGGTTTAGTTTGAATTTTGGTTTGATTTTTTTTTTAAATTTATTTCACATATGAGACAAATTGCAGTCACAATTTCAGTACCTATATGCATACACGTTTCATAATACAATGATCGATGCGTCTGTGAAAATTTTCCTGGCACGAATCCAGCTAGGAAAGAGATTACAATTGAGAGTCAGTCGAATGGCTTGATGCGGTGTCGTATTTTTAGTGCACATTGTTCTAGGAGATTATCAGATCAAAAATCTGCCATTCGGTTTTATGAAGAAAACCTTTTCTTAATATTCTGAATTTTCTTTTTTTTTCCTCAACTGTGGTTTTATTTATGCGAACCAACTTTTCAGAACATATTGTATAAGATGTGATCTGTAGACATTTTCTAAATTTATGTTATTTGTGTTAATTCGCTTTAGATTGTTTCACGTCAGAATAAATTTTTGTTATTAATAGGCATAATATGCAGGGTTCTTCGATTTTTTTAGTGTGTAAATGTGTGTTTTTAGCTGTACGGCTTGAAAATAGAATTTTACATAAATTTATCAGACAAATAGCAAAATTTGACAGAATGTGAAAATGAGAAGAGACAAGAATTTGATTTGTGACACTACCGAAAATTACAACCAACTGCCAAATATTTGAATGTAGTTTTGTTGAAAGTATTTGGAAATTGAATATATTTTTGTTTTTGTTATTGCCAAAAAAAATGTTGGCAGGAAATATTTGGGCCAGTATGATAATTTTATTCCTCCTTATAAACGATTCACGGGAGTTGTTATTAAGCGTTTGAAACTCGATCGACTTATTAAGTAACAACGTTAATACTACTAAAGCCCAATTTATTAAAATACAGAATTTTGAATTTCTATTTTTTTTTAACATCTCGTCTTAAATGTTATAAAAAATAATTTTAAGTAGTTGTTTTTAAAGTAAATCTAAATCAAATCTATAAATAAAACTGACCCTACGTTAAAATAAAAAAAAGATCTGATTGGCTATCGCTGTGTATACCTACCTAATTCCACGTTCTCGAAAAAACAAAAAAAAAAAAAAATCAATGTCTGTTTTCAATAAACAATGCCGCCCATCAATAAATGTTGCTACGTAATTGCTTGTGATCGTTTAGTACTCAATTAATTGTTTTTCTTTGTAGCTTGAAACAATATTCCATCCTCGAATTTCGTAATAAAATGTTTTAAATACGAATTTCTTTTAATTAAAAGTAGAACAAGAAAATTTCTGGAGCGAGTATTTTAGTATGAATTCAAATATGAAAACATTATTTAACGCATTGATTTCATAAACGGCAAAGTGTTTTTTATAATAATTAACTCAATCATAATGTCTTTCAAGGAAATCACGAAACAAAATGTTTGCTTTGACGTCCTTCGGTTAAATTTAAAAGGACTCCATTATTATAAATTATCATTAAAAAAGATATGTATATAAATAATAAATACAAAAATGATCCAAAAACGTACGATCAGTTATCAAAAAAATTCTGATACTGCCTTTCTAGTAAAAGTATTTCATCATTGGTTTAATTTCATTTTGATTAGGTCTATAGCTATATAGTGCTCTACTCTAGTCGGAAACTACAAGCTTGGATACAAAATTGTTGAAAATGATATTAAAAGAAAACAAGCTTTTGAACAATACAGCATACGAAAATTAGATAGATTGGTGGCGTTCTTTTCACATAAAAGCTATGAGTAACACACTCGGGGCGCAACTATATTATTTTATGGGTATAAGTGCGGATACGTTTAAGGCTAAGATGCTGCATAAGTTACATTAAAAATACGCTTTTGGAAAAACGACCAAAAATCAAAAAACCTACTTTTGACCGTTTTTATAAGTTTGAATCACAACTTTGAACAACATTGTACGGCAATCAAATTCTAGACAGTCTAGCGCCTTGCTAATTATTTCACAAGTGTTGCATATTCCATTAATCGTGTCACGAGTCTCGTTCCATATACGTAACTCCAAAAAAACATGTTTTCTGAATATGATGTTTTATATTTAGCTTAAAATTTCAAATACAGTGCGGCAACTTTAAACTCGTCCATCCAGCACTTTGTTACATGTCCGCACTTATTTTTGCAGAATAATCACACGACTTAAAATGATAGATGTACCTACTATATTTCACCTGCAATCATTCGTGTGATAATAAGGCGAGAATTTGGGCAATTTATGCCTTTTCAATAGAGCAAGGAGTTTCAATTGGGGTGGTGCCAAAAGAAGAAATCCATTTAATTTTTAAGTTTTAAATTATAGAAAAACTGAAAGAATTTACTTTCAAATTGATGCTTATGCTAGAAAGTTGAAACTTGGCATACATACATTTATGAATCCAGTTATTATCGTACACTTAGTTTAAAGAAGGGTGGTGAGAGTATACGGTTTTAGAGGAAACTGCTAATAGTGTACATATTCCGTAAACTTCGAATTTGATTCTTAAATCACATTTTTATTGTAGAAACTCTATTAAGCTGCCCCCAACTTCGTGGTTGGTGTACAACCTCGTTTTGAACAGACTGTACAAAAATATTATTAATAAGTGTACGCTCGCGACTGGCAGTAGTGGATCATCGTCGAAATGATCCTTGTCTTGGCTACAAGAACATTCCGAATCGCTATCCCGCCTTACATCTTTCATATTCCACTGTTGTTTCTTCGAAACATATGTTGATACGACTGGTCTTGGAATGAACTTTTATAATGTATCTATATCTTTGCGAGCTCGAGCCAATATCGTCTCGGTTTCTTGCCTCTGACATTTTATTAAATTTATAATGGCCCGACATAATGGGTTATGGGTGCACAGTAGTTCACCTTTTTTCCTCTCGGCTTGTCGAGTCGTTTTTCCAAATTGGATTTTCCCGAGAATTCTGTCGTACATTTACCAGGGAGACATGATGCTATTCGTACTTATTCTTCGTCATTTTCTTATGGAAAATGTGTAATATGCTGGCGAGTTTTAATAGTGACGAGTTGTTGTGTTGTGACGCGATCTATTATCTTGTTTTTTATTTCTTCTTCTTTTTGAATAATTCGCAAACGAGGACAGTTTTATTGAAGTCGCTGAGAATACTTTTTGCATGGATTATGGGTGGTATAATTGCTAATTTGTTGACTAGACGGAGATTGTCATGCAACATCTTCGGATACGTTTTTAATGGAATGAGTCGGATGTTTTTTGGTTTGCTTCTAAAGAATTCGGAACATTTTGAGTTGTAGATGTCTATGAAATTGTGGAAGATTTATTTCAAGTCTAGTTTCATAAGTGCATTCTTCTCACAAAATTAAACACAATTTATTACCTATCTGTGATTTGAGATTTATGACTTACCCCAAAAGTATCTACATGGAACGAAATACATTCATCGAATGTCTCGCTCGAATGTCTTGTCGAATGTACGAGCACGAGAATTCAAATTCAGCAGAATAATTTGAAACAGTGTCTTAATTCGTACTAAAAAAGATCAAATTTTCCACACAACTAAAAACAATAAGAGTTAATTTCATACGTTATTTTTATTATTACCTTAATATTTTTACAATTTCATTTATTTTTGTTACCTATTTTAATTAGGTATGTAAATAAGTCAAATGAATATTAGAAGACACTGTGCCGCCTAACTATTTGTTTATTATAATTTATAATATAAGAGATATGTCCAAATTGTCTTCAAATACGTGGAAATTAGGCAGCCAATCCTTCGGGCCGATTGGTAGCTGAAAGTTGCATGATCGCAATATCTTCATCCCTTGGCTTGTCACTGCTTCCGTTTCTTGAAGTTTTGCCAGCCTGATGATTCTCCCAAAGGACTTGTCCTTGATCGCGAAATATGCTACTATCGTTGTGATTAGTACGATTGAATTTTGATTGATCGCTTGGGCAAGGACTAACACTCGATCGTTGTTGTTTATCGCTGTTATGCGAAGACGGTGAGGAGCTATTGTTGTGATGTCCTGGAAGAAGATTTGGCATTGGCGGTGGACCATGGCCAGGTAAAAATGGTGTAAATCCTAAAAGTCCGGCGTATTTGTTCGTGATTCCGTGCATGTGATGTGCAGGATTATAAGGTCCAACGTTGATATCATTAAACTGTAAATAGTAAGAAGTTATTTGGAGAAGTTCTATATCATATCTCGTTTGGTTTTTCAGGTACCTTATGCTGCATCCCGTTCAAAAAAGGCGGAAGATATGGATAGAAGAAATCTGGACGACGCTGAAGAAATTCAGGATCTGGAGGATTTACTTGAAGCGAACGATTAAGCGGTAGCTCTAATGACATACGACGACCACGTCGCGATGATCCATTCGTCCACATATGGGTTCCCATATGAACCTAAAAGATTTTTCTCAAAACCGACTCGAAAGTATGAGTAAAATGACAGTGCTTCACCTTCAAGTTTCCTTTGGTTGTAAATGCTTTCTGGCAAACTGAACATCGGAATGGCTTATCACCAGTATGCGTTCGCATATGAATCTGTAGGGCTGAACTAGAACTGAAATTCTTCCGACAAATCGTACAGTAATGTTTTGTATTTATAGGTCCATCGATTAATTGTTGTGATTGTTGGGCCTGAAGTTGTTGTGATTGTTCTTTTGGTGTAGGGTTTGATTGGTTTTCGTAGACTATAAAAAAGATTGATTCAAGCAAACTTAGAGCTGATTTAACCATGCGCTACTTACTTTGTTGTCTTTTGGGTAAAGGTTGCTCGATTTCGGGTAATTGTCGTTTAATACCGCCTCCTATTGGATACGGTAGGTTCTGGTGATCAGGTCTAGTTGGTGGTGATTGTGTTTGATTATTATTGGAATGTTCGATATCGTATACGTGCGATTTATGCGGTGACAGGGATTCATTTGGAGACACCGAGTGCGAATGAGATTCGAAAGGAGAAGCTTCTGCAGACTGATTGGAATTTTGACTGCCATCACGATCCTTATGATTAAGTAAATGTTGTTTCATATTTCCCTAGAGAAGCAGAGGGATGATGCGTTAGATGAGTGAAAAGGTGGTTTGCTTAATACAAGTTTTAACGCATTAAACTTGTATTAAGCAAATTTTGAGCTGCTTTTGAAGGTTAATACAATTCTATTTAAAATGAAAATTAAGACCGTTCTGGACTTCTACAAAAATATAGTAACGGTGACTCTTGGGAGATATTTATTTGAATTTTTCTATGATTTCAAGAAGACGTACACTGTTTTAAAAAAAATTTAAATTTAAAATTTATTTTAACTCGAAATTTACTGTATATTTCATTTTTTGAAGTAAAAATACTTTTACATGAAAGTACACGTAAAAGTACTCACTGCAAGCAGTTTTACACGAAATTACTGGTATTAGTAAATTATTCATGTACCTTTCAACTGAAACCTACAATTTACTTGTTAAGTCTCACAAAATTACGCAACATTTCGTGTAAAATTAACTATATGAATTGAAAATTACGTTCTTTTTCAAGTAAACTAAGAGGTTGGACGTTTCATTCGATTCTGTAATTTACTGGAATTAAAATTAAGCACCTTCGGTGACGCATTGGCTACATATGGCGCGAAAGCTACGCAGCAAAACCAGTATTAATCGCGGGTTCGATTCCTACCTACAACCAATATCTTAAATAGTATTGGTTTCAGAGTGTAACTCTACGAGCATATCTACTGAATTTGCAGTGAAATGAGTTGTTGTGAAGTTGAAATTTACCGATCGAAAATTGAAATTTACTAACCGAAAATTGAAAATTACAATCAAATTAACTTTTACATCGCAATGTAAATTTACTTGAGAAAGTACTTGCCTCGTATCCATCTTAACTGTGTAGAGGATAAAATATTGATATAACCTATTAGGAGTTGAATATCAAAAATATCATAGGCCGATTTTTAGACGATTGCATATAAAGCCCGTTTGAGTAAAAAACAATTCGATATCGCTTCAGACCTAAGCTGTATGTTGGAATTTGTAAAACGTACGTAAACATTTAAAACCCTTGCTCGACATTATTGGGAGGTAATTTGACAATTAGATGTATAAATAATTTGGCGCCCAATGTAGGGTCATAAATCATATAAAGGCTATGTTAAGTCGAGAAGAAAAATTAATGTGGACAACAATATTGGCCACACTTTTAGTGTCATTGTTTTAGAGGTTCAAATGCCAAACATTTTGGCATACTTATAGAAGACATTGAAGCGGTCATTCCGCTTGTAATTACATGGGATCTAGAAAAACGTGAAGTGTGAAGCTGGTAAAAGTATCGAAGTATCGACCTACAAATTAATTATATTAAATTTAATTTCTGCAAATCTTTTATCACTTTTTTCGGGTGTTTTTTTTCTTCCTGGTTATTCATTTCACTACTGGACCCGATTTTAGAAGGACCAAGTTTCTTCTAGACCTTATATAAAAGCATCTCACTATTATAGTAGATATTATAACACACCACAGCAGGAAACTTATATGCTAGGGTGGTATCTACTTTTTTAAGCCAATATAAAATATTATTAAATTTATGATTGTAATATTCATTCGCTTAAAACCATACTTCCTATAGAAGCTAGTTCAATAATACAGTTTATATGTTTACATGCCACCTATAGCTTTAATTTTAAATATGCTTAGCCTATAATTTGCCACCAACAGTTTATTTTCACCCACTTAATTGTGTAATTAATTCAAATTTATGATATTTTATAATGCAGTAAATTGTTGAGCCTTTCTTTTCGCTCATAACATCGACCAAATCCTATATGAAATATGTACAGAAATCAAGACTATCAAACATAAAACATTGGACATTAACTTGAACGCTGTTTGCATATTCATATCTTTTTACTACGGAGGTATACGCTACAGCCTACCTACTATCCGGATAACTAAACACTAAATAACTCGAAGCGGTAATGTCTTTAATTCAAGCAATTCATAAATAATTTAATCTTGGTGTCTTTCGCGTATGGCTCTATTCTATCACCTGTGTATGCTTGAATGCCTGCTCCAACGATAGGTGCATTAAATAAAATTCAAATTGCACAAAGTCTTTGTGTAATAATTATTAAGTATCTAGGTATGTATGTATGTTCGGACGATAGGTTCGGTGTTTTATAGTACGGCCTTTATCTACCGCGATATGTTACTAGGAATAACTGTCAATTGTGATATAATTTTTCTAAGACGACGGTTATGCGATAGATAAATTACTCGAAAAGATATCAACTGTTTTATATCCACTTATGATCAAACACATGGGTTACAATTACCAGCGGCTATATGTTATGTATGTAAAATCTATCCAAGAAAATTTTCTTCCACTTCGTTGGACCCGTGCCAAAATATTCGACTAGAAAACAGACAATTCTATAGCGGCATGTCGAGCATGTCATTTTCAATAGAAGTTCTTAATGAATCGAAAATATAAAATAATTACAATTTGCATTGCACATGCCGGTATTGTTCTCATATAGCCGCGTGCTGTCATCACATCACTGCGTTTTAGATGTATGGCATATTTGTGTAGATGGATATCTACATTTATGATTCAAAGAATACGTAAAAGTCCCATCATGTTACAATCTTGGAATTTAACAAAAAAATATTTAACAGACTGCCGACACGAAATGGAACATTTAGTGCAGAATTTTCATGTTGTATTGAATTGAAGTGAAAAACCAACAGCTGGCTGATCTTATCACAAAATTGACAATGTTCAAAAATTCTTATGAGTTAGTGACTTGTTATTTTTGAAAGATGGAAATTTAAAGGTATGTTTGTATTGTATTTAAATAAAACTTACTTTTGTGTTGACGTAATGAAGAGTTGTATGTACGATTTCTTCTCGCTAGAAAAGAAGAAAAGTTTAAGCCATTTTTACTTTATTATTTTAATATAATAAAGTATTTAATATAATTTTCACATTAAAGTAGATATTTTTAGAATATAATCTGAGCTAAAAAAAACTTAACACAGAGTGGATAGAACAAAAATGCTAGCCACACAGCGAAAAACAGGTCTGAGACTTTTAAATAATTTTTTAAATTTTATTAAGTATAAGAACATAGGGTGTTGAAATATCGACACAATATCATATTAAAAAATTCTGAAACCAAGTTTTGAGCGATTATACCGAAAACCCGTTGAAGTAAAAAACAATTTAATGTCTTATCAAACCTAACAGGTATGTCGGAATTCGTAAGGATAAATGCAATCATTTACACCACCTGAGGGGTTATATATGACGAAATCCTGAAACCAATTTTTAATATAGGTACATATGTAAAAAGCCCATAAAACGAATTTCATATCTCATCAAACCTAAAAGATATATCGAAATGCATCAAAACTTGAATAACTACATTCAGGGGAGTTCAATTTGAAAATTTACACATTTCATTGATTCATTTTTTGACTAACCTTCGAATGCTGGATTTGTTTATTTAAATTATTATGTATACATCAAGTTTCAACTTTCTACCATAATTCACACACACAATATACTCGCCACTCCACACCTTGCCGACCCTATCAATAATTTTCTGTTGTGGCATTATTTTTGGTTCCATTAAATCCAGAAACCCGAAATCAACTCGTCCATCGATACGCTTGATAGCTCTAAAACTTAGAATATTGAAGTCTGAGAGCCGTTTGTTTCGATTTGTAGGTTCGTTATTAGGCTCAAGCCGTATATCTCACAACAGTCCTTAAAACACGTGTTCTTGAATACTGGTTGATAAATTCACGAAATTAAGAATGTTACATAAATTCATTTCTCAAATGTTACACGAATAAAATTAAAGAAAATCAATCAAGTTTTTTATCAAGCCACTATATTTTTTCAATTTGTCTCTCCTAGCCGCAAAATTATGGTTATTTTTGTTTGCGGAGAAGGCGCGAGCAACTTTCATTTCAGGGACCACTTGTCAAAATCGATTTTGAAAAAAATGTCCTAAAATTTGTTTATAAGAAAAAAATTCTTTTTCGATTTTTTCAAACAAGAGAGGAGCTCAGGAGCTGCTCAAAACTCTAAGCAAAATGAAAATGGTATCAACAATGGGGTTAGTAGTACTATGGTTATGTTAAGAAAGCATACAAACAAAATTATGGTTGTGGAAACCTAGGTGTGTGATTTACGCAACCTTCTTTTCTAATAGAACGAATACGTCAATCAAAAACATCATGTGACATGGTTCCAATAAATATAGGTATATTGAAAGTATAAAAAATGACTAGAGATATGAGATATGAGATTATATTATTTTCAAAAAAGACTCGGATACCATTTTTGAGCAAACTTTAACATACTTTCACATTTTATACTAAAAAAAAATTAGATAGAAACAAGAAATTGAATTTTAATTATTTGTTCACTATTTCTCCAAGTATAAAAAATTTTCAAAAAAATCGGAGATGGTAAGGTCAAAACTTTGGCGATTCTTGATGGTGGCCAAAACGAAGAAAAAATTCAAAATTTGTGACTTCATATGCAAAAATGTCGCAAACTTAAGAATTTTTTAAATCTGTTGCTGCGAATTTAAAAAATATTTAAGGGGTTACTTGTCAAAATCGGAGAATTTTGAAAAAGTTGCCCTGAAATTTAAATTTAGAACGGCGGTTTTAAATAAAGTAAATTTTTTCGACTTTCGTAAGTGATACCTTAAACGAAAAGGGAACTCAACAGCTGCTCAAAAATCCCAAGACGTTGAAAAAATTTCAAAATTTGCGTTTGACCGCAAATTTAAGAATTTCCTAAATCTGTTTGCGTGTTTGAAAACAAAACAATTATTATAGAAGGGGTGACTTGTCAAAACCGAGGAATTTTTAAAAATTTGTGTGTTGAACGTGATGGGCTATTAATTTAAAAAAAAGTTTAACATTCAATTTGGTATTCTAGAAGACATTTTTGGACAAAATCACTGCGTTCCTTACGACAGTCCTAGTACGAAATTTAATTTAAAATCGGAGTTAAGTGTTTATTGTCGGTACTATAAAATGAATACCGAACTAAATTTTGACTTCTAGAAAACGATATAAAATTTCCCGAATTTGCCATTTTGTTCCCTTAAAGGGCCTTCTAAATACGTCGACCTAAGGTCAATCGAAACATACCCTGCATGGCTGTATGACAGAAACGCTTCTGTCGGGCCACAACTTATGCACTTCTGTTTCCTGTATATTTTATTTGTAACACGGGTGATAAACCCATGACCCGAATTAAACAGGAATCACTGCTACCTATATTTAATTTGTTTTTTTTTTTTTTTTTTTGCAATTAAACCTCATCCAATATTACCGTTCCGAACCAATACGAAAATATAATTTTTCGCAGAATAATTTTCCACATCATTGCATTCTCCGACTCGCAACGAACGTTTTTCCAAATGGTAATTTGTTGCAATGCTTGGCTTGAAAGCGCAAAATCATGTACAAAGTCAGACGAGACCGCCATTCCGGCCGAGAAACAGAGAAAAATAAATTAATTACAGAATTCCATCATTAATTAAACGTCCGTGGTGTTTTGTTCGGGAAATTATGAGCGGATTATTAATTGCCGGCTTTCATGTTCATAAAAGTGATATGTCGTTTCGTTTTCAATGTTGGAGCATAAAATGCTGGCTGGCCGCGTACTTCGATACTAGTATACTATACGCGCGATATGTAGACACTGTTTTAGTGCACTTTTCGTACATTGGGAGATTGGATCCGAATCGCGTTCGGGTATACCAAGAGTACAGACAGAAACATAAATGCAAAATACAACATACGAGTATCGCATATAGTAGACACGTACGCGCCCTACGTTACACCGGGGCAGACCAAATGTGATTATTTTTATCCTCTTTGGCATATGGACCAGACGTACGGCATCACCGAAAGGATTTATGACAGAGTTGGCAGCTCCCTATGAATTCTCAGCTGATTGAGTAACTTGTAATCCCTGATGGATGTGATTAGTAAAGGGGATGCTAATTAAGAGCCGGTGTTGTATGACCGGCTTCAGTAGTCATATTGCCTACGAGATTTTCCACTTCGCATCGATCTTAGACCGGAAACATAACACTTACCTTTGTAGAGAAAGCGCGATCACAGATGGAACATTTGTATGGACGTTCTTTGGTATGACTACGGAAATGTATTTCAAGTGCGGAATTGCATGCAAACGATTTGAAGCAAATGTTGCACGTTGTGTTGCTGGAATTGTTGCGAGCACCTGGAACGAAAAAGAGAATTTTTATGATGAAAGGACAAAATATCGATACCTACATTTGAAGAAGCTGTAAGCTTAACGTAGGGTCGATAAACGAACTCTTAGGCATAATATAAATTAAAGAGTTCTAATCTAGAACGAAAAGTGTATAACTTTGCAATAACCAATAATAGAGCTTGGTTCTAATGTGAAATATAGAATCCAAATTCATTGCTTAGCGGGCACCACTTACACAACAGACTGATCAAAACAGTATGAAAATTAGAAAAAGCAACTCATCTAAAAAAAATAGTAAAAACAATTTTTTTTTATTAACACCTACACTAGTACACTGCCATATCCGAACCGATTTAGAATACATCCTCGACCACTCAAAACCCGAAATTGTAGTTTCTAGAGATATGCAAAATAATCCAACGTATAGTATAGAGTTTCAATACTCTTCACGTTCGCATATTCAAGGCACCCCCAACAGCAAACCAGAGCCTGCGATGCACCACATATGTAGTATAAAAGTACAGCACGGGTTTGATCACTAGGTTTGATTCACGGGAAAACCTTGCATTTTCAATAAATAAAATAATTTACTATGAATCAATAGTTCTGAATACCAAAAACAAACCCAGAGTAAAAGTCACGAATCAGTAAAAATTAATAAAAATAAAATTTCAAAAAAGAAAAATTTTGTGATTGTGACTCAGAATTATGTTGCCAGTTTGCATTCTGGATACGATGGTGCATCGCACAGAATTACGATTTACTGCATCAAGTTGACAGGCATTGGTGTCAAACCGAAACGACCATAGATCATTCAATTCATCGTATTTCGCACAGATAGCAACAACGACTGCGACAAACGCTATTTTCACAATTTTCTACCAGATTTCAATTGCATTGCACATTCACCATACGGCACCATTTATATAAATTGACACTAAAATGTTAGCCATGATGACCGATCGCGTATTCATTTCAGTTCGATCAAAATCTATTTTCGTGCACTCACTTACGATATTGCACTAAGGTACCTACTATGTGCAATTTATAAAATGATACTAAAGTTAGGTTCCGCGCCGCATAGCGCATTTTTCTGTAGTCACTGGTCCTCTGTATTTTGCATTTCATTATTTTTTTTTTCTGTCTTATTGATCCTTTTAACTAAAATCAACGGATGGATATCTCTTAAATATATATATATAAATTTTCTGTTGTTGATTTCGATTTTTATTAGTTTGTTGCTGTCGTTGGTGTTCTTTTTCTCTGACTGATCAATCACAAATTGTATGGTCTGGGTGAATGCTGCTCGTATAATAAGCGCAATAGAGCGATACATTATAAAGATTGATCGTATTGCTGAACGCCATTTATGCTAAACGAAAATAAGTTATCGGTGATATAGGAGCAAGTGAAAACAAACAGTTTTGTGATATGTACGTTTTTATATTTAGTTGATAGCGTACTGTGTCTATAGGTTATTTTCGAACAGATTAACGTTTATTTTTAGGATATATTCTGAATTCTTAAAATTCTAGATGGCACAATTTATCATTGTTGATGCTTTCGATATTTTCAAAGTTTATTTTTTATTTGAAATTAACTACAATGTGTCGTCAAGAATTTTCGCATTTGCTTTCATGAAGAATGGATTTTGTA
Source organism: Beris chalybata (assembly GCA_949128065.1). Classification (NCBI taxonomy): domain Eukaryota; kingdom Metazoa; phylum Arthropoda; class Insecta; order Diptera; family Stratiomyidae; genus Beris; species Beris chalybata. The sequence goes on along the minus strand of OX421896.1, from coordinate 15,696,793 downwards.
CAAATTGAGGCTGATAAGTAGGTATAGAAAATTCTTGAATTTGAATACCCAATTATGAGAAAATCTTGTGTAAAAGAAACGAAGACATCACGCTCCTTTATAATTTCACCCGAATTACATATAATGTTCATACCAAAATGAATTTATTAAGTATGCAATTTAGAATACTTAAAACATGCAATTAAAAAACAGTTTAGATACGACTTTATTAAATTTTTGCTTAAAGTCCGGACGTATTTTTCATTTCCAGTTTCAGAGCACGAGCTAATATAGGGTCTACCAATAGGGACGATAGGTTTTTTATATGTAGCTCATGGCGGCCTTATTTAAATTTCAAAATTTAAGATATGCTGTCAGTTGTCATCAGTATGGTTTGGCGTTTCATTATGAATCGTTTGACGTTGCCCCACCGTTTGGAAATTATTCAAATATTCTATCGAAATTCGAGAAGTTTTTTTGCTACTCAAAGAGCATTTCGTGCAAAATATGGTCGTCATTCTGCTTCTTCTGAGCTCGCTATTTGCCGCATAATTCAATAATTCTTTCTCCAAATTGAAGAAGTTGATGATAACGATATTTGTTTTTAACAAGACGGCGCACTTGTCATACAGCGGGCGTTACGATGGAGTTATTGCGCGAACAATTTGGTGAATCGGTTATTTCTCGAAATGGTCCTCACAACTGGCCACCAAAATCTTCTATAAGGTCGCTATAAATCAAAATAACCCAATATATAATAGAATTATAGGATTCGCTTTGATTTAAAAAGAAACAGTGCCGAAGCAAAATCATATTTGAATCCATTTGAATCATAGTTGCTTTTTGGCACTATTAAATTTAAAGCCAAAAAATATTTTTTTTAAAGAGTTTACTACTAGTCTACTTACTTAAGGCTTCATGTGCACGTTAAATGTTGATGATTTATGACTGTTTTCTTACCAATATTTCACCTTAAATTAAAATAAAATAAAATTACACCACTTTATTAGCTGGTATGTAAACTAGGTCATCCACAGAGCAAAAATTGAAAACTGTATTTGGAAAAAATGCTGTTAGAATAACAACCCTTGAACATATTTTAAAATGCGTAAATTCGAGTTTTTTAAACGCATATTACCTATTTCTTGAATAATTAACATGCAATTTTTATTAATATTATGTTAGAAAAAATCTTAAAGAAGGTCTTCTATAAATCAAATTTTAAAAAATTTTCATTTTTGTTAATAATATATGAAGTCAAACTGAAGCAATTTTTCACGATTTTCATGGCAAGAATTACATAAGAAAAGTATCACATATAGTATAATTAATTGGTATTTCTAGAAGACAAATCAATGAAAAAATTATTGATTTTTAATAGTTATGCCTTTCAAATAATTTGAAAACAAATAGTAACACTATTTCTTTCTGTAAAATCAAAATTAGTTCGCTGATAGACAGCGAACGATGCAGGCGTATTGTCCACGCCAAATTACACGAACGGAAAACGATTTAAATCGATTAAAATCCTCTTAAGAAAAAGAAAAAAACAGGGACAAAAATGGTCGTACCGGACCCATGGAGCCTTAATGGTAATTTTTGATTTCTAAATCTAAGAAACTAAGAAATTTTTAAATGTCATATTAATTTTATATATGCTGATAACCCAATAGTTTTTAAGAAAAATTAATATTATCTTGTGATGATGAAATAATTAAAATAAAAACTTTTCCTGTGGAAGAATTTTGAGTTGAATGTCATGAAAAAATCAAAATCAACATCAAGAAAATTTAAAATGTTTTCACGCATTCATCAAAGGATTTTAGGATCGATGAACGATTATACAAATGCCTAAAAAGAGATTCGCGGATTCAATCTACGAAAATAGCTTACGATAGGAATAGATTAGTGTGTGATGTGTGTATGTGTTATGAATTGGTTTTCAATTCCATAAGAAATTTTTAAATAAACGCATAGAATGTAATTTCAGATTTTTTAGATGCTAAGAGGTTGAGAATGGAAGGTATGTTATAGGTCCAAAAAATGGATTTCTTAATTTATCGCTATTCAACCTGGAGAGGGATAAAAATAGGTTTAATATCTTTTAGATTCAATTGGAATCATACATATGGTATATATAAAAATTCCTTAAAAGTTATTTCCGAATTTTTTGATATTAATAATCAATGGCGCAACAGCCCAAATCGAGCCTAGCCCTTAAAGTAATGCTAGAGTTACTTCATTACTAGACCAATGGAACATTAGGAGGTGAAGTGGTCAGCTACACGCTCGTCCGTGATTATTACCCCGATTTTAACTCAGGTACTCATTTACAGCTGAGTGAACTGGTAGTCCGGCACCCAATACCATTTTCGAAAACTACTTGTCACCAAGCAGATTCGAACCTGGTACCAGGTGCGCCGAAAGCAAGTGCTCTAGCCACTAAGCCGACTACAATTTTTTGATATTAGACTTTGACAAAGGAGAAAAGAGGTTGAATATTTTCTATTCCTACCTAAATATAGGTATCTCAGGTTATTTAAATATTAAATTAGTCATTCCTCTACAGCCTACTACTATAAACGCCTAAAAAATGCAGGTCATCATCGTTCTAGTTCGGGACATCTAAAAATTGCAAATACATCAGCTTGATCGTTTTGAACAAAATATTGAAATCCATTGCTAGTAAAAGTGGGAATTTAAATCGATGTTTACTCATTACATGTATTAGATTATCTTTGTCTTTTCAACTTTGTTGCACTATTCTTACCAGATAGAGAGAATCAGCTAAAAACGTAATATTGTATTGTACTATTTTTTCTTAAATGAGCATTTTCTGAGAAATTTTTTTTGACTATAATGCGAATTGACACAACAATGTTACTGAAAAGAGACTATGCTAACAATATATTAATTCCAATTAAAAGTTTTTCGTTTTGCCATGCTCATAAATCAAGTAACAATATCGAGACAAAAATTATGCATTAATTGTTGCCACATAGCTTATATTCCAGCTAGACTTTCTGATTTTACTGCTCGATTAAATTTACTTACAAAAAGTAATTTATTAAATGCCAATATTACCATATCACTCCAAGACTGCGGCTGGTATTGAATTTGAATAGAGCGTGAGCAAACCAAGTGACCCTTAACTAAGTTGAATATTTTCGACGATCGACAAGATATTTCTAATTACTGGCTATGGCCGATTTGCGTACATGTTATTTAGTTGATTGTATGCAAAATATTTACTTACCAACAGTTCCCAAAGGATTAAACGACGAAGCTGGAACTACCGACTGCGCCAATGAACTGAGTGCATTTGAAATAAGCGGTGATGATCCATGCGGAAATTGTGGAAAATTTGAGAACATTGCGAAATTTGAACCGATCGAGCTTAAACCGGGCGAACTGGATTGCACAGTATTCGATTGTGGAGTTAAGTCCAATGCTCCTTCCGACGATTCGGATTCCGGTGGCGATTTAAACATGTCGTCTTTCTTATCATCCTCGTTGAGATCTTCGATATCGACATTGTCGTCGCCATCCTGATCGTCATCGCCGTATTCATCGTAGTCACCTTGCGATGACTCCGATTGTTTTTCCGAAAATTCGGATACCGAAGCGTCCATGTTTTCGGAAGATGGTGGCAAGGATTCATCCTTGCTTTCGAGATCGTGACTTTGTTCGGACGAAAGATCGATCTCTTCGCCGGCATGTGTTCGAATATGTTGCTGCAGAACCGATGAGTTCGAGAACTTTTTATGACAAACGGGACATTTAAACTGGCTCCGAACTGGCGGTTTGATCTTATGGATGATCATGTGAGCCTTTAGGTTACCTTTGGTTGCGAACGCTCGACCGCATATTTTACATCGAAACGGACGTTCACCGGTATGCGTGCGATAGTGCATCTGAAGAGCACTGCGGCAAGATAAGACGCGTTGACAGAATACACACTGATTCGGTTCGGTTAATTTGTTCTCGATATTATCGACAAGATGCTGCAGTTTCGATGTTTCCGAAGTCTTGGCGATTTCGATAAGACTTTCCCACGAATTGTCGTTGCCGCCAATCATCGGAACGATATTCTGAAAAGAAATCGGATCGGCCGCTACGGTGTCTGATATGCTGGAATTTCGACTTATCGAAGATCGACGCGACGTTTTCGATAAATTTTCCGGCTGATCTTGTTCGCTGTCCATCGAACAATCTTCGAGATTCTTATAAGATCGGACTTCGTCTTCTTTAATAGCGGGTGATTCGCTCGGTTCCGGCTGTTCGCCACTATCGTCCTTCGAAAATTTTCGAAGATCGGCCGGTTCGATTTGATCGTGCGAACTTGTCGGCTGCTCGCCGAAGAAACTGGGTGGATTCGGTACTGTTGATCGGAGCATGTCTGCAGGCGGTCGAAATGGTACCGATCCCGCATTATGAAAGGACTGATGAAGATGTGAGCTTGGCGGCGGTGGAAATCGATGTTCCATATGTTCGGGAAGTTGAACGCAAGGATATCGCTGGGTATGTCTTTGGTAGTGGACTTTTAAATTGCCTTTTGTCGTGAATCGACTAGCACAAACGTTGCATTTGAATGGACGTTCGCCAGTATGCGATCGAATGTGAATCTGGAGAGCGGAATCCGAACCGAATACTTTTCCGCAATATCGACACCGGTGTTTGAAGAACGGATCGTTTCGTCCCTTGCCGTCTGGTGACATTTTGTCCCTGCGAAACGCCAGCTCGTCGGCCAAGTTTCCGGCCAGCAGACCTTGTGAGGCCGAGTCCAGAACCTCTTGCGTACGCCTTTGCAGCATTTCCAAGGAGTTCGGTTCATCGAAAGGTGGGGGTGGATCGTGATTTGTTATTATACTAGACGCTAGTGACGAACTGATATGACATAGTGATGTTTCGATAATATCGGTTTTTACCGATTCTTTTGCTACTGTCCGATGATCGGATTCTACTTCTTTAACTTCCTCGGTCTTTACTTCTAAATTGGTTTCAGTCTTAATAGTCGGAGTAGGCGGTGCACTCTTTTCCTTCTCTTCGCCAACATCTTCATCGGCCTCCTCATCTTCTTCGTAATTGTCGCTATCGTCCTCGTTCTGATTCATAGATAGTCGCGATTGAAGCTGGTGAATTAGTTGAATTTGAAAGAGTTGTTGATGCTGAAGATTGAACAGTGACGATTGAAGAGTGGCCAACTCTTTCATGGCATCTTCATTGTCGTGACTATTCGCCAGTGCAGTCGCTGCAAACTGGGCAACGGCTACCTTAGTATTGCGCAGAGTTTCCAAAGTCACATGACTTGGGGGCGGCAGGCTCGAAACACTTGTTGTCAAATCCAACGCAGACTGATCGTCATCTTCACATTGATCACCGTCATCGTTGTTGTTATTATCGGGCGAACCATTTTCGATTAGCATTTCTTTTGGATGCCGAATTTCCGGCTCATTTTCACTAGTCTCCGTCTTATGAGCGATCGTTTCGCGGCCTTCTGAGCACATTTTCGTAAAAATATCGCACCGATCTTCCTGATCGTCGGCAGACGGATATAAAAGTTGAATGTTCTCTAGCTCGGTTGGTCGGTTTCCTTCGGTAGTTGGCGCACATTCATCATCTGTAATTTGGAAGAAGAAGAAAACGAATTATACCACTAATACATAGAGTGATCTTCACTGATCTCAATAAAAACAAAAACAAGAAAAATGTGATCGCACGAAAACACTGTATAAAACTGGATCGAAATCGAGTTCATCATTAAATCTGTCATCAGCCTTGCTGATTAACATTAAACAAACTCTACGGAAGGAATAAATTATCAAAAACTGTCAGCAATATGCAAAAGACTAAGTTTTAAGCCTGTCTGGTTTTTCTGTAAAGGCGATCAGTAAAAAAGCGATCGCGACTTGCAGTTGGATGGCAGTCGCAATTCGTTTGCAGGCCTCCTCCTTGTTCTGCCCGAAGGTGGTCATTTTCTTTCTTGCCTCATTTAATTTGAACATTTTCTTGTTCCATTTTTTTATGATACTTTTTGTTTAACATTTTGCATTATATATATTTTTGTCTTGAATTTTTTTTTTCGTTGAAAACTTCAATCTTGATTATATCTGCCACCACGAAGCATTTCAATAAGTCAAATGGGGACTAGGGAAAAAAAAGGGCCAGGACTCCTGGTATCCAAATCATGGGAAAGAGGAGGAGCTCCTGGCGGATCAATATAAAATCGCTAAGAAAAATGAAACCAGAAAGAATGACTGCGGTTTTTTTTCTGTATAAATCCCAAATATATTTATCCATACTGTCAAATGTATGAGTCCGAATACTCGCAGTCTCTCTATCCGTTCGGCAAGCCAAATTATGGGCTACCATTTTGGCTGTTCCCATGTTTAGAGACTATGTCCAGGCTGGACGGCATATAGAATATATGTGGAGAACAAGAACCCTGCATAATGGTCCGTTTTCGATTTATTTGCGTTCCTTTCTTTGTAATTATATACGCGCAGAGACGGGCAAAATGTGGCTGCCATTTCGCGTTCCGAATCTGTTAGCATGGCAGAATACTAAAAGGGCACATGTGGTCGGTAACAGGTTGTTAGGTGTAGGTAACTCAAAGGTAGATGGGATTCTTATTCCTTTTATTTGATTAACTTACCTTATGAGCAACATGAAACATGAAATTGGCATAATTAACGATAAGGGATTATAATGGAGACGAATGTGTTGATATCATTTAATTGGCAGGAAAAAAAGTTTTGGAGACGAAATTTCGAAGTGGACGTGCATGAATTGATTGCGTAAAATGGTGGATGAAATTGATTTCTGTTGATAGGAACTGGATATTATTGTCAGTTTATAAATTCAAAATTTCTCGCTTTTAAGTACCCAAAACGATGTTACCCAATAAGGTCCACTAACTTACTTTATTAAAGCCTTTTTATACGTATAACTTAATATCTGTCTTATTCTAAGTGCCTTCATCTGTAAATCTATTTATTTAGTTGTAGTGGAGGTTATTATGTGGCTGGTAATTTAAAAAAAAGGTTCGCTACAAACTCCTGGGTTTTACAGATACATTTTCTAAAACTACCTACTATTAATCCCGAAATCAATTTTTAGCCCGTATATGTGAAAACCAATTCAATAGCTCATCCAAACAGAGAAAAATGGCGGAATTCGTGAAAACATAATCAACGCCTTTTCACCACATTTAGGAAAATTTAAACAGAACTGATTGATGGACATTAGTAGAAAAAGCAAGTAAATATGAAAACTAATCTGAAATATATGGCAGGTGGAATATCTTAAAATCCACAATTGAATTTTAATGATTGAATAAAAATCTGGAGTAATTAAAACCAATTCTTTATCCCATCAAACTTACAAAACCTACACTAGTCGTTTACAACCACCATGTTATCGGTTTATATCCAAAAAAAATATATATAAATAGATTTGTATACGATTCCCGTAGAAGTTAAGACAATTCGTTATGTCGAAATTCGGGAAAACAAGATTTTTGCAACCCCTTATGAGTTGCTCTAGTCACTAAGCAACCCAGACTACTAGTTGCAGGTATACTCTTAAAAAAAAAACCTTGAAGTAAGAACAAATCTCCACAAACCTAAAAGATATGTCGAAATTCGTGAAACTGTACAAAAAGGTTGACGCTACCTTAGGCGTTCAATTTTGAAAAATTCTGAAATACATTTTTAGGCAAATATGTGAAAATGTATGCACCACCTTTCCAACGACCATATTTGTTGATTCTCCTCCGTACAGCACTGCAAATCAGATTTTTTTTATTTAAATTACTTTTCTAGTTACATCTACATGCTTATTTTATAGTACATCCATCGGTTTATGGCGAAAAGTCATTAAGTAGTATTTTCAAAACAAGAAATCACTAGTAACTTGATGACTTTTTCCTCTGTAAGAACATTGTTTGTCTATTTCTGGAATTTTTCGATAATCAATATTTATCTCCTTAGATGGTGTAAAGTAGTTTTGTACATTTCTACGAATTTCGACATATCACTAAGGTCTAATGAGATACTATATTTACTTTTACTTCCTTATTCTTCTTTAGGCATTGTTCGATATTAAGCCCTCATATATAGGGATTCTAAAGACCTCGTTATGTAAGTTTCCATCAAATTCGTTCTTATTTTTAAGAGTTTAACATATAGTCGACTATAAATTAATTTAAAAATCTTGCATTTAAAAATCTTGCAATATTAAATAATATTATTAATGTATAGTAGTTGAGTTCGCTTTTAGAAATTCCGCTATATCTGTTAAGTCTGATCAGATGTGTTTGTAATTCAAGGGAAATGGCTTCAACATTTTTGGATATTTAACCCCTAAGGAGTTATATCAATATTTCATACACTACGATTTAATATAAATAAATAAAAAAAATAATTTATTACTTAGATGCGGTATGGATGACAGCCTAAAGAATAACCGCAGGATGCTATTTGGAACGATATTTTTATAGTTTGTCAGTCGCATAGCCCCGGTGCAGGTTATGCAGGACAGACAACCTCGGCACTAAGTGCACTTCGTACCACTACCCAAAGACAAATAAAGTTGCACCCAATCAATACAATCAATCAATATTCAATAAAAAGGTTATGGAGGCCATTCTATTCACTTTAAATTTTGCTGAATGCAGTTTCTATGAACTTATAGATTATAAAGAGCGACTCTCATAATTTTTTTTTAAACAAAAAAATATTATCGTCTCGTACAATCATTGCTTACAGTCCAATTATTTCAATTAGGGAAAATTTCTATATGTCTTAACTTTATTCAAATTCAGTGCTAAATTCGTATGATATGACGTCATTTATGCGATTTCGAAACATAATTCTTAAAGTAAACCCAGTATTATTTATTTACTTAAGCCCCATTATGTTTACACATTATTGTTTTATTTCCAATTAATTCTTACATCAATATCGTACACAAAAAGCCATGTAAACATCTTTCTCAATTGAACAACAACAGATTGCAATTTATTATTGTAATTTTCCTTCATAACAAAATATAACGATCCGCAGGTTAATTATTGCAAATTGCTCGGTTCAAACGATTCGAATTATAATCGAAATTACGGATCTCGGTAAAAATTTCCAAATATCATTTTTGTAATCATGTGGAGGCCCCTCAATCTATTTAGACAATTTCGTCTCGTACTGTGCAAAAGAATAATTCGTTTCGAAAAAATAGGAGCACAAACTTTTAAATTATAATGTGCCATCAAATAGCCACCTATTGTGAATTGTAGAAGATAAAAGTGAGCTTCTTCAACAAAAAATAATCGATAAAAATAAAAATGACAAAAACCAGACTTGTACTCAATTCAAAATAAATAATCGGCTTAATCAACGCCAAGTTAATTTAATAATATCGGCTGGGAGTTGTTGTATGGTCGAGTTGTTAGTTGGTACGGGATTCCTAATAGAGCGATCTTCTAGCCGATGGGTCGCGCCAAGTGTATCTATCTGACGATCTCGGGATTCAAAGATGCATTACGTTTCTAAGCCGAATACAAGAAAAACAAACATCGCCCAAGTCAATTAACAGAAGTCATAACAAACGAAAACGATTGCTTGAAGATGCTTCCAACTATCGTCGCTTTTGTTGTACAACAAGTCGACTGGTTCGGGTCTAGAGAGCTGCGTGCGCAACTTTAGCATCGACACACGGTGGAAAAAGCGCCGCAAAGATCAGAAGAAGTTTTTTAAGTGTGTGCTCGCCTTAACTCAGCGCATCATAAGTCAAATTATTTTGGACGAGAATTTTGGTAGATTTGCCGTGAAAGCCGTCAACACTTAATCCGTTTAAATACGCCAACGATCAGTTCTCACTTTAATCGAACCGATCAGAAAAATCCTGTCAGCGCTGACTTCAAGCCTCATCCGAAATATCAACGACATGAACTACACGAAAGGCTGTTTAGAATCAGATTTCCTGTCCGTGGGATACCTCCGGGATTAAAAATTGATCTACTATTAATTTTCACGTTAATTGAATCGATCGCAACCGTCAGATTCGAAGATGATTTTATCGTTTTGTTTGAATTTGGTGATGGTGTGTCGAGAGATGATGTTTCCTTGATGGGATCATTTTTTAGCGGGAAATTTCAAAAATGAAATTTTTATGATTTGATCGGCCCATCAGCAAGAAATTATGGAATGATTTTGAACACTTAAGGTTACCCGATGAAAATCCTATTAGAAATTACAATTTTTTTTTTAAATTCTCCATTTTTCGCTTTAAAGGCTCAGTGTAGTATTAAAAATTTACCCGATAAAATAAATCGTATAAATTCACAAGATTTTATTTTATTTTTCTGTAATATCCTGCATTTAGTCGAAATGAAATTATTCGCAATGTAGTTATTTCGGAGTGGCATTCGTAACCTGGGTGATTCCGAAACTAAAGCCCGGCTTGATTATGGAGAAGATAGTGAGAGTAAAATGGATTTAGTACCCGACGAATTTGATGAATTTATGTTTAATATGAATAACTTGCAGGTCTAGATGAATATATTATTGGATTGGAATCAACTAAAGCTCACATATGTGAGGTGGCGATGGGGTACCCCGACTATGGAACAAAAGGAAAATGTTGTTACATGATATGGGATTTAGACGGTGGTGACACTATTGGCACTTTATGATATGCATATGTGGATATGGATTCTTACCGCAGCTGCTTATTGAGAGCTTATGAATAAATGATTATTGGGTATTAAATTAATACCGTCGATAAGCTTCTTGGTCAATCGAAAGTGCAGCATTTAAATGTAAACAGTAACGTGATAGATTTAGCGCATTCACCTTTAAATTTTTGTTTGGTGGAATTGGTAATCGTTTTCTTATATTATATTCGATTGGTTAAGTGGCATTCACGGAGGCCATGCCCCAGTTAGACCTTTGCCCTGAAAACTGTTAAAGACTATTATTTAGTATAAGTGCCCTATTTTACCAAGTAAATTAAACTTTCCTTCTGTTCGCTCGTAATCGAAAATAAGACTGCCTACTAATTGAAACAACAAAATAATTCTATGTTAATGCATATTATGGCATCGAAAATAACTGATTCTAAGGACACTAAAGAACAACATAAACTATTAATAAAATGTGCAACAAACTCGATGAAACGATGGTACGAAAAAGCGACACTGCGAGGAGTGGTATTCCCTTCTGACTACACCCATAGAATTTGAAATACTACTCCTATCTCTTCCCCCTCTTCATCTATCCCTTTTTAAACAACTGATTTCCCTCACCCCTCTCTCACCTCTTACTTGTCTTCTTACACCCCTTTCTCCTAACTTCAACCCTTCACCTCCCCCCCCCCTGTATACCCCCTCTGTGTACCCTTATCATTCTACCCCTCTCCCTACATATTGTTCCCCTCATCTACTTTCTGTATCCTTCCACCCCCACCCTCTTCTCTACCCCCTACCCCCTCCTACAAAACATTGAAAAACTCAGAAAATTTATTTGGAATACTACTCCTATCTCTTCACGTATCCCTTTTTAAACAACTGATTTCCCTCACCTCTCTCTCACCCCTCTCTTTTCTTCTTACACCCCTTTCTCCTTACTTCAACCCTTTACCCTCCCAATGTTTAACTCCCCCCCCCTCCCTCTATATACCCTTATCATTCTACCCCTCACCCTACATATTGTTCATCCTCATCTACTTTTTCTATCCCCCACCCTCCTTTCTACCCCCTACCCCCTCCTAAAACACATTGAAAAACTTAGAAAATGCAAATTTTGTATTATTGTATATATTTTGAAATGCTCTCTCTCTGTCTCTCACATTAAATTTCTCTTTATTTTTCAAGAAGTTTCACTTCTATCATGTGCACGGTGCTGAACACGCTGTTTTTATCGTACAGCGTTTTCTTCTCATGTAAAATTCTTAACTAATTTTCTTACGTTGGAGAACTGAAATCTTCCATTTGCCTTACTTCAATAGTTACTGATGGAATAGTCCGATCAAACAAACTGGTATTCGTTTAAGAAATAGTTTAATCGACACAAAAGCATGATCCCTCGACAATCTGAAGTCCTGGGCTCAAATTTCTGAAGTAAATATGCAAAGTGCAACCCGTTTATAACGTTCCTGAGGGGACCACAAAAAAGGAACGTTATAACCGATAGTATACATATTATAACCTACATAATAACCTTTAACATTGAAAAAGGTATTTTATAACCGAAAGTACGTTACAAACGAGCACTTTATAAGCGGGTTGCATTGTATATTTATTTCATGCTTTATGATAATATAAATTTTAACCAATGTTTCATATAGTCTTGCTTTACAGTGTCGCAAGAGGAATTTTCAAAAATATTATAATCAATTCAAAAATTTGTATTCCAAAAAAAATTCTTTAAAGTAAAACACAAGAGGAGATATGCTAAGCAGTAAACATTTTTTGAATAAAATATAAAAGCTGTTATACATATAAAAATTTTTTGTTATAACCTTAATGAAAACCATAAATAATATAATACTTAAACTCTTCCAATTTACAAGGTGAAGGGTTTTACATACACAAAATATTATAAAATTGTATCCCACGAAACGTATATAATATTTGGTTTATAATATTCAACTCTTTTTTTTTGCTTACTCTTATTATTTTCTTTTTGTAAATCATTCTTATTTTTCTATCAAATATATTTTATATTAAAAATACAAGAGTGAAAATTTACGTGGGAATGTATTTTATATCCGATTTTATAGATTTAATATTGGTTTTGAATAAATATTTTTATCTATTACAGCTTAGCCCATTAACTTAATATTCATTGGTAAGCTACATTTAAAATCTACATGTGCGTTTCTAAATCCATTGAGTGCACTATAGTATGGCTAACAATACAAATAAAATATTAATTTATGATTATAGTTAAACAAAAATATATATATACATATAATATAATATATGTCGGATTATTTATAACGTTTGATTATGCGAATGGAGTTCACATGATGACTGTGGATTAAAATTTAAAACATATAGTGCGGCACGAGTGGAATTAGAGTACAGTGATGAAATGCGATCAGGTGAAATTTTATTTTAAAAATTCATTACAAAATAATTTGATAAATTAAACACATCTCAAATAATCCAGGACATAAACATAAAAAATTGATTCCTGTTTTTTTTTTCAGAGTTAATTAATACACTTGATGACCGTCCGGCAGGCTGTCTCCATGCGCACGATAACTCAAGAACGTTATAACCTGAAATCTTAAAATTTTCAATCTGGAGGATTGGTCGTTAACGGGTGTAATCATCCAATTCCAAACAAAGAGTCCTTTAAACACTTGTTCAATAATATTGGTCGATAACTTCAGAACGTTCTAAGCTACTATACTTTCAAATTGTGTATGTAATTTTCCAGCACTTAGGGCCAAAGGTATAATAATAAAGAAAATCCTCGTTGTCTTTCGTGTAGCTGCCATGTAAATATTCTGTCAAAATGTCTTCACTTAATTTACGGAAGTCACAATAAGTCAAGAAACCGTTTAGCTACGAAGTACGAAGTCCAAAGATTGTACAAATTTGTGCAAATAAATAACGAGCTTACTTGTCAGTGAAATCCTTCCACACATTCGTGACGCTCCTATACAAAAATTCCTTAAAATAAGTATTCAAGAATATTTTCGGGTAATATTTAATTTTTTAATTTTTTTTATTTAATTTTTTAATGATCACAGGCAAAAGGATTAATATGCAAGAAATTGAGTGAGTCCTTCCTGAACCACCCATGTGAAAATCATTGAAAAGGCAATTATTGTCTTCGGCGACTCACCTAGTTTCCGATATGAAATTAAGCATCTATGATTGGTTCTTAGTTTCAAGTAGCAACCCAATTGGAGTCCTTAATAAGGGAAAAACTACATGATCACTCCTTATCCTACTCTACCCCCAAATACAGTATAAATCGGAGTTCTTTAGGTTTTTTCGAGTTTTTCACCTAAAAGGAATTTGAACTAGCTCTAAGGCATTTCTTAACTATTTGTAAACAAGCAAATTGTATTCAACATTGAAGTTTGTAAAGACAGTGCATAGTAGTCTAATCACTTGAATTTTCCTTAACAGATCAATATATATATGTATGTAAATCGGAGTTCAGAATTCCATCTAAAGTACAATTGCTTTGCTGGCGATCGTGACTGCATTATGTTTAATAACATTAGCGCAGATTTTCTATGTTTTGTAGTGAAAATTAGTAGGTATTATCAGTATTTAAAAATTTGTATAAGCTCCTAAGCTTAGTACCGAATCTGTACTGCAAAATGTTTTCAGTAGACTTAATTTTACACCTCCGTACAAAATGTTGTATGAGCACATTTGGCGGCGTTGGTGTAGGTATATTCGGGCAGTACATATGGTGGCAAGAAGGTAGATACACTTGATAAAGCTGCATTCTAAAAATCTTCATTATTTTTATTAAGAAGTGAGAAAAATACAATTTATCAACATATAAATAAATCAGCATAACTCATAGTTGGAGCAAGACAAGAAGAGTCTAGTCAAATTTAACGTATCACAATGAAACCAAATTTGATTTTTTTTAAAGACGTTACTGGTCGATATTCAACGCAGAAATGATTGATAATCTAGCGGAAATTAATCAGAAATTTTGTACTTGCTTATATTCTAAAAAACAATTGGTTGGGGGTCCATTATTCTATTGGGATCATGCAATAAGTGCTTACATGAAATAATTTATTAGTGGGTCAATTCGCCATCGTACCTTAAAGTTATTGTTATCATAGTTTTTTGTGATGGTGAATTTTGTGTCATTAGCACATACGCAATTAATGTGTGCCCTAATGAGTCGCGATAAGTATGTTGTGATCATGTTTTCTGTGAATCATTCTGGCACTATTCAATTTTATTTTATAATGTTTGAATGAACAATTCCAACAATTAAAGGCTGTTAAATTTGATACAGATTCGTATATTTTTCGAAGGAAGTATTTTGAAGAAATTTTATTAAAAACCGCACTGATTCTGCATTCTGTGTTTTTATTGTGTAATTGAATTAGCGCACAATTGATATGTTATTTTTTAAAATGTTAATCTCTCCCTTCGAAGTCATAGCTTTGTTCCTGTTTAGAAATTTTTGTTTAGGTGGCCAAGTTTTTAACACTGCGTTTACACTTTTATTTAAAAATTTGTTTGACCCCGTTTAGTCACCAAGGTTGTTTTAATTTATATGCTTAATTCTGCAAATACAGGTTTTCCGGTAAATACTGCTAAACTTTAATTTGCGTGACGTTTCGAACTTGACTGAGTCCTTTATCAATCTTTGTTTTTATTTATCTTAGCTTAGTTCGGCTAACTCTTACAGTTTTTAATTCGATTATATTTTCGTCTTTTCTTTTTGGAACTTGACACTCGAATGAATATTTTTTTAAGTAATATCAAATTTCAAGGCTACATAACATAAAATACTCTTTTACAAATTTTAAAACAGCTTTGAACTAGATTTCTTAAGTAAATTAATAAATTTAAAATGAAATTGTGTTTGATACTAGACTGTGGCGATAGCTAAGATAAGATGTAATACGTAAACAGTAAGGATAGGCGTCTGTTCCGGATAACCCTGCGACCATGTTTCTTTACAAATTTAGTATTATTTTAGATTCAGATTATATTCTTTATTGTTCCATTATACATTTTTATATATAAGATAATGGAATGCTCAGACCTTACGGTGTTCATTTTTTTATTTATTTATTCGAACACTAAATTGCTAGTGATAAATTACAATTATATTACAGCGTTAAAGAATGCTATTTCAAACGTTATTGATTTTAAATTATCATCAAAAGAAATAATTAAGTTAAAGTATTTGTTAAAAACCTTTGACAGTTGATTCAGGGGGTTATGTACTCCATAGTTTGTTCGATAAAAAGATCCTTTTAAAAATTGATAGCTTGGACGTAGTTTTGTTTATTATTAATATTTAAGTTGTTAAGAATAAATGGGGAATCAGTGAAGATATTGTCTACATGCATAGAACGATGGAATAGATAATAGTTGAAGACGATTCCCATATGGTGGTAAAACAAATAAATTATTCCAAGGAAAACTTCTCAGTGCGATGACTTGAACTCGTGATTATTGAACGATTATACTAAGGATATAATAGGTAGTAGTTTGGTTGTATTAATTCAGTGAGGAAAATGGAAAAAAAAACCTAATATGTTACTTAAACTAGAACAAAATACTAGATACAATCAAAATCAAGGTCTTACTTTCACTAGATCTTCTGATTTCTTAAGATTGAGAAACTGAAAAGGACGGCTTGGGGTGACTTCGTATCCTGACTTAAGTGGCCACAAATTTGAACATTTTTGAAAAATATCTGAAAAATCGCCTACCTTTACTAGTTCTAGGACGATCCTTAAATTTCTTCTGAATTCCAAATTTAACGATGCCAAATTGCATCATAGTTGGAACATTTACAGCGGTCACTCTGAGCTCTTGCGGAACCGATTCGCGCGTAAAATTTCCCGAAAGCGTAGAAAAGGTCCATTCGGCTGGCAGCAGCGCAGCGCGTAGTAATCACAGCGAGAGCGTCATTCGGACGCAGCTTGGCGTTATCTTTTTTTTTTTTTGATTTGTTTACCTTGTTTCTTTGAATTGTTTATTTTTAATTGTAAATAAAAGCCACACACATATCGGCGGTGTAGTCGTCGCGTCGCGTTGGCTATGTGTGTCCGAACCGAATGCACATTTGCGTCGCGCTCCTCTCCCCGATGACACCTGTCAGCAACAGTGTCAACTCGAAATGATGTCAAACATGATCAGATGTCAGCAACGCGGTACGACGCCACTAAATCACTTTCCAGTTTAGAAATAGACGCGGCACCGATATGTGTGAGAAAAGCGTTTTTCATTTTTTTCCGTTACCGTTGACGTATGTCGTCGCCATCAGTCAAATCACTGAACGAACACTGGGAAAAGGGAGCGGACCGCGATGCACGGATGCATTGTCGTGCCGAATTCGGGACGAACCGTAACGAACTTTTTTGCGTGACACCGCACTAGCGATAACCCGACGGAAGGATTTTTTTTTTGGTTTTTTTTTTAATCGTTTTATTGAGACGCCAATGGAGAACTGATCTAAAGGATTTTCCGCCCGATTAACTCGCTGCAGAGGAAAAACTTATTTTCGCGATAAATCGCTTGAACTACTCGAGCAGAGTCGATTTCGCACGTTCCTACACCCAAAAAACTTCATGACTTGCTCTGCTTGCGGGTTTCTACTCATCGAAGGGCATCAGGAAATTTCAGTTCAGAGGATCCGTGACGGCCGCACCACCACAGTATGTAGGCGCTTAGGTGCATTTTCTATGTGACAGCGCGCGCAATCATTTCGTCGCGAGCACGGCTTGGACGCCACACACCAACACCACGCTACTTCCGGAAGATGCTCCAATCCCCTCCGGTTGCGGTATATAAAGCAAGAGTTCGAAAACCATACACGAGCCTCAACGGTGCGCACGCATCCGTAGAAGAGCGTGTATAAGAGAATTCGAACTGTAGTATATAAGCGAGTCGGGAGCAGAGCGTCTTTCGAAATTCGAAATTAACTACAAACCGGTCCATACAAACTCAGTTTCCTCCGGAGAGCAAGCGAACGAGCGAGCGAGAAAGTGTGCGTTTCGAACGAACTATTCGTATTCGCGCGGTACGGTCGCATCGTTCATCGCGAGTGCTCCGTCACCGTCATGCAACGAACGGCGATTATGACAAGGTTAGGCGGAGCGAATAGCATTTATGAGTGCTACCAACTGGTCGCCAACGCTGTCCCGCTTGCACTGCAGCGCGCTGTCATATTCCACCGCACCGCTCCCATAATTCATCTTTTCGGTATAGCTGCGAGACGCGACGCTAAGCAAGCGTAGAATTGCGTCGCTTTGATTTTCGAATGTGGCGGCTGGGCTATATTCGACTCCGCTGCTGTTGGAAAGAAAGACGATGACGACCGTCGCGAGATAAGAAATAAATTTTGATTGAGGGCGGAGCCATAATTCTGCTTATTAAAAAATCGGGGATCTTTTCATCGGTCGGATTGGTGCTGCGATTAATTTCAGTTGTCCGGAATGGGAATGGAGTTGCGAAGAATATGGAAGCAAAATGGTTCGCGTTTTCGGACGCCGGTCCTAAATCAGAAATTTTGTACAGGAAGAAGTTGGAGAGGGTGTAGTGTTTCAACCGAACTGCTCTATCAGCACGTCATGTCAAATCAATAATATTATTTTTTCCAATACATAACAAGCAACTGCGGTTGCAGGATCCATCCGAAAGTTTTGAAAAGAGAAATTATAACAGCTTTCGACTCTATTTTAGTAGTTCACAAAGTTATGGATACCTACATATACGTAGGTACATATTTATGTAATAAAATACGGGATGCGGCCAATGTTTTAATATCCATACCAAATATAAACATAGTTAAACTAAATAAGGTTACGTATATAAATCAACCAATGAAGCATTGTTAATAGCAAAATTTTAAAATAACACGAAAATAGATTGATTTTAACATAAATGTGATTCTCTAAAATATGATTTTCTTTTACATTAAACATTTCATTGTCAGAATAATTGTTAAGCAACAGGAAATATGTTCGGTTGAATAATTCTTCTGTTTCCCAAGTTTAAGTTTGATCTAAAATAAAAATTATCAACTGATATAATTAAATATTTCAAAATAGCAGCTTTTTGTGATTGACCAAAAATAAAAATTTAAAAAATTCTGGAAACTACATAGCACTCTTTAGCACTATTGGACAACTATATCATAATTATATAATAAAATGAAATAAAAGTAATTATTCATCTTTCAATTCTCAAAATAATACTTCAGGAGTCATTACTTCACAAGCATTGGTCAATTTGAAATATTGAATTTATTTTGAAAATTAATATTTGTACTTAAATATGAACATGATTGACTATTTGAAGACAAAATTGATAATGCAATTGTTGAATTAAATATTGATAGTTATAATGCCATGAAAATAAAATTAACTATTAAGCCATATTTGAATTAACACGAAGTTTTTTTGACGCAAAATCAAATAGGGTTTGTATTTGATTTTACCAATGAATTTCTTTCGGTGAAATATTACCAATAGAATACTTCAGACAATCAGATCAGACTGAAATGAAGAGAAAAACATTTGCTAAAATAAAAGCAATACGTACAAAATATGTGTAAATTTATCAAATAAAACAAATCTATTATTATAGGTATATTTTTAAAGTAAAATGGTGATTCTTCTATGATATAGTTTTGAATATTGATACTAAAGTTATTCTAACTAGGTTCTAAGAAACATTTGTTGAAATTCACAAAAATTATTGTAGGCAACACGAATTTGACATTTAAGGTAATTTTACACAGAAGAATACAATAATAATAATTGTAAAATATTTTTAATTACGAACACTTGTAGTGTATCATGGTGCTCAGCAGATAATTCACACAAACATATTATGGTCATACTAATCATATCTGTTTATTTAAAATTTATATCTACGGTTGTTCTAATTATTTGTGGTACATGATGTAAAAGTTCTTTATGGTTATGGCAACTATATTCTATGATTAGTGCAACTACAAAATTTGATCGAATATTTCACCCGTCTACTATAGTTTGTAGCGGTCAAAAAAATATTAGTTCCTGCAATATTGAGTATCGGTTGTTGTCACATTGGCAAGCAACATTTTCATTCATTGCCACGGTTTGAACCAAACTATGTTCTACAGCCAAGCTATCAATATTATGACCATCAGAGATACCAGACAGTAGTTGGTTTGTTATAGGCAACATTACTGTTCTGGTAGATCACATCACAGCCAAACAGCACTCAAAATTATTAAAACCAACTAGTAAACTGCCATACCCGGCCCGATTTCTGATCTCCCATCCCTAAGCTGACTGGATTGTACACTACAGTGTATTAAACACCTAAGTCCAGTTCAGTATCCTTAAAAAAAAATGAACATGTAATAGTAAATTTTTCCGTAATCAATATGAATTCGTTTGTCTGAAGGTCCCATGAGTCCGGTACGACCATTTTTGTCCCTGTTTGATTTTTCTTCCTTGAGAAGATTTTAATCGTTTTTCGTTTGTGTAAATAGGCGTGGACAATACGCCTGCATCGTTCGCTATCTATCAGCGAATTAATTTTGATTTTAGAGAAAAAAATAGTGTTATATGTTTTCAAATTATTTGAAAGGCATAACTATTAATTAGTAATTTCAGTAATTTTTTCATTGATTTATCTTCTAGAAATACCAATTAATTATACTATCTGTAATACTTTTTAATGAAATGCGGTTCTTATGTAATTCTTGCCGTGAAAATCGTGAAAAATTGCTTCAGTTTGATTTCATAAATTATTAACAAAAATTAAAATTTTTTAAAATTTGATTTATAGAAGACCTTTTTTAGAATTTTTTCTAACATTATATTAATAAAAATGACAGGTTAATTGTTCAAGAAATAGGTAATATGCATTTAAGAAACTCAAATTTACACATTTTAAAAAATGTGCAACGGTTGTTGTTCTAATAGCATTCTTTCAAATAAAGTTTTTAATTTTTTCTCTATGGACGACCTAGTTTACATACCAGCTAATAAAGTGGTGTAATCTTATTTTGTTTTATTGTTGACATTAACGTGAAATATTAGCAAGAAAACAGTCAAAAATCATCAAAATCGCATTTAACGTGCACATGGAGTCTTAATGTTTATGCATTTTCGTATTCAGATTGATAAGTACTTTAGAGTGATATGTGATAATAACATAACAATTTTTCATCTATGTACATATATGACAACAATATGTCATATGGGCAACCAATAGGTCAAAGCTTTTTGATTCAGGAGTCATACCTGTAGTACCATGGGTGTCAATACACTATTTTGCAGAGAAGGGCCTGAATATGGCTTATAAGGAAAGGTTGCAGTTTTGGAAATTGTTACTTGCCGAATAGTATGCGATAAAATGATTTTTTTTAAATCGCGAATCAATAAACTGTTACACAAAATTCCAAATACTTACATGTAATAACGTTACCCCGCAAAGCAAAGAAATAAAGACTATTGTGTGATCTCTGGCTATTTATACCATAAGTTTATAATCGAAATTTTCAATGAATAAATATTATTATTATTATTAATAAACCTTTTTGTTGCACCAAAGATGAACAGCTGAACAAAAAATAAATATGAACCTTTCATTGGATATTTACTTAAAAGCAGTGGCGGCTAACACCTTTTAGATCAGATGAGGCTGACATATATTTAAAAAATTCGAATTTGACATACACTCAGCCTCACTAATGTTATGTGTCACTGCCTAGGACTTAATATAGAGAACATGAAATTTTATTTTAATTCGTTAGGTATTGAAATTACCCAAATTCAATCGGTAGTCTTGACTAAAAAAACATTTGTTTTATTACACAGTTGACAGAGAACACACAATCGGGAA
Source organism: Beris chalybata (assembly GCA_949128065.1). Taxonomy (NCBI): domain Eukaryota; kingdom Metazoa; phylum Arthropoda; class Insecta; order Diptera; family Stratiomyidae; genus Beris; species Beris chalybata. The sequence goes on along the minus strand of OX421896.1, from coordinate 15,675,243 downwards.
TTACAATAATGTTCTCAATATCTTTGAACTGGAACAAAAACTATCATATTCTTTCGAGTAGCTAATATACGAAAGTCCTTTTCATGTTTTTTCCGACCAAGCGACAACTCGAAAACGTGCTTTGCAAAAAATAAAATTTTTTATGATTAAAATCAGATGGAATTAATAGTAAAGAGGGATTCCGGCTAAGGTACAGGTCAAGAGGAAGAGCATTTGAGAGTATCATTAAGGAGACAGATCGTGCATTGAAAAATACTTTTTTGGATAAGCAGTTGGGCAGTTTTTGAGAAAACGGGGACATACCATACATACATATCTGTTGTTGATGTTGGTGTTGCTGTTCCTCACTGTTAACAAATAACAGCCCCCAACCTTAAGAATTTCTGGTCATGCTACTGCTTTGAATTTGTACAGTGCAACCCAGTTATAACGTACCTTGAAGGGATCACCAAAGTATAACGATATAACCGATAGTACGTTATATCCAACATAAGAACCTTTCACATTTGTGAATGGGGATTGAAAAAAGGTATGTTATAACCTAACGTAGATACGTTATAAAAGTACACTTTATAAGCGGGCTGCACTGTATTTGGTATCGCTGGTCTTGATCCTAATATTACACTTACACCAAGATCTAATCAAGACTAGTCTATCTTTTGTGATCGAGTTATAAATGTTAAGTATGTTGACAAGATAGAGTCGTTCCATTCAACGGGAACGAAGGAACCATTGGAATATTTGTATACCACCACCCGTAGATCATAAATCATCCAAGAACACTGAGTGCCCATCTACCACGTTGGTCAACTACAAAGGGTCAAAGCACTTCTCCAGGACAGGTATAATATTAATATGGTGAAACTCCCCTCCTGGAATCCCTCGTCCTTTCGTTCTACATACTACTCCACTATCCAGTACCAACTACACAAGCAACGCTCTCGCTCCCCAAACTGTGACATTGTAGTGAGCCAGAAATTCGATTCCCGACTAAGGAAGGCTTATGTAGGCTTACAGAAAATCGATGACGAGTCGTCTTTAGGACATGAAAACTTTAGTGCAAACGCCTTTTAAAGCTCGATGTCGAAAAATTTCCTCGAAATGATGACAATTGTTGCTTTGCGACGAAGTGGAAGTGTCGTAGATTTGTGAATTCGGTGATAAGTTCGGCGATTGGAATGAAGTGAATTTGTTAAAGGACCTTTCTTAACGGGCAAGGTAGTCGATGAAGCTGGAAGCTACTTAGTATTTGCTTCATTAAATCTCTCAAAATCAGCTACAAATCCTCCAAACTCTTCGCCCAGATTTCGCTTCCGTTCTCCTTCTATGATTTCCAATTAATGAAAGTTAATACCAGAAGTGTGGCACGTGTCAAGAAAAAAACCCATTTTTCAATCATTTTCACTATTTCAGTTCAACGTCCCGATCGAATTCTCGCCCTCACAATCCGCCCTTGAAAGCAGATGAACCAACATAAATAGCTCTCGCAAAAGACATTGCCCTAATTTACAACAACGCAACCAGACTAACATCAGACCAGAAGCATTTCACAATCTACACACATGCCGAGTGGCGGGCTACCTCCATTCCACCCTCACATTAGCGTCTAAACCGGCAGTGTTAAGGGTTCGTATATGGTTTCGAATAGTTCAGAGGAACGGGGGTCGAAAAGAAGCACAACAAGGCTAAAGGTTCGAAGGACTCGACGACCCCTGAACGGTGTCGACAATGTTGGCAACCGGGAAGGGCAGACAGCACAGATACGTATACGAATCCGTTTGTTCCAAATAATCATCCCTTTCGGTTTCCGTTTTCTTATAATGACGAAATTCTCGTCAAACTATCGGAAAAACTTCTTACACCGTTCGAGAGGACAGACGAAGGAAGGCCTTGGTCCAATTCTACACCGTTTAAATTTATTTCGGACAGTTATTGGTCCGAAATCCCAGGCTGGACCCCATGCGGTGAAAATGCGGCTAGCATTTGACTTCTGCCCCATTCAACGTAAATTTCAATGTGAAATTCAATCGTTTGAAAAGAAGTCATAAAAGTTAAATGGACGTGATATTTTGGCTTTATTGATTTTTGTCAGGCAATCACTTCGGATTTTTGGGGGTCGATGATATTCAATGTCTGTATTATGCTTTGAATAAATTAAATTTTTGTATTAATTTTCGTAATCTTATAAATTATCTAGTTAATGTTTTATTTACACAACTAGCTTTGGTTGGACGATTCAAGAAACTGAATACTGGTAGACTGTACGTATCTTAAATATAAGATTTCAAACGATATTATTTTTATGAATTTAATAGAGCAATTCCGGATGAAAAATGCTATTTCGAGTTAACATAATTTTGAGAAATATGATCAGTAATTATTATCTCGGAAGAAATTCAGGTATACATTAATAATAATAAATTAGGTATATTAAAAAAAAATATTTATAGATTATTTCCCAAGGACTAAATCGGAAATGTACATTAAGTCAATTCCACTTTATTATTTTAATATCTACATAGTAAAATTTCTTGAAAACTGATTTTAAAGCTATAACTTTCAACGATTAACAAGTTTCTTTGCTAAGTTAAAAGTGAAATTTAAAAAAAATATTGAAATATTGGATTGCAATATCTTCGATCCAACTCTACCAGAAAGATAAAATTGGGTTTGCGTATGCTTATAACATTTTTGAGGGGAAGTTGGAGCACGGAAAAGGATAATTAACTATTTTTAAAAAATCCAATTTTTTCGAAAACCTCAAAGACTGGAAAGCGAAGATATATAGAACCAGCTAGAGGCATCCTAGGCAAAGACAGATTACTTGAAAGATGAAACAACACAAATGCTTTGGTTGGTTAGTTTATCGTATTTTAGGAAGAGCTTATGCTGGAAAGTTGAAATTAAGAATTATATGTATATGTAGGTAGATTTATTACATAAGTAAAGGAAACGGTTTTCTATTGATGTATACGATCACGCAAAAAAGCCCCTTTTATAAAAACATATTTTATTTTTTCAACATTGAAATATTCTATTTTAAATAAGAGATATTTACATTTATTTTCAAAATATTTTTGTCACATTGAATTAATATGCAAGTTGCAATTTGAATAAATTTTTCATAAAAATCACTGATTGTTTTTTTACGCAAATTTTTCTTAATCGAGAAAACTTTTATCGAAAACTAACTAATACAAATGTTAACATGCCGACCGGTGTACCATTAAATTTAAATATTATAGTCATATCTGCGATTTATATTTCTATGATAATTTCTGTAAAAAAAATATGGAGCCTATTACGTTCGCAAGTATTGCCATGAAGATGAAATCATTAGAATTTAAAAGCAAGCCGAAACTTTAAAATAGATCGCCAAATGTGAAGACCAATGAACAGTAGACACGAGCCGCTAATGTTTTATAGATAACGTTTTTGATTGCAACTATGTTTTGAAGATACCGCCGATTTTTATTGACAATCGATAATTTTCTAGTCGATCGTTTAGCACTTTAAAGAATTTAACTAATTACTACGCTACTGTATACATTTTTTAACTCTTAATATTGCATACACACTGAAAGCTGTTTAACTTATAATCACTAAATTCAGGAAAAACCTTTGCTGAGAGTAAAGGGATTTTTCCAAATTAATGGCATTTTTTATATGACTCGTATGAACATTTATTGAAACAAAAAAGCGAAGTAAACACATTTGATTTGGAAATGTTTTAAAAAATAATCCCGAAAGCTAATTAACTCTTTGAAACCGAGTTCACTTTCGACTCGACATTTTCTACACGTACCTATCCTCTTATCAATCTTTATTTCGATTTAAATATGGTTCACCCAATCTGCACTAAGCCACAGAGAGCGGTCATTTCCGATTCCCGATCCCTCGCGAATAAGTTCGTTCTTTTAGTTCATAGTTTGTTACTTCAGGGGAATTCAGTATTGAGCTGGTAGAAGATGATGAGCAAAAAATGTCAGTAAATGAGCAAAAGAAAGCAGTAGTTCTAGTAGAAAGACGAAATTACCGTTCTTAAGGACTTATAGGATATTAAGGATGCGTTTGTGATCTTGTGTAAAAAATATTTTGGGAATTTTATTGTTTTCCCGACTTTACTTTGACTGCACTGATAAAATGCTAACTAAATTTTTCTTGCACCTTCAGACAATTCCTTTCTAAGGTTTTGTTTGGAATTTGTGTTAAGAAAGTAAAAACATTATTAAAATGAGCATATCTCCAAAACGGCACAAACGTCGGCCGTAAATGTGCCTTTATTTTTATTTATTTAAAAACATTTTTAATGAACTTGAACAGGAACATTATGGGTCATTCCACCAAGAATCGCCAAATGTGTGACCTTTATCATCTTCGGTTCTTTTAAAAATTATTGTATTTGAAACAATAGTAAAAAAATAATTGAAATTCCAAAACATACCAAAATAATAAAGTAAAATTAACCTGGGATCTCAATAGAATCAGGGTCGAAAAAAATCTAAGAACACCAGTGGCTCTCAATTTATAGAAAAAAGGTAATTTCACCAAGAATCGCCAAAAGCGTATCTTTATTTTTTTATAATTTTATATTTGGTGGATATTCTACACTGCTTTTCAAAACATATGAAAAATTAACTTGGAATCTTAAGAGGATCGCGACCAAAAAAATCTAATTAAATTATTAGAGAACTGAACTAGCCTTAATTAAGAACCACTAATCTTCTTAGTTTTTTTTTACCCCAATGCCCTTGAGATCTCAAGTTACTTCTTACTTTATTAAATTCAATTCAAAATAATAAAGTATTTGGTATGTTTTATACAACCTACAAAATATATAAAAAAAAGTAGTTTGATATATTCAAAATCTTTATCCTTGAAAAAAATCCAGAATATTATATTATTACTAGTATTTTTTTTTATAGCGACAACCTTTCCCTTTAAAATAAGATATACTTTATTATTCTCGGATAATAGTTACCTGAGGTATGCATTTCAAAAAAGAACTCGGACATCATTTTGTAGTCAACTTTAACATATTATATACTTTGACATACCATAACTAGCAAAAATAGGTAAAAACAAAAAATTAAATTCTATTTTTTCCACTAGTTCTTCAATTAGAAATTTCAAAAGAATCGGAGATAGTAAGGTCACATTACGTTACTTTTAGCGACACCTAATGGAATGACCCTTATGATAAATTTTAGTTTTACCATAATCTTTTTTGAAAAAAGTGAAGGTCTATAATTTGTTAGCACTTACAAAATTTACAACATTAGTACAGTTAATGTTTCATTGTTCAGAATAACAATTAAAAGGGTAACAACTCCGAGTGTTTTTCTAAGGGAAGAACTGGGTGGTTTGATAAATTCGCCACTCTATTCAAGACTATTTAAAAAAAAATTAATTTCAAGGAATATAACACTATTTTTCAAGGTAGCAACAACAAAAGTAACATAATTTTCAAACTTCCAGTCTTGAGTACCTTGTACCTAGCATAGATCAAGATAATAATTCATTGTTCAGCTAATCAACACAATTACGTAGCAATTTGCTTACACAAAAGATCCTTGCCTGTACAAAAGACAGTCTTTCTTGAAGTATGACAAATTTTCATCGTTGATCCTTTCATTCTTCGTCGTCTTCTTTTAAAAAAAAAAAACATCTTCCAAGTGTTTGCTTGACGAAAATCAAGAGCATGTAATTTCGTTGTTATTATCCATACGTGAATTTCGAGGCCGCCGATGATAGTCCTGACTGAACTTCCCTTTTTTCGGCGTCATCTTAAGACATGTCAAACAGAGCATTGTTCAGTAGGTTGACAATTTTTTTTCCCTGATGTCCTTACACGTTGAGCTATGGAGGGTCTATACTAGTTCATCATAAAGTACCTTTGTGCGGAGTTATTCATGCGGTGACATCTCTTAAGGTATAAATTTCTTTATAGTAAGGATAGTGCCTTAGAAATTCAGTTCATAATGATTATGAGCCTTACAAATGGGACATAACCTCAGCCCTCAGGAGGTTCCTTTTGACAAATATTAGTTTTCAATTTTGTCATCTTTTGTGGGATATTTTATGCCCCACTTGGCCCGTTCAATGCGTCCTGATGGTCTTAAGCGAATTTTAATATGACATAATGAAATATGATATTTTACGTACGAGTATAGTTTTATATTTCCGGTTTTTATCGAATATTAAAAAAATTTCAGTTGTGCCTCTGTAGTAGGAGCAATTTATTCCCAATTTGGATCAAGCATTTTCAAGTTTTTTTTGTACGTATTGCTTTCGGCCAAGTCATGTGTGGGCTAATTTGTTGTCCAAATAGGCGGTAAATTAAGTACACCGCGTTGACAGAGTCTCGTAAGAGCGATTATATGACAATCAACTGCCATGTCCAAGCCCGGCTAACTAGTGTGAGTTCAGGGGGACCTCTATGTAAACATATGTCAGCCGTCAGCTTATGCCTCGGAATAATTTTTAATCAAAAAATGAATAAATGTGGAAATAGGAACATAATTTTTGGGAAATTTAGGGCGAATTTTCTCTTGTCTAATTCGAAGCGCCATATGATCTAATTTTGAGGTCTCGTAAAATTTATTTTTATTGATTTCGAAACCCTTCGAATCAATAAAGGTCTGCTTTTTATGGTTCTAATGTACGTTAGAATTGGTGAAGTGTTGTATGATGAGTCTTTAATATAATTTAATGTGATGCTACTTTATGGAAAGTTGTTTGTAGCAGATGTTTCGATATCTAATATCTAAAGATATTTTGATAACATATTAATACGAATTTAAGGATTTCGAATATAAGAAAGGAGAAAACCTGTACAAGAATAGGTATACATATTTCTTTATACTGGAACATTACAGATATAGGAATATAAATAAATGTATATTATATTCAGATCTTCCTTTTTCCACTCAACACGGAAGCATGAAATCTTCCATTTATAAGGTAAGTAATTCTCTTTAATAGCGACATTTGAAATTAAAATCCATAGCTAATTTCCCTACAAGCTGCCTTTACTGATTTCTATCTATTAATTTGATGTATTGTATTATTGTCCATATTTAAAAAAAAAACAAGAATGTTTTTACACTGCCTTCGAACAACCTACGTAAGATGTTAATTCTATTATGGCTCTAATGTACACACGTAGTTGCCCCATTATTTCGCTATATTGTTGTAAACTTTATGTTTTCTGCAGGATATACTCTTAATTTGTAAGCCGCTACTAAGAAATTAATCCGTCTCCAGAACGTGCAGAAAACGACACATAAAATCCCTTGTAAAAGAGTACCGCATCCACTACACTATCCTGTGGTTTCCGACATACGTTACACGGTCAGGACAGCCATTTGTTATTATTCATGCTTTACAAAATTCTAAATTTCATTTAACACCAACGTTCCCTCCATCCTATACTACATTCACTATTTTTGTATAATCTGGTCGTTAGTTATATATCAAGTATTAATCTAATTAAAGCAAATGACCGGATGATGATTAAAGTCAACTGACATTATGTCCCGTCCGGGGCATATGTTGTCCATCGAAAACATACAAATAACAATATTATAACTAGCATTACATTTATAGGCGATAAATTCTGCTGCCGTTGTGTTATTTCTTTAGCTTATTCTTTCGATTTTAATTTCACAACAATGTGAATGGAATGAAACATTTTCGAATCCGTAAAAGTGCAACTTCATTATAATCAAACTGAAAAAAAAAACAGTATAAATAATAGGTCTTATATCAAAGGGAATCGCTAGAAAATTGTTAGCATTTAAGCGTTACGAGCTGGGCTTGCAGGTCTTCCAGATCCATATGAGTATCAGGCGAAATGCATTTGGTAGTAGAGAAAGGGCGGATTGAAGCATTTCACTGTCGCGCTGCACCATTTATGTCTTTCTTGATAATCGCATTCTTTATTAATGTTATTCAATGTTATTTTTGTTCGCAGGGCTATTTTATTACATAGTAGCGAATTAAATATTTAATCCTTCAGCCAAAGTTGCACGGTATTAGAAACAGAAGTAGCGTAAGGCTTACTCAAGTTACGCCTTCTGAATGGAAGGTAGAGAAGAAATTTTAGGACATTTAGTTTGGGAGCTACTTCAAGGAGAATTGTGAGTATTTAAACTAAAACAACATCTTTCTTACTCTGTAGCTATCCTGTAAAAGATACTTAATCAACTTTTCACAAAAAAACAATATAATTGGAATTTAAGAAATTCTTAAACCGATATTCAGGCGGAAAAAAAATTCGTTATTTCATATGACCGTCGGAATTAGTATAAAGGTATGCAATCATTTTACACCCTCTTAAGGGTAGAGTCTCGCGAAATTCTGAAATTAATTTTAAGATCATTTGGTCTTATTAAACCAGAAAGATTTGGAGAAATTCATGAAATCTTGAACAACATCTGACGTCCCTAAGAGCCGGTTTCACAGTTGAAATTTGATCTGAAGTTTAGTTAAACTTAAACTTAAGAATAAACTGCACTTTAAACTTGACTCGATTTCACGGTAAATAAATATCCTATGATTAACTAATCTGAAATTCGTAATCATTGTGAACTAATTCAAATGAATTAAACTTTTTTACATTGATATATGGTACTCCGCCTTTTCTGTCATTTTATTTCGTTCTAATTTGAAAAATTTGAATTATGTATTACCAATCACGGCTACTTTAATTAGGATAAAATCACTTGAATGTCAAAAAAATTAATCCGAACTATACGCGGAAGCCCTAAGGCCCTAAGGGCCGGTTTCACAGTCTAAGTTTAAACCAAAAATTTTCGTTCAAACAAATAATGCGTTTCACAGATGTTGTAAAACACCAGTTTGTTCTAATGATAGGATTAATCTAAACGGTAGAATTTCTCCCGTTTATAGCTCGGATTAATTTTTTTGACATTCAAGTGATTTTATCCTAATTAAAGTAGCCGTGGTTGTCAATAATTCAAATTAAAACGAAATAAAATGACAGAAAAGGCGGAGTACCATATATCAATGTAAAAAAGTTTAATTCATTTGAATTAGTTCACAATGATTACGAATTTCAGATTAGTTAATCATAGGATATTTATTTACCGTGAAATCGAGTCAAGTTTAAAGTGCAGTTTATTCTTAAGTTTAAGTTTAACTAAACTTCAGATCAAATTTCAACTGTGAAACCGGCCCTAAGGCGTTGAATATCGATAATGGTTGATTTTCTCCGTTAATAATTGAAGACTTTAGGAGTGAAAGTGAGTAGGACAGGCCCGTGCGCACGGGGGAGTGGGTTTTAGGGGTTCAAACCCCCCCCCCCCCCCCTTGGCCTATTTTCATAGGGAAGTGAGGACCTTTTTTTTTTTTTTAGGTCCATCACATTTAGTATGGAGGAACTTGATAAACCCCCCCCCCCCCCCCCCATCATACTTTCCTGCGTGCGGGCCTGGAGTAGGATATCTCATTAAACCTAAGAAATATGTCAGAATTCGTGAAGGCGTTCACAACCACTTTATATACCCGTGATTCCTTCCGACTAATATAAAATAACAGGAAAGAAAAATTCGTCTAAGAATCCTAAAAATTATCTTCCATCGTACCTTATCATGTAAAAAATCTATTTTCGTTAAATAGAATTATATCAAATTATTGGGTTCAGTCCGTATGAATACACTATCGTCTTCGAGTGCATTTTCACATTCATAACATTAAAAGGGGTGTGTCTACTATATTAAAATCATATCGGCCATATTTAATATCAAACACTTCGGGGCTTGAAAATATAATCATTATAAAATGGTTGCCAAACACCCCTTTTCCTATCTCCGACCGAGATTACAACCTTGCCAGCTACCACACTGAACTTTTCCGTTCTAATAAATCTGCACCCCTATAAAAAAAAAAAAAATATTTCAAATCCGGTTTGAAGATCATCAGGATCAAGCCACGGGGGCTGTTCGGTTCGGTTGGTTTAACCGATCAAAAATACGATGTCTGTTCTAAAAACCAGATCCTTCGATCGGTTCATTATTATGACTCAATGTCACCATCCCTTCAGGATGTAAATAGTTAAAAATTCCAATTATTTACGAACGAATGAGTTTTAATAACAATACGATAATGAAAAAAAGAAAAAATGCAAGGACGAAAATCTCATTTTTAATTTCACTCCCCAATAAAATGGTTTTCAGATTGTCAACCGTATATTTGGCATTATGGTGATCTTTTACATCCCTCGGGCGATGTTTCTACAGTCCTGCTATTATGTGTATGTTTTATGAAGTAATACACGGTGTTTATTTAGGATTGTACCTTCTTAGTTTTTCCGGCTATCTAGGGTTCCATTGTGATCGTGATCACATTTTTTTTAATATCTCGATTTTTTTTCGCAATAGGGTCTTCGTAATTATGTCATGAAATAATTTTCTTTTTTTCTGAAGATTAGTGAGGATATTTTCAAAAAAATATAATAGTCAGATGGACAGACGTGATGTGATTTGCGCAATCATCTGGATAATTTGTTTGACGGTGGGATTTGAAGTGACAATTCAATTTTGGATTTATTTCGACCCCATTAAAATATTGAAGTTAGAATATTACACAAAACAGGGACGGGAGAGTCGGGAAAAAATCCGTTGAATACGATTATTTCTAAAATTGTATATTAAGGCCCGCGTTTTCATATTAAAGTGAAATTTCAATTTGAAAAAATGATATCTTATACCAACCACGAACCTGACATTATCAAGCAATATTTGTTGAAAATAAATCTTGAAAATAAGCTCCAATAATAACTATCCGCTGTTTGAAATACGAAAAGTAATATGTCCTAGACAGTCTAAGTATAAATACTTAAGATTCCATAATTGAAATATAATTAATTTTATTAAAATTGGCACACGTCAGTATTGAGCCTCAGCAGTTACTTTGCTGAATTAATGTAGAAAATAAATTGGAGAATGTCTGATTTTGAGGTCGATTCGATATTTCTTCGATTATTTCAACCGTAAGCCGATTTAATCTTCGTTTGATTGATTTCATTATTTTATTTTCTATAAAGTTTTTATAAATTAAATATTATTATTTTAGCTCGTTGGCCGCCAAAAGAGCAAATATGGCCATAAAAAAGTACAACTTTACAAGTGTTTTTTTTTTTTTTGCTTGTTATCATTTTTATAACAATGCCATCTTCGGTGAATTTAAATGAAGGAGGATTATGTTCAGTGTAAATCGTTAACAATGTAAAAGAAATAGAAATTGATTTACTCAGAAAAAATTCACGGAAACAAATAACGTTTGTGGCAAATTCAATTCAATGAATTACAATCGAAATTTGTTAATATTACATGTTCATACATTGCCGTTGGTTTAATGCGATTACATAAATAATGATCGTGAAAATAAAAACTTAGTTCTCATCAGAACTAAGAATAGCGTAAATTGTAAAAACGACCACTGTTTAGTTTAGCAAAAGTACATATTCCAATCACTTTTACTCAAAATTACGGGTATTAAAAAATTATTTATGCACTTTTCAACTGAACCGTACATTTTACATGAAAAGGCTCACAAAATGAAGAACCATTTCGTGTAAAATTGTTTGAACGCAGTAACCTTTTGGAGTGAATTTATATGAACAGAAAACAGTATTTTAGGTTTACAAAGTAATATCAGCATACTTGATTAAATTTGACTCTAGTCAATACATAAACCATGAGTAGTGCTGAAGGTGCATTCTATTTATATGTACATTTCAACTTCTGTAATTATTAACAAAAATTGACTATATTCGTATATGAATTGAAAATTACGTCCTTTTTTGTGTAAATCTTCTTATCTATTTAAATTTTACGACGAAAAACATGTAATATGAAACCACGCTTCGTTCGATTTTATTTTCTACTGAAACGAAAATGAAATGCAGTGACTACTCGTGCCAAACCTATGCGGCAAAAACCAGAATTGGCCGCGGGTTCGATTCCAACCTACAGATAAGTGTTTTGTTAAGAGAGGTAAGTATAAAATATTATTAGAAGTAGAAATAAGTGCATCATAAAAATTGCTAATTATTGACTTTTTTATATGTAGCATAAATTCAAGAAAACATCCAGTAAATTTGCTGATTTCGAAGTTGATAAATTTTCAGATTGCAAATTGAAATCTACTGACCGAAAATTGAAAATTACATCCAAATTGACTATGACATCCCCATGTAAATTTACTTGAAAAGGAGTGGTACATTTGCCTACTATCTAAGCGATGTAAAATTCTATAGTTTTCTTTTTAATTTGTAGGCAACCAACCATAAATTAATTTAAAAATAAGAACCATAAATGGAAAACCACTTTGATATCTCATTAGTTCTAAGAGGCATGACGTTTTGTAAAAAACTATGTACTTCGGAGCCGAAAATAAAAATGTCTGTGAAAGTAAGAACCGATCCCATATCATATCAAACCTAAAAGATATGACGGAATTCGTCAAAAAATATACAACCTTTGTACACTCTTTTTGGGTTTGGAAAGCAAAAAAATACTGTAATCCTTTTTTAGGCGATTGTTTTGAATGATCATGGAATTAATAATTTTTTCGATATTTAATTAAACGTAAAGGACGAAATGATATTCATAAAATTGTATGCATCCCTGTTACACTAGCTGAAGAAAACCAATTAAAAAAAATATACGAAAACGATTTCTTGGCATTTATCTGAAGAGTCAGTAGAAGGAAAATTAAGACCGAAGAGATATTTCGAAATTCGTAAAAAAATAGATTATGAACCTCATTTTCACTGACCCTTTTTGCCACTCGTCTGTACGGCAATGGGAGTATGCATTTTGTTTAGCCAAAATTCCCTTTTGTGGTACATCAACATAAATACACTAAATTTGAATTGCCTTGCGTAAAGTGAGATTTGTAGAACACTTTTACACTCCACCACCCTAAATACCGAAATGTTTGCCAGTCCTACCTTCCGCATATATTTTAAGTTTTTATATAAAGTAGTTCTTGATGTATTAGACGCAACTCAGTTGTGGAGTCCACTACCTCCCTCAAGAATGTATATTCATAAAACTGTCCTTAGACATATCTACGCATATCAAATTTCATCTTCCTGCCATAATTGGTTCGCGAGATTGTGTAATCACAACTTTGTAAGATATTTATTGTTGTTTTACCTTATTTACTGTGGAGGGATCAATATGATATATAATTGATTTTCTGGCTACTTTTGTTCAGTACAAAGCAATCGTATAAAATTTATCTCGAGACACCCTCACCAACAGTAATGGGGTTTTTCTTCATTCAAAAAACAAAACTAAATTCATTCTTTTTCTCACAAACTGAAATTGAAATCGATTTAAATTCACACATTTACTAGCCCTAGGCGATGATCATATCTTGAACAAGTTGCAGGTGAAATAGAAGTGGATTATAAATTAGCCATATATTATTAACCCATTACTTATGGCTGCGCTTTCTTGTGCATAATAAATTTTAAAATGTTTCGACTCCACCCCAACACGTTCCGGATAAGATAAGAAAGTTCTTTACTATACTCAATTCCACTTTCATCCACCACCGAAGTGAAGTGAATTTTAACGATCTAATTACATCTGCCCCGATAAGTTTTCGATAGTTCTTACATATGAAATTTTTTTCATTTGAAAGAAAATAGCTCGTGGCTAGAAATTCGACCCCCTGGACGATAATAAATTATCGCAATGCAACTGCAACTGTCACACTTCTTTTATATGAACGGACGAGATATACAAGCCCCGAAACGGATGGACAATGGGAGCCACCGTTAAAACATTATTTTTATAATGTCCGACAAAATCGTAAATTTCTCGGATCCTGTGTGGAATCACTCATCAATCAACCCGACCAGTGTGTTCTATCTTAATCCCGGGAATATTGTCTGAGACAAGAAACTGACCATAGTCCGATGCTGACTGATTGACATTAAGAGCAATCAAATAGGATGTGAGCTACTCTATGGAACTTAATCGATGCCTGCTGTTCGGTCAGTTAGAGCGCGCATATGTAGTGTTGTCCGCCCTCACATTTCAATTCATATTGTTCCTGAACAATTGACTGGAAATTTTAAAGTTTTTGTTCACAGAACTGATTATTAGCGTTTAAAATGCGAACTTAGGGTGGTTTGAATAGCGCCCAAAATTCTTTTGAATTTTGATTTTTGATACACATCCCACAACTGCAAACACTTTCGTAGAATTTCTTTGAATTTATAACAGTCTTTTGTATGGTAACTATACAGAGAGATCTAAAACGGAGCTGGAGTTTATGGAGTGCTCCCAAATGTCAAATTCTGCTGTAGCCTGCATATAACATACACAGTTTTTCAGGTGGAGACTCCTGGTATTGCATTAGAGAAAATATCAAACGGGACTACAAAACCCAAAAAAAAAAAAATTCTTTCGGACTGCAAGGCACTGCAATAATGGCACTTCAGTCAGTTCAAATCTACTTCAAACTGCCATGTGATACCATTAAGCACAGCCAGAATGAACATCCGAATGTGTCAAAAATCGCAAAGTGCCTTTCACAGGGACTTGGCACCGGGCAACAAGCCCTCAAAGCATTTTATGCCAAATTATTATTGCCATTTGGAAAAAAAAACATCTGATTATCTAAAATTAAGCAGTTAGCAGACCAGAACCCTAGTGGAAGCTCTGACTGGACACTGCTACATGAGGAAGCATCTCAATTGGATTGGTCTCTCTGAGATTAAAATTTGCAGAATATGCAAATATGACGAAGACGAAACACCAGAGCATATCCTCTGTGAATGTTAGAGTTTAGCTCACAAGAGACTTCGTCACTTCAGTCCAGGTTTCATAGACCTATCGGAGTTCCTGACCATTCTTCATCGCAAAATACTAGGCTAATGTTTTCTTAGTTAACTTCCAATAAAGATCTATGTGGTTTTTTCTTCACCCAAGGATCCGTTCTGTGCGTTACAAATTTTTAGACTGGATGAAACTTAAGTATCTACTGAATATCAACGATATATGTACACACACTTGACAGTATAGCGCCCAAATGATTATCTGAATGACTCACGATCATGCTTAAATCGATCGCAGCTAATTTATTTTTACATGGTGCCAAATGTTTGGAATGTAAAAATTCTAAATGCCAAATACCATAAAGATTGCAACTATATTTATAAAATCCAATAAAGAAAAAGAAAACTTGCAATTAAATCGATGCAATACCTCATCGTGTGTTGACCGCAGCAACGATCGATCCAAATGCAAAATTCTAGAATGCCAGGACAATTTTCGTGTGTGTTTGAGTATGTTAAGTTGCAACAACATCATCAGGGCAACAGGGACGATATGAATAAATCGAAGATTGTCGCTTAAAATTGCAAAAGCAAAGAATATTTTGGCACGGTGCCCACATCTTTGGCTCCTCGATATTATGATCGTGATAATGGGCGGCTTATGTGCACTTAAAACGTATTCTGAAAATAATCGATTTCGGATCCATCGGATCCGCTGTATGTTATTCATTTGTCTGAAGATATTTGTTATAAACTTAGAACGCTGATCAAGAAGTCCGAATGGAATGTTTTCGTGATCGTTGATGATGAGACAGCTTGAGACGATCGGTTAATTGCAATCTTCTCTGATCTTTTCGGTGATCGCATTTTTTCACTGTTCCATTAACATCAGGTTATTGTACAAACGATTTACTAGTTTGTATCCGGCAGTATTGAAATATATTTACAATGAGCTGTACGATCATTGCAATTGGAATAAATTGTATTTATTGATCGTGCTATTATTGAAATTGTTAGGCGATCGTGTGTGCGCTTACTAAATTTGGTTGTTTGAAATTGAATTAAGATAGTGAATACGTATTCTAGTAATTGCAATTGACTTAATTTTTTTTGAATACAGGACCTTTTTAGAATTTTTTTTTTCCGTTTTTGGGTCAAAATCTTGGACGGGGCAAAATTTGAGATGTAACTTCTCTCGAAGGTTTTTTGGAAAGTAATTTTGTCATTAGAATAGTTAATTTAAATACGTAAAACCCTGCATAGACAGGTTGAATTTCGTCATACCTCCTCGAAAAATTATTCAACCCCACTTTTGAAGTTCAATTTGGAAATATATCAACTCAGACCTTGCAAATCTTATAAAATTAATAAAAACGTATGTAAACTTATTACACTCCCTGGGTATTGTTTTTCGAAAAATCGTTCGTAGAAATAAAAACCAATTCGATATCTTATCAAACCAATAGTGAAAATTGGGAAATTACATGCAATCCTCTTACAGCACCCTGAGTGTTGGTTATACAAAAATTATGAACATAATTTTTAGGCGATTATATAAAAAGCAAGAACATGTAAAAACCAAATCGATATCTCATCAAATCTTAGAAGTTTTTGAAAGTTCGACAATATATTGAATATCAGAAAATCCTGAAATGAGTTTGTAAGATTTTGCAGCGAATTACTGAAAGCAAAAGCCAATTTGATAACTAATCAAACCTTAGAGGACACCGACACCGACACTAAATCATTAATTTTTAATCATTAAATTTTATCTGACCAATTTGTTCTCACTACTAATTTTAAAAAATTTCAATTTACACATAGTTTGTGAGCTATGAATTTTAAACGCGTTCGCTTTCGTTTTAGCATCATATATGGATGTATGACGGAATTCGTAAAAAGTACACAATCACATTAAACCCTATACGGGGTTGAATATCGCAAAATATTGAAAATAGAATTGAATCCCGTTGAAGTAAAAGCGATTTGATATTCCGAAATTCGTGAAAGTTTACGCAACCACCTTACATCGCATTGGGGATGATTATCGAAAACTGTTAACTGTGTTGTTTTTTGCGATTATTGTTAAGGCCATTTGAATTAAAGCAAAGTCAGTATCTCATTAAACCCAAGATATACGCCAGAATTCGTGAAAACGTACACATCTATTAGACTTTATATGTATGTACCTCCTTAAGGATTGAATATTGAAAACAATTTAATGGTGCAAAAAGAGTACGCAGAAGTAAGACTTAACAAACATAACAGATATGGCGAATTTGTGAAATTTGTGAAAATTTGTGTAAAAACAAATCCCTTTCACAAACAATTTCTTTGTCGCAATTAAAATAAAAGCAAAATCATAATATTCTTGGACTTATTCCAACATCCAATCGAAATGCAGCACACTGATTTCCGTAGCTACTCGTAAGTGCCTAATTCTTTAAAATTATTTGTTCGTTTTTTACCGCAGCACACATTTAACAAGTCGCCATCAATTTAATATTAAACGTCTGTCAACGTTAAATTGGTAAATTGTGAATGACAAGAGTCGACACGGAATGATCAATAAAAACAGTGACATGGTTCGGCCCTCAGCGATGTTTCGAAGTCTTCGCCAGAATGGATGGATGGATATAAAAATGCTCATATGTTCTATAGACGTGCACGGAACCATAGTGAGGTTTGATATCGAATCAAAAAGCCACTTTTGCCTTTAGTCCTGCCTTTCTCTCGTCACTAATTTAAAAAAATAAAATAAAAACGAGGAAAAATTATTTTGGGCACTAGGTCCAGTCCAATGACCAGAATCCACCGACTGGCGGCCTTGTTCATAAATTATTAATGGCTGCCCGATTTCGATAATTCTTCTCGACGCTTTCGTTCGGTCATTTTTGTAAATTTTGTCATCATAATGGGCCATTCTGATGGATGGCCTGTTCGCTGGGACGCCTACAACGCATCAGAGTCTGTTAAAAAAAATTATCATAAGCGTTAGCTTGGAAGAAATGTTCTAAATTGAACGGAAAGAAATGTTTAAAATCGCGATTAAGAATGCAGGAGCCATTGGTAATGTGTAGCATACCTGGAGTTCCCGTACTATTTAGATTCGTCGTCCAGCTATAGCAAAAGGAACATCCTCCAAAGATTTATGGCGGCTCCCAGCCCAATGTAATGTGGAGCAAAGACCGACTCTTGATTGTTGTTATTACGTTTTTTACGCTTATTATTTTATTTGATTTTATTGTCAGTCGTGCGAGGGTAGAGAGTAAGATATCTTAACTCGGAATAACAATTCCCGTATGACCGGACTCCGAAGTAACGTGCATTCATATGACTCTATCTATCGTACACATTTTCAGCGACTTTCATTATTTCAACTTTAGTTACTTCTTATGCTCGGAGACCCTGTACAAGGTTTCTCCTTGGCCTTTGCTGATTATTTCGTTTTCGTTCTTAATTGAGCCTTGTACTTGGACTCTAAGGTTTTTTTCCATCGTTTGACCATTTTCTGTACGACTCGGACTGGACAACGGACTGTTTTCTGCTTGGGCATTGTGTCCGACAATTTATTGAAAGTTTATGAAACCAAATGCAGTTGAAGTTGGCGTAATGAAACTCATAAATATGCGACCAGTTCGTTCCTACAAAGAAATCTACTTGTTGTATTTAATGAACATAATAGGACTTGAAATGGTTTATATTTATAAAATTTGTAGAATATATCGATTTATAAAATGATTTATCGTGCTTAACTGGATCGTCAGGAATCAGCTAAAGCCACTCGTTCTAGAAATATGCGTTTTCGGAGGTACATTTGGGCCGTAGATTAGTTCAGACCCTTTCTACTTCTTTCAAAATGATTTATCGTGCTTAACTGGATCGTCAGGAATCAGCTAAAGCCACTCGTTCTAGAAATATGCGTTTTCGGAGGTACATTTGGGCCGTAGGTTAGTTCAGACCCTTTCTACTTCTTTCAAGAATTATTGTTCAAAAACTCGATTCCCTTTTACCATAAAATACTTAAGTACTTTTCCATTTTCATAGCTGAATTAATACCACAAACTACTACCTATTATATCCTTAGCATAATCGTTCAATAATCACGAGTTGAAGAGACCGTATGGAATGAGCATCCCATTATCTAATAGGTATGTACCATATATGTATCAAATATATAAAAATGTAATATGGAACAATAAAGAATCTAATCGTAATTTAAGTGTATCTATATTTACAGATTATATTTCCACTAATAATTAAACAACAAATTATATCTACACGGTAAAAATTATTATATTCTTACCAAAGTTACTATTGTCAAATTTCTTTACACACTCTTGTTATTTTTTTACTTGCGCTGTAAATTCACACATAAGTGTGGAAATCAAACGCAAAAATGTGTAAATTTACAGAAAAAATTTTATAATGCGTAAATTTACAAACTGTGTGGAAAACTAATATGTACGGCATATGTCTCAAATTATCAAGTACAGTATTCTTCGCCGTAGACGCACAATCATGTATCTAAAATTCTGACGCATTGTATCTTCAGTGCTAACAAAATTTTTATTGTCAAATTGACCTTATTTTCAAATTATGTTCAAATTTGCAAAAAAGCTTAATGTGCTCTTAAACAGGCTACCGAATTTTTTACAGCTGCATTTATAGTTTTTAAAATTACCATACCAATGTACTTTCGGAAAAAAAAACCTTTCAAACTAAATATTTATTTGAAATTCATTAAATGGAACAACATGAAAATAAAACGAATTGGAAAAAAAATGTTCCAAACGTGCGTACAATACTGAAAAAGCTTCACATCGATCCCCACAAATTATCCAAATCAAACATGCATTATTTAAAACACTTCTGAACCATATGAAAGTAAGACAATTGGCTCTAGGTAAAAAGAAAAAAGAAAAATTAAATGCATCACATTATTCGACCCTAATAGCTCTCAAGTATATTTTAATAGAAATTCTTCCAAACCGAATAGAAATCACCTTGTTATCGTTGAAGTTTGAAGTCCACTAACATCCACCAAATCCACCTATAAAATAAATCATTCCCAAGTGCTTCAATTTACTTATGTAATGAGAACGCCGTCTATTGAATTTTTGATGTTACGAAGAGATTCTTTCGTGAACTTGTACCAGGTAAAGTCGGAGACAGACGAAAACCACTAAATTCACCTTATTTCCATGGACACGACATGTGAGAAATTCTATAAATCGTGGACATAGAACAACAATAACAAAGCCACGATACCGGTAGATAGTAAAAATCACAAACGTAATTAGTTTCGAATAAACTATTTGTGAAATTCGTTTCGATTGGATAGGTTTCACCTCTCGAGCTCCAAGATCTTGAAGATGAAGATGACCGTCTTCAAGATGAATTGTACGTAGGAAGCCCAAGGCATAAAGGTTGTATTTAGGGACGTGTCATAATTTTTTCCTTTTCAACACGCTCCAAAGGATTTAACTACTGAAGACGAATAATTTTTCTTTGCATATATTCAATTTTTACGAGCAACTCAGTTCACGGATTGTTATGAGTTATTAGATCTTTATCTTGCGGATTGTTCAAGTTGTAATTCGGTGTGACGGCGTTTTAGTCGCACAAGTCGTTTATCAACGCCTCGTCAAAATGGTTTTAATGATTCGTGTTCGGATAATATGGGCGAAATTTTCTTGCGCATTTACAAATTGCTTATTTGATGAGAATAAAGAAGAAGTGCAATAAAATGTGCATAAAATCGTCATCCGGTAAAGACCTTGTCTAATCGAAGAAAATCGATTTGAATTGTTCGTAAGAACGAAGGGTTCTTATTCAGGACTTTAAGTTTTTAGTAGTTATTAAAGTAATTTAAGGGAACATGTATGACTGGACTATATTCTGGCTGGGTTGGAAAAATACAATTTTATGGATTCGAAATAAGTTTCATAAAATTGATTGAATTATGACTTTGCTATTTTACCATTTTTCTTGGCGATATGTTTGCAATTGTGCTGCAAGAAGCAAGGTCGTATCCACAGAAGACGGTCAACACAGTCTAAAGTCAAAAATCAAAAGTCAAAAATCGAAAGTCAAAAGTCAAAATTTATAATTATTGCTATCCTTATGGCCTTATTGAGACCATAAGAATGTGGTCGTACATCACATCAAGGGCGCCCATAAAACGAAACACCTATGTACTTTCCACCAATTTTAAGGGTTTTGGGGTCATTTCAGCAAGAATCACCAAAAAAACCGAAATTTTGTAACCTTAATCGATGAATCTTTTGGAAATTGGTGTACTCAAAGAATTTGTGAAAAAAGGAAATGTGTAGTATCAGAATTTCCCAAAAAACTGTTGGAGTTTTCTTTAAAAATTCATATCTTTGTTAGTGTTTATCATAGAATAATAGAACAGGGCTTATTTTTAAGGAGAACGTTGTTGTAATATAAAAAAATACGAATAAAAAATAATAGATAAAAAGCTAGTTTCGTAACCCGAACAACTCACCCAGATAAATTTTTGCACACAAGTCTCATTTGATCACTCATTATAAATGTATGTGATATAATAAAATATAAATATAAAAAAACCTTTAATTATAGCTTTACTTTTTATCTAATTTAAAAATAATTAGATCTATAAAAAAAATTAAGAGAAACAAAAAATTCGTAAACGTGGTTGGTACTTATTAAAAGATATCAGAAAAACTCGTCGTGATTTCTCGTCCTCGGTATGTGTCTTCGCAGGAGTCTTATTTTTTAAAATTAAAAAAAATCGAACTTGTCTACCTTACCTGAACGAAACATTTTAATAAAGGTATCGACTTTTCATTCGCACACTATCGATATTTATTGCTGTTTTGCTTATTTTTCGCAACTTGTGTGTGAATTATCTGATTTTGGATAAGAACGTGTATGCCGGAGTTGTCTCATTATAATTAAGAGACCTTATTAGCTCGCCTGATTTCAAAGTATTTTCCTCCCATTTTTTCTTATTTTGTAGGTATATACGCTCAATACAAAATTTCTGTGTTAATTATATTCGGTGTATAGTTGGATTCAAGCTTATTTACGGGGCGCATATTAAAACGTACAGGAATCCGATCGGATTTCCCGCTTGCTATAAAATAAAGATTTTCTCCATATGAAAAATAAGATGAGAGATTAGGAAACCGGACAGAAACAGAAGTAGATTTATGTGCTGGCCAGATTTATTCGGTATTATCGATCATTTTGTACGATTTAATGACAAACTATAAAATAAATGCGATATGAATCGGGGCTGGTTGGTTTTCGAAGCAGATGAGTTTTATCAGTATCTAGTTTTAAAACGATCACCGACTTTTATTCGATGCTAAAAAAAAAGTTGACATTTATTTATTTCCGTTTAATTTATAAATATGATTCAAACGATTTAATTCATATTTAAGAAAAATCGTAAAACATTACTTCAAAAGTTAGAAAAGTTAGAATCCCGACAAATCTTTTAGGTTTAATGAGATCATATTCACTTTAACTTCTATGGGCTTTATTCAACTCCTAAGACGGTGTAAAATGATTGTGTACGTTTTTACGAATTCCGACATATCACTTAGGTCTGATGAAATATCAAATTCCTTTACGCTTTCTAAATCGATTTCAAAAAATACTCCGAAATTAAAAAAAAGTCTGGTCCTTATAATTTTTCGAATAGGGTCGTAACACGTCTAGTGATGAGATGCAGTATAGGTTGTTGTGTGTTGCGTTATGTTTAGTGTAGGAAAGACATGCAGAAAAGTAGGGAATCTTTAGCATTCACGCCACCATGGCCCATTATACTCGAATTTCCAGTCTCTACCCGAACTTTTTCGTCATCCTCACGAATTTCAAAATCTCAGGTAGGGAGCGAGAACGGAGTTCCTCCATCCTCATAACATCGACGCCGTATATACAGGTAAACTGGACACTTGAGAAGAAAATGTTCCGTAGTGTCGTCGCTCTCGTAGCAAGCAGCGTACATGGGGTCGTCAATGATTCTCAATCTGACCAATAGGTTACTGTACGACTGACAAGCTAAAAAATAACTGGGAGGTTATTTGGAACGATATTTTTTAGGTTGTCAGCTGCATAGTAACCTACATCGCATCTCAGCATTAAACGCGTTCCGGAATTCTTCCTAAAAAATAATAAAGTTGTGCTTAGACTATTTGTACTTGTGTTACATTGATTGGAAACAAAAAACTAGGTACATTAATAAGATCAGTATCTTATATCAGTGAATTTGTTAAAATTCTACAGGAATAGGCCATTGATCTAAGTGAAGGAACCTTATAAAATATTCACAATTACCCAAATGTAAAAAGATCCAAGCATTTCCCTGTACATCGAATAGTTTTTCTTCCCATTTTCCAATGTGGGATATTTGACGAACAAAACAAAGACCGGTAGCTGGTAATTTACAACCACAACACGACATTGTGCATAGATAAAAACTCTAAAAGGCTACAAATTCCGAATACGTCGGTACGATCGAACTAAATAAACACAACTAAAATGCAAAAAAGAAAACATCAAAAAACTGCATACGAAAAGCTAAATAACGTAAATGCATGGCCGACAAATAGCTGCAAAAATTCTTTGATCTTCTGCACAAAACATTACCATAGAGCCTCCTACTACATTTTATTTTATCCACAATACGACATGGCGCCCGAAAGGAATACTACATGTCGTATGTCTCAATATACCCATACGAGTATGTTACCTATAACGAAAACAGTTCGGTACGAACTCTTCCTTTATGCCCATCCCGAAAAGATTTGAAATTCGACATTATAGCACTGAACCAACCCTCCGGTTCTTGTTGTCTTTCGGATTCTTAATGTTGAATTCGCGGCCATTACCTGTATGTAGGATTTTAGAAGAATGCCCGATATATGCCTTAAGAAACGTTGGTACAAAAGTTAAAAGATATCGCGACAATAAGTCGAGGCGGATTCTGTTCAGATTCAGAGTTCCTTCGTCGGGTTTCTGATGCACAGGATTTTTTCGTATGCAAATAATCTCAGTCACGATTTTCTGGTACTGTCTCGGAGTCTTATTCGACATTCGTAAAAGTAAAAAGTTGTTAATTATTTTTATGTTTTTACTAAGTTATTTTCATTTATTTTTATTTGCTCTAAAGATTTCTGTAGTTCAATACGCTCGCTTACACTCGGGATTGAATCTCGGATGAAATCTGGGCAAAAAGAATAAGACCAACTCCAGAACACTACCACTCTATAAATTTTGTAAATAAAAGCGAAAAGTTTTATCACAAAACTTGTACCGAACAATTCGAGCATATAACCTTCGCGTTCATATGAGACGGCTTAGCGACATTAGTGAAAAGGAGTGAAAAGGGTTCTAAGACGGTGCCGATATAAGACCTCGATAATTGTCCTCCGGGGGAAAAGATGAAAATCGCATCGGAAGACATAAACTGGTGGAAGTTATGTTGCATCCTTTGTTGTAGGAGACATGAATTACATAACAACGTGACTTATCGGTATTCCTTTATCTTTTCGGAAAAGGAATTGTTATGCGTTCTGAATTAGATGAGAGACAATCTACTGCATATTTATGAGACCGAATCATGTTCTTGTCGAGATTTTTAATGTTCCGGTTCGTTTGGCTGGAAATTCTTAATTCTTCATTTAGAAAAAATTTTGAAGACAACGAGTTTCGGGCAGGAAGTTGAAATTATTTTACGATTTTAAAACAAATTTCGGAAACTTAGGTTGTGCCTTGGTTGACGTATGGAGTGACGAAGGTAGTTTTACAAAAAAACAGGCGTGACTTATGTAACTTGAAATTTGAACAAGATAAGAATGTTATCAAAAAGTTAAATCGCATGGAATATGATTCAGGTAGCAAAAAACAATCAAAGACATAAAGAGGAAATTTTTATTATTTTGGCCAGATTTTAAGGTGTTGCAGCAAACTGTAATTTTAATAATCCTGGGCTAAACTACAATTTTTAACCTTTTTAGGACATTGATATAAAAAACCAAAATATTTAACCACTCAAAAATTTTCACAAAAGAAATGCTATCACAAAAAAAAAAATTCACGAATTTTGTCGTACCTCTTAGGTCTTCTGAAATATTGAACTAATTTTGTTCTACGAACTCTTCAGATAAATACCAGTTTTTTGTATTTTTGTAAATTTAATTTCACGAATTCCTTAGGTCTAATGAGCCAGGGAAAAAGTTCAATCCGATCGAATATAATGCAGGTGGGAACCAATAAAATTCATAAAAAAATTTATTTTGCTTGACAGAAGTGAAGTGAAGTGTTGCAGCAAACTGAAATTTTAATAATCCTGGACTAAACTACAAACTTTTTAAGACATTGATATAAGAACCAAAATATTTTACCACTCAAAAATGTTCACAAAAGAAATGTGTAAGTTTTCTTCGTTTCAGGATAAACACAAAAAAACCAAAAAAGTAAAAAGTTCACGAATTTCGTCATATCTCTTAGGTCTTCTGAAATATTGAATTAATTTTGTTCTACAAACTCTGTGGATAAATTCCTAGAATCAGTTTTCCGTAAATTTTAATTGTTTTATAATTTAATTTTACGAATTCTGCCATATTCTTTAGGTCTCATTAGCCAGCGAATAAGATTTTAATTCAATGCGCTTTATGTACATATATCCGACTCAAAATATTTTCCAGGATTTATTGCTATTCAACCCCAACAAAGGGTTGAAAACGTAAATAAACCACTCTCCCTTCATTTTTCTATGCCGTAAACACTGTTTTTGTTGCAGTTATTGCACTGAAAAAATAATAATAATAAATTTTTCACCTATTTAAATTATAGCGTCGACTTTAAATTTTAATTAAAACTTATGATATATTATATACCTATATAGTATACTTAATTTCTGCCAATTTATTTTCAACTTTTCATAAGAAATTTGAATTTATTCAACGCTATCTACATCTACCTGAATTCGACTACACTATCAAAGTTAAATCTGCCTCATAAACTATTAATCTTTCAACCAACGATTAAATAAACAATCCAATACTCAACATTTCCAGCCACATGCATACCTACTCGATAAAGGAACAACAAAAAATGAATTTTCATTCATAAGATTATATTACACCCACTTAAAATTCGATGTTCATCTCGGTGACGGTCCTAAATCTTCATAAGGTGTCATTACGGTCTCCAAAATATTAACGTTTCCTTTCCCGACCTAATACTCAATAGCACCGTTGATAAATCTTCACCGAATGAAGTGCTAAATAATTTTATAAAAGATTATCCTCAAGCGCTCTCTGACTAAATGAAACTTAATACCCCGTACCCGCTAAAGTTCTGTAACACCATTAAATAATGTTCTTGCTACGACGGCGACAACAGAACCACAAAATAATTTTTTTTTTGTTCCAAAAAAATCCCCAAGAAATACAAATATTTGGAAGATACTTTTTCGAAAGACACACAACGAAAAAACACAAATTTAACTCGAAGAAAAAATCACAAAATTCGACATAATGAAAGCCCTAAGAAGAAAGAAAAAATGATAGTGCCATCGTGTGTCACACCTGTTCACGCATCATCCAAACATTCGTTATTCTGATGGTCCTCTACGAGAACGGATGGGACATACATTAAAATCAAATATAAATATCCTGGCATGTCCCTGCGGCAGTAGATTTATACTCCAAAAGGAATGATCAAAAAATGGGTCCCACTTCCTTCATCTTTCCGCCGTATCACTGGAAATCTTCCATATTAATAACACACCTCGATTCGAAATTTTCTTAAAAAGGAACACACAAAATGCTCACAATTTTTCATCCCCTTTAAGTTCGGAATATTTTGTTAAACAATCACAGCCAGAATGTAAATTTTAATTTCTCATTTAGTTGCCGACATAAGCTTCGGTCATTATAATAAATGTCCGATTGTCACACAATCTAAACTCTAGTGGACAAAAATCTCATCTAGACGAAAAACACCATGAGCAGATAATTTACCAAAAGCCAAGAAGGTCCAAACAAAAACAAAAAAACAACAATTACAACCGAAAAGAAACCTGAAAGATACAGGTAAAATGTTTTGGGGGTCTTATAGAGTTCTTTTCATTGTAGGCTATTATACGGCCGAAATTGGGTTAGGACCTGCGGCCAATATATGGATTTAAAAGTGTCAAGATTTATCGATGGTCCGAAAAAAACCCCATGAATGGGAAAGAAAATCGAGAATGAAACTGAAACAAGGAGCTCGAAAACGTTTCGTTGGAAGTTATTGCAACTCTGCGGGAGATCTCACTAATGATTCAAACCTGTCTCACATTTCAAATATTTAATTAAGGAAAAAAAAAAATTTTTGTTGTTTTTCTTTGGACTAATTATGATTTTTTATTATGATCGTTGGCACTTCGTGACGATAGAAAAAAACAGGGTTTGTGTGTTTTATGCGCACTAATTAGAAGGTCAAATTGATATTTTCGACGTCTTTTTATTTTTAACCTTGTTCTACTCCTTCTGAGGCCCGGTATTTCAATGTAGAGTTAACCTGTAAGTTGTTAGTTAATCAAAACCACTCGAGTAAACTTTATATGGAAATACCAGACCTATAAGTTAACTCAACATTGAAATACCGGGCCTTAAATGCCAGCATCATCTAAATAATACTTATGTGTCCAGGATAATTCAACCTATATTCACTAATCCAATCAGCAAAACCCCTCCTACCATAACTTCTTGCCTTAAATGATTTATTAAAATCTCAATAGCACTAGAAAGCCACGTAGTTATTCAATGCAGATTATGTATATAGCGCTGGATGAACACCTTATAGTAAAAATCACCACTGACATGGGGTAGGCAAAGCCATTCTTCGGTTTCGTGTAGAACCTATGCAAAAGTTCTTAGGAGACTTGTTCAAAGTTACTTTATAACGATTAAAACTACGAATATAAAATTTGGAATACCGATTTAAATACTTTTGAGTTTCATTAAATTATTGTGGAAGTAAAAGCCTGTTGAATATATCATCAGACCTAGGAGATATGACGAAATTCGCGACAATGTATTTAAACTTCCCCAATCCTCTTAAAAATTTTAATATTAAAAGAATTCTGAATTTAATTTTAAAAGGATATTTGAAAAAACTGAGAAAATACAAATCAAACTTGGGATATATCTCAGAATTCCTGAAAACCTTAGCAACCTTCTCACATTCCTGATTGTGTGTCGAAAAAACGCAATTCGTTAAAAGGTACACCACCGTAAGAGTTGAATGTAAAATATCCATAAATTTATATTAATATTAACTGGCCGTGGGTGTAAAAATCAATTTAATATTTCATCACCTCTGCGTGCAAATGAATCCCTCATGGGTTGAATATCAATAAATCCTGAAATCATTTGTGCAGGAGCTGCAAATTGGGTGGGGCTGCTAATCTTTTTTAATCTTTATGTTGACTTTGTATACTTTCTTCTGAGAATTGGCTAGCTACTTTTCATCCACTTTTCAAATATAATATAATCGGCATAAGCCATTTCCTTAAAACTAAGTCTGAAGGAACACAATGCCAAAATTTTGCCTCTCCTTTCAAACTGTGCACATGTTGTTTGAAATTTATTACGGACTCATTTGGTTGCTACTTTAAACTTAAAATTATCATCAATCAGACGGGTACCGTGAAACCTTGTAAGGTTCGCGCAACAATAAGACCCTCAAATTCTATGCATTTAATAACCATAAACACTTTTATTCAGAAATAAAATTTCGATCGCTAAATTCCAGGAAGTAATTAAGTAAATTTAGCGATCGTGTGACGATGGTGTGTGTGGACTGTTTGAGTAGAATAGAATCAAGCTAGAAATCAAGAGAGTCCTTTCAGCTCCTATCATGCGAATGTCATTGCAAAATGAATATATCACTTTCGGTGATTTACCAAGTTCCAGAAATTTGAACACTGAAGGTATTGTCTTGTACTCTCGAGTAGCAACTATATGAGTTATAAAAGAAATCCACATGCGCAATCTTTGACTTTATCCCTAACTACAATAGAAATGCAGTTCAGTATTTCATCTAGTTTTAAATGTAGTTAAATGTCCGTTCTCCATCTTCTCCCCTCAAAAATTTTTTAATCAATAGACTGCATTAGTAACTCTTTATCATCATCAATGGCGCGACAGCCCAAATCGGGCCAGGGCCTGCAGGATACATTGTCTGAAGTCATCTCGGTTCAGCGCCCGCGTCCTCCAGTTTGTGCATCTAAGAAGCGATTTGCAATCTGCGTCAACTGAATCCTCGTATCTTTTTCGCGGTTTTCCCACCGGTCGCTTGCCATGGGCTCTACCTTTCAATGTGCGCTTGGGAATTCTTCCGTCATCCATTCGCTCCACATGACCTGCCCATTGCAGCTTACGGAATTTTATAAGAGTCGATGCGGCTGGGTCGTCATAGATGTTATACAACTCGTTGTTGTACCGAATACGCCATTCAGTGCCTTCTCTTACTGGTCCCAAAATTCTTCGAAGAATTCGTCGTTCAAAAGCGTCTATTGATTTTTCAGACGCTTGGGTGAGAGTCCACGTTTCACTTGCATATAGTAGCACAGGTCTTATTATGGTCTTGTATATGCGAAGTTTGCTCAGCCTGTGCACTTTTTTCGATTTTAAAATCGGGAGAACCGAGAAATATGCCTTATTTGCTAGTGTGATCCGTTGATTTACTTCGTCCCGTTCGTTGCCGTCTCTTACAAGGTGTGATCCCAAGTATGAGAAATGATCCACATTCTCCAGATTGTAGTCCCCCAAGGTCATATTTTGTCTAGTTGGCGCGTTTCTTCTTGTTTGGGTCATGAACTTGGTCTTACTCTCATTGACCCTTAGCCTAAGTAACTCTTTATACATAAACCAAATTTTATCTTCCTGGTTAGTTCAAAAGATATTGTAATCCAATGTTTTTTTTCTATTATTTGAATCATAATTCTACATAAATTCCAAGTTCCAGCCTCCTACCATACGGGGTTCTTGAGATCTATAAATCAAAATTGTTCGTCTAAAATACTCCTCTTACCTCCATCATCATACCAACCACTTCAAGGGAGGCTGAATATTTTACTCTAACTTTGAATCAAACACAACAGGAACAATGTATTCAACGCGTTGAATAGAGTTTAGAGACTTTGGCCGCTATTCACAGTCATCATAAAGTAGGCTTTAAGTTAGAGCTGACTTTAGTGTCATATAAATTATACGACACTAAAGTCAGCTCTATTCCAAAGCCAACTTTATGACGACTGTGAATAGCGGCCAATGTATGTAGAGCACTAGAGTAAATTAGAAAGTGCCGTCTACACTATAGAGAAATTTTGGTAGAGAAATTTTATGTAAAGAAAGTTTAGTGCCCTCCAGTAAAGCACTATGTGGAGTGTACACGTATTTCGCGAGAATTTTCTCTAACTCTAATGTTATTTTCTTTATCGTGGACACTTAATATTTGAATATCACAAAATTTTTGTTTTTTAAAAGTGACTTATGACACTTTCAGCAATTTGAATACCGAAAAATTTTCAAAATTTTTAGTTTATAAATAAAGCACTTAACATCAAATTAATTTTTGAAACTGAAACTGGTAGCGTTAGTTAGTATGTTTCGAAGCTTTTTTGTATTTTGTCATGTAGTTGCTAACAGTACACTTGGAACTTGAAAAAACAAAGATTTCCGGAAAAACCCTGTTCCATTACGCTTTGGACTCGACTGAGTCCCTCATTCTTAAAAATACATATAAAACATTTTTACTGTTATTAATTATTAACCGAGTAGTTTGTCTGATTAGAAATTCTTCATTGGCAGGCCGCAAGCCAAATCGTCTTTCTTCTCCAATTAATTTAGTCCTTCATATCAAATTTTAAATGGTGACTTCATCAATTTTTTCACCAAAGTAGCAGTACATATATTCCCTTAAAATTTCGCAAAGACGCATAGTGACGTAAAATAGAGTAAGATATTACCCAATTCTTGCAAACGTCGCAGCATTTAGCTTTCGCTTAATAACAATGTGTCTGGCGTGCGAGCGGCGAGCGGCGAGCCTGTGCTTTTTTTATACTACGTGTGGTGCGTCGCGAAGGTTCTAGTGCATTTGATTGAGTATATGCAAAAGAAGGAACTTATTGAATATATTTATTAAATTTCACCCATGATATGGTCCTATCAGAGACTATCTATCGTTACACCATTCGATCACACATGTTTTGACAACATTTGATTCAGTCCAGGAATCGAGATGGAAAATTTTCAAACATTTTTCGCAATATGGCAGCCGAACTTAGCATGACGATCCCGCATAACCTGGGTTTGGAAATGAAAAACTATGAATTGAAGTCAAATCAATCTTTTTGTGGAATTATTGCTCTATGGAGTACTTATATCCTATGACCACCCAAGAGACGATTGTGTTATGAATTCACAGCCTGGTACCCTAATCGTATATTGTCGAAAGTTCCAAACGGTATCTAGCTATGAGAAAAATTAGATATGTACAATAAAGTCTCTTACCTTTCCGGAAAATATTTGACGAACATGGAATTCTTTCAGTTTCATAACTGAATTTTATAAGTAGGATTGGTCATAAAGATGGAAAAATGTGATAAAATGAACTAAGATTTTATACACAAGAAAAAAAAATATAATAAATAAGTCAAAAGCCAAAATGACATCGGATCGAAACCCATTAAGAGTTATCTTAAACAGAAAATCTTATTAATTTGAAAAGGTCTCCCCGTTTTCATCTTGGCCAGATACAGTAGACCGATAAAAACACAGAGGCATAACACGTCAAACCATAAAATAAGTTATGCCTTATTTAATCGGGAATTTAAATTATCATATTTAGGAAAATAATTTTATTCGTTCTTCTCTCCGACGATATTTCGTCGTTTTAAAACAACATCTGATAGACCTAAATCCAGTGGATATAAAAGCAATTAAATCACACCCAAAACCCGAGTATAATTCAATTCAATCGGAATATTAAAACAACATTTTTTAGACAACATTAAAACACCAAAAAAAAAGACGAAAACCAACAAAATTATGATGACAGGACAATACGTGGACAAGTTTTTTTATACTTCATCTTCTCCATATTAATAACTTTAAAAAATGTGGTTTTCGACTTAATGTATGGGAGCAATAATATTCAAAAATAGCGACCAATTCGAATGAACGGCCGAAGTAGTATGTGTAGCTCATCAAAACAAATCAAAATTCAAGTTAAATTTTTTTTTTCTGCTACCAATAATCCAGAATTTATTTATTATGAATATTTTTTTGAGAATCATTAATACAGACGTAAGATAAAAGTATATCTTTTTGCACTAATTAATCAAGATAAAGCTATTCCCCCACACACTGTGATTTTAATTTTCAAGATCACCTTCTGTCCGATTATTAGCCGGTTGACATTTTCTAATCCATATCAAGACTTTCACTGATATACTCCAAGATTTACAGTAGGCTTTAAATCAAACGTAAAAAATCATAATAAATAAATATATGATTTTTTAGTAAAAAAAAAATTATTTTTTATAGCTTTTGGGGGCTCATTAAAGCACAAACTGGCCATAATAAAATTCGAAGTTGAGTGGTTTTTGTCGTTAATAATTAAAATTTTTTTTTGTTTGAATTATTTCTTGTTTGTTTTAGACGAGAATTTTATATTTTTACATGGAATTACAAGAAATACTGATTTTTTTTATATATATATAATTAATGATCGATTTCCTTTTATATTTCGGAGATTTGTTTTTATGTTGTCAAGCGGTTCAGTTTTAAATTACAATTTCTTGGAAATGACTGCGATATTTTATCGTTTACTGAAAAAAAATTCCAGACAGCCATTAGCTGATATTATAAAAGAGTTATTTCCATTTATTAAATATTCAAATTTCGTTTATGATTTTCTAAGGCCACTAGATAAATCGTGACACTATAACTCTTTTTCGACATTGAAAACTGATCTACATGATGGCCTCTGGGTATTTTTATGATTAATCGTTTATGATGGTTGTAGAAAAATGGTAATTGGTGCAAATAATTATATAAATTCTGACCATTAAATATGGAAATTAATTTCGGCGATAAAGAAAGAAATATAATCTTATAAAAAAACTAGACGAATAAATAACAATTATGAAATTTGTTGGTTGTTAACCTTTAAATTTTGATATGAATGTTGTGGTTTTAAATACTTCAATTTGATACTTTTGAGTGGGTTTGAATTTTAACATTTCGGAATGCAAATATTCTGATATGTTATTAAGTTAGTTTTTGTTCTATTTTGTTATTAGTTTCTTATCTTCGTACCTTGTATCAAATGCTATGCTGGACTGTTGTAGTGGGTAGTTTATAAGTGCTTGGACCTGATTTTGGTTAGTTTTTTTCAGCTGCAATTCGAGATTAGCTTGTAGTTGTTGCCATGTCATTTTTTCATAAAACTTGATTTGAGGTTTTGAAATGCGATAAATATGGACAAATTCGAAGCACCTGCAATAGCATTGCATCGCAGATACATTATATCCGTTTGAAAATGATTTTCAAATGTTCAGCTTTACCACATCTCGCATCCATCCAGATCAGAATTATATGATTCCAGATCTGCTAGGAGTCCTAGTCGACAATTTCCTTCAGAAATTAACGTCTAAAATCAAGTAAAGCGCTACTATTTCGTCAAACGTTGCTATACTTACGTGATCCAGTGTCAGACTATGCCCAAAAGATATGTGTTCCGAGTTTCCCCATTTCAGAAACTAATCTAATAAATCGCCCAACAGTCTGGGCGCAACTTCATTATTTTATGGGTAAAAGTTCGAAACGTGTTTAATGCTCAAAAGCGGTGTAGGCTACTATGCGACTGACATTCTAAGGAATAAACTATTTGTAAATCTGTTTTTTCCCCGATTATGTTTAAGGTTTATAGTGAAAAGTGTTGAATTCCAAATCTCAATATACCTAAGAAATATATCAGAATTCGTGAATACGTACACAGCCACATTACACCACCTCAGAGGTTGGCTATCGAAAAATGTTGAAGAACGTTACAAGGCGCTTATATAAATAGTTCGGAGAAGTAAAATTGCTTTGATAGCTCGGCATGTCTATAAATTTTTACGAAATTCGTGAAAATGTGAATTCACGGACATTATTTTTACTCCACCTCTGAACGCCAATAAAAACGTTGATCTATTTTTTGCTTTAAAGACATCTACATATCTACATAAATGTTCTAAGTTTCACCTTTCTAGCATAAGCCATTTCTGAAATAGTAAAAACTACTCATCACCCCCGTACCTTGCTACCCCGATCAAACATTCTATTTTTCTAGTATGTGTCTATAATGGCTCTGTATAGTCCTTCTTGTTCAGTACGATTTTCGAGAAAAAAAATCAGAATATTTTCCTTTCTTCGTCTTTTCACCATCCTCCAAAATCGTATCTGATACGGTTTCTGAGACATAAAAATTAAATTTTTTGAGTAATTGCTGTCCTCTACTTTCGTCCTCCACTTCCCCGCACAAAAAATTTATTTTCAGTAAAGTCATATTGTAGTCCCATATACGAAACTAAATTTTAGTTTTCCGGGTGTAATTGGTTCGGAAGATTTTGTAATCCAAAGTGGGGAAATATATTTTCTATATCAGAATAGGTGCTGAATATTTGAAATTAATGTACATGTCGATTTTCCAGAAAAGTAATTTAAGCAAAAAAAAAAATTGAAAATGTTATAGTACGAAAAAACCGACTTTTCTCGAAAAAAAACCAGTGGTTAATGTCGACTATGATCGAAAACCGGACTATGACGTAAAATTGCAGTTCGTATTTTAAGAGTCGCATTTCGACTATAATCGCTTTCCGGACTACTTTCAGATAAGTGGCCAATTCTTTTATCTTTGAATGTTTACTTCATGTTTTGTTATTATTAGTTTCATTGTAGTTATTTATTAAAAAACATTATTAAAATCATTTGGCAAAAAATTATTTTTTTTAATAAATAATCACAATGAAACTAGTAATAACAAAACATGAAGTAAACTCACTAGAAACAAAATCTCAATGATAGTTGAAGACTTCTTTCATTAGCAAAACGTGTAACTTAATTTAACCTACATTTGTCTATTTTAATGCAAATTCCAAATCAAATAATATAATTTGGAATGTAGTGTAAAACCCAGATCGCTACCTACTTCACGCACCAAAAAATAAAATTTGTTTTGAAAATACAATCAAATTCCTGACATATTCTCATGGTCTATGCAACGAATTGACCATATAATAAAGTGAATGTGAAGTAGTTGATAACTTTGTTCACACCATCAAAACTCAATTTGATTGCGGCCATACCGAAATTATACAATTTGAAATTCTCATCTTACCTTGTTAATGCGCAATAGTCAAAAGACATGGAATCCGAAAAAAATCAAATAGATTTTTCGTTTTCTTCGTTTACTTTTATGAACATAATTTGGGAACGATTTTGAATTTAATGCCGCAAATCCTTTCATGCATACAGATCCAAATCGAAAGTCTCGAACTTGGTTACAATTTCATATGATAAGCGTTCCAAAAGACGATAGTTTTGGATTAATATTCTGTCCTCGATTCCGTAATGTTCCTCCGGTTTCAATTGGACTTTTTTTTAATGATATTTTCGGAAAACCCGAAATTATAGTTTCTACTGCTTTTTAATAATCCACCCGAAAAAGAACACCGCGTATATGTGAAGGCGGTGCACTCTTGTGCGTAATGTATTCCGCCACGTATAGGGTCTTTTCACCAGACTGTTCGGCGTCGTTTGAGACACATCTCAAGTTACCTAGTTTCTAAGTGACAACTTCATTTATCGACAATTTAATCGTAAGTAAAAAGAAAGGGGTTGAGTCCGCCAGCGGTTAGTGAGAGGAATTTTAATTAGACTCCAATTAGTAACTTGGACATGCCGAAGTCGACTTATCTTACCTTGTAGTCATGTTTGATAGCCAATCATCTCCGTGTCGGATGGCATTAATTAATCCTCGAATAATAACTAGAAGTAGAATAGCCGGGGAAAAAGACAACCTTACCCACATTCGATCGGCTGTCATATCTCCTTCAGCTGTGTTATTTCTTACGAGTATCTTAGTAATAAGCAAGCAGTAATAATCATAACATGAGCTCGGAGCTAAGCTACTGGTATACGCGTATAATCCAATTAGCAGATGACTTTTCCAGGGCGCGGACTCGATTACCGGGCTAGTACTTTGTTGGCCTTTCGTTTTGATGATGCCTTCATTCGGCTAATATCGAAGGATAATAAAAATGTTCATCCCCGATACGATATCATCGTAATAATGGCGTAATAGGTACCTCCATACGAGAATTTACTGCAAGGCATGGTCGACACATAAATTACTTTGCTGGTCAATTAATTTGAAATTTTCAGATTATGGTCGCTTGATTTATTGTCGAAACGAACGAAATCGGCCGTCGAATTGAAAGTAGATGAAGTGGCTATGTTTGGATTAAAGTTGAAGCGTATTGTAGTTCCGGATAGTGTCGCGTAAACGATGATGAACTGTTTATATTAAATTTTTGTTCTAAACAAACTTAACTCTCTTCCAAAGAAAGATCATAGGAAAAATTGCCAACATTCTGTGCGCAAATTTATTATTTTTTTAATAAGAGTCCGGACGGCGCGTAATTCTGAAACCGTAAAACCTTCCAAATAGTCGCCTGGTTAGTATTTATGTTGTCAGCCCCATAGTAACATACTCCGCATAGCATTACACGCATTCCAGACTTCTACCTTTAAATAAAACGTTATTTTTTTATAAATTTCAAAAGGAAATTTAGTAGAATTTAGTGAAAAAGAATTCAATATCTAATTAGACCTAAGAAATATATCGGAATTCGTAAAAATTTAAACAACCACTTTAAACCCCCTTAGGGGTTCGATATAAAAAAATGTTAAAAAACATTTCTAGAAACTTATATAAAGAGTCTGCAGAAGTTAAATTAATTTGACAACTCAACGACTAACAGATATAACGAAATTCGTAAAAATGTGGTAAACCCACTTTTGCCTGAAATTTTTTTCATTCCGTTTCTGTACGACAAGGAAAATCTGAACATTTTGTTTATTTTAGATACTTTAGTTGTATATCTACATTTGCTCACTAAGTTTCAAATTTCTAGCATAAGCCGAAGAAATTAGAAATCTACTGAAAAATTGCCACACAGATTTATTGCAGGTATATTTAATATATAACTGCCTTTTAATTTCGAGAGCAATGAAATTAGTGGATATTATTAAAATAAATCTATGAAATACGAGCCAGAATTGTAGCAGTATTTCATCTGCACACAATTTCGGGTGGGTATACAGAAACTGGATACCATACGAGAATAAATTTTATATCCATAGTATTGGCCTATTAAGGGTGAACAGTGTCGCGTTAAATTCCATCATCTGCATTTGGCTGTTCCTATTTCTAATTCGGTGAGCACAGGATGTAAAATTCACCCTCGTTCTATCTTTTAATCCTCATCCCTTAGTATTTGTGATTACGAAACAGTCTACCAGTCCATGCAAAATACATAACTCCATTTTACATTTTGGGGAGCGAGGCTTGTTGATAATGTGGAGACGACTTGATTGTGTGTAATAACGAAAAGGGGGATGCGTGTAAATATAAATCCTTTTTCGCTTTTCAGTCAAAGCTCTTATTATAACCATGTGAATGTGCCCGTGAATGGATTTAATTGGATGTGCAAGGGTAGACAAATTCTACCGATAGAAGTGGTTTGTAATTACAAGAGGTGAGAAAAATAAAGTTGATATATTTATGTAGTCGCCTGAAGTATTCGGTAGCTAGAATTTAATGTGTGATATTAGATATAGAAATTTCGAAAATATGATCTTTGACTTTGTCCAACATTTAAGACAATAGTAGGACACACATATGTATGTATGTGATATGAAAAATTTGATCTGCATGAATAATAGTTAGAGCATATCGAAAAATAATCACTGCTGAACCGATTTGTTCTTATACAAACTAAAACATTATTTTGCAACTTTTCATCTATAGTTGAAAGAGTTTTACTTTATTATTTTTAAAAATAAAGTTTCAGTCCTGAAATTTAAAAAAAAAAATTTAATTTTGCATTTGCACGTTTTAGGACTAATAGACCCCAAAAAAGAAAAAAAAAATATCCGTCTGTCCACCATAGACGCCGTCTGCAGTCTGCCGTCTACCGTACTTAAAACCGCTTAAAGGTGCGTAGCTCGCAAACCCTCGCAAACCCTCGAGAGCTGACGTTGAAATTTTGATGATAGGTAGAAAACATCTACGTGTTAATTTCTATATTGACTGTAATTGTTTCTGTTTATTGAATTTATTTATTATTGATAAACTGCTACACTGAGAGAAAAACGTTCTGCCATTAATATAAAACATGCTTAGTTTTAGATTTTCCATTAGCATTTTAGACGTGATCACGTATTAGCTAAAGTTGTTAGCAAACATTTTTAATTTTCATGTCAATCTTATTTTAAAACAAACCTTTCTTAGAGTATGTAGAATCTAAGTTCTTAATTTCAGATTGAGCACAATGAACCAGTTCGTTCTTAGTTTTAGATTTATACATCATACTAGCAGTAGATTTAAAAAAATTGGGTTTTATAATCTTAAGATAAATAAAAAACAGTTATATACATAACTTCAAATGTATTTATTTGTAACGTATTTCTTACAGTTATTTATTAAATGTACATATGTATAAAGGTGGGCTTGTAAATTCATCAATTTTTTTAATATAATAGCTATACGTACATATAATATAATAGCTATTCCAGTATTGATTTAACATCCTTTAACGTTTTAAATAAATAATTGGGAATCAGGAAGGAAACAAAAAAGCTATTACAAGACGATGAAGTACCCCTACTCTCGTTCTGCAGCCATGATGTTACTTTGAAGTTTAGTGATAAAGTTTCATCATCGATACCATACTGAAACATTGGAATGCGTAAAAATAGATAATTGAGAAGTAATATTTACACAGTGCGTACTACTTGTTTACGCCAAAAAAGTTTTTCACGAAACTCTGCCTGTAAGCCAATATGGGGTATGGCTTTTGAAATATCATCTTTGGAAAGGTATCGAAGAGATCGATATGTTATTTTTGCTTCTGAAAATATGCAATTTCAGTAATTAATAATTAAAAGCTGGAAAGAATAATTTTACCATTCAAATAAAGTAATATCTCCAATAGTTCGAGTGTCTCTAAAACGTTTATTAACTCTTTTTCGTTTACTTCAACTGCACTCGTCGAAGGCGTCGATAAAATGTCTGATATAATCTCCGAGACAATGACATTTCCGTCATTGTTGATGAAACAAACACTGTCGCCAGTATTAACTAGGCCTTCCACCATTATAGAAAGACAAAAATAACTATTTTCAACTTTTCCACTTGCGATTAAGAATACGAAAAACCGAAAACGAAAAACCGCACTGCAACTCAAGAAGAATGCTAAATTAGGTAAGGCTAGGTATTATGCTGCAATCTTGATTTCATATGATTTAGAATTTTCGTAGTTAAATAAAAGTGAAACATTCTTGATATTAGAATTTGCAACTTGAATTAGATCGCTTGTGCTGCATTCTAGAACTATCGTGGTTACATAAGGAAGGCTTGGAAGTTTCTTGAGTTAAGTGTTTTTGATCTTTTTTTCAGAATGCGTTTTTTCTCTCAGTGTAAGTATAGTTACTTACTTAAACTGTTAAGTATACAAACTTAATTACAATTTACAAACTTGGAACCAAACGTTTTTGGAAATATGCTGAACAAGTTAACTGTGAGTTAACTTTTTGGTACTAATTACGAAACTGAGATGTTAACTTTACATTGAAATACCGGGCCTTAAGGGATACTAGGAAATTTAAAAAGAGTTAAAAACATTAAGGGAGGTGGTGAAGTATAGGTTGTGGGGGTGAAAAACTTTGTATTACAATATATTTCGACTCAATTATCTCAGGAAGATTTTTGAGGGAGGACGTGAAGCGCGGAAGTGGGGGAACTAGCAATTTTCATAAAATTAAATTTTTTATCTCAAAACCCGTATTGTATGTAATCTTGAACATTTTACACGAGTTAGAACCGACAGACCTTTTGCGGAGGAAAATATTTTGAGGGTATGGGTGCAAGGAGTGATGGTGAGAGGGGATGGAATTGAAAAAATTCCGATTTTAATTTCTCGAAAACTAATAGAAAGCTAAAACTTTGAAACTGTCTCTCTATAGAGACATCCCAGAAAAATAAATTGTTGATAGGGGTTGCACGGTATGAGGGTGAGGTGGTTTTTCATATCTCAGATGCTAGAAAGTTGAAACTCAGTACCTATATGTATGTAGATATGGAACTAAAGTAATTAAAACTAAAAAAACGGCAAACGGTTTGGGCGCAACTCTATTATTTGCTGG
The DNA here is from genome assembly GCA_949128065.1 of Beris chalybata. Taxonomy (NCBI): domain Eukaryota; kingdom Metazoa; phylum Arthropoda; class Insecta; order Diptera; family Stratiomyidae; genus Beris; species Beris chalybata. The sequence goes on along the minus strand of OX421896.1, from coordinate 15,634,896 downwards.
ACGAATAATGGAAAAAATTATATTATATCATACTCTGGAAAACAACTGAAATTTTCTTTAACATTGAATTTTATGCGAAAAAACGTGAAGGTAAAAAAGCCCATGTAAGTTTCACCATAGGTGTGACGAAGCAGCAACTCCTTTGCTTCTACTGGCTTTTGATGTTATGTTTTCAGTCTTCGCTTCCACCCAAAAAAAACTAAGATGCGCCTAGGTTTTTGGCAGATTTGTTCATAAGATCAACTGAATTAAAAAAATTCAATAATAATTCAATTATTCACAAAAAATTCCATTTGTAAAACTAGTATATCCACAGAGAGCGGTGTGTTCCAAGCCACGATTTAATTCTCTGACGCACGTTTTTCGAACATTGGCGTGTAATTTGTATAAGCCGCTTAGCGCTAATATGACCGAAATATCTGACAGAATTTTTCATTTAAATGACAAACTGGATAAAAATTGCGAGCTAAGCTAAGAATTTACAATTTATTCTGTTGCCGTAAAAAATTGGTAGCGTACTTTTGATACGTTTCGGTAGCTCCATCGGATCTAATCAGTATGCGGATCGCTTTCTCGCCTCCACTAATAGGCCAAAAATGTGAAAATTCGAAGCAGCAGGAAAACCCCAGAAATATTTTTCATTTCAAACGACTAGCTGGACTAGAATTTCGATTTTAATTCGATTTTTGGCTTATATATTTTGTTGGGAACAGTGATTTATGCGTTAGCTTCTTCGATTGAATTATTGCCTATTCCGCGAAAATTAGAATTGTTCTCCACCCCGAATGTCTATGCCCCAACACAAAGCAGGGTTTCATGTTGACAAAACTTCACATCGTAAAACAAATAGAGATGTACTTGAAATCCACTTCAACTTACGGTATGGCAGTTTTCACCATATTTCCCGGCAATATGTCATGCGAACCCCACAATACCCGAGGAGTTTAGTAAGCCACTTCATAAATTCAAGTCACCTCTGAATATTATCCAGCGAAAACAGCCCTTAAGGTACTGCGGCGCAACAATATCCCATAGAACGTATACGGATATATAGAGTTCGGGACATGTGTGGCGAAGAACCGCAATCCTAACATGGGTTTTGCTATCGGCTCCCGAAAGGGTTGAGGGAGTTTGTTGTCGTCGTCTGTGGTTTACACGGGGTTTCGCTCCCCAGACGAACCACTTTCCGGGGGTGACAAACAAATCGCGTGCAATATCAAAGTTAATAAAGTTGTCAAATCTTAAGTAGGAAAATTTCTGATATTTCCTTGGACGTCCACCCAACCGCCCTTACCGCCTACAATTTAATACAGCCGAAACAGGAAGACGGCATCCCTTTTTCCAACACCACGAACGGTTTTTAGGGTGCGACTGAGGTGTTTAGACTGTTAACCGACTATCGGCTCCAATATTCGAGTTTATGTTATAACGAAGAATAACAAATTTATAGTGTCGAATGGGATAAAAAGGTAAATATTTGCACAAGAACGAAGTGAAAGGGGTTAAAATATTCGTTTTCATATAGTGTGGTAGTAAGGTGGTTTGTATGGAAATGCGTTGGTCGTTGAAAGCTGCAGTCATTTTTAGTGGCTTATCGTGGCCGTGATTTACGGTGGCTTTCTTGTAAATTCCATGTTTATTGCTCGAAATTGATGAGTTTCCTTGCCTTTGTGCGGTTCTTAAATTATGAGCAATGAATAAAGCCGACACGACAAAGATTTTGTACAACAAAATTGTGTTATAAATTATGAGGTTTTCTTTTTTCATGACTTTATAAATTTATGTTCTACAGGCCGAAAGAATAAATTATCTCGAGCATTTCCTACGAGTTACTTACAGTTGGTTAAATTTATTAATTTAAAACAATAAAATTAATTATATTGCAAGAATCGGAAGTATTGTTTAATTATTATTTTGGAACTTTTTCATTTATCACGCCTTATGGAAAATAGACCTAGGTAGTTAAGTTTGATAGGTTATAGGTTAATGGTTCTAGTCGTATAGCAACAGATGATTATTGCTTATTGATCCTCCGACTTTGGGAAAATAACTATTGATGGGAACAGTAATTTCTTGCAGACTAATTTTTGTAAGGCAGAAAAATCAACTACTTTAGACCAACAACAACATGGTTTTCACACTGGCCTTCCCACAAAATATTTCTTAAATTGTCGTACCTTCAATTGCAGAAGTAATCATCATGAAGTCCATAGTTTTTTGTACCCTGTAATTTTTGGTCCATCAAAATACTATTATTTTTTCAGACAAAAAATTAAATAAAAAAAATAGATAAATTTTTGTTTCCTTGCTTTCTTCTTTGATTACATTGTACAGTATATATTTAAGTATTAACTGAACTATTCTAATAACATTCCACACCAACAAAATTAATATTTGATGATACATATTTCCATATTATCTTTTTATTGATCAATAATACTAAAAAACCAACTCCTAAAAGTTGTATTGCGAACAGTTGGCCGGGTGTAGTCCAGTGGTAGCGTACTAGGCTTGCAAACGCGATGTCGTGGGTTCAATTCCTACTCTACGCATAAATTATTTATAAGAATTTTTCAGTTACTATTGGCTTTGAAATTATTAATATAAATAGTGAACCGTGCGGAATGTTTAATAGGATCACTACTAAAGGATTTAACACTGAGCAGTTGAGTTCTATTAGCATTCTTATCAGATTCACTAACACCATCAGAGATACCAGACAGTAGTTGATTTGTTATAGGCAACATTGCTGTTCCGGTAGATCACATCATAGCTTAACAGCACTAAACAATTATTAACACCAACTAGTACACTGCCATACCCGGCCCGATTTCTGACCTCCCATCCTTAAGCTGACTGGATTGTACGCTCTTAAAAGTGTATTAAAGGCTAAACACCTAAGTCCAGTTCAGTATCCTTAAAAAAAAAAAAAAAAGTAGGCCATATTGGTGACCTAGTATAACGCAAAGCAGGTAGCAATGATCAAAAATTTATGCTAAACTAGTGTTGGTCGGCGCATGTTTTTTTACAGCACCTATAATAAGATGAAATATGTTAACAGTCATTCGTCAAAAATTTTTATTAAAATTTTTTTCTCACATCCATTAAAATCGCCTTAAATTTAAACAAATTTAAGCCGACATTTGCAAATTGTAGTGCTTTGTAACGATACAAAAAAACAGATCTAAATGATATAAGCCTCTAAAGGTGGGCAGCTAAACATTAATTTAGTGCTAATTATACAGTCCAGATATTTAATCCAAACAAATTTCAAAAGTTTATCTTCATATATGCCTGTGGAATGAAAGAGATTAAACAAAAATCTAACTAATAGAAAACTGAGTGAAAATTTATTAAAATATGGTCATATATTAATTTCTATCAAAATTTTTTTAATGTTTGACCTACAAGATCGGAGCGTGTTTATGGTATTAAATTTCAATTTACGTAGATTCTCATCTTTCAGAAGAAAAAAAAATTATTTGATTAGAAGGTCAATTTTTTAATAATTTATAAGTTCAACCAGATTGGGTTTTTTTTTCTTTGGTCTGAAACTGACGCCTAGGCGCATATTAATCCGACGCTAATGAGTTAAGACATGATTAGTCAAAAACTTTGTTTATGGAATTAGAAACTGAGAGGTTTCCTTTAGAAAATTTATTGCTAAATGCAACATATAAAAAAAGAAACGAAGAAAAAGAATCAGATTTATTGTTGTATGATGCTATTAATAGTCGCGAATTAGTGAAAATGCATAGCGAAAGTATTATACGATATTAATTTTGAGCTTAAGAATGAACTATAACATTTTAAATTTAATTGATTTCGTAAGACGTAATAAATATTTAGCATAACAAATTTTTATTTCGATCGCGATATGGATCAATTATATGGTTCAGGAAGTATGTAGATAAAGTCATTGGTGTCGATTGTAAAATGCCAGGTAGATATTAAAGTATCGATGCAATATAAAATTTTATTCAAATTAGTTTTGAAATTCTTTCCTTTCAGCAGAATGTCAAATAATTTAATTTACTGCGGAATTTTATTTTTATAGATCAGTTTTTGTAGACTGTTTAATGTTGTTGACTGGCCTTGAAATATTTAATTGGATATTCTCAAATATGAAGGTTGGTTGGCAATTCTTCAAATAATTTTTTATATTGCTCATGTTTTTTGTGAATCAACTGAATATTGGTCCGAATAACTTGCGACTTGAAACTATGGATGATCTGAAGAGTATCAAACAAAGCGTTATTCCATAGATACATAAAAATTTTGTATTTAATACAAACGCACCCTTAAACTTTTTTGCTGGTTTGTCAATATCAAAACGTCAGTCAATTACATTGTTATCATAGTGGAGCTCACGATGAGTAACGTTTAGACCCAATTATTCTGTGTTTTATTTAAATAAAAAATTGTTATGTCACTATTAAAGAGCCTTATTAAACCATGCTTGGAAAGAAAAATGAACTATTATTTTAGACCAGTTTTTAATTTTAACGTTTTTCTTCAGAAATGTTAAAAATAAGATGGCAATTTCTCTGAAATTTGTGTAGGTATATTTTAAACTAATAAACCCCAAATCTAGCCAAATTTACTCAATGGTAGAAACAATTTCCAAAATAGTGAAAAGACAAAATGCGGAATTGTTTAAAATGCGGTAGGTACTACCAACTAAACTATTCTGGAAAATGTCATCCAGGGATTTTCTGTGGTCGCATTTTTATTTAAAACTTTATTTGTTAGTAGATAGAAAAAGCTCTTATGATCTTATCACACAGCAAAAAGGTAGAATTATAATACTAAAATGCCGATGTCGCTTTCACCATTTTCACCATGTCTTTCTAGGTATGTAACAAACCTGGTTCAGTAATCCAATGAACGAAATAATACTTAAGTAATTTTTAATAAGACATGTCCGTATCGAGTAGGTATGTCGCATAAACTACTAACTAAATCCAAAATCCATTCCTCTGGAGCAGTCTGTGAAGTCTCCTGCTCATAATACTTCAATGATTCAGAACGCAACACATGGTTAGACAAAGTAAGTCTAATGCTATGTTCAGACTATGCATTTTAAACACATTTAAGTAGGCAAAATTAACGTCTTAAAAAAGTAGCGTTCACACTAGGCAACTCGTTTTATTTTGACGCTTGACGTGAATTTTTCTGACAAGTAGATTTTCAGCTGCGTTTCATTACCAAATTTATGCTTTCCAAATTGTTTAAGACATATGTGTTTGCTTAGCAGTAATAAAAAGTGAATTTCTTAGCTAATGCAGTCGTTGCACAAGCACAAAATTGAGTTTCTACAGTATTACAAAGTTTCTTCCAAAGTTTACTTCGATTTCCGCCAGAGTCGCAGTGCATGTTTCCGGTTAAACGCGTCGAGCTACGTGTTTTCGTAAACGCTTTCGGGAAGTGTTTTCAGCGCATTTAACTCGATTTAAGCACGTCAATCTCGTAGTCTGAACATAGCATAACACTATATTCAGACTACGAGATTAACGGGTTTAAATGACTTCGTTAGCTAAGTAATTTACTTTCCATAACTGCTATGCAAACATTTTTGTTTCAAATAATTTGGAAACTAAAAGTTTCCTAATGAAACACAGCTGAATATATAACTTGCCAAAACAAATTACATCGAGCTATCATGTATCAAAATATAACGAGTTGCCTAGTTTGCTTAACACGTTAATTTTGGGTACTTAAACGTGTTTAAAACGCATATTAGACAATGACTTTGCGAAGGGTGAAAAACTTTTCCTGGGATGGTCAATTCGATCAAAATTATACTGTTGCGTCAACGAGTTGTAGATTCCTTACTCATAAAATGATGTTTTGTTAGACTACCGATTTATAGATTGATACTAAATTTTTTTTATATATTCTCGACGTAATCATTAAATTTGTTTTTCCGAATTAATTCGCAGTAAACTATAAGTCAGGCCGTTTTCATACGGCGTTATTTCTACCATTTTTAATTTCCATATAACATAGATACCCTTCTTCTGAACTAGATACCTCAAGAAGGTCTGCGTTCAAACTGATTAATTTACTCTATCGGCCAAAAATTATTCTGGCGGTCTACATAAAACAAATAGCAAGGTGTTTTTTATTACGTCCCCTAAATAATTCATATTTAAATAAGCAAATATAATTCAGACGCTCGTTTACAATGAAAACCAGTTTTTAAAATCGCTTTCTTAATATGTAAAAAAAAATTCTTATTTTTTTCACCAACAAGAAACAAAGCCTATTGAGTGTTAATATAAAGCTTATGTCCATAAATTTTCATAATTCTTGCGATAAAAATATTCGTATGACGACGTTCATAAGAGAGTTTATTAAACGGGAACAGCCTTGCTTCATTTAATTATACAAATATTCCTTACTGTTTGCTCGCAGTAAATTAAGGTATACTACTAGTCGGTCGACTTATTGTCGTTGAATAATTTTATGTTCAAATTAAAATAGATAAGAATATCGTACAATTTTATAGTTTACATTCATTTGGACGAAAGTCATTCGAAATAATAATAAGTTAGGAAATGAAACTGCTAATTATGAATATTAAAAACTTGTTTTAATCAATTAATAGTCGCTTTAAGTGACTGAAATTGTTGTCGTTTCCTTGGTTTTATCGGTAGAGAAAATTTACCTTTCAGTTGGACTAATTCTCACGGCCTTTTTGCATGGAACGCATAGAGAGTAGGTAGGTATCTGCCTTCTAGCTATTTTTCTTTATAACTACTTTTATACGAAAATTGTCTTGATAGTAAGGTTTGACTTTCGTGACTTAAAACGGAATTTTTTGATAGTGAAATTATTATTATTACAGTTGTTTGAAATATTGACTTAGATCCTTACCCAGCCAATTGGATCAAACATGAAACATACGAGTATGTATACCTATAAGTAGGTACATTTGCTTTAAGATGGTGAACTGTGACTTACAAAGATTAAATTCTAAATTATTACGTTTCTGAATTATTACGTCATCACTTTGATTGCTTTCTTTTTTTGGAGCTTAATACAAGAAGCGTGGTTTCGAAACCAGCTTGTTTTTTCCAGCTTGCCGTAGTGAGAGGACTTATGGTCATAGCAGAACCCAAAGTGAGACAAAATAAACAAAATAATGTTAAGTTATGGAAGAACAAGGGTAGTTGTATGAGCACTGTAAACCAATTAATTCATCTATTTTGGCAAGTATGTAGGAAGGTACTCACGTTTGAAATTAATTAAAGCTCGAACACACTGGAGACTAAGCAGCTGGTAACGTTTTTTAACGCGTCAACTTGCTTAAGCTCTTAATTTACCGACCAAACTATTTAGTTGATGTCCATCCGCACATTGCCCAAACCATTCGGCCGATAGTTCCAGTCAACTGGTATTCGGACCAATCGATCCACCATACTAATTTAAACAAGTTAAAATTATTTTCACATAACTAAAGTTAAATTTCCTTATGGTTTCTATTTTTCACATGATCATAATCATCATCTTAAAATTCGAATCAGTCGTGATTATTGGGAGCGCGATACATTTGAATTTTCACTTCTTTCTTTCAGGTCCAATACGCCACTGTTAGTGGTACCTTACTGTTGTGCCAATACTTCGTGTAATTAATTGCGAATCTCTTTATTTTGCATTATTTTTACCGTCTGAATGTTTTATGTTTCGGTCTTCTTTTTTTCGCCAAGTTTCGATCGATTATCACGCTCTTCTCACGATTGTCGTTACTTTAATGTCCAAAACATACATAAAATGCTCAGTACTCGTACCTGTATGTGATTTTTGTTGTTATCATCAAACGAACCTATTAGCCATACATTTTTTTCGTGGTCGGTCATGTTCCGATTCAAGCATTTCTTCGCTGAAAATGTTAAAGATGTTGACATTCTTTGCATTTACTGATTTTTGTTGTTTTCTTGAAGAATCTACCTATACTTGGAGGTTAACCTTCGATGGAATTTCTTTTGGATGTTTAGGTAAAAAATTTTATGCCGGTAAATTATGCAATTCTTCTTTTTTTTAGGTAACTGATTGTAGATACGTAATAATTAAAGAAATAAATATAAATTCATGAAATTCCTAAGTTTATTTTTATCCGGTGGGAAAATATCGATATACCGACGGAGCATAGTTTGTCCGTGATATTTAGAAGAGAATTCCATTCTGATTATTTCATCACGACGCACTTATTTTTTTTTTTATTATAATTTTTATCTATATTTTATTAGCTTAGTTGGGAAAAAAGAGTTAATTCGTGTTTTACACTATGGAAATTGGAATAGAAATGCCAAAAAAGTAAATCGTATTGGCATTCATTTAGTACGGGCGTTACACTTTTAATCGTGCAAAAAAAATAAGCGCATCTCAAGGAGCACGGTTTAATTTATGAACAGTAAGCAAACAACACAGTTTGTCGAATTTTAGAGGTCAGGGAGAACAAAGATGAACTTGTAATTTTTTTTTCTCTCAAAAACCGATTTATGCATTTAAAAAAATGTAATTGCTAGCATTTGCAGAAATCAATGTTTTCATTGCCACTAGACAAATTTTAAGACCTGTTTTTATTCCATTATATTGGAACTTCTTTAAAGTAAAAACAATTTCTCTTGAGTGCCCTAACTCCTTAACCACAAAGATATGGCGAAATTCGTAAAAAAAATTATGAAATCACGAAAATATAGGATCATATAGAAAAATTTGGAAATATATATAAAATTAATTAATTAATTGTTAATGCAAAAAAAATAATACATTAAACTTGAATTTGAAATTGGAAATTTGGTATGCTCTCGTGGAAGGAAAGTTAATTTGACATCCATTGAAACACTAAAAGTTTTCATCAGAATAATATTTCTACTAGTGCTACATATGAGGAGCAACAAACCACAAGACGATTTCTGATTTTTTTGGATTGTACTCAGGAGCCTAGATAAGGTCTAAAATATTTATGGGCAAAGATGTTGTGTTGGGGCTAGTAAAAAACTTTGGATTGGAAGAGAAGGAAGAGAAGGTTTGTTGGTTGTTGTTTTTTGTTATAGGATTACAAGTGGTATCTACTTAATGTACAAATTTTAAGGTGAGAGGTGGAGCACGTAATAAAATAATAGTAATTTTAAAAAAAAATGCACCTTTTCATTAATTTCGTTATATCTTTAAGGTATGTCCAGGTATTTAATTAGTTTCATTTCCGCAGGCTCTATATATAGGCACTCCGAAAGCGGTTTTGATATTTTCGATATTTAAATGGTTGTGAACGTTTTCAAGAACTCCGACGTATTTCTTTGGACTAATAAGGTATTGAGTTCCGTTTCATTTCGAAAGACTTTAAATGTAATCGGTCTTAAAACGATTTGAGCCGTTTTCGATATTAAACAGCCTAGAGATTAAGGTGTTTTTTAAGTTTTCACGAATTTATACAAATCGTTTAAGTCTAGTGAGATCTCGAATTCGCTTTGACTTCTATGTGCATTATACATATAATAAACATTAAGGGCGGGGTAAGGATTTAAATTTTTTTTTCGTATTTTTTTTAAATGAATGTATAACATTGCAAAAATGTTGTGTCAGAATTTCAAATCGATCGGAGCAAAATTAACGGAGTTATGAGCAGTTTAGATGTGTACGCAGTCGTACATGGCGCTTAATGTACACGACTTTAAAGTGTTTTTCTGAAACTTGTCATTTTTGAAGTCGGTGTACGTTGTAACTCAAAATGTATTGCACCGATTCTTTTGAATTTTTTTTTACTATTTCTACACATAAATCAACAGGTAGTGACGTTGAGTTTTTTTTTATTTTACAATAAAAAAATTAGCAATTTTTTTTAGCAAAAACCGCATTTTTGACTTCCAAGTGCCACCAAAAATGGAAAAATCGGTTTAAAAAAAAACTCGACGTCATTACCTCGAGAAACATCTCACCTAATGAACGCAATTAGGTTTTTTTGTTTCGCATGATCTAGTCACGAGTTGTAGCGTACACCGCAAAACAACCTTTTTTGCGTATGCCTTATTTATAAATAATTTGAAATGAAAATTCTGGAAGATGTAGTTCAGATGTTGTATTATTATATAAAAATTAAATAAAAAAATCCATCATTACTGGTATCGTCTAAAAAAATGCTTGAAAATATGCCTTATTTTCACCGAATTAACCTTACCCCGCCCTTAACGCAAATATGATTTTCCAAAAGGACTATACATTATTTTTACGAACGAAATGCAGGAGAAAAATTAATTAGATTCGGCGATGGTAAGGTAATTTCTTGATCGGATGATCCATTGTTATGGTAAGATCTAAGTACAGTTTGCGCTAGTTTCTTTGTTTCACATTTAATATCGCTACACTAATTGTCAGGAATATTAGTGATGATTTGATTCACGTAACCCGTGTCGAATAAATTTAAATAAAACATTCGTTAATTATTTCAATCAAATCATCAATTTTGGTAAAGTTATGTACAACTAATAAATACCAAAAAGCAATTATATTCAACTAAAAGGGTTAATTAAAATTCCTCACATTCAAAGAATGTTAAGGTCGATATTTGAAACATTTAAGCATATCTCCTATCGTCTCTCGACTCCATCATTACGTGCGTGGAAATGAATGATCTCTCGATTTAACAAAAAAAAAGATCCACAGATTTTATGAATGAAACCACCTTTTTTTTCCATATCTCTGTCTAGTAACCTTGATTTTAATTCGTCACATAAAAAGATCACTGCGATCACAAAATTCCCAAGATCCACCTCGTTTTAAATGAATTTCGAAATTTTACCTTTTTGAGAAGATCAGATACCGCCATACAATTCCGCGTTCCGTCCCTCCCAAATAACTTGGCTTGGAGAATATTCATTGAGAAAAGACTTGAAATGATCGCGCCAAAAAAACAAATCCAAACCATCACAACAATTAAATTCTTTTTCTATTCTAGAGGAAGTAGCAAATTCTTAAAGATGCTAATTTCCATACTGCATAGAATCCGATCAGCCCACGATCGATTTCGAAAGAAGATTGATCTGAAGTTCATTGAAGACCGTGAAGAACAGGTCTAAGAATATCTCTGATCGGGAGGAACTTTGGAATTTATTTCCATTCTAAACATTAGAATTTAATTTTTTTTGTAGAGCTCTCCTGTTCCATAGAAAACCTTTCAACACTTCAAGCATTAATCGGAAATTTTCGTTAAGTCATTCGGATGTAATTTAACGAAATTTTCATCAGACACAGTTTTTGTTGATATTGTGATGATCGCTATGTATGCCTACATCACGCCGAGTTTAACTACTTACGGGGATTGTCTGGATTCGATTCTAGAAAATTTGATAGGCTACTGGTTTTTGAACTGCGCGTTTTGATCATCGAACCGATCATCTTTCGCATTTTTTGGATTTTTACAGAAAAATGCATTCCATTCGATTGTTCAATAAATGTGAAAAAGGAGTGAAATTTTTCCAATATTTCGGATGGGAAGGCTTTGTGTGGTGTCAGTTAACTGGTGAAAATTAACCGATAGATTTTAAATGGCCGGTAGAAGTTCCTTCTTTTTATTACTCAAATTTTTCTTATTCAATGATTAATTTAATTTTTTAGGAATCTAATAAATTAAGTTTTTTTTAATAGGGTACATGTGGCCATCTGTGTTGGCAGCTTTGGAGCGACATTACGAAGTATTTCGTGTAAAATTAACTTCATTTCATCATCATCATATACATATGTAATGATTTGACAATGACATTCTTTTTCGTGTAATTTCAATTCTCTACAATAATTGAATTTTACGACGAAAAACATGTAATATTGCAAGCTACGAATTTGATCGGTCACTCAATTTTGTTTTCTACTGAAACGCCTGCGATGGAGCAGTATTTACTCGCACCAAATAGGTATACGCATTAAAACCAGAATTGATCTCGAATTCGACTCCTACCTACGGCCAAAGGTTTTATGAAAAATAAGAAATAGAAAATATTATAAGTATAGAAATAAGTGTATCTCAAAGAGTGCTAGTTATTATTATATTATAGTTATTTTTTAAGATTGTAAATTCAAGAGAATATCCAGTGAATTTGCTGCTTTTGAAGTTGAAATTTCCTGATAGCAAATTAAAATTTACTGACCGAAAATTGAAAATTTCATTGAAATTGACTACTATTTTAATTGACTTTCAAATGTGTTACAACTATATTTCCATATCCAATGAATTTAATTTGCTCTCTAGTATATGTGAAATGCTGGACTCTTATTTTTATACTGTTCCAACTATTTGGCTGGCTCCAGGGTTTATTTAATATCTTGTTCATTTGTTTTGTATCTTATCTTAATGTCATACGAATTTTTAATAGAAGGTACCCTCATCTTGGTCCTGTGGACAGCTTTTTCGTTGCTACAATCAAAGTTGTGCCAAATCAATCATTTTAAAAGCCGTCGGGTTTAAATTTATTTTTCTCTTGTAAACTGAACTGCATAATAAACGAAATAATGTGTACATACATACATAAAAGCTAGGAACATCCAAATCTGTATAGGCTTGTCCCCTAAAAAAATTACATCAAATTCTGTTAACTAAAGCCTCTGTTCACAGCACTACTTTCGCCATCGTCACTATCTCTACTCGATTTTTGTTAGCAACATAATTAATTCCGATAGTCGAACGAAAAAAAAGTGTCAACTACACTCAACTGTACTAGAGTAACTCGTCCAACTTTTTATCTACTTTTATACAACGCATTCCGCCATGTCCACACTAAATCGCGGTTCCACATAAAAATTATCGCCATTGACGATTTTAAGTAAGAATTCGACCGGGAGTCAATGGTCCATGCGATTGATGTAGGCGTTATAATGATATGTGCATAAAATTCGTACGGCAACGGGCGCCACCTGTTATCGAAGTTTCAAGGTGAACGTTTAAGATGTCATTTATATGTCCATTGAGCGGAGCAAAAAAATGATATAAACTCGACTTTTGATTGCGGATCTAAATCATGAATACATCAAATGAAACCCGGGGCCCAGCACGAATCATTCATTGCCTTTCATCACAGTCACTTGGAAAAAATTAGCCGCGGCTCAATTCCTTTTGGGCGTCTCCAAGCATGTTTTATTGCACTTATTATGCACCTTTGATTAAAGGTAGACCGTGGAAGCCGGTATGGACAACGCGAGTGGGTGGAAATCCATCGTTTCGTGTAGTTCTCGTATATCTCACGACACCTAACTAGCTATCCATCAGCTTAAAGATATGCCAATTGCTAACATTTATTTTCATTTTTCTCGTTCCTCCACGGTGAGCATCCCACTTCTGATGGCGAGAACGCTTGACTCTGTGGATCCGCTAATACATATTTCGAGATTTTAAACTTTCGATTTCGCGAGAAGACTCTTGAAATTCTTGCGGCAATATTGAGAAGGTGCAGAAGGTGTGTCCAAGCTCCAAGTCGGTATCCAAGGTATTGGTAGTTGGGGAAGTTGTTTCGAAAATCCGCACACAATGAGCCGCTGAAATTTTGTAAAGTTGTGGGAAACTAGCTTGTAGTAATTTTGAGTTGGCAAGCAAATAGCTCCCCTTTATCACATGGAGCGTGTAGTGGACATTCGTATATCGGCTTTTTGTAAATACAAAAATATCAAGATGTAAAATTTTTATTATTATCATTATTGTATTTCATTAATAAGTTTACAAATATACAATATCACTACCTAAGTACTAGTGACCATCGACTTACATATAAAAATAAAATAAATTAAAGTCATAAATCGCACCTTGATTATTTGACAAATGTCCATCCAGTTGCGATGGAGAGCTACTACCGACTAAAAAAAGAGCATTAGTCCGAATATAAAGTCAAAAATGTGAACACAAGATTAAAAAAACCTTTAAAGTTTATTTATAAAAAAATTATTTTATATTATTTCAGAGCTAATTTTTTTATTTATTTATTTATATCATATCATCTACTGAACAAGAAGTAACAATACTTATAAACATAACAATACTAATAATAATGGCATTTAATTACACTGTTTCAGGCTATCAATTACTGCCTTCTTAAAGATTCGTTGGTTATGAACAAAACTTCACAGTAAAATATTTTGTGAAAATTACGAGTAGGGGAAGGTGCTGTACCTTGGACCGAATGTACCTCGGTCCAAACGTCAATTGCAACTAAACTTTAGCTGATAGAAAAAAAGTTTCTTCAATGAAAGATTGCCTTTAGTTTCAGTTTATTAAAGCGAGCCAAGAAGATAAATTAATTAAGATAAAACAAAAGAAGTGATTTTTGGACATAAAAGTTCAGTTATTGTTTTTTTTTTTTAAATCGTGTACAATTATTTCTACTATATAGCAGTTTTAACTGGTAAGACAATTAATTCATCTTGGTCTTGACCGTAAATTTAATCCTTCCTTACCATTAGAAATAATATAAAATATATGTTTGTAGTAATGGGGATGGGATGTACCTTGGACCGTTTTTTTGGTTGTACCTTGGACTATGTAAGCTACATACTTTAAAAAAAATTGTAACCAAGAAGGCCTTTTTCCTGTAATTACACCCGCAGAGGTAGTGGGGGGATTTTGAAGCCGACAGCATCAGACTACTGTTTATTTCAGCTAGACAAACCATTTTCTAATGTTGTTTATTCTCATTATGAATTTATCTTGTTTTTTTTTTTAAATATATAACTTTACTTGATTTTTCTTTTCAAATAAAAATAAAATTAAATTAAATAAAAGAACGTTATACTATTTTTAGGATTTCGACTTTAAGATTGAATTATTTTTTATAAGGTCCAAGGTACAACTAGTAGCGGACCGAGGTAGAACCTATAGTTGTACCTTGGTCCGTTTGAGGTTCACTCCAAAAACCGTTTCAGGATCCATCAAATTTACTCACAGCAGTTCCAGCTATAACTAATTTTGTGGTAAAACAAGTAAGCTTTCTTATGTACTATTCCCTAATTTTCATTTGTTATTGGCTTAATAGATTTAAGGGTTAATGTAAAATCTGGACCGAGGTACTGCACCTTCCCCTACCTACTATCCTTAGAGCAGTAAAATATTCCGCATTGACGTAGTAAATTTACGAATTTTTATTAAATTTAACAAAAT
The DNA here is from genome assembly GCA_949128065.1 of Beris chalybata. Classification (NCBI taxonomy): domain Eukaryota; kingdom Metazoa; phylum Arthropoda; class Insecta; order Diptera; family Stratiomyidae; genus Beris; species Beris chalybata. The sequence continues at coordinate 15,619,757 of OX421896.1, read as the reverse complement.
TGAGAGTAATTCTTAAAACTGCGTGTTTTTAAACATTTAATTCATAAATTTACTGACTAGGTAGTAATTTTTCAACACTACTAGAAATTTCCACATTTAATGTGTAAAATTGATCATTAATAAAAAATTACTCATTTTGGACACAGACTTATTATTTCGCGTCATTCGCATCTTTCTCGTGAATAGTGTGTAGAGGTTTTTTCTGTGTTTCTCGCGTTTCTTTATTCACGTTTTGCGATTTGTAAGTTTTCTCTATTGAGGGTGGTTTTTTGATGACATTAAAACGTTTTGCTTGATGAGATAGTGACGAAAAATGTGCGACACGATTTTTTCGTGATTTTTTCGCGAGTTTCATGTGTTTCGTGAAAGAAGACGAAAAACTCGCGAAATGTGAAAAACAAGAAATCAGGAGAAGTCTGTATGAGTAGCGAATTTTCGCACTTGTGTGTGAATTTCCGCATATAGTGATGTGTTTCAGTATAAGCTAGTAAAAATCACAGGAGTGCGTAATTAAATTTGGCAATAGTAATCTTATTGCTCTCAGAGTAGACTCTAAATTATGTCTACAGCTTATACTACTACTCTATTATGCTTTATTGTTAAATATTTTACCATACAAATTTGACAAGTATTGCATTAGGGCAGGCCGGTGCGCAGGAAAGTATGATGGGGGGGGGGGGGGTTTATCAAGTTCCCCCATACTAAATGTGATGACCTAAAAAAAAAAAAAATGTCCTCACTTCCCTATGAAAATAGGCCAATGGGGGGTTTGAACCCCCAACCCCCCCCCCCCCCCCCCCACCCCCCGTGCGCACGGGCCTGCATTAGGGTGAACCATTTCCAAATCTGTTTGGCAAATAAAATGATGCAGTCAAACATTGATCAAGTTTCACAGCTAAGTTGAAATCTGGATTTTAATCACCAATTAGTACCGTAAATACTTGTTCAAATTGTAGTTAAGAAAAAGTTACACATAAAAAAAGCTTTCAGCATTAAATGATTTACTCCGGTTCAGGTACTATTTTCTCTAATCTATTCATGATCAAATTTTAAAATATTAAAAATTTTCACACGGAATTTAACATGAAGTTTACGCTTTCATAACAGCTGTTTCTAATCATTGTAATTTTCCACCAGAAACACCTGTAAAAATACAATGGTTAACTGTAGTGCATACAATACGGTATGGAATTACAAACAGCTAATAAGGCATCATTCTACCAGTCTATTGCCATAAGAAAATGATTACGCCATTAATTTTTCTTTCTAATAAAAAAAATTCCATTTATAATTAAAATGTAGTCTCAGTTCAGCCCCTTTCATAATTTTCTACACTTCTAGTTACAAGTTGTGCGAAAAAAATCGCTGACGAATAAAACGTGATACGTTGGCGTTTAAATTGGCCAAAAATCTAATTTACCTTTACCGATCGCACCAAAACTGAGGATCTATGACCCAGCACTAAAACGCCAAAAAATTTGATCGTTTGATGATTCTTTAGCCGGGGTCGATTATTTACGGTCACCGGAAAAAATAATTTCAAATTAAAATTTTTCCTGAACTATTCAAGCTAATCGCTGGCGGTCGTGGCTCATATTACCCGAAAGCTGGATGAGGGGACCCCGATGGAAACGATATTGTGGATAAATTTATTATTACAGAAAAGATATGCGTTAAAAATTCTTATGTTGTTGGTATAGGCTACTTTTACGGCACAGGTGAGGATGACGAGTTTGAATTAGACTACTGTATCGGGTTCGGGGGTTCGGTCTAGGAAGGTGTCTATCCGATTGACCTGCAAAGAAATAGCTGAATGACTTGAAAGTTTTCGACGAGTTTCGATCGCGTTTTGAAGATCCGAGCGGGCCGTAATATGCGCAGGTATTTTTTTTTTTGATGATGATTCCTTGGGCTTTGGCGTAACGAAGTAGCTACGCCGATTTTCTTCGGTTTATTCAGAAGATGAAAGAATTTCTGCTTGGAAATTGATAGATCTTTCTTTAGCGTCGTGGATCCGGTATTGAAGATCATTATTTTTTTTTTTTTTAATTTTATGCTTTTTGATCGGCTGTTTATAGGTTTCATCATTGTTCGATGATATTATGGTGGTGTGTTGTCGTTGGTTTTTTGTTTGGAAGAGTTTTAAACGATTTTTAAATTGATCGGTGCTATCAATTTTTGAGGGATCACTTTTTGCTGGATTCGGCAGAGCCAAAGGTTAATGACGTTAAAGTATAATTTTTTTATTAGTGTTTTGATAGGTGCGTAATTGCTTTACAATGTAACGGATTTTCTTAAATTTTTACTAGTGTTTCTCTTAAATTACTTTGAATTTTTGTGTGTTTTTCAGTGTGTATATCAAAAAAGAGGGTAGAAATAACCAACATGGTTTTACTCATAAATGATCGGGTTGAGTTTCGAACCAAGGTCAGCATCTGCTTGCATCGTAAGTGAATTACTATCGATTCGCCTCACAAATTTTGTGTGTATAAGCTCAGATGTGAATGAAATTACGTTTCCTGGGTGAAGCCATTAACCGCCAATTATTTGGTGAATCGTGTGTGGCTCATACGGGAAACATCTTGGTCAGATTTTTCTCACACGTTGTATATTCTTTACGCCTTAACGTACTGTCACACTAAAGTCCTTAAAACACTTGGTCACACTTATTATAACGTTCCATTTTTCCTTTTGGTACCTCAATTCAGAAAAATCAAAAAATTTATATAGTTACAAAATCTTTCGAGATCACGTTGTTGTTTTTGGTTGGAATTTTGTATTTTACTTGAACTTCTTTAGAGTTAAAATATAGGTACTCAATGATAACGCGTTGACTCAAGAAATTAAAATTTTTAAAACATCAATTTGTGTTATTAGTTTATGCTACGAAAACGAAGATATTAAACGTTTTCATAATCCTTAAGGCCCCCATACAAATTTAGTTATGAAGATAAAATTTTATTAACGTTTGTATAGATTAAAGAAGTGGAATTATAGTCGTTTAGTAGCAACTAGCACCCAATAGTTACCCCGAAATATAAGTGAAGTTCAGTGATTGGCAAGTAACATTTACGCTTTTTCATTCTTCAGGTATTTAAAATTCTTGCGATAATTTCATAGTTTCATACCTGCGCGATCCGAAGCAAACTGTTCAGTAAAATTCCTACAGTAAAATTCTCACACAATAACCGTGAAGATCATTAGCAAACTCCAACACTTGTAATTACCAAAAATATTTGCATGACCCTAAGATGTTCATAAATCTGCACAATCCGGTGAACATTTATTTCCATAAAAGATACATGAAAAATGATCCTGGCCAACGACCGTAAAATTCTTAACCGTAATTTGTATGATATCCTGCTGCTATGGTCAAATTTGGCACAAGATTCAAACGGGCAGTTACCTGTCGTTAAATCCTTTTCTTACCACCTTTCTTTAAAAAGGGATAGGTCAAGGGTTCGAAATGAAAAGCTATCGCACAACTGGAGCGTTTTGTATGAGATATTATTTACGACATTTTTGTTCGGAACATACTGTACAAGGACATCACGCTTACTCGGTCGGATAATGAAAAATGATTTAAGAGTGTCATCTTCAAGGATACGAACCGACTCTCATATATCGCAAAAATTCATAATAGTTGCACCCACCTTGAACGAGTTTCGACCGTAGTGAATAGAACGACCAACCAGCATGCAATGTCCTTTTTATAAATGTAAGAAACGTTCCTATGAAGAAAAAAACCATACGTTCCAAGAAGTAAAGGATTTCCGTATGATAAATTTTAAAATGTGAATCTTCATTCTGGTCATATGTCAAAAAAGGACAACGGATGACAAAATCAAGAAAAAAGGAACAGAAATGTTTTTCTTTTCCTGTAGATCTTATGGTCGTCCGAAAAATGATCAAAAAGGGCCCAGCATAGAGTCGCAGCGACGAGAAGACGAAACACTAAAACAAATGTCCTGAATTTTGGCGGCACATAAATAATTCCTTATCACTGGACGGACGACAATGTCCTTCTTTTCGTGACAATGGCGCCTTTTTTCTATCTCATGAAATGAAAATTGTCTCATTTTATATTTTTCGCTTGTCGTCGTCATTTATATCCGACGGAATGGAAGAAAAATGGGTAATTAAGGAAAGGATAAATAAATTTAAAAAGGTAAGATGAGGTAAAAAGAAAACACATTTTTTTTGGGGAAATTACATAGTTTGTGTGATTGAGGAGTTGATGACATTTTCACAGGTATAAATTATTTTTAGCCCGATGGCATTTTTGAAGAAATGAGCATTGAGTATGAAATAAATGCATTTTCTGTTTAGTTGCTTTTTCATAATCACTCTTTCGAAACCGTAGAGACGGTTTTTTCTCCTTTTTCGCGAGTTTCATCATATCTTTTATTATACTCGTAGGTATATGGAGGTCGACTTAATAATTCTTCTGTGTGCTCTTTACATAAGCGTTTTGGAACCGTGCTCTGATTTTTCATATTCAAACTCTAAGGAGGTGTAAAGGGAATGCATACGTTTTTACGAATTCCGACAAATTTATGGGAATGGATTTTTTTATTGTGATGCATAGGATTGTATGAAGAGGAGGGGTTTTTTCATAGACTGAATTGAATGTGATGAGCTAAAATAAAAGGTGCGCACGGACCTGTTGTGATGCTATCATAGAGACACACTCTTCGGGTAAATCGTATACTGTCTCAACGATTAATTTACCTTCTAAGTCTAAACAGTATACGAAATAGTTTGGGCACTTGTGTGCTCTTGCTTCAAATTCAATTTTTCCACTGTGTGATTAGGAGAAGATATTTTTATCATAGAATCAGATACAACTATTTTTATATAATATTTTTTTTATAATCCGAACCCGTCTTCTACCTTTTTACTTTAAATACCGAACGCAGTTGACCGACACTTTTCACACGCTTAGTTGAAATCCGGATCGACGAACCAATAAATATTCGATTAATTAAGGTTAAACTTTTGGCGATTCTTCATGGAGTGACCCCTTTTCTATAAAGTAAATTGTGAAACTCTGATGTTCTTCGATTTTTTTACCCCGATCCCATTGCGATCCCAAGTTGATTTCTTGATATGTTTTGAAAAGCAGTATAATACATAAAATATATATAAAAAAATAAAGAAAATAAACAAATTTACTTTTAGAGATATTCAAAGATAAAGAACAAAATCGTAATCCTTGGAAAACAATTTTAAGGATAAATTTTATTGGTATTTTTCTTATTTTGCGACAACCTTACCCTTTCAAATAAGTCCTATTTTATTACTCTATGATAAAAGCTAACAGAGATGTGAATTTTAAAAGAACACTTGGACACCATTTTTGCGAAAAATTTAACATTTTATACCTAACAAAAAAATGAGATAGAAAACGTTTGAAATAATTTTTTTTCCCACTAACTCTTCAAGTACACAAATTTTCTAAAGAATCGGCAAAAGTTGTGACCTTACCACTTTTGTCATTCTTGATTAAATGACCCAGTAGTAACATGAAAATCAAATCGAAAGATTTTGCTACCTTTTAAAAGCGTTTCTGTCCACACTTTTCCCTCATCGACTTAAAAATTCACTAACAAGCGAAATACTGCAACTAATAAAATATAAAAAAATAAACTTAAGAATGTAATTTCATCAAAACGTTTTTACTTCACCATAAATATGAAAACATATTACACGTTCCAACCAAACCACAAGACTTTTTTCATCTAACTCCCCATAAAATTTAAATATTCATTCGAAAGTAGCCTTTACCATCCCGAAGCAGAAAATTGCAATCAATATCAGTTCCAGCAATAAACCCTATCAAACGTTATGCTGATGAAAAAGGTCCAACTCAAAACCCTCTTCTTCTTCACATACAATCTCTTAAAATCAATTTCTACACCTTACCAACTGCGAGGGAAAAAAACCCTTCGTAATATCAATAAATCCACTCAAGGAAAAATATCCTTTTGATCCTGTTCCGCAAACATAAATAAACTGCACAAATGACAGCACACACCAATATCCAATTTTATATTTTTTTTCCACATGCCACCCCCGCCCCAACTCTCTCGCTCGAATGGTCCACTTATTTTTCAACCCATCGATATGAAATTGTGGCCAGCAAAAATACCTACAGGACAAATAGAAGTAGAACCACCAGCAGAATATTGAAAAAAAACCCAAAAGTGAATTCAAGATATCTCTTAACCAGGATTCCATCCCTTCAAATACATCAGCAAACGATAACAAATTTGCGGCAATAAATAAATAAAATATTTCCGTATATTGCAGATATGATATCGGTATCTGTCCAAAGAACTCAAACAAAATATAAATCCTGATCTGAGAATGGCACACGGTCACGTATCGATTGGTACAAGGTACTTGGATGATTTTTCGTAAGTAAACATATGGCACATATGACGACTATATGAAGGTTACAACTTAGATAAAAATCAAGCTGTAACCGAGCAGACGAAGAAGGATAAGTGCCTGGCATATCCGTTTGTAATAAATAATTCCAGAATTTTATTGAAGGTGTAATGCTACGTGCACCGTACTCCTTCTTGATGGACATCATCTTTTCGGCTTTTTTTAGAAGTATGTATCTTAACTAGTGTGTTATCCGATCCAGGATACTTTGGACGAAAGCTTTTTAGATGTAATACGCGCGATAACGTTGAACCCCCGAAAGGAAAACGACGACTTTCTGTCTTTTTTTATAAAAGGCAAGTAAAAGATTTCTGGAAATCATCCCTGTGTGGAATTGGTGTATAAGGCAAGGAAGCAATCTCGAGTAATTAAAGGTTAATCAGCCTGAAATAACTTCTTTTATCTTAATAATAAGTGAGGGGCATCTTTGCAGCTCATTTCTTTCATTATAATTGTACACGTTTCTGGTTTCATTAAGGAGGAAGGGATTTTTCAGAGATTTATATTGTTCAGACTTTATCCTCTTGAAAAAATAAAGGCAAAGGGCAAAGGGCTAAAAAAGAAGGTAACTTTATCCTCGACTTACATTTAAAATGGCTAATTATGGTTGAGATAAGAAGATGAAAGAAAAGACGTTTTTATATGCTGAATATGGTTTATTTGGAATACCAAAAGACTACCACCATGTCGAATGAATTCATGTCTTAGAGGAATAGAACTCCCAAGTTTATTTGAATGACTGATGTTCACTGATGAGGTTATTAAATTCAGTGTCAATTGTAAAACTTATAAGTGCCAAAAATCCATTTACTGTTACAAATGGTCAAATTTTTCAGCTGAAGTATGACGGACATTGAGTAGCCACATTTCTTGCAGACCAATTGTGATATAACAAAATTGTTTCAGTTCCGCGGATTGTATTAATGGAGGCAGTCGTAGTACAACTTCACTAACAATATTTCGCATCTGCAGAGCTCAAATGACCTGTACTCTAGATATTAAAAATTTTCCTACAGTCCGGGAGCAACTTTATTATTTTTAAGTCCAGAACGTGCCTGGTGCTGAGATACTAGGCAGGTTACTATCGGACTGAATTAAAAAAAAAATCTCTTTAGGTTATCAGTATCATAGTAACTTGCACCACATATCAGCAGTACATGCATTTCGGACTTCTACCCATAAATGATAAAGATGCGTCACCGACCATTAACCATTTATTAGATTAATGGTATTACTTTATTAATATTATTGTTTTTCAACACTTGTAGGTGTTTAAGTGTTGTACATGTTCTGACAAATTCTGTCATTCCTCTTAGGTCTGATAACGTATAACCAAGAACACCCTTATAGATTAATTTACCAATCTGAAAAAAAATTTATATCGAAAAATATATTGTTGTAATCAAATGGGACACGTATAGAAGTTAGGTGAGCTGTTCACGACTACAACTATTTCTGAGTTTTTAGGACCACTGAAATTTTTATTCATCTTCTTTTGGGACCTTAGCTACAGCTCCTTTTAATCTGTTGTAGAAATAAATATCATATATATCCTCTGAGGCATAACTTTAACCGTCCCTACAAAATGTTGTGGAGCTCGGTGTCGTTTTTCGGTTTTTTGGTGTTTAATTTCAATACGTTTTAACGGATTCGCACACACTTTTTCGATCTGATGAGATACCGAAAAGGTTTTAATTCTTCGGTCTTCTACTTAATCACTTAAAATTTAATTTCGGGTGTTTTTAGTTATGCAGCCGACAACGGTTTCAGGGGGTTGATTATGTTTTCACAACTCTCGCAATATCTCTTAGGTTTTATGACATACATATATATGTATGTACCTATTAATATAGATTTTACTTCTACGCAAGTTTTATCCTATATATGGTTCTACGAATTCCAACATATCTTTAAGATCTGTCATAATCGCGTGAAAATTTAAATTTTAGTATTTTTCGAATAGTATTTTTCGGGTTTATAAAGGAGTTTCTTACATTTCCACACCGTATCTCTGATTCCACTGGATATATAATTGGCTTAAATCAGTCTCAGGATTTTTCGATTTTCAATTTTATGGTACGTTTATTTATATAAATGTTTTAGCTAATGTAATTATATTCTCTTCTTGCAAAAAATATGCCATATTCCGAATTTGTACGTGTCTACAATAAAAGCTGTCACTCCTCCCTCCAAGCCACAAGTTTCGACTTATTTAAAGTTAGTAAAGAGATAAATAAATAAAAATAAATTGTGTACGACTGTTGACAGATTTTCCGTTTTTAATAATTAAGGGTTAAGGGGGTTATTTTAAGAAAATTACTTAATTTTAATACAAATTATGTATTTAGAACTTTTCATTGTTTCACTACAAAACGGAAAAAATTTTGGTTATTACATTTTTTGTGAGTGGAAATCTAAACGGATTATGTGTAAACCACCAGAAATTAATTTAAGATAAATTATACCTACTTTTGTAATCATTCCAACCTACGAACTACGATGTCCTTTTACATTGTTATCAACTATTTCACCAGAAACAATACAAAAAAATTAACATCATTTCTCGGTATTATTCAGTCCGATGATTCATAAACCATTAATTTAACAGCTCTCCTCTACCTCAATTAAAACCTTAAAAATTCCCGATTTGATGAGTTCATTTCTCTCGAAAAATCAATATTACACAGTAAAGAAAAACATTTTTTTGTTGATAAATTTTTATATATGTTGATATCTAAAAGATTTCAGGACTATAAATTCAACAAGTCACAACACTGTATTTAAGTGGTTATCAAAATGGTCGTAAATTGGTTTACCAAACATTTCGAAAAAATCAAATGGACATTATTTTTTCTTCACCGTCTATTCAGACATTAAAATTTTAATAGGCTTTCACTAATAAGCGCGTCCTCATCGAAACCGTTTCGATTGTATTTAAATCGGGGCGCTTATATTGCTTCTGTCGCCACAAACCATCAGATGTAATAAAAAAGAATGTCGTTCACTGTATTTTGTGGCGAAGAAAATTTCAACGCTATTAGGAAACTATTCCTTTCTTTTTCCGGTAAAACTGACTACTTTAAATTTTATACACATAAAATTACAGATGTAATAAAAACGCTGCAGGAAACCTTTCTAAGATGTCGTTAAAAAAAAAAGGTTGTCCTAATGCTCCTTTTTCCGATTTTGAGTTTCATTTCAAAAATAAGGCCGAACAATTTATACGGCCACCTTGAACACATTCAAAAGATATTTGCGAATTAATTAATTTATAATTTAATCGATATCCTTTCCGTGACTATTAAACAATCAACATAAACAAATAAATAACAAACCAAAAAATAAATAAAAATCAATAGGAAAAATCATAATTTCAAATCCGTTCGAATCTGAATGTAATTACCATCCTCTAGCCAATTTGCTGTTTTATTTTCAACCACATCAAAGGTTATACAATCTTCATCAGAATACGACCTTCGAATGCTACATAACTAAATTTGAATACGCAATTTATCGGCAAAACAATACGGTCATGAATTCATAAATTTAATTAAAATAATCGATTTTTTTATCACATTTTACTTAGTCTTTTTTCCTCACTTATACAGGTATGTACATATCCTGCTTATTTTATGGTAAAATTTTCATACTCCTGTTTGTTGGGTGAAAAGCGTGTTTTATTTCACGTACATATGAGGATATCGTGACGGCTATAACCTGGCGATGATCAACATTTTATCGAAAACATACGTAAGTCATACTGACGAGCGGGAAAAAAATCAATTTTATTTAAAAAAGAAAAAAAATTATTTTTCATCGAATACTTGAAAGTACAAATATGACATGCGCATACATTTGATTACCAAATTGTTTCTAAAGAAATCAAAATATGTATAACGAGCGAAAGGAAATAAAAATAAAATGAAAACGAATTGAAACGTGGCGCTTGAAAACTTACCTTGTTATGCAGATGTATTAAGTAAAAGTAAGAATAACGATGACCGCTCTGCAATGTAAGCAAAAGCGTTCTTGAAATTGCTTAATTCAAATTCTTTAAATAAACTGGTAATTAAAATAAATGTTTGTGTATTCAACAAATAAATTTTGAAGAGCATAAAGTTTAGAATAAGTTCACCATGGAAAATTCAATCGAATCGCCGTTAAATATTTGAAAAAAAAAATTTGAATACTGTTGGGGACGATTGATAATATTAAGCTGATGGTCTTTGTAACTAGTGCTTATTTACATGCCTTTTATTAAAATATAATAATAATAAAGTTGACGAAACGGCAAAGTCATTCAAATTCTGAAAGAAAAACTGAATCTTGTTTAACCATTTTAGGTTGGCTGTCAAAATTTTGAACTGGTTCAGCATTTTGGTTACTATTTATCAATAAAAGCTATAAGAGTGCGCCTCCCAATCGCAAATCCGGAAGAATCTCGGTCAGCATTGTTGTCGACAAAACTTTAAAAATTAAATGGAAAAGCGATCAAATATCACTACAAAATCTACCTAATTGCAACTTTTTTATTTTCATTGGTGGCACACAGTTTTTGAATACCCTCGCTAGCAAATGCAGTCATATAGGGGTGATTCCATCAAGAATCGCCAAAAATGACGAAATTTGTGACCTTACCATACTATCGTCGTTTTAGGGCTGGTTTTGTATATAAATTAATCTTAGGTGAAATTGATTCATATCTCGGGTAATTTTTATCCTAGAATAATAAAGTAAGATTTATTTGAAAGATTGTTGTTTTAAAATTATCGCTGTATAAAAAAATACGAATAAAAATTATCCTTAAATTTTTTTTAAGGATAATGATTTTGTCCTTTATCCTTAATTGTCTCAAAATCATTTTTTTTTTAATTTTTTTTATATTTTGTAAATATATGTGGAGAATGCAACGTTGTCGGTGATACCAAATAGATAACAGGAATACGCATATACGCAGTTTATGCATCCCAAACATCTAATAAAGCGATTTAGAAGGATCTGAATCGAGTTCTTGGTAAAATTTTGTAAGTGCGTCTAGTAATTTGGCCAGGGCTGTACACTGAAAACTTAAAACTGTTTCATCACCGGGTTTCGGTGAATCACCAAAGAATTACCTAAGATTAAACGTACGAAATTCATATTCACGAATTTAAAAAAGTGGTGCACTTCATATTTAAACCAATTTGGTTCTTCACTAGGATATTTATTTCAATCGTAGGCTATAATTTTTTGTTTCAACTAAGAGCCCGATATCAAATCCAGTAAATGTTGATGAAAACGGAATTTTAATTTAATTTCTGTTCTCAACAGACCAGCTACACTATTCATTCAATGATAAAATAATAATTCAGCATTTCATTAATCATAATTTGTCATCGTTGAAATTCGGTTGACATAAAAGTTTCCGGAATGGCATACAGAATCGACAGCAGTCATGTTTCCGGCAAAAAAAGTGATTAATGATCAGTACTTTTGCCACAGTTTGTAAACCGCCAACAAAATTGGAAAAGTGAAAATTGTCTTTTTAAAAATTCCGTCTGTATGTCAAACGGATCAACTTACCAAGAAATCAACAGTAAAGATAATTAATCATTTTGGTGCCGGGTATGGACGGCATAATGCCAGGAAAAAGGATTAACTTTGTGCTCGCGCCATCAATCGGTTTGATCAATTCCGTGAAGCCACGAATAAGGGCGATTGAGGACATATGTAAATACCCACTACACCTATAATACGTGCTACTTACCCCCCATCCTCATCCATTTGCAAATATCACACGACTTTTAAATTCATTAATTTATTTCTTTACAACGAACGAACGCCGACAAACCCCTTGTGCTCGAATCCTGTTTATTCTTATTCCATTTCGAATCGAAAATGAAAAATGACTATATATATTTTTTTTGTGGATTTAATTTCGTCCTTACTACGAATTAAGTCCTTCGTAGTATTCAAAAGACTATTGAAATAACATTAATCCAAACACCCTGTGTACAAGACAAATGTTGGGGTCTTTTTTAACATTTTCTGACTGAAACACTTCATTTGTAGTCAGGGCGCGCGACTTTCAATTGATTCGAGATATCATGAAAGAAATCATGAAATATATTTCGAGACGTGAAATCGAAATGAAAATAATTAAAAAAAAAAATAAAAATAAATAAATAGTGAATGAGTGAATTGTTCGTCAGCTCAGTGGCAGTAATCACACCTTAATGACATGAAATTCAAATGATCGTCGAGAAGGAAACAATTGCTCATTTACGTCAAGATACACCTCTATATAAATAAAATCGTAATCTGTAATGTACGCAACGTGATGTTCACTGGATCGAGCAATTAATTTTCTATGGGTACGCTTTGATGATTATTCAGCACCGCGTGGAAGGGTCTGTAACTACAGAAAAAGAAAATCATTTTTTATTCTACAAGACTTTTTACTTAACTTTGACGGTCTACTAATGTAGCAACATATTCGAGCAGTGTAAAAGCGGGTTCAATAATGATATTATACTTTATTCCATAAAATGCGCAGGAACGACATTTCAATCTACGTAAAGAGTTGATACGTAGTTTGATTAATTGTCGAAGGAATTTCTCATTAAAGGCAAAAAAACAACGGATAATTTGGTTAGGGTCGAAATTAAATATCTATCATTTTATAGATGGGTCCAAATTATTTGCAGAATATTTTTTTTTAGCTTATGCTATGAAGTTTACACATGGTACACCAGAAAAATTATGATTACATTCATAAAATTGAGGAATATGTACATCGAAGCAATAAAAAACGGACTCATCATATCAAATAACATATTGTGAATCCTTTTAAGATGTTGCGGTACGTTTCACCTTCATTCATTAACCGATTTTATGCTTTGCATTTTGTATGTCAGAGAATATGAGAAATAGAAATCTGACACATTAAGGTTGGAATTTATTGTCATTTTAAGTTATTTTTTTTTATTGTCGTTAAAACAAATTATCAGCGAATATTATTTTTACGATATTTTTTACGAATATTATTTTCACGATTTTCGTCATATGCATTAGGTCTACCCAAATATTGCATTCATTTTTATTGTACGGCTTCTTCATATAAATACCTAGAAAGTGTCTGCAGGATTTCTTGAAATTCGAACTCAAAGGGGGGTGTAAACGGATTATATACATTTCAAGAATTCATCTATATCCCCCAGGTCTGTACATATAGGGAATAACTTTTCACTTCCACGGGCTTGCGTAGTAATAGCCTAAGATTTTTTTTAAGTTTTTTATCTTTTTCAGCCCCTAAAAGGATATAAAAGGGTTGAACACGCTTTCACGAATTCCGTCATTTCTTTTAGAAGTTATAAGCAATTGAATTTGTTACAGAATTTTTGAATTATTAACCCCTGAGTCTCGGCTTTTCCAATGCTTAATCGGCAAATAATCTATATTTTAAGAATAAAATTAACTTTCCAAGAAACGTAAAAATCTAGAAAAAACTGATGATATACTCCAAATTTGACCGGTACCGAACTTTGACCATTGTCAGATTTTTTTCCTGTTTTAAATTTTTTTATAGATATTTCATCTATTATATTTATCTAAAACTTAAAAATATATATTTATTTTTAAATTTCAATGGTTGAGGGCATATTTTATCTTTTTGGTACTGACTTAGACTGAACAAGCCTCAGCGAACTAATTGACACACTTTTCAAGCAATTTATTGCCCGATGACTATTGCCAAAACTAGTGAAGCGATTAATGGAGTAATACATGACAATATCAAGTTATTTCCTTTTTGCAATATTTCGGCAATGTGGGAATGTTTTTACAGATAGCTGATGGTATTGCTCGCACTTTAGTTTTAGTATCTCCACTGGCTTGGAAAATTCCGATAATATCGTTTGGTGATGCAATTGTCAAGTTAAAGTTTTGAATTTTGCATTTATTTGCAAAGGTTCATGATATAATGGCTTGGAATGCGAATACTTCCAAGTTTTTTTTAGTTCTTAATTCTTCTCCTCTTTGTTTGTCAAGTTTGTTTCCATTCATGACCTGAATTGTTCGTGAAAGACCTTATTGCTGCTCTTATTGCTGAATTGCTAGATATTGGTCAATATAGCTCACCACAATTTAGCAAAGACTTGATGAAAAGTTGATCCACATCGCCTGTTACTATTGTTGATTCATATTTTCGCGACGTTAAAATTAACCAATATTGCAGCATATTTTAATCGCTCGTGTAAGATCACCTTATATTACAATCAAAACAATTGATATTAGGTAGGTACTTGCAAATACAGTAAAATTATATGTAAACTCCAGGATAACTGAGTCTAAAGGCGTCAAGTAAAATAACTTGTTTTGGCTGTTAACAATTACAGTCGAACTTCGATAACTCGAATTTTTGATAAGTCGAACCAAGTTAGTTGGCAATAGCGTCAATAGCATATGTACAGTTATATTTGATAAGTCGAAGTGTGGATAACTCGAAATTTTTTTGCGGCACATGGCAGTTCGAGTTATCGAAGTTCGCGTCGTATATACTTACCTCTTCAAGATTAACCCATTAATGTAGCTTACTTAAATTTTTGCTATCACGATAAAACTATAAACTCATAAATTTTCGATCTCAAAACCTTTCAAAAAATAATCAAACATTTCGCATTGTTATCAACCGCAACTGATCTACGTGTAAACTTCTTAATTAATTATTACAATTCTGCTAGCGGAATGGCAATACAAGCTATTTAATTAATTAATCATAAAAATAAAAACAGAAATTCATATCTTCAGTGATTTTTCACCAGAATCGAAATAAAACGATCACGAAAAGAAAACCCATCAGATATTGGTTTCATTTCGAAATAAAAACCATATCGACCTCTTGCATCCAGCTTCCCATGCCCATCAGAAATCAATAAATTTCCATTTTGTAGCTCTTTTCTCGGTAATCATACAATCATCATACAAAAGAATTGATATTATTCGAACCAGGAAAACAAAACGATGAAGAAGAACAACCAACCCGTCTTAAGAAAGAGAGTGGTGCCTGATTGATTTCTTATCCTATGGGAGAAATGTCCATCAACGGACTCCGTACACCAATTTTATTGATTCTTTTTATTGATCTCTTAAACCATACAACAGTCCTACATTAACAGTCTATATCATTTATATTACAATCTTCCGAAGCACATTAATCAGATTCCTGGAAAATGATCGTTAAATTTTAACCGAATTGAAAATTGAACAAACAAAATCTTACATATGATGAGGTCAGTCTGTATGATTTGTGTAAAAGATATAATAAACAAGTATTTTTGTAATCAGTTCGATCAAAGTTAAATTTTAGTTTAACTGTGCGGCTAATCACTCTGTAGCCGTGAGAATTGGCGAAAGTTGGAATTTACTGGAGTTTATCTTTATCTTTTCTGCAAAACTGTATTCACTTCACACAAAACTTACAATTTCCTAACAGCTAATTTGTAACAACCAATTGGGAACTCCGATCGTCGATCAAGCACTCACTATAAGGGTTAAACCCTACAAAATATCTACAAAATCGCATCCTCGAACAATACTTCTTAACTATAATAGACCTAATTCACACCGAACAATGTTCTAATCTAATAAAGAACAGCCGGGGACCCAGAACTGCACCTTTCGGTAATCCAGTAAATGTCGGGGAAATTTCTCGTCTTGTGGGTGGCTTAGGCGGGCGAATTGGCAACGGTCATCTTGTCAAGTATAGTGATGACCATTGACCAGTAGTGGTCAGGGGGTTGAATTTGAATCAGGCCGTGTGTGTCATTGATGAGTGATGACTACGTGAGCAGAACCCTGATAATCGATTAATTCCTTGTCGCTTTTTCATGCATTTTTTCTTTCTTCGAACGATCAATTTGTTTAAAATTGCGGGCTTCCAGAATTGGGTTAAATGCTGGTCTGGGGGTCCGATTATGTCGGCTTATGGTATTTCCTTTTTTTGTTATTTCTCCGTAATTATAAGCGACATCAGTTTAATGTTAAATAAATTTGTTAAGAATTCGTGGCACGTAATTGCGATATTTTTATGAAAGTCAACTTAACTTGCAGAGTAAAGTCGCTACCTATGGGTAACATGGGAAATTTGTTTATTCAGTTCAAAATGGTTTTAAGTTGAATCAATTATGCATTTTTTTTTTCGTGTCTTGGGCTTATTGTTTTAAATGTTAATTTATTATCGGTGTAGAAAAGTATTGTGACCCATGTGTTCAAACTATGACGCCTCCACCTATTGTCATAAAATAAAAATAAATTTGAAATTAATGTGGGAAAACAATGTGGGCCGCAGACATTTTTTTTACGAACATGATCAGGGAATTTTATTTATCTATTCCATAAATTAAATTTTGGATTTGACGGGAGCAAAACATGTATTTTGTATTGATTGGGCAGGTTCTTCACATTTATATTATTCTTCACATTTATATTCAATAATAATCTGTGATATTACCAGTGAAAATGTGGTGCATATATTTTCACAAATTCCGTTTGAATTGACTTTACAGCTGTAGGTTCTTTTAACAAATAAGGATAACCAATTTCACAACTATTTGTTTCTTAACCCATGTAAAAAGGATGTACTATACTTTCACGAATTCCGCCATATCTCTTAAAAACGATAAGACATTGAATTCGTTTCACTTCAAACTTACGTTTTCAGAATTTTTACAATATCTTTTAGTTTTGATGAGATTTTAAATTGGGTTTTACTTCTATGAACTTTTAATATTGTATAATCGACTACAAATCGACACATAATCATTTTCTCGCCAAACACATCGTCATTTTCTCGCCAAAAAACTACCTCCAGTAAACAAAACTCACGAATCTCGGAACGCGAATAACGAAAGGCGAGAAACTCACGAAAAACCTCTACACACCTTTCACGAAAAAGACGAAAGTGACGCGAAATAGGCGAAACGCGATAAGTCTTCATTACACCCAAAAAATATGTTGAAATTCGTGAAAATTAACAGAACTACTTTACATCCTTCGGGATACTTGGTAACCATCTCCACTGGATTTAATGCAAGTTTTCGTAAGAATTGATAAATTGGACGTTGTTGATCTGTCCTTAATGAATCAATGTCGATAATTGGTTATTCTTTTTTGAATGGAGAGATACAAGAACTTATCAAATTACCGATGTACAAAGATAAATGTTAAATTTAATAAAAAAAAATGCATTGTGTAATTTATAGCGACAAAAAATAATTTCCCATCATAGAGATATATATAATGGAGATGACAAGCAGCGATTGAGTTGAAGGCGGACGTCGTCGCATTTACTTGCACGGAAAACAACAACAAATTGACATAAGGCTCCTGTTTTGTCTCACTCACTCACACGCTAAACAATAACACCGACCGGGTTTTGTCTCACTTCGCACCGTCTTTTTGGCTTCAAAGCACTTTATACAAAACCGGTGGCTTGTCGTCTCCACTAGCTCTATGTTTCCTATTTTTTTTTTGTAATATTTGTAATTACTTAGTCGATAACGTCATTAAGTTTTTAATATTGAAGACCAAAGGATATCACCGACCTCCTGGATCTTAAAACATCCAGATAAATCCCAAAATCCGCTTATCACTTTGCTCGTATCAAATGACCATTAAAAGAATTTTAATTGCATCCTCAGGAGCATCTGCTCGTGCTGAGGCCCGAATATTTCCTCTATTGATAACTTTCTGACCACTCGTCATGCTTGCAGTCCTTTGTCCACTATCCTTTCAGGAACTTGTGATATTTCCCTCCTTTATATCCTTTTATTTCGTTTTATTTTATTTCATTTTTTTGAAAAATGTCCGCCCGAACAAAAGGATAGCAATAAATTTCGTGACATTTATTGGATTCGAGACTTGAGTACTGGGTCGAAATAGGTACGATGTATGACCAGGAAATTATATGAGATGTGAGTGCTGACCGTTTCGGATTGAGAATAGGGAATTGAGTTGTCGCCTATTCGATTGGGGTCAAGCATCGAATCAATAATTTGACAATACAAAGTGTCACAAAGGAGTCAAAGGACACCACTATAATTCGGGGTCGGGTGTCGGATATGAGCGAAATAAGGTCGAAACGGAAGGACGTCCCTGTTGCAATATTCCAACGATACAAAGTCTGACTAATAAAGAGGCTGTTGTGTGCATGCAGCACTTCAGACTAATCCGCAATCGGAGAACATTTGCTCACTGTTTTCCTGGATCTAAGGATTGATGTAATCCGACCCAAGCGTACTGGGATAAACGGTTCCGGCGCAAAGTAAAAACAATCGCTTGAAGTGATTTTCATTTGATTCGGGAAAACTGAAAGTACTCGACGTACAAATTTAGGTGTTTTCTTAAACTTACCGAACTGTGAAAATATTTTGATTGACGTGTCTTCGATACGAAAACACACACTTCACCCGAAAAGTGTCATTGAAATCTACGGCTAGGACCATATGGCAATTTTCGGCCGTACTTAATCATTCGATGGCATGCCGTCTATTAATAACCGAACGTCATGTTTTTGGGAAATCCCCTATTCCATATTACGTACGAAAGGAGCGAAACATATCATTCGGAAAACTGTCCGTATTTTTACCCTAAAAATGAAAATTTTCAAAAATATTTCATCCGAGAAAATAAGACGTTCGTTCATCCTGGGGGCTAAAGTGGCACGCGACATATGACAATTTCAATTTCAAAGAAACATTGTATCCTCCTCCTTGTTGTGTTTTTCTTTTTTTCTTTTCTGGAACTCTCATTGTGATGATCCTCATTTAAAGGTCGTCGCCGCAATGCCGCCGCCAACGCCGCTCATATTGATCTTGTTCGGAGGGACTGATCGCACAATTCTAGTTGTCAGGATTTACAATATTTATGGATTTTCCGTGATGGGAGGGTGAGATCTGGCTTAAATGGTCATTAAACGGATATTTTTAGAGCTATCTAAAGTGCATGTCATTTGAACTTTTCGAAAATCTTATTCGAATTATAGAAGCGAGCGAAGAGTGTGTTGCCATTACGTAAATGAGGGTGCCAAATTGGTTGAAATTTTTGGAAAATTAAAATTAATGTCTAGATTGGTTTTCCTAATGGGTTATGTATGGTTGCAGCTGCAAAAATATGGGATTTTAAGGAATTTCAAAATTTTTAATTAGAGTTGATGGTTTGGTTTGTATCCTTGAACAGACCAGGCACTGGTAGGCAGTCCACAGGCAATTAATTATTGCCACGATATTGCCAATTGAAAATTTGCCAAAAAATATTGTCTACAATTTCACTACTTGGCCGCATTTCATAGCTATAAAGTCAAATTAATAATGTTTTTTTTAATTCGTATTTGATACAGAATGGGGGTAGTTTTCCAACCTCAGATACGACTAATGCTAGAAACTTAGAACTTGATGGATATATGTAGATGCACTAGAAAGTAATATGGAGAAGCAAGTTACTTTTATTTATTTACGTACGGAATAGGGGAAAAATGGTCATTGAAAATGGGGTGCATATATTTTCACGAATTTCGTCATATCTCTTAGATTCTCTGAAATATCAAAATAATTTTACTTCTACGGGATCTTCCGACAAATGACTAGACACAGCTTTAACGATCTTTTTAAATTCTAACCTAAAGAACTGTAAAGGGGTTTGTATGTATTTACGGTTTTTGTCATTTCCCATATCCCATAGTACATATGTTTTTACTTCCACAGATTTTTAAAATAGTTGTCGTTTTCAGATTTTTTCTTTATTAGGACCCTAAGAGCTTGTAAATGGGTAACATACGTTTTAACGAATTATTTCATATCTCTCAGCTCTAATTAAAAAGCGCATTACAAGGTATGCCCAAAATAAGTCAATCGTCGACCTTTAACATTCACCTCAACTTTTGACTTTTTCACCCTGAACTCGCCACGTGATTATGCTGATATCATCCAATTCTTATTGCAGGTCTGTTATCATCTCGATCTCTTGCATGTCATTTAACATTAAAATTTATATTTTCACACCTAATTTATAATTTTGGCTGTTCATATACCTGGGGAGAGGACACGTTTTCTATTCATTTTTTCGGGTATTCCTACTTGAGCACATCCTAGTGTGGAAAATTTTTATTACACTCAAGGGACAAATTGACCAACAATATTTATGTCGTCAACCGTCAACTCGGCTGCTATACACATTGAGCATAGCAGGAAGTCAAAAAGAAGAAGTACTGCCATCATATGTTTTGTATTACATATTAAATTATATTTATTTTTTATTTATGCTTCATAAAAATGCGGGGTGTAATGTTGAACTTTTTTTTATATTTTTGTTTCATTTATATACATTTAATTAATTGTATTTTAAGCCAAGCGGTGCTTGCAAGGTTGGGCTTTATGCGCATATTTCTGGTTTGACTAATTCGACAGTAAAATTATTAACTCCTTCTGAAAATTCTTATCAAACATTCACTCGGTATTTTTTTAAATGCTGTTGGGTGTGCTCGCTGAATTGAATAATGCTATAGTGATATGACCAATCCAAATGTAGAAATGCCAGATAAAATCGGTTATTATCCAAACTGAAAATCAAAGCGTGTAAAGTTCCAAAACAAAAATGACGTCGATAAATTTTGAACATGCGGCGATGAGTAAAATAAAAAACAATTTTACCAAAAATTCTGATTCGAAGCTTAACTTAAAAATGTTTTAGACATTCGCGAAAACAAAAAACCTCAATCAATTTCCAGACAATACATGTGCTTTAGATAACCTTATGATTGCCCTATTACAAACAAGATGGTTATGGTTGGCTATAATAAATTCAAGTTCATATTTGGGAAAGTACTTTTACTCTTAGATCTTGCTACAACACATCAAAAAAAAAAAGTCATTTAATTTCACATCTGGATAATACACAAAAAAAAAACATTGAATTTTACATCTCTTGGATAATAGGCGGATATGTCACACTTTTTCAAGTATATTTACATTGGGATCTAATAGTCAATTTGATGTAATTTTCAATTTTCAGTCAGTAAGTTTCAATTTGCAATCAGTAAATTTCAACTTTGAAAGCAACAAATTCACTGGATATTCTCTTTCTGTGTAGGTTTTGCACCCATAGCCAGTGCTCCTTCCACTGACGGCGTTTAACTTTCGTTTAAGTAGTAAACAAAATTGAGCGAATTTTCGTGGTTTCAAATATTACATGTTTTTCATCGTAAAATTGTAATAGATAAGTAGAATTACTCGAAAAAGAACTCAATTTTCATTTTATGTAAAAATATTGTTAATTTTACATAATCGCACCAATAATGTTTTTGTTGTTAACATTTTCCTTATGAAAATTAAATACCAATCACAAACAGTTTTCTTAATTTATGCACAAAAGAAAAACATTGAATTACTATGGCTGAAAAGATATGCTATCTGAGCATAACAGAATCATTGTTCAATTACTTTTATAAATATTTATTTGGAACGAAACAAACATCTATCTATCTCTCTATCTAATTCTACTTAAAATGTTGTGTAATTTTGTGAGCCATTTCCTGTAAATAGTACAGTTCAGTTGAAAAGTACATGAATAATTTTATAATCCCATTAATTTCGTGTAAAAGTGATTGAATTGTACTTAAAAAATAAAATGTATTAGAAATTTAAAGTAATTGGATTGAAAATGAAATTTTCTTAAAACAGTGCATATTAAATTCGAGCTCATATTTGAGCCAGTTCCTCTGCTCTTAAAATCTCGCTACGATGAGATTTTTCTGCCATCAATTTACTTTCTTTAATACTGTTAGAGGAAAGACATATCCTCATGTGTAAAATTTTAGGTTTTTTTGCTTTGGAACAAATTTCCACTTTACAAAATCATGCAGCAGTTAAGGTAATTTAAATTTTCCTGATATTCTTTATAATTTCGACGTCTGTTAAACTTAATCATTGATTAAATATTTCCGGTCAATCATTTGGTCTTTCTGCGCTTCGACTCTATTATTTGCGTAAATTATGCCTCAACAGTTTGCACGATCGCAAAGTACTGAACGGACAGAAAACGAAACAAGAAAATTGCCGGGATAATTTTCATTTATAGCGCGATCTGACATTTAAATTATGGGAAGAAAACGTTTGGATCAAAGTTAAGATGTTCGACGGGATTCGAGCGAAGGATCGATGTGAACATATTCGTCCTGAAAATCAAATCGGTTCTGGGAGGTCCGATACAACTGAGTTCGGTTTTTCGAGACCCGATCAGATTAATTAAGGACCTTTAAATTGTCCTTTTGAACTGTCCCGAAATATATATCACACGATGTCAACAATTGTAGAAATTCCTGAAATCTACAACACGTTTGAAGTTCGGAAGGCTGTTGTAGTCGGGCAAGACGCGTCTTTCATAATTTATTGAAAGTCGACGGACCAACGATCCACGTTAAAATCAAACGAACTCATAAAAAAGAACCACGGTAAAGAAATCTCGAAGAAATTCTCAAACAAGACGCCGAATCGTCTGGCTGGGAAATATTCAACGCTGACAAGGGAGAACCCTTTTCCAGCCGCACAATCTTATAGCTTCGGTGTATTTCTTATAGGCATTATAAGGTATTATGTTCAGTTCCTTTGTTTCTGGGCCCTGTCATCACCACTCGAAAATAAAAATAAATCAACACTGGAATGGGGGCTGTCGATGATATGGAGTATGCCTCCAACCAGATTCGAACCTGCCTGAAATTGTGTCGACGCTGGACATTATCATAAATTTTCATTTCAGTTTTGAATTTTTCAAAATTTTTTTGAACATACTTGTAAGTGGGCATAAAAGTCGATATGTTTCGAGCGTGTTTTGCGTTTCAGCTTTTTTTTGGCCTTTCAAAATCGAAGCGCTTTCTCAGGGTATCTTGTCACCCAATAGCGCGACAAAACGACAACCGCTTATTAGTTAGAGGGTCCATCTAAGAAGAGATCGATCCGGATACGGGAGGGCACAATTAATTATTAAATTTTCTTACCTTCACCACGATATGAATGTTTGTAGCGTCTTGTATTTAATGTCGGTGACATCGTGCTGAGTTATATCCATCAGGGCCACCATATTTGACTTGTGTACTTTATACGGCAAACCATGTCCAGAACCCACGCAGTAAACGACTGCTTTCCACCCTTTTTTCTTCGTTCTGGAAGCGCACTTTTGTTGGACTGTTTTCTGCGGTCGAGGACTGGTCGCTGCGACCAACGACGTCTTCGTCCCAGCATCTTAGATGGATCCCAACATACATACATCATGTTTTTGCATAGAAGTAGAAAATTATGTTTTGCTGATTTCTTCTTGTTTGGCAATTTGGCCTGTGTGTGAGGTTGACGAGCGTCTTAAAGCGGCGATCGCCACTATCGCGATTTTCTTCGATGGCAAGTGGCGATTTTTCCTGCGCTCCAGGTTGACTACGTACGGTACGTTCGGCCCGTTTTGGTCTTACACTTGGTCACTTGGCCACATTGGAAAAATATTTTATTCAAATGAGATGAGAATTTATACGAACGGAAATATTATATTCCCCCCGATTTGAATTATATCGCGAATTGTAGATCTTGAAGAGTGGTCTGGAGCATGTTGAAAGGGGAGTGTAAAAAATCCGGGGAAAAAAAGGAAAAGAAATCCAGAAAAAAGATGGAAAAGATGGAAAACGACTTCGGTATAGCGAAACAATTTGCTTGTAAACTACAAGACAATGTTAAATGGATATGACAGTCGTTGAGATTATGTCCAACTGATAAAACTGGTGGATCAAGTACGTATTAGATTGGAGGTAGTGTTCTGCAATCTTTGCATGACTTATAGGACCGGTATGGAATGGACATGGATATAATTTGAAATTCAGTCCCGGATCGTAGGCAATCATAAATTTATTCGTTTTTGTAGATTGTAGCTCTTGTTTGGGTTGGTAGCTGCGAGAAGTTATGTGATATGCTTCAATTTTTCCTTATTATTTTCACCTTATTGAGGAAGGCTACCTTCATATTTCGTCCTTACTCCTTTTTCTATCCAAGTAGTGGGAGTAGTGGGAGTAGTCTGAGTTGGTCCAAAGGAAAAAAAATCGGTTTTTTTTGAAGTACAAAAGTGGTACAAAAAAAAATTTTCAAATTCAAATTTAAATTCTTTATTGTGATTCCCTTAGGCCCGTTCCTACGATCGTCATTCTAACTGGAACATTCTAATTGCAACTTTATCTGACATATTTTCATACAAAACTTGAAGTTAAAGTTCCAGTTAGAACTTAACTGACGATCGTAGGAAGAGGGCTTAGAGTACTAATACAAGCTTACGCTAGATATACTTAAAAATTGAGAGATTAGACAATCGTCTTTACAGCCGAGTTCGAGATTTTTAGCTACATGTAAAGGATAACAAATATAAGAAAAATTTTAAGGAAAATTGTTAAAAAAAACCTTCTTATAGATCTTGACCTATCTTCAAACTACAGTAGAACCTCTATATAGTGACCAGCCAAGGGACTGTGCAAAACTGGTCACTTTATTCGATTGGTCAAATTATAAAAATAATTTAACAAATAAAAGACGTTTCTGCTTTATATCGGGACCGTAAAAAATTGCAAATGGTCAAGATTGGAAACTGGTCAATGCTAAAAATAAAACTCGGAAAGAGGGAGGAGGGAAAAATCTTCGGAGGATCGACATTTAATTAAAAAATTGATGGAAATTGCCTCAACGGTGTCCGATAATAAGGTGATTCCTAAAAAGTTATAAGCGGAACGAGAAATGCCATGGTTTGTCCATGACTAGCTTGAGACCCATGTTTTGCGCTAAAAACAGTTTTGTGGGAAGGTTTTTTTTCTTCACATTTTCACGAATTTCCGTCCGCGTACTGTTTCACGAATTTCGACAATTCTCTTAGGTCTAATGAGATATCATATTCGCTTTTCCTGCTAAAGGTTGTCTGCAGAATGATTTAAAAATTAATTTCAGAATTGTGATATTCAACCCGTAACGGGGAGTAAAATTATTTTTCATAACATTTTTACGAGTTCCGATATATTTCATAGGTTTGATGATATATTGAATCGTTCTATACATATATTCGCCAAAAAATCGGTTTCAGAATTTTTCCATATTTAATAAGTTGTGTCGATATTTTATCGAATATGTTTTTATTGAACTTGAAAGAAAAATCTCTCAACAGTCTGGGCATAAACTGCAGAACGCACTTAATGTTTAGATGTAATGTAAGGATTGAAATCATCTAGAAAGTCGTAGAAGGGATCTAGAAGGAAATTCGAGGAGTAAATAAGTCCTAGCGACAGGTAAAGGCTTTCGACCAGAACCGTGCCTTAAGGCCAACATACACTATCATTCTTGCATGTCATTCTTGCATGTCATTCTTGCATGAATATTTGAATTTTTCTCGAAAATCTCTCGTGTATGGAGCTGTATGATGGCATGAACTCTAGCATTACTTCAAAGGTTAGGTTAGGTTAGGTTGCAGTGGCGGCCAAAGGCCTCACATAGACCCACGAGGGTCCATAGTGATACCACACAAAAACAGGAGACCCAATGTACTTATGTAAGGTGCGCTAGAGTTTCGATTTGTGTAGAGAGCTCCTCGTTTAATTCGAAGGCTTAGTGGCTAGAGCACTTGTCTTCGGTGCACCTGGTACCAGGTTCGAATCTGCTTGGCGACAAGTAATTTTCGAAAATGGGACTGGGTGCCGGACTACCAGTTCACTCAGCTGTTAATGAGTTCCTGAGTTAAAAACGGGGTAATAATCACGGGCGAGCGTGTAGTTGACCACTTCACCTCCTAGTGTTCCGTTGGTCTCTAGCATTACTTCAAGGCCTAGGCCCGATTTGGGCTGTTGCGCCATTGATTACTATTATTATTATTATTATTATTATTATGACATGCTAGAATGATAGTGTATATTGCTCTTTTATGGAGAAGCATCAGGGATCAGAAGTCTTCGAAAATAAGGCCTTTTACAAAACTTTATCAAAAGTTAAAATTTTTATAATAATTAATACACCCGGAAAACCTTCAACAAACTGCAAGAGCATTCCAATGCAACGCAAAAGAATTCCCGGCAACATTAGAGCAAATTCGATTTATAGTCATATTGTGGTTAGTATGACACGACCTCATCATGTGCGTAAATTATCGATTCTGGACACATCACAATAATTTACCGTTCCGATGAATAGCATAACATACTCGTACTCGTACTACAATAAAACACAGTTTAGTTTAGTGCAATGCACGACGCAAAAAAATATTATGAGCAAATATTTAATGGACAAAAAAAGGTACGTCGTACGCACGGCCAACGTGTGGGAAAATTTTCCGAAATACCTGTACAAGCCCCGAAGACAAGGCGGCCAACTTTAAATAAAGTCGTTGCGGGCGCAGTATTTTGTGCACAGAACTTTTTCGACTATCGAAAGCGTTTCGTACCGATGATGTTTGTTAGGTGGAGTACAGGTAATGCGACGACCTCATCTCTTTGCATAAATCGCCGTACCGGTACGTACACATTTACGTCGTTTATAATTCAGGTAATGTCGGTGCCATATTCGCGCGGCAGACTGTTTTATTATTTATCGCGAATATCATTTTTCTACTTTGCATTTTTGATTTTTGCTTTTGAGTAATGTCGGTCAGTGGGTTTTGTCGTGCTCGATCGGTAGCTAGTAGCTAGTTGTAGCTGCTAGATTTTTTGCTTCTGGTCAGGTGCAGCGTGTTCTGGTTGTCAATTATTATAACCTTCTGGGAAATAATTAGATGAACAGGTGTTGTCGTGTTGAGATTGGTTTTTATTCACGGTTTTATTGAGAGGTAAAATAGTTGAGTATGGTAATTTTAATTCGCTCGATATCCTAGTTGATGACTCGAAATGCAAAAATGTTTGTCTATTAATTTCTCAAATTTTTGCCCAAAATATCTGGGAAGAGCTACTCCATCTTGTACGGTACCTACATACTATAAAACAATTTAAATTATTAAAAAGAAAATTCAAAATAACTGCTAGAAAGAAACCGATGCCTAAATTAAATTAATATATAAGAGTTTTGAAACATACTGCTCACGGTCAACTGCAAGCCAATACTCCAGATGAAATACTGAACTCAGATTTATATTGTAGTTCGGGTTAACTTAGAATAATGAGTACTCATGAAGTTTGTTTTTCAGGACTACCGTTTGATTGCTACTCGAACGGAAGGACCAATATCATTTGCGTTCAACTTCATATCTGGAACTAGGTAAGTCACCGAAGGTAAAATTTTCCTTTCCAAGGACTTTCACATGAGGGATGCAGGAAGGACTCACTCGATTTCCGAAACGTTTAATGCTGAGATGCGGTGTTGGTGGCTATGTGACTGACAACTTAAAAAATAACGTTACAAATAGCCTCCTGATTAGTCCTTAGGTTGGCAGTTCCATAGCCACCCACACCGCATCTCAGCATTAAACATGTTTCGGACTTCAACCCATGAAACAATAAAGTTGCGCACAGACTGCTAGACGATTTTTTGTTAAGTTTCAATTATTCTAGTAGCACATCTACACATATATGCAAAGTTTCATCTTGATAGCATAAGCCGTTTCTGAGATATGAAAAACCACCCCTTCCCCTGCACCTTTCTACCACTATCAAACATTTATTTTTCTGGGATATCTCTATAGTAGCTCTATACAGTTTAAAATTTTTAGCTTTCCTTTCTTTGCGGCTTTCGAGAAACTTTTTTTTTCATTTCCATCCCCCCTCAAAAATTTTTCACCTACAAAAGGTCGAAAGATATTGTCTTTCACCTCCCCCCCCCCCCATACTTTACCGCCTCTCTTACAATTTTTAACTGGTTGCTACTGCTACTACTACTACTACAACTATAGCCACAACAACAAGGGTTTGAGAGCTACGGGCCTTCAAACATTTTTGCGTACGGCGTACGGCGGACAGACCTTATTTTTGCTTTTTTGTAAAAATACAAAATTTAAGGGTAGCAAATTTTTTGCTTTATTGTTAAAAAATAATAAAGTAGAATTAATCTCAATTATAAATTTAAGAAATTAAAATTTAATCAATATTTGTAAATTTACTACATCAGTGCGAAATATTTTACTGCTTTTGATAAAAAAAAAATTTACTGTGTAGTTAAAAATAAAAATTTGGAATAGAGCTAACTAAATCTCGAGTTTCACATATATGGTACATAATTATCTTTAAATTCGCTTTCTCATTCTAGTCCTCTTTAAGGTCGCCATTATTTCTTCTAACTTTGTAGCATAAACTTGCATAGCATTACTGAAATATGTACCTACCAGCGTTTACTGAAGTACTAGCAATAGTTTCCTATTATTTCTTCAAAGTGACCGCAATCCTCTTTCACAATTAAATTTATTTTGATTGGCATTGGCTCACAAAAATAACAAATCTGGCCAAAATTACTGAAACTGATACATGCTCCTACACCCATTATAGGCGATATGTTTATTTTCTTATTCCCTTCCCGAAATCCCCCCACACTAATCAACCAAAAACAGAAAAAAGATTCTCATCGGTGAAAAGCAAATCTGTGTTCTTGTCATATTAATGGAAGCGTTTTCGTATTGTGTGGTTAATCCAGCGGGTCATAAATCCACCACAGGGAAAAACACACACAAAATTTTCACCCAGAATTTCTCTTCGAACTGAAAGAAAGCACCCATTACAATGCCATCATAGAAAGCTGTTTCAACCAATATGTTTGTTCTTTTCGAGGAAGCTCTAAGCATAAACCGATTTATTTGTATGTTTTCCTAGGGCACATTAAACTTTTCTTCTATCCGAGCGATTTTCCTGGAAAACTCGAAACAATTATAGAAAAACTAATGAAAAATTGAAACGTATCGCGAAGAGTCAAGTTAATTCTTTTAAGGTCTTAAAAAACAATTTGAAACGACCGAAAGATCGGACGCTTAGGACGCTCGCTCGTATCCGAATATTATAGGGGCTTGTGTTTATTTGTACGACGCGGGATCAGTGTAATAGGCCGCATCTTTCGTATGAAAACACCCCGAAAATTGAGCACGCCGGCTTAAATCTATCGAATCGGGGGGAAGAAAAGAAATTATTGTGAAAGTCGACGGAAAATTCGACTGAAAATAGATTTCGTAATTTTTCTACTCGCCGCTAAAATTTATAGCTACCTCGATTCATCGCGCTAAAGGCTAATTGGGTTTTCTTAGCCTGGCTGGATTTTCTTCCCCGTCTTGGATACGAACTGGTGCACGGGATGAGCGCATTCCAGCAGCCTTTCTATCGTCGTTAAGAAATTATTTTCCGTCGAAGGAAATTGTTTTGTCACCTGCTTAACTCATTTTTTATCGCGATGACTAGAAAATCTTTCCACGCTTTTTTGTAGCCCCATGGCCGCCTGGCAATGAACCGAAAAAATACCAGGCGGCTCTAAGGAAAAATAGAGGAAGAGTTATGGTGATGACGTGTGCTTTGGCTTTTCTTTAAGAAATCATCAGATGATAAATGAAACGTTTAACAGTGGCAAATAGGCGGAATGACAGGATTTTATGTTATGACGGAGCTAAGTAGTGCAGTTCAACGATGACGGGTTGGTGTCAAAAGTCATTAGCATTTGACTTCGTTGTATGTTTTGTAAATGTAGTTTTTTTAAATTTGATATTCACCACCTAATTGGTGGGCAGAAAGTGATAAATTTGTGTCAATTGTGGGTTCAAAGATTTCTGTTTAGATATCGCGTATCAAATTTATTGCAATCGTTTCGAACGTGATCGATTTGTGTAAACAGATAGTTAATTTTGGTCAGTCGTTTAGGGCGGTAATTATTGTAAAATTAGTTCTATTCTTAGTTCTATTCTATTCTAAATTAGTTCTATTCACAATATAGGAGAAGCCACAAATTTTTTTGTTTGTATTTCTAGATTTTTTTTTTTTGTTTTTAGGTTATTTTGGGCTTTAGATGAGTCTCATTTCAAGACCACTATATGAAATTCCTGATTGAAAAGATGGTTATTGCCATTAAAAGAACTTGACATTCAAAAAACCTTCAATGAAGTGACGTGTTTGAAAACTGTGTAGGACCAGGTACGTAGGAACTATTTCATCAATCAAAATTTTGCTGTGCTTGTACCTACCTAAATTTTTGAATACATGTCAAAATTAAATTTTTCTCATCAAAATTAAATTTTACTCATTATACTCAGAAGAATATCCCCATATAAGAAATCTATTTCAACATTCATTACTAGTTCTTTATAAAAATTTATGTAAAGTTGGAGTAAAAATAAATAACAAACAGAACTAAAATTCGATATCTGGATTAGACCTAAGAGATATGGCGGAATTCGTGACAAAGTATACAACCCGTTTGCCAGTGGCTTCTGGTGGATTGTTCGAAAGATGTTCACTAAAAACCGGGTTCGATATTTACCATTAAAAGCATACTTTTCATTCATAAATAAAATTTCGCTCGATAGATTATAAGAAATAACCAGAACTTATTGTGTAATTAACCTATTAAGTTATTGTGGACATTCTGTTCATACTGTTGAATATCAAAAAATCCTGAAATAGATTTATAGACGATTATATAAAAGATAAAACGTAAAAACCTATTCAATATCTAATGAGACGAAAGAGATATGGCAAAATTCGTGGTAACATAATAGTTCCACCTTTCTACAGAAATTTAGGGCTTAAATATAAAAAATCCTTAAATTAACCTTAAACGATTATATAAAAAGCATGTGTAAGGTTAAGAACCAACTCAATATTTCATTAGACGTAACCTTGCGTCTACACTGGCAATCAATCTGGAAATGGCAATGACAACGGAAATATTGCCATAAACAAATTAACAGTGTAGAGGCTTCAAACGCATAAGGTGATATTGCTCTCAACATTGCCATGACATTCATTGCCTTGTCAATTTTGAGATTTATATTAAAAGAACGCATCGTTTGACATAATTGAGCGTGGCATGAAAACAGGTAAGAATAAGGGTCTTTTGCTTTAATCGAGAAGATGCTGAAAACAATTTGACTAAAGAGGAAATTTTTGAACTTATCAATAAATTTTTTTGTAATGCAATGTCCGGCATTTTGCTTTGCCCCAGACCTTGACACTTTAAATTCACTCGCTCAAATGAAAATTGCCTGGCAATCAAATGCTTACTCATTACGATTTGACATTTAATGCAATGGAAATTTTGCCATTCCCATTGCCTGAAACATTTACAGTGTAGACGAAGGGTGAGATATATGCCTGAATTCGTGAAATTATTTACAGTGTTTGTATCTTATATTTACCTTTATGTAAAACAAGAAAAAACTATTCAGTCCGTCGATCCGGATAATCATGTGTAGTGCACTCCCGTTATAACGTATCTTCAAGGAAACCACGAAAGTAGAACATTATAAACAGTAGTACGTTATAACCAACGTAAGAACCTTTCATAATTGTGAATGGGGATTGAAAAAAGGTACGTTATAACCGAAAGTACGTTATGAAAGTGTACTTTATAAGCGGGTTATACTGTATTAAAGAAATTTTTCATCTTCCGGTGCCAGGAATATGATTATAAGAAATTAATTATATAATTATACTCAAGGCCGTATATACTTAGTATTGTTGGCACACGTCGTTACATCTAAACAAAATAAAGCAAAGAAAAACATCTCAAAGAACAAACATTATAGAAACAAAGCAGACAGCCGGTGGGTTCAAATTATTGCCTACCTTAATGGCGACAGTCATATACCGTCAGCCTTTTGACGGCCCAAGAGAAAGGATCTTGTCAAAAGAATGATGAAGATCGAAGTTTTTGTCGGAATTATGACGACTGCATCATTGGTATGCTACTGATAATGCCGCGGAATTTATTTAACGAATGAATTATGACCGGACCACCTGTGTCGCCTCTGCTAATGTAATTGCCGTCATATACAAAGTATGTATGCTGGCATATTATAGCGATCATATATGGGATACGGGCAGGATCGGGCGAACTCACAGTAATGCAAAACTCAACCACGTTATGATAGATCATAATAATAATTATTAATGAATTCCATTCGAGAGACGGGATCGTTTTTTTCACATTCCGATCACGTCTATAGTTAGGCGATGGGGGTTTCATTCGAATTGCGATCATTCTGCCGTTTGATGTCACCAAAAATTTTAAAAATTGATCGTATTATTTTGTCTTTTTATTGGGAATGAGTTTTAAATCATGCCATAAGATATTGAGTTTTAATGAATTTATTATAGGTTTGATGGCGCCCGCAAGGTTAGACTAGTTCTCATTGCTAGTGTACGTGATTGTATTTCCAAATTTTTTTTCCTCATTTTAAGGTCATCGTTTATTTGTGAGTTGAATAGGGCTACAAAGGTTTTTTTTCCGGTCCTGGTAAAGAAAGGTTGCAAATTTCGGATAAAACAGCACTTAACTAACACAAGTAACCAAAGCGATCAGTCACCGACCTTAACCAAATAACTTTGCCTATATCAAAACGCTTTAGTCCACCGAAATTCCCACAGCTCGGACAATAAATTCAATTTAATTTAAACATCCTCAACCTGTTAAAAGTATCCAATTGTTCAAATATCACCTCGGCGAGCGGTTGTCATCAGCACAAAGCGAATGTTATGTTAAAAAAATAAACAATCTCTTCAAAACGACAAAAATGATCATGAATGCAACAAGAATTAATAAAAAAGAAACTCAATTCAAAAAACGAAATATAAATAAATATAAAAATCAAGAATATGTTTGTATTTTTTTCACATTATTTAAATCTTGATAATTTCTAGTCGATGACAACGGCACGACAAAACGGCCCATACATAAACTGAAAAGATATCAAAGCATCGGTCGTTCCAAAGATGACCACAAATCGACACAACCCAAGGCGAAAATAAAAACGAAAAATATTCTCAAAGGTGATCCTCACTGAAGATCACTAGCGATCAATGTTGAAAACGAACCAAAAAACCAACAACAACAATAATAATAACAAAACACACATCCTACCACCATCACAGATCCACTCCGCTGATCGAACCAATATAATAAAACTGCCCAAATACTCACTAAGGACATCGAGCACCGCATATACGCGATCGCGATCGATCGTCACCGTATAAAAAACACAATTTATGCCGATTGCAGCTCAAAAAGTTTTCATCATTATAATAAATGCCTCATTGTCACACGTTACCTTTATATAGGTAAAAGGTAGAGAGCCATACGACGATACTTTTACCAAAGGGAGATTCTCAACAAGTCACCGACGAACGATCGATTGATCGTGTCGTCATCATCATACACATATCATGCGAGATCAGGGCGGCTATAATCCAACCTGAAGATGCTCGTTAAAAACTATATGGCGAGAATATGACTAACACAAAAATCATCTTCTGTAGAAGATGCAGACGCGATCTCGAAAAAACTGACCCGTATATTCTACGTGAGTGTGTGCCTATAAAGTGGCAGAATAAGAAGGAATTGATTACTCAAGGTAAAAAGCAAACACACCTGTAGTATCTCTCCTTGTACCTCATGCGAAGAAAAAAAAAACGTTTTAAAAAATTTATTTGTTTTCTTTCGAAATAATCGAAGAAAAAAAGGAAGAGGATATCATCTCTCCACCTATAAGAAGTTAAAGGTATGCTGATCATGCGAATGGTTACCGCATTACAGCTTCTGATGCTTTTCGCTTTCGATCATTCGGTTTTGGTGGTGCGGTGTTGAGGGTTTTGGTGTTTATTTCTGTTCGAATTCTTACTGAGATTTATTACCACCAAACATGAATGGGTCACTAAAAATTGCCCGAATAAATTTTTTATAAACGAAACAGGCAATTTCATTTTATTTTATGTTCTATTTGTTTTTGGTTTAATTTTGCTTTGCTCTGTCTTGAAGAATATTGGGTTTATTTCGCGGTTGTATTTTTTTAATAAAAGAACCTCAAAAAGATATTTTCTTTATTAATTTTAAATTATTAATTTTATGAAACCACTCGTGGTGGTAAAAGTTTTAAAGTTTTAGGAAAGAGATTATTTAAAAGGAAAACTTGAATTGTTTTATGGCTCAGAATCAAAAATTCGCCATACAAATTTTTTTTTATGATTTAATATTTCGTGTAGTGTCCAATATATCCCATTTCTTATGCTCCCACTCCTTCGGAACGACGCCTGACAATCATATGTTGTTCTAAAAGAGATAACAAAGATCAACTTTGTGTCATCTTAAGTGCTTTTTTCACCCTTATTTCTCGAAAACCGCAGAGGATAGAAAGTTAACAACGAAGGCTATATAGAGCTATAGTGGCTCTATATAGGTATCACAAGAAAAAATTTTGATAGGGGTTTCAATGTACGATGTTTGGGGGTGGTTTACTATATCTAACGGATTTTGCTAGAATGTTGAAACCCAGGACTTATATGTAGATATATGTACTGTAGGAGTAATTAAAGCAAAAAAGATCAGATTTTCATTGGCGTACAAAAAAGTAGTAAAAAAAATTTTAGTGAAAAAGATTTTTTTTTTTTTAATTTTTACGAATTTTGTCATATCTTTTTAGCATGCTGGGTTTTTTAATTAATTTTTCTCCTACATAGTATTTATATAAATGCCTGGTTGCTGTTTATTCAGTTTTCGATATCCTACACCTAAAAGGGTGTAAAGTGGCTGTGTAAATTTTTACGAATTCCGACATATTTCTTGGGTCTTATGATATATAGAATTCACATTTACTTCTAACTGCCTAAATTTAATAGCAAAACAAAATAGTGACAATATTTTCAAACCCCTTTTCAATGTAAGGTATTGTGCCCGTTTTCCTGAATTCCGTAAAATCTTACAGGGCTAATGAGGTCGAATCTGCTTTAGCTTACTTTATATTTAGTGATCTTAAAATTAATTTCAGGATTTTTGAGAAATTCAACTCTTGAGATTATTGTGTACGTTTATACGAATTCCGACATAATCACCTAATTGTTTTTAGCTTTAACTGTCTTTCTATAAAAACGCCTAAAACTGTTTCAGATTTTTTTATATTCAATACTATTTTATACCCAATGTTTTTATTGAAATTGAAAAGATAAGTGTGCTGAAATGTAGGTTTCTATGCGACCTAAAGAATAATCGTGACACTCGTCTAGGCATATGTGGTGTTACAATAAATCGTTCGGAAGTTAGATCAATATTAAAAAAAGCCCAATGATAAAGTTAATGAAATTTTTATTAAAAAATGTTACTTAATTCATGGCAACTGAGTATGAAAAAGAATATCACTGAAATACTTGACATGGCTTTTACGGCATACCTCAATTCGTTTGTTCAAATTTTTGAAGACAGCACGGCATAATTGATGTTCAATAAGACTAATATGGTATGTTATCTCGTCCTTCAGTTGTTGAACGGTGGTAAATTTTTTTGGTGCATTGTAAATGCATTGGCTTTTTAAAGAGTGCCCTTGAATTTCATCAGCCCATATTCGGTTGCAAATCAACAAGGACTCATCCATTTAATTGGCGAACGTAATGAGCTTCAAATGAACTACCAATTTTTGACGTTTTATTTATTAAAAGTTTTGTTTCGTAGATTGTTATCCTCTTAGTCCTCTTAGAATTCTTAGCACGTCAGGAGTCCCATAAGGCAGCCAAGAAATATACCGAGTGAGAAGCTTTGCCACCCAAGGTAGAAAATAATAAGTTAAAACTAATAAGCAAAACTCTTGTGAGTTTGCTGTTGCATTTATTGTTCACCACAAACATTTTCTATCGAATTTAAATAATCCAAATTTAAGCTAATTTTTAAATTTAGTTTTGTCTAAATAGAAGCTTTGTTATTCCTCTAAATTTATCCGAATTAATGTTGATAGTAATTTTCATTTTACCACTATGCTTGCTTGTTGTTATCAAATAAAATCTATGGAAACATAACTCCTTGCAAACATCACAGAATTTATATCTCGACGCGCTCTTAATGATTAATGTGACCGGATGGAACTTGATGTAAATTAAATCCCACCCACCCAATTGAAATTATGGCTGTAAACGCCTCATAAAATTGAACTTATCCAAGCCTTCATGCTTGTTTGGATGAAGCATTCCATTGGACTTTATCGAGATAAATATCCGTACAAAAGCGTTATATCTACTCAATCACGGTGAATAATTTGATAGCTATATCAATTCTATTAACGTACATATGTAAGGTACGTAGGTTTCAGTGTAATAATTCAATAGGTTGCGAAGTATATTGTTCAGCCATTACATAAATTAATTTTATACTATGATAGAAGTAAGAGGAGCGGTAGGCTAATATAAAAAAGACGTACAAAATTTGCATTAACAATAGACATATTGTTTAATCGGGAATGAATGCATTTGGGTTATCCTCAATTGTTTTTGCTTAAAGAAGAAGTTTTGAACTTTTTTCAAATATTTTGTAATAATAATGAAATAAAAATTATTGGAGATATAAACCATAATTGAAGCTCTCGATAACTTATCTAGTCATGGCAAACGCAAAATTGTTTCGATACCATATAGTTTTAAACATTTATAAGAAAATGAAGTCCAATTTCCATCTTAAAGAGATGAACGTGAAACTCTGCCTTCATTCATATTATAATATATGGTATGTCCTATATGCTAATGGATCAACGCATTCGAAACCATTTTGTGTATTTCATTAATGAATTTGAGCAATAAAATTTTGTACTAGCTAATTAATATAGTTCATTACTAGAAATACTATATATCTCTCTTTATTATAATACCGAATAAGTTCATTAGAGTTGAAAATTCGAATCAGTGAGGTTATGAATATCATGAATCTGCTAATTAATTCAATGAATATGTTTAAACATTATAGGAATGGTCAATTATATCCTTGAATTTGTCCAGCTATGAACTTGAGTTACACTATTCTTCAATAGTAATGAATTTAGCAAACACGTTCGAATAATTTGAAATAAACCACTAAATTATTGTATAATTTAAAAATATTTAAAAGCTTGCATTTGTAAATTTTACAACCAAAATTTGTTACTACATTTTACATTGTAAATTTTTTACAGTACGTATGTAATTTTACTAACCGAATTTAACTGGATTAGCGATTGAAATGCATAATCAAACTAGGGTTTAATTTTACACTCTTTTGATTGGCAACAAATTGCCAACGATAAATGTTGTTTTTTACTGTGTAGACAAGAAGATATTTATTTATTTTTAATTAATGTCGTTGAGAGCGAAAGTATAATAGATAATAGAAAAGAACTTACTGGTCTAGAGAAAAAGATTAGCAAAAAACTATGTATATTTGTGTTTTTGCTAGTCAATGCTGCATGGTGAAAAGCTAAATATTGCTATTGTTTTTTAGGGTAACCTGATATTGGCTGTTTGTTTATTGTATAGATTTATTACGAGCTTATTCATTATTTAAAAAAACAAATTTCCCTGAAAATTTCCATAAGATGCAAATAATGCAAATAATTTCCAGTTTCAGAAGTATTAAGTCAATTTAACGAACGTAAACGAGTTAAATTCGATTGGGACATTAATTGATTGCTCGAAATCCAACTCGAATAATTCATATCCACCTGCTTTCTTACAAAATATCTCCATTGCGGGGGAGTATCGACTCTAGACGTATTAAATTTCGAAATATATGCAAATCATTAGCCAACGTTATACCGTCCAAACAATATCCTTATTCCATCAAAGCAGAACTTGAACAAAAGCCATTGACTATATTATATTACGTACAACATTCGTTTTTAGTGATATTTTTTACGTTTCTCTCTTCTTCTTTTTTCTACTTGCGAAATTTTACTCCTTTTCTCATATCCACAAGGAGTATCAGAATTTTCTTGGCAAAAATCTTCAGGCCATAACCACGGATGGTTTTTACCTCTTTTCCTGATGTAAGAAATTCATTTGCATACGGTCGAGACTAGTTTTGTTTCGGTTTTGTTGCATACTACGGGTTAGTTCGATTTTAAATCGTCGACATTATAGTGGCGGTTGATATCCCAGGCACATTTGTTTATGTTGCAGTCAGCCAATTAGTAAGATTGTAACTCAAGTCCATTGTACTGGAAAAAAAGAGTTCGATAAAAATGTCTTCAGGTAGCACTGGCTGACAGTGACCTCGAACGGAGGAAAGAAGACGTTAAGGGAAAAGACTTGCTTCGATGAACGGATAGAAGAATCAGAAGGCTTATACCCACGTATGACGGTAGAAAAACTATCTCATGCGAACGATAATAATAAATTTCAAATTTATTTTGAAGACGAAAAAAGAGTACACTTTTGAAAAGAGCCTAATTGGCGCACATAGACCAAACTATAACAACAAAAAACATTGTTGTAATGCGGCCAGACCCAATCGACTCAGAGGGTGGATAACTGAATCGCTTCGGGCTATTCTGCACTTGAATCGAATCCAGCTGAGCCTACTTACCCTAAATTGGGTACGTCCCAGATGATTTCAGGAAGAAATGACAGGATATGCAACAAAATATACGGTAAAAAATCGCACAGGGCAGACAAGTGGCATCTGTCGGGGGTAGTTAGTGTGAAATTATAAACAAGTCAACCCCAATTGTGCCTGAGGTAGTTGTACAGGTCTATTCGTTTATTGTTAGGGATGGAGTCAATATCGGGGGAGTAAATCGAAATACAATTGACATGAAATTACATTTCAACTTTTTTTTATACTTTTTTCCCAATTACAGAAAAGGGATCTGCCAGCGACAGTTTAAATTATGGTTACAGGTGGCTTTATAGGTGGTATGTATACAACAGACATTATAGGCCTGGATTATATTTGTACCGAAATATTAATGAATTTTTCGATTGAGGTTTGTGTATGAAGTAGACAGAATACGATCAATTAAGAGGACGTTATACAAGGATAGTCATAGTAAAAAATTGAACCGTATCTATTAGGAAAATTATTTTTTTTTTAAATTAGGTACCTATGTACATCAACTTTCTTAAGAGATTTTGGCACGCTTAAAACGAATAAAGCAATGAAAATTATTTTTTAGATCCATGATTTGTAGATTCGCGATAGTTCACTTAACTATAGGTATAGTCATGGATTTGTAGCTCTCTGTTATGTGCGCTCTTGTCAAAATCATATCATAAACGGTTCTTGAGGTAACAAAATATTTTTTTAAAAAAATTATATCATATCAGTGTTTTACCACAACTTCCGATCATAAGCGGCTCCTGAGAGCAAGAAACTAATTGCAACTTCAACCCTCTCGAAGATGCCACTTTTAAGGAATCACGCAGTCAATCAACCAACAAATTTTTAATTGAGAAAATATCTCAACGAATTTGTAAGCTGCGCGCCTTCACACGCTTTTTCGTGCTGTGTTTGGCATCTACGGCAGACAGACGGACATTTTTTTTACTGGCAACAAAACGTGAAAATACAAAATTTCGAGGAGCATTTTTTAAATTTCAGATCGATCACAATAGTTTATTATCTTTTAAATAAATATTATTAAAATGAAAAAAATAATAAAGTGAAAAGAGGACTTTTCTCGCTTTTTTAGGGTCTCCGGGAAGTGATTATGCATTTTCTGGTCGATTACAATATTTACTCCATTACTTAAAAATAAATATAAAAAGAATATGAAGTAGTATGATTTTTTCTTTTTACTAAGGAAAGATATATTAGAAGTGTGTACAATTAGATTAGTTCTTTTTTTGGGATTTTAATTTTTTAAATTTTCTAAGAAATGCCTCTTGAAGAGTTGTCAAAAGTGGAAACTCGTGTAATATCCTTACGTTTGAAAGTGTCTATCTTTTTCGTTTTCTTACTTTTATGGAATTTAAGAAATTAATACCTTCAGAAAATTTAAATTTTTATTTTCTTTTAAATTAAGGATTTCATTTTAGTGACAATATTAATTAATTATTATACATAGATACTAACGTTAAGTTATTCGTGTATGGGAGGAAAACAGGATTGAGACCAAACCAGGTAAGCCTCAGCATTATGGTTTCTTTCAGTATTGCAACTATGGAGAATTATAATGAAACTCTCAAAATCGCAAAACCTTTGTAACTTTTTAGAGAAAGTTGGGTGATGTTATGAATGTATCTAAATTTATTTTTTAGTCAAATTTACAAAAGCTAGTATTGGAAACTACCAAATAGCGACGATTACATTGCAACATTCAAATATTCAATAGCATTAACAGCAACAAAAAAATAACACTGCCCGCTAGCTTCTGTTAACATCCGATCTGACAACAATTGTCCAATTGTGTTAAACAGCATAAAGAGATGTTGTTTCAAGTATTGTTTATTATTGTGTTTCCAATTCACGCCAAATAAATAATATAACACGCCAGCAGGGGCCGACTATTCACATGCAATCGATGGGTTCAGGTCCAGGTCCACCAGCCACCATAGTAGCATCCGACACAGAGCCCAACACCTCTCAAACAGCCTTTAACTTTAACTATCTTCCAGGTTATGGATATGTATATCAAAGAGTTGTAGATGTCGTTTATTTAGGCGGTAAGATACGAGTACCTTACTACTATGCCACTTCTACCTTCCAGACGACAAACGTACGTAGTAATATCATCTCCAGCTGGGCTTAAAACTCGTCGGAAAGATTGTCCACACACTCGAAGCGAGTGCAAATAAGGAAAAGAACTGCTTGAAGACGTACAGAACAAACGACTAAGCCACCAATGCGAAATTATTCTTCGTCTGCTGAATTCTCGCCTTCTGGTTTGAAGATGGTAAGGTGTCGTCTGATGTCTCGAAAAAATCAAAGGACATAAAAACTTGTGCATTGTGTAGATTTACTCTTAGTCAGTGTTAAACATGTGTTTGCTTCTTGTTACCGACTTGTTTAACTTTCTTTTGAAGTGTTTTCGATTTGAATTCGGCCGTACTGTTGATTGTTTCGAAATCAAATTTCATGTTTGTTTCCATTGAGTTTGGACCCACAATTGGACCGGAACCTATAGCTTTCTCTCCGCATATACACAAAACATAAATTAAAAAAAGCCCATAAAACTCGAATTAACTCCCGCCATATTTCAATTACCATACGATTCAAATAAATCCTGGCCCATTTAGACAATGGGTAATAATCGCGGGAAACGGTTCAGCCATCTGCCCAACGGGCAGCCAACAATCCGCCGATTGGTCAATCGAAACCTGCGTTGGACCCCCCTCGAATCTCATAAAATGTTCGAAACCAAAACAAACCATTAGACCGGCAACTGAGTGATAATTCGCATATTACAAGACCATTTTAATCGAGATCTCGCCGTCTCAACCGAAAAAATCGACCGTCTTACCGGAGAGCGTCTTCGTCATGGGGGGGTCAAGCACGATACGAGTCCGCGCTATTATTAAAAAAAGAACAGATCTCTCGGTGCACACACCTTCGTGAGGTGACAGCCCGTGAAATTTCTCACATTTTCATTTCGGGAAGAAAAATTTACGACATGAAAAGAATTTTTTTTCTCTCGAGATAATTTCACTATTAATCGGCTTGAAAGCGTTGACCATGCACTCGAAAAGGGAAGATATTTTGGGGACCCCCGGATTATTTTCGGTTTAAGCAAATACTCGTATAATGGATATTTCAAAATATCATTGACCGAAATTTATGTTTGGAACGCACGCTAATTTCCATATCACCGATCGTAATATCGCGATTAGCCACGATCATTTTGATCGACTGATTATCACAGCAGGAGGTGGACTTTTGTGAATCCCGCGTGCCCGTCCGAACGGGCGGATCTTAAAGACCGAATAAAGGAAAAGGTGCTGTGTAAGGTAGCAATGTGTTATGGCTGCTGTGAGGATATTTTCGAACACGTTATTCTTGTGAGTTGTTGAATGATGATTGGGTTTAATATGTGAAGTTATTATCACCTTGTTGGTGGTAATAAGAGTTATTTTCTTATGTTTAGTATGCTGGACGAAAAATTATCGCCATACATGCACAACAAATCGGTACTCGATCGGAGCTCGAACTGAATTCTTTTCCCCAGTTTGATACAAATACATGCAGAGCTGTAATGAAACATTTTCAGTTCTCACTGAGTTCTGACTGAGTTCTGTTATCAAGAATTGATTTACCATCACATGCTTGTACTTCTTCCTCTTAATGCTTTATACAAGAAACTTTAAAGCCGGTATATTGGTCTATTTTGGTTTCAAACACATGTTTCGTAAACTAAAAGTAAAGTCCAATTCGAAATATCTTATCAAATCAAATAGATGATACCTATGAAATTTTTGTGATAAGATTGAATTTGTGATAAAGTATGCTATTACCTTATAACTCCTTTTGGGGTTGACATTGGAAATTTGTCAAAAAAAATATTGAAAGATTTTATAATGTAGTTCGAAGAACACTCGCCTAAGAGATGATACGATGAAGTTTGAGAAGATATATGAACGAATTTTTCACCTAACATTGCTTTACCTAATCTACATATGCTAAGCGATATGTACCTATATGCTGAACCGTGATGAGTTCAGACAATGTGTCCTGCAGACCCTGGCCCGATTTGGGCTGTCGTGTCATTGATGGCAATGAAGGGATGTGTAAATGTTGT
The DNA here is from genome assembly GCA_949128065.1 of Beris chalybata. NCBI lineage: Eukaryota > Metazoa > Arthropoda > Insecta > Diptera > Stratiomyidae > Beris > Beris chalybata. Next base: position 15,576,638 of record OX421896.1, on the reverse strand, counting down.
TACTTTTACTTTTAATATGTACATACATGTGCATCAAGTTTCAAGTTTCTAGTATAAGCCGTTCCTGAGATGAAAAAGTACTACTCCGTACACCGATAAAACAGTCAACACTAATAACAATTCTTAGCCTTTTTTTTACCTTATAAAAATTTAAATAATTATCTTTACATCCTTAACTTATAACCAAATTTATTTTTACTGGTCGGTATAATTATTATTATTAAAATAATAAAGTAATTGGCAATCAAACGTGTCCACCCAGTCCAGAAATACTATCTCGACAGTAAACTTTCAATCAACTACTACTACTACTAAGTTTCAACTTTCTTGCATGAGCTCATAGAGATATGGTATATGTACTGAAGATGAAGCCGGACGATTTCTTGCAAAGGACCGGCAAAACACCCCACACTACTATCAGCATCTTACTCACATATACATACGTTATGTTTTACTCCGATCTTGAAAACAAGAAAGCTCAACCTTCAAATTTTAAGCTACTATTTGGATTTCACTGCCACCTGATATGAAACACTCAATACAAAAACGTTCAATTTTAATTCAATTCAATCAATATTCTATTAGACCATACATTTTGGGGCTGAAAAAATTCTAAAGTGTGCTAAACATGTGCAAAAATATATGGTAAAAATTTCACAGTTCTATCATTACAAGAAATTCCCAAAAATGGCGTATAAAAAGAGCCTGCACACATGACAACCTTAAGTTTTAGAGGCTTGGAAATGCCTCCTCAGGAGAAGATTTTCATTTTCGTAGTACAAAGATATAAACGTAGCAAAGCACGCTTTATTCGCACTTCAGTACATTTGTATATCATATCTGCTTCATTTCTTTACGATCGCATCCCAAACTTTGACCGATAGAATAATAAAGTTACGTCCAAACAACCCGAAATAACTTGAAAAATATACGACTAATATGAAAACAAGAACCTTTCACATAAAATTATATTTTTGTTACCTCAATATTATCGTAAACTAATAACTTAATATGCTAAAATATTGAAATTCATTCGATTTTTTGCTCTTTTTTTCAATTAAATCCCATGAAACACAACGCTGAAAATAAATAATGAGCCATTTTATTAAATATTTTATTTTTATTGTTTCGGCATAAGGCATGAATAAATTTTTACCTCACATTATTATTATATATAGATTGCTGTTTTTTTTTCTTCGTTTTTAATTTGGCTTATCGAAAATGTTGCGAAACAAGTTTTCTTAAAGTGGCCCAAGATTCGCGACATATCGTCGATGGCGAGTGACTGGACAGAGGAAATATCTACCGAAGCTCGTCCTGTGCCTACGTTCAAGAGTAGGCATCACATATGAATTATTTGGCATCGGTCAATACCTTGTTATCTTGTCCACCTTTAGTTTGTGGTCGTCTTACTCCTCCTGGATTCAAAGTGTTCGTTTTTATTTATTCAATTTTTTAGTCCATAACCGATTCACGTATTTATTCAGTGAAATATTTCGTCTTATTTTTTTATCCATTTTGCAGGGGTTTTTTTTTCATTGCTAATCGTATCGTTTCTCATAAAATGCAAATGTACCATGCAACCTCAAGACTTAAGGAAGACGCTCACATGTGGTCGTTAGGAATTGCGGGGAGAGATACAGAAATGGGTCTGATCGGGCATATGGAGTCCTCGTTCAGGACCATATCAAAAACCAGAAAGAATTGGCACAGATATAAAGTCAGATTGTGGGTTGGTAGCAAAATGCCATTTCGCTCATTAACGAGTAATTTATGCATTTTGATTATAATATTTGCATTGAAAAGTGCAATTTATTGTCGGGTCTACGGCCGCAATGATCCGATCGCCCCGATGCGCTATCCTCCGATGCAATTGGTCAGGTGAGAAATTGCCAATTATTAATTTTATGCTTTGGCGGATTATTACAAATTACCAATTAGAGGTATGAACGGAAATTTATGAAATTGTAATTCAAAATAAAATTTTGCATTACGCTCGTGGTAACCTGAGACACGGACATCATTTTGTCCGATCGAATCGTGTATATGAAAATAATTAAAATATTCGCATACGATCGGACACTGTCGACCTGTTTGACCAAACAGAAGCATGATCACTGTCAAAACAGGTTACAATATAATAAATGCTATGAAGATCACGAGTTGTCGGTAATAAAAACGAAACCAGACCGATTCGTTAAGCGACGGAAATGGAGTATCCCGATACCACGACAAAAGAACAGTAGCGTCCCGATCTCAGCATGTGGTATCTCCGATTTCGGTAAATCTTCGAGAATCAGCAGGTAACCAATATCGACATACATAGCTCGAAGATCACCAAAAGATCACTTTGCTTTGGTACAGACTCATCGCCGTATAGTATGGAACCAGAAAAAAATCGCACAAATCGAGTGAGGAAGTGCTTCATGTGCAACAAAAGAAGAAACGCAAGACGACATTCGTAGCAGACGCGGTCCTCGTAAATACACGTTACAAAGGTAAACCGATCACACCACAAGACCATAATTCAATATAATAAAAATAATGAAGATCGGTCTGCGTAATGATCAAAATAAGATCACCTTCGACTTACATTCTGTAAACATTTCGTTATTATGTCAAATCGATTTATAAGCAATTATATATCCTTATGCGATCCGAAAAGATCATTGCCCACATTTTCAGAACGCGATCAACGCACATTTACGATCAGTTCGCATTTATAAAACCAGATCGATATTATTAATTTATGTCGATCCATCGATCACATTTTTATATCGAAAGAAGCAAGAAACTCGATCGGTTGCGATCTATTTAAGTCGTCAAGATTTGTAACTGTCCGACTAAAGTATACAAAATATTTTGATTGCAAACGAAATAATATGGCTTCCGATCATCGTGGTGGAAACCTACCTACTTACTACCTGCTGTCTTCGAAAGGATTGGCCAAGTTATTTTCTTACGATTCTCGATAAACGATCGACGACAATCTTTACGATCGGTTCGCGATCTAAATCAATTTTAATTTTTATATTCTTATAGTATTAATTGTGGACTTATATAGGTAGTATGTATGTTGCTGGGTTTTGTAAAAGTGATCTCGAAGTATTATAGAAAGAGAGCTAAATGATCAGGCTGCAATACGGACTTGCTAGCGTTTCGTAATGCCCTACTACAAGTATGTCTACCCGCGCTTCATACATTACATTAGTGCTTGAACCTATTAAACTGTGCTCGTGATTGATGGGACCATTGATGGATTGATTGATATGAATGGTGAGCACATACTTCTATGGTTTGATTAAGCTGTAACTGGCTCAAAAAGTTGAAGAAAAAAACGTTAGCTATTGAAAATTATCGAGAAGTTTCTTATGGTTGAACTATGAAATATGTATGTAAAGTAGTTTAATGCCGACTCCACACTATGGCGGAGAAATGAAGACGAGGCAATCGAATGAGAGAGAGTAACCTACACTTCCTTCTTTTCAACTTTTTTTTTTTGTATTTTCACGTTTTAGGACTAGTAAAAACCATAAAAGCAAAAAAAAAAAAGTCCGTCTGTACGCCTCGCCGTACGCAAAATAGTTTGAAGGCGCGTAGCTCCCAAACCCGTTGAGGTATTATCATGAAATTTTTATGGTGGGTAGATTGGGTGAATCTGAGATACGACTGGTATCTTTTACAGGGATGTGGGTATGAGGGGGGGGGGGGAGAGGGAGCGTTGTAGACGAAAAATTTTGGTTTCTAGATCTCAGCAACCGCTTATGTTAGGAGGCTGAAACTTGAAATTTCTGTAGAACTTCGATAAAGGACCCATTTGCAAAAAGTTCTGATGTTGGCGAAGGAGTATAAGAGTGGGGGGAGGGAAGGAATAATGCGTCCGAAACGCAAGAAAGCCGAGATCGAAACATTCTAAAATCCATCTATCCACAACTTTTTTTTAAACAAATTTAAATAACATATTTTTTTTTTGTGTTTTAAGCATCAAAATTTTTTGACAAGTAATAGCTGATGAAAAAATTTTCCCCAATACAGTGCTCAAGTGCAGAAATAAGTTAAGAGCAGAAATAATTTTCATTCTTCGATAAAATTACCTTAAGTTTAAAGGTCACCAAATGGTTTTAGATAAATGACCATAAACCTCTGAAATGTTATAAAAATAGCGGCAAGTCGACTATTCTTTTATTGAATACAATAAGAGAGAGTTAACATAAAGCCATTCAAATATTTTTTTAAATTTTTTTGTTTTGTGTTTAGAAGTCAAATTTTACTCTATTATATTTTAATAATTATTTTTGAAATGTTCCAAATATTTGATATATAAAAAAAATAAAAAAAACATTATAATATTAAAAAAAAACCCATTAACGTTTAAACTACCGCTATATTGAATTGGAAAATACAAAATCAGCTGTTACCAACGATACTGACTCCGACAAATGCCGCTGGCAATATAGTTACTAGTACATATACATATGGTCTACATTGACAATTTAGCTGGCAATGACAATGGCAACATTGTCATTGCGTTAAATGTCAAATTGCAATGAGTGGGCATTTAATTTTGCGATCAAACTAAAAAATGGTGTTTTGGCAATATTCTGCTCAAAATTGCCATGGCAATGGTGAGAGCAATATTGCTATATGCGGTTGGTGCATCTATGATGTACACTGTCAATTTTTGTATGGCAATAATGCCATTGCTGTTGCCATTACCATTGCCAAGCAAACAATTTTAATAATATTTCGATTTTTCGATAACAATTAATGACCTATCCAACTCCCAGTCTTCATTCTTTTCGATTTCATTCCAATTACATAAACGGGCGACGGCCCATAGTAAATCGTATCTAGTAATTTCATAAGTCTATAAGGAGGAATTATCGACTTATCAGATTGCTACATTTGCGAAAAAATAACATCATGGACTGCACAACACCGATAAGAACAAAACGTAATTCGGACAAGAACAATAAAGTGAAAATGAGTTTATTGCAAGGCCCCAGAGACAAATTAAAGGACGGAATGGAACCCCACAGTCAAACTGTCTTAAAGATACTTACGGTAGGCACACACATTCACTAGTCGGTTGTATCGATATCATTCGGATTTAGTTCTATCTATACTTAGTCCAAAGTGTCTTCAAGGTGAGGGAGTTTATTCCCAAGATTATCTCGTTGTGGCGAAGACTGAAAGTCTGATCAGATTTTCTTCTCCTTGTTGGACTGCTTTTTTTCTTAATCACTGTTCGTGCTGTTCGACAAAGTGCAGTTGAACTAAATTTTAACCGAATCCAGTCAAAAATAATATTTATGAATTTACATTGCAGTCTAATTTCGATCGAAAATCTCAATTAGGATTCGTAATAGTTCGATTTTCTCGAGGAAAAAAAACGACAAACCCTACTGGTGGCATCCTATTCCGGTTTATTTTTGATAGAATTTTGAATAACAACCGAAGCAAATATTCGGAGCATAAATCAAATATTCGAACGATTAACACCTGAGAATTTTATTTGGTTGTACTTAGCACTATAGCAATCGGTACGTTCAGCTTATGCACCCCTGTGATCGTTTCCTGGACAATTGTAAACAATATTCGGGTTAATCACAGTATGCGTACTTGCGCGGATAACTAAAAATATCGCAAAATGAAAATAAAAAACTGCATTTAGGAAAATATTTCCAAAAACGAGTTACGTGTTGAGATAACCACAAGTCATAACATTATAATTTCATAGTAAACAATTTACGAGATACGCGAGTATCTAAAAGATACAATGTTCGGGTGAAATGGTTTTTGACGGGGTGAATCGAATGGATTTGAACGGATTCAAAACTATGGCGGAAACGGAGTGCAATAACCCACCTCCCAGTGACTTCTTGATTACCATAAAAACTAATTACACTTAATTAAACTTCATCGCATTTCTTCATTTGTCTGTTTACAAATTACATACCCACCGGCATTGTACTTTTCATTTTATATACCTTTACGGAATTTATTTTATTTTTTGTTTGTTTATTTTCATTTTTACAACATCGAAATGGACACTTTTTGTGTAGCGTAGAGAAGAGCCCCCACGGCGGCGGCGGCCGGCAGCGGACTACTCTATCTTTTCGTTGGCCAAGCGGAACGTTTTTGAACCATGAACGGAAGGGAAATCCCCGTCATTTAAACTAAAAATTCCCTCCTCCTTTTTTATGCTCATTTACCTACTCTAATGATATTTTCATGTTTAAAAAAAAAAAAAAAAGAAGTAAATTACACACTCATGTAGATAAGATGAAGGTGTTAAGGCTATGCTTGGATCACACCATTTTTACGATAATATAAAAGACAAAAACAATAACTGCTTGAACCACTCGGGCCGGACTTGGTTCAAAAATTTCTTTAATTTTAGTATTCGGTTTGCGGCTTGGACATGCGATCGGAGTTCACCCCTCGACATACATGGGGCCGTAACTATGTCATTTTGTTTGGTTCCATGAGACTATTGCCGAAGGCACCATTCATACAGGAAGACAACGCCTTCTTTATGCCTTGAGGCCTTGTTGAGTTATGTATGCTAATTTTATGTTCGCACATGAGAAAGAACAGAAAAAAAACCATAAGAAAAACAAATCAAATTGTTGGTAGTACAGACGCCATTTTGAATTTTTCGATGCTTTTTTTAAAGCAACTACCAGTCCATTTCTACAATCTACAAACCTGTAATAATAGGGACAGTTAGGAGCTGATTTATGATTAGATTGTCATGAAGTAAGTAGATTTATGTGGAATTACGCACAAGAAAAATAGCTTGATTTTTTTTTCGTGTAACATGCGGTCAAAGGAAAGTTCTACTACCGGAAATACCAGGCATATATCATTTGTAACTGATTTAAAATGATATGGCTAACCCTTACAAACATGTGATAGACAAATAGGTTTTATACACTATTAAAATCTAGATTCCATTATTCTAGTAGATTTCGAAAAATATTCTTAAGCTGGTATAACACTGTATGCCATGCTGTTAAAAGTTTGACTAAAGCTAGTATTACACTGTATGCCAGGCGGTCAAATATTTGACCATAAAAATTTGACCATAAAAATATGACCATAAAAATTTGACCGAATTTTGTGTCATATATCCATTTGGCACGCTGCCCGATTGCGATATTACACCATCTGACACATTTGACAAAACCCTAAAATTTTCTCTTCGTGTCAAACGGTCAAACGCAATCAGGTCGGAACGAAATTCTGACTAGATTGCTTAAATCTAAATCGACGTGTTGGCAGACATCACACAAACAAAAAACCGAACTACAATACTTAAAATAATTAATTATATAGTTATTGCTATTTGTTTAACTGATTGCCACAAAAAAATTTCACGAGTGAAATTTCCTATTTGACCCATTTGACACAATAGTTTTTCCAGAAATCGCAAACGGTCAAATGTGGTCAAATGAAACATTTTGTCAAACAGCGTTTGACCATTACACTATCTGACACCATCTGACAGCATTTGACAGGGAAAATGGTCAAATATTTGACCGCCTGGCATACAGTGTAATACTAGCTTAAGAAAATTTGACGAAAAGTTCAGTCAAATTTGTGTAGAATGATGAATATAGTGTTGGAAACAAAAATTTTGTGATTATACTATTTGACTGCATTTTACCGGAGGGAATAGTCAAATATTTGATATATTAGAATTCAGTGTTTTCTCGGCATGAAGGCTGATTTACAATGAAACTTTGAGGTGCGCCTCTATCCCCACCATAAAACCTACCAATCAGATTGTTCGTGAAGTCGCAAAAGTTCAACAGTTCTCGACTTTTTCTCCGACACAGACATACACATTTATTTATACATTTTACACAAAATCCGTCTTCCTCATGCTTGAAGAGATGAAGATGCTGCTTAGAAGTCGACTTCTTCGTGTTTACGGCTGCTGAAGTTCACACGCTTGTATATGGTATGTCTAAATTATAGGAACTAAAACAAATGCACTAAACTTAACACTAAATAATGCAAATATTGTTAGAAGTACACCAGTGTCAATTCAAGTGAATAATAAAATGAAATATCAAAATGAGAAAAGGAGGAAGCTAATAAACTCTTCTGTCGTACGCAGTGCAGTAAGGTAGCTTATCGTAGGTAGTTTTTTTTAAGGATACTGAACTGGACTTAGGTGGTTAGTCCTTAATACACTGTAGTGTACAGTCCAGACAGCTTATGGATGGAAGCTACGATTCACTTACGAGCTGCAGACGACTCATTTTCGGATCGGCGCAGTGACTAGCGGTTGAGACATATATATTGTAGAATCTCACTGCAGTGATAGTATTAAAAAATGGCTGGCAACTCTAATTCAAATTTCTGTAAATATTTGCAATGTTAATTCAATTGATCGAGTTAAAGTATTACTTTAACTCGAATCCTATCTCTGAACAAAAAAAAAAAAAAATGTGTACTTAACATAGATTACAGCAGCCTAATAATAAGCCAAATATTACAAACGAACCAATATCTGACGTGTACCACACGCCAATTCCACAAGCAAATAAAATGAGACTGCTATTCGCGATAGTATGACGCATTTACTTACTCATAAAATAATGAACGCTACTCGTAAATAATCTCGTAATAGTGGCTGTAAAAAAAACGCTAGAACACCAACAGTGTGCGCTTGGGAAAGCTTTTAAATATGACCGTGTGGCCTAATGGATAAGGCGTCGGACTTCGGATCCGAAGATTGCAGGTTCGAGTCCTGTCACGGTCGAATTAAAAACAGCTTTTTCTTGTTTCAATATTTTGCACATTATTAAATTTATGTTTGTTTACTTTTCAATTTTTAAGAGATAGCTTGATGTAGGGTGGCGTTAGTGTTAGTGTATACCAATATTTTTCTTGTTTTTGTAATAAGTATGAATACGCAGCTATATTATGAAGTCTATAAAATATTTGTTTACAATTACTAAACTTCTAGTTCTAGTTCTAGTTCTATCTAGTACTTATTTCTTCAACGTACAGTTTTACAATTGTACAAGTATGTAAAAAGTTGAAATTCGACCGTGACAGGACTCGAACCTGCAATCTTCGGATCCGAAGTCCGACGCCTTATCCATTAGGCCACACGGTCATGAGATAAGGCAAAGAAATTAAATGTACAATAAAAAAAAATATGTGAATTAAAATTTTAAAGTTAAAATTACCTTGGTAATAACAGTATTTAGAACGGTGGGTGGGTGGGTATAAAATACATTACTTATATGAAAAGTACTTGGCATGTCATACATTTAATGTATTAAAACTTAAGAGTTGCATAGTATAGTTTTACTGAACCTGTTCAGTACTCAATAACGTAACGTAAGCGCGTTTTTACTGTAGTGTAAGTCCCTGTCAATCAAAAAGAACGAATTTAATGTCTAAATTCTTATTTTCAATTGTAGGTGGCAATTTCATTCCACCTGAATAATTCAATAACGTAGCTATATGCGTAGTTCTTGTTATTTATTAGTGAGACAATTTTATTGAAAATGTTTTTGTGTCGCAGTTCGATTTTAGCTATAAAGCATTTCCGTTAAACGTTCTCGTAAATCGTTGTTACTCACTCAGTGCTTATTCAGATTCTATGCAATATACCTACTGCCTACTGTCCAAATAGGTGCAATATTCATAACTTAGTAAGTAAGTAAATACCTCTATAATATTTCTGGTACGCTAACAGAAGCTAGGAGGTATTTGACTCATTTCAATTTTATTATTGGTTTTATAGTTTCGTCTACCATATATTGAATAAGTCGTCGTCATATTTACACAGCATATTGTCTGTATTATTTCTGTTACGCAATAGTGATAAGATTCAAATTCAATCTAATAATAACAATGATATTAAGTAAATATTTTCTTTGATTGTAATGTTTGGCGGTGGGGTATAGAACCATTCAAAATTGAATTATTAATGAAGTTTTGATTGGAATAGCAGGTCATGGGGTGTGGTTTACTTTTGTATTTCAGGAACGGCTTCAACTACGATAGAAAGTTAAAAATAACAAAATAAAATTTGAGTGGGGATACAGATCCAATCAATTTGTCATTGAAAATAGAGTGTATACATTTTCCCAAATTTAACCACATCTCTAATAAGTTTATTTCGCCAGGGTCTTCATATAACGAATTTCACCACGTCTCTTATAAGTTTATTTCGCCAGGGTTTTCAAATAAGCGCTTACAATTCATTTTCCTAATTTTAACTTTCACGAATTCCGACGTATTTCTTTGGCTTCACGAATTTCGTCATATCTTTGTGGTACAAATTGGTTCTTTATATAATTGTCTAAAAATTGGTTTCAGAATTTTTGATATCTTGCTCTGGAGGAGTTATGTATGTTCATATTTCATTATAAAATCTGAATAGTCTTTTCCAAACTTTATTATTTTTCGGGACAAAGTTCGACAAGCAGAGGGGGTGCAGATATCATTTACAAGCAGTCTAGGTCGCGGGTCAAAGGCAGAATTCAACATCGGTTGTTTCGATCCAGGAATAATTTTTTTAAAGTTAAATTTGTCAGTAAAATAGCTTCTCGGAAGATGTAACTTTTGACGTACTCGTATGTACATAAGAAATTCATAATTGAAAGGAATAAACTGTCCATATAAAAAGAATAGAAAAATATAAATTTTTTGCCGATTATACATACGAAATCATGAAGATGTAAAATGTAAATAACCCCCTTACACTCCCTTGTGGTTGGATATCAAAACATCTTAAAATTAGTTCTTAGGCAATTAAGTATATAAAAAACCACACGAAGTAAAAACCAATTTGCTACTTCATTAGACCACAGAGATATGAGGAAAGGTTTTCACAAATTTCCTTCCTATCAAAAGGGGGTTGTATATATTTCAATAAATTCCTTTATATCTCTTTGGTCTGATGAGATATTTAATGAATTTTTACTTCAACAGGCTTTTTATATTTATTATCGCCTAAAAATTATTTAAAAGATCTTATGTCTTTCAGTCGTAGAGGATATAAATGCGTTGTACGCGAATTCACTAATTGTGTTAAATTCCATAAGTTGAAAAAATATTAAAAATAATATTAATATCAAAATTTTTGGATATTCCACTCTCAAGGGGTGCAATGTCACATACGAATTTTCTCATATCTGATGATGACTTTTTTCGGACTTTGACTTTAATCCCTTCCTAAACTTTTTCCTGTAGATATTAAAGTTGCGCTCAGGCTTTTGCCAGATTTTTGAATTTTACAGTGTAAAGGTATTTTTCAGAATTCGTGTTAAAAAATATGAGCAAAATATGCCAATGATTCAAATAAACCGAGATATTCATATAAAGACATGATATGGCCTATCTTGCCTTTTAGTGAATTCTAAGAGAATTGTAACAAAATAAAAGAATTCATTAACAACAAAATTAAAACGACTAAAATTAAAATTTGTTCAATAGTCCATTTGTTATTGTAAGGTCAACAACATCAATTAAATGCTTGCTAAGTTCTTCAACTGGTAAAAAATTGTACACAATCTTCAATGTCCAATTAATTTACTTGTCAGGCCACCTTTTGACTACACATGTTAGCATATTTCCGAATCCTTTATCGTCCTGATATCAAATGTTGCTAAAACGTTTACATCGTAGCCACCGCCAACATCCTTGAGTACTTCACTTTCTGCAAAATATACGTTTGATCGTCATTACATGATGCCTGCCGGTCGAACAGTTGATTTCGCGAAATAAAACGATCCGAACAATTTTTCACCAATTATTCACTTGCGCAGACCAATGCTACATTGTGCGGATTAGGTGTACCTTCTTGTATATGTCGGCTGAATCGGCTTATATGTACCTGGTGTGAATGACTTAAAAATTTCGCTTCCAAATTGGACTTGGATTATGATCGTCGTCGTCGACGTACGAGTAAGACCATCTGCACCCTCCAGTGGTGAATCGATGGTACCAGTTGTTCGGCATATGATCTTGAGATCTGGTCTCAAAAAAAGGGTGCCACGTAACGGGGGAGGATCAACCTCTGGTAGACTAAGTGGCAGACAGGTATACGTCGTACCTAAAGGTTAACTTTGTTATATGAGTTACGCCGGTCGAATTGTTCGCAGCACGATCGACTGGGACTTCCGAAAGGCTTTTATATTGCAGATGCCACTACATGATCGCATTTATCATCGAAAGGCGCTATAAATAATTCATTTTGGAAGGCGTGAAGTGTAAACAAAGATCAAAAGGCCAGACTTAAGGTGTGTCACAAGAAATTATTCGGGAATTTGTGTTAACATATGATAAATGACCCAAACAGGTGATAATTGTTGGCCTTAACATACCTAATTCCTTCCTTCGGATATAATCAAGATGTTCGCGGGATTAAGTACCTACCTATGTATTTTTTTTATTTTTTTGGTTTTTTCATGTGCGTTTTGTGCACTATCAAAATACCGAAACGTTGACCATCATTTATCATTTCACGATTCGGCGACATGATAATTACTATCCAGCGGGATATTCCATCCCTTAAGAATTTCTCCGTTGAAATTCTTGGAAATTCTTTTAACGCGATCCCCATTAAAGCCACTTCGAATTAAGTTGAGGTTAGAACAAATCGCTCGGAATAGAAGATTGTGCGGACAGTTGGACAAAGGATATGCGCGCACGATAAAAACAGAAGCTGTGCGCGCATAAATGAATAGAAAACATGCGATTTAATCGGAAATTTGAAATTCAACAGTTTTGGTGTTCTACTGATCAAATAGTCGTCAACGTCTTTTCGTAACAATTTCTGATCGATTCCGATCGCAGCAAGTTCGCTACAACACACACCAACAGCATTAATTCATATTTTTCGCGAATTTATTCATATATTCCGCGATGATTCTTATTATTGACCGATGATATCTTCCACCTTCGAGAAATCCTTTAACGAAAAACTTAAGATTTTTGAACAACTGGCCCACGATCGCGATCGTGATCAGTTTGGTGTTGTTATTGTTGGCTTTATTCGAAAATTTCCAATACTATACGAAACCATCACTTGCGATATTTATGATCAGGCAAGTTTTCTTGTTATTTATGTCTTCAAAAATCCAAAAATTTAAAAGGTTTCCGTAGGAATTCTCACTGACATACAGCGCGACTTTAGTTTATTTATTTATTTTTTTTTTACCTTCGTTATATTATCGAGCTGCGGAAAGGTATGCGTTTGCGTTGTTCATAAGAAACAAAAGTTGAATGTGAGAAATTTTCGCAGGTTTTTAAAGCGCGAAAAATGTCACTTCGGCATCGATTGTCTGCCGTGCATATGCCGGCTGTTCTTGTAAAAATATTTTTGACATTTTTCGCAGAAGGCAAAAATAATAATAATAAAACGGGGTAAAAAAAATTATTATCCAAAAAAAGTATAAAATAAAATAAAAACGATATTATGGATGTATCTGCCTACATTGAAATCATATATTGGAGCCTTTTTTATAATAGAGTTTTTTTCACTGACGAGTTTTTGTTTTTGAAGCTGCGGTTTTTTAGATTTTCAATCAATTTATGAAATTCTGTCGAAAAATATCGAAATCCACAGAAAAATTTAGTGCCTAGCTAGTGATTCTGGGAGATTTTTTTATGGTGAGTTCCACTAAAAGTGGCCTTTACACTTTATTTAATTGGACGCAATTTCGATAAATTTCGACAGGTCTTCGGAATATATTTGGCATTTTTTGCTTATTATTTCGCAGAATTTGATATTTTATTAAAATTGATTGGTAGTATAATCTGATATTGTCGGCAGGTGCTATGAATCGGATTTGGCATCAGTATCGTATGTTTCGCAACTTTTTGTGGCCTACGAATTAATTTAAATAAATTTATAATTCAGTTTTTTTGTATTCGCATGAAAATTATTGTACAACTTGAAAATATGTAATTAGACATTTCTTAGACAAAACTTCTAGTTCATTCTGACTTATACTCTGATAAGAATAATTAACATTACATTAAAGAGTGCTAATTATACACTTTACTTAGAGTGTAAATTTAAGAGAATGAAATCTACTGATTGCAAATTTAAATTTACTTTCCGGAAATTGAAAATTATATTCAAATTGACTACTACATTCCCATGTAAATTTACTTACTTGTAAAGGTGTGGCATATTTGCGTACTATACAAAAGAAGTAAAATTTAATGGATTTTTTAGTGTGAATTCACGCATATGAGCAGCAAGAAATATTTTCCAGGTTCCTCAAAATCAAGACATTCTAAAATTCATATCTCCTGAACAGTTCATGCAACAAAGTTGAAACTTTGTCATTATTTGTTGCTACTAAAGCAGAATAGGAAGAGTTAAAATATGTAGTGCAAAGCAGAGATAGAGGCATATGGCAGAAACGTGAACCATTCTCCTGAATCTTGTTAGAAGAGCGAAACTTGGCGATTTTTTGTAAGCAAAAACAAGTTTGAAGCTGCTCCCGTTGCTACTGTTTGTCCCGTTGCTCCTATTGCTTCCGTTGCTCCGTTTCTCACATTACTCTTATTGGTCTGGTGTTTCCATTGATTCGTTGCTCCCGTTGCACTTATTGTTTCATAGTTCCCGTTGGAAACTATCTTTTTTTCACTAGGTTCGGTTATGAAGGATAGACTCAGACTGAAGCAATTGTGCCACAGCCCATGACGAGAGATCACTATATGGATTCATTGGTGTTCCCCTCGTATAAACCGGGCTCTAGACTATTGATTCCAAATAACGCTCTTCTTTATAAAAAGAGTAGTTATCCATAAAGGTATCATTGAAATTTCTGATAGATCGGCCGAAATTCTCCCAAGTATCTGGTACGTGCCAGACTTTCACAATTTTTCCCTAAGTACCCACATAGTTAAAGTTCAGTTTTCAGTTCAGTTTTTCATATATTTCTTTACTGCGTAAATGACACACTTTAATGTCACCCACCTTATCCGCGCAAAAGAAGTTTTATCAGTTGCACAATTTACTAAATATATTCTTCTCCTTACGATTTTGCTCTTTCATCGCTGTGGTCCGCCGCTTACCTGCCATTAATTAGTCCCTTGATTTATGAATTTTGTGATACCTTACTGTTGCCCTTATATGCGAATTTTTATAGTTGATACCGCGCTATCTTCACAAGAAGATGGACTTCAGTAAACAGAGCAATCAGGCGGACAGAAGGCCGGCAAAATATAAAACAACAAATTGTAAATGAGGCACAGGTATGGAGTGTGTGATCTGCGCAAACTGCATAGCGATTGTACGTAGGGACGTGTAGTTAATTCTTACCTTACCTATATGCTCGCCGGTATAGTGTAAATCGGTGCGCACAAGGCATTCATCTTGCTGCCTGGCAAATATGATAACTGCCATTTATATGTATCTAGGTAGGTACGTACGAGTATCTCTACCTGGCGCATATTAGCATTCGTTCGCTATCACCTCTTCAACATCCCTCACGCCCCACACGTTTTGCCCTTCCGAAAACAGGTTGACGCGGTACGGACAAAGTGTTTTCACAATTTTCAAAATGAAAATATGCAAAAATTATAATGTGTGCTGCTCGAGCTCGATATTCATTTTATATGATTCAGGCTCGCTTCCATACACCCTATCTCTTAACTTCGAAAGGAGGACGAAAGAATAAAAAACATCGAACGCGAGGACAACAAAAACAACCGACAATACACGTTCAGTGATTTTAAAAAGCCGTTTTTAGTTATTAATATGAACAAATAAAAACGATCTTATCGCTTGGACTCGACGTAGCTTTATTTATTGCCACCTGAACGGCACACACTCTCTCACGATCGTCCTATTTATCGGGACCGCGAGTGCACTTTATGAATTCCGCGAATTTCTCGTATATTCACCTGATTTACATAGGATCGAAACGCAATCAATTCGATTGAAGGTTCTTGTCTCGCATAAATACTGGTTTTTTGCATGTAAATGGAAAAAAAAGGACCCATATGCGTACCTATAGTTGCGACCACACACATCACTTCCAGTAGCCGTATTTTGGGCGGCAATGAAAAAAAACATCAGCAAGCCCCTGTCGTCATAATTCAAACAATCGCCATCTCATCCTCCACAAATTGATTGAACATTCACAGAATTTTGACCAGTCGCACAAATTGATATCTTCGTTCATTCAGCAAACCAATCTTTGACCATACCATCAGCATACCCCAAAAAGACAAACGAAAACCAAAAATTCACCTTCAAAACAATATCGCGAGTAGATTGTGCGATTGGCAATAGCATGAGACTTTAGAAATTTATTTATTGGTTGAAAACTCAATTTTAATGAAGGTCCTTCGTTCGCATCGTCCTCCTCTTCGATCTTCGATCGATCGTACGAACTAACGAAGATGACAAAACACTTCGCCCCCGGCTTAACTCTTTTCTGGCCTACGGCGCTGGCTTACCACAAGGATCGATTCTTGGGCCAACATTGTTTCTTTCTTGTGCAGCCTCTTCGGATCGGTCCAATTTAAATAAAAATCGAAAATTCTAAATCACTAACTGACAGATTTTTAGAAAATGATTGCATGTGTTGGGAACTTTTATTTATTTATTGTATTTATTTTTATTTCTTAATATTCTTTTTATTTTGTAGTGGGAGCAATTTGGAGCGCAGCGTAGTAGTTTTTGGCAGAAAAAATCACGACGATGAAATTATGCAGATTTTCGATGGATTTTCTGGATGCGGACGTATAGAACATGAGGAAAGATCCTCATTAGGGGATTGATCTGCATACGAGCATAATGCTGCACAGAGAGGGAAAAAAAGTTGATCCCAGAGCGATGCAAGGCCTATCACATTTTTATTTTGGATTTTCTTTGACTTATGGGGCCTTGCCTGGGGCTGAAGGACAGACAAAACGAAAACCGGACAGGAACAGAAAATTTTAAATTGACTAACGAAGGCGACTGGCTGTCTGATAAGATCTTGGCGACGTTTTGGAGCCGGTGTGAGTCGCGTTTTGCATATTTTTTCCGGCCGTTGAATTTGAATATTTTTGGCAGTATGTTTGCTTGCACTGCGGTAAGAGTGGTAATGAAAACAATGACACACTAACACTAATTCAATTCAAATTACATAAAGTACGTTGTATTCTCAAAATTGTCTGTTTCGAGACAGAAGTTCCGTAATTCTTCACTTATTTATTGTAATTAAACAAGACAGATCAAAAGAATTCAGCAGAAAAATATAAACGGCAATCAAATCGAAATATCTATTCATAAATTCCAAGTGTTGTTTATTTTCCCATCTATCGGTTTATTTGATATTAACAAAACCGCGACAGGTATTTAATAATTTCATCATAATTGATAGAAGCATGCAATAGGTGAATGCGATGACTTTCTACTGAGAACCGCCGTAAGAAATAGTGTTCAAGCACGACACACCGACAATTTATGGATAGGGAACTAATGCGCGGTGTCTAATACTTTGCTCGTATCGGCATATAAAAAAGTTCTTCCACTCGGCTTTATTGCATGTAGCGTATTAAAGTCATTAATTAATTGCTAATTAAGTGCAGTTACCTGTGTCAATGAAAATCTTATAAAGAATTTATAAAATATACACTCGATTATAAAAAAAAATGAATCTTAATGAACTTTTCATAGTTATAGATTGTTGGAAATGCCTGGGACAAAGTTGGTATTATACCTGTAGACGGGGGTTGCTGAAACTTGAAAGTTTCTGCAGAATTTATTTTTATGCATAGTTACGTAGGTACATATATGTATCTTATAGATTAATAATTCGATAAAGTTTAGAATTCTGTAGGTTTGATCTTGGTCATAAAAATATCATACCCACACCTCCACAGAGCAAAACACAACTGACCTGCGCTAAATTCTCACTAAAAAAAACAAATATTTCAATTTGGTTCATAATATTAATGAAAAAAATACTTACTTCGTTGAAGCGATGATCAAAATCATCGACTGTTTTTCATAAACTACGAATATGAACTCCACATTAATACATATTAGGTATACTATCATTAAGAATATTCTGATGTATTTGCGTATGGAAAATGTGCACACATTAGTATCAATAACAAATTTTGATGCACATCTTCGTAATATTCATTAAACTCTTGTGTTCAGACTTCCGTCTTTAATCCCATACCAAATCAAAAAGTTCAAAATGTTATTGTGACCAAACTATCCGAATACTTCTCAATTATGTTATAATTGTAACTTTTCTAGAACATAATTAAGAAGCACTGATATTCTTCGATTTTTTTTTTTTTTTGATATACATATTTTAAAAAACAGTATAATACACAAAACATAAAAAATAAAAGAAAAAAAATTTGACTTTCTGAGATATTCAAGGGTCATTCCATTTTTTCTATAAAGTAAATTGAGAGGCACTGATGTTCTTCGATTTTTTTACCTCGATCAGATTGAGATCCCAAGTTGATTTTTTAATATGTTTTGAAAAAAAGTATAATACACAAAATATAAAAAAGAGGAGAAGAAAAATATTGGCTTTTTGAGATGTTCAAGGATAAACGACCAAATCGTTATCCTTGGAAAAAAAATTAACGATAAATTTGATTAGTATTTTTATTTTTTTGCGTCCTTAAAATAAGTCCTATTTTATTATTCTACGATAAAAATTAACAGTCATATGAATTTTCAAAGATAACTTTGACACAATTTTTGCGAAAACTTTAATAAATTTACTATAACTAACAAAAAAAAATGAAATTATATTTTTTTTTCACTAATTATTCAAGTACACAAATATTCAAAAGAATCGGCGATGGTAAGGTCAAAAAATTGGCCTTTTTTGCATTTCTTGATGGAATGACCCCACTTTAAATAAGTGCGTTTGTTAAGCTAACGTAAGATAGTTAAGTTAGTTTTTAAGTTCCCGTAGTTCTAAATTAGTTTAGTTTAAACTAGGTTTTTGCCCCTTTTCCGTGAGTTTATTTCCAAATTTTCTTGTTTTATTCATAAAAAATATTCTTAGATTTACTAGCCAATGCTTGATAGCTTTAAAAGAAATTTTTTTCGATTAGATATACGTATGTTATTTGTTTTTTTTTTAAAGAATGGGAATTGAATGTTTATTATAAAAAATAAAATGTTGGCATGCTAAACAAAATTCATGAAGAGGTTAAAACATAAAAAAATTCACTTTTTCGATTAAAAAAATTTATCTTCGTCAATGTTCAATATTTTTTCATAACCTTTTGGCGTTTCACTTCTTAGACATGCTGCATCTGACAATAAAATAAAATACATAGTAGCAAAATTCTTCTTCTAAAAACAGTACATATTTATTCCGACATATGAAGAGGGTCCATTTTACTACCCAGTGCCATCGCGAAGAGTTAAACAGTTCACACGAATACCATAACTTTCCCAATTGGAAATAGATTAATAGATATAATGAACTGATTCATTATATTGAAGAATGTTATCATATACATATACCTAAATGGGATTTCTTATGCGATTGTCTCCAAGGAGTTGCAATTATAAATATAAAAATAAAGGAAAAATCGTAGAAACAGGGCATTGTGTCCAATTCTGGATACCATTTGGTAACATATAATGGCTCTTAAAATGACCTGAAAATCAGTATTTACAATGAATTTCAAGATTATTATTTTAAACTGATTAACCTACCGGTTAAATATTTTCTAAATAAATTAAATAAAATTAAAGTATTCCTAAAGGAAAATGAACTTAAGGATTAAAAATATTCGAAATGTTGTTGAGTAGATGTAATCGAAGATGAATTTAAACAATAAGAAAATAGCCGATGGAGAATCTGATTTTACTTTTTTATTTTATTACTGATCAATAACAAGCAACTACCCACTTTAATTAAAAAAAAAAACATATAAATAAGTTATTTATTTAATTATGTAGATGATTGCTTCTAAATAATATATAATGTAGCTTTAGGTAATATTATATACATAGATACCTCATTTAATTATCAAATATTTGATTTGATTTGATTTTATTTCCAAATTATGAACATGTGTTTAGGTTATAATCTAGTTTAATTTTTTTTTTTATTTTTCCAATTATATATTACGCTTTTCAATAGTTGGCCTCTATGTCGCCTGAATATTTTTTAACCTACACAGCTGAATTATAATTTCATGCGACATGTTCCCGAAAATGTTGAGTACGTGACAAGGCTCTGGAATACTACTCAGAAATAGCGTTCAGCAAGAATGAAATTCAAATAAATTTACTTCACATCAAAAGCTTTATCGTCCGTGTTGGATCGAACGATTCATGAAATTCACAGTACACAGCGTGGTGGTAGAAAATTAATCCTTGTCAAGTATTGCGTACTCAGCAGGTTTACGTTTCATATTACATCCACATAAAAGCAATAACATTTAATCTTAGTTTGATGTTACAATATATGTAGTAACAAATAAAAAATATGACATGTAATACAGTGACTACTCTTTCCCCGTTTAAGTATTATACATACGGTGCCAAACTAGGTATATTGCTAAACTCAATCTTAATATTTTAATATCTGCATACTTCGTTGAATCGTTTACTTTTACCTTGTTAAATTTGAATTTAAGATTTGTGCATATATGGTTAAGAGGTAAATTCAGTACTGCTGGTGGCAGATAAACATTACATTCCAGGCTCAGTATCACCTGGCCTACTACTCATTTGTGAAAGATGTGTTTCCCAGATGTTTGGGCACCCGACGGGATTCTATCCCAATCTTTTCTATCCTTCTCTTTAATTTAACTCATTTAATGTAACCATTCGAAACTTGACTCTTTTCTGTTACCAGTTTAATCTAATTTTTGTTTTTTCCGATCTCACCGCAAAATCTTTTAGTGATTTCTTTTCTGGAAAAAAATGTGACCCGTTTCTGCCCTCAATTTTTTTCTAGCAGTTCCCATGTTCTATTGTGGAAAAAATTTTGACCTGCTAGAAAAAGGGGCGTGAGTCCGGGGCTAGAATTGCCCTGAAAACGCGTATTTCTTGCCCCGAAAATTTCGGCGGTGCAACTCCTTTCACCTCAAATGTGCAACAACATAAGAAAAAAATATCCTATGACAACAGCGGCAACCGATTTAAAAGCATAAATTAAACTGTCAAACGGGTCATATAGTAATTAGAAATCATACGGAGTGTAGTGTATTTAAATTTTCATAAAAGCTTTTTGACTTGAAAGCGTTCTATTGTCAATTGATCTGTCGAAAAAGAGGGCAGAACTGCAATAATTTTGCATCTAAACGGGTCACATTTTTTTCAGAAAAGAAATCACCATTTGATTTCAAGCAAAACGCATTTCAAAAATGTATATGGATTCTTGTGACGGAATTTTCAATGGTAAGTACTTAAAAATATGTTTAGTTTCTAAATTACTTTTTAAATAAACAAATTAGAAGATAAAATGTAACACAGTAAAAATCAAATAAGTTTGTAAAACAAATCCCCTTTGTAAAGGCCGTTTTACGTGGTGAATGCAAACAATTTTGACTAAAATTGTGAGAGAGAAGGAAAATCTCTTATGAGAAACTGATCAGGAGTGAAACGAACAGATATTATATTCAGAAAAAAATATTGACAATATTCGTGTGAATGTCATTTTATGCAGTGGCTGCTTTCTACTCCATTGAAAATTCAATAAGCTAGCTCCCTCACAATCTTAGTAAAAATTGCTTGCAGTCGTCATGTAAACCAGCCTTAACAAGTTCTTTTCTTTAAAATTTCAGGACTTAAAAATTTTTCCAAATTTCGAAATTTAAATAATAAACATATAAAACCCTTCCGGAAAATGAAAAAAAAAATTCAACCACAAACTACGCGAAAATGATCATAAATTTCCTCCCCCAATTGGAACAACAAGTTCTTTCTAATCAGAAATCTTCTTCCCCTTTAAAAGAAAAAATTCGGATTCGAATCCCATTCGGATTACATACAATTTCCTATACGAAAGAGGGGAAGTTGCTCGCATGCAACTTATGTCTGCGAGAAAAATAATCGTAAAGGCGTGGTTTCAATGTTGCACGCGATTTTCGAAATTCATTTCTTTCTCCGCCAGTCGAAGGGGAAATTTCTGATTTTATATCGGCATGGGAGTGTGTTGGTCGCCGATTTTATATACAATACAAAAACAACTTTTCTTTTAAAGCTGTAAGAAAAAAAAAATGCGTATGCCCGAATTGTATGAGAGGTGACTTCAGATGTATTCACGGCGGACACCCAAAAAAAGTATGCAGCCAGATTTGATTTGATTAGAATCACTCACGCACCTACCCTACGGTGCGTTTGCAAATTTCGTCTTGAGTTAAGGTGAGTTTGATGTAATTTCTTTCGGTAGTGCTAGTGGTACTGTGCCTCAAGAAAGTATTCGGACATCCTAGCTAATCGGATTGAAAGAGGATTAACACTCAACGGTGTCGTGAAGGGGTTTGTTGTACAAAACTACATGTTCCTCTGTACTGAACGAATTTCAAAGGAAAGTTCTAAATGTTCTCGAGGCCTAGTACAAACCAGAGGTTCGCCCTTCCGGTTTGGACCATGAGCAAGAAGAGAATTAGAGGTTAGAATCTTAAGAAAATAAAACGAAAATAGACACAAAATCAAAGTATACATATGTAGGTACTTCAATTAACAAAACGACAAATAACACAGATTAGCCACTATTGTAGCCCGCGTCCACCGTATGGTCATAAATCAATAAAGGGATTTCTTTCAGTTCATAACCCCGCGAAAAAAATTAAAGATTGCATTTAAATTGTAAAAGTGTTATAAGAAAATTTAACTTTTCATAAAATTATGCTATTTTAATAACTTTCGAAAGAAGATAGTTTCGTTAAAAAGATCACTAAAGGCACTAATGGTGGAAAATGACTATATATTTCGCCGAAGTATAAACAACATGTTCGACAACGTACAAATAATGATTTAGATATTCAAGATAATGAACGCTCTGGCGGATCAAAAAAGTTGAAAACAAAGAATTGGAAGCATTCATTACTCGATGAATATCCAAGTCAGATGAGAAATGAATTTGCAGAATCATTAAGAGTTCATCACACAGGAGTTGCCAAACGTTTGAATACATTAGGGATGATTCAAAAGCAAGGAAATTGGGTGCCGTTCGAATTGAAGTCAATAAGGACGTTTTCCACGTATGAAGGGCTGCTCCAACGACAGAAAAGGAATGGTTTATTGTATCGTATCCGTTAATGGTGATGTATCGTTAATGGTGGATATAGTAAAATAGCCCGTAAGCCCGGCCATGCCTCAACTTTGGCAATGTCGAATATTCATGGTTCCAAACTCATGATCTGTATTTGGTGTGATCAACTGGGTTTAGTGTGTTATGAGCTCCTGAGATCCTACGAAACCATCACGCGATATCGCTTACGACTACGATTAATGAGTTTGACCCCAGCATTAGAAGAAAAATGGCCACAATACGAGGAGAGAGACGAAAAAGTAATTTGACAGGATGTTAATCCTCCGTCACATGTTGCAAAACCAGTCAAAACCTACTTGGAGACGTTCAAATGGGAAGTCCTGCTCCAATCGCCGTGTTATATGGTGGACATTGCTCCATCCAATTACCACTTATTTCGATCGATAACTTATGGCTTGGTTGAGCAGCACTTCTATTCTTATGACCAGGGACGTCATTTCAGTTTTTTTTAGGGGGAGGGGGCAAGATGTTATGAATGTATATATTTTTATATATAATATATATAAAATGTGTGAGAAAACAAAATTCAGGGGGGGGCAATGCCCCCCTGCCCCCCACAAATGACGTCCCTGCTTATGATGATGTCAAAAAATACTCGATTCGTGGATAACCTGAAAAGATGGACATGGTATTTGTATTTTGTTCGAAAGATGGGAGAAAGTAGTCGCTAACCCTGGACAATACTTACAATGTCATGTTCCTTTTTATAATTTTAATAAAGCATTCATTTTCTCGAAAACAGCGAGATCTTATTCAAGTCTCCAATATTTAGAAGAAAAACCGAATACAATACTTCGGTAGACCTAAGATATATGTCGAAATTCGTGAAAACGTTTACAACTACTGTACTCGTCTTAGAGGTTGAATATCCAAAAATCTAGAAAAAGTTTTCTGGGTGCTCACATAAAGAGCTCGCAAAAGTAAAACTAATTCGATACTTTGACAAACCAAAAAGATTTGAAAAAATTCGTAAAAAAATGTGGACAAACAAGTTTTCATAAACGATTTTTCTTCCACCTCCACACGCCAATGTAAACTTTATTAATAACAATAAAAAAGTAAAGTTGTGAAAATGTGTTTGAATAAATTACATTACACTATTAAGAAGTTATTAAAATCTCATCATTGTACGTGGCATAAATCCATGGATGACAAACCCAGGGTACGAAGTTATTTATCCGGAATTGTTTATTGATTCGAAATAGATTCTGAGAAGACCTCGGCTCATAAAATAAAAAGACGGATTGAATTCTAGAAGACAGCTTTCCTAAATAATCAATAATAATACTCGTTTTTCTTGCATGTATGTACATACACAAATAAACTATCAAAATGTTCCCTTTAATATTTAATTGCCGTAATGTCCTTATTCCCAGTCCTTAAAGACGGCCAGTGATTGCAAGTTCGAATGAATTCAAACCCTTCTCTTCTGATTCCCGGAACCAACCACCAGAAAAAGGATTCTAGACACCCGAAACCCTTTCTTAACCTACACCATAAGACACCTAAACATTTCCATTAAACCGCTCAAAGTTGTTCTTCATCATCTCAATTTCACATTCGTCCCTGTCTGGTATGTCTCGGGCATTATCTTCAATAAGATGACTTCCTACAATAACAGCAACAATGGCATAAGCGTGTACAAGAACAACCGAAAGGACGAAAAGGGACAATAACTTGTATATGAAGTCGGTATAAATCTACATTTCGTCTCATTTATTTATGGGAGGCATAATCGAGGACAATATTTTTTGGGGAAAAATGGAGACAACGCAAGGACACAGGCGCAAAGACTTTTCGAAATGGCGTCGTCTAATTAGAAACTGTCTTGGGGTGCATTTTTAATTATGAAACCGACCATGGGCTCAGGGGGCTGCTGGGTAGTAAATGTGGGTGGTTTGGTAATAGTCATTTTTTTTTTGCCCAGCTTTTCTTACTTTCCTGGGTAGTTGTTGGTTTTTTTCCGTCGTTTCGCCTTATGTCCTTTTAGCATAAATTTCTTACTATTCGAGATTATGTGATAGTCGAAATCCCATTTGGGGATGAGGACGAAGGATGCATGAAGATGTTGTTCGTTTTCTGCGATATGCCGAAAAGTCCCCAAAGCAATTAGTTTCCGGTCTGTTGGATTGGATGTCATTATGATTGACGCCGGTACATGGAAACATAATTACTTAATTAGTGATGAATATCATTGCGATTTGTTTGGATTGAGTGGTTGAGGGTTGGCATTGAACTGTAGCGTTGGCTGGTTAACTTTGTACAATTTGATTTTTTTCATCTTCACTTAAAAGGACCCAGAGCGGCGGAGCTGTCCGTCATGGATAGCTACATATTCTCGAGAACAGCCTTGGTCCCTGCAAAACAGAATAGTTTATCATGCCCCAAAAACTACGCCATCTACATGTGGTCACAAAAATTACTAGTTAACCTCTGCCGACGTCTTGTCAATTTAACACCAACACTTGTTCTCTTAGTTACTTTAATTTTGTTACATTTACCTACCTTACTATTTTTTAATAGTATCTAACATTTTGTGATCCACCTGAAATTTCAAAACGAAATGGCTACTTCAAATTTTGATTTTTCATACATCGCAAAAAAGAATCCGTCTGTATACGTCCGTTGGATATTAAATTAAATTTATTTTCCATACATAGATAGAATTAAGTGACCTCTTTACGTGATAAATATTCCGACGGGTGGTGTGAACAGGGGTGTTAGGAGTATTTTAGACGGCAAATGCCGGTATAGTGCAATATCTACTTGTAAGAAATAGTTGACTTCGGTGGAAGGGTAAGGGTTTGGGAAGAGGGATGAAATTTTTATGTCGTAGAAAGTTGGTGACATAAGGTTAAATTTAGTTTTCGTTTCTAAGTTTGTAACAGGTGTAAATCAGAAGTCAAATATTTTAGAAATGGATGGCTTATGCTAGAAATTTGAAACTTGGTACTCAAATATATCTAGATGTATTAAAAGAAGTTTTAGAAAAAAAAATTAAATTTGTATTAGCTTACCTAAGTGTGTCAAAAAATTTACTCACTTTCACGAATTTTGTCATATGTCTTAGAGATATTGAATTAATTTGAATTCTGCGATCACTAAGCCGCTTTCTGAAATAATAATCTTTTTTAAAGTACTTTCCTAGCACGAGGTTCTTTTTACCCATTTTTCCTTAAAATTGATTTTGAATTCCAAACATTTTAATAAAAAACATGTTTTACTATTTAAATGTTTGCTATACCGTAGTTGTAACGATAAATTCTGTCAGAACACTAAATTTTTTCATATCTAGCTTAGCTTAAAATTATAGAAAAATTTTGGGAAATAAACGAATTATTAGATATTATTAATCTTTTTTAAGGTGCTTAAATTTCCGCCAAGTTTTACTTTCCAAGAAGACATCTAGGTCAAATATTTGATTCATATGAGACCTCTGTCTCATTATTAATTTCTTCATCCTCCACCACGGGTGTAACCACCCTCCTCCAAACTTTCATTTGCATAGTTTACCTGTAGAAGACTTCCATTTTCAATATATTCGAGATAAAGAAAGAAAAAGTTTCCTGGCTTAAAAATTATGGTAAATATAATAGTAATCAAGTTTTTGTTTATCATGACTAAGACCTTATGGAAATGTCTCTGTAATTAAAAAAAAAACCATTTGTAGGTACATTCCAGAAAAATAATCCTTAAGACTATTTGACCTGTCCGTTAATTTTATTACCTAAGAAGTAAAGTACGTTCTTTTTTATTAAATTTTTTTCTTGGTATATTTTAATTATTTTCGTTAAACTTAGCAAATTTCTAGTTTTCGCTTTATGCACATACCTACTTTCAAATTTACAAAAACCTGGTCTGAATTTAAAATTAAATAAAATGTTTCACTACGATGTGTACAATCGCACGAATTTTTTCAGTGCAATGTTAAGTATAATATCTTTACATGAGAATGACTTGGATTTTAAACAAGGAAAATAAAAAAAAAACAATCTGAATAAAATGAATTAAATAAATTTATTATAGTAGAGTAGTTGCCTTGAAAAGGAAAGGGGAGGTCTGATTTAATTCAGAAATTTATCAAATCGACGTAACGAGCATTATTTTGGGTTTTTCGTGACCAGGGGGGCATGATATTCGATTTATTTTATTATTCTTTTTCTGTTTTTATTCGAATAATTTGTCTTGGACTTTTCGACAATTTATGGAAACTTGTGGACAGAAATTTTATGGGTCTGATTTGATTGGTTGTCGATGTGGTCATCATTTTTATTTTATTTTTCATTTTATTTACGAAACGAACTACTGAATTTTATAAACGTATTTTTTAGAGTTCAGTATTTTTATTTGGTTATTCAAAGTGTCATGATATTTTAATTTCTGGTGATATTTCACCAGCACATAAGTAATTTAAACATTCTCACCGCTTTGGTTTAGCGATTATTAATATATCTTAATTAATAATACTCTTTAGTTTCTCTGTTTTTAATAAAATTAGATAATAATCAATATTATAACATTAGTTTCGAATGGTAAATCATTTCATAACCTTCAAAAAAACTATGGACTACTTTTTTTTTGTGATCCGCAGTTCATTTGAAAAGAGTGAAGAGTGTTGAGATATCGTATAAATTTTTTGTATATTGTTACGATTTCCGAAATATATCTTAGGTCTAATAAGTTTAACGTTACTAACGATCGTAGGAACGGGCCTTAGACATTTTATGAAATTCAAACGAGGAGCCCACACAATTCATGGAAATGTATACAACCATTTAAAGCCCTTTGTAGATTGAATACGGACATCACTGAATTTTTTTATGCGTTTATAGAAATATAAGGTCAAAGTGAAAAGTATCTCGGTATCTCATGAGACGTGACAATAAGAACATAATGAAACACCTATTGATAAGTTAAAAATTAATTACTAAATTATCATACCAAAATTATTTATTATTCTTAACACATTTTTTACTTCAGTAAGTAACTTTGTTTTTCAAAACTGATACTTTAATAGCCGTTCAATTTTTTAAAGGTTTTTTTTTTGGTAGTCTCTTAACAGACTTAAGAATTGTCTTAAGAAATACTAGGAGCCTAGCAAGAAATAAAATTTTGAAGAGGGACTGTGGGGTGTTGGGGGTCTATGAAAGAAAAAATTTGGATTACAATATCTTTCGAACCAATTATATAAGGAAGATCAAATTTGATTTCTGTATGTATGACTATATTTGAAGAAAAATTTATGAGGGAGAAAAAGGAGCATGGAAGTTAAGTCAAAAACCAAATTTTTATATATCAAGAATTGTATAATACCTATGTATGGGCTTAAACATTTTACTGGAGTTAGTCCCCTAGGGTGCAGGTGTAGAGGATGATGGTCGGAAGAGGTGAAAATTAAAAAATTGTAAAGCTAAAAATTGACGACTAGTTAGAGCCACTATAGAGGCTTCATAGAGAAAATGTTTTATAGGCAGGGCAAGGTACGGAAGGGGATTTATTTTATATCTCAGAAACCGGTTATGCTGGAAAGTTGAGACTTACGTATACCATATATCGAAGAATTGTTTAAAACATAAAAATTTAGATTTTCATTGGCTTTCAAAGTTGGAAGAAAGAAACTGCCAATGAAAAGTGTTTTTTTTTCCACATTTTCACGATTTTCGTTATATCTTTTAGGCATGTTGAGCTATCAAATTAATTTTACTTCTGCGGGCTTTTCATATAAGAGTCTTTTTAAAAAAAATTGATTACCAACCCCTACGGAAGTGTGAACTGGTTGTGTACATTTTCACGAATTCTGATATATTTCTTAGGTCTAATGAGATATATAATTCACTATCACTTCTAGGCTTTAAATACAATAGGAGAAAAAACATTTTCAACCATTTTACGATATTAAACTCTATGCGGGTATAAGGTATTGTTTTGTAATAGTTTGCACAAATTCCGACAAATCTTTTAGCTTTAAATCGAATACACCTGTTACTTCTATGAGCTCTCTATAAATTTCAGGATTTTGCGACTTTGTACGTTCTTACGAATTCTTACATATCACTTAGGTCTGATGAGATATCGAATTGTTTTTCACTTTAACGGAGTATGTATATGTTCGCCTTATAGCTTTTGTGAATTTTGTTACCATTTTCAAAGTTTAACTTAATTAAGTTTTTGTTAAAACTGTTTTTTAGAAAATATGCCTTATAGCAACTAGTTATTTGATATTTCATAAATTTGAAATAGAATTGATTTTCCCAATCAAGAAAATAGCTGAAGGCTGACCCACAATTTTGAACTATTGCAACTAATAAAAAGCAAACAGCTGCGCTGTATGTCTGCAGAATCCCCACTCAATTCCGTATACTAAAGATTTACGGACTTAATTGCAAATTCACAGATAAATGCAATATTGCTCTAAA
The DNA here is from genome assembly GCA_949128065.1 of Beris chalybata. Lineage (NCBI taxonomy): Eukaryota > Metazoa > Arthropoda > Insecta > Diptera > Stratiomyidae > Beris > Beris chalybata. The sequence goes on along the minus strand of OX421896.1, from coordinate 15,546,961 downwards.
TTCGGGATTAATCATTAAATCTCACTAGCAAATGCAAATTCTAAAACAGAGCAGCTCCAAAATCTACACGTTCGCCGAACCTCCAAGTATTTACTTGCACAAAGTGCGAATAATGCCGCCTTTGAGCAAAATTGAAATCGAAATCGCAAGCAAACAAAGTAAGGATTATGGCCCTCCGGATTCTCGAGGATACAGTCCACCCACAGTGAGCACATAGCCGCTTTGACTACTTACATTATATAATAATATTCAATCAAAATGTGGACAAGAATCAGGGTGTACAAAACATCGTTTAGGCTAAAACACGTTGTTTCATATCGACATGCTCATCACTTACAACTGATGGAGTATATCCTAGCCCCCTTGCATTCCATATTCCGTACGATTGAAGTACGTCCTGCTTGTATAATGCTCGTACTCCTGTACATGGAACCATCGTCATCATCATCATCCTCATCATCATCAACCAGGAAGAAAGCGGAGGAACTGTAATAGCGTTGGATAGGATAGGACAAGTGCACAATTTCACACTCGCTGGACAAAAATAAAAGGCCCGTTTGTACGTCCATATTGTAACTTAAATTGAATTTATGGTAAATACGGGGATGCGCATTGAGGAAAACATGAAAGGGATGAAAAGGTCTCTCTCTATATGCATTCCACGTATCTACGTACACGTTTCATTCGTATGACTCGCACATATCGGCACCAATGTAATACTTGTAGCAATCAGATTTTCCTCTCTGTACAGATAGCTCGTATATTTTGCTTCGTTGGGTGCATTCAATGTGCGCTCTGCTTCAATTATTAAACACCACGAATGTTGCTGGCAAATCGATAGACCCTACAAAAGGGAGAAGGGATCATCCCTTCTGCGTACGTAAGGAGTTGAATAGAAGAACGTAGAACTCTAGTGACAATTTATGACAGTCAAATGGGGTGCATAATGCGCACAGATAGCGATCACATCCCCGGGATGCACGGTGTTTATTATTTGAAAGATGACATATGTATAAACATTGAGTGGTTTATCAGAGGGTATTGTTGGTGACTCTGTTTATCTTCTATTAGAAATGGATATCTCGTGTTCATGTCACTGATGCTTTCCACGCTTCACCGAATGCATTAAGGCCGGTTATGGTAAACTATATTTGCTGCGGGGTTTTCGGTAAAAAGGAATAGAACGTGCCTAGTTCAAATTAGTAGGTTCTTTGCTCAGTTGATTTGATCTACTAATAAGTTTTTAGATTGATACTTTTTATTTCTGGTTGGGAGGACAAATTGTTCTAACCTATGCCGAACAATCAACGGACGATTTTTTTCTTTAACTGCGAATTTAAATGTTTGATGCATAGAATGCCTAATCCTTTGCCTAATGCATAAAGTGCTGGAAAATGCCTCGAAGGTTTACTGCGATGTTACCGTAGTTTACGAAAAAAAGATGTACTGTTTCCACCACAAATTATGTAGATATGTAGAACGTCTGTATCGGTTCAGATACCCTTAATACACAGAATTTAAAAAGTTAAGACCCCTAAAACGGATCGAAAAGTCTTGAAATTTATTTTTAAGCGATTATATACAGTCTATAGAAATAAAAGATAATTCGTTCGACCTAATAGATTTGTCAGAATTCGAAAAAAATTTACGGAACCATCTCACGCCTCTATGCGGGTTGAATACACAAACCATTTCCACCCCCTAGCTGTTCAATTTCTGGAAAACAGTTTTTAAGCTTTGGATCGATATATCGATAGTCCTAAAAGATATGACGAAATTCGTGAAAATGTTAGTTTTAGAGACTAAAGTAAGCAGATCCTAACCAAAAGTTCCGTCGAAAACGATTGCTCACATTGCCCCTAAAACAAAATTCATAAAGTAAAATTAAAGAATATGAAAACAAATTTTAATTTTTACATTGACGAACGAAGGAGTAAATTCACGAATTTTGTCATATCTCTTAGGTATTTTTAGATATATGGAGTTAATTTTATTCCTTATGGAAAAACTGAGGAATTCTTTTCCAGGATTTTTTAGATTTTTAATCCCTAACGTGGTGTAATGAGGGTGTACCAATTTTTACGAATCCCGACAAATCTTTTTGGTCTGATGAAATAAAGAATTCTTTTTCGTTTCTTCGGGTCTAGATCGTCTAAAATTTTACTTAAGGACTTTTGACATTCAACCTCTAAGAGATCTTACGTGTTGAATTTCGTCATCATTCCGTAAGAGAATTGTGAAGTTGAAAGAAAGATTGTTGTAACAAAACGAAGGAATAGAGACTGGAGCTTAAATCGTTTTCGAGAATCGGTTTATATTCAAGTGGAATAAGTATTTGGTTACAATCCAAATTTTTTCCTGGAAGTTGAATTTTAGTTCCTTTCAGTCCTTTTCAACTGCTCAAAACATCGATATAAAATTCCGTCGGAAATAGTACGGTATTTCTCCATCACATGCTACAAAACAAAATCGCACCTCCCCTTGCCGAACGTTATTACAGTAATGACAAAATCGATCACCATACCTCCATCTCTATACCCTTTTTGTTTTCAACATTTTTAGCCAATTCAGCATAATCAGACCATTTAAAATTCAAATTGACTTCAATCGCCGAACAAATTGTCGTTTATAGACGAACCCCACAATCTTTTCGCCCCCATTTGAATATTCCTGAACTCAACCACCCGTAGTCGTGGATTAGTCTTTTCTCTTTTCTTTTCCCTACATATGCCTTTCACTGAATTCAATTTTCTACCTACGGCTTGGGTAGTTTGGATCCCCCCTTTAGCATGACTATCTTGTCCTGTATGAAATCCTTGAAAGATGACGCTCTATGAATATATGACCTTATTCAGTGGCATGTGGTGACCTGACAAATTACGGTACAAAAGACGAATTGTTGAAAGTTGATGGCCTTTTGTCAGAGTGTTATCATCTTTCGAAACCATAAAAGTATTCAATCACTGCCATTTTTTTCGGGGGAGGAAAATGATATCTGAAATTCACTCTGGGTAGGTGGATTAGGACACCCCAAAAGAAGCACATTTCAGGGTGTTGGTATTTTACAGGATTTTTTAATCAAAAACAATCTGAAGTTATTTAGAATATTTTAACTGAAATGTTTTATTGAAATTTTTCAGGCTCAGCTCTAACCGTGGGACGTGGGCACATAGAGTTAACAAGAGGAAAATCGTCATAATTTGCGATTTTGAATCTTAAACCGGACTTAAGCGAGCAATCGATGCTGCTCTACTTTTGGAGATAAAAAAAAACACATTACATACCTCATCTTTTAAGATATTGCACACTAAGAACTTTTATATGATAGAACTGAGCTCAGTGAAAATGGGTTACATATATTTCACGAATAACGTCATATCTCCTGGATTTTCTGAAATATTGAACTAATTTTTAATTTACGACCACATCATATAAATGCCCAGAAATCATTTTAAACTCAACCCCGACGAAGATGTATTCATTTTCACGAGTTAAGTTTTCACTTGTGCATGCCTTTTATTTCTTATCCACAATCCATCGCCTATAAACTAAATCCATAATTTTTAGATATACACACTTTCAATGGGGAAGAGGGAGGGAGAAGGGATTGGTTGAAAACATTTTCACGAATTCCAATATATGTCTTAGACCTAATTCCTTCCTCTGGCTTTTATATTATCGACTGAAAATTAATTTTGCATACGTTCTTCCTTCTTGCTATCTTTTAGCTATGCTTGCTTGCTATATTTTAGTTCTGGCAAGATATCAAATTAGATTGTAATTCTAAGAACTTTTTATTCAATAGTTAAAAAATATATTGTATAATTTTTCGGATTTTAACAAATTTTACTAATTTTTCTAAATCTTGCAGGTCTAATGAGATATCAAATTGGGTTTATCTTTTCCACTCTTTTTATATAATCGCCAAAAACCTGAAATTTTCATTTCCAATTTCAACTCAATGTAATGGGGTTTTATACATTTTCACGAATTCCGCCATATCTCTTAGGTGAATAGGTTTTTACTTTGCAATGAGACAACTTTCGAATCTTTTCTTCCTATAAAAGATCTGTGAAATTTTTGTTTCTGGCCAGTCGTCCGCTTTGTACTTGCACTGCTGTTACAGCCTTCTGCTTTTTTTTCATAAAAGTACTAACAGCAATTCACGTTAGATACGTCTAATAAAACAGAAGAAAAAGATCGCAGCAGACAGAGTTTTCCAGTAAAGTACCAGAGAATGGTTCTTTATAATGAAAGAATTTATCTAAATTTTCTAACTCTCATCCACAAGATACATGTACATTTTAAGTCAACACCATCGACTCCACCCAAGAAAAATCCATATCTGACCATCGATAATTTATATCCTTGTCCATTTTCCGGGCTTCATACACATTTATCTCACCTTCATGCAGACTATCTCCTTTTTATAAATTTTTTTTGCAATAGCCATCTCGAACCTTTTTCTTCCTGCCCAGATCCAGATAGCTATAATACCTCACGTACGGTCAAAAGATGGATCAACCCTATCAGAAAACTTTCCACCATTATTATTGGTCCGGCGAAAAAGATTTTCATCTGTCCATTGCGCAATCCGAACCCTTTCATGAAAAGAAAATGAATGGTCAGTTTTTTGTATACCTTGCGTGTGTGGGATGGCCAGCAAACGGGGGAAGAAAAAGATGATAAATCCAAAGTGTTTCGATATGACACTATCTGTAGGTAGGTGTATGTACGGGGTGGATAAATAGGCGGAGTTCGAATCGAGTAATAACTTTTCCGGGAATTTTCTTCACCAAAGATTTTCCTCCTTCCGCGATATTCCGGCCTACATCCCTATCCTTGTGATGGCTGGGTGCGATGATATTCCTCCAGCTCCAGCACAAACTTCACCTGTTTCATTGAATTCAACACGAACAAGTAAATACCGGAAGTGATTAATTTCTACTTGAATTAGCATACCTGAAAGCAATTAAATTTCTAAAATTACTTATTACACGCAAGACATGACTTTCCAGTGAGATCTAACGAGCCCATCAAAGGCCCTTCGTCCTTGTTCCGAATTTCGAAAGCGGGGGGAAACGAGGGCATGTCGGCGTTGAATTTGATTTTGAAAATGTAAGAAGTTTCATCGGAGATAATTGATTACGAAACCGTACGAAGATATTAAGGGTTGGTGACGGCACTGAGGTGGACATGATATAGACTCCACGGTCGAGTTGAAGGGATGATAGAAGCCCTTAGGCAACACTGTGCCGAAGGTAAATAGTAGACGCGCGTGTTAACATTTAGGCGAAACAAATTGCTAGCCAACAATTAGTGGCACAAGTCAACCACAGACACGACCCTTGATTGTAATTTTCCGATTCAATTTCAGGGGATGAAAAACGGACGAGTGCAGGGAAACAACAATCCACGGTTTCGATCGTACTGACTGCGAAATATTTTTTCTGTGCGAATCGGCAAAATTTTAACGAAAATTATTTTCCAGAAAATATTTTACACCGGCACCCTCGAACCGCTAACACCTTACGCGATAGCAAGAAGACGGGTAAAGTTTTCAAATTACAAGAAGTACTTGGCATATTACAAGGTAAAGTTTTTCGAGTGGGCTTGCTGCACTTTAATTGCTTTTTGCATTAATTTCATTTCATGCTTCGGGTACTTTACCCTACATGGTACAAATATAATTTCTTTTCCTGAGGGTAGTCTTGATTTAGCTCAGTTATATGCTTTGCTTCTGCAGGTATATCTGCAGTGGTATAATTAAAAAAAGGAAGCTATTAATTGTGCTAGCTTCTTAGGGAAATTAGATAAAATGTGAATAGTAACAGGATAATCAGAGAAAGAAAGGGAATGAGGGATTTGAACTTCCACCCAAAAAATATTTAAATTGCACCTGATTATTAGCCCAAACTTTTTATCAATTTAAAAAAACAGAGGAAATGATATCAAATAACGTTAGGTGTTGAATATGACAATTTTTAAACTGATTTCTAGTCGATTATAAAGAAAGACCTTTAAGTCAAATAACTATTCCATACCCAAGTTATATGTCCGGATTTGTAAAAGTACACAATAATGTTACACCCTCCTAGCGAATATGACAAAATTCTAACGTCGATGTTTCGATCAACATAGGTATATAATGCTCATAGAAGCAAAAACGAGTTAGAGATCTGATTGGACCTAAAATATTTGTCGGAATTCGTGAAAAAACACATATAACACCTGACACCCGCTACCCATTGATTATCGGAAAGTGATTTGGAGATATATTAGGCTTAACAAATATGTCGGAATTCGTGGAAAAGCACACACCTTACATCTTCTTAATATCGGAAAACTTGTAAATCATTTTTCAGTCGTTTAAAGCGCCAGCAGATGTAAAACTTATTCGATATGTCAACATACCTAAAACAAAAATTAAGAAATTCGTGAAAATATTCAACTTGAACCCAATTGCCGAGCATTATTCCAAAATAATTAAAAAAAATTATCAAACGCTTTTTTTGAGATTCAATTGAAGAAAATGGTGCTAAAAGAAATCTCAATAACCTGAAATTTTTAAAATAAGCTGGGTCAAACTAGCTGTCGCGATTAATAGCTGGTCTCTATTTCACAAGACTTTTCAAGAGGAGTATTATCTGCTACCATCAATTCTATGCGAGCCATTGTTCTCAGATTATTGGCCAGTGATACTGCAGAAATCCATAACACCATTGAAATAGCCACCCAATTCTAGTAACGATTCTTTCTAGAATTAATGAAACTAACAACGATATGCTCGCTCCTTTCTCACCAACTATTTGATGATCTCAGCAAAAAAGCACAAAATCATTCTTTACGAATAGCTCCCGAATAGGAATCAAGGGAGCATACAAAAGCATCTCGTTGAACAGTGCAAGAACGTGACTGGATTCGATCTGGATGTGAAAGAAAAATCGAAACGAAGAAAAACTGTTTATTATAAAACTTATCAGCCCCGACCCGGAGCCCTACACTCCTCCTCCCACATACCTTCACCCCATCCACAGCCCCATCAACCCTCCACAACCAAAATCAACGTAACAAATGGTGACTAGCCAACGAAGCCCCTACTTCAGGCCTCTCATCATCCATCCGAACACTTGACCAACTCGATCATCCACCACCACTCCTTCTTTCTAGCCCCATCCCCAACGGGCAGTAGAGAGAATTTTTCGTTATTATATCTTTTTCCCTATCGGTGTATTTGTGTAGGTATCCTACTTGTCCGCAAAAGTTGTTTCATATCTTTTCTGTCCGACAGTCCCGTGTATCCAGAGGCTGTCATATAAAAGAGCACCTAGGGTGGTACACATGGCCAACACACAACTTGCCACTATTGTTATTGTTGAGAAAATTGTTACAGAATTTTTTTCCGAAAAAAAAACCCGATAGTAGCCCAGTACCGACCGGGCAGTAGCGTACGCCTCCTTTTCCACCTCGTTCCGCCAAGGATAAAGTGCTTGTAGATATCTGCTTCGTGACTGAAATATCTATAAACTTGGTTCGCTTTATCCTTCACCACACTAAGGTTCCATAGTGCACGCCGAAACAGGACAGAGATATGATAATTGCATTTTGTCCAAAGGAGAAAGGATGTAAAAAGAAATATCCACGCGAGTACAAAAATTGGAAAAAAAAGGACTAAGAGAGAGTAGTGCGAGGCAGGAAAAAAAACAACGATAAAAGGCAAGAAAAATTAGAAAAACTTTACTCCAGCTTGAAACAACAACAAAATGATAAAGAAAAGTCCATCGTATCGAGGGTGGAGAGCAAGAAAAGGACGAGTCCTGGTGGATAGCATGGAGCGAATGTCGCTACGTACAACAAGCATGATGGCGAGGATAAACAATGGGAAAAATACTATATTTTATTTTGAAGGATAAAATCCGCCCAACATCTGTCCCATCCCAGCGCCATTCGACCTCAGAATTCCTGCTGACGCTCACCCTTTACACCAGCTAGCTACGTTTCACTTCAACCCGTGTTGTTTTTCTCGAAGTATGAGTGTGTTTTATCGTGGATTTTTATAAAGATGATTGTATGCGTGAATTTTCTTTTTAAGGATATATGGGAAAAAATATACAGCCCTCGGCTTCACATAGCTGAAGAAGGTATAAACGTATCACAGCCCTTTCACGTTGGACTTTGGTCAAGAAAAAGGTGGTAGTAATCGGTCAAGCTAGCCCGGGGTCCACTTTAACGTTTATCTTAAGCGAGAAGAAAAATAAATATTATGAATAAATGGATTTTACTTTTGGAGTGTTTGTCTGGACAAAGAGAACGAAAGGGTCTTCCTTATTGTTGGATATTCAGAAGGGTTGTTTTCGGAGTATGCGCTTTTTTCCCAACAGCTTTACGTATCCCGTAAGTAAAATCGTAAAGTATTTCGGGAGAAAAAAATTTCTTGGTTTTGGGGATGATATCAGATGAGGTTGAGCCCAATTGTAAGCGATGTCATGAATTGCTTCCAGAGTCAAGCAAAATTAAAAAAGTTTAATTTTGATTGAGTTTAGCTCTGTTTCGCTATTCATAACGGTATAAAAACTGTAAGAGACACTATGATGAATTAATATTTATGTCTTTGACAAGAAGTACCCCTTCAGTAACTAATTGCATTCAGGTTCACGTAAACTGACAGTCTTAAAAACACACACGATTGTATGTCGATGCCCACAACACCACATTCGAACAGGCTACACAGTGGTGCTATCACTCTTTGACACGCATACTTTATCCACATCCAGATTGTTCAGGTTACTAGCAGTAAACATGGCGGACTTACCAATGCGATTAGAAATTCGGATACTCGATGTTACCATTAAGAGGACCCAGTTATTCTGAAACTTCTTTTAAGGTATCTTGTACCTTGTAGTGAGAGTGTGACGAGGAGGAAAACGTAGCGTTTTAGAAGAATCATTTTCGATTCTAGATCTCAATACCATGCACCCAAAACCTAAAAACTAACCTAAAAAATAACGCTTCAAATATCCTCCTATAATTGACACCGTAAGCTACACCGCACCCTCAGCATTAAACACGTTCCGGACTTCAACCAATAAAATAATAAAGTTGCACTCAGATGTCTTTTATTTGCTTATTTGATTTTACAATTGAAGATTCCATAGAAGTTAAATCGAATTCTATCAAACATGAAAGACTTTCGGAATTCGTGAAAACTAGAATAACACCGTACGCCACACCCAAGAGTCGTAATATCGGAAAATAAATCGTTTTATTGATTATATTTAAGTCTTTAGGGGTGAAACTGAATTCGAGATACGAGTACAAAAAATATAAACAACAATATAAAAATATTAAGTCTTTAGGGGTGAAACTGAATTCGAGATACGAGTATAAAAAATATAAACAACAATATAAAAATATAAACAAGCACCTTACACTTTTACCTTCTTAGGCGATGAATATCACAAAATTTTGAAAACTGTTTTCAGTTGCTTTTATTTAAAGACCCCGCAGATTTAAAAAATAATTCGATATGGCGACATAACTAAAAGAAATGAAAAAATTGGTGAAAATGTGAAAAAAGTAATTTTGAATAAGTCTTGGCATTTCTCAACCAGACAATTCCAAGAACTTGTTGGCATCCCGCTAATGTATAAACTATCGAACAAGTTATAAATGAATTTCATAAAAATATAGTAATAATAAATTGGGAAGATTAGATTGTAAGAACTAGGTATAAACTATTAGATATAGGACATTGGATTACACATAAATTTTTGTTTTCCTACTCATTGTTAGTTGTTAAATATTTAACTTTCTTACTTGCTACCTCCTTTATGTTTTTAGTTTTATTGAAATGTTATGAGGTTTTTTCCGATCATTTTCCTTAATTCAGCCAATTCAAATGTTTTATTTTCCTTCTCATTGTTAATTGTTTAATATTTAACTTTCTTACTTGCTATCTCCTTTATGTTTTTAGTTTTATTGAAATGTTATGAGGTTTTTCCGATCATTTTCCTTAATTCAGCTATTTCAATTACGAAATCGTATTAAATCAAGCCACTCTCTACTTTTTCTAAGCTGTAAAAATATCTTATCTGAACTCCTCCAATAATATAAAATCATTGCAAAAAAAATATAATACGGTCAATAAATTAATGTACGTATGAAAATATGACTTCGATATCTCATTAGACCCAAGAAATATATCGGAATTCGTGAAAATATACACAACTACTCTTTCGATTAAAGGAACATTCCGCAATTACCAGCACTGAAAAGGCGTTTCCATGTGATCACTTATTGATTCTTTCTCGATAAATTGTCTTAGAGAAAAAATCACTGTTCGCTGTTGTTATCTGCGATGTATGTAAATCAATCTCCTTCATAAAAGATATAATTAAAATGGAAATAAAGTACTCACAAAAGTAGTAGATGCTATTTTAATTAAATACAACGTTCGATGAAAGTACTAACATTTTAATGAATGGTTTAAAAAAAAAAAAAAAAAAATCCGATAAACATGCTCTACCCATTGTGATTTCTTGAAATCAATTTCGCCGCTATATGTTCGTACCTTCCCAATAAATGCAATAAAAATCAACTTGGATCGCATAGCTCAACCCTTCACATAAACTCTCGTTGTCGTCGTTTCGGAAAAATGTTGTCATTCCAATAGACAGATAAAAATAAACTCCCAATGAACATATTCAATTTGATTCGGCGAATGTTTGCGAATAAATTGCAGCGATATGCAAAAACTGGATCAACAACGGCAACAACAACAATTTTACAAAAATTTTCAGTATGCAGCCCATATCCTTTTTAACCCACCCCCTTTCATATAAAATAAAACCGATCGCCATCCCCCAATTTGGAGTTCTCTTCTTGTCTCCAAAACGATGGCAATTTTTTAGTTCTGCCTCCTTTTTCATCCGCCATCCACCCACCCCCCGTTTATTTCAACGAGAACCATTTTTTCCGCCCGTATAGTGAAATTTTTGCTTTTTACCAAAAACTGGTAAGCAAAATGTACGAATTTTTGCCCGGTATGTGTCCTTGCGCTCGTATGCTGTGTATTATTCCGGCAACTACTGCATATATTGCATATCCTTCATGCAATTGGACATACTTTTGTTCTACAGAGAGCACACATATGTCGTGCAGGGATTCGATATGCAGATATCCAGCCGTTTGTGCTCTGATTGAATGACTGCTGTTGCCGGCTTCAAAAAAAAGGTCAAACAAAAGCATGAAATAATAAAAAAAAATTTGGTAAAATACTGCAAAAATTGCAAAAAATCACAAAAAATATTTCAATCCAACGTGCATGTCAGGATATAATAAAATCAAAGCAAATACGAGAAAAATGTACATTTCATGTATTGGCAATTTTTTTTGTTATTGTAACGTACGTATTGAGTTTTTGTTTGCGACTTTTCACACAGGCAAACTCGCTTCTTCCTAGGAGCTTTGTTATATTTCACGCGAAAAATTGAAAACACTGACAAATGAAAATGGTTGAATATTTATTGGAAAATGTCACACGGACATTCAAGTCTTTTAATCGAAGTTAAATCCAATTTACAGACTGTAGTGACTTGGTACAGTTTAATTATATTTGAATGTAATTTTTATTCGACATGTTCATATTAAACTGATACGAACTTTTATGAATATTCAAACTTCCAAACCTTATGCGAAAATGTAGAAGACAGATAAATCTATGATCTTCACTATGACTGTTCTTGGCTGGACTCCGCAATCTAAGATACCATACTCCAACGAGATTCACCTACCTATCTACCTTCTGGTTTGCCGAGATCGGAAAATGTAAGAAGAAAAATCTTTCAACTGTCTGGGCGCGATATGGGGAAATGTCCTGAACACCTTCAATTCGGATATGAGCTATAAGTTACTATTCGATTCGCAACTCAATCTAAGAAAAACGTTCCAAATTCTGCCTATTCAGTTGGCGCATGTTTTAAACAAATGCCGGGCTTTGACCCCCAAAAAAATACAGTTCAACCCAGACTGCTGCCAAATATTTATCAGAATTCGAAAAAACTTACACAATCACTTTACACCCCTTTACGGGCTCAATGTAAAAAAAAAATTCAATTTATTTTTGGGCGATTATATTTAAGCCCCTTGGACGACAACGCGCATTCAATATATCATCAGACCTATGAAATATCTCGGAATTCGTGAAAATGTATACAAGCCCGTTACACCCTCTTCGGGGTTGGATATCAAAAAATCTGCAAAACGGTTTCTATCCGCTTATATCGAAAAACTGAAGTACATTTAGTACTAGGCCTAAAAGATATAGCGATATTCGTGGAAATGCAGAATAATAATCGACCGAAAACTGAAGTTCATTGAAGAACGTACTCCCCACGTACCCCCCAAAGTACTTATAAGCACATAGGATGAAATTTTTACTAGTTACCAGTTAAATTAAAATTAAAATTAAATTCAAATCCGCAAACATATTTAAAATTAGAGTGGAAGTTCATTGGGGAGGCACGTGGGGAATGAACCTCCAACTTACATTTTTACAAGCTATCACATAAATTAAAATTAACATTAAATTCAAATCCGCAAATGGATTTAAAAACAAAATTTTAGCCCAGGAGAGTGGAAGTTCATTGCGGGGTACGTGGGAAGGTACGTAGGGGGTACATTCGTACCCCCCTCACACATACCCCCTAACGAACTTATGAGCACATAGGCTGAAATTTTTACAATTTACCACTTAAATTAAAATTAAAATTAAATTCAAATACGCAAACAGATTTAAAAAAAAAATTGAGCTCAGGCGAGTGGAAATTCATTTGGATAGGAACGTACCCCCACCCTATTTTTACTATTTCCTTACATCTCCGATTCGGACTCAATTCACACTAAGTTAAGTTACTACACAGGCAAATAAAAATGAAAGGCTTCTGATGGCGTAGTTGTTACAATTTGTTTAAATATCGATTAACGACTGAATTACATTTACTCAAGTTACAAAATGTACCGTATCCTTTTTATCACAAGCATTTTCTTGAAAACCTAGTCGAGTCCTTCCTCAAAATTCCAAATTAATATGTTAACCCATGTGCATGAAGATTCCAATTAGTTTCGCACCAATCGGACAATATTTATACTCTCCCATTACTCTATGTCCTGCGGCAAAGTAGCGTACAACAAATCAGTCAACCTGTCCTTCCATATGTCCAAATATCCACTGATAATCAGTACAGTTATCTTATTTCCTTAACTTTTGCGTGCATTTCATGCGTATCCTTCGGCTCGAATCGTCCTTCCAATCGCACCCACACATTCATTTCGACTGTGAAAAACATCTCATGTGACTAATAAATCCTCAATTACAAATTATCCATACGGATAATGCCATAAAAATGTAATTTTCTTGGTCTCGTCGTGACTTGGGCGAATTTTCGGGGAAAAAGTCGGAAAAGCAGGGAAAAGTACCAGCATCAACTGGACACACATTAATACAATCGACTATAGTTACAGTACCTAGAGGTTATATGACATGACATCTGTGACCTTTTAATCTGTGAAATTACAAGCACTTAGTCTGGAATAACAACAACAAAAGCAGCATGAACCAAGTCAGAATAGAAGAGTAGCGCAATGGCAGAATTACAGTAACACCAGCACCACAAGAGTGTTACCAAATCTCCCCAATCGCAAAGCGGCAACACTAAATCAATAGGAATCGGACATAAATTAAGTCCTTGTATCTTTTTTTTTCTGTTCCTGTAAGCTTCCCATTTTTACGTTTTCTCGTATTTCTCGGGATTCGGCGTTGCTTTTGCCTGGCTTATTAAGCATCACAGCATGACAGCGTCTCTGAATTTTAAATACCTTCATCCCCCCAGTACTGATTCGACCCTTGTGAAGAACGCCTCCAGTAGCATTCCGTTAGCGTAAGAATAGCCTTGACAAAACCCACCCTCCAGCTCCCACATCTAATGGAATAACTTTAATCGTTGATTATAATTGCAAAATAAATCAATCAATGGCGGATATTCCTTAATAAAAATTGACACGGAAAGTAAAACATAGATGTCGTGCTGTGTTTCGGGCGCAATCTCTCGATTATGTTCAAGCAACTCCACCTATCTGTGACAAATGCAAAGTAGATTTGGGCTCGATGGAAGAAAAACGTTTCGAAACGAAATAAACAGAATCCCGAAAATTTCGTATTCTGAAGACGTGGTTTAACCGGGGGAATGGCGGCAATTTTAAATGTTAAGGACAATAACCGAAACATTGTCATTTATTGAAAGGCCGTTGTGTTGCGGGAAGAATTAAAACATGGCTGGAGGTAAATTGGTTAGATGAGTCGGGGGTTTTCATTATTACGCGACGGATGGTAGACGAAATGAGCAAGTTTATGCCAGGAACGGAATTAAATTCTACCTTTTTCGCGGAGTTCAGAGTGAAAATTACGAAATTTATATTCGGGTCACATCGACATTTTGAATCCGTCCACTGGAAAATTTCATCTTTTATGTTATTGAATGGGGGTTCTATGGTAAATGGACGGAAGGATGGATCTCGGACATAAAATCATTATTCAGGTTTAGAAGATTTGGATTAATGCCACTATAGGTGGAATTATAGTAAGCGCAACGCGTGCCAGTTCAGCGATGCGACGCGATGACAGCTGATTAGATGGCATGTTTGTGAGAGCACCCAGTTTAACTTCATTAAAGATGAAGTAGCATTGCGCAATGCAGCAAACCACAAAACTTTGCATAGGACCGCAGTCGCAACAAACCAATAACATTGAATCATGTAGGTGAATCCCAAGTGAATCATGTTATTGGCTCATAAATGAACCATCTTAGTTTCTCCATTTGAAATTCGTATCCAATGCAATAGAGTTTTTATTTAAAATGAGTCAACTCATTTATGATAAACATGAGAGGGCTTAACTTTTCTGACCTCTAACTGCTTTCAGAGGAAATTCGGCTGATGCAATTAACCCCTTATGATTTAATATTATTCTTAATAATTTTAATAACACCATAAAAAATTCAGTAAAATAATTTTAATCCAGTAATAAATAATCCAATTAATAATTTCGCATGTTGTTGGAAAAGCCAATGAGTGAGTATCAGAAAATCCTTTAAATGCACTATTTTAAATTTTAGTACAGGTAGAGCTCTGTAGTATTGCAAGTGAAAATAGTTCGGTTCGAGTTCCGTTGCAGTACCGATGTCTTTTACAGGCGAATTTTTCACAAAGAATTCAATTAGAGTGAATCTTCTCAGTTTACTGCATACTAGTTATTAGGTGTTCAATTTGTCTGTTCGTTTTTTACGAGGCCTCAAACAAAATTATTGCATGCACATGTCCTTTCAAATAGAAATTACTGCCACACGTACATTATTAATAAAAATTTCAAACGCTATTCTCAAATTAGTAACATCATGAAAAAGCGTAAAATGCCGCTTACCTTCAACTCCCTCCTAAATAGTCAATTATCCACGCATTATGGAACACAATCGAGTTGACATCTTAATATTTGCATTACATAGCTATTAGCCAATATAATGCTAAGCGTCTCGTATTACTTAACACGTAACCCCGGGGCGTATGCAGAGTTCCATTAAATGCTCGCATTACAGCAAATCCTACCCTTGGCTCGTAAAACTTGGGGTGCGTATTATTTCAAGTCATATCAACTTCCATCCAAATACTCGGTATCTACCCGATGTATACCATATACCCACCCTTTTCCGGTTCAGTGTGTGCTTTATTAATTTCACGATTTCACGGCTTTATGTTAATTTTATTAAAAAATTCTTCTTTTTTTGCATACCATCTGAAATTTGATGATGCGTCACGTCGACTTATGGGATTTTCAGCTACTTAGTTTCTAAGTAATTGGCCGCTTAATGCAACGCTGTGCGTGCATTGATTTATTTTCGGTTTGCTTTCAGCTTAATTGCATTTTTGTCCTTTCCTTAAATTACAGAATATCATTGTGCGTTTTGCTTAACATATCGGCGAACACCTAAGAATCGGACAACGTACGCCATTCACTTGGAGATTTTCTCGTGTTTAACACGCTCTTTACGGACTTGAGTTACCTGGCCAAGGTGTAGAATCGCCTTACCGACAAGACAGTCGAATCGCGAATTCAAAAGAAATTCGCCCAGAGCAAGTGTGAAACGGGCTCGAATTAAACCTGTAGACTTGTTCCGAGTCCGAGAGAAGGCCCTGCGTGAGGACGCCGGTAAAGGAGAAGAAGCAATTATGCCCTGTGAGACAATTTATGACGTACAATGGACCAAGATCTTGTTTATCTTCAGCACCTCTTATATATGCTCATATGGAAATCATAAACTTGGTCGTGTGACATCCAAGCAACGAATATGCATTTTAATAAAATACACTAAAAGGTCTATAAATCACAACAACCGTGCGGTTTACGGGAGGGAAAACAACAACACTGCGCGGAAGACGCATCACCTGAGATCGGAGCCGAGAATTCGATTCTCGGGAATCTTTTGTGTTTCTAGACGATCTTTTATTGGGCTAATTGTGTAGACGATGTGAAAATTAGTTTATTATTATATTAGTACAGCTTGTATGTAAGTTTTGTTTATTTAGCCCGATTGATTCGCTTTTTTCCCAGATCCTGTTTCATCCCGGCTAATATCTTGCTAGAAAGAGCCTATTCCACAGCCCTTTCACCTATGATTCTGTGTGTACCCACTAGAGATGGGCAAAGCAGTTCCTTTCAGTGAAGTACTTCACTCCTAGTCACTCACTTTAACGAACGAATTCAATGAAGTATTTCCATTGAAGTGTTTACTTACCCACTCACTAATCATAGATCGCGTTTACGTGCAGACTAGACCAGTAGGAATAGACCGAAAAAACCAGTTTGATCGTACGCATAAACGCAAACCAAACCAGTCCATTTGGACTGATTTTGGTCTTGATTTTGGTCTTGATTTTGTTAGGGACCAAATGAAACCAAACCAGCCTCGTACTGTGAAAACTCACATATAAATGCAAGAAATACCAAACCGGTCTATGTAGACTGGTCTAGTTCGCACGTAAACGCGACCATAGTCACTGGTCGTGAAGTACATCAATTGAACTCTTCGTTCCTTCGTTCAGTAGTCACTAGTCAATTTAATTGAAGTGTTCACTCACTCTATTCTCTTCTAACAGGCGTTCTTTGAATATTCCTGCGATTGATGTACCATATATCGGTTTTTAATTTTCTTGTCATGTAACAAATTGAACTGAAGTTCACCAAAATGAGCGAGTTACTTCACTCACTCACTTCAATGAAGTGTTCTTCATTGTAGGTATCTACTGATATAAAATTTGACTGGACTTCAATTTCCTTCTAGCTTATTTTGTTTTCCTCTTATATATTCAATAGTCATACGATGAGAGAAATCTCGTTCTCTTTGTATTGCCTGCACTCAAACAGCTTAACTTCCTTCGCCGTTCGAATTCATTATAATAATCCCTTTTTCGAAATCCTTGAATAAAACAGCAGTTTTCATCGTACCCCTATAAACCGAATCATCATAATATTACAATTTTCCGTCACCCTTTGTTTGCGTTACTTTAAATGAAATTTTGGTTTAATCGAAACTCCTATCTCAATCACCTTTTAGGGGTGCAGATTAAAAACCCTGCGTCCACCATCACGACAGAGGGACAAAAAAAAGTTTGAAATCTTAGCCCACTAGAAAATTTCATAATATTCAACCCCCCCGGAGTGTTGCAACCCCAAACGGTGTAAATTTTAAACCATAATTTGTTTAAAACACTTCTTTTTCGACTAACACGAAAAGGGTTCTTTGATTTATTTGGCTTTTAACACGCACACAGTCGTACCGCAAAAACAGGATACTGTGAAAAAAGTACCCACTATACGCGGTATCTCGTATATCTTCATTTAAATTTTATGCGAAGGCAATAACCAGAATTCTGTCCCACTTCTGGGACATTTTTATAAGCACTATATGAATGTGTTTATTTGGCAGCCCTTCGCATGTTTTGGTATATTTATATAATTTTTTTTTTTGTTTTTGAGTTGATAGCATTTTTTTATTTTTATTTTGTTCTCGCTGTTTTTCATTATATTATTCAACCCACTCCATCCATCTCATCCCTCTTCCGGATTTATCTGTTGGCACAAGGTCGACATAAAGGGAAATGGATAGGAAAAAATCACTTTGTAAATTGTTGACATGCGAAAAAATAGCCCCGCAAGGGATGAGCGAGGGTAGTAAATAAATAATAATGGAACAAGTGGCATCTGTCAAGGCAACAAAGTGTGAAATTATGGAATAAAGGGTCCTGGGTGGATTCAATTTGTGCGAAATTTTGATTTCAGCGTCATAGGGAGGTTTTCTGGTTGTTTTTTTTTATCTTGGGACAAATTTACGTATAATGGATGTATGAAAATGGAATAAATAAAAACTTGACGAAAAGAATTTTTATTGGTTCGAGTAAAATTTCAACAACTGAGACGAGGATAAATGGAACTTGGTGACCGAAAAGATTTTATACTAATTGGCACTGTGTAGGTATTCTAATTGTTGAAATTCTTAATTAGTTTAATTGTCGTTGATAAGCCATTCGAAATGAAATAATTTGAATTAAGAATGATTTATACTTATAAATATATTTTGCAGGATAATATGAGAAATTTAAAACAGTAACTAGTACTCTTCTTTTTGATGCTTTCGAAAATATACAACCGATAAAAGGTTTGTAATTACAATTTTTACAAAGACACAATTCATAAGAATGTACTATCTACGATAAAAGAAAAATTACATTTCCTGTTTTGTTGTCCAAATTAATAAAAGTCTGGTGTCTTCTAATAAGAACCTCCACAAATGGATCAATCCTTCCTCGGAATTCTTTTTTTACCTCTTGGCTAAATATTTCCAGCACTAAATAAGCTTTGTTAAACTTAATTCATTCCGTACTGAAAAAAGATACTGGTTCAATATTTCGAATTTAGTACTGCATGTATACCGCATTAATGGTTACATTTTGTACACAGAAAAAAATTTACTTTGGGAATTTAGTGCCTGGACGTATTTTAAAGGACAAATGACAAATAAGATCAATCAATACATGATAATTGGGGAAAAAACCGGATATATGTAGGTCGAAAAGGAAAGAAAGTATAAAACACTATACATGTTTATTGTGAAAAATGAATTTATTTGTTTTAAACCCATAAACTTCACACGCTATAAGCATTATTTTCTTTTTAAATTTTAAATCTCATCTTAAACAAAACCACGAAACAACTGCATTAAACAACGAAACGAATAAATTAATACGTATCACAAAAAACAAATTACTACGCTTGATTTATTAAAATTACATGCTAAATGCGTAATTTTATACACAATGACAAATTTTACAGATAGAAAGTTGGAAATTGCATTCGGTGTTGTAATTTTACTTTGAAGTAAATTTCTGGCGAAAATGTGTAAAATTCAAATCTTAAAAATTACTTGTTATTTTGTTAAATTTAACGAAAATTTGTAAATTTTCTACATCAATTCGAAACATTTTACTGCTTTAATTCTAGTACTGACTAGAGATGAAACGAAATTTTCCGTACCAATTTTTCATTCGAGCGAAAATTGTTAGTGGAGAGTAATTTTCACAAAAATGTTTACTGTGTAGTTATTAATAAATAATAATATAAATAAGAATTTCTTAATGTTGTTTCTACAGCAGGTTTTTTTTATAGACTTTTTTGAAGACAATATTTCATTTTTGATTTTGACTAAATGATAAAATACTCATTCTATGAATTCAGACATGTCACGACGACGTTGTAGTCACGAAGACTTGGTAAAGAGAAAAACATGAAAAAATGTCAGAAATTCTAAATTTTAAATCGATTTTCTTACCCCTATTATTTTCGATTAAATACCATAATAACTATAGCATAAAATTGCGAAATCATCTAGAATTTCAATATTCGATCAGTGCCAATTTCCCAAGAAATTTGTATATTTGTATTTACAGTTCCACTGCAGAACTGAAAAAAGGATTGAAGCATAACTGCCCAATACATTTTGTCATCCAATAACGATTGAGTATTGATAGAACAAATTGCTTCTTAGAAAATGGCCCAAAGAAAAGAAGCCAAATATTCATGTTTCTTTTTTAACGTATTAAGTTCTGTAAATTCTGGGAAGTCAGAATTCAGTTTTTAAGTGTATTCACTTTGACGTTAATTTTTCCTTTCTGCTGGCTTTTTCCGAAACTTAATTCATACACAATTAAAATTGTCTGTTCTGTAAGGCCAGTACCTCAAAATGTTATGCATGTTTTAATAGGGTTATTCAATAAGGACATAACAATTATAAATTTAAACAATTCACAGAATAATTGCGATAATATCCAAACTATGCTCGTTCTTAAACTTCATAAAGATAATAAATGTAAACCTTGACTGAGGTTTTGATATTGACAGACCACCAAAAATGTTTAAGGGTACGTTTGCATTAAAATACAAAATGGTTATGAATAACCCTATATTTCAGGTCGATCAGAGTACATATATGTATAGTTTGAAGTAATTAGATAAAATCACGACTGCGTTTTAAATCTTATTTTAATATTTAATGCTGATTATGTAAGAATTATTATATTTACGTGTCTCTAATTTTTTTTCCAGAGATAGCGTAAGTACACACTTACGTGCATCTTAATTCTGAAATGAATGAACCACTTTTCGTATTACTAAAGCTGTATCAAACAACAAAATGAATTTTTTTTCCAAAAATCATAAAATTCAAAAAAAAAAGTTCTAATGACGCTTATTTGTATATTACTAACCTTCTCATCCCACTAACCCAACTATCAAAGAAATATTCTCGAAATCCAAACACGTTTTTAACCATCCCACCTTTTATGAACTCATTAAAAACATTTTTCATATATCTGATACGTAAAAAGGTCCATAAGCGGCGAATCATATTAATGTAGAATTCATAGTTTACGGCGACCACAACAAAATTATATCTAATAATAATAAAAAAAAAATCCGACAAAGTGCTTGTTAATAGTGCGATCACATTTTTTGACAAAAATTTCAAAAACAATCTTCCAGCGAAGCATTTTGATTTACGGCGATCGTAAAGACTGTCTCGAGATGCTTTTAAAAATTAACAGCTTTTCGAGATTCATAATTTTTCTGTGGTCCCATTAAAAACGAACGAGTATAGTTCTGGAGGATCTGTGACATTTGTTCATCTTTTCGAGAGAAAAAAATTTAGAAAAAACAATTTTTTTTAAAGAATTTTTCATATATGATAAGGAAAAGAGTCGATTATGAAAACATAAAGAATACACCAAGATCACGAATGATAGTTATGAGACATCTAAGGTGGCACGATGCGGTTTTATCCCTTTTCGGCTTATCTCTCTGTTTGTTTTACCTCCGATTAATCCCCGGGTCGGAGCCTGTCAGCGCCCCTGGGATAAAAATGATGGGATATCTGTTACTGAATTTATTTCGATCCTTTGTAGTTTTACCGATCGTCCAATAATTTCAATGGATCAATGGAAATATGTTCGCGATCAGAAGCGATGCATAACATTCCCCTACTGTGCGACAATGATCGTTGCGTCGCGTACACATGTGACTCGCCAACATATCACCGGGAGAATATGTAGAGGTACCTTCTTACCTGAGTTGATTTTTTCGGGGGTCTTTTTTTATCCACCCGAAGTTATGTTTTAGACAGTGTGTTGTGGATTCGTTAAAAAAAACGCTACCGTTCTTACTCCACGAGGAGATTATCTCTCGTTGTCCGCGATGATATGATGCATCTTCGGGAAACAAACAGAAATTTACATATGATCATAATGGGGTATGATCGTGGGCAATGATATATGATGTATTCGATGACATTTTTCCCGGGAAAACAAACTGTTCGATTATTTATGACGGAGATTTTGATTGAGGAGTTGCTGCTTGTTGTTGTTGTCACCTTGGCCATTGTAGTATTTCGGCGATTTATAGATTTGATATTCGAAATTGAAAGGGGTGATTTGTTCGGAAGTTACGGAAGAACCAGTTTCGAAAGGATTGTATTTTATTGCGACGGTCGGAAAGTCTTTGTTTATTCGGCAAGAACTTCACTAGTTAGTCTTGCCATAGGATTTTTGAGTCATTCACGAATTATTTTTCAATAAAATCCTTTCGTCCTTGGGCAAAAATTCACTTAGATGAGGTTCTTCTACTACGGATGTATTAGTCCACGTAAATGCCTCTTGCTAGTTGACTACCTACTAAGTAACCTACTTTAAGTACTCAAAAATCTTGTACATACATATGTATAAGCACGAATATGATTTAACCAAAATACTTCCAGTGAACAATACCCTATAGTTAACTGGTAGATTAACAGTGCTGTAAAATAAATCTTACAAACAGTGAATGAAAATATGTCCGATGTATATCGCGGTCATCGGCAAGTGGCTATTTATCGCTTATGTAGGTTTACAGCTTGGTTAATTATCTAGTTAACTATCAGGTAGGTCCTAGTGTACCGTTGGCAATGAAGTAACTCTAGCATTACTTCAAGGCCTTGGCCCGATTTGGGCTGTTGTACCATTCATTATTATTATTATTAACTATGAGGTAGTAATCACTAGTAGTATTTCGGGTAATTTGTTCTAAACTATCGGGTATATGAACTGGAATTTAATAGTCAACTATCGGATATCGTTATCGAAGAGTACTGAAGACGGCAATACTGAAGGAAAGAAGTAGAGAGTCACACGCATGTACACCGATCCGAAGCACATAAGTGAATTTTTTTTCCGAGGATTATCAGTTTTATGTGGAATATTTAAGATTGATACTAAGGCAGACCTACCTCGGAACTAACTTTAAATGTCTTACTGAGGCCTCTCTCTGCACTTTGGTCAGCTCTAATTCTGACAAAATGGTATGAATAAGCTACAAAAATATTTAGAGGCTTTGAATTAATTTTATTCAATTTTTTAAAACCTTCTAAAAAAATCTCTAAAAGACTGCACTTGATATCCAACCCTTTACATCAAACCATTTACAATAAGAGATAACGATTTTTTCAAGGTATAATGAATTTCGAAATATGAAGCCCTAAATCTTACAAAGATCTACCTGACGGACTCATGTGTGTGTTTTCATTTACATTCATACCTTTAACTACAATAGTTTTAAACTTTACAAAATTCAAACTTCTAGCTTAAGTTGTTCTAAAGCTATTGGCCGCCAGTTATATCAACCTTTTTTGCTAATTGCCCAACTATCATAGACGTAGTAAATTTTGCCCTAACTTCAAATCTTTAAAGGCCTAATCTAAGCCACTATACAATATTTTCCGTTCACGAGTTGCGAGTTATCAAATAAATTTGCGTGTGGCGGTCAGACGGATAAATATTTTTATTATGATATTTTGAAGTCTTTTAGTTCCAAAACTACAAGGTAAATAAATGAGACACTTCAGGTTACTGAGACATAGAAAACAAAATGTTGCATGGTAAAAGCGTTCCTTCCATACTCTCGATTCCCACCTCTCCTGCCTCTCACACCCCTCTCCAACCCAACTTTCTGTAACCTCAAGCTCTTCACAAGCTATATGTCAGAAAAAGCGTTTTCGTACGGTGGTCAGACGGAAAAATTTGTAATTCCCATTTTCAGGTTACTAAAAGATTTTGTATGGTATAATCCTTCTTTCCTGACACTCCCTTCCCCGTCTCGTCGTATTGTTATCTCAAAAAGTCAACAAAGGCGTTTGTGTACGGTGGTCAAACGGACAAATTTTTAAATTGATATTCTGAGGTGTGTTTGTTCCGAAATAATGAAGTAAAAAAATGTCTCAACAAAACCCGCAGCTCTTATTTTTTTTTTTATTCTGAATTATGTGCATAGCCGTCCCAGTTTGCAGATCTCATAAGTGTAGATTGTTTCTTCAGGTGTCTATTACTGCAAACATTCTTAAAAATTTTTATCTCACCTACATTCTATGTGATCATGTTATGACGCATTCAATGTCAATCGTATAATCTTATAAAAATTTTAATAAGTACATGCAATACCAATTAGTCGTTTCCAAAACAATTTTATCGAGCAAAATATATTGCGTATTTTGTAAAGGCATTCGAAAATAAATGGCAATTAATTTTCTTATACCTATACACGTATCGGGGAAAAAAAATTCTAAACATTATATTCCATAAATGAGCTTCAATGATTTTTAACAAATATTTTTTAAACGAATTGTAAATGCCTTTAAATCAAAATCTCGTTTTTAGCAACTTGTCCCAACCATAATTAAAAATCTCGGTATAAAAAAAAACTTGATATGTCGTCCATAATATGACATCAATCAGCATAAACAAATTGAGATCATGAAAAATACGCGAAAGCGAAAAAATTTCCATAAGTATCCATAAAATGCTCGATTTGGCGATTACCGCACACGTGAATCGTAAAATTCTGTAACTCCTTTAAATCACACATGACTATAAAAAGTGTCACCTCATATCAGGATCATTCATTACAAAGTGATTGCCGCGCACGGTCGCTTACCAGTGACCACCCCGCACTAACCATCTACTCCTAAGTTTTCTTTAGCCCCATAAATGTCCACTGTCCAGATCACTCTAGTGGTCTGCATATTTTCCTCCCTAAAATGGTGCTGGACAACTTGAAGCCCCGCGTTCTCATCTCAGTTTTACGTGCAATTAATAAGTGCAAATGCAACCTGTGCGCGCCGTATGTGCGACTGCGTTCAGGTGTCGTACGCCGAACATTAAGAAACTTTAGACTTCTTTAAGTTAGTTCGGTGTCTTGGTCATTTGAAATTTGTAAGTTGAGCTGCGCTCTTGCCGGGGTTTTCTTAACAAGGTGGAGCGCTCGCACTATGTCCAACCGAACGCAGACACTATCAAGGCAGTAATTAATTAGATCAACCGGTCCCATATCATAATAAATTGTTACGTCCACTTACCTTTTTGAATTATAATTTTGCTCGAAGTTCGAACTGAAACTGTCGGCCAAACTGGTTCGAATCCTCTGCGGACAAATTAACATGTCATTCACGGAATATCCTCGGTCCTAACATGACGAGAAAATATTTTGTTGTCTAGACAAAAACTGTCAAAAATTTTATAGCAGATCTTTTGCATAAGTGGTGCAAGTGCATTCGAGTACCTACCGTGTAATTATCCTAGGAAGAGACTCACAAAGCTTTGATTATACGAAATTTTCGTCCAATTATTGATCCTGACGTTTGATGGACTCTTGGCAAAATCTTTTGACATACAAATTGGTCCGGATCCATTTTAACATACCGTCTGCTGTTGCTGTGATGACACGTAATAACGCTGCCAAATAACACTTCCCAATACCGCAGGGTATATGGAGGAATAGGTACCGATTCTTTTACATTATGATGGACCAATTTGCAAGTATGTAGCCACTCTTCTGCCAAAATCCGGTATTGAAAATTTCAAATCATTTTTTTTGCCTATTGTTCAAATTAACATTCTTTTTAGAGACGAAAAGGATCTTTCTCTCTGAAATTCGTCTTACTGTAGGTCCAATTTTAATATTAAACACAATAAGACCCGGACAATATCCTGCAAAAAGAACGCCGTAAGGATAAGGCCTGATAGCGAACAATTGTAGGAAATGCAAGGAAACAGGCAAGTAATCGAGGGTCGTTGAGGAATTAATCATTCGAGAGGAGGTAATTATTGTATTCCAGAAACTGTACCCTCTTTCGGAACGACGAGTATAAAGCTAATTATTCATACTCCCCCTGCTTAATACTTAGGTCCATTTCAAGTTTCGGATATTTTCGAGTCATTCTTCGTCTGGCAAAAAGAAGCATTCAAACATTTCGCCGCGACCCGCCGGAATATACAATACGTACAGAAGGGATGATTGTTATTTATTTTTAAGGGGTGAGCGTAAAAAGTCATAATAAGTTTTATTTCGAACATGATTTGGAAATAAATTTAAGTAAGAGAGATGTAATTAAATTATTTGATTGTCTTTTTGACTACGTAAGTGCAGATGTTTTTTATAACTGCTACAAAATTTTAAATGTTGAGATACTATGACAGAAAAATTTGAAAATCAGTTCCGAGCACGTCCTTCTGCCGAAGGAGGCCAAGAAGAAGCACTTACCTTTACACGTACTCCAAAAAAAATGTACAGGTTCCAATGAAATGTAACTATTTTGCTCAATAAATTCATTACTCACCTCTTCTAGCTTCCATGGGTCAATATATCAAATCCGGCTCGACGGATCAAAAAATGTTCGATTTTACTTGACAGAATTCAGATTTGTAATGTCTTAATGATGGATAGGTGAAATTCGGAAGTTACGCAGAGCTACAGCAGTATCAGATGGTGTGTTTTCTATCTCTGGAACGGCTTATACAGAAACGTGAAAAAAGTTTATAACAGCGCAAGAAAAAAAATTAAAAAAAAAATATATATCTCATAAGAACCATTTTCAACATTTTTGCTTTTCAACCGCTAACAGGGTCTAAAAGTGTTAAATCTTTTTTTTACGAATTCTGTCGTATCTCTTAGGTCTGATAAGATGTTTAATTTATTTTCATTTTTCTCGAGCTTTCTTTTTAATAAAAGAAGAAGTTTTTGAATATTCATCCTATGGAGGTATGAGAGGGTGAAATAGGTTGTACAAGTTTTCACAGTTTTTTCCTTTCCCTTGGGTTTTAAATCTCGTAATACAATTATTTTGACAAACTTTTGTATATTCACCTACAAACTGATTTTAAATTGAATTCAACGTCAAGGAGGTGTACAGGGGTGGAATTCGTCTTCATAAATCTAACATATCTCTGATTTGATACCGAAATGGTCTTTTTACTTCTAATGTCTTTCGTTATAACATCCAAAGATTTATTTCAGAATTCTTGTCACATCCAATGTGTTAGAAGGGGCTTGCATACATTTTCACGAATTGTTACATATGTACGTCTAAGATCTGATGACATATAAATTATTTCTATGCGGTTTTGCGGAATTTTATGAAACCACGTTATAACTTATTTGTCGATTTTCCGAAATTCAACCCCAAAGAGACGTCCAAAGGAGAACTAAAGAAGTTCTATACGTTTTCACGAATTTCGTCATATCTTTTAGGTCTTAGGAGTTTTTCAATAGCCTAAAAACAAATTTCGTTATTCTTAGACTTCTACTCCTTGTCCTAGGAGAACTTAATTTATAAAACGTACTTACTTAACAATATTTCTTCTTCATTTTAGTATCGGATATTGTCCTAAATGACAGTAAAGAATTAAATCTATGGATTATTTAATAAATAAATGCTATTATTTAAAGAAATAAAGAAATAATATTGTTCTTGTTATTATAGAAAAATAAAATCGGCGTTAATTTTCCTGAAAACATCCTACATACCCCCTTTTAATTAATCATTAAGGACATGAAATAAAACATTTGAAAAGGACATTTATCTTAGGCTTAACTCACCACTCCTCGTCTCAAATTCCTGCTCGACATTAGTAGCGCCGAAAATCTTGTCATATCTAATTAAAAAAATTAACATGTTATCTCAAGCCATACCTTTACAGGGTGCCAACTTACCCCACCGCATTTTTTTCTTCCAACTTGATTATATAGAATCTAACCAAAACCACCGAGATCCGCCCTCATTTAAACATGGGCGCCATAAAAAAACTCCAAAAAATTCACCCCCATCATCCAATCCACTTGCATTCACATTTCTCCCCTTCTACACGATACTATGGTGTCATTATTTCTTCTCACTACTTCTTCTTCATGTGCTTCGTTCTTTTTTTTTATTATCACTTTGCACAAATGCTGTCTTAAACATAAAATAAATTTTTATCCTTTTATTTATTCTCACATTTATCCGACATTCCCTTTCGTAGAGCGCGCTACAACCCCATCAAACCGGTTAAGGCCGCATCGGATAAGGGTGTTCGAAAGGGGAGAGTGTTGTGAACAATATTAACAAAAAAAAAAAAGCGGGAAAAATAAATGAATAGCAACAAGGAAGAAGGTGAAAAAATCTCCTGGAAAAAAAATCCTTACTGTAGGTAATGCAAAGGTATGGCTAGTATATGGAGGGGGTGGCATTCCGCCCAGTTATAGCGTTTTATGAACCTCCACGAAAAAGTTTTCATACTTCCGTACCTGCTGGTCGGTTGGGTGGGGGTGATGAAGAATTTTTTCCACCGTGCAGTTCTTTCCTTCGTCCTTTTTTTTAGCAGAAGGATTGGAGGTTTTTAAGGACCCGTTTGGAGTGAGTTGGGCCTTCACTACGGGCATTCCTACAGCAAGCCGGGGGTTGGTCGATATACAAACATTTATAAGCCACGCTGAGGATGGGGAAGACTACGACAGTATTCACCCCCCAAGACTAAGGGTAAATATTTTGTGTATGCGAACGGCGTAGTGATGTGATATTGCTTATCGTAAATTTTGATATCAAATTTTATTTTATTGTATTTTTCTTTCCTCTTGGTTGCTTTCGTAGCTTTTATCTAGACGTGTACTGGCGGTATCTGTAGATGCGAACAGGGTGCAGGGTTGTATAGAGGGAGTTGAGGTACTGCGGCCGATATAGAGAGACAATCATCCTTTTGGGTGGGTGGCTCATGTTGGTTTTGATATGATATGAACGCCTGCGTCTTTCGTCCTTCGGATGGTGTGTATGCTCTTCGGGGTTTTTTTTTGTTATACACTTTTCTCCTTCTTTTTATTTTATGTTATCCGACAGGATATACACGAAACATATTTCTTCTTTACGAAGGATTTATCGAATTCAATATGGTGGAAAATTATTTTGGTCCGTTTCTATACATATTTATGTAGTTTTTTTTTGTTCGTATTGCGTTAGCTACACCCTCTTCAAGTTTTGGAAGGGTTCGGTCTGTA
Organism: Beris chalybata; assembly: GCA_949128065.1. Taxonomy (NCBI): domain Eukaryota; kingdom Metazoa; phylum Arthropoda; class Insecta; order Diptera; family Stratiomyidae; genus Beris; species Beris chalybata. The sequence continues at coordinate 15,517,974 of OX421896.1, read as the reverse complement.
GGTTTTCCAAAGATAAATGCACCATTATGAAAATGGTGTCCTGTTGAAGAATGTTTATTGCGGAAACGGTTAAAATTTGAACAATTCCATCGCTTATTATTAGGTGTAAGGGAGACCGAGACAGGTGTAGGTAGGAGCAAAGCATTTTGAAGAGTTACTTGATTTTGAATACCTTGAATCGAAAAGGAGTTTGGTAAATCCAAGTAAATTTTTCAAATATAGTATAACAAGATCTTCAGTTCCTATTTACATATTTTACGAGTAATTAAATATGTCGGAATTCGTAAAACGTACACAACCACTTTTTGGGCTGAATATCATGAAATCTGTGTATGACAAAACTTGTAAAAATCTGTAAAATCCCTCTTTGTTGTTTAGAATGAACTCTCTAGCATAAGCTCTTCCCACACTCGTACCATGCTTTCCCTATCAACAACTTTATTATTGTTCGATACCGTTTTAATGGTTCCATATAGCTGTATTGTTTTAGCTTTCTATTTTTATCAATTGTCAAGAACGAAATATCCTTTATGTTTCTTAAAAATAAAAATCGAAACCTTTTTTTCTATCCTCACGTACTAATCATCAACCCTTCATTTTTATGTTTAAGAGGTCTACTAAAGTATTACTATATCTGGTACGGTTCATGATCTGAAAAACTCCTTTCCCCGCTTCAGTGCTCCAACTCTGCTTCAAAAAACTCAAAATTTAATAGACAACAACTCTAATAAACAAACCACCAATCAACACCAAATTTTAATTTTTTGGTAGATTTGGTTCAAAAGATATTGTTATCCAAAGTTCACCCCCAACGTACCAAATACCATCCTTCACTGCATTTCAACATAAAAGGCGTTCAAGACTTCTACCCAAAAAATAACTAAGACTTTTGGAAGATTTTTCTGAGTTTAAAAAATGTAGAAAATAAAATATCGACATAAAAATATATTTTTTTTAATATTACATACCCTACGGTATCGACCCCTCCTAGGGGATTGAATACTAAACCCCTTAATGGGGTGTAATATCCAAAATGCTTAAATCTGTTTTTTCTAGGTTGCTCTTTAAACCTTAATTTAACAATTTAAGTTTGAAAGAGCAATCTAAAAAAAAAACAAAAATATTCGATATCTCTTTAGACCTAAAAGATATACCGGAATTCGTGAAAGTGTAAAAAACCACTTAATTTGATATCAAAAAAATTTAAAAAAAAACCGTTCTAGACGCTTATATAATAAGCCAGCAGATGTATAATCAATACCTCGATACCTGATACATCGACCTGTCTAAAAGATATAACGAAATTCATAAAATATTTATTCAAAACCTCTTCTCACGGATTTGTCTCATCTATGAAAATCTTATCGTTTTCTTTTAATTTAATTAGTATATCTACATATATGTACTAAGTTTCAACTTTGTAACATAAACTGTTTCTGAGATACAAAAAAAACTGCACCACTACATTTCTAAACGCATCAATAAAAATTTTTGAGATGCCTCTAGACTGGCTCTATAAAGTCGTCAAGAAATAAAAATGAATGAGAAATAAAAATGAGAAATATTTTCTCTCCTACCACATCACCCCCTACATCCCCATTTATGTAGTCTCCTGGTCTTACCTATTCTAGAGTCTTAAAAACAAATTTTAATCCTTGTCTAGGCTCCTAGCATAACTTAAGTGAACAAAAATCTAGAACCTCTTCAGATAACTCTCATGCAAAGGTCCAAATCACATGACTTTTTAGACAATAAGCAATGCACCTACCCGTAAAGTGAGGAACTTAAAGTTATGCACACCATACTTTTTACCATTTGAATGTTAGGAAAACATGTAGCTACCTCGCTAAAGTCCTTCAAAAGTGGATGCTTGTATTCGCCTAAATTTTACAAAACTTTTTATGATAAAGTTTGTATTAATAAGCAAAATCACTGTAATTACTTTTCGTCGTAGCTTCCCTATTAAAGAAATTATTTGATAAACAAATTGTAGTACAAAATTTATCAAAAATGGTGTAATAGAGCTTGGTTATTCTTATAAAATAGGACTCTACAGCTCTACATATATCTTTTGAAATTCTTTTATTGTATCCCCAACAAAAATATAATTAGAAGTTCAGTATTTAATCTAGGCTAGCATTCGATTGGCTGTTAAACGATAATGTTATATGGTGGATGATGATTGTAAAATACCAATTTTCAATCAAATTTAATGCCATCCTGCATTTATAATCTCGTTAGAATAATAGTAGCTACCCCACCATTAATCCATTTCCACTATCTCCTCCTAAACAATTTTTCACACATAATGCGATCTTATTTCTTATCCGAAACGATAGTTCTAAAATCTTATCACGTATCGTTCCTAATGCTAAATTTTATTATTTTCTGAATGGAACACGTCCGACCTGAACCCATTGTAATGGAGTTTAAGTATGCATAATGCTAAAAGAGCTGCTGTCGACTAGCAACAACCCAACAAAAAAAAGCCGAAACAATGTGAAAAAGCCTTAGGATGAAACAAATACAACATATACCAAAAATAACTCGTTCGTAGTGTTCGAAATGTTAAAATCGTGTCATAAAATAAGAACTAACTCCGGAGAATTCGAATCCATATCGCCTAACACTCCAACAAATTTATTGTGGTTTAATACGTGATCGTTAAACCTTTGACAGATTGTAATAGCCTTCTTATAGGTTTCTAGATTTTTATACACTTCATATGAACTTACGTAAGAAAGACCGTTTCTTATCTTATACACGATATTATTTCCCGAATGTGGTATCTCTTTTGAATTCTAATTATAGTTCTACCATCGAAAATGTCCATTCCCACACGATATTGCAACCATTTCGGATCAGTTACTTGAACAAGCAATTGTCATTGTAATCCCGAACATATGTAAACATTTGATCATATTCCCTGATATCAAGACTCTGGGACGCTAACACTAAATTCCTTGCGTAATGGCAAAATTATACGGGAAATCCCTAATTTCAACAAAAACTTACTACAAGGGAGTGTGCAAAGGATTATTTTGCGTTAAATATGGGTGTCATATCTCAGTGGAGTGTGTCTGAGATCATTTATACAGTAGCGTTACCGAACAATACAAGACCAGATTCTATGAGTAGGAAGGCTATACAAAATACACAAAACGTTCCAGGGAGCTCTTATCCTGGGTGACGAGAACATTATGCTATCTCTGCATGGAAAATAATCAGGACAATATAACGAATGGCAAAAATAAAACGAAACTGGGAACAATTTTAGCCCGGGATGTTGGTAGCTTTTCTTTCAAACATTTGGCAGAAACGGTCTGGAGGACTCGTTTTCGGAGAATCAACGAAATCTTCCAATCATTCTGATGGCAATTTTGCTACTTGTTCGTACGACAACTACTCATACACGTGCACAAAATCTAAAGATAGAATATATATATACATATATGTTTTTTTTGGGGGAAGCTCCTTTATTTTTATTGTTTTTTATCCTATCCCGTATACAGAGTATACGTTTGTTTCCATTTAGCTACCATATTTCCTTCAGTTGAGCAGATTTTGCCGTCGTTCGTCGAATCTTTTTCGGTATTACTTCCTTGCAGACTTTCACCACCCACTCACTCATCAACCACCTCGATCCACCCTTCATATATCCTATCCATACTCTTATGACGGGAAAAATTTTCCCGTCCTACAACACCACACTTTCGGAGGTCTTTACCAAAATGTGGATCCAATTTCGTTTTTATTACGAACATATACTTGAGCTGATGGTGCACATATAGTAGTCGGTACTATTCAGCAATGTGTACACTGTACAAATACGACGAGTATGTTATGTCGGATAAATTTCTGCTGAAGATATGGAAAGATATAAAAATCCATGAATTTCAGTTACGATTTCATCTTCATTTCTCGAATCTTGGAGGAATGATACTGGCGGAGAATTCAATAGACGTTACGTTGGTTTTTTGGCGAAAAACCGAGAATATATGTAGCGAATTGTTACGATATGAGTATTACGTATAGTATGACGGTATGTACTGGGAATATTGGCGGGATTATTTGAAATGTTTGCATTGAAGAGAAATTGGTTGGCTTTTATCGCTTCAAATTAAGGGATTTTACCGAATAAACATGACAACGTCTTGGCTTTTATATTATCTGCATAATATTATAGAAAATCTGTGCAAGGATCAAGTTCGTTCTGAAATAGCGTAAATAAGACAATAGTCAACGAATTTTCCTACTTATGCTTAAATTTTATGACCGAAATAATTTTTATTGCAACCTTAATGTTGAGTAGAAACTGTTCAAAAAAATCAGTTGTAATAAAATCTTATGTCAGTTTTGGCATTATTGGTTTTAACATTGTCTTTAAGACCTCGATCATTCACGAAGCGTCAAATTCTGACTACAGTGCAACCCGGTTATAACGCACCTTGAGATGACCACAAACTTATAACGTTATAACCGATAGTACGTTATAACCAACATGAAAACCTTTCACATTTACGCATGGGGATTAAAAAAAGGTACTGTATAACCGAAAGTACGTTATAAAAGTGCACTTTATAAGCGGGTTGCACTGTTATAGTAATATATTTCTAAGTTTCAACTTTCTAGCGTTCGCGATCTCAAACCCGTGCCCGAAGAAAAAAAATTAAAACAAGAATGAACTCTATAGGTACTATTTATTAGCGGTTATTGAAAATTCTGTGAACAATATTGGTAGGTGCAGAATCTTAGAAAGTCAATGAGTTTTTGAACGTAATTATAGGTATGGCGTTGAGATCTAATTGTTAATTCCAAAGTTTCGACAAGTTTCTATATATTTCAAAATAGATCAGTAGACAGTATAAAGTAATGGGTGTGACCTCTTTCAAGGATTTTTGTAAAACAGCTTCTAGACGAAGTGTGGGGATTTTTCTATTGAAAAGAACTACTTGCAAATCGCAAGCATCAAATGGGTTAAAGGTCTCAAGTAGATGTCAAGATGAATTTATGTTACCACAATAGTTACTGAAGAAATGCAAGTAATTTCACTTACTTATCCAACACCGTATTTCAAAAGTAATTAAGGAACGACTTAAAAATATGCACATCTCTTTCCAGTCGTTAAAAAAAATTCTTGGACAAATATCTCACCACTAAATGATGACATTAAGCCCATCCTCTCATGACAATAAAATGTTCTGAAACAGTTGTGACTACAATTTCCTCAACAAGCACCTTCTGCCACTCGAGAAAAATATACAAAATTAATGAAAAGGATGTCCCCAAAAATTCTGCACGCAGAGCAGACAACAGGACTTAAGTAACCGAATAATTCAGATTGAAATTCATATGAAGGGATGACACCCTCGAATTTAATCCTCAACATACAGGTTACCCTTTGCCGTCATCGCCCTCCTCATATTCCTCAATTTTTTTGCCAAATCACACCAAAAAATATTTGACACTGGTACAATGCGTAACTAAACAAGTGCACAATTTCACACTCAATAGGACGCACCATCATGCAGCCAGGAATTTCTTAGAGGTGAGGGATATTAACAATGGGAAGTATGTAAATCTCTGACAACGTCCATAAATTCAATTTATAGCCGAAAATGTTGTAGTCGGTACACGATAAAAACGCTGCACTCCGGTATGCTTTCAGCGTGTACTTCATGTTCTTCTTTATAGTACACAGCTTCGAGGTCCGCACTATATCAAGGGATGATGGTTTTATATATGAAAATCTGGTAGCAGGGGATTAACCAGAAGCCGAGTACAAAGGGAGTCTATTCACTTCCAGGATACCATAAATTCTGAAATCTTCTCAGCCAGGCGAATCTGCTTAGGGTTGATAGTCGCTTTTCCTAAAGTTCATTGTCTGCCGAAAATTGAATGGCGAAGAACTTGAACTGTCTCTCTCGAATCCCTACACGGTGGAAGATTCGATGAAATCGGGGATGTGCAAACAAGTGGATTTCATCTTTTCACCGAAAGATGACATATGCGTACAAATAGTGAAAATGTTTAGTGCAATGGATACAATTAGGTGTTTAGTCGTGCAAGGTCCTTGCCGGAATATGATACCAGTTGGATTTCACCATTCTTTCGATTCTTTGCTTCAATGGAATTAATGCTATTATGGCTAATTTTTGGGTTGCAATCTGGGTGTGGTGTGGTGTCGTCAAGTAATGATCTTCCAGCAAACAGAGAAAAAAATCTCGGAAAAACAAATTGATGATTTGATTAAGTGGCTAATGGACAGCAAAGGGGACAACACAGTTTTATTAATGATTGTTGAAAATTTCGATTTTTCGAGGGGAATGAGAAAAGTTTCCTTTCTGAACAGTACCAGTAAAATAGTCCTATTTTAGCAATAATATAAACTTATTTTGCTTGACAGATATTAAACAATACAAAATTCACCTTTGCACAGAGAGGAAACCTTAACCAAAGCAACTATTTAACGTATGTTGTAAGATATTGAGCCACGTAAGCTAGGTACAATTAGGGTGGATCTTTGTACCTCAGGAAGTGATTATACTAAAAAATTGAAACTAAGTACGTATATGTAATCGTGTTACAGAAGTTATTGAAGCCAAAAAGTTCAGTTTGTATTGGGGTACAGAGGTTATCGAAAAAATTGACCGTGAAAATATTTTCTAAGCTTTCACGAATTTTGTAATTTTTGTAATTTTTTTGTAATTAAGAATATTCGAGGCCTAATAAAATATCAAATTCACTTTTACGTCTTCTGACTTTATAAATAGTTATCAAAAAATTAATGTCGGAATTTAGCGATATTCAACCTTTAAGGGTTTAAGATTATGGCTTTCGATTTAATCGACTAAAAACCGGTTTTAGAATTTGTCGATATTAATCCCCTGACAGTTGGTACCTTTGTTTAAATTGTAAAAAATTAGAAAGTAAATGAAAATCTGTAAAAATGTGTGACAACCTAAAAAATAACCAGGAGACTACCCGGAACGTTATTTCTATAAGCTGTCAAGTCGCTTAGTAACCTACCACACTGTATCTCTCAAATAATAAAATTGTGCCCAGAACACCTGAATACTCTCTTCTTTCGCTTTAACTCACAGTTTTGACCGACAAAATTGTCCAACCATCCAATGAAATTGATCATCATCAATGGCGCGACAGCCCAAATCGGGTCAGGGCCTGCAGGATACATTGGCTGTAGTCATCTTGGTTCAGCGCCCGCGTCCTCCAATTTGTGCATCTAAGAAGCGATTTGCAATCTGCGTCGTCCAATGAAATTACAACTTATTTTTGTAGTAATTTAGGATTCTTGGAAGAAAAGTTTTTAAAAAATAAATAATATAAGTTCTAGCAAGAAATCATGTAGCATCTTTAGTCATTATACCATAATAACATCGTCTGATAATGTACTGCAATTGTCTTAAGGACACACATTTTGTAGATTACAGGGTATAATTTTGTTGAAATACCACGACCTCAGGTGCAGCGGCTTATTGAGCCAACTACAGGGCTTAAGAGTTGAGTTATCCTCATACAATACTGTGGTACCAAAAATAACTCAAAATTTAAAAATTCAATATCTATCTATTTACGTGTTCCAACTCCCTACATCCAGGCTAGTTACTATTTTGTACCGTGTTGAAATTAACACCACTTAAAACCACTCATTAATCACCAAGCAACCAGGCAAAAATGCGTCAACAACTAAATTAAAATCTTAACAGAGCATCATTAATATCTTAAAAGACGGAAAACGAATAACCCTTTATCATCCATCGCAATTGACACAAAACTTAACTAATCCGCCGAATGTTGTATGTTTCATTAAGATGTTTAGTCTAACAACTTTCGTTCGTTTCAATTTCTTTTTCCCCGCGGATCGTTTCTTAGCAGTTCGTTTTGGAAAATAAGTGCATATGCGTGGTATTAAATGAAGGGCAAGTAGTCACATCTCATGCACTTTGATCTCTTTTCTACAGTTGCAATAGGCTGACAAACAGAACTGAACTCCAACTCCAACGACCCTTTTTATGTTTTCGTCAAAGATGAAATACGGAACAGCTTGAAGATTAATCAGTTTTAAGACATTGAAAACAAACAAATATTAGAGCTAAGACACCAAACGAGACACTGTGCGATAGGGTAGCAAGTTTGAGCGGTACAGATTTTATTGACGAAATTCTTTCCGGGCATGGATGTTAAATTTTGCTCCAAGAAAACAATTATGCAATGTTAAAATTAATTAATAACTTTATTTATCTATTAAAGAATATTAAGAAAATGTAGCTCTTGTGCTGTCTAGCAATCGATGATTTTAACAGAAATAGTCACTTCAGTCACACTAAGAGCACTGGAAGACATACGATTTTTAATCGGCCGATTGTTCAGTTGAATAGATATGAACTATGCTGTTGCATAGAAATGCGCACACCAATCGGTTCGATTCCTCCAAACTGAAAAGTTGTATAAGACGTTTTCCTTTCGATCGAATAGTTGCCCAACTATAGGTGAACCTTATAGCCGCAGCAACTTATGACGATCCGAACATACAGCAAATTAAAATCGTTTACAATTTAGTTGTGTAACAAAATCTGTCTGATGTACTTTATGATTTTTGTGCAATGGTATTAGGTAACTATCGGCCGACATCCTACAACTATAAATTTATATGTCGTCCACATAAATTTAGTGCTTTCGTTGTCTTATTTTATTCGCAACTGAAGGAGCACTTTTATCGGACATCTGATAAGGAAATTCTCAAAATAATTCTGCAGCTTTTTCTCTAACAATACCCCCACATACAATTTTGTTCTAAAGTTACAACACTTTGTATTCCATATTTATATGCATTCATCCGGGAAGAAAATAGCTACATGTAACGATAGAAAGTAACACCTTACTGTCTGTACAATTTAAAAACTAAGGAGCTGTTGCCTTCCAAACTAATTTCAAACATGAAATTGGCCATGAAATATGCATGAAAGCAAAGTGCATAGTACAAAGAAATTTCGCATAGTTTGCAAAGAAAATGTTAATATTCATAGAAATACAGAAGCCAAGGGAGTGTGTTCACATTACGAGAAATGTAAATTTGTAACTTTGTAAGTCCACAGCCGAAAATGAAGCCAAAGGGAATATTAGTATAGCCAAACTCTACACAATATGTTGCCAACTCATTAATTTAATTTATTCAAACGATGTAATATACGCATAAAGTAAAAATTCTCTATAACGAATTCGAAGTGAAAATGAAAAAAGCGCTACATATACAGAGAATTTAATTTCAGTAAATTCTTTTTAAAATAGCCGGTGAAACAGAAGAATACTATTAAAAGTTAAAAAGTTTACACTATGAATAAAATATTGGAATCGATTTCTTTTTAAAGATATTGAACTGAACTTAGTGGGTAAGCCGTTAATGACAGTAATGTACAGTCCAGTCAATTTAAGGATAGAAAGTTCAGGAATAAGGCCTGAGTGTAATAACAGGTGCTAATAATTTTTAGTGCTATTGATTGTGACATGATCTACCAGAATATTGAGCAGGAGTAAACTTATAATAGTGTCAGTAGACCATGGCAACCCGGAGAACCCATTTATCAATGACATCACAGAAAAAGAACAATCTTGCAATATCGAATAACAAAACCGTAGAAAACTCTGTACACCTCTACATACTTCTCACACACACCATCGAATATGCTGGAATACTGTCGTCTTAACACATGCATTATAAAAGCGTCGCAGACACGGGATCAGTTTTTCTACTGTGAAGCGAAATGATGATCGGTTCTAACCGAAAGTGTTTGTAAAGGGACTTTCATTGCTCACCGATCGACAAGCAAATGTATTCGGGAGGCTTTGACATATTTGTAATAATTCACTTTCCTACTAGACTAATATCCAAAAATCCTGAAAAAAGTTTTTAGGCGATTTTATAGAATTTTCAAGGGAGTGAAAACGCTACCAATATCAAACCAGATCTAAGATGTGTATTGGTGTTCATGAAAACTTATGCAACTCCTTAACACTAAAAAGATCTAAGAGATAATATAACGAAATTGCACAGCAAAAGATACCTATATAATTTTTTTATGTAAATTACATTGCTTACTACATAGTTACATTGCTTACTAGTAATGTAACTTATATAAACAAATTACATATACTCACCAAGGTTCAAGTTTTTATTATAAACCGTTCCAGAGAAAGGAAAAACACTTCCCGGGACTGTATCATACTACCCCTATTACAAATTATTTTTTCAGACAAGAAACCATTATATGTAGGTATACTTCAATTCTTAGCTTAAACATTTAATCTTCAACGTTTCTCGAGATATAAGAATTGGAATGTTTTCGTTTTTACCCTCTCCCTCCTCACAAACAAAATTCTTTTTCCGCCGGGGTCTATCAGGCGTCAGACCGAACTCTCGTATGAATTCTAAGATCCTCTCTGAAATAGTTTTTTTTAAATAGAAGTCGTGATTTTTTTTTAAATTTTTATCCCTCCCACATCTTTAAATAACAAACTAATAACTTTTATACTCAGCAAACATTCCTTATCCATCTCTGGCATATTGTTTTTTCCCTGCTCTCGAAACACTTCACTCATATCGAATATTTTTTGTAAATTGTCTCTTTTTTATAGATCTATATAAGTTACAAGTTTCAACTTCCTAGTATAAATGGTTCCTGAGCTAAACGCTTCCACCATCTTGCACTGATAGCCCCCTCAAAATTGTGACTAACTGTACTCAATCTGGAAGGGAGTGATAGGAAGACTTAAAACGCGTTTCCGGACGCCGTAAATTTATGATTAAAATATAAAAGAAACATTTTTTTGGATGACACATCGGTAGCCCGATCTGTAGAGGTTGTTGGTACGACATTCTTTTAGGTACGACAACTATAAAACATAACTAAACTAAAGTACTTTTCGCTTCTTTAAAGCCTTGCCAAATGTTTTCTCTCCGACGAACAAACTATGGCCCATAGTCCATGCACATAGCAAAAGGACTTCCTTGAATTACGAAGGACCGAATTATTTATGACTTTAAAAAAGTTTAACTTTTACCGGAAGCTTTTGCATCGGGAGTAGAGCGAGCGTAAGGTGCATAAAAAATAGAATAGTGGAAAAAATGAGTCGAGTGCAAAAACGTTTACTACAGCAAGGAATCCTTACTCCATATACAGGGACCTCTATCCAGAACTATAGATCCCGGCCAGGACTTCTACTGCTGCTAGCAAGAGAGAAAAACTTTTTGAGTGAACATAAATTCCGAGAAAGTAAGCAAAAATCTAGAAAAGTTAGTTCAATTCCATTCCAGGATTCAGCGACAGCCGGAAAAATGCCTTCGCTCTATTCGAAAATGAATGCACTGAAATTAATGAAAAATGCCCAGAGCGCCCAATTCAAACTCGGATCGGGTAAATTTTAATAATGTTGATATGAGACCAGAAAACCCGGCCATAATTCGACAAACAAGTGTTTTATTAAAACTTGTACTTCCTGCGATGTTGTCGGGGTGTTACACGCGCTAAAAGGGATGTCAGAATTGTCAATGCGTGTCAAATTGATTGCCATTGATCAGCCCCCGGTGTTTATTCACTGCTCAGTGGATGCTATTCCGGGAGGGATGACTGCTGGTATTGGAAAGCAAGGAACTGAACGAAATGTCTCAAGGGGTCGTATGTCAATGCGCGACGGACGAAGCCGATATTACTTTTGATAAATGTTCAATCAAAATGTGAGCATTGGAGAAAATGTGACTGTCATCTCCGGTGTTCGAAAGGGCAGATTTAATTGGACAACCATTAGCCGGTCATATGTTCAAATTTTATCCATTTGATTGGAAAATTTGTTCGAGATGTGGGAAGTGATTATCGCTAATGGATTGAGGATGTTGGGAAGACAATCGGAGTTGTAGCGCAATCCTGTCCGAAGTGATGTCGTTATGAGGTGGCTGTATACTACCGAAACATGAAAGTGTGTTGCATTGGAATCCAGTTAAGTGCTATTTCATCTATATCGGAGTGACAACAGTGGTGTAAGGAGGAACACTTACCCCACCTGTAATTCACCAATTCAAAAAATAAAATATATAAAATTCGAAACTGTATAGTTTTTAATTAAATGTGTCGCAATGTGTTGACTGTAAAAATTTTGCTCAACTTCTTCTAGTTTTCATAGTTCGCTAGTTGAAATCCGGCTCGACGGACCAAAAAATTAATTTCCATTACAATATGTAGTTAGGTCTAGGCATTCAATGCTTGTACGGATACGAACGTGTTTTGAAGGAACTGAATAATTTTTTACGGTTTTGAGAAACTAAAACCTCTAAGACAGTCGTGGGAGTGATGCACATCGCCACAGCGATACCTAATCCAAACGGTCTTTGTAATTTATTCAGCTTAAGCTGAGCCGTTTTCTGCTTTGGTTTCTTCTACCAGATAGATGGCGTGCAAGTTTTAATGGACCTAACAATGACGGTATACATCCAATAGGTTAATTTTGTACGCAGTCCCTAGTTCTTGGCGAGAAGGGTCCTGCAGGTCAAGTGAGAGATTTTGGCCCTTCTCAAGAAATTTTAGCATTCCAAATGAGTTTTTCATCCAGGATGACTTCCAGGACTTTTACCTCGCTAACATACTCTAAAAATAACTTGTCCTTCCATCTACTTTTGGTGAATGCAACAATTGTGATTTTTTTGGGTTGATACCCAAACCTTCTTTAGTACACCAGATTGCTACCTGGCTTAGAGTACTTTGAACAAGATCTGCCACCGCTTCTTCGTATTTACTTCTATCACAATGTCGGCAAGGACGGTAGCGTAACCCTGTACCATGATTCTAGATTTTATTAAATCCTGAAGAAGCACCTACTAAGCACCAGAGAATGAATGATAGTACCCCATCTTGTGGACAGCGTTTCGCAGCTGTGACTATGGAGCCAGCTAGTGTCGAAGCTATTTTTCTGCGTTCTGGTATCGCCAAGATCCAACTGCAGGTTTTTGGATCAATGCCACGCTTTTGTGTAGCAGAGTTTAGAAAAATAGCATGATCAGATCTCCGCGATTCCACACGGAACCCTATGTTCAAAATGACCAACAATTTCTTAGCAATTTTTCTTCCTCAAAAAAAAAAACTCCAATAGAAAATTCCAAAAAAAAAAATCCACTACAACCCTGTCCATCAAATAAGATCTGCTTTTGATTTTTATAAATTTTCCCTTCCATTTTCAAATGATTTCAAACGGAAACCGCACGAAAAGTACGAAAATTTGGAGAATGGCTAAAAGTTTTCCTTGAGAATTTTTTTCCGAGCAGCATTTTGTGGGTAATCCGTTTAAAATCTCAGTAATCTCTCGACTTTCCCTTTACCCGAATGTTTTTACCTCAAAGGCATATCTTTTTCTCGTCGAACTATACACTAGTCCATCCACTACACATATAAGTTGAAAGGATAGTCGAGGTAGTATACCTGGTTTGATGGAAGGAACCGATATAGAAAATATCTATAAGATAGAAAGCCAAAACCAAAAGTGGTCAAAGGAATGAGAGAAGCTTCGTAGCAGAAGAAAAGAAAAATAATTTCTATGAAATTCCGTTGGATAGATGAAAGATGCAACCAATAGAAGAAAATTCTTCTTCCTTTCAAAAGGTGCACTTCGTTTTAATGGAATTGTTCAAATACTAGAATTGAAGTGGTACAAGGGCGGTGGCAAAGAGATATTTTCGTATTACATTTTTTTGCTCGCCAGGATTTAACTTTCAATAGGGAGAGTAGTTTTGGTTTTTGTTTTTATAAGGAGATGGAGCTTATCTAAGTTTTTTGCAAAAGGAATCACCTTCAAAAATAAATTAAAAGTTGCTAGGGTTGACTTTTAGTTTGGATCAAGGGTGCAGAGACAGAAAACTACGATAGAATTTAGAATCTTAACACGATCCATCAAATAAATGCATAACTTTTTTAGGAACTTTTGAATATCACGGTTTCCTTGATATTCTTCATATTCAATGTAATTTCTGGAAATACTAAAAAATTGGCTCGCTTCCAAATTTAAGATTCCCAGTATGAAGTGAATTTTAAGGACCTTTGCGTTAAAAAGCGGAGTTTAGCTTCAACCATCCCTAAAATAATCGCTCTTCTTACATTAGACAGCTTTTTCGCGTCTTTAATTGTGCATGCCCCGGCAGCATGATCTGCTGATCAGTAACATCAAAGTTTCCAGAGAAAACTACCTACAATCAGCGAATATCCAATTAGAATAGCATAAAAAGCTCTACACTCTTTACGCTCGAATATGCTGGAAAGCTCTCAAGTCAACACACGCAATATTTAAGCACAGCTTGAACGCGGTAGCTACCATACAATTGTCCTTAAAAAATTTGCATTTGCATTAGACAGTACTCGCTTCCACCCCAGATTTTTTTTGAATTAGAAAGCTGTAATAAATAACTGGAGATATCGACCACTTAAAATTTAACGATTGCTTAAAAAATCGCTAAGAAGTTATCGTTAAAGATTTGCACGATAGAAGGATATAAATCAATGGTCGAAGGGAGACTACATTCAGTACCATAGGTGATTTTAACTTGTCGATTGTCGGTTCTTTAGAAAAAGAATTCGGAATCCTTGAACGTCCATTCGAAGATGGATACGAGCATCCCACATACGAGTACTTATATGCTTTTCTATTACATACGACAGGACTTTAGGTACAAGGCAATGTTCGCAGAGCTTTGAAGTTGAAGTTAAATTCATTTTGTGGTCAAGATGTTCGTCAGGAGTATTTGTTTTGTCAAGTGTATGCACAAATACATGCTCTACAGTCGAAAAGAGAATGGAACCCTGAAAAGATTGTGACGTACGAGTAGGTACTAGCTTTGTACTGTATACACATACGAGAGTAGTGCAGGGTTTGTACCAATTCAAGTAAAAGTTAAGATCGAGCGTAAGTTGTCGGGACCTTTGCTCCATTGTTACAAGAGCAAATTTACAGAATCTTGTCAATTTTGTTTGATAAGAATTACACTTTGTTAAATATGTCCTTGTGCAGTGGCAGATAGAAGCTGACCAAAGTCATAATTGAATGAGATGAAGAGACAGACTTGAATAGAGCTCATTTTAAACTGTACAAAGTAGAAATCTAAATCAGTTTATGTCTGTATCGTTTTATAGTCGAACAGGTGAATTCGAAACTATGTATTTGATTTAAGGGCGATTGGTCATCAATTTAGCTTTCAACTTTCAAAAAGGGCATATTTCATATTTAATTAATGCTTCTACACAAAGGTCCCAAAATAAAAAAAAAATGATATATTGTTCGATTATAAGAGAATGTATTTATTTTTCCTTTTCAGACCCTAAATTTGTAACTTGGGTAATCATTTCATATTTACCAAACAAGTGGCTAGAAACTACTTCAAGTATATACTCCTTGATTTGATCGTGCGTACCTATTACACCGAAGGATCCATACATTTGTACAGCAGCAAAAAAATTTTCACCTCAACAAAAATCTGATAACTTCCAGCTTTTAGAGAAACTTTTTCATTGAAATTGAATCATTTCAGTCATACCTTTCTTCCACAAAAAGTTCGCTGCTTCTGACAAAAGTTTTTTTCTTCAAAAAAAGATTATTTGCCGATCTCCCAAATAATACATTTATTTCATTGAATAATAAATTCAGAAAAGTATTTCGAAATGATCCGCTTTCATTTTTCGATATTTTAATTTGTTGTTTTTCTCGAGTTATTTCAGAAAAGTTACTTTTCACACCAAGTGTTGTAATATTCAGATCTCCAGCTGAACAACCAAACCAAATTCTGCAAAACTAAATTCATTCAGTACTGAACAATACTTCAGTACTAGGAATTCAGTACTGCATGGATATCGGTTTTCCAAACAACAACTTATAACAATAATTAATAATAATTGTAACATATCTTATTTTGTTTTATTTATATTGTTTTTATAATAGTTTTTTTGGCTTTTTTATTGGTTTTCCTCTATGTACAACGATATTGATCAATAAATATTATGAAATGAACGTACGCCTACCAGGATTTACCAAGGAGTGTATTATTAGGAAGAAGATGTGCATATGCGGTTTTAATT
Organism: Beris chalybata; assembly: GCA_949128065.1. Lineage (NCBI taxonomy): Eukaryota > Metazoa > Arthropoda > Insecta > Diptera > Stratiomyidae > Beris > Beris chalybata. The sequence continues at coordinate 15,501,850 of OX421896.1, read as the reverse complement.
ATGTAGGTATAACATACGCAGTACGTTACTATTGATACAGTACTGATATTGAACTCAGGAAAATTCAGAAACGGCGAGTACGCAAAAAATCAGCCAGAAATCCAAAGTTTCACTCAATTTTCTCTTACTTCAGTTTCCACTAAATATCTATTCCATACAATTTTGGTGATATCCCAAACGACACGAACTCCTAAGATCACAGTACTCATTTTTCGAGAAAAGATAAACCAAATGAACTACATTTATCTTTTCTCGAGACATCAGTACTGTGACAGTACTGAAAGATCTTTGGAACTTGTGTCGCTTGGGATATCATGAGATAATATTCCAAACCAGAAATTGTATGTATGATTAGAACCTATTTCAAAATTAGCTTAGAGTTTCAAGACATTAGGTGTAATATCGTTAACCAGCTCGGTAAAAAAAATTACATTAATTAGTAATATTTATCTACGTACACATTCTAATTTGTATTGCATAAGTACATCAACCAAACACTTTGTATCCTTGTAGTGGAAACCCACAAGCAATCGAATCAAACAATTTTCGCGGGAAAAGTATTTAATCGCTGGCCACAGATAAATAAACGCGACAATTAACAAAATTTTATAAAACTGAAACCACATCGCACTACTAGACTAGTAGTTAAACATGTGTAAAATGGTCCAGTTTTCCGGAAACATTGCTCGCCCTATAGCTTCATACTAGAAACGTACTTTCATAGTTACGTACACAAAGCCTCAAAGGGGTATACCAAAACCAGAATTTTATCTATCATGTTACCGTATGTAGAAAATGTTGTACATCTGCTCGCATATATTCGGAACATAAAACTAGTAGTAGTACTATTTGCCTACCGCACACTCTCTTTTAGGCCGAAAAACATCAACAAAATTTGAACAAATCAACAAGAGAAAATTTTACGATCAACATTACAGCTTTAAGCATATTTTATTATTTGTTAATGTTACTTGAGGCAACTAAAAAAAAATAGTGTTTATTATCCTCCGGATAGTCCTAAACACCGAGTATCCTATGCAATGCAAACAACAACAAAGCGCAACATTTATTCCATTTACCACCCAGTTAATTCGATGGAAACTTTTCACTCATAAAACGATAGATTTATGGATGAAATTCTTAAGATAAATACTGAAAATGGTTTTATATGTACGTTAACGAATTATAGAGATGATTGGCCCACGATTGTTTATTGCTATGAAAAAGTTATGAGCGCGCGGGATGCAAAAATTCTTCAAAAATTCTGGAAAAAAGTTTGTGTTTATGCAGCGCATTTTTTGGTGTTTTTTTCACCATTTAACGAACTTTTTATGTTGCTTGGTTAATGGAATATTAAAATTTTCAGTTTTTAATGGTTGATTTGGTGGAATGTAAACAAATTTCGTACAGCTGGAACCTATAAAAAAATTATTATCCATAATTTTCAAAGAAATGTGTAAATTAAGAAACAACGAAATGCAGAAGTGAAAAGTGAAATGGTTTCTAATTCCACCTCACTTACAAGCTCCGTCACTGACGATCTAGAAAATAAGCACTGTAAGAAATCCATTGAATTTTACATCTGTTGAATATAAAATAAATATGCATCACCCTTTCAAGTAAATTTACATTGGGATGTAATTATCAATTTTCGGTTAGTAAATTTCAATTTGCAGTCTGGAAACTTCAATTTGCAACTAGTAAATGTCCACTTCGAAAGCAAAAAATTAACTAGATATTCTTTGGAGTTTACACTATAAAAAAGTGTATAATTGGGGCTCTTATTTCTACTTCTAATATTATATATTCTTACTTACTTAGATACTCTTAATAAAATCCTTAGTTGTAGGTAAAAGTCGAACCCGCTGCGTCGGTTTGTCGAGCGTAGTCACTGCACTATCGCAGGCATTTCATTCTCATTTCAGTAGAAAACAAAATCTAACGAAGCGTCCAACTTCGCGAAAAATGAACGTAATTTTCAATTCATGTATAAATACGAACATACTTAACTTAACACGAAATGTTGAGCACTTTGTTAGCGTTTTTATGTAAATTTTCCGGTTCAGTAGAAAAGTACATGAATAATTTTCTAATACCAGTAATTTCATGTAAAAGTGCTTGAATGGAGTACTTTTACTAGAAAGAATGAAATATACTGGAAATTTCAAGTAAAAATTGGATTAAAAATCCTTTGGCTTATGTTTGAAGATAGTTATATTATTTACAGCAAGGCCGACGGTATAGGTCTCCCGCCCAAAATTCCCGAAGTATTCAAAGTACTCAATAAACCAATAGAAATAACAATGATATAGTATTCATATTTAGTAGTCGCACTACCGGCAACGCTACCCGATTCTGTGTACTAATTGATCATTGCTCGATCGCTGCTACCAATCCAAATCACTTTACAAATACTGTTGCGTGAAACTAATGGTCGTCTCGCTGTATAGTAGAAACTGCCCGTACTTTCAAGCTTTCGGGTACTGCATGTGTGGTGTCTACAGCTTTTCCGACTATTTGGTGGTGTTTGTGGAAATGTTAAGAACAATCCAAAAAACACTATCGAACTTTGCCGATATTTGCAGAATTTTTCATGCTTCTCTCATTGGGTATTTGCGAGGTGGATGCTATTCTCCCCTTTAGGAAGATTTTAGGACATTGTTGTTTTTCTCACTAGAAACTGATTGAGTCGAACGAGCGGCCAGGGTTGCATGTAACAATATGCTCCTTTTACTAATTAAAATTTAGATTGAGTTTAAGGCTAGGAGTAGAAAAACCACTGATTCGAATTATTGGATTGAGAAACATTGCCGAATATCTGCTTAACATAAACAATAATTCAGCTCTTTGTTCCATAGCACACAACTTTTTCAACCAATTTCCACCTCGAATTCTAAAACTCGATTAACATCAAATTGATTGGACCTAGATAACAAACGTAATGAAAATTAATTGTCTTCCTCAAACCCAATTTTAAATGATGACGAAGTAAATGAAGTTAACGTCTTGTCTTATAGTAAGACATTTATAAAAGAAATGAGGTTCTATCGATCGTCTCATGTAAGGAGTACGATATCCAACGAACATATAAATAAAACGTAAAAACTTCAAATACACAAAACTACAATTTATCACGATATATTTTATACGTTCCCGCTACAACACAACTACAAAAAATATCGATGAGTAAAATTTTCTTCTTCAATTCATCCAGCAAGCGATTCGAAAAGGATATACACAAGTCGGGGCGCATAGGTGGAGGCAGCGTTATAGAGTTGTCTATGTAGGGAATATATTTTACGACAAGGCAATAAACTTTTGCAGAAAATAAATTTACGAGTTCTGTTCTTAATTTTCCTCATTTCCCGGTGAAATATATTTCCACCTACAGCCAAACTACACTTCCAATGCTTCCATCTCTCTGGGGGTAATAGTTACCCTCTATCCCTTTATGCTGTTTTGTTATAGAAGCGAATATAGGAACAACCCGGGCACAGGATATTCCACAGATAACCGAGAACCACTACCACCGACTTCGGTTATGGATGGACATGACTACCCATCAGTTCTCCACTTGTATACCGGCGTGTATAGTGAAGGTAACGCTCGACTCGAGGAGGTTCCGGTTCGCGTATCCTTTGGCGATAGTTAGATGATATGAGGATGAGTTCTCTCTATCGTTGTATCTAAAAGTTCTGAAGGTATCTATCTACCTAGTACGAATTCTATAGATGGAATATCATAGGTTTGCTATAGCACCCGATATGGGTAATAGCGTTCTGGACTATGGCAGGGTTTTACTGCTCCCTGAGCTATAACAAGCTCGATTTCGTTGTATGAGAATAGGGTAGATGGATACATTCCCTTATTTCTTTCTTTTTCCCGTTATTATTGTCCATTTTCCTCACGATATACATTCGTACAGTTTTTCTGGTTGTTGGAACAAGAAATGTGATTTAAGGGTTGACTATCAGGACTGGAAAGTTCATGGGGGGTTGGAGAAATTCTTGTCTATTTTTGAAGTTGTCAGAAAAATCTTTTACTGCACACGTTTTATCTAAAAAAAAAATTTATCTAAAGCAAAAATTATTATCACACAAATACAGACGTTAGAAACCCCCCCCCCCCCTTTCCCGACTCTAACTTCTATTGCGAACAATTTCCACGTTTCATTGGTCACCCGGTATGGGGTGAGTCGTAAAATCCTGAGGGTGAAACCGATCTACCTAGTCAAGAACAGCATGTACTCAAAGTTGCACAACCCTCTGTAGCCCCTAATGTAATAAAGCATTTCAAAGGGGGTTGACTCCCGTGAACGGAATATGACTATGAATTCATATTTCAAAAAAATATAGGAATATTGTTGGGTGGTGCGATAGTAAACCAACCAGTTATAAATTTTTGCTATGAAATCGAGGGCGGAGCAAATGATAGTCATGTTTTTTTAAATGCGCAAGTTCATATTTTTATGGCTTTATGTAGAACTTTGACCGTTGTGAGAATATTGTTATGATAATAAAGTTATTGGAAGAGAATGGTCTTTGGTTATAAGGTTGAAATTAGCTTACGAGTGAAGAGTAGCGCCCAAGCGACGGGGTGTGATTAAGGCAAACGATTTCGGTTTATCTACCACCATGAGCTGCATGGATAGTCTGAGTGGCTTAGTGGCTAGAGCACTTGCCTTCGGTGCACCTGGTACCCGGTTCAAACCTGCTTGGCGACAAGTATGGGATTCAGCGCCGAACTACCAGTTCACTCAGCTGTAAATGAGTAACTTAGTTAAAAACGGGTTAATATTCACGGACGAGCGTCCGGCTGACCACTTCACCTCCTAGGTCTCGTAATGACGTAACTCTAGCATTATTTGAAGGCCTAGACCCAATTTGGGCTGTTGTGCCATTGATTATTATGAGCTGTTTACACTCGGAAGTTGAAACGAAAAACTTACGCTGACCTATTCAAAGAGTTGAGACACTTCACTCTTGTAGAGTTGTATCACATACACATCTATGTGAAAGTCTTACTCTGAAATGTTGAAACTTAATAATTATGTCTGTTTCGACAGCTCGAAACACTTAATCCTCTTCAATTTGACTCTATGGATAATAATTAGCATAACTTTAGTATAATAAGTAACGTTGCTTTCTCATTAAACAAAAATTCTCCATAGTGAAAAGCGTTTGAGAATCACTGCTTTATTCCTTTGCTCGGTTGCATGTCGTAGTGGTAAGCAGGTGTTCATTCGTCTCGCATAGAAAAGTATTGGTCCCTTGAAAGATTTTTTATTATGTATTGATTATTATTTCTGCACCCCCGTTTTAAATTCAAAAAAAAAAATAATTTATGTACATTGCTATTATTTCTATAATTCTGCCTATTAAAATAATTTGAAATAAATACTAGAAATGTTGCTACTTAATTTCACAAAAAACACAATCTTTGGATTATCCAGCTGTTCTTCCAACTTAGTTTGTAATTAATTGTATGCTCTAATTCCTAATAATAAATTAAACGAATTTGTTTTCAATAACTTGTAACCTAAGCTGTGTGCATGGGATACTCGTAGTAGTAGCGATAAGGATCTGCTGATGTGGGGCTAGGCTGCTTAACCGGCCTTACAACGTAAGTATTTCTCCTGGAATTGAAGAATCAAACATTAGTCTTAATTCTAAAACTTAAAGAAATTCGAATACGTACCTGTTATGCTCTCCACCTGCATGAACTTGGAAGCTTGTCTCTTCGTGATGATCGCTAGTGAAAATCTTCTTCAGCGCAATAATACCTGCGATTGTTAGTGCCACCTTACTGATGATCAGAGCCTTGCCAGCAATAGCAGCCAGCGCTTTAAGGCCGATCGGTGCGGCAATACCCATGGCTGTTAGGAATGCAGCAACTACGTACTTTTGCATCTTCTTATCCTTTTTGCCGCGACCTTCACTCATGTCCACCTTTAAGATATGCGTTCGCAAGAACTTATCCATTTTGTCAACCAAGGCTCGATCAATGGCCGATAGTCCGCTTAAAGTCCGTGCCTCCGTGAATCCAAGTAGGCTCTCCTTGGTCGTCGAGTTTTGCTTCTCCAGAGAAACACCATCCACAACTCGTATCGTGTCCTGAAAATCCAATCAAATATTATAATCCAATTTTTTTCATGATCGTGGCCACCAATTTGAATATCGACCTGATCGATGGCTCGCGACAACACCGACAGTGCCTTATCCTTAAGACATCCGGTAAAATCGTTTTTATTCTGGCACTCGTCGTAGACCCGCTGCAATATCACTATTTCCGGTCCGAACCAACTTTTATCGGACACTGCCACTATCGAGGATACAAGCCCCGCAATCAGGATCGCTTCCAGGCTTAATTTCGAAATCATGTCGAGGCACTAAGACGTCTTTCTTGAATTAACCGAACAGATAAGAGGCATTCGTTCAACTGAAGATGCTGTGAAGCTTGGGCGTCTTTTAAATAATTCTGCAATGCTCTGCTTCGTAGAAGGTACAACCAACGCGCCAGTAATTAATGGAAATGTTCAGCCTTTCGGAAAATTTGCGTGATTATGTTTTATTAGGAATTTTGCTTTTTGCCATAGATTTGAGATAGATTTCCATCGAGCAGATATCGACAGCTGTGTATGACCAGAAGCTATTACATCCCCTTTATTTGCATGAGCCCATTCGGTGTAGGCAGCGAATTTGCATTTTGAAGCACCGTCAAAACTAGGCATAGAAATAAATGGAATCTACCTTATTTGACCACATCCAGCATTAGAAAGATAAGCCTTTTCTATCAAGCACAAAAACCCCTTGATACTTTGTAATCTAGTTCCTGTTTGTCCGACCTTCAAAAGACACTTTTCTTTTTGCTATACATATTCATACCAATAATAGGGCTAACTAGCTCCAATTGCAACAATTTTACACATCTTCAGCGGCAATTAAAAGTGCGTTTTACCCACTGCACTAAATGTGCAAGTGCAGTAAAAATGAAAAGGTTTCATTGCTCTTGATGTGTGATAGCCAGATCATACATAGAAGCCGAAACATGCGATGGTGGTCCATCAGGTGAAACCAGTCATTAATTACCCTGGTGGATTAAATTCGAATAACATTGCTGCTATTGTTTTTGTTCTGTAAATTATGGTCAAGAGTTCCGATAAAACAGTTTATTTAATAATTTTGTATTATTTGCAATAGGTAGCACAAATTATTCTATTCGGAACTATGTAGAGCATGATTTAGCCGTTAATTCATTTAATTTCATTTTCACAACATGATTCAAGGTAAGTCTCTGTTTCTCTGAGTTATTTACTTCATTTCTTTTAAAAAATCTACTGTTATCGCATATTATAGCATTCAGTACCGAGACATTTTTTTCGGAACCGGGTTTTCGGTGCTGAAGAATGCCAAAACCGGGTACCTACTCGGTTCTGGAACCGGTGGTTTGAATGCACATATTAAATATAATGAAAAAAAATAAATTAAATAAAAAAAATAAAAAATAAAATATAAAATAAAATAGTAATAATAAAATTCAATACATGTTTTTTTTTAACTTCCTATAAAAAGGTTTTTGTTGTTTTCCGGCGTCAGTGGAGTTTCTGGCCTAAAGCCCTAATACGAAATCTCCGACTGTTGAATAATCGCTGTTCTTGAGGACATGACGTGGGTTCGCATTTCAAAGAAAACAAACAACATAAACATACAGCAGACACGATCAGCTGCAAGACAATCGTATAATACTTACTGTAGATGAAATACTGAACTCCGATTTATATTGTAGTTGGAGAGAGTATGTCCTTTAAGGACACGAAACGAAACACAAAATTTCAAATTTCTAGCTTAACATATCCAAAAGTATTCGAAAAATATTGTTGAACACGTGTCTTAAGGATTTACTGCCTAGATCAAGGTGTTCTTGAGTTATTGCTCTAACGGAAAAACGGAAGGACGGACGTCAGGCGGATTTGGAGTTCTTGACCACAATTAAAAAAAAAAGCTGCCTACAGTCTGGGCGCAACTTTATTATTTTTTCAGCAGAAGCTCGGAACGTGTTCAATTCGAGGATGCGGTGTATGTTAATGTGATTGAAAACCTAACAAAAAGAATAGGGTGTAACATATGAATTTTATAATTGGGTCTTATTCCGAGATGCGGTCTAGAGGTTGAAAAAGACAAAAAAATTAAAAATGTGTGATTATTAAACAAGCTCGTGGAAGTGAAAAGATATTCGATATCTGATCAGACCTGAGAGATATGGTGGAATTCATGAAAAAGTATACAACCACTTTACACCCTCTTCGGGGTCGAATTTCAAAAAATCTTGAAAACACTTTGTAAGTATTCATATGAGTAATCTGTAGAATAAAAATGAATTCAATATTTGGAAAGACCTAGTAAATATGACGAAAATCGTGAAAACATATGCATTTTATTTTCACTGATAATTTTTTTTGTCCCCCTTCCGAACGCCAATGAATACTGGTTTTTTTTTATCAGAATTACTATACTTTTCTAGTTGATTTACATATACGTACCGAGTTTCAATTTTCTAGTATAAGCCGCTCTAAGGTTAGGAAAAACACCCCCCACCCCCGTACCATACTACACCTGAAAAAAAATTTATTTTTCCACCATGCCACTACTACAGCTCTATCTAAATACCTATTTTCAGCTTTATATCATTATAGGTTCTTAAGATATAAACATCGGAACTTGTTCCTTCTCACCCTTCCCCACCCTCACCCTCTACACCCACATTCCTAAAATACTAGGGTTCAATTAGCGTTACGTCTGGTAAAAATTCTAAGCACCTATATAACACTGTTCTTGAGATATGAAATGTGATTTTTTCGAAAAATTCTTATCCCCTCCACTTCCATGCTCCACCGACCACTACAAAAATTTTACTTTGAGCAATCTTTATTTGTCAACTTTTATACTCAAACCGAATTTTATTTTTCTAGTGCTATTGGTTCATAAGATATCGTAATGTAAAGTTTTTCACCTAAGCGGTTGCTGAGATCTAGAAACCAAAATTTTCCGTCTAAAACCCCTCCCATTCATAGCGGGGCTCCTTAGAATTTGGTGACTTCAAGGAACCTACCCAGTCTATCCATAAAAACAAAATCATTTTAATATCTCAAAGCGTTCGGGTGCTACGAGCCTTCAAACGATTTTGCGTACGGCGGACAGACGGACTGAAAATTATTATTGCTTTTTTCGTGTCAAAATTTCAGGGTAGCATATTTTTTTTTTTTTTTTAAATCAATCACAATACTGTATTATGAAAATAATAAAGTAAAAGAATATGTAGCTTCTTTTCGTCTGAAGCACGGTTGTACCTATGCATTACAAACTTTTGGACTGGATTGAACAAAGTTACTCTCAGATTCCATCTAGAGCATAAAAACATCAAGGTTAAATTTTTAGCACCGAAAACCGGGTATTTTGCTAACTTAATCCCGGTTTTCAGTTCCAAGGATATGTCCAAGACCCCGAAGAACCGGGTTTCGGGATCCCGGTATTAAATGCTCTATCGCATAGAATGCAATTATCGCGAGCTTTGAATAGTACCTATCAGGGACGTCATTTCATTTTTATGAATATATATACTACATATATTTTTATATATATGTTATATATAATATATAAGAATACAAAATTCACCCCACAAATAATGTCCCTGGTACCTATACATATAACTTTTCCGAGACATCAAAAAATTTATTTTCACCCAAATCTCTACATCTCCACCAATAGGTACGCGAAAACTTTCTCCAATCCCGTCCCGTGTATTGAAACTAGAAGCGTCCGAAACTTCAGTGGAGCTTGTAAAAAGTGCAAAAAAGACAATTTTGAAACCCATTTTCTCTGAAACAGCTGATTGTATCACTCTAATTTTTTTTAATTGTAAGGCTATGTTAGTATGTACTACTAATTGATCAAAAAATAGGTTAAAATAAAAAAACGGCACTTTTTGAACCATCCTTTATGGTTACATTAGATTAGATTGGAAAAATGGGTTGGTAGAGTTTACCTTTGTAACTGAAGCCCACAGGTCGGTACTGCATTATTAAAATTTCATAATCTTCGATCAAATAATTATTTTATTCAAAACACAGAAAACAAAAATAAAGAAAAAAACATGATTTTTCAATAAATCAATTCCTTTACAACAATACTGTGCTATGCAGCATTTCTTTTAGAATCTCTTGGTTATAGATTTTCGTAATTTTTTTTTAGGTTTTTTTTATACCTTGCACAATAATAATAATAATAATAATAATTTTTTTCATCAAAGATCTGATCTTATACCTACAATGTCTGAAATTTTTTTTTGTTTTGCACATGCTGTGTTATTAAAAACAAAATAATACAAAATAGGGAGGTAAAAAAAATAAGTTTAACCATAGTAAAAATATAGTAAATAATAACAAACAATGGAAAGAAATAATAGAGTAAATAATAGCTCGATGTTTGCATTGTTAGAGTTCAATATGCGCGACATGTTTGTAACCGGTTCATATTGATCACAATTTTCCCGGTGTTACGGTAAATGAAGAAGTTCATAGCCTCTCAAGGATCGAATCGGAACATTGAAAGTTAACTCACCCAGCAGATGAGGTGAGTTTATATCGCGAAGGAAAACTTTGAACACCTTCTCTTCAACTTTGACTTGCTTGTAGGTCGAGAACTTCAAAAACAAAGACAGGATCAGTTATGTACATAACTTCATATTTGGACTATTCAAGCAAACAGTTGCGACATTCTCTTAAGGGCTCATATAACTCTGAACGCCCTGAAAATCGAGTAAATTTGAAAAATTATTATGAAGGTTATATGAAGAAAAAAAAAATTTAATTGTTGAGTTCACATTTCTTATTATATATTCAACTATAGAAGGAAAAAGAAAATATTTTTGTTTTTAAATATTAACATTGTTTTTTACTGGTATAAATGGACAACTTATGAAAACCATGGCGCCTGCTGGTCGGCATCATAACTTCACTAAAAATAATTCTATTTGCAAAAATTAAAAAGAATCTTGTAAAATGATGTAGTAGTTATAGTCTATCGGAGGGATTTTTTTTTTTTTTTTTTTTCAAAAATAAGTAAGTTACAGTATTTCAAACCTTAGTAACCAGTTTTTTTAAGAAAAATTTTGCGTTTAATAATTTATAAAAAAAGTTCCAAGGTAAAAATTAAAAAAGCTCTCGATAGACTTTAGAGAAAACAGTTATCAAAATTTAAAAAAAAAAAAGTTGAAAAATATTGAAAACTGACTGAGTTATCGTGCCGACCATGTCTAAAAACATAGTTTCGAGAAAAATCCGTTTATGTTAGGTAAAACGTTAACTTACGGCTATCCCATTCTAGCTTCGTACTGTGCGCTTTCTTGCTCTTTTATCTTCGTGTTTTTCACAGATGGTCCTATGAATGACCTTGTTTTCTATGATACTCAGCTTTTGCGAAAAAATATATGCTAAACGCTACTGTTAAGAGTGGCGCGGCAAATAGCCAGGAAGCCGCTTTAAACCGATATATGGTCACATTTAGTGCTATAACTTTGTAATGGAGTGGAATTTTCTAAATTCAATTTTTTTTTTATAGTTCTTGAAAGTATAAGATATAAAAATTTGTAAGAAAAAAAAAATCGATTTTCAAAGTGATATGAGCCCTTAAAGAAACTAGAATTTATGGTTAATTACTACCCAGCACTGAGAGTTCTTGACATCCCCTTGTAACTAGATCCGCTTTCTAGAATCCGAGATTTTACGAACTGAAAAATTCTCGTAACTGTCAACTCTTTTCCTTCAAGCACATGAGAAGCCATCTGTTGGAAATCTGCTGATTCGTCCAGGAAGTCGCAAGTGCCATCTAGTGGACGAAATTGAGAACTGATTTTTTTTTAAAAGAAACAATTTAGTTTTTGTCAATTTTTTAACTTTAGATTATTCTTTTCATAAATTCAGGAGTGCCGGTATAGGGAAGTGTCTTTTAAAAAACCATTAACATTTTTCAGTTCTTCCGCTCGAATGTTGCGTAGCACTGCGCGAAAGTAACATGCTGCGAAATACTGCGCGAATGAATCATGTTGCTAACCACTGTGCGAATGAAACATGTTGCAGATTTTTAATGACAGTTCAAGAGTTTGGATTCTTGTAGCGTTTTTTTCGGACCAATCTCTAGATTCTTTGAGAAATTTCTTCTCCCACCAGCTCCAACATCTTTCAGCTCAAGAACAACTCTTCACAGCATCACAATGGAGCACCGCGGTAACGACCCCGGAGCAGTTCAGTTCGGAAACTTTTTAAACTACTACCAATTCAACTGTGCAGCCGAGCGAATAAATCTCCTTCCGCCCGACATATGGGAACAGGAAGCTGTCAACGATCCATTTCTGGTCCTCGACGTTGGCTGTAATTCGGGAGTGTTCACACAGCTTGTCTACAAGTTCATGCTGAAGTACACGAAGCGGAAAGTGATCGTCCTCGGGATAGATATCGACCCGAAATTGATAGAGCGCGCAAACCAATCGAACGAACACGCGGCCAATGTCACGTACAAATGTGTGGATGTTATGAACAAGGAGGAGTTTAAAACGGTCGAGGACTTCCTGCTGGCGATCGGAAGGAAGAGATTCGATACTGTGTTCTGCCTGGCGATCACCATGTGGATTCACCTCAACAACGGCGATGACGGTCTTCGCGGATTCCTTGAGAAGTTCTCGAAACTCTCGCGGCTGCTGGTTATTGAGCCGCAGCCGTGGCGATGCTACCAGACGGCCGTGAAACGAATGCGTAAAGCCAACGACGATTTTGTCCGGTTCACGGAACTTAGGTGGCGTTCCGACGTCGAGGCTGAAATCCAAACGTATCTCGAACAGAATCTAGGCCACGCCAAGCTCCACGAAACCGAGCCGACGAAGTGGAAACGGAAAATCTGCGTGTACCACAAGACACTCGCATAAAATTACGTTTATTACAACTTTGTATGTACATTTAACTGTTTTTTGTTTTTTTACAATTTCCATTCCCACTGCGCCGTCCGATAATTATTTTGTGTTTCAAAAATAAAAATCGTCGGCCTCATTTCATCCGGCCACCTCCTCCTCGGTCCCGGAGTTGAATTCGAGCTTCACGTCCGACGGGAGTCCTTCGACGTCGACTTCGTTCTCCTGGGTGTTGAGGCGGTTCAGTGTCATCATGACCTCGGCGTTCTTCGTCCCGATTACGAGGCCCGGTGTCTCGACGACTTGGACCTGCTCGTTTTTGATGTGCTGCTGAACGACCGAAGCGGTCTGTTGTGGCTGCTGCTGAATCGTCTGGACAATAGTTTGCTGTTGCATTGAGACCTGTTTCACCGGAATGCCGGCGTCTTCGAACGCCTTCTTCTTGAGCGTTTGGCGAATTTGCGACCTGAAACAGAAAGGCGGCACTTCGATTAGACACGAGAGCCGGCGGGCACAGCGGAACAGATGAAGAAACACTTACACTGTCCGGTTCTTGATGCGCAAACTGATTTTATTCAGCTCGTCGGAGAAGCGATTAATCGAAGCGTGCAGCATTTCGATTTCTTCATCTGTCCACTTGCTCCTTTTTACGCGCGAGAAGTGGTGGAATTAAAGGGTGTGTGAGCGATAAAATTGTAATACTAACCCGGCTGGTGTGTCGGCTGCGGGGTGCAGTTGCATCGTGAGTTCGCCGAGACGGTTAAAAGCGGATCCGGCGGCTGTGAAAATCTCTCCAACCTGCGAAAATTGTTAATTTTACTAGCGGAATTCGAACGGGACATTGATATGGGGGTTGGCGCTGAGAGAACAAGAGGACGCGGGAATTGTAGGCACCATCGAGAAGAGTTTTGTGTTTTAGGAACACGGGTAACACACTGCACTTACTTTTGTGGCGGAATTCATGGTTTTTACGAAAATTGATGAGATTTTTGTTTGGCGAATTCTGAGCTGACAGATGCACTGGAAGACAGTCTGTTTGGGAATTTTCTTCGGGTAGTGCCATACTGTAGAGAGAGAATCGATACGGTTTGTGTCTTGGGTACATTTTAGAGAGGGAAACAACGACTTTTTTCAAAAAAATGTTTCTTTTGATTCGAAAAAACCGGTCTTATTGTTGCAAAATACAGTTTTGAACAGTTCTACACAATAAGCAATTCATATAAACACTGCACCTTTCAATGACCACGAAAATGAATAAAATGTTTTGCAAGTCCTAGTCGGGAGGGTTGTTCTGCGTTCGAATACGCTTTATGGACTGCTTTTATCGGCGTGGACCAAATGCGTTCCAGACTGCCTATGTCATGGAGTTACCGTCCTCTCTTTGATATTCGTCGTCTTCTCCACAACTATTCCGAGCTAAGACTACTTCTAACTAGAGTCTATCGTGGCTGAGGTAGGGTGGGCAGACAGGGCGCTACAACACCCGAGCGCCCTGACAAATTACGAAGTCGCGCTATACTCTGGGTGAGTCGGCACGACTAATTTTAGTTGTACAGGCCTAGGGTTTATTATGGACTGATGTTTCGAGCAAGAACCCTCCCACAACTGCTGTAGCTAGTCCCGGCCGTCAGCAAGCGTGTAGTTTCCAGCTCGAACTTCAGCCACCAGTTCAGACGTTGGCGGAATTAGCCCTTCTTTCCTCAACCTTACCTTTTCATTCGAATATTTTGACTTTTCCAAGTTGGAATATTCACTCCAAGGCTAATCCTACTAACAAAATTTAGGATCCTTAACCTAATTACGTTTAACTCCTAACCCTTACAGCTCTTCTTTCATCTGTTATTATATGTGTCACTCACACCCTACTTTGTACTGATGTCTTTTTAAATGTGGAGAGCTAAGAAATAATTCCAACAAAAAATTGCAAGCAAGTCTTGGAAAAGTTGGTTTATTCTTTAAACGCGGTTATTTTATCAATCAACCAATTCCTTTCTTCTCTTGCGGAAGACCAACAAAAGTTTGTTCAGATCGTAACAATGTGCGGAGTTAAAAAATTTTCCATACTAATTGAATACTCCTTCAAGCTTTTGGTTTGTAGACGCACAAACATTCGATCTAAAACCATTTTTGCAAAGCTTTATTTGGTACAACTGTGATGACAACATATTTATGCACATTTTGAGCACACTTTATAATTTCTTCAGCCCGAATATATCGCCCTCCTTCGAAGGAACTTTGTACCAATATCTGGCAGTTATTTTGTCGTGCCCAGGAGATCGCTCGGAGAAATATCACCCTCCAAATTTCCCAGATTAAAAGCAACCAAAAAGTAAACTTTGCACATCATCATTTTGCTATACGACGAGCGATTGTCGCGTTTCTAGGGAAAATGAACATCACTAATTTGTATACGAACGTAAGTGGAAATATTTAATAGAAAGAAAGCCGACTCTGTGAATATCATCACTTTTTGTTGGACCCGACACCTTTTTTTACATTTTTTAAATAGTTAAAAACCGCAAGAATTTTCTTTCCAACCGAATATTTTAAGTTAAATCGCGGCTCTTGCTGAAACTAGACTCGGCTCCTTCTTGAGGAAATCAATTCATCTGGACAACCCTCTCGTAGCATCCTTCCAACAAACCGACGTACTCTTGAGTCAATGATTGTGGCCAACATGTTTTCTTACATTCCTTTATATTATTTATTCGCTACAAGCACTTCAGTGGATTTGTTTGTTTTAGTCAAGGTTTTTTTTTGCAATTTTCCTTGTATAAACTCACAATAAATTTTTAAAATTACTATTCTACAGCCAAGCGCTAAAAATATAACGTAGCTGTACAGACATTGTCTAATCTCTAAAATAAGCCATACATGTAATACATAAAAACTATTCCTAGCAATAAAGAAATTTGAATATTTTAAGTTGTGCGTACTGTTCAGGTCCTTGTTGGTTAGTTTTGAATAAGTCCCTTAGATGTTTGGCATATGCCTCTGCTTTTTCTTGGGAGGCTTTTGCCCAAGTTTCCGCACTATTTTCGATTGAAGATTCTCAAAATCGCGGTCGTTTCTGAGCTGCCTTCCACAGCCAGGCTGTATCTGAGCTGAGCCAGTTTGTATATTAAGTAAGCGATTCCAAGTATTGGTTTAACTTTTCGAGCCTTTTTCCACTCGAGTCGTTTGTTTAGTTCGCTTGATACGTCACTTAGTTTTGCTTTAACATTTAGGAACCTGTACTTCTGTCATTCTTTTAGTGTTGGCTTCCAGTAGGAAATGTTTATTTTTGCTGCGAACTTAGATGGCTGCTCTACCCAGCCTATTTTTCCGGATGTCGGGTATCATAAAAATGATACTCGATGATTTTTAAGCAAGCTGTTAGATCCGAACGCAAAATTGAACTCATTTCTTTCTCTTCGAATACGTTACTGAAAGCAGCATCCCTTCGGAAACAGGTACTAGGCCTACACCGTTTAGAAGGACTCTAACTTTGAATCGTTTGGCGCTTAACCAATCATCTCCTGAATTGGTGACCCCAATAACAGCAAAGAATTTTAAGTCGAAATGGCTGCCATGTAGCAATTGCTTGCCTAATGGGAAAATACGAAATTTAAATCTGGAACTAGTTCACGTCTGAATTCCGATGCTTGGGGGTCGAGGAAGTTGTTAGTTTGCGATAACTTCGTAAGTGAACGATTCCAGGACCTAGCCAAAGTTTGTCACCAACTTCAACCGAATCGAGGAAATCGAAAAAACCTGATCTGTGCTTAGTTCTTCTGAACGGGGGCTCGCAAATCAGGACCCAATCAATCAGAAATCAATCCGTGGGAAAAATGCATCAGCCCTTTAAAAATCCCCGATGAAACGCGGTACTACAATTGGTCTAAGTGAGACAACGGTTAGACGAGAAACCGATTACTTTCGCCCATCCCATGGTAGATGTTCCCGAGTTTTGTTATGCAAATTAGCTATTGCCCGCATCTGCTTAATAGTTTCATCTTTAAGGGTCGTTATTAGTATCGTAAGTTAAACTCTAACTGGAAGTCTTGTATGAAAATCTGTCAGTTAAAATTCCAGTTAGAACGAAACTAACCATTTTAGGAACTGCCCTAAAAGGAAACATTGGAAAAAGGGAAAGAAATAAATGAAAATTGGCACGTCCCCCATTCTCTACAATTTTAAAATAAGTAAACAAAAACGTAAAGTGGAATTACCTTTTATTCTTGTTCCGACGAACAAACAAAAACAAATAAAAATTGCGAAACATTCCCAGAGCGAAGGAAGTTTTCCGGCGATGTTATCCTTAAAATACGAAGAGCTTTTCCTTATCTTACTCCCTACGTCGCTAGTTTACATAAATATGAAGGAATTAGCTAGGGGCGGGTCTAACCAACGATCAAGAGGTTATCGTTCGGGAATTCGTAGAAGGGCACCTCCAAGTTGAGGGGTGCAGGTCCCTTTCGGATGCGGCCGGACGCGTCGTAGTGAGAGCCGTGGCACGGGCAATAGTAGCCGCCGAAATCTCCGGCGTTTGCGATCGGTACGCAGCCCAAATGGGTGCAGACTCCAATCACGACCAGCCATTCGGCCTTCTTTACACGTTGCTGTAAGAACATAAGAAACAAATTTGATTAGCTTAGTCCGGAAGTGGAACGATGTCGAGATCGTGACGCTTACATCATCGTGTTCCGGATCGCGAAGCGACGACACCGGCACAGCCTTTTCCGTGCTAATTTCATCGGCACCGCGGTGACGAATAAACAAGGGTTTGCCGCGCCACTTGAACGTCATCGACTTGCCCTCCGGGATGTCGGACAACTTGATTTCGATCTTTGCCAAGGCCAAGACATCGGCCGAAGCGCTCATCGAGCTCACCAGCTGTGTGACGACGGCTTTGGCCGCGTACGCAGTCCCCACGGTCGTCGCACCGACCAACATGTACGTGAACGACTTGCGAGTCTCGTTCGAGTCGTTCTTGCGCGTAGCTTGCTGGGTCGAGTCACGCCTGTACGGCGAGAAGTCCGGCACCTGGACATCGGTGTGGGCGAAACGGACCTGCGTCGAGCCTGAAACGGACAATAAAATTATTAAAACGTCGCAAATCGAAACTGCAGTCGCGCCACACACACACACACCCGCCGACATAACCTCAACCGAGTAATTACATAACAAACGGAGTTTTCATTCGGTTGCGAATTATGCAACGGGTGCTGCAACGCGGCCTTGGATCGCATTTAAAGCAACGGGATAATCACTTGAAAGAGAAGTGGAGGCGCGCACGGAGCCCCTGGGCAACGAATTGTCCAGCGGTTTCGAGTTCACCGCGACTTTGTCCTGACCTGAAGCTGAGGCGACGACAGGCTTCAGTACGTTCGCCACCACCTGGCTCGATGCTCTCAGGTAAGCCTTGGACGCTGCGTTAATCATTTTTGGAGTTTTTTCTTCCCCGTTCCAGAAATTCACAAGAAACTCCGACTGGGACGATTGATTTTTCGGTTTCGACTTTGACACACAGAAAAATTCTGCGAATGACAGTTCGCTGGTGAAAAGATGGCAGCTGATGTACTGAGCGGGTCAAGCTGCGGTGTGGAGGGCAAATGTGGGGAAATTTTTAAAATTTTTCGTTTTAATTTTGCAAAACAAAATGATATTATAGAGTTATTAATAGCATTAATGTTGTTTCGAGTACTAAATAAAATTAATGAATAAAAATTGTAAATGAAATTTGCATTGGAGTTTGTGCAGCTGCTGCGTTTCGGAATCTCGGATAACTGATATAACGGTTCTGTTAAATGGTGCGTACATATGCTTACTGATTCATGTTGAGGTTCTCGTTATTCTACTAGATGTCGCCGTAAAATCGTGACGTCGTAACAGCTTTGCATTTGAATTTTTGATTGTGAAGAGCAATGTCTGAGCACGAGCTAATTACTTATTTATTTATAACAGCCATACACTGTGCAGGTTTAAAAGAACAAATCCCTTGATATGAATACAAACAAGAAAGAAGGAAACGAGGTAAATTGAGAACAAATTCAATAAAATCAAAAGTAAACAAGAAATCTGCCAACAGTCCGGGCAAAGCGTTAAAAGTCGGAGTATATCATCAGTTCTCAAACTAAAAATATTTAAAACCGAAATGGCAAAAATTGTGAAAACATACACAAACCCTTGAAAGTTGAATCAAAAATTGAGAAATGGGTTTGTAGGCGATTATGTGGAAGTGAAAAGCGATCTAATATCTCATCAATCCTAAGAATCGTAAAATCATAATTACTGAACAAATTGGAAGCGAAAAATGGCATTTTTAATTCCAGAAGCTACCATGGTCCGATAAAATTGAATTTTGAAATTACGGCTCAGTAAGCTTTGGCGGTGGAAAGCCTGGTACAGAAATCGCAAAAAAGAAACTTCCCAGCAAAACGACTGTAACTTTTTTACCATTTTAAATTTTCCAACCAAATTTTCACATAATAAGGCGTGACCCAGTATCGGTGTGTTTTTAAATTACCGGTTTTTTGCACCTGGCAACACTAATGTCATTCTAGCTTTGACAGAAATTCAGTATCATATCTTCGCTGAACGAAATGAGTCGATTTACGCTTGAACAACGCTGGGATGAATTGAAAATTTATTTAAAAAACGAAGACAATTGGACAATTACAATTACAAGAAAATGTCGTACGAAATTCGGTCGAGAAAGTGCACCTTCATACAATTGGCCGCCAAGGAGCTCCGATTTGGCACTTTTGGATTTTAATTTGTGGGGAGCCGTGAAGGACTAGTGTTATGCGGACAAACCACAAACAATTAACCATTTGAAGGCTAATATTGAAGCAGCCATTAGCCGTTAGAGCCGCAAACAATCCAAAATGTGCTTCGAAATTGGACCGACAGAATGGCCTACTGTAAGGCTATCCGCGGCAGCCATTTGAATGAAATAATTTTCCATAATTAACCGGAAGGATTATACTTTCAACTAAAAAAAAATTTAGAAAAATATTAAACGGTATTTTTTTTATTTAATTTTTAAATCGACACTTTTAGTTGAGTCACGCTTTATAGACAAAATGTAGTTCTTTAAGATATATACGAGTATAATGAGCTTTTAACTAACTTCAATTTTTTGCACGAAAAGAATGCGTAAAAATTGCGTAGTTTTGGCCTTCCCAGTAGTGGGATTTTGTGCAAGGCGAGTCGCCCAAAATATCATCCAAAAACCGAAATTGACAACTTTGAGATTTTGAGCACTGGTCTCTCGCCTATTAATTTGTCGCGTAAGGTGCTCATTCTGATTTCCCTCACCCCTCTCTCACCCCTTACTTATCTTCTTACACCCCTTTCTCCTAACTTCAACCCTTCACCCCCCCACTGTATACCCCCCCCCCCCTGTGTACCCTTACCATTCTACCCCTCACCCTACATATTGTTTCCCCTTATCTACTTTCTCTATCCCCTTACCCTTCCCACTCTCTTCTCTACCTCGTACCCCTTCCTACAACACATTGAATAGCTTTATTTGGAATACTACTCCTATCTCTTCCCCCTCTTCAACCTATTCCTTTTTAAACAACTGATTTCCTTCACCCCTTACTTTTCTTCTTACACCCGATTCTCCTAACTTCAACCCTTTACCTTTACCACTGTCTACCCCTCCCCTCTGTGTACCCTTATCATTCTACCCCTAACCCTACATATTGTTCCCCCTCATCTACCTTCTTCCCCCCCCCCTCCTCTCTACCCCCTACTCTCTCCGACAACACACTGCAAAACTCAGAAAATGCAAATTTTGTATTGTTGTATTTATTTTGAAATGCTCTCT
Source organism: Beris chalybata (assembly GCA_949128065.1). Classification (NCBI taxonomy): domain Eukaryota; kingdom Metazoa; phylum Arthropoda; class Insecta; order Diptera; family Stratiomyidae; genus Beris; species Beris chalybata. The sequence continues at coordinate 15,481,074 of OX421896.1, read as the reverse complement.
CTCTCTGTCTTTCACATTAAATCTCTCTTATACTTTTTCTTTATTTTTTAAGAAGTTTCACTTCTATCATGTGCACGGTGCTGCACACGCTGTTTTTTTAACCTTAATTTCTTTTCTAGTTAGTTACATATTACACATCGAGTTTCAACTTTGTAGCATAAGCCGTTCTATAGTTAGGAAAAGCTCACCCACCCTCGTACCATACTATCCCTTTAAACAATTATATTTTTTCAATATGCAACTACTGTAGCTCTAACTGAATATCTAAATTTCAGGTTTTTATTATTATATGTTCTCGATTACCTCGCCCACCCTAAAACACCAAATTAAATTTTATGCTAGGGGTCTATTAGGCCTACTTCAGGTAAAAATTGTAAGCATCTGTCTTACACTATTCATGAGATATGAGACGTGATTTTTACAAAAATTCTTATCGCCACCACTTTCATACTCCATCGCTCCCTTAAAAAATGTTTGTTTCAGCATACAAACCATAGATATATACTCGTAAATGTATGTATAGTTGGAAAGCAGCGATTAAGGTAAAGGCAGACGTGGTACCATTCACTTGCACGCAAAACAACAAGAGATGTGACGGAATTCGTGAAACGTGAACAACCTTTTTACACTCACTTAGGAGTTGAAGAAGGAAAATCTTGAGAACAAGTTTAGGCGATTATAAAACAAGCCCGCGGAAGTTGAAACTTATTCGATAATCCATCAGACCTGAGAAATATGGCATGAAAATTTATACAACCCCCTCACACCTTAGGGTTAGGTGTCGAATTACCAAAAATCCTAAAAACGCTTGATTGGCATTTATGTGTAGAATCCGTTGAACAAAAATTAATTCAATATTTTAGAAGACTTAAGAGATATGATATGTGCTTTCCGTTTCCACTGTTAATATTTTTAACCCTATGTCGTACGCCAATGAACGATTGCAATTTTTAAAAAAAAAAATGTCCTTCCAAATTACTTTTTTAGCTGACCTACATGCACTCACCAAACTTGAACTTTCCAGCATAAGTCGTTCTGTAGACAGGGACCTCCTCCCCCGTGCCATACTACCCTAAATTGCTACTGCTGTAGCTTTATCCAAATATTAAATTTCAGCTTTCTATCATTATGGTTTTTTGAGATATAAAAATCGGAACTTTTTCTTTTCAAGCTTCCCCGCCCTCAGCCTCTACACTCACACCACTCAATTTTTTTCCTGCTCGGAGTTAACATGGTTTATTTTCCGTGAAAATTCTAAGCAGCTATCTTGAACAGTTCTTGAGATATGAGACGTTATTGTTTAGTGAGCTTCGTGTTCTCCCTAAAAAAAAATTTAATTTAAAAAATTCCGAATTTAATTTTTCTATTTTTGAATTTTTCTATTTTTTCTTGGAATTTATATAGAGTTTCGTGAGATGTTGTTATCTAAAGTTTTCACCCCACACTCGCACGCTACTGTCCAACCTCAAAGTTTTGTTGTAGATCTCTTCTCTTAGTGTATCTACAGATAATCATTAAGGGCAACACCACTGTAACAGACTAAAAAAATGTTTTTTTTCGACATTTTGTTTTTAAATGGAAGGAAAGGAAATAGATAAATAATATTTTGGGAAGTGAATAACCATATATTTAAGTATACAATAAAAAAATTGGGTCAAAAATTTACAAAATGGCGGCACTAAAACCATTCTCCTGAGGGATGTTAAATTTTTAGTGCTCTGAGGCCTGCAGTTTAGCTTGCGTAAATTTGAACCTAGCATAAAGAAAAAAAAATACACTGAATCTTCATGAGTATAGTCTAGAGAATCACGTACGAGCATTTAGAAATAGTGAGTTTTGTGTGGTTGGCGAGTATTTGAATAATTTTTTTCGATTTTCCACCAAAAACAGGGCAGTTATTTGCTAATAACCATTTTTTAAATCAACGTATCAAAAATTCCGTTCGTGATTCTTTTAGGAATATTATTTTGAAGATATGGTAAAAAATTCAAATGAAAAGAATGAAAATTGTTCGAGTTAAGTTGCAGGCCGATTTCGAAAATCGTGTTTCGAGAAAAACGAGTTCAAAGTTTTAAAATGTGTTACAGACATGAACAAGTAAATAATTTTCAAAATTTTTTACCATAAAGCTGTCCTTCTAAGTTGGAATATTTCTCTTCATTTTCTTTCCTCAACGATTTAATGGTGGAGCGCGCCTATTTTGCCGCATCTGCGAATGCACTCTAAGCGTGCTGGATTCGCTTAACATCAGATTCGACACACAAATTGTAGTATTAGACGCCAATATTCACATCCAGAACCTTCGTAATCCGTAGTGTGTTAGTCAGTCCATCATTAAAATTGCATTCAACGATATCCGTTGCTATAAATACATATATAGGATTTCTACCTTTTTGTACATGAACTGACGCTATTCTAACGAAATTATGTGTGAAAATACGTCCAATGGAAGGCAAAAACTTTCTAGCGATATCTTTTAGTGTTATCCAGAAGTTAGAAACCAACAGGTAAATCATTAGGCAGTATCTTCTTAGATGGTTACCTGATGCGATGGATACCTGATGCGAAGCAGCCTGACGCGCTCGGTAAAAAGCTCGAAATTCCAGGATAAAATTCATTTTCATGTTTTAAATTTTTTTTCCCCATATTCTCCAAGGTTCAAACAATTTTTAACGCAAAGAAAATTGAAAATGGATTTTTCCAAAATGTTACAGTGGTGTAACCCCTTAAGTTTCAATTTTGTGACATTAACCGTTTAGCAATTATGAATTTTATAATGACTCGCTTTCAAGCGTTTTTTTTTAGAATTCGATAACAACACCTTATTATTAATATAATTAATTAAAACCGTTCCAGTTAACAAATATAGTCTTACAAAATCTACTTTTATTCCAATTTTATACGAACTTTTCTGCAATGTTTTTAATGGTGACCGAATTTCAGCTTACTAGGTCAAGCCATTCTGGAGTTACGGTGCGTCATGATTAAGATTGATGGCCACGACGCAATAGCGGGCATGGAATTTTAATTCATTCATCAAGGGTTGCTTCTTTTTTGAAAAGTGGGAAAAGGGGGTTATTCGGAGTGCCCACGTCTTTATTGACTTCGCCACAGTTTCAGATTTAAATACATGCCTTAAGTACGCTCTTCTGCACCACTGTTTAAGTATCTTTAAGACTTATGCACCCCCAACCGTGCCTTCCATCAAGAATTTACTACGTATTTACCAGAACGTAATGCCGTGCAAGTAGTCGTTATCCAACAACTACACGTTCTACAAAATGTGCAAGCTTTAACCGGGATCCTTATGTACAATCGGGAACAGCGCAATGCTATACTGCGGATGTTCTGTTTCCTCCATTTACCAGTAAAGAACAAGATGATAGTGTAAAGGTGTGCTCACAAAAACCTCTTAAACTAAGGAAAATCATTCGGAATGGCTTGCATTCTATCGGGCAAAACTAAGAACTGTGCGAACGCCTTAAGGACTATCCGAAAAGGAAGAAGCATCGCTGCAAGGAGCACATAACGGGCGCACATAGTGTGCGGTCGGTAGGACGATTTTAAATAGAAAATCCATAAAATTAATATGCGTGTGAAGTGGAGCACGAGAAACTGGGACTTGGCGTTTTCAGCGTTGCTCTCATGCGTTTCGTTCGTTTTTCGTTACGGCAGAGACGAGGTCCTTTCTTTCATTTCACCCTGGAGGTTTTCCCTTTTGTGTGTGCTGTTCTCCACTTTACGTCGGGTTCGAGGATTGTCACTTGAAAATGTTTCCGAGAAAAACCGCTTCGTCCTGAACCCTTTTGACGCCCTCGTTTTCAAAATGCTGGTGCGTGCTAAACTTTCCCTTTTTCTGAAAAGTAGTTTGGCTCCCCCCCGGGGGCCCTTCAACTACAAATGGAGGAAACAAGTTTAATGAGTGGTTTTAGTTAGTGTGGGGTAGTTTTGGGGTTGAACTAGGCGAATGAACGTCGGGTGGGGGTCGTATGTGTGTTTGGTTGGGGTTTTTTTTTACTTGAGGTGAGAGTGCGGGTTGTATTTAGTGTACTGAACTGTAAACGCTCCAATAATTGCAGGTACTCATATGGCATATTAGAAAATAGTTGATTGAGGGGTTTGGGGAGTTGTAATTTTTGAAACGCATTGATTAAAAGATTGTAGGGTTGTAAGAAAGGACATTTTCAAGGTTGAGTTCAATAACTCAGAATGTTTCGATATTTTTGAATTTTAGAGATTATCGCGTTAATAGCGTTCTTTCTTATTCGTGGGAATTGATACTGTTGGACATATTTTTGTGTTGCTGAATGATACACTCTTTTAGAATGACTTCCTGAAACAAAGCAGCTACTGACTTCTATTGCAAACGAAATACATACATGTTCGTACTAGCCGCGTCCCTCACATACTATACGTACTATAAGCCCCCGCTTACAGTGGCCTACATTTTTGTAATTACGAAACCTTTTAGCAATACGTGCATAATAATTTCCATTCTTACCTCCAATGCTACTACTTCTAAAAAATTGAACGTATTGATGGAATTTTAAATAAATTAAACTTTTTTTTTTCAACAAAAGTTATGATTTTAAGTGTACAAATAATTTGGTTTGATTGTATCATCACTTAATTCATTCTTTGTACATTTTGTTAGGCTCGCACTATCTGGCCTCCTGTGTTTAACTTTATTTATGTTATGAAGACACTTTGGAAAACTCAGTTCAAGTGATTCTCAATAGAAAAGATGAAGAACGTTTGTCCAAGAAGTCCTCAAGAAGACTGAAGTCTTGGAACTCAATTTGATATTATCAAAAACCAGTCAGTGGCTGCCAATTTAGAAACAGCATTTTAAATGATTAACTTAAACTTTTTTAATTGTTTTTAATTGTGTTTGAAGATCAATCGTTTGGAAGTTGGTTGTAGTTCTGGTAAGCCTTTTTCAGAGCGAAGCATGATAGTGTCTGGAAGAAGCATACACATAAGTAGCTGTGGTTGTCTCAATGACAGGTAAATATGAAGTCGCTTTTTTTGTCACTGTTAATTTATTCCATTGTTAAAAATAATTAAGAACCGCTGTTCATCTGGAGATTGTATGTGGCATGGTACGCTGGTGTGCATTCGTCTCAGAGAGCATATAAAGCACTGTATATACTTTTCGTCTCTTTTTTACATATTTAATAACGTACTAGGTGCTATAAATTTTTGCAATGTATTAACAAGCAAATTATGTTAAGTTAAGGAGTGCAAACCAGCAAATGTTTAAGAGTAACAACTACATGAATTTTAACACTTAACACATGTTGTGCGGCTATTACCATGTTTTGTGTCAGCGACGGGGATCCTCGACCAAAGAAAACTTTGACCTCTTAAATTGCTTTGTCCAAATTTTTGACAAAAATTTTGGCAGTCAAAGTCGTTAATAAAAATTGCGTCGTACATTCTGTGAAATATGGAAAAATTTAAAATATTTTCCACGTATTACAATAATTCTACAAATAGTATAAAATTTCATTCATTCAGTTCATCATCATCAATGGCGCAACAGCCCAAATCGGGTCCTGGCATCCTGAAGTTGTCGCCTTCAATCGTCTTGATCTAAGCACCACATCCTCCAGATGCTAATCTTAAAGATGGCTGAGGTATCTTAATCAATCAAGTCTTCTCATTAGAGATGGTTCGTTCTGGAGTGTAGTGTTCCAAGAGAACACTTCATTGAAGTGACTGAGTGAAGTAACTCACTACTTTTGGTGAACTGCAGTTCCATTGGACACGTGACAAGAAACTTGACCGACCTTTTTTTTTTCATCTTTTCGATGTAACACGCTTTTTTTGTGTGTCATCTTGTAGATCTACTTTCGTCAGTAGATCTATGGAACGAAGAGTTCCGGAACTACTTCGCTGAACTCTACTGACCTTTTTTTTGCTCCTCATCTTTTACATGTAATGACGAAAGGAAGAAACTATGAAAAGAAGAGAACTACTTCACAGAACCCGTTCCTTAAAGTGAGTGACTCGGAGTGAAGTACTTCACTTTGCCCATCTCTACTTCTTATTGCTTACGTGGTTTGCCTAATGCATTATTATCCAATTATCCATTTGTAATTTAAAGCGAATAATGAACCAAGCTTCTTCCCCAGTTTGCTAAAAAACTCATTCAGTTATGGTCGCATCACCTAAAATATATTCTACCAATTCCAAAAATTTGCACCCAGATGTGTCCCAATCATTTTGCAATTTAAGCTTATTACAAATTTATTGCACACACGTTTGCCTTCCCTCCTGGAAGGGCACTACTTCAAATCCGGCTCGACAGGTTAAAAATTGTTCAATTCTTTTCAAAAAAGGACATTATGAAGTTTTTTTCAATAACTTCATTATTGTAAGGTTTTTGAAACATTTTGAAACAATTAAATAAAATTACTGTTTTGGAAGATGTAAACTACAAAATTTAGATTTTATGTAGTACACAATTATGGGATACATGCAATGGACCGTGGTGAAAAAAGATTATCCGGCTTTCGCATCCTTCTCCAATCCTTTTATGCAGTAGCCTTCTTGTTGATTGTATGAAAAGATCAGTGTTCTACTCCTGTTAGGTTTGCGTCTGAGGTAAACAATGATTGATACGATGTTAGAGTGAAGAGATGATTCTTGTAATCTTATGTTAGTGAATAAGGCTATTGTTCGTTCAATTGTCATGTTTGGCTGCTGTGATAACTGGGAAATTTACATAGAGTAGATAGATAGAGTAGATAACTGCAGCACTTGGTATAAGGGAGCTTGGAGCTAGCATGACTAAACATTTTTTATCACAATTAGATAAAGTTTTGTTTGAAATAAAAATGAACTAAAATCAATAAAATAATTCAACTTTATGTATAAGTTTAAAAAGGCTGAAAAAAAGAACCTAATTTCCACCTAGTCCAATGGATCCTAGAAATAGATTTCCCATGAAAAACTTTCTGATGGCAACCCTCCAACCCCCACCATATATTATGAAATAGCATCGGTATGAGGTACACCGCTTCGTGCCCACTTCCCAACGAAAACCCAAAAAGGAAAATCAAAAACACATTTTCCTGCAAACTGCAAAAGCCCAAGAGTTTTACGACTGTATATGCAACGCGTGCACACATACACACAAACACTCACCGGAAAAGATAGACTGTCCCCATGAAGACGATAAAACGTCGCCTTGGCAAGGACGTTCTGGGAACTAAAAATGAAAGTATGCAACCCACAATTACCACAACCTCCTTTCCAACACACTTAGTCCATCCACCCACACAAGCGTTTCTCGGTTCCACATGCTTGTAGTAGTGCCCTCCCCTCCATCCCCCACGCCATACTAGTGTTAGTATTGATTGGCTGCGCACTTAAGACTTTCACTTTCCCGGCTTGCGTTTTTCCGGCTTTCCTTCCACTCCCGTTCGGTTCATTGTCATTCACTTTTGTTTTTCGTTTCGCGTTCGGTGAAAGTTTACGAGAGAGTTGTTGCAAGGACATTCGGTGGGGATAGGAAACGGACAAATAAAACCCAGGAAGCAGCATAAGCACGAAGGAAGAGAGAAGTAGAATGGTGCAAAAGTGAAAGTGCCCTGGATATAAACGCGTTGATGTATGGGTTGTGTGCATGCCAGAACAGTAGGAAATTTGATAAAAGGACTGACGCATGGAAACGGCAAGGATTTGACAGGATGAGGATTTTGAGTACTTGAAATGGGCGAAGATTATGTTGATTTCGGGAACGCTTGGGAGGATGAGGGTGGGCCGGGGGTGGTTAGATCAGAGGAGATAAGCATTTTTCAGGATGACCTCAAAGGAAAGTGCTGCATTCGTTGCTTGAATTTGTTTTTTTCTGAGAATTTGTGTGTCGGGGGTAAGCATTACCAATTTTTCGGTGTGTACAACAATTTAATCGATTGAGAAAAAATTTGTTTTGGATCAGGAAATAATTGCGCTACATTATACAAAAACCTTTTGTTGGTAAACAAATATTTTGTTTTCGGTAATTAAAAGTTGTTTTCCTCTTAAAATTTAGTTAAAATTTCGTAACTTCGCCCAATTTTCGAGATTCCCGTGAATGTAAACGTAAAAGAAGAGAAGACTGTAATATGCATATCCTGGCAACCCAAACCACATTTCAATGACATCGAAGTTTCCAAAAAAAATTATTATACATCATCCCAATATCGAATTGGAATAGGAGAAGAAAGATCTATACACCTATCGCATGTTCTAGATACTTCATGCACATTCGACACACCACCACCAAATACGAGTATGCTGAAAATCTCACATGCCGCATCTAGGCATAGCTGGGCTTGTACACGAGATAAGTTTTTTTACTATGAAAAAAAACGAACGGTTAGTTTCACCGGAAACTGATGTGTAAAGTGATTTTCATCGTTAACAGCGATCATGTAATAAATGAAACCTGGAACAATTACCAATAGTGTAATAATTTAATTGAATAAAGCAATTTTTATATATTATCAGTTTTAATAAAATTGTGACAGAACGCGAAGAAAGAAACTCTGGTTTCCAGCGACGGCTCATCATCAGTCATAAAAATTCGGCCAAGACTATTGGCATATTTCGTGTATTAATTGGAGTAACTCCGGGGGTTTATTGTTATTGTTTTATTTATTTTATTATTATTATTATTGACTTTTTTATTGAAAAAACTTTTGTATAACAAGCAAAAAAGTGATGTAAGAAATTGAGAATTTGAGAATTTGATATGTTTAAGTATGTGGGTCAGTCCATAATTCCAAAGATCTCATTACATACATGGTTTCAAAAGCTGCTGGTGGAACCAAGCCGCTCAATGGTAGTTCTTTTTTACAAACTTGAATTACCGCACAACATATCGGTATTCAACCGGTATTCCAGCGAAACTATTTTCTCATCCTTGTACCTACTAAGAGAGACCGACCCCAGTGGAACATTTTTAGTTTTGATTAAATTCAGCTAAATTTAATTAATTCAGTACTGAACATGCGTACTACTTCAGTATTACAGATTGTGAACTATGTATATATTTTAAGCCAGTTCGATTTCAATTGGGGTAGTTTTTATAACTACAGTATATCGACATTAAAAAAAATGCCAATACAAAACAAGCAAAATAAAAAAGAGGAACAACCGAACAAATGGTTCTTTGCTGAATAATTACACAATTTCAGTACAACTTTTTCGAGAAAAAAATTGATCCAAGTAGGAAAAGAGTGTTGATCCGGAGTAAATCTGGTTGAAATGGTTGAAAGATTCTTCATTATTTTAATCGTGAATTAAATTAGGAATGCCACATTGTTCTCAAATAACAATTCTCACCTTAACTAACCGCTTGATCCACGGGCGTACTTTTTGGAAAGAGGCAATATAGGTAGAGTGTTATAATATCAATCATCTTCCGCAAAAGATCACAGAGCTGATGACGTTGATAGTCATCGCTGCAATAAACTTTCGGCCCCATGTTCAATTTAAATGTGATTTTGTTGATTTATGACTGTTTTCATGCAAATTTTTGACGTTAATAGTAACAAAAAAATAAAATAAAATTACACCACTTTATCAGCTGGTATATAAACTAGGTCACCCACTGAGAAAAAATACAGTACTGTATTTGGAAAAATTGCTATTAGAACAACAACCCTTAAACATTTTGTTAAAATCCCTAAATCCGAGTTTTTTAAGCGCATATATTACCTATTTCTTTAATAATTAACATGCCATTTTCATTAATATAATGATAGAAAAAATCTTAAAGAATGTCTTCCATAAATCAAATTTTAAAAATTTTCATTTTTCTTAATAATATATGAAGTCAAGCTAAAGCTATTTTTTACTATTTTCATGGCAGGAATTACATGAGAAAACCGCATTTTATTGAAAAGTATCATAGATGGTATAATTAATTGGTAAATCTAGAAGATAAATCAATGAAAAAATTATTGATTTTTAATAGTTATGCGTTTCAAATAATTTGAAAACCTATAACAATATTTTTTTCTGTAAATTCGAAATTAGTTCGCTGATAGACAGCGAACGATGCAGATGTATTATTGTCCACGCCAAATTACACGAACGAAAAACGATTTCAATCGATTAAAATCCTATCAAGACAGATAAATCAAAATGGGATAAAAATTTGTCGCACCGGACTTATGGGGCCTTGTCGACAGTAACAACTATACCGTAGTAGCTAAAGACAACGTAAATGCCATCGCTGCTAGTTAGCATGTTCTTCAACGTCGCTACCGCATATGTAGCTTGATATTTCCTACACGATTCAACTTTTTAATTGCAAAATTTTCCCCGAAAATTCAATCTTTCCTAAACATTGGAAAAATCAAGACCTCATGACATCAAAAGCGACCAACATCATTTTCAACTTGAAAGAAAAATCCATTTCAAAAAGAAGAACCGGAAAACGGAAAAGTAATTAAGAAAATTGCAATCTCCAGATTGTGATTAGAAATGCGCATTTGAAACAGTTTTCTCTACCCCGGGGCAGTAATGGAAGATGTTAACTTTTCCTTCCACCCTACTGTATATTTTCCACCCACCGAGGTCGATGGTATTTTATATCAAAAGCGCAATTTTCCTTTCCTGCCGTAGTGCCGTCATCGTCCCTCTGCTACTAAACATCCGGTATAACGAGGTTCCAGCCACGAAGAAAACTTTAAAAGCCCACCTAAATCAAAATTCCCAACGAAATGCGGGTGGTATGATGATGGTTGGCGGGTGGTATGTTGAAGGTACACCCCTATCCCAGGACTAGAGCCAGGATACTGTTTGCCTGTTGTACCACTCCATCTAGTAGTAGTATGCCCAAACTCACTGTAGTATCCTATAGCGGAGTTAAGTATGAACGAAAGTATAGGAAAGCACTTTCGATTGGTACACGGGCATAGAGGGCAACTTTTTGCAATAGGTAGATATAGAGCAGCCCTGTAGGATGTTTTCCCAGTGGATACGGCAACGGTAAGCGGGATAGAACTTTTTCGGGACCATCATCTACGAATAGTATACCTACCTACCTACTCACCTACACCTGTATTTACTTCTTTTCCGGCATGTATTAGTTGAACTGCGTGCATATAATGAAAACTCGGTAACGTAACTGCTTCGCTTCGATTCTCGACCGGGTGGGTACATAGGTGTAATTTATTGATTTACATTACGATGTGGAGAGTGCCCACAGCATCCAAGGAGCAGTAGCAGCAGAATAGCAGCGCGGTGGGTATATCTGGAGTAGGAAAACCGGTGAAAGTAACGTACACAATACCGAAAACAAGGCGTCGAGCTGTATATGGTACACAGTAACAGAGCCAGTAGTAGCAGCAACAACAATTACAAAACGATGAAAATCAACAACAACAACATGAAAATCTCCTGCGTGGGGGTATAATTAGAGCACCGGAGCTGACTCGAGTTTAAAACCCAAAATTAAATTCATTGTGAGCCGCATCTCTGATCTAATTAACGAAAATTCGCCCAAACGGGGCGGATAGAGCCAAAAACAGAAAATTATACAACAACGGAACAGGCCACGTACAACGTACTACTCATTGTTGTTTTTGTTGTATATCGTTCTGACAAAGTGTTTATAATGCTCAAAAGGACCAACATAGTTGATGACTTTATGAATGTGTCTGTAGCAGAAAGTAGTAACATCGTACCTACAGGTTGCTGTGATATTTCAAAGAAGGACCTTAAAGATATTCCTGGTATTTGCCAGGATTTTATCCTTTAATTTGTCCTTAAATTTATATTAAATACTATCCCATCTAATAGCGTTGGTGTTCAGTAGCAAAATTTTTAAAGATTTTTCTATTGTAAAATAAGTCAAAAATCTGAGTTTTGTATAAGCTTTTAATAAAATCGAAACGCATTTTAAACAACGTCTGGCTTGGATTAAACGGTAATTAAATACGAGTATGTTCATTCAAAGTAGTTGACAAATTTTTTGCTATAAAAATTTGGTTTTATTACAGGCTCGAACAGGGCGAGTGCAGCAGTGATACCACATCTGCAAAATAAAATTATATTTTTTATAGCAGACTTATTTCTTCGTATCCCCGTGAAATAAAAAATATAACCTTAGGATAAAAGAGCATTTCAAATATAAACGAGACTTTTGTTTTGGAAGTGGTGATATGAGGGGATGGGAGCCAGCGTGACCATCATGACATTGATAATTTTTTGCTACTATGCTACTACATACATGATGAAATGTGTTACCCTGGTAAAATAAGCTGTTATAAAACTTGTGTAGGTACGCCAAAAATATGATATTTTGACAAACCTTATCAAATGTAAAATTCATGCACCTGTCTAATATTATTGTACTGAGAAATATATTATAGTACTAACGCATACATAATCGCAATAGAATTAAGCCTCGTTTTCACGGTGATAGTTTTTGCGATAGTTGCTGTCATGATAATTACTATCGTCATAACAATCACCATGTAAACTTCTCGATAGTTACTTTCGCGCTGTCATGATAGCACTATCACACTATCATGCTTGACGAGATAGTTGATAGAACTATCGCGATAATTTTATCTTGACATTGACATTTGACGTTAAAAAAATAATTTCAAAATATAAAAATATTTAATTGTAATTTCGATCTTGTGAATACGTGTTGCTAATTGCAAAAAAATATAATTTTGATTTTATGTGTACGTGATTTTGTGTGTACGTGATAGACAAGTGACATGTCTAATTTCACTATCGTACATCACGCTGTGTAAACAGCAGACTGTCACACTATCCCACTATTATACTATCATGCTATACTTTTGCGAAAGTCCTATCTTACATAACTAGGAGGTGAAGTGGTCAACTACACGCTCGTCCGTGATTATAACCCCGATTTTAACTCAGGTACTCATTTACAGCTGAGTGAACTGGTAGTCCGGCACCCAATCCCATTTTCGAAAATTCCTTGTCGCCAAGCAGATTCGAACCTGGAACCAGGTGCACCGAAGGCAAGTGCTCTAGCCACTAAGCCACCCAGACTAAATAAATGTATCTATACATTTTTGAAATGTATTTCAATAAGTACTGTTAAATAGATTATTTTCACGTTAACCAAAAAATTAGAGTGGTAGAGTTGTCTGGGTGGCTAGAGCACTTGCCTTCGGTGCACCTGGTACCAGGTTCGAATCTACTTGGCGACAAGTAATTTTGGGATTGGTTGCCGGACTACAAGTTCACTCAGCTGTAAATGAGTACCTGAGTTTAAAAATCGGGGTAATAATCACGGACGAGCGTGTGGCTGACCACTTCACCTCCTAGCGTTCCGTTGGTCTCGTAATGCAGTAATTCTATCATTACTGCCTAGCGCCGATTTGGGCTGTTGCGCCATTGGTTATTATTATTATTACAAAACTAGAGAGCTCAACGGTAAGCATTGTCTCAAGGAAGCGAGAAAGTTAAAGAGAATAAATTTATATTTAACAAATTTGTAGTGTACATACAGTATTATGAGTAACATATAAGCATGTAATGACGTAACTAGTTCCATTTAAGATCAGGTGCGGTAAAGTTTCATTTGCTTTTTCTTTTATTGTAAAATCATCTCTCTACAACGCATCAACTAAAAGTACAATTTATCTAATACCTTTTGGCTATTCGACCTCGGTGAAATAAAAATCAGGACCAAAAAGACTTTCGTTTGATGTCAATTTCAATTCGAATAAATTGAATCCTGGAAAATTAAGACAGGACTCTCAATCATTTATGCCATCAGATAAATAACGCGTGTGACGATTTCGAGCACGAGAAAAAAGAACCAAAACTTTTCGACCAAGTGAAAGAAGCTGAAACAGGCATCTTAGAAACGACAAGGAATTTAGTACTTGGGTTGAGGAAAGCAAATCACAACACCATATCGAAACCTACTCACCTACATACATCTGGAAGAAATCACAATAAAACCAATTTTCATTTAGTCAATTTCTTACGCAACCGGTTCTAAGGCTCCGTTTTCCTTGCTTCGCAACAGTCTATAACGCCTATTGGCAAACGCACTCCCAAATCTTTCGGATAACGCTGGAGCCCCAGGACTTCCATCCATACAGAAAATGCCATCACGTGTTTTCCTCTAAAACTTCTTCGAATTGAGAACAACTTTAGCTGGAAAGTTTGGTATGGCTCCAGCTTGCCGTCGTAGCTGCTTCTCTGAATTTTATACCGTCGATAGGTGCGTTTTCGTTATTACGCAGCATGAACAAGGATTCTTTCTTCTTTTTTTTTTGTTGAGAACTAGCAAATATCCTTGAAAAGTTCCTCTGTAAGTATATCGCCAACTGTAATGCATAGGATCACGATACTTGGAACAAACGAGACAAGTGTTCTGCTTCGTCCTGAGATCCAAGGTTCTTACGTAGGTATATATAACACATGAGTGCGTTTTCTTAAAAAAAAAAAATCTCACTGGGGGTATGATGTGGACCTACGACCAATATAGTAGGTACAAGGAGGACGAAGTAGAAGCGAGCATTTTCATGGAAAACTTTGCTCTTCTTCTAGTTCTTGAAGCGTGATTAACTTGCCTTGCCTTTTCAACTGAGACTACTTTTAAGGGCAGCGGTTTTCATGCGATTGACAGCACATGAGATGATCCACTTTGTATGTTCGTTTGAAAGTTTGATTAACTTTGAAGCTGATGGAAGGAAGCCCAGCTGCTTTCAGACTCAGTGAGTGCTCCTGATACTTTCCAATCCAATCAATCGATAAGTAGAATATCCTAGAGTATGTCCAAGTATACGTCATGACCAGAATACTAAGGAATAATTGAAGAATTTTAGCGCAATCAAGAAGAACTGGTAAAAAAAAATTTCTAGAAAAAAAAAACCATAGCGCAGTCACCATAGGAACGCTTTATGTTAATAAATAAATAAAATACTGAAAATTCAAATATATTTATAGTTTTCTTCCAGTGTTGTGATCGATTTAAAAAATCTGTCAATGGTCTGGGCAAAACTTCATTATTTTTGGACACCGGTCAAAGTCGCAGTATATCATCAGTTGTTTCTTGAAAAGTTAGTTTTGTTCTTAAAAAAATATATAAAATAAAGATTATTAGCTGTAGTATTCGGTATCGATATATTATTAATACTTAACGGTTAATGTCACAAAGTTAAAACTTGATGACTGTAGGTATACTAGGTGCATATATTGGATATACAACTTTAAGGACGGTAAAGGCTCTGTACGCCCCTAAGAGAGGAGTGAAAAACTTTAAAGTTAATCACTGTTTACTCCTAATTAAGCTCAGCTCTCTAGCCTTCTCACATACATTGCTGAAATGTATTATATAACAAATATAATTTCTTTATTTAACTTTATCTGTAAAATATAATGTTGTTATTAAAACGGAAGACCTTAACCCTTGAGTGCCCGTGCCGCAAATTTACTAAACATGAATTTTCTTATCTGTTATTGATAATCAATGACTGAGCGCTCTAGTATCTTTCAAGGACATGTCTAGGAACCACCACAAAAGATTTCAGATTTATCTAACATCTTATCAGTCTACATCATGGAGTCAAACCGAACTGGTCTTATATATTTTCCATACAAGTGTTGAAATTCTGGTTGGATAATTACCTGAAAGAACGTTTGGAGTATATACTTTGCCTGCCTGAAATGTCCGAAACGCTAGATATTTTACAATTTAAGATTTCATTAATTAATTAATTACCATATTAATAATCAGTATAATAACCAAGTGAAGGTCCAGGACCCGGAAATCAGTCGATTGATGTACTGGCGTTATATTTCGCTGCGCGTGTACTCAAGGGTTAAAGTGCTTAACGCTTCTCGACGATACAAGACCCTAAAGTGATTGGTATCATCTGAGCTCCAAGAAGAAGCGGCTTTGCTATTTATAGTGCCTTTCTTGGAACTGGTTCCAACGTTGTGGTGAACAGGTGCCTGGGGAACGTGAATCTGTTGCGTGCCGTGGTGAGTTGAGCGGTGCCATGCAGAATCTACCGTAGTAGTCGTGCTATAATTACAAAATATCTATTAAGTCCTTTCAGCATCATTTGTTGTTACCTCAGGAATTCCTAAGAATTTCTATCCAGGACGGTTACTTTTCTTGTTATTTATAAATGATCTTTGTGAGATTTTCTGTTATGTTGCATTACTTTTCTTTACGGATGACCTAAAATGTATAAATGTTATTAAATTCATTAAAATAGTAATTATATCTGATTGAACTAAAATGCGCAACCCTATTTAGAACTCGTTTCCAGAACACCCTTATTGTAAAGCCCTTCCAAACGATCCAAAATAGTTTCGTGGGACCTACAAAAAATTAAAGTTAAATTTTGGAGGATGGTATACAATTCTCCCAATTGTTCTGAATTTTTCCTTATTCATGATATAATCTTATAAAATTTACTAAGTTCGCAAATGTTTCTTTGATCCTGAAATAGTTTTTTTTTTTCAATCACCAAAACTGAAAATCAGAAGATACGTAGGTATGAACAAATTAGAAAAACCTGAAATCCTAGAATCTTGTACTATCCAAAACTAATTCCAATCAAGCCAATCGACTTTTTACAAATCATTCAACTATAAAAAATGTACGTACCTATTTCCTTAGAAGGCCAATTCCACCTTTAACTCGGGCCAAAACTTCATCTCATCTTAGCAACAATAGAACAATTTGCTGCATGACGCACTTAGTACCACACTCCGGAGTGAAAGTCATTCAACTTCCTTCCTACGAAGATGCCTCGGGTGAATTTTCAAAGGCATTTGAAAAGCATCCAAAAGATGGAACATTGCACCGCCATTAAAATCAAAGTTGCTTAGTTACCAAAAAAAATTACCTCTGACTTTCGACCATCGCACAAAGAATTAACCACCAAATGACCCTCAATTCGGTCAGTGTCTTCTAAATTTTAATGATATCTCAAGTCAAGTCCATTGCGCCAAAATTGTTGCAAGATTAGAAGTTCCGCTCGCTCAAGGTAAAAGAGAAGAAATATATAGAGGAAAAAAAAACAATAATAAAAACAAAACTGCGCGCGTGTGCAACAAAAATTCGCCGCTTGCAATCAACAATAAAACTGAAGCTGACTAATAATTTGGAACGTTCTATCGAACTACCGGCGTAAAATTTCGCATGTTTGGACCACTTTTTTTTGCTGATTTTTCCTTTTTTCGCGGGCCAATGCGCGAATTATATAAGCGCATGTTCCATAAACGCCACACAGTATCGCATCGCAGCGTAACCATATCGTTATGTGAGTTCTAGATGCAAAAAATATAGTTTGAAAAAAAAAAAACACCACGCAAAAAGGAAACTCCACAAAAAGCTCGTCAAAGCTGCTCCCCGCACTGGTAAACAATAAACGCCTTCCGCAAAGTAAGGCCATGCGCGCGGGTCAATACTCCGTGCATGGCTAAATGCATGTGCGCAAAAAAACACATACCCACTCGCGCACATCGAATCAAACCAAATGCTCTGCGCAATACTCCACCTAGCGCTCGAAGCAGCTACATGCACGCTTTGGAGCTGGTGGAGCGAGGGCTGGAGGCCTGGAGCATGAGGTCCGAAAACAGAGCGTTCTTGTATGTGCCCCTGTTACTTACGTAAGAGGGGGCGCTTGCTATTACGAAATTCTGGATCCATAGAGTATGGCAGTGATCAGTGGTGTTGTCAATGTAATGCAGGATTAAACCGATCGTTAAAATTTCGTTACTTCACTTGAGTGATCGCACCGAACGCACTGTCCTCTCCCTGCGGCCCCAATAAGTTCTATCGCTTCTTGTGAGGTGGTGAGGTGCGAGCTTTTTTTTACCCCAAGCCGGCTTCGACCGGCATAGTAACCGGCGATTAGCATACCGCGCTAGCTGTTGTTGTTTTACTCCTTTCACGATTTTGGCAGCCTCCCTCCTCGGGCTCTTCGTACTGGAATCAAACGAAAAACAGGCTTGCGAATGAATGACGTTTTGCACTTTTCAAATTTTGTGTACTGATTTATGGTTAGAACGTGTTCGCGTTGCCTTGAACATCGAAAGAGGTCAACAGTTTGCAACGGCCGTGAATTGGATTTCCTTGTTCGGGGTGCTCTAAGAAGCTGAGCTGGGGAGGGAAGCCTCTTCGACAATTTGCTGATTGTTGACGGTTTTTATATACTAAGATTTTTTTTTGCAGTGACAGTTCCTCCAGTACGGGTTTGAAGTGGGCTCAAACCCAAATGGCGTAAAGCTTGGTATGGCAAACGAGCGATAGAATACATAAGGCACATTAGTCATCGTCCTGCTGTATGACATATTCCCAGGCATAGCATTGGGCGCTAGGCAGTTTTTAATATTTTATGTCTTATCTTAAATTGGGGGCCAATTTGTTCGGTGTTATCTAAGGTAAGTATTTAAATAGGTAGATATCAATATGTCATTTGAGGTGTGATATTGTTTACATAATGCAAACAGGGAATTCAACAAGGCAGTCAACACTCCAGTGGACAATTAGATTCATCAACTTTCTAAACAACATGAAAAATATGGAGGTAAGGTTAATCACTATGTCAGTATCAATTCGTTTTTATTAACGCATTTCTCGAAATAAAGGGCTAAAATCGGTGGTGGTACAACATGTTGATTGAAAATGCGAAAAACACTAATCAATCTGGTTTCGAACAAAAATAAGATAGAACATAAGAATAACATGATATGAAGGAAAAGAATTATGTTCGCGCAAATCGAGCAGAAGAAGTGGGCAGCGATCAGCCAGTAGCGATGGTCGTGGTTTTCTACAATTCCGTCCGAGCGAGAAAAGTGAAGACTGTCTATACTAACGGCCGTCACTGTCCGGTACCATCCTACGGGATGGCTGAGGTTTTCTACAAATCCGCTTCAAGTAGTTTGAGATTGCCATGAATACGCGCGATCAAGTGATCCAGCGACGAGCCAACAACCCCGAGATGACGATCAGTGATAGGGTAAGTAAGGCAAGCAGAGTCGTGCCAAGAGTCGAACTAAATCAGTTAGGACAAACTACGAGAACCAGACACAGCATAATCAAAACGAGCAATTGATGGAAGCAGATGTCAGGCAGAGAGACGATGACAGGGAAGGATGAAGACAGGGAAGAACGAAGACAGGGAGGCCACACAGAGAGACGAAGACAGGGAAGGCTGAAGACACGGAAGAACGAAGACAGTAACTGCCAAGGCCACACAGAGAGACGAAGGCAGGGAGGGAGCAGGAGAGTCAATTCAAGCGAGCAGAATCAAACCCACAGGATCACTAAATCGAGTCACGTTGGGAAGGACCAAGTCAAGACGAATACAGCAGGCCAGCGAAGGCGAGAAAACCCTGACATCGGAGAGGAGCGAACGTCGGGCCTTAATATTAAAAAGGAAAATGATTTTAATATAGATTTATTTCATAATCAATTATATATTAATAATTATAATGACATTTAATACAACCAATAAAACATAAATTTTACGGTCCAGCCCAGTCGGGGGTTCGGCGAGGCGCCAACAACGCATCACCGGGAAAAAAAAGATAACTGACCAGAACTCTACAGGAGGTCTTTCGATACTTTTAAATTGTAGTTCCTGCTCAACTAATAAATATAAAACTCATCAAATTTTTCAAACTTAATCTTTTCAATATTTTCGCAATGGTTAATAACGACCCATTAACTATAAATTACACCACACAAAAAATAAATGTAATTCACTGTTATTGTTGGTCCACAATTTTTTGACGATTCCTTAAAGAATTCATTAAAATGTTTCCCACCCTTTATCATACTTAAATGCACTACGAAAGCCCTAGGTAAACTACCACCGCCATTTACCGCCTATGCTGGAAATTATGAAGGATACGAAAACCATTTTCTTAACCCTCTTTCTTCGCATTATCCTTGCACACGAACTCCCATATCTACAGGCCACCTAGCCAGAAACCGGAATGGCCGATCCTAACAAATTATCCTGCAAGTGCGTGCAGATTATTACTTTCTCTGTACATAGCAAAGAAAGTAAATAGAACCCAAGGATGCTATCCGGTGTACAAAAGAGAGCACACAATTTACGTGTATTTTCTCTACACAGGATTCACTTTCTTCGCTTCCTGCTGACCTAAATCGGAGGAAGCATCGCGTATCCCTTTTCTTCGAAGTGAAAATTCTTGGGCAAAGATATGTAACAAAAATTCTTTTTTCGGAATGCGGGAGTTGTACAAAAGACCGCCCGGTTAAGACTTGAAGACAATCGGGTGCATTTCTTATCGTTCCGAATTTCTCGCATTTCCTTTTTTATCTCCATATTTAAGGAGTTTTAACCACCCAGCCGCCTGTCCTTTAGAGCATCTACCATCCACTTCTCCACGCAAACTACCCTATAACTCACCCCACGCTATCGTCGTCTTCCCACCAATCCTTGGATGCTTTTCAGTTTCGCTTGGTTTGCTTTCTAGGAATTTGGGGAAAGCCAGGGTATTTGGGGTTGGTGTTGTGGGTGGGTGGCTCGACTGTTGGGGATTATGAAAAGCTTCCCTTTTTCGGCACGGCCATGTACACAGGATCCACTATTCGCTATAGTAATGGCGTAATATGTGCGTGCAAGGAGACTCCGGGAGCTAGAGAAACGGGGACGAAAGTGAGTCCGGGCAAGAGTTCAAGGTGATTTTCGTTAGTTCTGCATTTTTTCTGATTGTTTGTTTAGGACAAATACTGGCCATCTTCTATTCTCTACTTTTTTACTATTCATACGTTTTATATCTGGACACTTATACACGTTGTATTTGTTGTTCACGAAGTTCCATATTAGTTTATGCGTGGCAGCTTCATAGACGTCATTTGCAGGGTGGCATTTACCAACCTCTAAATTTGAAACTCTAAGAATACAGTGACCATTATATTTTTTCAATTAGTTAAAAAAAAAAAAAACCTTGGACTGAGTGTTGGGGTCCAAATGGAAATGTAGGTGGGGAAAACTGATATTTCGTAACAGTTTATCATTCAGATCACCTTATTACTTTATTATTTTAAGAATACAGTATTGTAATCGATTTTTTACCCACAATTTTTTTTACGTTTCATGACTAGTGGATACGTAAAAAGCAATAGAAATGTTCAGTCCGTTTGTCCGGCGTACGTCTACTGGTGTACGCAAAATTGTTAGAAGGCTCATAACACCCAAAACTTAGCACCCAAACTCTTTGAGCTATTTAGCTGACCTTTTTTGTGGAAAGAGTGGGTACACCCCTTTAAGTAGACACCCTTTGAGTGTTGAGAGTGTGAATGGAGAAGGAAAAGCCTTTTAGGCGGACAATTTTAGTTTCTATATCTCCGCAACCACTTATGCTAGGAAGCTGAAACTTGGAATTTATATAGACCTTCAATAGTAGACTCATTCGCGAAACAATTGTTGATATGGGTGAAGGAGGTGTGTGAAGGTAGTTGTGTGCGGGGGTGGGAGCAGAAAGACTTTAGATTACGATATCGCACGGAGCAATTGCACTAGAAAAATAAAATTCGGTATGAGTATAAAGGTTGATGAATAAAGATTGCTCAAAGTACAGTTTTTTTAAGAGGACGGTGGAGCATGGAACTGGCGGGGATAAGTGTTTTTAAAAAAAATCAAGTTTGATATCTAAAAAACAGTGTAAGATAGATGCTTAGCATTTTTACCAGAAGTAGGCCCAATAGAACCCCAGTGGGTGTGGATGTAGAGGGTGACGGTGGGGGAGGGTGAAAAGATAAAAGTTCCGATATTTATATCTCGAGAACCTATAATGATACAAAGCTGAAACTTAGTATTTAGGTAGAACTATAGTAGCAGCATGTTTGAAAATATAATTTTTTACAGGGCTGAGATATGCGAACTCAACAATAAAATTTTTTTTCATCATGTAACCTTTATAATAATTAAACAAATTTACTCGGTTTTCAGCACGCACAGGGGTATGAGATTCCTTAAGTCTTTATTTATTTCAAGAATCTTGTTGTAATTTGAGCGTGCTGTACTTGTTATTGTATATTAAACGTATGTATTTAGCCGTGAATAATAAATAACAATAGTATTATTATGAATTGTTTACAATTTTTATTGATTTCTATATTTTTTATACATTTCGCCGCAAAAAAAAAAAATTAAAAAAATCGAATATATTCCATGAGTTGTTGTGATGATCTTTCGTAGCACTATTTATGCAAATTGTATACCATTTTCCATTCTTTTCATTAAATTAGTAATAGCCATTCTATTTCTTCAAGGTCATCCAAAATCAATTCTTTCATTCTAATTCAGAATAATAATATTAACAAAAAATAGTTGTAAATCAACATCACTTATTATGTCAAAAAAACACTGTGAACTGATTTTTATCGGCAGCTCGTTAGATGAGAATAAAAATAAATATTAATTCCTTAAAAAAAAAATCAAAACTAAAAGTTGTCCAGGTGATGGGGAAATTAAAGAAAAAAAATCATCCGAATTGGTCCAGCAGAATAATATCTTCAAAAACCCGTAAAACACGCTGAGTCACAAGTAGTTAATCCTACAAAACGCATTCGAATTAAAACAGCGAAGAAAAAGAATCTCCGGGTGCAAAAAACTATCGAAAGTCATGGACACCTCCAGCGGCAACATCTCACCACCAACAACAATCGCGAATTATGTAAGAACGCAGTTGTTCTTTTTCGGAACGTTTTTGCGTCCATATCACACATTCGCCCCGAATGGTAAACAAGCTGCGCGCGCACACACCTAGAACGCTTCTACCTTCTACGACCAAACAAATAACAATAGCAAAAAAATAACTAAATAAATAAAATTAAAGGAAATCTAAGCTTTAGGCTCTATTTTCGTGAGATGATGTTCTAACTCGAAAGCGGAATTTCGTCATTAGCGAACAACCTTCAACTTAAGTCCAATGCACTTTGCATAGCATTTAAAAATGTGTTTTTTTTTGCAATACAACTACTGCGCTTTGGCATTTCCGTCATGGCAAAAACTTCACTTGCGCACACCTTTTTTTACCTGCGCACAAGATGCCGAGTGTTTTGACCATCGTTAGAAAACTGCTTGCAAATTCCGCTGAGTTAGAAGTTTTTTTTTTTTATTTTGTTCTTTATTTGCAATTTTTAGTCATGTCATAAAAAACCCCATCGACAAAAACATTTAGTGAGCTAAGATTTGGAAAGGGGGGGATCGAATGAAGGAGAGTACAAACTCCTCTAAGCAAAGCACTCGCATGGATGGCCTGCAGTCATTGGTTCAAATCGCATTAAGTCATACAAGCCAACAATGGCATTGAGTTACTTTACTTAGGTGTTGCTCTTTCGTTCACCTTGGAAAGTTCAGCTGCCGTTGCTTAACCGCGAAATTTAAAGCTTGCAAAAGTAAAAAAAATAGAAAAAAAAACAAATTAGAAACATATACACAGAATGAATAAAATGCGCAACACCGATACCAACATAAAAACGTTATTTTCTAATACTCCAAACTTTTTTATTCAAGTTGTTTTGCACTTTTATGGAGAGATGCTTTTTTCAGCTTTAAAAATTAGAAAAACAAAGTCACATGCCGACATGGTGCTACAATAATAACTTCATAATAACAAATTTATATAAAAGAGCCCGTGCATACACGCATACTTGTTACCAGCGATAAGTCGAGGACCGGCCATGAATGCGATTCGTAGTTCCGTGATTCGCATCATGTTCCCACAATAATTCATCTTAGAATGGAGCATGTGTGACGCACAACAGAAGATACCTCGCATCGCTCTTCAACGCGATTCGAGGAATTGCCAACCTTAAACTTGATCAAATCCCTCTGCTCCTGCTGCTATTTTCTTCTGCTTAATATTCATGTGTGCTTTTCACGGGTGGTACCTATGCAGCACCAGCAAAAAAACAAACAAACAAACAACTTCTAATTCCAGTTTCGCACGAAATGCGAATGTATGTGGAGCTACTAGCTAACCAGCCTGATGCTGTTTTTGGGTATGTAAAACGCAGCTTGAGTTTCTAACCGGACAGAAATTTAATTTAAAAGATTGTTGAAGACTTTTCCACTTCTAAGATTGTGTTGCAGAAAAAAAAATGCGTATGAGTCAGCGGTATCTTTGTATCTTGGGCCGTAACACATGATTCCCTCTGGAAACTTTAAGCTAACTCTTAAGCCGGTGTTTATAATTATCAGATACATCACATCGATGTGTAAGTATAACTAATAAAGGGGATAATAGTGTTTAATGTAAAAAAAATTTAAAAACTAATTGGGCGCCCAATGTGGGGCCTTTCTCGCATGAGTCTAAGTCGTCAAATATTTCCGGCAACAATTCTTCCGACACAAATTATGGTCGGATAAAATTTGGTGTGAAGTAAAGACTGTTCCTGGCTTGACCCTACACTGGGCTCCAAATAACATATATACGAAATAAATATATCGAATGTAACGTGATAATTATGAAGGCGCTTTCTGATGAACCTCAGAAACAATCTTAATTTTCGAATAGAAACAAATTACAGCGATTCGGCGCCCAACGTGTGGTTACTCTAGGCTGTGTTCAATGAGTACACCTTCTATCAGTTCAGGCTACTATACTTCCTGTCCACATTATTCACTGAAGAATTGTGGTCGGAAAATATGTTCTCCGGGATCGATATGATGATGACCTTGAGTTGGGTGCTGAAATATAATATATTCAAAATACCAATAGCGCATAATGTGAGATTTTTGTGCAGGCGCTTTCTTGTGAACCACATTTATCATACTTTTTGAATGGGAAACAAATTTTATAAATAATTGGGTGCCAAATGTTTGTGGCAACTATTTTGCTCGCTCACATTGTTTGACGGAAAATTGTAATGGTATGAAACTTGTCGTAGAGTGAAAACTGTTCCAAGCCTGACCCTACATTGGGCGCTGAATTATGCACAAAATAGGTATAACGAGTATAAAACGGGATAATAAAGAAAGACCTTATTGATATAATACACCAGTCTAGTTTTCGCATTGAAAAAAAATTTAGGCAGTTGGGCGCCTAATATAGGATCACTCTAGTCTGAGTTGAGCGAGTGAGGCTCCTATTAGTTCCGGCTACAATACTTCTCGATCACATTATTCACTGAAAAACTGTGGAGTGATATGATGATGTGCTTGCATTGGGCGCCGAAATATATTCGAAATATCTGTAACGAACAATGCGGGATATATGTATGTGTATGCGAGCGAGTTCCTCATACTTTTAGCATGAAATTAAAAAAATGTAAAAACAATTGGGCGCTTAATGTTGGACACATTCCAGTGAATCTAGATCCTGAAATGTTTCCGGCATCAATTCTTCCCGCTCACATTGTTTGACGAAGACTGGTGGCCTTGTAAAACTTGTCATTGAGTTAAGACTGTTCCTTGCATGACCCTGCATTTAGCGCCAAACTATGCATAAAAAAAGTATAAGGAATACGAAAAAAGATTAATTATAAACGAGCGTACTGATGTACCATACCAGTCTGATTTTCGAATTAAAAAAAAAAATTATAATAATTCGTTGCTCAATTATGGGTCCCTCTTTTCTGAGTCTAAAAAATCTATTATATCCGGCTTAAATTCTTCATGACCACGTTATTTACCGAAGAATTCTGATCGGAAAAATGTTGTTAAAGAATAAATGTCCATGGACCCACATAACACTGACCCCACATTGGGCGCCGAATTCTATTTCGAAATAGAAAGCTAAAATTTTTGATAGGGGTAGCAAGGAAACGGGGTGGGGTGGATTTTAGTATATTGAAAACGGCATAAAGTTGAAAGTTTAAACGTATGTATAGATGTACAACAGCAGAAATTAAATCGATGATCGCGTTTATTTTCACGAATTTGATAATATTTCTAATCTAATGAAATATAGAATCCTCTTATACGAGTACTTTTAAGGGCTTTAAATTCAATCGATCTAATTCAAGCATTTTCCGAAATTCAACCTTTAGGTGGTGTACGGGGTGTTGTTTAAGGCTACACGAATTTTGACAAATATTTTAGGTTTAATGAGATCGAACTCGCATTTACTTCTATGGACTTTATACGATGTCTGAAAATAAGTGAACTTTATTTTTCTTAACTTTATTATTATGGCCTAATATTGCGAACTTACGTCCCTGACCATTATCTCCGTAAGCATGTTTCAAAAGTTGAACCGTTTCTGTAAAAGTTTTCCCCTATTTCACGCAAGATTTTTCGTAGAACGTTGCTAAAGGATATTGCACATTTTAAAGATGGTCACTAACAATTAACCACGTTGTACTGAAATAACAATATAACGAAAACTATATGACATATTAAAATCAATCCAAGAACAATCTCCGTTAGCGCGTAACTAAAAATTTTCGGTTATTTTCTGAACAGACCTCTTATAAATATAATGATCTTAAAATTAATTTCGGGATTTTACGATATTCGATCTCGAAGAGTTGTTTTCCGACATATCATCATATCTGATGAGATGTCGAATTTTAGTTGTACGGGCTTTCGATATAATCGCCTAAAAATTGTGATATTAAGCCCATAAAGAGGGTGACAATATTTAATTCCTTGCTTTTATTGAAATTGAAAAAAAAAAAAAATTTTAACTTTATTAACCTAAAGAAATACCAGCTGTCTATGGAACGTTATACGCGAGGGCTCGTTTTTTCACTTTTCATATCTTTAGAGCCTATGATATTGAACTTTTTTAAAGCCATTTTAGTTCTACAGAATTGGAAGCAAATTTCGCAAAACATTGATCGTAGGATTGCTTCAGAGAATCGGAATTTTAAGTCAAGCTGTCCAGCCTGTCCACTGTGTTGATTCACACTAATTTATCCAACCATTTTTCGGTTACTGTTGATGTTTCAATTATTTCCGCTCATCTTCTAATCGGTTTATTTTCCAACCAATTTCTGAAGGATGCTGAATTAAAAAAGGTATTACTTGAAATTTAATGTCTTTAAGACTACCAATCGATTCTAACCATTGTTTAATTTTCGAAGCAAATGTATCCTTTACATTTCCGTTTGAACTTTCTAATTTTTATTTGGGACTGCCTCTTCAATACCGTCACTCTGCTCCTTTTAAATTATGTGAAAACCAAATATTCTTTATACAATTGCATGGTTAACTCCCAAATTTAATACATTTTCTACTTTTCGTGCCCGTAAATAATGAAGTATAGGGAAGCCAAAATAAACAACCTACCCTACTAAAATGGCAAAATACATCCAAAATTAACATAAAAAGAACATGACGAATCGGCAAACAAAAAACTTGCAGATATTGCAAAAACTTGAAAACAAGTTACGCACACACAATAGAAAACATCCGCACAAAAACTTCTTAAATGCGCGATAGTAAAAAAGCGCAGCAACAACAAAACAAACCCAACCCCACTAGAAACAGACAGTGATTCGAAATAGTATTTGAACAATTGAGATTTTTCCTAGAGCAGTAATTTACCTTGTTGGAATTCTGATAAAAATCCTGAAATCTGTTTCTAAATTTAATTTTAAGCCCAGTATAGACATCACGAATTTAGTCATATCGTGTTTAGTATATTTCTACTCCTCTCTTAGGTGTATAATATAAAAGGAAACATGAAATCCAATTTAGGATGCTCATCATCAATTCCGTGATAGACCAAATTGGGCCCTGGCCGCCTGATTTTAGTAGATTAGGAGACTAACTACCTGAAAAACTTATAAAAACAAATAGCTAATTAAAAATTCGTGAAAACGTACACAGCCCCCATACATTTACTTCCATAAAAAGCGTGGGAAAGACTAAACCACTTTGATATCTCATCAAATCTTAGAGATATTTAATAATTTATGAAACTTTTGCTACCCCTTAATGCACCATTGGGGGTTGAATTTGGAAAAGTCGTGAATTCGAACTTACATTAAATGTTATTATCAGTTAAATCAAATGTAATATGCGATCAGGCTGAAAAGGATATGTTTGAATTCGTGAAAACGTATACAATTCCTTCACTCCCACTTGGGGGTTAAGAATCCAAAAATATTGCTATTGGTTTAAAGGCGATTATATAAAAAGTCAAGGAGGTAAAATCCAGCCAGAGATTGTCCTCTTTCTCACATTAGGAAGGTGGAAAGAACAACATTCTGTAGTAAATTTATTTTATACATGTGTACTTGATTTCTTAGAACCTTAGTGTGTACAAAGATATTGTGGAGCCACGGTAGGCCTCCAATACTCTCCCAAACTAGATACACTGGCCATAATGCCATAATGAACCCATTCGCGAAATGCAATAGAGTTATCATTAGAAATTATTCGATTCTAATTTTGGCCAGTCATCCGAACAACGAACGTGCATACGTACACAAAGCGAGCAACTTTTGAGTTGTCGAATCGCCACCACACCCCGAAAGCTAACGCGAGGGAATAAAATTAATTTTTCGTATTTTTTTTTTCGAGGAGAAAATGTTGACGACCCGGTTCAAGGATATCCCCCTGAGTGTGGGGAATTAGAATCAGTGGCATCAGCGAGCGGCAAAAAGCTCTCTTCTAATGATCTTCTAAGTTGCGCATTAAAAAAATTGTATCTCCAGCGCGGCCTTACACTTTAGCCTTAGTTGGACTTTGAGCATCTTTTGCTATTTCGGCTCCACTTCTTCGCACCACCTACCACGATTTCTGCTTGATGAACTATCGCTGACAGGGTTGGTACAATTGACTTAGCCACGACTACATATGTGCATCTTAAGCTTGAGCTTCATTTTGCCTAGCGTTTGTAGGTTTGTACAAAAAACAGATGGCATAATGTGCAAGATTCCACGGGAAGTTGTTAATTTAATGGGTTCCTATTTTAGTCCTTCTGAATTTTTGTAGGGAAATCAAATTGGAACTGTGCTATTGCGTTTCACTTAGGTGAAGCACGGCGATTATAACGACAAATTTGACATAAATAAAGGGTCCTTGCGATCTAAAATTCACTTTTTAATATCAGTGCAGTGCTGAAAATTTTAATTGAACTGAGTTCCGATCTTGGTGAATCAGTATCCTTTTTCAGTGCTGAATACCGACCAAAAGAATCCGTATTTTTGAAGTATTTATTTATATAGTCTTAGAACTAGTAGACCTTAAATACCTTAGTCCGTTTATCCGACGTTCGCCGAATGTAAACTCGCTTGAAGGATCGTTTCTTCCAAACCATTTGAAATTTTTTTGTTGGATGGAATAGTTGAACTTCTTTAAAAGTTAGGTTTGGAGGAGTATTCGTAAATTTAAAACTGCTACACACATCAATGGAGTTTCTTACTCACAATTTGAAAAGATAGAGTTCAAGAAAAGGGAACTCTGTCGACGCCGATGAAGGAATCATCCATCCAAAGTCCATTAACTTTCCGGAAACTGAAATATTTGATGAATTTTACACTTTGCTTTTTGTGAAGCGGCTGATAAAGTCTTAACTAATTCCAGTTTCCAAAAAAGAATGCTGCAATCAATCAAGTTCCTTCACTTTCTGCTTGCTGTTTTGATTCTTTCAACAATGTTCACTCCTTGACTGGGTTCAGATCGATTCTTCTTAAAACTTTTAAGGAACTTTTTTCTTTCCGAAGCCAGTTAAGTTTCTTGACAAGATTCACACCTTAGCTTCGTAAAGTAAGCAAGATGATATGAACATTGCCAAAGTAGTTCAAGGCAGGGGTAGGGAATGAAATAAATGTGACCACCAGGAATAGCCCAAATCTGACCTTAATCGCAAAGGTCCAGATCTAGCGATCACTTCGCCCATAAGGAAGTTCGCTTTTTTGCTTGCCGATTGTAAATTTCGGTAGTGTTCCTTTTTACTTCTGAAATTAATCAAATGAATTCTTATGAAGGAGTTTGTGAAAAGTGATGTCGAAATTCCGGTAACTGAAAAAGTTGTGCGTTAATTAAGGTGCTTGTCTACAAGAGCTTTGTGAAGTATTAGTGATTCTTCAGGTGCTTCAGTAGTGGCATACACACTAGTCTATTAATCCAGAGGTATATGATTCGGGTGTTATTGCTGCCATGGGTCAACGATGGTCTGGGAAAAACTCATACTGGACAAAGAAGGAGCTCTGTTCCTGTTTCATAATACCCCATTTGATGCTTCAATTCAATTTGGACAATCACTCGAAACAGACCAAGTCTAAAAAAAATTTCGAACTAGCCTAGTGAAAGGTTTTACACTGTCATGCTCAGTGGCCAAGGAATCGATCGGTCTCTATTCGTGTGAAGGTCTACACAACAAAAACTAAACGCATTTTACCAGACCCTAACTCAAATTTTACAGAATTAGAAACGATGATGTAATTTTGGTGGAGCTTCGAGAACTTGTTGCATGGTTACATAGCTTTACAACATTCTCATTCTCTTCTGCGTTATGTAACCGATCGAGAATCGAACAACGCACTTTGGTGCGATGAGCTAACCCAGAACCATAGAAGCGATAAATTATGCTGCGCATGGTTCCTTACTTACAGCCAAGCAACTTTTATAAATTATAAAGGCAAACCTAACGAGCTGCGCATCTCAAGTTCTCATCTTGTTTATTTTCAGCAAAGCTTTTAGCTTGATTTTGCAATCGGTTAATATTTTACTTTGCAGATTGACGAAGTCGCAGAACCGAAACAGTACTTCGGGGGATTGTAATGGTCAATTGTTAACACTGTAATTATATGGCGTCCGTTTGTTAGTCAGTTATTGAATTTACATGACATGTAGCGAGATTATTTACGTGCGAAGAATTCATAGTGTTATTAGTCTTCTTGGGCTTGAAAAGATATCACATTTAAATATAACTAATTGTAGTATGATTTATTGTTTGGAGACTATTTATAGGTTTCTTGTAACGCGAAAAAAAATTACGCATTAGTATAGCCTCATTCCAGCGTCTAACGTGATGCGATATGATGTAACACGCAGCGCACTAATTTAAAAATGACGTTATAGGGGTATAGAGAATAAACTATCGGAAAAGTCCGTTAGAGGTTGAATATCAAAAAATGCCGAACCGATTTTAGGGGATTATATGGAAAGCGTGTGGAAGTAAAAAACTATTTGATTATTTCATTTGACCTAAGAGAAATGTCGTAATTCGTGAAAATGAAAACATTCATTTCTCAGCTTCCTTAGGGGTTGATCATCCAATCTTATTAAACAGAAATACTTTGTTGGAAATATTTTTCCGAGTATACCTAAATTTAAAGAGAAAGCGTATTCGATATCTCATTAGACATAAGAAATGTATCGGAATTCGTGAAAAGGTACACATTCACTTTACACCACTTGGCGGTTGGATATCGAAAAATTTGGAAACTTGTTTCTAGGCATTTATATAAAAAGCACGTAGAAGAAAAATTATTTTAATAACTCGACATGTGAAGCAATGTCAATGCGGTCACTTTGTCAGATTATCAGAAATAAGGGTAAGGTGAAACCTGCAAAAAAATGTATGGATTGAACTTATTAGAATTTAACTGCGTATAATGCCGTGATAAATATGGTCCTATTACATGTCGACAAAAAAAGAAGGAGGCTGTAAGAGAGGCAATAAGGCCACAAAAGTACATCAAATTTAAGGCAGACGACTTTGTTCATCCTTGAAATTTTATTTTCAAGGACAACAATTTTGTCCTTTATCCTTGAATGTGTATATTATTTTTTTTTTAATTTTTTTTATATTATACTGTTTGTCAAAAGATACCAAAAACCAAAATTGTGAACTTTTCATCGCCGAAACAAAAAATACGGCTTCAAGTCTTTGTTTCTATCTCAATTAGATATGGTATGTTAAAGATTTCGCAAAAAAGATGTCCGAGTCCTCTTTGAAAATTTATACCTCTGGTAATTTTTATCAATATAATTTTTATCATAGATTAATAAAATAGGGCTTATTTGAAAGATTGTTTCTTACAAATTGTCGCAAAAATAAAAAAAAAAAAATTAATCAAAATTATACTTGAAATTTCATTTTCGAGGATAACTATTTTTTCCTTTTTCTTTGAATTTGCATATACTTGAAATATCATTTTCGAGGATAACTATTTTTTCCTTTTTCTTTGAATTTGCATATCTTAATTTTTTTGAAATTTTTTTTATACATACTGTGGGGTTCTCAAGGAGATCAAAAATCGAAGAACATCAGTGGTTCTAATAATTTTGTTACTCAGATCCCCTGGAGATTCATAGTTAATTTTAATAAAATATAAAAAAATCAAGAAGTTAAAGAAACACTTATGGCGATTCTTGATGAAGTAACCATTTTTCTATGATATATGTAATTGAGTCGTTAAAACAGGAACGGTTAATGGCCTGGAAAGGATTTTAATACACTTACTTAACTTTAGGTAACACTTGATATCGTAGCTCAAGGCTTTAAGGACGTAAACTGAACGAATTGGTACCAAGCCTTCCAGCACTGAAACTCCAGTCTCATTCAAAATTGAAACCAAAAGAATATTAACTTCCCAAAATAATTTTTCCAATAAAACCATTCAATCGAACGGGTTTTAAAATCGACAAAAAAAAAATGTAAAACTATTTGCCGAATTGATTTTGAGAATTAATCTCCCAATTAACCTTGCCCTTAAACTTTAATTGAACAGCATAGCGGATTAATCCGCTCAAACTATCCCTACGCTACAAGTTGCAGAAAAAACCGTGATTTCTTAGCAACAAGCCGCAATGCTGACATTACAATTTTATGAACTTAGCCATTCACTTGATCGGGCCAAGCCAAACCAGTGATTCTTGAACTTGCCCGCAATAAATCAGCGTTTTAGCCTGAAGCAAATCCCAAAAAAACCAAGCTGTAGTGGAATTAAGTCATCGTATGTCTTACACTTTACTAACCCGTATCTATACACAGAATGGTTTTTGGGGGATCTTCAAGAAGTTTATAACTTTTTTATCGCACGCATCTGATCGTTTCGTTGTGTGCGTACATTTAAATTGAACACACTTAAGATCAAGATGGTTGACGGGTGGGTGGATAGAGGTGAGGGGAAACGATTCGAGAACTAGGTACGTACTCACTATTATTAATATTATTATAAGAATGCTGCGCTATTACACTCTCATCATACCGGTGACCAATCGTTGCTAAGTTCTTCCATACTCTTCGGGTCTCTGGCTACAAGATCGTTTCGAGATGGGAGAGATTCAAAAATTGCTTGTGTGACCTTGAAAGACATTTTACTTTTTTCGAGAAGCTTTTACTGCTTCAATGCTAAGCGTATTGAAACGAATTCAATGTCGACTATTTTCTATGGTAGGTACTAACATTATTTTATACAGCCCGGTTTCTTTGTATGCCATTCGAAATAAGCTAAGATATGTTGCTTCTCAAGTTTTTCTTTAGTTAGAAAATAAAAAACGAAATTCGTATTCGTACACACTGACATTATGATGATTGGTGCGATGATGATGAAACGCACTTGGGGAAGATCCATCTCACGCTAATTTGCATCAAAATTTGTGTAAATTTGCATGACGAGTTCATAGTTTCAGATGGTATTTTCCGTGAATATCGAATCGAATTTTTCAAGTTTTATTTTCGTTTTTGTTGTTTTCGATTTGTACATAATCTCGAACGTGATATTGATCAGTAATTTGATGCATAAATGTTTTAAATTAAATCGATTTGGTATTCTTTCATGCAAACATTATGCAGATAGTTCGGAATACAGGTATGGTTAGTAGATTTTAATGGTTCATGTATTGTGTCAAATTAAAGTGGTCAGAGCTGTCCATATTTTTGTAACCGGGGAAATACCGATTTTAATTTGTACCTATCGATTGTATCTAATCAATAACGCAAAAGACAGCATGGACTGACAACAAAATTCGGTTCAAACTCCATACTAATTTTAAAAGCATTTAAAATTTTGTATAAAAAACAGTATGGAATTTATTAAATTGTTCAACAATCTAAAAAAAATAGTGAAACTTGCTTAATTTATTTTTATATACAGATATAATGTTTATTTTATTGTTTTACAAATTAATTTAAATTATTTGAATTTGTTACTGTTATTAAAATCATTTATTTAGTGGTATTGTATTTGGTCTTGAAAACATTGCTTCGGTAGTGTCGTTGGTTCAATTCCTACACAACGCATAATTTATTTATAGAAATTTTCAGCTGCTATTATCTCTGAAAAATAAACAATAATTATAATTTAAAATAATATAAATAGTGAGCAGTCCGAAATGTTACTAAAGTATTTAACACATTTAACACTTTTTACATTATTATCAAATTCTCGTATACCATCAGAGCTACTAGACAGTATAGTTGATTTGCTATAGGCAACATTGTGGTTCTGGTAGATTATATCACAACTAAACAGCACTAAAAATTATTAACACCTTCTAGTACACTACTATACACGGAATTCTGACCTCCCATCCGGAAGCTGACTTGAGTTCAATATCATTAAAAATATCCTTAATGGCTTACTTTCAATTTAGCCAGTACAATTCAAAATAGCATCCAATTCAAGTTCCTTATGTCGTACTTCAAAGTAGACTATTCTGCAGAAAACTACAACCTCATACACCACCGAATATTTTGAAAAGCTCTCGAATCAATACATTGTACTGACAATAAGCGGTGCAGGGATTGTACACGGGATCATTTGTAACCAGCGAGACAACGTCAATCGGTCGGACGCAACGAACTTGATCGGTCATCATATCGATTGGCGATCTTTTGCAGTCACATCAAAGGAATGATATGATACGGAGTAGAGTAATGTTCCAACATAGGCATATGGCAGCATATATACAGTGTATCCCGCTTATAAAGTGCACTTTTATTACGTACTTTCGGTTATAACGTATCTTTTTTCAATCCCCATTCACAAATGTAAAAGGCTTTTATTTTGTTTATAACATATTTATGTGTTTTTTGGTATACACTGTTCTGTTTCAATAAATAAAACAGAAAATTAACCAATATGAAAAAATGCTGTAGAAAACCACATTACGAAAATTGGCTAAAATTTCACTATTATGCAGTATACTGAAATCACAATACTGAAGTATATCAATGATCTGTATTTTACTTTTGTGCTGGAAGGAGAGAATAGTTCCGCTGGAATACCGGCACAGTACCGAATTAGTATTCAGGTTCCCATTCATCGTGCTTCACACGCACGATAAATGGTATTTGTAGATATCGTTTTTTACTAAGCTGTAATTCTGGAAACCACATAAGCAAAGCAATATTTGACTTCATATAATTCGCGGCTGGTAAATGCAACTCTCGGTATATAGTCTCACTGTTATTTGTAATTCAATGTTCTTAGTTCTAAGTTTTTATTTGTGTTGCATTTGTAATTCAATGTTTTTGTGAGCCGAAACTTGTGCGCAAATTTGCGTCCTTATAATATCCTTGGCTGCAAACTGATACTAAATGAGTTCAGTCTTTCTCGCATATATTCGCTGCCGCGTGGGAAATATTCGGGAGATCTTGAGAATAATCCGATAAGAGGAAAATGTTCGAGAAGAACGCTGAACTTCTCATTCGGTATTCAAATGTTAATGACTGTTATCATTGCATTACACGAATCCTGGGGGACTTAATGACATGTTATGACATCTGATACCACAACTAACAGTCGAATGAACTTTCATTGAAAATTTTGCGCAATCTTTTGTCTTGGCCTGGGCTGATCATAAATTTGGCGAAAAATGTGCCATAATATTCGCAGGCAACCAGAATGACAGGGCAATCGTGAATTATGGAATCGCGAAGAAGAACACAAAAATCGATTGAAAGTGAAAATTGCTGTTTGTTCCACTGAAACAAATTTCAAGAATTTTTGTTCCGTTGCGCGAAACGTAGAAGACGAAATCGTCATAAATGCGGCAAAAAGACCGTAAGAAATTTCTGAGCGAGACGAAAACGAAAATATCAAATAAACTGATGGGAATGTTTTTTTTTTCTTAATTTTTTTTTCTTTACTAAATAAGAAAAAAAAAAAAACATTTTTCTATCGCTTCTTGCTTTGACCGCTTAGTTAGGAATCGACAGCGTCTTATCTCGACCCAATTAAAAATCCTCCCATTCAAATAAAGTGTTTTTTGTGGCGTTACGTCGACTATACACGCTACAGTTGCTTTTGCCTACTACCAACGATTCGTCAAAAATCTTATGAATTAGAAGTTTTTCGAGGCGTCTATTTTTTTTCCGCAACTTTTGATTAAGCAAATAATTTTTCTGTGTTCATTCATTCATAAAAATGCTTCTTATCACTTTATCGCAACTAAGGAAGTGCTGCACTTCAAACTTGTAGAGTTCCCGGGCCAATTTGAAAAAAATTTGGCAGCGTGCAATTTTTTATTCGATAGAATATTCGTCAAATTTACTTAGTTAAAGGTAAACATACACTAGAAATGCTGTTTATTTGATGAGAGGAGAGTTGAATGCTCGATGATGTCATGTCATTAAAACCCCTCAAATAAAAACTGCAAAGTTTATCAAGCAGTCGTTGCTCGGTAATTCGACTTATCTCTGCGAGTTAGATAAATTTTGCTCACCTTGCATTTTTCGAAAGGCCCAAAAATTTGATTAAGTTGGGCCAATAACCTTAAGTGTGTTCAGGCCGATTATTGAGCCCACACTTGAGAAACACACGCGCAAACAAAGCAGCGTGCACAAATGCGATAATGCAATTTTTTCGACGATTATCTAATAAAAATTTTTGGAGGACGTTGACTTTGAAAACACGCGCATGTTATTTTGGCAATGTTTTTTGAGCGCGGTGATTGTTTGGCGGGTCGTTTACTGTTGATGATGGCAAACTGATGCTGCGATTATGCACATAGTGCCAGAAATTTGGATGACGTCAATATTTCTGAAATAAATTTTCTTTGTGCAGATTTAGAAGTGCACACGAGTTTGAATGTTTGCTTTATTAGTTCATTGCACCGGTTTTCTTCAGAATTAATCTTAATCTACTCGCAGCACGAGTTTGGAATTCATTTAGCACAGGTGTTTATTATTTCTAAGAAGCACATTGTTACTAATCAAGTCTGGTTATACAAGTATACCTACTGCAAGCTAAAACACAGATACCTGCTCAGTCATTGTTCCTTGAATATATTAACATTTTGGAGATGGACTCCCTGGGAGTGCTGGCCTAGTACAAATTTTGCAACTTAGCAAGATAGAGGATATCGAGCAGACAGATGAATTAGCTAGGCAAGGTTCTACTCTTCAGGACTCTCTCGTGGGATCTGTTGAAGTCCCACTAGGGACTGTTAAGTGTCAAACCGCCTTCCACTTTCTGATAAACGCGAACTCCAGATGGAAAGAACTAACCAGTTGCGGTATATCTAGGACGATATGGCCACCCAACTAGCAAGCAAACTTCGCAACTTGATTTTCCGGAGGCTATAACGCGATAAGGCTTCTATAAGACTGTTGAGCGCATTTTAGTATGAAACTCGTTCCGGACATCTGTTCATGAAATAAATAAGTTGCGCCCAGACTGTAGGAGTCTAATCTCAAAAAAATTCGTAGACCGATTTTTAGACGATTATTTAGAAAATCCGTTAAAGTACAATACAATTCGTTACCTCATAAGACCTAAGTGATATGTTGGATATGCCTTTAGAAGTGTTAGTGAATTTAATATCTCATTAGGCAAAAGAAATGTATCGGGTGTACAACCACTTCACATCCCCGCAGGGATCGAATATCAAAAAACCTTGAAAAAAAACTTTTTTGTCGCTTATACCAGAAGTAATACAATTTTGATAATTTAACTCATGCCAAAAATATGAATATAATGAAATTCAAAAAAAATATTGGAAAAAAACCTGGTAGGAGGTCTCTGAGGTCTAAAGCCCAAAATTGTTAGTCTAAAACAATACGCCATACTCGCACTTCACAACTCCCGACTTCCTAACAGATACCACTCGTAGGGGTTAACCCAATCTACTTACTAACAATTTTTAAAAGCTTTGAAGTCCTATATCTCAGCGTTGTTGGAAGCTACGCATCTTCAAACGCGTTCACGTACGACAGACGGCGTGTACGGCGCGGCGTACAAAAGAACATTTATATGTTTCATTTTTAGGGTTTACTTGTCCTAGTAATAGCTGTGTTTTTTTGCGCACTTTTCCAGATCAGAGCAGGTTAGAAAATTTATATGCAACAAACATTGTTGACTTATAAAAACAGCAAAGTTGTCGTTGCTTGGCATATATATATTTCTAACCTGCTCCGATCTGGAAAAGTGCCCAAAAAACACACCTAAATACAAAATTGCAAAGTAGCAAAATTTTTTGGAAATTTCATTATTGCAATCACAATACTGTATTAAAAAATAATCAAGTAGAATTAAGAATAGTAGTACCTACGGTTGAAGGGCTGGAATGTTTTTGCTAAGATTTTGTAGTTGTACGTAAATGGACTAGAAAAGTAATACGAGTAACAAAAATTTTGAATCTTGTATTGATTGACCTACGAAGATGGGTCTAAAAAATGTCCAGTGAAAATGGGTGCGTATAGTATACATAATTTATGTAATTTCACGAATTTCGTCACATTAGGTCTTCTTAGATATCGAATTAAATTCATTTCGTGTAAAGAGATTGCAATAGTTTTTAGGACTTACGCCATATCTCTTAGGTCTAATGAGGTATCAAATAGGTTTCTACTTTCGCGTGCTTTTGTTATATCTGCTAAAAATAAAATTATTTATTTAAAATATGTAGTAAAGGTGAAAGTTGAGAAACATAAATTAAAATCTATATATAATAATAAAAATCATTTCAGGGCTGTACAGTCCGGTTGTAGTAGATTTTGATCTGGTTATTTGACGAGATTTTAAAATCGCTTGAAAGCGAGGGATTTTATTAACAAGCGCTCTTTCAAATAGAAGGGATTTCGAAATTGACGATTATTGTTTGATAAAAAATAAGTTAGAGACATCATGATCTTGGAGCCAACCCGATTATTGCTACAGCGGGTAATTCGTCTGTCGTCTGTAAAAACTGTTCCTTCCCAAAATATACCCTTGTTTAAAAAATTTAACCCTGTTATTTCCATATGTGGATTTGTTGTCATTACGCGATAGCTCACACTAGTGGAGGGTGCATTGCTCTAACCTAATGGATTTCGTTAAATTTAATTCAACTGAGCTCGAGTTGACTCAATTTATTTAAATATATCAAAATAAATAATAAAACACGAGTTCGACTGGATTTGGCATTAGGAACGTGTCACGGACACATGTGATTTAATTCGACTGGACAGTGACTTCGCGATTTGTAACGTACGAGTTGGTACAAGCGTATCCGTAGTAAAATATATGAGTCCTCGGTACATCGCCTGAAACGTAATCAGAGTCACTCGCTGCTTCCATAATTCAATTTTTAGTGTAAATCGCAACCGATCACTATCGCATTATGTCGCCGCCAGTCACTTTGCAAATCATTTGGGAACGTCAATTATTATGCGAGTACTTTACATGTTCGTTCTTCGAAGGAACGCACTTTTTTTTTTGTCAAAAATGAATAAATCACGCCGTAATCGAAATAGCTGACTTATCTGCCGATCGTGTCTTGAAGAAAAATAAAACAGGCCCAAGTTCTAAAGGCTGTAGCCGATCGGCAAATACCCTCAATCCACTCAAAATATGGGCAGCGTGGCCGGTCATTAAGTGGACAGTGGTCACAGCATCTTTCGTATACGCAGTAGAGAGATAATCGCCAGCTAGATGCTGATACTATTTTGGGACGCAGCTTATTGCGTTAGAACGTCTTCAAAGATTGCTGACTAGTTTCTTTGCGACTTTTGATGATATGCTCTCGTCTATTTCGTGTAGTCGTTTTTGTTTTGGGTACTAAAAGGCTGTTTTTTTTCGCGTTTTGCATAGAAATTTGCAGATTTGAAATTCATAGTTCAACAACCTGATTTGTCGATTAGCTCGCACTTTTCGCATATTCGCGCGTGTTAAAAGATTTAAGAATTTTTTTTTCGCATTTACGGATTTCAACTTTTATATGTTGTATGATACCTAGAAGCTAGTTCTCCAATGGCTGAAAAAAATATGGAAAGAAATCGATGATATTAATTTATGGCAATGGAATTATCAACCACATCTCTCATACATATGCCGCGGAGCATGTTTGATTCGATCGGCTTTGTGAATGCGAAAAATCTGGTAATCTAATGCGTAAGGTTTGGGATTTATAGAAGAACTTAGACAAGATTATCCAATGGAATTTTTTTGTAAGCACTGCTTACAATATGCGCTACTAGACTTGTGTATTTACGTTTTTAATTTTGAAATTCATGAACCTAGACAGTTTTTCGTAATACGTACAGAAGGCTACGTAAAAAATCTATCAGAGAGGCAAAAAACAACAATATTGAGAGCAAAATATTTGCGATTCTTGCACGATTTGGGAAAGTACATTTTTGAAACCATGTATAGGGAAATTACCGAATTTCTACAACAAGTAGCTCTAAATTTTCTTCTACATAGGTACCTATTTGATTTTTATAGCTATTTTGCGTGTGGCAGTGTACGCGATTTAATAATGGGTCAAGACATATTCTTTCAAAGTCATGTTTAAAAAGTGGATATTGCCAGCATCATAAAATTTTAAGGTATCAGAAAAAGCTGGATATCTGAAGTGTGGCAACTAAATAGAACAAAGGGTTTGGGTGCTACGAGCCTCCAAGCAATTTCGCGTAGACCGGTAGACGTTCGGCGTATGGTGGACAGACATACTGAATTTTGTTTTGCTTTTCTCGTATCTACTGGTCATGAAACTCAAAAAAAAAAATTGTGGGGGTTGCAAATTTTTTTTACAATCGATCACAATACCGTATTCTGGAAATAATAAAGTAAAATAACCCAATAACAAACTGGAATGCGGAAAAAATTCTACATACTTCTCGAACTTTCTTCCTTTTCTTGCAAGTTTTCTTCACTCTTCACGAACATTCTACTAACACACACAACCGAATATGCTGGAAATCACTCGTCTTAACAATGCTGTATGTAAGCGCCACACTTGCTCTACACAGGATCAATTTTTCTAGTGTGAAAAAGAAGCGAAAGTGTTTTTAAAGCAATTTTTATTGATAGCGATGATCGAGTAGTGAAAAGCGTTGCCAAATTTGTGATAATTGAATCCGATTCATGAAGTAATTTTTGTTGATATTTATGGAAATCGAGTTGGTTTTACTTGAAATTGAAGCCCTCGCAACCTCGCAACCTTATTAGGGTATTAATTGTGTGGGAAAGCCGCGTGGACATTGCCTGAGTATGATTCGAAAGAGTGGGTGAAAGAGCAGTACACATTTTTCGAAGTCAGTTCAAAACGATAACAGTCTAATGAGGCTCAATCATTTTGTATATATGGCACATATAGGGTACAGCGGCTAAGCCTGCTAAGTTGAAACAGCCCATTTCAGCTATAAATTAAATACGAAAAAAGGCTGACGACAGGTGCAGATTATAGTTCTACGATTTTATGGTAATGTGTTGCCTCTATTTTATTAGATAAAATCTTGTTTAAAGTAGCTATGCGTCACACAGTCAATCAACTTTAATTATCGAATGCCATAAAATATAAAAATTATAGAAAATTACCATGATTTGATGCTCTTATGTTTGATAAAATTAACAGTAGTCGTCAATAAATTAAACCAAAAGACCCTCTTTACAAACACTATGCCTTGAGGCCTATTAAACAATTTGAAGAACGTATGCATTTCATTTCATGCAAAACTACCATATGCTTATACCAAATACACACATTCGCAAGCAGCATATGTCCTATCGGCTATACATAATTTCAAATTCTTCAAATTTATTAACATTATATGAGAACGTACCTACCAAACAAGGTGAGCGAAGCTAAGAAAACTGGACACACGTGCCGTATAATATTTGCATGGCATTTCTTTTATATTCGGTTTTGTTTTCTGCCTTACGATTACAGAGCATGTGGGTCCCGAATCCCGATTAACACCGACCTATCGAAAATCCAAGATTAATAGCCGTTAAATGCGAATTGATTTTTAACGATTCACGCAGTGCCCATCTTAAAGAGTTATTGAACACCTTTCTGTTTAATTGTCGCTACAATGGCACCACTATTGATTTCAAATTTTTGGAAAACAAATGGTGAGGCATTTTAAATGCGTGCCTAACAATGCGTAATCTTATCTAAACAGATTTAAGAAACAAAATTATTTTCATAATTTTGTGTGCGTTTTGCGTTTTTTTTATAGCAATAAAAGCTGCGGCGGTGGGTGGCTTTCGTGATATTGAAAAGTTCTTCAAATGCACGGTATTTTGGTTCGTAAGAAGCGCGTAAAATGCGTTGCTGTCGTCAATCGTTGCCAGGTCTAGGTCATGTGATATGAAGAAAATTTCTGCAATGATTAAGAAACGCAATTTATAGAATTTGTTGTTGATGTGTTGTGTTTTTTTTTCATAGTCAAAACCAATCGGATCGTTCCAAAGAACACCCACCCGGCTCGGCCTAATTTTGTTTCGTCGAGTAACGATAAAGATGCTTTTTAATTAGTTTGAGTTATTTGCGAGATTATTGAAATGTCACAGGTTAATATGTGAGATGATTTGGACTATTTTTGCTTAATAATATATTCAAGTTTTTGAGTCTGTTACTTTGTTGTTGGCGTTTTGAAGAAATTGATGAAATTACATCATTTTTTTAAATATTTTGGAACGATAAATACTTATATCTTTCTTATCTAGTTATATCATATTTTATTATATTTTAATAATATAGTAAAGTAGACTAGATATAATTATGTAAGTGACCACTAAAATGTCCAGCTTGTGTCAGCTTCACTCCGAAGTTCTCAACATATCCTGTTGAAAATTGTTCCTTTGACAGACAAAGACTATTGATATATTCGCATACATTACTTTTATTCCATTTGAATAAAAAAAAAATGTCTTAAAGACTAGATGTTTACAAAAGACGTAGATTTTCTAATAAAACTAGTTTGCCGTGCTTTTTAAAATGCTTCTATTACATACAATGAAGCATTTTATTTTATTCTTCTCAAAAACCACTATTATTAAGTTTTCTTCATTTTTGGCAAAATCACTGAACCGCAATGTTTTGCGCTTTCCTTAGCCAGAAAATGTATTAGCCACAGTAGTTTTAATATATTGTTGTTGTTTTTTATAGGAAAAATTGATGATTTTACCACTTCCTACTTCTTTATCAAGCCGACACTACTTTTACATCTTTTTTTAAAGTATCAAAAATTTTCCCTTTTTTTGCAACGACAAAAAGTTCCACTTATGTAGTTGTAGACACTGCATTGCGTATGTACATATACTACAGACGCAATACATGACATGGTATAAGAAAACTTTTGTCGGGGATCCACCGAATTATGAAAAATTTTCGGAAATTGTCATACCTAATTCGAACAAACATTTTTTCCAGGTGTTCACTATTTAGAGCTGTTGGTTTTAAACGCATTCCTTGAATGGTTGGGATGGTTGGCTGGTTTACATCCTGCCGTGATTCTGGAGACGTCCACATGGCTCATGCTCAGGAGTTCATCTGTTCTGCTCCGGCAGAAGGATGGCCATATCTTCCTAGATATGATGCAGTTGGTTAGTCCTCTCCATTTGGAGTTCGCGTTTGTGGTTTGAAAGATTGATATTTGGCGCTTACCCGTCCCTAGAGTGATCTGAACGGATTCTACGAGAGAGCCCTGTAGAGCAGAACCATGCCAAGCTAAT
The DNA here is from genome assembly GCA_949128065.1 of Beris chalybata. NCBI lineage: Eukaryota > Metazoa > Arthropoda > Insecta > Diptera > Stratiomyidae > Beris > Beris chalybata. The sequence continues at coordinate 15,437,282 of OX421896.1, read as the reverse complement.
TTGTCTGCCCAATCGTTACCCTCTATCATCCTGTGACCTGGGTCTCAAAGCAGATTAACTTTGACTTGACTATAGGCTAGCTCCTCTCTATTCGACGCCCTGATTGTGGCCTTAGCTGGCAGTGAGGATTACAACATTTCGTTTTGGCATAGTGTCTTGCTGCAAAGTCCGACAGGCCTGGAACACGCTGGCATAGTCCGGTAGGTTGTAGTTCATCCGCAGTTTATCTTTGGACTGGGATAGTTGTTAGAAAATTTTGATCAAAACTGGGAGTGGTTAGTTATTGTATTCGGGAATATTATTAAAGTGATTCAAAATTTTTGAGAAATCGGTACATATGCTAGTCCACTGTGCAGAGGCTCTATGTCGAATTAAACTTGCTTGTGATAAATGTCTAGGGGTGTAAGATTGAAAAGTTTGTCTTGTGCTGCAGAGAGACTTGTTCTCAGAGATCCCCTGATTGATGGATATGCATTCTAATATCAGCACCATCCCTAGGGTGGTGTAGTTAATCACTTTGTTCACCAGACAATAACACGCTATAAGTATCGGCCTGATGATGGGCACGTAGAGCCAATGAACTATTCGGGGTTGCATACCCCAGTTTTGAAAACGGCTTTTTTGAATGAGTAAAACGCAAGTGTTTGTTTTCCCCGACTCGTTTTTGGATGTAAGATTTCCAGTGTAGCTTCCTATCAAAAATAATAGCCAAATGTTTTGCATTATCAGTGAAGACGCGACTAGTAACATCCAGAGGGTCAACGTGATGAATTTTGTATTTCTTGGTAGAAAGGACTTATTCTGTTTTGGGTGGATACAGACCCGACCCGCATTCAGCTGCCCATTTAGAGAAAATAGAGAGCATTCTGCAATATCTCACTTAGCGAGTTGAGGTGCTTTCCCAAGACAGCACTCATCTTTGTGGTGTACCTCTTCTGACGAACCTTCGAGGAGTAGTCAATTCTGGATGTAAGCATGAGATTGATCAGCGAGGATTCTACCTTCAAGCTGGAGAGGGCGTCAGTTATTGCCTCTGGACTAACGTTGCTGAAAGCTCCTTCGATATCAAGAAAGACAACCATGGTGTATTTTCCTGTCATAATATTCGCAACAACTTGTATTTTTTTTTAAATCAGCGTCAAAAATGATCGGTAGTCACGTTATTGCAATATGGCCACCTTGTCATATAAGATGACTTTCCAGAATTTATTTTCAGATCACAGCTAGCCAGTGTCATGCGGGCCTTATTTTAATACATAATTTAACTGAAAGACTTAATCGTGGTAAGATGTTATCATTACCGTAATGCAGGCTAGTGTTCCAAGTTCCAACCCCCGTCAAAAATACTCACGTACACCATCAAAACCAGCTTTGTGCACACTTTTGCCAAAAATCTATACTGCAAACTCCATAGGCATGCGCTTGGTAATGACCGCGAAACTCGAGATTAACAAAGTTAGTGCATTGAACTTGAAATTTTCGTCGTTTTCTATATCACTGTACCAATGCTTAGTTCAATTCTTTTTTGCATTTTTTCCTCTAATATTTTTTTGTTTTTTTCCTATTTTTAATCGCATTCACTTTATGTATGTACGTAGTTTTTGCAATTTCATACACCACCCTGCTTGCTGCCGCAGCCGCATAAGTTCACGTTTCACGAGCGTTTTTGATCGTTCGTCAAGCAAATATAAGCGAGTACAGCAACAGCAAAAAAAACTCAACAGCAAACCAAACGCTCTATGTGTATATTTTGATTATGACTCAAAAAAAAAAAAAAAAAAAACAAGAAAGAAAAAAGCATTTTACCTTGCAACTTTTAGATGAGCGGGTGGCTGCGAAGTGGGAGGCAATGGCTAGGTCGTTGACTTAAAATGCGCGCAAGCATTTATTAGCTCGAAGAGTGGCAGCGGAAAAAAGTGCGGTTTCAATTTCAATGTTAGCTCCGGCTCGGGTTAATATTTGATCTAATGCGAAAATGCGATATGTTAAAAATACAGAAAAAAAATTTAATAAATAAAATAATAAAAATAAAAAAAATAAGTGATTTAGGCGAGGTGGAAGGAGGAGGAAGGTGACTTGACTAGTATTAGGCGGGAACGCGATCACATTGCGTTTGACTTTTGGCGCCTGCACGATAACGCATCGTGCAAAATTTTATAATAACGCATTAAATTTTTGGCAGGCTTAGTATGAAAATAGCAAGTAGAGGCGCAGATAATTTTTTTATGTTTCTGCAAATTTGCAGACGCTGGGTGGGCTATTGCGTAAGATTAGATTGCGTGCGTTTGTGTTCGATGCGATTACAAAACAGATGACATTACTGTTTTTCTGGCGAATTATTTATTTAGTTTATTTTTCGTATCAATTTCGGTTATGATGTAATATTTTCCGCGAATGTTCTCCCATTGGCCTTTTTTGTTGCAATAGGCTTACAAGCTCTTATTTTTTCCAATAAGAATTATTAAATACGAACTTTTGATGTGTATATGTGGATGCTTACATTATATTGTATTTTGAATGAATATATACGTACGAGTATATTGGTAATAAAATTGAAGGTCGAGCATAGAAGTTTGTATGTATATGTAACTGCAAACTATATTATTTGACGAAGTCGCGAGTCGAGTTGTTTGACATATCTGCACAATATTTTTATAATGTTTCTACGCGTTTAGTGCGAAAATTGTCGAAAATTCGTGATTTCTTTTAAGTCGTTTTGTCGGTTTTTATATTTATTTCTTCAACAGTATCGAGTTCTGGTTGTTATTCAAATAAGCCATATTTGTGTTGCATATAAAACTAGCGCGTTATTTGTATTAAGCGTGTGATTTATATTATACATATATATTTATACAAGTTAACCTATTTTATTATGAGAAAACCTGTATATTATTTTTTCCCTTAGTTTATGGTTCCTTTATTGCAGATTTTCTAAACTTGGTACTTTGTTGGAAACTTTTTAAGGAGTGGTTTTTAAATTATTAAATTATTTTAAGGAAATTTAAACTAGCCGTCGATATTATAGCTCTACCCGATCTTGAGAAATTTACTGTAAAATGAAAATATTACTTTATAATTTTTTTTTTTTGAGCGTAGTAAATCCCCTGAGGAGCTGTTTTTTTGTCGGAATAAAATTTAAAAAATGTGTTTTATGCATGATATCTTAACTTAAAGCAATTTCAGCTTTGTGAGGGAGCGCATTCTAAGCCATACAAGAATCTACAGTAAAATTACTCACATACCTACCTATTATTTAAATAAATAGGAACTAAACCTACGATTTCTGTAGCTATAAATTCCGACGCAACTAAATTTAAATTCCACCAAGAGCCGGAAGAAATAAATAAAATTAAAAACAATCTAAACTACATTATAGCAACTTTAACCAAGCCAAACAAAAAAAAATGGTTACCTTTTCATTTAATGTGTACCAACCGGAAAAATAGGCACCTTAATTAACCTTGAAACCTTCATATTATCCAACTCATCATTTATAGTCGTAGCTGGCAGTCAAGGTTCACAACTGCTAATAATTTCTATAGGGCCTAATAACAGCGCAAGGTGTTTTATAATGGTGCAGTAGACATTAGCGCATGTGTTAACCTTTTGTCTTAATCAAACAATTCGAAGGCTTTTGTGCCCTTCATCGATACGTGGATAGGAACATGACAATAAATTTGCCCCTTAATATGAGCCTATGTATTTACTTCACGCATTCTAAGTACTGTTGAATTTGTTTTTTTGGTTAATACTAATATCGGTTCTATGTTTGTTAGGATTGACGATATTGACGATATTTTACAGAATAAACAAACCATAATGAAAAACAACCACGTCACTTTTTGTTTATGCGTGTGTTGAGTTTTGTTGAAAAATAGTTGATTGTTTTTGTTGTAATTGATAATAAGATAAAGTACTGACAGGGTAAGCATGTGCATCTTTTCTTGGTGAATCTCATACTAGAAACAATGTATTAATTTAGTATGTAAATATTAGCTACACGCTCCTAATTACAATTAAGTTGAAAAGGCAATTTTGTCTGAACACTGTATTTGGTACATATAATATTGAAATAAGTCGATGTATATAAGTTTTTGCAATAAATTATCTATCTATCTTCTAGTTCAATTCAGTACAATTCATGAAGGGACGTAGTGCTAAGAACCACGCTCAATAGGCATCATAGCGATCCCTTCTAAAGCTCGTAATCCACTAACCCATATCTTACCCCCCTCCCATAGAAACACCTTATATCCTTGTTGAAACAAATCAGTGCCATGCTCTAGCGATCTCAAATCCTCGATGTTGTCGAAGAAATGACAACACCCATTTAATTTACCTTCTAGCAACCACTGGGCATTAACACAAGATGTGTCTCATCCAGCTTACAAAACCCTAGAAAATGCAGCTTGTCAGACCTGAGTTGTCCACCTCTATAAAACGTTCGCTTTGACGCCGCATATCGGTGGATTGACATCCTCCTCAATCCATCTGTTAATCTGTCATCTGTTCATAATATATTTGCTATTAAGGCGAAATTACACTAAGAGCGATGCACGTGACGCGCGCGATGACTTAATGGCATCGCGAGCACGAGAACAGTTATAGCGATCGTGCTGATTTGCTTCCTGCAACTATCAAATAGGTAATATTGTTCCATGTACTCGTAAGCCTGGCAACAGCGCAACTCGATCGGTTTCGTATAATGGAAAGAGCAACAACCGAATACCTAGCTGCAAAGTAACCCAATTAGAAACCTAGTTGAAGTATATAAGGAGGCGGAGTGATTGTACCTCCCTTCCGATCGAATGTTCTCATATGTACCAGAACAGCGTAGAAGATCCAAAATTCTCTCATGCTCACTAGACCACGACCGAGCATTCAAGAACAGTCTCAAATACAGCCAAGTAGTACAAAAGCAGGCGAAGCTTTCAGCGAGGGACACAGAAATTTTAATTACGTGGACTGTGACAGGCAGCTTGTATTACGCGTCAAGCGATATATACGTGGGCAGTTTCGCCATACTGTGCGAATTATAGTGCAAATAGAATTTTTAAAGCGCGAATTAATAAACTAACACCAACTTTGATTTTAAACGAATTGTGTTTTACTTGAAACTCCGGCGAATCCTTTGCTCGCAACAATGTTAAAAAATACTAAAATATTTTATGCTAAGCGTCCAAACAAAATGCTTGTTGTTTTAGTGTAGATTTTTCGATATTTTTTAGCCGTTTGCTGTCCATTGTTGTAAAAAAGTCGAAATAGAAACGAAGCAAGAGTTAAAATCGCTTGAGAGGCGCGACGAAAATTCGAATAAACTATCAACGCAGAATACCACTGTAACTGGTTGCATTTTCCAACATGAATTCTAATCAGAAATCATCGCGTCGCAACGCTTAAGAGTGCGCGGTTAAATTCCATGACATGTATTTAAATTGATTTCTTCTTAAAGGTCAAATTTCCTATGCAAAAGTTAGTGGTCGATTTCGGAAAAAAACGAAATTCACAGGGTTTTTTCTGACGGAAATTTTTCAGTAAAACATATAATTTTATTAGTAAGCACAACTGAAAGATAAGGGCAACCGAACCCAGGGCCACCATCTAAATCGACTTTTTTACAAAAGATAATTTTGAAAGTAGCTATAATTGCTATTTATTTGTTGCCCATAAAGTTTAGAGGCATGTCAAAATTAAGTGAATCGGCGATACCTCAAAACCTACGTGGAGTACCTACTACATACCGCATGAAATCACCTGAAAATTGCACCTAGAAACTAGTTTCTGACTCATTACCTGCCATAGCGAAACGTACAATCGGTTATAGCCACTCTGCACAGTACTTACAGAATGATCGAGTAGTCATTCTGACCAAAACCAAACCTCGAAAATAATTTACCGATAAACAATAAGCTCGTTACCAATTGTCAATACTTTCGGCATAACCGCTTAAACAATTTCATCCTATTTGTTTAAATGGATTTGCAATAATTTTTCATTGATCATCTTGTGCAGAAATTTGTTGCGCATTGTGCACCTTTTTTCTGTTTCACCAGTACACTTCTTAACCATTAGTGATCTAAAATATATTGAATTCGAAAGGTTTGGCAAAGAAAAAGCATATTTCTACCTTTAAGCTTCTTAAAAAATTGAACTTTTTGAAGGTCAGGTCGATATGTTAAAAAAAATTAACCTAACAAGTTTGACTGCTTTCCTATCATGAAATCTATCAAGTGCCGAAACTCGAAAAAGTTTTTGAAAAAAAAATCTCATCTCATTCATACGGAAATCGTTTTGCAGCCACCACGAGTATTGTTACCGAGAGGAACAGGTATTTTGTAAGTTACCTACATGCTGTTTGAAATTATGTTTCCTACCTACTTATATCGGTATGCTAAAATTTAAGGCTTGTTCTACTCATGCAACAAATCGCCATAAATACCGACTCGAAAACAGATTTTTTTATGAAGTAGCCCCCTAAAAAAACCTATCTCTACTACAGTTCCCTTTTATTTTAAATCCGCCATAATCATAAATATTTTTATTGTTCGGAGTGTTTTATGTAAAAGTTCTTTAAAAAAATTTGAATTAATCCAAAATCTTGATACGCATGTTGCCTATTATGTTAAATTTCAATGGACGAAATTTTGGAAATTATTCCGAAATGTAAAATCAGGAAGCAGAATCTCACGCATAGTTCCATTCGCTATTCAAGGTGTTGGCCTTCAAGGCATTGATCTTGAATTCGAAAAACATCTTGCAATGTAAAAACTGCTCTCGACCCTAGAAAAACTAACGACTATTAGTTAAAAGTTTCGAGAACTTGTTAAGTTCTGCCGATTGTAAGTCGAGGTAGCCACTAGCCGCCTTTCCCTAGAATTAAAATACCTGCTCCATAATATTAAAGCAACTTAAAAAAAAGCAACCCAAAGACAACAACATCAAACATAAGATCATTGCTAGATATCCACTACATCATCTCCGGTATTTGCTACGATGGCAATGAAAAATAGAGGCCTTATTTAAAGGGAATTAAATATGTATTTATCATGCGGCAAGGGAGATTGAAAATGTTAACAATATCGATTTACGCAATTATGCGTAAACTGACTCCTTAGCGCGTATCTCTACCATCATTATACGCACTTTTCTTGGTTTTTGGTTTTAGTTTTTTTTCTTAAGTGGTTTGAGAATAATTGTTTAATTTATAAAATGGGCAACGACTACTCGAATGACTTTGAATTGGATATGGGGCATTCAGGGAAATTTAGAGGGCAAATGAATTGTTTGAAAAAAAAAATTGAATTTTGAATTAAGTAAAAAAGTATATTAAAAAGTCCTTCAAATTTTTTTCCCCGATTACATTTAAAGTCCGTTGAAGTGATGTCTTATTAGACCTAAGAAAAATATCGGAATTCGTTAAAATGTAATCAACCACTTTACACCCCTTTAAGGGCTTTAAAAAATTTTGAGAATGGTTTCTAGACGCTCATATAAAGAACCCGCTAAAGTACAATTCATTTATTACCTTGACATGACTAAAAAATTATAACAAAATCGTGAAAATAAGGAAAATTCTTTCACGAATATTTTGGTCCAGGATAATAGCTGGGCTACACTGTAGGATTCAGTTTGGTTGAACCAAAGGAACCAAAATGTTCAAGATATTTTCGTGTTTAAATAGGATCAAAATTATTCTACAAATTCAAACATACCTACTGGCCATCCTCGCATGCTTGCTCTATTCATTACTGTAATATAAAAAATTAGTCTCTCAACCATAAGTGCCTCGTATTGGGCGCCAATTATAACAGGTTTTTTTAACTAATGCTTTCTGTTCAAATTAGCCCTAGTGTCCCTTAATCGGCGCCAATTGTTCAAATGTATTTTTCTTAAGTAACGCAACCCACAATCATTTAGTCCTTATGTTGGGCGCCAAGTAAATTGTTTTTGCAGAGACGAAGCCCAGGTGAATCTTTTAATATCCTAAGTTATGCATTTGTTGTCTAATATTGCCTTTAAGTAATATAGTCCGTTGAAATCACCCCACATTTGCTCTGATTTCAATTTTTTTCAACCAACGGAACCAACTAAAATATTTTTTTTATGCCCCATGTTGGGCGCTATTTTTTTATGTAGTTACGTAGTCCGCCAAAATATTAATCCTTAAAGGTCAAAGCTGGGCGCCAATTATTACATTGAGTTTTTGAATTAATTCAGTCTGTCCGAACTAATCACATAGTGTCTCCTATATTCAGTGCTAATTATTGCGTGTTTTTAAGTAACATAGTCCGCTAAAATCAGTCATAGTAGTGTTGATCAGTCTTGGCCGCCAATTGTTGAATTGTGTTTCTTTTAAGTAGCCCAAACAATACTAATTCAGTGCCCAATTATATGGTGCCAATTATATATAACAGATTTTTGTAATAACGAAGTCCAAGTGAATTCTTTAGTGCCCTATGTTGCGCGTCAATTCTATAATATTGCTTTTAAGTAGTATAGTCCGCAGGAATTATCTTATAGGTTCTCATTCCGCTAAAATGTTGGGACATTATTTTTTAAAGTAACGATATCCGCTAAAAATTAACCTATTGGTGGGCGTCAATAATTTGATGATTTTCAAATTAGCGCGGTCCACAAAAATTAAACCTTAATTTCGTCGGTATATTGTTCTTAAGTAAAGTAATCCGCAAAACTTAACCTGCGTCAATTGTTGTATTATATTTTTTTTAAATAACGCAACCTATAATCGTTCACTGCTCTGCGTTGGGCGCCAATTATATATTTTTTTAGAAGCCCAAGTGAATCTCTTAGTGCCCTATGTTGTGCGTCAATTATTTAATATTGTTTTTAAGTACCTAATACAGTCCGCTGAAATTAATCTATAGTTACTTGGAGGTGAAATTTTTTTTAAGTAACGCAGTCTGCTAAAATTATATTTTTAATGACCCATGTTGGGCGCCTATTTTGTTTAAGTAACTTAGTTCGCTAAAAATGAACCCTTCTGTGGCGCATATTCGGTACCAATTAGCTCTTACTGTTATTCTTAAATAACACAATTCACCTCATATTAACCATTTAGAGTGCCCCACATTGGGCGCCAATTATTAAATTATTTCCCAAGCACGTAGATCGATCAAATTAAACCGATAGGCATGAAAATCGATCGTATTCTTACGAATTCAATCCAACACGCCTTGATGTGGTATTCGTGATCTTTGCTACGAATGTTTAGAATACACATTTCATTTCTCCTATATTTAATCTATAAAAGGTAGGTGAAAGCCTGCGCAAGGACCTGTACGAAACTAATGGAATATTGTTTTTCATAGCAATGAATGCTTAAATAGGGGTTGATAAATATTGTTATATGCACCCTGGCATCCCACACGTGGATCGATCGGTTTCTTGTGTGATTGACAACAGTGTTTCGGCATCTCAATGGAGGACAGTATCTAAAAGCCATCTGAATGGTCGCTCGCATGGCAGCCGTGGAAGGATCTGGAAACTTTTCGAGTATTCCTCTTCCCACTAAATCTCTTACCCGACAGAACATCCTACACACACCACTGAATATGCACGAAGGCTCTCGACTCATCCAATGCAGTATATATGTATGAACGACAAAGTTATGATGTTCTCGTACGTTTTAATAGCATGTTCCTCATTCGGTCTGCGTTCGATATTATAGTAGCAATAGACAATAATTGACATTGTGCTCAACAATGTAATCTTTTATTGTTTACTATAGTTTATTGTTTACTATAGTTTCCTCCGGGGATTCTAGCCCCTTAAACCTTGTTGGCTACACCACTGCACAAAATCGTATTTAGTTGTTCAAATTTATGTACTTAGAAAGTTAATTAAACTTATTTATCTATAGATACAAATTATAACTTAACTTTCATCATGGCATCAATTGAAAAGTTTTCTTCAAAGTTTTCGTCCTTGATCTTAAAAGGTCCTTCCAAAGCCATTTTATTTTATTCAAGCTAAAATGTATTCTGACTAGAAAGTCAAAGCGGCTTCGAAGAAATCGAGCCCAGCCACATTACACCGGATATCCTGTTTGTATATTTAAGGACGATCATAGCAATGTCTCGTATAGAATTTTGATATTAAGATTCCGGTCGATGGAAACTTTTGAGACTTTCGTGATTTTCGTTGGCTCGAGGCCTATGGGATGAATATTTTTAGTATTTTTCTTATTTCACATCCTTCAAATCTGCGCTGATTTTCTGAAAATCCGTCCGATCCGTCGCCAGTTTCAACGTCTAATCGCCATACCTATCGTGATCTGGGCTTCAAGTATTCGGCCGGAATTTAAGATAAGCGAAGTCTATAAGATGCGTGATAGTGAGATACGGCTAGGTGTGTCGATAACGGCAGAAAGTAATTGGCAATTTTTAACAAAACATACGAGTAGGTACATAGTTTGTATTTAAATTTTATCGGCCATTCATAATACTTGCGCTCATTTAGTGCGTTATCGTTACTATGCACAGCATAGCGCAGATAATGTTCACGGTCACTTTTACCGTCCCACTCTTCGGGTATACACCATACAGAATCTATCTAACTTTTCGTATCTTTTATAGCGACATCTAAGTTTCGGCTTTGATTTCATAGTATTGTTGTTTTTTACGGGTAGAATTTTTTTTTTATTTCTTCCACTAGGCAAAAACTTGAAAATGTATCAGTGATTATGTGCACATATTTTTATCGAAGTTGAGCTTTTTCTAACGCATATAGTATAAGGAAGGATGGGCGGGGGGGTGTAAAATGTTTGTTCAGGTTGTATGTGCGATTCTTAAAAAATTCTAGCTCTGTATCTTCAAGACAATCTCACTTCGCGCTATGTTAGCTTTAAGGGGCCACTAACCTTCTAGCCTTGACGTGTGCAAACTGAGTGTTTCGAGCTTTGCTAGAAGGCAACATTTTATTAGAGCCAGTGAATATGTGTAGCTTGAAAAATATAATAAACATAAAAATAAAATAAATAAAAGTTAGCCGTACCACTACTGCCAAATCTATGCGAAATAAAGTCATTTTTGAATCGGGGGAAAAAAAAGGTAGGTATCTTGGCATTTACGCACCAAGACTCAAACGCAATTTTTTTTTTTGGCAACACCAATATGAGTCTTAGTATAGTCGCATTTTGAGCTTTGAACAGTATAAATGTAAAAAAAACATGTTTATTTCTTATGCTGTTGCCGCATCTAAGCTTGTTGTACAAGTACATATGTACATATGTGAAATCTGAACATTTTTTTTTTTGTCGATTCCAATTCCAACTACATAATCGATATGATAGGAAGTTTATGCCATGCAAACAAAAAAAAAAAAAGCAGTATCAAAACACTTCCAACATAATTTTATGTTGGACCTGCAGCTCAACTTTAGACTTTTTGTGTAGATTCTTTCATAGAGTTTAAGCTCTTTAGCAATTTTTTTTTGCTAAGAATGCTACGTCATTTGTCGACAACGCAATTGCAATTTTAGTCTCTTTGGGCTCATTTTGAGCAATGGTGTATTATGGCAGCTATTGCAGTACTGGAAATTTCCTAATAACCTAGACGCAAGTTTATTGTTTGCTGGTAAGAAATTCACAACGCGCTTAATACTGCAATCAGGACAATCGAAAATATCCATTACATCTCGATCCCATCAAACCTAAGAAATTGAGAAAATTGTTAAAACATATATGCAACCCAAAAAAACTGAAATAATCTTTTAAGCGATTATATAGAAATCCGAAGGAAGTAAGAGAGCAGAGCCTTCATGGGAAAAAATTCTGAACAGGTGATTACATTAAAAGCCTGTGGAATTAAAAACTTTTTCGGTGTCTATGAATTGCGCATCTTTCGGCATTTATCTAAAGGACGAGTTTGATGAAATTCGTGAAAATGTATGTAGCGCATTTTTACTGATAATTTTAAATGCCCCACCTCCTTACATCAATATGATATATGAAATTGTTTTTTTTTTTTTTCCAAAATTTTTCTGCAGATTAAAAAAAAATTGTTTTTTTTAATCATAACAACTTATTTATGATATAATAAAGTAAAATTAATTTTTCTTACCAAATCCAAATCCTTAATGAATGCATTTATGCGGTTTTAATTAGGTAGCCATGATTAAATTCACTTAGAACTTTCTAATTTTCTGCAATTTATTATCTCTAGGCTTAATTTCACATATGTATGTACGTATGTCGAATATATCTACAAAAATAATTATACAGGTATATTACACTCCTTTCATACACATACTCGTCAAAAACTTTTTGCATTCAGCCTATGCACGGTGTCGGCGATACCTTTTGCAAATATTTAACCAGGTAATCGAAAATTTCATCAAATTTTTCATCTTGTGCGCTTCGCTTTAATGTGCCAACGTTTGCGCAGTCATTCCAACAATCAACTTTAATACTTAACCAAAATAATTCTCCTATCAACACTGGCCATGTATTAGGAAAAAAAAAATTTAAAATCAAGAAAAAGATCAACCTGTTTGAAATAAAGTGCGTAAGTATGTATGCGTAGTCGTTGTGGTCATAAATTTTTGTTTAGGAACTGCGTTGCGTTGAATGCGGCTACGTAACACTTACATACATATACGGCCTGAAACATCGAAAAAGCTTTCAAGGTTATGTTCATGGCTAAATAACATGATATTTGACTTTTACAAGACGCGCGGAGTGGTGGCGTTATTCTACTAATTTTAGTGCATACTTATACCCATGTATAATTTCCTTTCAAGAAACATATTCGGCCACAACAATCAACAGAGGTGTGTATTTTTTGAGCAAAAAAAAAATGAGTGATTGTATGCTTGCGTTTGCATTATCGCACTTTGTAATCGCTTCTTACGCAAATACACGTAGCGCACGCAGCGAAAAATTGCAAAGTTGCTAAAAATACGCTCCAAGATTACCCTGAAGATATCGTCCTTTAACCCTTCAGGTAGATGGAAAGCTTCGACTACGCTCTGATGGGTTTTCGACACGCATATAATTCTTAAGACATCCCTTAATTCTTTTCACGGGAGTCGTTCGAGAAATGTTCACATAGTACTGCGGTGATGATTCTTCGAGAAAAAACACTACGTTAAAAAGAAAGTGAATTTGTTGAGGAAGGCGGCCATATAAATTACTACCGAGGCACGCACGCATTTCCAACTTCTTGAAGACCTACTTCTTCTGCGACTATGGGCACTATACCGCATGATTTATGTTTTAAGGATTCCTGAAACGTGGATGCTTCCTTCCTATTTCGGTTTGATTAATTTTGTCCTCGATGCGTTAACGTTCGGTAATATGAGCGCGTATTGGTGAACAGCCACCTACTACTCCAGTTCATAGGGTCGGTCTTGGAATATTAGTATTACATTCATTAAACATATTAATGTATAGCAGTACAGCTCTGCATAATTCAGAAACTACGAGTAGAACTCAACTAATAAGGAACTACTTCTTGTGCAAAGTACTTTTTAAGAAATCTGAGGGACATAACAAGTGAAACCTGATAATTAGAATACTTCATTATGGGACCACCTCTGAACCTGATGGAATCAAAAATCTGCAGAGGACTATAAACTTAATCTAGTTAAAAGATTTTTAAGTAAATAGTTAGTGTGTGTTTAAGTCTCGAAATACAGTTTTTTATTGACTTTATTACTTTTTAGAAATCAAATTTTGAGATCGACTTGAGATTTAAATAAAACAAATCCCTAATACTATGTTAAGACTACGAGATTAACCCGTTTATATTGAGTTAAACGCGTTGGAAACACTTCCCGAAGACGTTTACGAAAACACGTATGTAGCTACAACGCGTTTAACCAAAAACATATACTGCGACCCGGTTGGAAATTGAAGTAAACTTTGCAAGAAACTCTTTAATACTGTAGAAGCTCAATTTTATGCTTATGCAACGAATGCGTTAGCTAATTTTATTCACTTTCCATTATTGCTGTACAAACATTTTTGATTCAAATAATTTAGAAAGGTTAAGTTTGCTAATGAAACAAACCTGAATATCTACTTGTAAAAACAAACCACATGAAGCCAGCAGGTATCAAAATAAAATGAGTTGCATAGTTTGAACACGTTTATTTTGCCTACATAAACGCGTTTAACCCTAGAACCGTCTTTGGGGCACAGAGTGCCCCTAGCTAATTTCAAACGGTAAATTAGAGACTTTCTAGTTCTATAACATCATCTGAATGCACAATATTTTGAAACATATGTTATGCACAAATGCATAAACAAAAGAATCGAACTGGTTATTTTGTGTTTTATTTGCTAAATATGTAAACGCAGAAAAAAGGTCAATTTCGTGTTCTGGGGCACGCAGTGCCCCAGAACATACGTACATTGACCATTTGAAAACAAAACATTTGAATACATGCATTTGATAGATCTATAAACAAAAATAAATATGTAAACAAAACAAGACGATTTCGTCAATATGCGTATATCCTTTGAACAAAAATCAGTTGAATACATTTAGTTGTCGATGAAATTTCAAGTGATAATTGAGTTTGAATTTGAGTTTGAGTATTTTGTGATTCAATTTTATAGTTTTGTGATAATTTCGTTTTGTGATAATTTTGTTTTGTTTTGAGTGGAAATGGATGCTTTTTTGAGACTAGTGAACAGTGCAGCGCGACGAGAGTTATCTGCTGAGGAGCAAGACCTTCTTCAAAACGAGTTCGAAGTTTTTCTTCACAACGATGATGAAAATAGTACTGAAAACGTACCTATTGGCGGTGCAGATTTTCCTGCTGCAGAGCATCCTTTAGAAATTCCAAACGATTCAGATCATGAGCAAGATTCTGATCAGTATGTTTCAGACGTTGATGATCCAAACTGCGAGCAAGAACAAGTACAGGATGTACGCGTTGTACAAATCATGGAGGAAATTCGCGAACAAGAAATTGCTGCTCATCAAGAACTGCAAGAAGCCAATGAGGAAGAACTACCAGCCGTAGAACCAAATAGAGGAATGCGTTATAAGGTTCAAAATAGGAAACACGATCAAATCTGGTGGTCCCTTTCTACAGAAAGAGAAAAGCAGAGAACGTCCAGTGTAAAAGATGAGAGAAAAAATCACGCGCCATCATGTTCAAAGATTTTTGAAAACAAAGTAGACGCATTCAAAAGCGTTATATCTCCATTGATCATTTCAACTATTGTTATAGAAACGAATAGAAAAGCTAAGCGGGTATATGAGAATAATAGTCGATCGGGGAGCCCGAAGAAAATGCGAAAGTGGTTCGATACAGACGAAGATGAAATATATGCATACATAGCTATACTTTTGTACTCTGGTGCGGAAAAATCTTCTTCTGTGCAAGCTAAGGACCTTTTCCACATGTCTCACATGGCATTTTATAGAGCTGTCATGTCATTGCAGAGATTCGAACAGCTCAACAGATTTCTCAGGTTTGATGATTCTCGTACTAGACCATATCGATTACAATCCGATAAATTAGCCGCTTTTCGTTATGTGTGGAGTTTGTTTCAAGGTAATTTTATTTGTAAATCGGTTTCATTTCGTTATATTTAGATTTTGTTTCAAGTCAATCTTACTGCGTTCTTCAGACCATCAAAAGAACTGACTATAGATGAGCAGCTGGTCTCAACACGTGGAAGATGCAGCTTCAGACAATACATCCCAAGCAAACCAGGAAAATATGGAATAAAAATCTTTTGGATCGTTGATGCTGTCACCAATTATCCTCTACTTGGTGAAGTATACCTAGGTACTCAACCAGGACAACATCGTGCCAAAAACATTTCGTATGACCTAGTACTTCGGCTCTGCAATCGATATCTAGATAAGGGCTACAATATCACTATGGATAACTTTTTTACAAGTATTCCATTGGCATTAGATTTGTGCGCAAGGAACACTACTATTATCGGCACAATTAGGTCAAACAAACCGCAATTACCGAAACAATTCGCAGATCCAAAAGAAGCCCAACATAGAGAAGTGTATTCATCAATTTTTTGCTTTTCAGATTGCATGAGCCTTGTTAGTTACGTATCAAACACGAAGAAGAACGTTTTATTGTTGTCAACTACACACGCGGATGAGGAAATAGATGCATCAACCAGAAAGCCTAAGATGATTATTGACTACAATGCGACCAAAGGAGGTGTTGACACGTTCGACCAAATGAATCGAACATACACTTGTAGGCGCAAAACTAACCGTTGGCCTGTGACACTATTTTTCAATATGGTCGACGTAGCAGCCCTTGGTGCTTATCGGATGTTCGGTATTACTAATCCCACATCCGATACAGGAAAATATGTAAGAAAACATTTTCTTAAATCTTTGGCTGTTGAATTGGCAAGTAAGCACATCCGGAATAAAATGGAAAAAGGTTCACTACAGCAATCAGTGAAAACTGCACTTTCATTAATTGGTTTTGAGCCTACAACTCTAACCATGTTCCCAGCAGTTCGGTCAAATAAAAAACGTAATAGATGTGAAACATGCAAGACTGATCGCCAACAAAATAAAGGAGACACTAAAACTACTGCTGTCTGTGATTTGTGCAACAACCCTTTTATTCGGGTATGTCAAAAATGCTACGTTCCAAACTCATCTCCCATAAGTGATACTGAATCAGAAGCTGAATCATGTTTGGATATTTCGACAGCACCATCTACCTCATCTGGACGGCCACATTCAAAACGATCCAGAACCCATTCCCCTGTTTAATTTTAGTATTATATTTAATTTATTATTTTGAATTTCGATTTAGTTTTTTCTTTTCATTACTTTGTGAACATTATTATTTTCGTTTCAATATACACTTAATTAATTTTTTGAAAATACATTCAATTTTTTATTTTCTCTTCTTTTTCCAAACTCAGAGCAGCTTGCGAAAATCAAGGAACGCTAATTAGCAAAGATATAAGCGTATTTTCAACACACCACCTATACATTTTGTATGAAATGCATACTGGGGCACTGAGTGCCCCAGGACACGATAAGTCAATTTTTTTGTGGGCACGGTTCTAGGGTTAAAACACATTGTCTGTACACGGTATTAGTTCACTATTTTTGGGTTTTGCAGAAAGCAAATAAAAATTTTATCGTCCGTCGTATACGCCGAGCTTGACGTATCTTTAGCCTTAAAGAATCTCATTAGTTGCTATTCGAATCTAAAGGATAATACCATTAATATTCAATTTCAATTTTGTAACTAGGTTCACTTTTGATAACTCATTCCTTTTTTTTAAGGACTTTCACATGGTAGTTGCAGGAAGGACTCCATACATTTCTACCATATTTATCCTTTACATGAAACCACTTAAAATTAAATATGTACAAAATTTCAAATTTCTAGCTTAATGCGTTTAAAAGTCATCGAAAATTTTGGACACGCGCCTTAAGGATTTTTATATGGGAGCTTTCCCTAAGTAGTGAAAATATTTCACTGATTAGTGAACTCAAACTTTGTTTTCAGTCAAAACTAATTTGTTCAATTCGTTGTTGAACGATTACTTGAGTTGTAGTGAGTTCCGGATTTTAAGTGACGACATTTTGACAGGATATTTGTATGGCAGCTACCCGAATGGCTAATGATTTATTGATAGGATTTTCTTTCCAAAACCAACCTTTAGCTCCAACTATTAGAAAATCAACCGATACAAAATTTCAAAGTCGTTGCTTAAACCGTTCTGAGGCTATCGGCCAATATTCATGAACACTACTTTTAAGGACTTTTTGAATAGGACCAGCCCAAAGGAGTAGAATAATTTTGCCATTTAACAAGTTTGGCATTATAAATTCGACCAATTTTCAAGATTCCAAATTTCAGTAGTCGAGTTCACCGCATTCTTAACTTATCGTTCGTACGGTTGATAGATGGAATTGGAGGCGGACTTAGGCTCCAAATAATCAAAAAATAATACATTCATTTTTTCGCCGAAGGTGCGAGTCAATGTGTTAAAAACTCTTGGATTTATACTGTTATCTACACCGCATCTCATCATTAAATGCGTTCCGAGCTTCTACACAAAAAATAATTGGGCTGTGCCCAGACTTTTAACATGTTCTTAAAAATATGCTGTTAGTTGGTTAAAAGTGTTACGAAAACTACTTTTTAACTGACTTCCAATTGGCAATGTTTGCGCAGACAATGTTAATAATTTAATCATATTAGAGTTTAACACTACCTATCTAATGTCGTAATAATTAATCTCTATATAAGGTCCGCCACGCATACTAAAATAAATTCGGTTTACGAGTAGCCTATCTATCAAATCCCACAAAATATACCAAAAGTTCTGAATCGCAAATGTGCGTTATTATTTACATTAGTTTTGCAATTGTGTGCATAGCAGAAAAAAGTATTTAAGGCGCTACGACCGCCAATGACCGCATTCTCATTTTGCAGTTCGCACTTCGTCGATATGATTGGCTGCCTCCGGACGCCAGTAAAGTTGCTAAAAATTCAGTTGCAATAGGTTTTTCGAAGCTCTGTCTTCGCTTATCGAACGCATTAGATGCCTGATCGCAGCGCTTGCGCTTCTCGCTACAGCTATGCAATCTTTACATCAAAATTTAGTCCAAGCAACATGCGCACTTGCACTTCGCTTGCACGCGTAGCTTGTAGCGCTGCAGTCGCATTGAAGTGATTATTCTTACTAGCAAAGAACCTGCAGAATTAAGTTGAATCGCCTTGTAAAGTTACAAGCTGCATACTGATCTGTGCATGGAATTAATGCAATCCGGTTCGGGTATGGGATGCATGTTATTGCAAGCGATTATCTTTGCAGTTTTATGCAGTGCAGTCTGACTGTTGCAATTAGTTTTAAGTGAAAATTTATCGACTAAAATTTATTGCTACAAATTGTTGTAAGAAGTCGGTAAAATTAGGTCATTATGGTAGAAGCATTAATTGAAAAATCTGCCAATAGTCTGGTCGAAACTTTATTATTTTTCGGGACAAAGTTCGGGAAGTAGATGAAGTAGGTATAGTCTATTGTAGACGTGAAACATTTGTAACCCCTTCACAAGAATGGATACCTTCCACTTTGACGTAATGCAAGTAAAGGAGGATCTTATGTTATCACCCCTTCTGTAGTGCATTGTAGTAATCAACCTACTAAGCCCCCCTCATGCCTTTCCTTACAGTGCAAGGATATGCATGTTAATCCTGATTATGGGTCGCTAATGCTAGGAGGTTGAATCTTGGCCATTAGCAAACATGTGGACTGTATATATATAATTACATGTGTGTTCAATAAACGAAAAAATTTTGATGAGGGAGGTGGAACGCAGAAACGAGAGAAAAACAACTTTAAAAACACAATAAACCTTCAGGAAAGAAAAAAGCTGT
Organism: Beris chalybata; assembly: GCA_949128065.1. Taxonomy (NCBI): domain Eukaryota; kingdom Metazoa; phylum Arthropoda; class Insecta; order Diptera; family Stratiomyidae; genus Beris; species Beris chalybata. The sequence continues at coordinate 15,417,917 of OX421896.1, read as the reverse complement.
TCGTAAAAAGGGTTTATTCCAAATGTTCACGAATTTCGTTATATCTTTAGGGTAGCTTCGAATTATCAAATTAATTTTACTCATGAGGCTCTTTATATAAGCTCCTAGAAACCTTTATACAATTTTTTCGATACCCAAGCCTTAAGAGAGTGTAAGGAGTTCAAGTATATTTTCACGAATTCCGTATTTCCTAGATCTAATCAGATATTGTTTTCGCTTTCACTTTTAAAAACTCTAAATATAATCGTAAAAAAAACTAAGAGCATATTTTGATTCTTAGCCCTACAGAGGAAGAGTGTTATTTTAAATTAAAATATAATTGTATATTAATAAAAATTTATTACTGAATTTTACGGTACTCAACCTCTAAGAGGGTATAATTTGATTGTGTACTTTTTACGAATTCCGACATATCACTTGGTTCAGATGAGATATAGAATTGTTTCTTACTTTAACGGACTTTAAATACAGTTGCCTAAAAGTCGTTTAAAGAACTTTGTAACATTTTATCCCATTTGTTTTTATTGAATTTGAAAAAAAAAACATAAACATATAAAAAATATGCCAGCATTTTGATCGTAACTTTATTATTTTTTAGGTAGAAGTCTGGAACGCGTTTGTAGAAATGTGGTGTAGAAATGCGACTGGCCAGCTAAAGAATAAACAGAAGGCTATTTAGAATGTTATTTTTTATGGTGTGACTTCTACCCACAAAAAATTAATGTTGACTGTTGGCATATTTTTTAAATACCTAGAATAGATGCTACTACCGTCTCACTTTTAATGAATATATTCGTACTTTTTATAGATTCACCCAATTTTTGTGGTTGAATTAATTAGTTGTCACGAAATTTACGCGAATATTATTTGGAATGGTGTCCAATATTCCGTAACTTTAAAAAGTTTCACATTATTTTCGTGTCATGTATTAAACACAATATTGTAGTTGCAAAGGCTTTAGACTATTCTCTAAAATAATTACAAACTGTGTATATATAATACCCGAATGCAATTTGATTTCTAATTCTGATCGCATTTGTTATTTGCAAGAATTTACAGATCATTGTTTTTTAAATTTGTTTTTCAATCGGCTTTTAAGGCGATGTATGTAGTTATGGAAGCGCGTACACCAGCCTATTTGGTATTGTCCCAACTGAACAGATTGCATACCTACATGACATGCAAGCAAGCAAGCAAGTAAAAGAATAATTCAGTGATTCTCAAATGTTTCCTGTACAGTAAATTTTTTTTACATTTATCATTAAAATATTTACTTAAAAATAGTTAGAGTATATAAAGAGTTCTAATTCAAGCCCACAGTAAAATGGGCTCCAAACAAACTCAACTGAATTACAAAAGTCCATAATCCAATCAATGCAGCACTGTATTCATTACTGCATTGAAGGGCAGTGAAATAATCGTTTGTGGGTAATGCTACTGCATGCAGCGCTGCACTGATGGGATCATGGGCTTAAGACTGAACATTTCCGGGTTTTTACCACGGCCCAGATTTCCGTCTCTTGCGAGTGCTTACATAGAACCACTGCAATAGAGCACGCAAGAGCTTCTTTCTCAGTACCACGTGACCCGACTAGCTATAAATAAAATTGATTAAAAGTTCCTAACTTTTTTTTAAAATTATTCACCGTGGAGAATTTATGTCTGATTCGCTTGAAGTTAGCGAATTCGTAGTAGCGTAACTTTACAGTACGTACAGTAATTCGCGAGTGAACACAAAGTGAATTCGTATCGAATCCGATAGTTCGATGATTTGGTTTGCAGGATTCAAGAATAAGTAGAGCAGTGAGTGTGTCAAGATTTATCGTAGGACACAGAAGTGAATGAAGTAGTTGGAGAACGAATTGTTTATTAATAGGAGGTTTAGGTTTAAATTAATTAATTGATATTATTAATAGCTGTGGAATTGTAGTCCTAAACTTATTCCAAAATTACCAATTTTGTTTTTATGAAAATTTACCTATTAAGATTTGTAAAATGTTTAAATTACTGTACGAATTATTTCCTATAATAAACAATTTGACTCCAACCTACAATGTATCATAAACATAACCTGGAGGCGTTAATATAAGGGTGAATTCGACAATTCTGATCAATAACCATAAAAACAAACAGTTTGTTCAGTATATGTTGAAATTAAATTCAAAATTACCAACATAAAAGAAAACTTCGATTGTTAAAATAAACCAAACCGGTCCGCAATAAAAAAAAATTCGCTTCAAATAAAAATGTATATTACGAATTTCCGTTATCGATTCATAAAATATCCAAACTATAAACGAATAGTTCAAGACTTTTGGCTGACGCAGATGAAAATTTATGCAAAAAGAGACATCTTCAGAGAAATATTCGACCTTGAAAAGGGTGCTTAGTTCCCAGATGAAACTTTTCAATCCTAACTCGTTTAAACTATGCTAAAATAGTTTTGAAACAAAAAAATTGTTTTTATTCCTGTTTTTGGTTCTGGTTCTTTTCATAGTTTATTTTTTGAGGGGTTTTAGCGGGGGGGGGGGGGGGGTTGAGATTTAATTCTTGTAGCACCTTGTACGAATGCGAACAAGTTGTCGTTCTACTTAAAACGTTATAAATCGCTTTTAACATAAATAATAAAATACGACACTAAGAAGAGTTAAAGTGGTGAATTAATTCACCGCTAAAAAACAAGATCTAGGCTTACGATCGGCATAGAAATTAGTCTAGGCTGCCAGACTCATGCGTAGACATTTCCAATGCAAATTTCGTCTTGGGCAGAATCTTGAAGGCGCTCGCAATGTTCTAATGCAAAATTCCGAAATTGATGCGATGTGGGAACTACGCGGTGTTGTTTAAGACGCAAAACCAAAATTCTCACAATTCGGACAATTTGAAAGTACGATTTTCATAGGTGCGAAACAAGACAATGGAACTAGCGTAGCAATGACGGAATAAGGTCAATCGTTAGTGTGCCTGCCTAAATTGCGTTGTAGACAAGTCCCTAGTAATGGTGGAGATTACTGGACGGGATGGGACTTGGGAGACTCCATGTGACGCCGTACGCAGATTGCTTCTAGATTACGCAATCCTGTGATCTACCATCGCACCAACATAAATCAAATAGTGAACGCTGCAGACTCGGTTCTGTTATTGTGCAACGACAAAAGAAAACACATATTTTATGGATCCGCCAAACCCTAGTTGTAAACGCTCGCGTACTGGCGCAATCAGATGACAAGCATAAGGTTGCATAGATTGCCGGGCTAGAGGCAATAGGGCTAGATTCTTCAGATACGTACTCTATGCCCAATACGCGTGGCTCGTCGCTCACATGAGTGAGATCACGCGTCATTAAGCGGTAAGTATTTGCTTTAGCCTCAGTATGGCTGGCACTACGAAAGGGCCTTGCGTACTACTTCATAGCTGGATTGCACTAGCATTTTCCAGCTCCCGGCCGCCGCACTCCACCTTGCTGTCCACCTTGCATGCTCCTCACATGCCTAGGCCTATCTTTCACAGCCTCGCTATCTATAGAGCTCTAATTCACTTTGAATGTGTTCCGTGACCTATTTTCCGTGCGAGCGTAGCCTCGATTTTGCCTTGTACTAATTCACTCGCTATGTAGCCATACTTCACACACAGTATATATATCGCCAAAAGGGAACCCGCTGAACAGCATAGCGTGTGGAGCGTGTAGCGTACAGAACGTTTGCTTTTTCGCTTAGCGCATTTTACCATGTTGGCCCTAATTTCGGCCTCGAGTTAATTTTTGTGGACATTCTCACCCATACACAAGTGCATTTCGTTAATTGATTAGAGCCCACGATGAGGTAATCACGCCGATAACATTATCATCGGCAGCATGACCCTATCGATTGATCTGTGTCGATGGGCCGAGGGCTTTTTTATGTGTGCACCATATGGCCATTGTCCAAAGCTTTTTGAAATAAATCCCAATTAAGGTGGGGGAGTTGGGCACCAATTTCAAGTTCATATCTACGAATTTTGTACACGGAAGACTGTAGTCGCGCTTTTCTTTGAGACATTTTTAGAGCAATTCGGTGTCGACTGATTAGAGACCTTAGACACAGGGCTTTTTAGTTGGGCCACTTCTAAGAAGTTTTAATTTCTGTTAAGTTTCTGTGTTTTATTTAATGTATTTGTATAGCAGTGGGTCTGTAAAAACAGCATTTCAAGGCTACAAACTGAACAAACACATGCATGATGTGTTTGCACGCACTTAATTAGTACCTGTACATCACACGTGTGTGTAAGGTTCTTTTAATTTAATTTAATTTTTTTAGATGATAATTTGTTTTTACTATTTTACTTTATTATTAAAAAATAATATAGTAAAAATTAACAATTTATTTTGGAAAAAGATGATGTACTCGAATGGCTTAATTTAATTTATATTCTGAGAAAATATCTCGTATTGCAATTTGCTCACTTTGCAGCACTAGTACGAAACCAGCATTTATTGGTGCCGATTTTATTTTGAAAATTGTTGAAGCGGTTTCGTAGTCGTCAATATGCGTGAAAGATAATAAACTATTCGCATAATAAAAACTTAAATTAAAAATATTTATGCTAAGTCGTAAAAAATGTTGAATATTTATGTTAGTTTTGATCGAATAAAGTTCGTTCAAGTCATTAGTCTCTCTATAACATAAATTTTCAAGATTCCAACAGGTAAATTTTTCTTTCGTAAGTCTATTTTATATATCTAACTATGGGCATCTTTAATCTACCATCTACTATAATATTTAAATAGCAGTACATAATGTAAAAATGTATAAAATTAATTTGGCGCACCCTTCCTTCCATCTATCTGTCGAAAAACAAAATGCCTCTGCAGAAATCTTCATCTACAGCTATCCAGACGTCATCATAACACACTTACCTGTTCGTATGTTAGATAGAGCCCTCGGAAATTTGCATTCCACAAAGGTAAATTAAGTATCTGCGTGCGATCCCGCTATGAAAATTAGCATATGACCAATGGCGAAAATATCGACAACCTGTGGTAAAGGCCCATAATAAGAACAAGTCGTGGTCATCATCATCTGTGATATGAGCCTATACAGGTACAAATTTACCACTTGAAATAAAACTTTATGAAAATATATTTTTATAGTTAGGTCCGGTGGGTGGTATTAATCCAAGAAATGTCTTTGGCATACCTTTACATTACAAACATTTTGTAAGACATGCGCCAGTTTGCAACCTTCCTTCTAACCTTTCGTGAAAGCACACGAATTTCTGCACATTGAAACCGACACGTTAATTTTTATTTCGAATTATGCAATTTCGGAAGGTGCGGACCTGACCAATTCAGGTGATATATGCTATGGTGGTGACTGTGGCGACTCCCCCAACAGGACGACGATGGCAAAAGAACCGAATTTTTTTTATTACCCTTGTGCGTTACTAGATGCCATTTAGGGGCTGGCGAGTTGTTTTCCGGTTGCATGCCTTTGGCACGCAAAATTTCTGTATATTATTTTTTATTTTCTCGAGGTATAAAAAAGAACCCCGGCCAACATTGCGACCATAAAACACACATTTGGAACGGAAACGAAGTCTTGGAGCGTTGAACGGGTCCCATTTATTTCCAAGGATTATGTGAACAATGTCCGGTGTGTTGTTAACGTAGAATTCACTTTTTGCCCTAAATTAAAGATTTCCGACCACATAGCAGAATCCCATTCGAATTGACTTTTAGAATTGTGGGGATATTAAGAAGCTTATAGTGGGTACGTGCGGTGAGGCCATAGTCTTCTGGTCACCGGGTCAATAGTTGGGAAAACAATCACCTTTGCTATAAATACAGACAAAATTGCATTCGTTGCCTTATAATTACTAAAAAATACCAGAAGCGAAGTGGTAGATACAAACGTTTGTTTGGCTATCGAAAACAAGCAATAATGTTCTGCTGGTGAGGCTCAGGCGCGAATTTGTTGTGAACGCATGCAGCGATGGTCTATCTATGCATTACAAAAATCATTTGCCTTTATTATTTTGTTTCAAATATTTGCCAACAGAATATTTTGAGTCAACTCTTTGCTATTACATTATTTGTTTCATTCTCAAATATATTTTTGGAATGTCCGGAGAGCGGTGCCACAAGAACGAAGTTTCAACTTTCTGGTATAAGATTTTGATGAAATTTGAAAAGACGGGTTGATACTTTAGATCTCAGATCAGTACCACCTGCCGATTGGAGCTAAAATAATTTTCATAGCGGAAGTTTTCCTAGGCCAAACCAATTATGCCACTTAATAATTTGCCGACCGTTAGAGCGAGTCTTAGTGTATTCCCGGAAAGTTGTATCCTTCGGTTCTTTATAAAAATATACACTGACCCCGCTCGAACTCTTCTACTGATTTCAACAAAATTTTTATAAAAATATGCACAGACTCCTCTCGAACTCTTCTACTGATTTCACATAATTTTTATATTCAGTAGACTCCACTGATAATTCTATATACAGAAAACAAATTTTATCATCCTGGGATAATTGAGTCGAAAGATATTGTAATTCAAAGTTTTTCACTCCATAGTTCCATACTTCAGCCCCCCCCCTTTCAAAATTTTTCGAAACCATTTTTTTTATCTAAAACGCTCCCTTATTCCCCCTTACCAGCCAGACCCCTCCAAAAAATACCACTCGTAGGGGTTACCCCAATCTACCTTACATAAAAATGTCAGCTTAATATCAAAAGGGGCTTGAGAGTTACGCGCCTACGGCGGACAGACGGATATTTTTTAAGTTTTGAGTTTTTGGGGCTTACTACAATAAAAATAATTAAGTAAAAATTGCTTTTCTATTTTAAATTTTGGATTTGGTTTTTCAGTAGGTATTGTTGCACCAATTCCAAAACTCTGGACCCAACTTTATTATATTTTTTCGGTCATACTAGCGATGCGGAAGTCGCAATGCCACAAAAGTTGTTCGACAACGCTACGAAAAAGTTCTAAAACTCTTCAAAGACCTCTAGATAAATGGTCCTGAAATGAAAGCCATTTTATGTTCAAATCGCAAACGCCTTACATAACAAGAAAAAAAAAATTACATATTCATAATTCTGCATGGCAACAATACTACCGCGCACGTTAGCATAGAATCGAAGAAACTTGTAGCATAATATCATAGAGCCATTTTTCTACAAAAAAAATACATACAACATGAAACTATGGCCATGGAACTATTAAAATATTGTGCGTCATTTTAAACCGATGGTATCAAAACGTGCACATTACAAAACGCATATGTACGAGTACACACATCGTCACCCACAATATGTGTATAAAATCGGCTCACAAAAAAATAGTTATGGCTTACATCAACCACTAACAACAAAAAACGAATTCAATATTCTATCAAGCTTACGAAATGAATTCTATTCTATGCTCATGAAAAAATTTTATTCGAAAAATAAAACCGAACATAAATGCAAAAACAACTGTATGGACAAGCGATACGCAATTATGCGGAAGCCTAAATTACAATAATTATTATTACAATTTTATGCGTACGAGTAGTGGTGTTAAGTTTCTACTGTCATAAAAATTGTTTAAATAAAGCTGCCTTTGAAAAAACAGCATAGCCGATAACCTTGGGCGGCCCTAATCTCAACAAGTGCCCTTCAATTTATTATTAAAATCGATATAGACACGACTTTTAAACAATTTCCCTTCGAACGAATATTAATTCAGTTTTAATTTTATTCTACCTGTTGTTTATTTATATTTTACATATTTTTGTTTGTTTAAATTACATAAGTCTGTTACATTTAAATCGATCGCACTAGTTATTTCATTGTGATAAGCAAATGAAGGCATTTTTAAAAAACAACACCAATAATTCTATAAACATTCTAAATATGTTTTTAATAGCAACTCGTAGGATTACACGTGTAGATTGTGTGGAACGTGGTTGTAAATATTCTGTAAATATAAGGTAATATGTAAAATAGCAGAATAACCGGATTTTGTCAATTTTTGACTATTATATGCGTGACTTAGCAATGGAGATACATTTTCATTTTACATAATTTTTCTTTTGGTATATTTTTGATTTTATTTTGTTTTTTTAAGCATTTGTTTCGGTTTTATTATAATATTTTTGTGTAGCTTATGAAGGAGATGCTCATTTAAATTCGAAATGAATTTTTAGATTGTTTTCAGAATGATCGATGTTTTATTATCGAATTTTTGAAAGGAATTTGGCAGGTTCATCTGGGTAATGAAATCATACCTTCGCGCTTTGTCCCAAAGTTATAAGAATTTTGAAAATTGGTGGTAACCATTAAACATTTAAAATAGTGGACAATTCCCAGCTCTGCCGTAAGTCAAAATCACAACTAAACAGCTTCCCTTGGTAGATTCTTAATTTTTTTAGGGTAAAATTTTTTACAGTGTTAATTTTTAATTAAATTGTTTATGTCTTGATTTATTGTAATTTTTTTTTAACTTTATAGGCCATTTTTTTTTAATTCGATGGGAAGTTTAAAAACATCTTGCAATGTAACAACATTGTATTTCGAGGGAAAATCATTGTCACGATTAATACTAAGATGCTACAATTCCTTTCTGAGATAGAAATGAACCAACTTACTCCCTTCAAAAACAAAAAATTTTTTTTTACAGTGTTTCAATACAATAGCTATACAGAAAAATGAGAAATCACTTTTTTTAATTGTTATAAAATATGATTCTTTGCATTCCACCCTCTCTACCCTCTAAATATATAAAATATATAAATATACAATAAAAAAAAAATATATTTATTTTGGTGGAAAATTGGAAAAATTTCTTGATTCACGAAAAGCGATTTATTTAAATAATCTCGGAGTTTCAACCATATGAAATGAACCCCATCCTTGCCGAAAAAATGCAACAGTTCAAGGCGCGCGTAGATTCAGAAATAAATATTCAAAAATAGCTCAAAGGATTTGTGTGCTACGAGCAATCAAACGCGTTTTAATACGTCAGATAGCAACGGACTGAGAGTTTTTCGCGTTTTTGGAGTTTATTTTTTTTCAATGCGAAAATACAAAATTTCGCGGTAGAAGCTTTCTACTGTATTTCTCAATTTAAAAAGAATTTGTTACCCTAAAATTTTTATCCACGATTCATGACTAGTAAACTCCGAAAAGCAAAAGAAAACTCAGTCCGTCTGTCCACCGTATGCCGTACCCAAAATGGTTCGCAGCTTCAAAGCCATTTGAGCTATTAAGTTGACATTATTTTAATGGATAGAATGAATCATTTAAAGTGGCCACCTGTTAAGCGGTGGCGTGTCAGGGATCAGCCTGAGGTTTTAGACGAAAAATGTTTGGTTTTAAATTTGAAATTCTTCTTTTTCTTTGAAATTTTTTATCTTTAGCTAGTTTTAATGGTTCGGTGGTGAGACTAATTCGAATTGTATACATCCTTGAAATGTATATATAATATATATAATATATATATATAATTTATATTTATTTTTAATCGTTTTCTACTGCTATTAATTCATTTACGGAAAAAGGAGTTGAAAATCGTATAAGTAACTTAAGCTTAACCTTAAAATTAATAATTTTTGGTTTGTAGGTTTCAACAACCGCTTCTACTAGGATCCTGAAACTTCAAATTTATATAGAGCCTTGATAGTGCATCCATTTGCAAGAAATTGTCGATATGAGTGGAATGGTGTTAGATTGGAGGGAGGGGGGTACAACAAGGCGCCCTAAAGCCGAATAAAAAATTATCAATTCAAAATAAATGCAAATATTTTCTCTTATGGAATATGGCTAGAAAGTCGTTTCACTATTTTTTTAAAATTCGAACTCTAAGTGGTTGTATACATTTCCACGAATGCAGCCATATCCCTCAGGTTTGATTAAATATCGAAAAGGTTTTCACTTCCACGGGCTTGTTTTATAGTCGTCCACACATTTTCAAAAAAATTTCCCTTTTCAAACCCTAAAAGAGTATAAACGGATTGAACACGTTTTCACGATTACCGTCATATCTTTTATGAGCTAACATCGAATTGGTAGATAGATATCGAGTTCCTCAAACTGTCGTTACTTATATAACAACTAATTTCAAGATTTTTGGACGTTCAACGTCAACCCTTTTGCTGTATCTCTTTGCTTTGATGAGATATCAAACTGTCTTTAATTTCTGCGGAGTTTTTATATAATATACCTACTTCCAAAGTAGTAGTTAACCCATTCGAAAGAGAAAATCTCTGAAGAATTTTGGGACCTGTGAAGGGAGGATCGGACTGGCGTATAAGATACAATCATGAGTTGTATCAACTTTTAACCGCTTCACTAATTTGTACCCCAAAAATAATAAAGTTTCGTTCAGACTGTCCAGATAGTCCAGATTTATTTAAAAAGTCAATAGAAATATGAATATAAGGAAGTGATATTAACTTTCTGAAAAAATTTTGAATGAAATTCCAATTTCTGTTTTACAGTAAGAACTATCAGGTTCTTAGAAAATCCTTAAACTTATCTTATAAACAATAAAATAACGTAATTCTATAAGATCGGGGTTATCATTTCAGCAAATACTTTAAATTTAAGGAAACTAAGTAGGTACTAATGTCTTTGAGTCGCGTCGAGTATAAGTTACATATAGTTTTTCGTATCATTTCGGGGGGAGGGGGGTTCAAACCCCCAAAAAAACCCTTCCCCTCTGCGTTCGCGCCTGGTCTCAAGAATCAAATTATTTGTAAAAGGATCAGAATATCACCATATTTTCGTCTATCGACGATGTGTACCTAGATACAAAAACCGAAATAAAACAGGAACACTGTCTTGCACCTCTTATTAGCTGGGGTTGTTCAACTCTTCCTGTTTTGAGGTTCAATGGCATGAACAAATCATTCTAATTTTCATTTGAGTAGGTTTCCTGAAAGAACTTCTGGAGCCAGCGCACAATGTGCCTAAGACATGCATTGAAGTTTTTTTTTCACTAATAACACCATGTAAAAATGTGTGCACATATCCTGAAAATGTTATTGTTGTTGTCGACCGTAAATAAGATCGTAAACGAAAAATTGAAAATTTTTCCCTCTGAAACAAGGAACAAGGTCCGAGAAAAACAACACAATCTGCGAGCAAAAGCCTCGTGGAGATTTGCGAGGCGCCATCAGTCTTTTCCTTAGAATCCCAGAACATTTTCTTTCCTTTCCTTTCATTTTTTTACAACTATAGCTTATAGCATTCTCGCATCCCCGACTACTGTCTAACCTTGTTTTTAGTCGGCATATAGTGAAATCGCCTAGTTGAAGCTCCCCGACTCCTTCCCGGCCGGTTCATCGGGGATGTGAACAATTTTCGGGGAGGAAAACACCAAATTTCTTCCGCAACCGAGAGACGTCGGTGGTCTTCGATTTTATTGCCTCGAAACGGTTTCAATGTCCTGATAACAATAATAATAATAACCCAAGCTAAGAAAAAGTAGCCAAAACTGTACTGTAGTTGAGGAAAAGGAAACAACAACTCTGTGCCCGGCTATTTGCAGATTTGGTTTTTCTTTACATTTCGCTGCTTTTTAAGATGATGGCAATTTCGTCTTCAATGAGTGGCTATGCAAAGTGATGAAAGTCATTTTCGAATGAAATTTAAATAAGAAAATACTTGGGGGTTTCACATTACACTACGCACAATTGCAGAAATGGTCTTTCCACCAGGCCATTCAATGTCTCCACGAATTAAGGACAACCACAAAAAAAAATTGCCAGAAAAAATCGTCCTTTTTTCGTCTTTTTCATACCGGACTCTGTCTATTCTCTACTACTGATTCACTGACTTTTATTTACTGAATAATTTATTGAAGGCTGTTTTCTTAAGTATCCGAAGAGGAAGCGCTACTTATTTTATTGTTTCTGTTATAAAATTGTTAAGTGACATTTTCTTGAGTATTTCGTAGTTCGATGGTTTGAAAATCATAAAAAATCAGTTGACGAAAAAAAAACTAATATATTTCGATTTTTATGGAAATTTGTATTATAAAACATAGGAAAAATACTTGGAATAAAGAAACGTTGCATTTTCTTACTCCGTTGTTATCGACGGATCGGTCACCCCGAAATAGGTCCGATGTTTGGAATATAACTAAAATCACGTCGCGTCAGCGTCGCCGTGACGTTGTGCCAACCAATTTGGAATCTTCTCAACGTTAGAAGTTTGTAGTCAGACTCTCAGAAGACTTATCGAAAAGATCGGAAGATAGGTAGATCGTTTGGTAATATATCTAGAAGGTTTACTTACAACCTCCCAGATAAAACAAGCAAAGTTATTTCTGTCAACAATAATAGAAGACATTTTTCTAAGTTTCAAATGTGAAAAATTTGCCTAAATAGCTTTCAAATATTTAAATATGGCTTAAACTCGCCCATATAAATCACCAGATAGTTAAAGAAATAGTTGCTCAGTCATATTACCAACCACGAAGTTTTACAAAAAACTTCGTCATATTTGTAATATAAAATGTTTTAAATAAACTACAAAGCTATGATTTTAACAAAAATCTAGAGAAAATAACGTTGTAGTCGTATTTATAACCGATAAGTTGTGCCAATAACTTCCATGTCTTTTTATACATAGAACGTTATTCTGATGCCTACACTGGTGATTACTGACCTTTTTTTATTTATGACTGATTTATGTATCTATGACTTTTATGACTACACGGCGGCGACGTCGGGGTAACGTCGGTACGTGTTTTGATAACTTGAACGGTATCGTTTGTTGGTGATGAAAAGTAGGTACTAAAAATCGGAACAGAGTGAATTGGAATAATTTTCAAAGAATGTAACATTTAATTATTTTGCTAATGAATAGATTTATTTCCTAATTTTTGAGGTCCTTTGTATGGCAGATTAGGTGGCTGAGTGTGTAGGTACTATCCCATTACTAGCTTAGTGTAAAGATGTTGAGATAGTGGAAGATCATTGCTTTGCCTACTAAGGATGGTAATAGGTAAACTAGAGTTGATTGCACATGCGGAATAGTGCACTCGATGTATTTGCTTATCGGTCTATATTTGCTGTGACAATGTAAAGCGATGTATTTGCTTATCGGTCTACCTTTCCTGTGACAATGTACAGCGGTTTCATTGGTAGAGGAGAGTTATATATATTCAATACGTTCTCATCATCATGAATGGCGCGATAGCCCAAGTCGGGCCCTGGCCTCGTAGCCTCCAACCGTCTCGATCCAAAAACCGCGTTCTCCAGTTGCAAATTTTTAAGATGACTTTACTGTCTTCATTAACCGAGTCTTCCCAGCACTTGCGTGGTTTGCCTACTGGCCTGTTACCACTCACTTTGACTTTAAGAGCACGGTAGGGGATTCTACTGTCTTCCATCCGTTCAATATGGCCAACCCATTACAGTTTACAGACATACATATGTAGTTTGATGAACGTTGAAGCTTCTGGCTCCTTGAAGCGTGGATACAGCTCATGGTTGTATCTTTTTCGTCAGTCCGTTTCTTCCTTTACGGGTCTAACAATTTTTCACTGGACCTTTCTTTCGAATATGTTAACTGATTTTTCGGAAGTTCGCGTTAATGTTCACGTTTCACTGGCATGTGCATTTTCCTGGATTTCACTATTGGAAGTATTGAATAATACGTTTTTTTTCTAGCAGGATCCGTCGTTTGATTGCGTCCGTTTCGTTGCCGTCTCTTAACAGATTAACCCCAAGATATATGAAGTTGTCCCCATTCTCGAAATTATACTCCGCAATTGTTTGTCAAGAATGACAATTACCTCCTTAGCATTAGGGAAGGATCTTGCGAGAATGTTTATATCGTCAGCGAATGCTACTAGTTGGGTAGTATAGTTCAGAACAGTACAGTAGAGTTACTTGACGTTAAACTATGCTAGTTTACACTACCATTAAATCTACCAAAGTAAATGGGCCTTGAGAGAAACGGTATTGGGCGCAGAGTAGCTCTCCTGGGTCTGAAATCCTTGTTGACCCTAGCTTTGATCTTTAGCCTGCTTGAAGATGTCTTGCTCCAAGCGCACTGTTGCAAGTTTCTTCTTAGCTCCTTATCACCACATGGAATCACATGATTCGTGGTCGATTCACCACGCTGGATTGTCACTTTCAAGTCTGGATCTCTAGGCTTATCTTGGACTGTCCAGCCCAGAAGGACGTTCCAAAAGGTCTAAGGCTTCAGTGATAGGGTTAACCAGACCAACCCCATCTCGTAATCCGAGCTGTCCAGTACTGATTAGATAGATTACGAATTTACCGAAACTAACCTTTAACCCTTTGAAATTACAAAATGACATCAAGGGTTCAGCTGAATTTTCTGCCAAAATATTCGCCATCTTGAATCAACTGGACCGACCGTTCTAAAAGAATCAACCAACAGACCTAGACCCTAGCCAAATTTTCTACTTGTTTTCCTTCACTCGAATTCATTCCGGAAACGCCAATGTAAGCACAAACAACACATACACTACGACATGCGTTCTATCAAAAAGCAAAACGGCTCTGACCAGTAACCACAAAACCCCACAAAAAAGAAACGCAAAAAATTTCAAAAAAGAAGTCTAATATCATCCGGGAAGAAGCTAAAATACAAAAAAATTGCCATCGTGCGTTTTAATGTTGCGCTCCATTCCAAGAGAAAAAATGTTGCTCCCACCACCCACTCGTGGCGATTTGTTTCTAAAACGCACGCACACCGCCATGCATTCTAGCCGCGCTCGCAAAGTCGCAACTTCAATCGCATTTTTCAAAAGCTTTGCATCTTTGGCCCGCATACGAAATGTTCTTGGTGCAAGTGTGCGTGCGTGTGCACGCGCCCGCACGAGCTGAGCTCTCTTCAAAGCACATCTTCGATGAATATTCTGCAATGGCCGGCCGTGGCTTTCAGCCGGCGAGTACGCAACTCACGCATTCAAATGTTGCTCGTGCAAACGCACACCTGGACGCCCGTTTCTTACGCTGCAATATGGCATTTTTATGTGTGTGTTCCGGCAAAAGCTCTGCCAAAGAAGAGAAGAGTGTGAAGCGATTCTCTCTCAGATTTCTCTTCGTTTTCTCCGATCTCCGGTTTAAGCATCCCGTTTTCCTCAGGGAACTCCGCTCGTGCTTCTGTTCCTTTTTTCCAAATAGTTGGGCGCCGCATCACGTGTGCGCAGCAAAATTTTTGTTTTGTGCGGCGCACGAAGAGAGACCACATTGGCGAAAATGTGCGTGGCGTTGTGCGATAAAATTTTTCTTCCTGGTTCTCCAGAAGTTGCGTTGCGTTTGCTTATGCTGTTGTGTGTTGTTGGTATTTTGCTGCGAGCAGCAAGCAACTGGAGGGCCCCACAGCGTGGTAGCGCAAAGAAGAAGAAGAAGAAGATATAAACCTGGGCTACTTTGGTACATAGATTACACGTGTGTTTGTTCAATTCCGCATTTTGCACCGTGATGTGTGCTGTTCGATGACATAACACCCAGGCTGGAGCAAAAACATTGGAGCTGTTTCGGTTGCCGGTATTGGTCGCTATGGAAGTGGACTGGGCTCGTTTCGATAGAGTTTTTCGGACCAAGTTCCAGGTTGGTGGAGGCGTGAGTGCGAATTTATATGCTGTATTTCTACATAACTAACGTTTACTGCAACATCTGTGTACACTGCTATTGTGGTATTTTGTTTTTATTTACAGATTTTCGAGCTGAGTTTTAACAACAATTTAACGAATCGAAAAGGATTGAACGCACTTGATTTCTTGAAAACTACTTTTTCTTCATCAATTCATTAAACTGGCAAACAGAAACTCAGTAGTTAATGGTCATCCAGGAAGTCTACATGGAAAGTCTGCGCTGTATCGCCCCAGTGGCGTAGTAGCCAAACACTGCGGTCCTAGATCCGAATCCCACCGGTGAAGAGTCAATCTTTCACGTCCTACGCGAGTGTCCTGCATCTCGACGCATATTTCTTCAATTACCTTGGTGATATCGATAAGGGAAGGAACGTAACATAGCAAATTTTATAAAATCCACAAAATGGTTTTAGGTTCCATAAGTAATCATTCTTCAGCAGAGAGCACAACGGTCGAACAATAATGTCTAAGTGAAGGAGGGCGGTAGCATCACCACCTCACATACCATACTTTACTACCTACACTGCCAGTTTTTGCAGCATCAGTTACAAATAGCCTTTCAACCGCTTCTATTTAAAGAACTGACTTAGAGCTTAGCGGCTTACTTTCTTTAACACAATTAAAAAAAATGTTTAAAATAGAATGCTTATAACTATGTTTATTGACTTATGTCAGGTGATACAGCCACCAACTTTTCAACGTTCAGGATTCGCTCCTTCTAGATATACTTATTAACTTTCAGTAGCGTAATAAGGGATTGCTCATGATGTGGGGGTATTAACCAAAGATGTATCTATGAACCCAATTTTTTTTAAATGAATATCTACATAAAAGTTTGTCTTAATGGGTGAGAGAGTCATTCATCAATTGTTAAACTATAATGTTACTAACCCTAAGAAATGTATATATTTGTAAGGAATACCAAAGTTATTTTATCCAACGTGGTTATTGATACGTACTGGCGTACGAATTTTGCTTAGTAAACTGATGTAAGCCCATATTGTGCATTGTTCGGATGGGAGTGAAGCCAGAGAAGTAAGTGATAAACGCTTCTTCCCAGCATGCCACAAACTACATGGCTCAACCCTTACTCCCTACACAACGTTTTTGTGGTTCTGGGCACTACGGGTAAAGTAGAGCCGCGGAGGAGTTTCGATAATGGATTAACAAAACCTACGTGTAGTATAGTTTTGTGACGTTATCCAATTCCTCACACCAGCACGCGAAAGACGTTCAGCTAACTCAAAGGATCCATCAATGCTCTGCAGCTAAATTCTAGTTGAATAATCCTTCGGGAAGAAGAGAACTACAGCACTCTTTTTCTCATCAATATTTATAAGGACTTAAGGAATTATTGAATGAAAAACTACGTAAAATAGGTATTCAAAATATTGTATTGTTTGTGAAGGACTTTCACTGTTGTAAAAATTTAATATATATTATAATGCAGTGCCGATTATGTTCCTAACTATTTTTCTTTAATTAATGCATTCATTTTCACAAACTATCTAATTTATTTAGACAAATTTCGGTAACCAGATTTAAAAATCTCATAAAGCGTGTACATCGGGCTGACGAGTTTTTTTTTGCATATTTCAATTTTAAATTTATTTTGCGGGTTTTCACAAAACAAAATTTGGGATCAAATAACTAAACTATTAAATTTCAAAACTTCCGTTTCGAGCAAATAATTTAAAGTTTTAATACTTAACATATGTGGCAGCCACTCTAAGAAAAAATTGTTGAATTTCACAGCTTGGTAACTAAATACCAACAAAAATTGTTGTAAATAACAAGTTATACTAAAAATACTAATTTCTTGTGTAATAAAATACTCTAGTGATGTTTTAAAGTAAACAAGGTATAGTGTAAAGTGGATACATATTAAAGTAAAGTAATTCCTAGACTAGAAATGGTGTAAAATTACGAACCCAACATGTTTCTTTTTAATCAAAAGTAGTGTACCTTTCAGCAAATGTGAATTTTTTCGTTCAATTTATAAAAAATATTTGTGCAAAGTGACGTTGGAAATTTCTTTATAGTATTTTTTATTAATTAATATCTTTCAAAGCACTTGATTTATGTTTGCACAAATTGCAAGTAAAAGTGGATGAAATACGTTGGTATGTGCATTTTTTTTCCAAATCTAAATGAAATATCTGCCAATGAATTTGATGGGAGATGTAATTTGAAAACTGCCTACAATAACTTCGCCATAATCAGTTAAAGTTAGAGTTTTTCTTCCCTGTATCCATATAAATATTTTTTTTGTGCAAAAACAGTGCAAATAAAAACGTTTATTTTTTATGGATACTGAACTGGACTTAGGAGGTTAGCTTTTAGTACACTGTAGTGTACAGTCCAGTTGGATTAGGAATGGGAGGTCAGAAATCTAGCCGGGTATGACAGTGTACTAATTGGTGTTAATCATTTGTTTTTTAGTACTGTTTAGTTGAGATGTCATCTACCAGAATAGTAATGTTGCCTATAACAAATCAACTACTGTCTGGTAGTTCTGATGATGTTTGTGAATCTGATAAGAGTGTAAACAGAACTCATCTGCTCAGTGTTAAATCCTTTAGTAGTGATCCTGTTAAACATTCCGCACTGTTCACTATTTATTTATATTAATATTTCGAAGCCAATAGCAACTGAAAAATCCTTATAAATAATTCATGCCTTGAGTGGGAATCGAACTCACGACATCGCAGAAGCAACGTTTTTAAGACCTAGTACACTGCCACTGAACTACACCCACCCGGCATTCTTTTTATTATTCTTCTTATTATTTTTCGTGACTACACAAATTTAAGTAAAGTTAGTTAAATTTACATAGAAGTGCAATAGTAAATTTACGCAAAAATAGGTTATTTTAAATTTTCAGTTTTACCATCTACAAACTAATAAAACACAAATTTTTAGTAAATTTGAACTAAAACAAATCGTTTTAATTTTACTGAAACAGTGTATTGTTGCAATATTCAGAGTGGTATACTGCAATGATTGCAGCACTTTTGACATGTAGGGTAATTTTACACAACCAAATACAACAATAATTATTTTAAAATCTGTTTAATTGTTTAACTTTACCAATTTAAGCTCTTGGTAAAATAAGGTGTAAACTCGTTTTTCCAACTACATGCTCAATTTAATTTGCCTGAAGCCTTATTGGTTTAAAATTATTTTACTGATTTTTTTATGATTTTATTAAAATTATTCGGGGTAATATTAAATCATAAGGGGCTAACTGCATCAGCTGAGTTTCCTTCGAAAGCAATTAGAGGTCAGAAAAATCAAGCCCTTTCATGTTTTTCAAAAACGAATTGACCCCTTAATTCACCAAGTGCTTCAATTTATAAAGAAATACAATTTCTGATTGCCAGAACGAATGAATATTCTACAAAGTTACAGTCCGAGTCGAGTCTTGGCATCTGCGATAAAAACTTTCTTATATCGAATTGAAGTCATTTCGATCGCCCTTTGTCTAATATCCTTCCTTCAAATCTAATCAGCATAGTTATTTTTTCATATGGTGAGTTTTAAGTCAACCGCCTGGGGGAAAAAAAAATAAGTATTGTTTATAAAGTTGATATTATTGAAAAGACAGAAATGATCGATGATGATGATGATGATTTAAATGATTTGTACCCTTGGTCACTCAAATGATAGACTAGCGCGCTTATTATGCTTACCAAGCCAATTGTTGCATAATTTTAATGAAATCTATTAGATTAACCTTATATTAACTTATTTAGGATGAACGAGCAAATAGACAGAAAGGGTTTATTTCAAATTGATCAGAAAGAAAAAAACTTAGTGCAAAAGTGTTTCGGTATTTTATCTTTTTGCAATTTTCGAGATTTTCTTGTAATCCCAACTGCGACCACATGCTGGAAATGTTCTGATTGGAATTTCATTTACAATTGTTTTAACCGCTACTAATTCTGCACAATCCGGTTACGTTTCCCAACAAATTCATAAATTATAAATTAATGCGAATAATAACCGAACGCCCCCTTTTTCACCGGCCATTTCTTACACGTGTTGGCCATGTTTCCTCCATGGTTATCTGCAGCAAATGTACATAGTAAAATGCACTAGATGGTGCATCGTACGCAATATCCAGCCAAATGGAAAAGAATAACCGCATCATATTTCATTCTTTTCTAGCAGTGTACAAGCTCATGTCCCTGGTCGGGCCCAACCTCCTGCAGGAACGAACATACGAGCACATGCAGCACACATAAAACACATTCGCGTAAGCACTTGATGTCAGAAGCCATCGCCATCTATCCTATGGCTTCCGCAGCCGCAGCTCCACTGCCTTGTCCTTATGCTGACTATGTACATGCAATTTATGTTGGGCATGAGAAGCCCAGGGAACCTCGGCAAATATGCGATAAACGAGGCTGAAGGACTAACACCATGTTAGGAACAACTACTAAACGCACTCCCTCTTCCGCTTCTACGTCCTTTAAGCTTCCACTCTGTCGATTGCAAAGGAGAAAGCACTCGCACTTTTTTTCTTCTTCTTCCAATAGTGGCATGGTGTGCGTGCACGTGTGCAAGCAATTTCTATGGTGAGTATTCGCATATATAGTGTGCTTTCTGCGCTTCTATAGTCCTTGATGGTCCTTTCCTTCTCTTCTTGACGGTTCACCATTTCGCGGTAGATTTTGCTGGGCTCGATGGCGATGGCAACTGTTCCCGGTGAAATTTCACTACTACTACGCCTAGTGTGTGAATTCCCTTGCGATAGGGTTTCTCTCCCAGGGTAACTATTTTCCCTAGAAACTTTTTTTTTTTGGTGCTTCGCCTGCTCATTCAGCACTCGTACATACATACGTTCAAGGTGAATATTGTTCCTATAGAAATAATTCGGGAATCGGGAGGGTTGCCATTGGAATGAAATAGGACAAAGATATAAATAATTAGAAAGTTTCGTTTCGGTAAGGTAAGGATCTTATCTATTGCGCGCTAACAAATTTATTTTGTGAGATCTTAAGTTTAGTAGTACACGCTCGTATCAGGTATCTGTTAGGACCTTATATTTTGGTATTTTTTGCGAGTCCTGGAACTTATTTGTTAATTTTTTTTTCAGCTTTCCCGACCATAATACTGATGACGTTGGCTATTGCATGGACATATAGGTATGTATGTAAGTGCCCGGACTTATTTGGTCCGTAAAAGCTGGGAGATATAATAGAACTGTAGAAACTGCGAATATGTGATCAAGAGTTCTGAGTGAAGCCTATAGCTAGAAAAGAAGCAGGTATAGATTCAGGAACACCAACGAGTTTGGAATAGCTTATACTTTCTGGACGACGATACACTTCGTTGAAAACAACAACCGTTTAATGGGTTACGAAAAATCCATCTAGCTATACGCTTCTAAGAATCCTGTGACCTGAATCCTAAAATCAATAAAAAAGGTAAATCATGAGATCGTTTGTCCGTAAATCCGAAAACGCAATTACTCGCAACAGAAAAATTTATTTTCAAATATTCGACGAGATGTCTAAAGCTGATTACTTTTTTATTATTCTATTTATTTAAAAAAAAATTAGTTATTTATTTATTATAATATATATCATAATTTTTTTATTTATTATTATTTGCTATTTATTTATTATTTTTTTATTATTTTTTAACAATCAACCAAATGCCAGGATCATTCAGAGCCTAATCATTAGATAAGGTCGGTATTTTTACACCAGGTTGCGATCTATAAATTTTTGGGTATAGTGAATAGTAGAAAAAGCAGCAAAAGTTTTTGGGACCTCTGAGGAAACAAAAAGTTCTGAAACACATATTTATGTAACTTTTTTGTGGTTCCTTAAATCAGTAACCGACTATTTTTGTTAAATTTTAATGTTGGGAGTCGCAAAAAACTTTTTAACGGTATGAAACGGAAATGCGTCTTTTTATTTTTAATGTTATAAATAAACAAAAGTTTCAAGAAAATAAAAGCGATATTTTGTGTTTAAACGGAATTTCGTTTCTGATATCCTGCCTCGTGAAGACTTTAACTAAGTTCTTTAAATCTAGTTGCCAATAGACAAGTTTTGGTGTCTTCAACGATCTCTAAAACCATTTCTGCACTAACAATTTTCTTATTTATCAACTTGTACTTTGTCGACATTTATTTTAAAATACTTAGTCGAAATCTTCTTAAAAGAAGGAAAAGAAGATTCGTCTCAACAGCTGATATCAAGTAGAAAGGGCGGACTAAAATGTGCTTTTATGTTCTTTTATCATAGTTTATATTCGTTCCTTTATCCTAATTTGTGGCATTCAGAGAACATATTTTTGCAAAAGACAATGCAATAAAAAAGATATGGAAAAGATAGTAGATATTTTTGGTTTTTGCTACCTACCCTTGGAATATTTTGAACGTTATAACCATTTAACTATCGCCTCGGAATGATTTTCTACTTTCTCGATAATTTTTGATATCACTTTTTTTACTTGATTTAAAAATGGGAAGAAGGTAACTGAAATTCGAGGCAAGATCTTAAATATTTAACAATAAATATTTATTTGCAGTCTATAAAGCTATCAAATTTTTGAAATTAATAAATGCCATCAAGAATAATTGTGTGTATTTTTGCAACTTTTATTAAAATATAATATCAATAAAGAAACTCAAGAAGAATTATTACTTTTTTAAAATAATAATTGTGAATTGTGATAAGAGAAATTTGAGAAAAATGACTCTTTATTTCGTTCCTTTATGTTCTGGAGAAGTATTAATTTTCTAGTAAGACTTGATCTTCTTGAAGAGTCTTAAAGTTCGGGAAGAGCGTTCATGTTCTGGAAGATTCTTGATTCTTGGGAAACTTAATGAAGTCTTAATGATCAAGGACTGTTTGAGGGATGTAAACTACGCCTTATGACAGTACCTTGCTCTCTTTTTACTAAAATACGTACTATAGTAATAAATAGACAAAGCACAACTTCTAAGGTACGACAAGATCAAGTACAGGTCGGAACGATTATGGTGCAAATAATAAAATGTGTGAAAATTTAAATGGGTTTGTTGCTTCAGACATTAATGACGGAATCCGTAAAATACCCAGTGAATTCTACAATCGAAGTCTTCGGTGATCCAGGATTGCCAATGATTTATCATTTGTCAAAAGAAAAGCAAGGCAAGAATTATTATGAGCTAATAGTGAAAATGCTTTATACTGTGATCAGTGGAAATGTCATCCTCTGAATAGGGGCAAGGACGACGGGTAATTCATTATTTGGGTGCACCTATTTCCATATGTGTGAATTATCGAATATATTGGTAGATAAATAATTCAGAGGTCTTTAGATACAGCCATGGCAAATGGTACATTTACTTCAATTCTAGTTCTATTGAAATTCATACTTTAGATACACAATTTCTGATCTGATGATTGATTATAAGGAACCTTTCTTGACCGATCAGTCCTTTCACGTTGGCGATATAATGGAACATATATTCAATATATGAGCCGTTGTATTTGAAAGTGGAATAAGTTCATTTTGAAAAAAAAAAATTTTTGTGACATTGTAACATTATTCTATACAACACGAAGTAACTTTCTGAGAATCTATTGATGCAATTGTTTCATCACACTTTTAACAAATACAAGTAAATTTTTCAGAAAGATGGCATAAATATTTTTAAACATGTTAAAATGTAAACCGTTAAGCATGTCGATTTAAAAACGAAATGGACTTATTCCACTTTCAAAATCAACGGCTCATATATTAATCTGTGGTGTTAACTTTATAATTTAAAATTCTTTGCATATGACCACTTCGTTGGAGGCTTATAAATTGTTGACTATTGTTTTCTGTGCGTCCATGTTGGCGTGGTTTGAAAATTACGTTTTAAACTTTTGGTTTCATATTATTAGACATGAATAATGTAAGGAAGTCCTTGGTTGTAATGGTCTCGGTACTAGTCCATTGTAAGTGAGTGTCCATATTACACAAAGTTCTTCCAAGCGAGTCTATTCTCAGTTAGTTCTCACGTCATGTCAAGGAAGTACTAAGTATGTCTTTCATTTTAGGAAGGAAGTTAGTGTTGCCTAGCTTAGATTGGCAAAAGGCGTTGATTTGGTTAACCTGTCACTGAAGCCACATGTAACAAAATCATAGTGTACGTTGCTGTTTATCAAAGTAATATGTTGAAGAAACCAGATTGTAATTAAAGTGCATCGAAATTCATCCTCAGCCCACAAAGAACTATAGTTTAAGAGCTCAGGGTTGAAGTAGTTGTTCCTTAGTATTTGCAGTTATTCTTTGGTATTTTCAAATTATCCTTGGTATTTTCTGTCGTTTCTTGATTGTTTCAGTTATTCCTTGGTATTAGCAGTTGTTCCTTGGAATTTGCAGTTGTTCCTTGGAATCTGCAGTTGTTTCTTGGTATTTCCAGTTGTTCCTTGGAATTGCCAGTTCTTCTTCGGTATTATTACAGAGGTGAGAAGTTTCCAGAGTCTCTAGAAATAATGAAGCTATTACGATTAATATGTTTATGTTTGGATATCACATACCGATCCATTATTTAATCTACTACCTCTCCCCAACCTTAAATTCAAGAAGACAATAAAATAAAAACCAGAAATAAAAACATAGCATGTATGGTACCTACCTTACTGTTCTAATCCGGTAAAACAACTGAAAAAAAAAACTAATTGCCAAAAAAACGCTTACCCTACCTTACCGCTCTGAAGAACGAATCGCACGCACTTGATAGTAAAGTGAACGGAGGCTCACATGCCTTGGCGATCCACACTGTGCAATCTTATCGCGTCGTTACTTCATTGAACGCTCGCTCCACACCTCTACCCACTGTGCCGACTAATGAAGAAATGAAATGCAAGGGGAACTGCCGCGAGTAACTTGTTTCTGCATAAGCAAAGTACAGCGAGCGAAGCGAACAAAAACAGCCGGCACGGCATACATAAAAGACGTTTAGTGTTTTGTTTTCGTACTGCCATACGAAAAGAGAGAGAGAGAGAGAGAGAGGGAGAGAGAGAGGGAGCGAACGCGAATGCTCTTTGAAGAGCTTTTTGAACAGTGAGTTCTGAGTTTAGCTTTTATGCATTGGCCTCCCATGCGGCCCACTACAACTACATGCACGCGCAGATTGTGTTTTCTGCAAATGCCATATGCATGCGCAACGCAGCTCGTCAGCATTTCAAAGGGGGTACAAGTGCAGGTGTATTGGTGGACCATTTGTCGAAATTTTTGGCATTGAAATTTTGGAAGTTGTTTTGTTGCTTTTCGCTGTTCGTTTTTTTTCTCTCGTTTTTTTTGTGGGGTTCGCTCTTGATATGGTTTGGTAGGTTGTTGTTGGTTTGTTTTATATTTTGGTAGGGTTAGATGCGGAGGGCGAACATGTGTGAGTGCGTGTTGCACGATGTTTTCTGGTTATTTTTGCGCGCGCGGACCGCGCGGTATTGTAGTTGCTCGCAGTTTCGGTTTTTGGAGTTGCTGAAGTTGCATGCAGCTACACTACAGACACTACACTGGCTACACCAACCCCGAGTGGGCTATTATCGCTCTTCTCTTTCTGGCGAATTTCGGTTGGATTTTGCTTTGGCAGCATGCAAAAAGCATAGGCCCGCTTATGTATTGTTGTCAAATAATTTTTGTTGTTGTTGCTGCCGTTTGTTGGCAGTACTGCTGCTGCTGCTGCGTTGATGGGTTTTTTGAGTTAATTTTTTTTCTATGCTTTTTGGGGGGTGTACCGGGGCAGGCATTGGAAGAGATGTTTTTCAGATGACAAAATTACAAACACAGTTATATGGATTTTATGTTGAGC
The DNA here is from genome assembly GCA_949128065.1 of Beris chalybata. Lineage (NCBI taxonomy): Eukaryota > Metazoa > Arthropoda > Insecta > Diptera > Stratiomyidae > Beris > Beris chalybata. The sequence goes on along the minus strand of OX421896.1, from coordinate 15,392,509 downwards.
TTTTTTTCGTATATTTACATGTAGTTTTTTTGGGATGGGGTTTGATGGTGGTTCGTGTTGTTGCTGCTTTTCTTGCTACCACTGCTGCTTTTGTGTTCCCCTTGTAATTCTTCTTCACTTTGTGCTGCCGTTTTTGCTGCTTTTTTTCTTCGATTATTTTCGTTTCTTTTTTCCTGTATTCTATGGCTCCTCTACTCTTCGACAAAATTGTATACGGACTGAAATTCAACTACTCTCTCTCGTTTTTCGGGAAATTCGTACCACCGAATTTCTATATTGTATATAGTAGATATTGAGTGAATATAGTGATATGGATGTATGTATTTCATTCACACGCATTTTATGCTATCGCCCCATCTTAGTCTATCGCATTTTCGGCAGTGCTGGGCCAAAAACGCAGCTCTCTAAATTCATGTTTGTCTATTCGGCCCTAGGTTTTGGAGGTGCTTGGAGCGTGCACTTGAATAATAACAAAAAAAAATAATAATAATAAATAATATTATATATCTATTATTTTCATTCATATTTGTTATCATTTTCTTTAAAAAAAAATCCTTAAAAATAAAAGAAAATTCTACCTTACATATATTTTGAAATTTCAAATATATATGCAATAAAATTACATACACGGTGTGCATTGTTTTATATATTACATTTATTTTTGCAACAAAAAAAAAGAGTTAACATTTATCATTTACCCGGTTTTTCTACACTTCATTTAATTTCGCGTATCATCGAACGCGGTCATAATTATTGCACTTGGAAATAATTCGTATCTATTATTCGGCGCAGTGTGTTTTGTGTTATCAAATTCAGTTGTTGGCGAAAAAATCATTGCGAATATAAAAGTGATCGATTTGTTTACTGTGACATTGTGAGAAATTATAACAAAATATAAAATCCTTAAAAAAAAATTATATTAAATTTGAATAAAACACTTTCATCATTGCAAAATTTTTACCATGGACTGTGAAACATAGTTTCAAAGTGTTCCACCAGTTACTTAACATTTCAAGTGCCTAACTAAGTGCGCCACATGCAGTTCATGACAAATCTAAAAAAATTAAATATCGTTTGCAAAATACCATTTGCCAAAAAATAAAGTGGAAACTGAAACAGTGCATTTATTTCCATGTGTAGAAATGTGCACCGTCAAAAGTTCAAAATTCAAAAGTGCATAGAAATTCGAATTTGAAAAATAAGAAAAAAAAATTATGAGTGCAGTGCAAAAAAATAAATTCCACAAAAAAGTCATTATTTAGTGCTAAAAATACCGAGTGTCTATTTTTAATGTTTATGAAACCACACTATTTTGCCAAGGATTGTAAATTGTAAATTTGAAATTTTTGGTATGGAAATTTACTCGACTATTCGGAAAGGATCTACTACAAAATATCTGCGTCTAAGAGCTTTCAAACTAAACTCAGTTTTGTAAATATCTAAACGTTTTATTTATCTACTTTATACATTTTTTGTACAATTTTTGTTTTTTATACTTGTGTGAGATACTATAAAAACGATGATAGGCCTATAGACGGGTACTTTACTATTATATATTTTTGAATTTTCTAAAAATAATCTTGCGCGGGAAAATCGTTATTTTTTTCGGTATTTTCGCGTTTTTTTTTTTAATTTATTTAATTTTTGATTTCGTAGGTGTGCTTATTTATTAGAATAAATATATATAAATACATGGATAATTATAGTATTTTTTTTTTTGGGTTTTGATGTCTTTGATTTATTGGACGTTTTTAGATTCGCACTTAAAAAACTTAATCTTAAGAGATAACTATAAAGTTAAGGAAAATTTGGCAATTGAAAATATGTAATAGTATCTGCTAATCTAAGGAAAATGTTTGGAAGTAAGGAACAATTGCCATGAGAACTCCAACTTAAGATAGCCAAGTTTTGTATTTGTCAAAATATATCTTGGCTACGTACCAACAGGGGAAAAAAGGGATGGTGTACCGATTTTAAGTTTAAAAGGTTTAAAAAATCAACCCGGAAATAGCTTTTTATTTTGACAAAATTTCCTAGCGTTAATACCAAAGTGATAAAAATTGGAAAATGGGTACCAAACGATTATTTTCTCGAAATCTTGATTTTGATTTTGACAAAAGTGATGGAAAGTGCAACGGATATATTCTGGAACATGAACATAAAAACCATTGTACAAGGACTTGACTGCACAGAACTAATCTATTGTGGAAGATATACTTACATGATGAAACTAGGTCGAGATTCTTCTATAATCTTAGTAGACGTTCTGACAGTACACTGTGACAATAGAAGAAGGCTCCATGGGATTAGTCGTTCAGAGCGCATGGTAATGCACATTTTTTTCGATGACGAATACCAAATAAAGCATTTCCATACGGTTTGATGGAACAATTAACACTGTTGACCAATCCTCTTGAAGATATACTGTGTTTCATTCGTTTGTAAAGACGTAAAAATCTAGATATGTAGGGATACACCGCAAATCTTGTGGTGCGAAACTACAATTTGTCAAAAAAGTGATGGCAAAGTAGTTGCATTCAACAAAACCAACTACTGTTCTGAAAACGGAATTTTAGTTTACTTCTTGCACAACAATTGGTGTTCTTAGCTTACAGAATACTACTGCGAAAGAGCGGCATGTCTTAATGTTTATAAGAAGATCTAATTAACGAAGAACTGGAAGAGAGAATTCTTCAACTTCATTATCCCCTGCAGGCCTTGGCCCGATTTGGACTGTCGCGCCATTGATGATGATGATGATTATCCCATCATCTCTGGACAGGAAAAATGTAAGCAAGCTTGCACCTCACCGAAGCCTCTTTATCTTTATCTCTTTACGGAACTAACTATCCAGCTAAATCTAAAAGGACTATGGTAATGGAATCTAGCCCACGGTTTCTTATTCTTGCTAAATTGACTTAAACGATGTTCAAAATGAGAACAGTGCCTCTACTACCAATGATTTTTGAACGAACTGCAACTATGATTTTATAAATCTTAGACCAGGATGCTGACTGAAATCCAGGATCGTGTCTTGTGGAGGAGCACCTTGTGGTCCATCGAAGTTACAGTGTCACGAACTTTTTCTAAATATTAGTCCTTTCAGAATTAGTTAGTAATAAAGACTATTCCTTTTAGTGTTTTTTAGGAACACCGCCTAATTTATATATGCGATTTACGGTAGAACTAAAGGGCTTATTGAATTCTATCGAAGTTAACCAGAAAATAAGAAATCGTTTGAAATAGAGAGATAAACTGGATTACAAAACAACTATCACTACCTTTAAGGGGGGAGGCCACAGTAGCGGGCCTTTTTTACGGGTCATTTTGTGATAGGATTATTGAAGAAACTATAAAGCATATTGAAATTTGGTAAAAGGCACTTTATTATACAAGTCTTGAAGAATGTTCTTGCATATAACTGAAAGTCCATATAAACAAAATGGCGGATTACCAGCTGTTTTCAATAGACGCCTTTATTTTTTTTAGTGCTTCACGGCCGATCGTTTTTCTCTTGCAATTTCAAAGAAAAATGGTTGGTCAATGAAATTTTCGATAAATCATAATAAAAGCTGGAGAAGTACGTACGATTTTTTTTTTAAATTTTTTTGTTAAAATGACGAACTTTTGAAAAAAAAAATAAAAAAATCGCTAGAAAATTGCTTATGACTTTTTGAATATGCAATATATCACAAAAATCCTACGTACTTCTCTGGAAAAAACAGTTATCAATAGCCTGTTAAAACCGCAAGTCTAAAAGTTGAAAATTGTTTAAATAAAATGATCGGCCAGCTCAAAAAACCTTGTTTGGAGAAAAACGCTTTTAAAGTTTTAAGTACGCTCTCTTTTACCAGTAGGGTAGGCCCCGCTACATTTGAATATCAGGTACTTACAGGTTACGTACGTACCTGTAACTATAGGACAACATTTTTGGGACCCTAAAGTGCTTTTTGAGACAAAAAACTTTTTTTCGATATTCCAAAGCCGCTACTGTGGCCTCCCCCTTAACTCCTAGAATTTCTTCTTTCCAAACCGGTAATGAGCTAACGAAGAATTATCTCCTGGCTCTTTCCAAGGAAGTCTCTATATTTCGAATTGATCAGAATCTTAATCACTTTTAATACATCAATTATTTAAATATTTCTCTTATATGGTAATTTTTGGAATCCGCAAGATTACTGGCCATACAAATGATTTGCTGGATAGAGCCTTATTATGAGATCAATTATAGTAGCGTATTTAAAATATATTTGAAAAGATAAAACTCAGTGGATACTGCAGAGCAATTGCAGGTTGTGTCGAACTGAAGGGACTCGCTACAAAGAGAGTACAGAGGAACAATACATAGACGTAGAGCACAAGGTTACACTTTTTACTGTAGATGGCGTTGAAACCATGTGATATGTTGTGAGTGCCTCTAATAATACAAACAACCCAACTGAAACAATTTCGATGTCCGATTAATTTACAATTTTTAGCATCTACTAAACCAAACAATATAAGATCGCTTATATAGTGGGTCTTGGTAGCGTATTGGCTACGCGCATTAATGTATTGAAAAACGGTTGTCAGTTCGATTTAATTCCACATCTTGGACGTGTATAACCCGTAGTCTAAAGAAAAAATTGTTTTTGGAAGTAGTACCACAGAAGGTGATTGGGAATAATGTTTTTTATCAGCTTTTACGTGTAGCTCTTACCTGTTTCTTACAGTGATGATGTTGCTAGATTTCACGATAATAATAATTCTTTCTAAATTACGCGCTTAACCATAGAATGGATGCTGTAGATTTGTTCTGCGTTTATTCGCAACCCGATTTTAAAATTAGCGAAAATTAACCGTGAAAATAAATTACACTTTTCAGGTTTTAATAAGCGGAGCAATAGACTAATTGCTAAGAATAAAATTGAAGTGACGATGGCAAGAGCACTGAGGCGAATTAAGAGATCCATTGCTAACCTATTCTTGAAAGTTGGTCTTTGATGAAGTTCCTTCCATTCTTATGAAGTAATAGTAAAATCTTTAAGGACTATTCTTCCTTTTTCATGCTCATTTCATTTCTTTCAAACTTCAGGTATTTACTTCTCGTAGATTGTGGCTCTTTTCGCAAGGATTTAACTTAAAAGCTACGACGCACCTTCTTTTCCCAATAGCTGACACAATTCCTTAACGCAATTAAAAACTTGACTAGATCTAGATCAGTCTTTCACTTTTTACGGAGATGGAACTGTTTCGTCCTCAATTTCTTCATTTAAATGTGATAGATTTATGATCTGGTCTTCGATGGCGCTATAACCCAAACCACGTTTTGGTTTTTTGTGACATTTCTGGGATAGTATTTAGGACATAGCCTTCTTTCAATCTGATTTGTCTTTCGAAGACATCATACCTAGTTTCTATTGCGGAGGTTATTATCTAATGCCAGGTCAGGGTTATATCTAAGTTTCCTCTCGATTCTTTCTTATTGTGTTAAAGGTTGTTAGCCTACCGAACAATTCCCGATTAGGGTGTGTTAAGAAAACTGGGTATAGGAAAAAACACAGGACAGAACTTTTTATCCACGAATTTTCCAATTAAACCCTTCAAATGTTGCAAATATGGCTTACTAGCCACACTCTAGATATAATTGCGCGTATGCAGTTACTTTAGTCCAGGTATATGTGTGATATCTTCGCTGTTGTCATTTCTGTAAACCAGTACTGAAACATTATTGGATTCAATTATAAACTGAATTTTTGTAAAGTAAAGAGAAGTCCCATAAGTGGGATTCGAACCCACAACTCTTGGAATAAACATGCTACCGGGAAATCCCACATTGAAAGCCATATAAAATAAATTTGTACAACGTACAATTTCAATTTAATTTTAAGATGCACACCAAAATATACTGGAAATTTTTTTTAAATAATATTATATAATTGTTTTTATGAAAAGGCAAAAAATGCTTTAGCCTCTCATTAAGCTAGCCGAACTACTGACAATAAAATTGCAGTAAAAATCATATTAAATTATCGCGGATATAGAAAATATAAACAGGTTGCGATATTATGTCACGTAATATAAATAATGAGCAACGCAATTATTAGAAGTGCATTTGTTTTGCTTGAGATGCGAGTACCTGATTTTTACCGAATTTTGGTGGGACTTCAAATTTAGATGCGCAAATGCTAGATGCACTTAAACAGTGATGTTCTCCAATTGCAACTTAGCCTTGATGAAGACCTTAGTGAGTCTTTTTATTTTTAATAATTAGAATGTTTCGTAATTGTGATGTTATTAAAACAGTATTCAGAAAAGTATTTAAGTGGCCATAAAATAAAGTATCAATTAATTTTATAATTTTCTTTATTTACGAGAATTTTTTAATGTTATTATGAGTGGTCAACTATTATTTAAAGAATTTTGCACATTTATGTGAACATAGTAAAGTAGAAAGGTAGTGAAATATGAAGAAAAACTTTCCCTGTCAATATTTTTGCATTGAGAAATGCACGTATGTGGTTCGAACCTAATGTGTAATAGCGTTTTCAATCCTTTTTTTTAAATAGTGTATTAGTTATGGGATGTAAATATTATGCGAGTCAAAAAATAACTGCGCTCTAATGCGGCAAGTTAGGCTGCAGAGATTAGAAGCATCTTATGTTTATGATGGCTCAAAGAATCGAAAAAACCACTTAAATGATATTTCGACCTGCAATGGCCTAAAGTCTATAACATGGCAGTAAACCCTGTAGAAAATATGAATATGCATTTTACATGACTAAAAAAGTGTCGATAAGAAAGTTGATGCTGACTAAAGGCGTATGCAAAATTAAACATAGCTTTGTTTTTCTTTACGTAAATAACTTATCTTATCGTGAAATGCGTAAATTTCGATACTAGAAGAGTGGGTAATTCCTTCTCTTCAAATAGCAAAATAAAACGGAAATATTTGATTGATGCTTCATTAGAATTTAATATTATTTTTATTTCATAGATTCAATGAATTTGTGTAGTTACATTAAATTATTTATTTAGAGTCTCAGAGATATGGATTTAATTTTGATGAAAATAAAGTTAAGTTTTAAGCATAAGTGGGATTTCGAATTCTAGAGAAAATAAAGATTTGTTTTTTTTTTGTGTTAAAAAATACTAGTTTAGTTAATAAATCAGTTCTTTTTTAAATGATTGTTAAGAACTGTATTCACACTTTATGATTTGTCGTATATTGAGCACAAAAATTTCAACGAAACAATATCCTCCTTGGCAAAATAGTGTTCTCCTCCTTTCATATCAAAATTATGTTATAACAAATCTTTTCTCATTTCTATTTTAAAGGTAAACATGTTTTCGCTAAAAATTCTACTAGAGACTTTGTGTGAGTAGAAGTGTAGATTGAAATTCGTATAACAAAAATCCTTCGAAATATCTAAAACGGACAAAAATTAAAAAATCTAAATAAAGAAAATCATTCACCGAATTTTTGGTGACAATGAAAAAGACACAAGACTTTTGTTTCCCTTGATTCACCATGAAATAATCATTTTATAATCAACAAATCAAGCTACGAAAAAAGTGAAAATAAAGTGAAAATTCAAAATAATAAATGTTGCTTCAACGACAAGCGAAGAATCCCAACAACAAAAACACTCCATGAAAAATGGATTGAAAGTGTTTAAAACAAAAATATATAATTAATTAAAAAAATTATCAAAATTTAAAATTCTTTCAAAATTCATAAAAAGGTGATTGTTTGGGCTTAAAAATTTTTACTCTTTATTTATTCTTCTACATTTGACAAAAACAGAAGAAAAAGAAACACAAATTCATATATAAAAAATACCAAGTTTTCAATATTTTGACAAAATTTAATATTTCATATAAAAAAAATTAAATTGTTTGAATGTAAAGTATACATAATAAAGAAAATCACCTTCAAAATTATACATTTGGAAATCAATGAAATAAAAATTTATTTCTAATAAAAAATATAAATCATAAAAAAGCGTGAAAGCAAAACATACGGAAATACAAAAACACGGATCTACTGGAAGCTTAACGTAATTTGGCGATAAAAGTGTAGCAGTCACGAGTCTTAAGGTGAGTTTTTATTAATTATATGTTACAAATGTAAAAAATTAAAATAAAATTTAAAAAATATTTTTATACTTTACATGAAATCATGAAGTATTTTAAGGTTCATCCAGCCAAAAAGTTTGGAACGTATAAAACCGACCCTCCGAAGTTCTTTATGTGGCTGCCATAAAAAATTCTGTAAAAAAGTCCTAATTTAATTTACGGAGCTCAAAATAGCTCAAGAAATATCTTAGCTACGAAATCAAAATTTTCTACAAATTAGTTTTTCGTGAAAATTAAGTTCGAGTTGATTAGTGAGGGCTAACATACAAAAAGTCATTAAAACACGTGTTCGGCAATGTTTTCCGCTAATTTTTGAACGCTTCAAACTAGGAATTTAAAATTATTTCCAAAGTTTTCAATAATAGCATATACAGGAAATTGTACGAAGAAAATCGTGACTCCTTTGTGCATCATTCATATTTTGAAACTCACTATAACTCGACAAATCATCTATAGTAGATGTAGTATATTTTTTTATTAAACAATTAAGAAAATAAAAATTAAGAACTAAACGAAAGAAATAAATAAGTAATAATTACTATCATTTTTATCAAAAACAGTTCGATTTGCAGAAAGCTTTGCACTGCCTACTAGTGTTTTTTTTCTAATTCGGAATTAGCCACATGGCTTAGATCTTTCGCGTTGAGTCATTGTTAAATTTGGGATGTCTTTTGTGAATGTGTTCGAAAAAACGCATATTGCAAAAAAAAATCGAATAAAACAGAAACAACCGATCTTCTACCCAATTAGAAACATGGCAACTTGTAAAGATATCGCAGGGGCTTTGTTTCAGATTCATTTGCGATAATAAAATTATTGTCTAATAAAAAACGGTTCATGTTTAATGGAATAGAAACTAGTCAGGTTTCTTAAAAGCAGACGTTCTAAAATACGCATAATATTAAAAAAAATTTGATTCCAGTTTTTTTTTTTTTTCGAAAAATCTCATAAACTTTTTCGCCACATAATCATAAACTTATAATTGTGCAATAATTTTCGTTCGAAAAACTGGTCTTTACGATTAGATCGCCAAATGCCAAACAGATTTTCAAACAAATAATTCTTCTTCCGGAGGCCTTAAGAAATATGCCTACTGAAATAAGCTTCCAAATATCAACAGCTGCAATATACAATCAACAAAAAGCAGATTATCTTAACGAATTCAAATTATCCAAACTTTAACCACATGATGGAATATTAAATGTAGTTACAAACCATACGCATAACTTTGAGAAAAAAAAACAATTTTTTTTTTTGAAAGACCTTCATAGATTGAGCATAGAAAAATAAAGTCAGTCTATCTGATATATTGTATTACGTCATGCAGATAGGCTAGAAAACTTCTCTATGCTCGGTTTTTTTGGGTTCCCAAAAATCTTCTTTTTTATAGACCATATTCCGAAAAAAGCTCTTGGGGTATTTTATATTTAAAAAAAAATTAAGTGTATATGTGCGAGGTTCAAAGTTTCGCCTTGAACGACCGTCGAATTTTAGTCGCTCCTCTAATCATGCGTTTTTCCTAACATACCTAACATACTCACAAGAATAATTGCAAAACATCTTTCTGGTGCCCAAAATACTTAGATAGGTTTGGTGAAACGCACCGATACTATCATCAAAACTTGAATAAATTCGGTTGTTTTTTTCTCCTGAAGGGGACTGCTATCTCACTATACAACTAACTCTATCAACTGAAATAAAAAGCTAGTTAGCCTCTGAGCTACCAAGTACATATAGTTATCTCAGCAAGCTTTTTATTGAAGCAAGTTTTTCTAGTCCGATAGGCCTACAACGCCATCTAATGTCGTACCTATATCATGCAAAAAGAATGCTAAAATGTGTAAAATATATGCGTGTATATATAAAAAATAAATAAATAAAAAAAACTTGCGCACGCAACTAAATATCAAATTCCTAGCTAGCAACACACAAGAAAAAAGCTTGAACTTGGCTAGCATATTGAAAATTGTGCAAACCTTTAGGAAATAGTCAAATATATACTTATATATAATATGTTTATTTTTTTTTTAACGCTCAGACATTCATTGTGCGTAATTTTTTTTATTGGCTACACGCACAAAATGCGTTGGAAGTGTTTCTAGTGTGAGTTTTTTTTTCTTTTTGTGCAGCCAGACATCTTTTTCTTATGGTTTTTCGGCTGGGCTACTACTCTGATATTTTTCTAAAACAAAATTATAATTTGTATTTAGTTTTTTTTATCAATAATACTGTCACGTTTTTTAATTTATGTTGAGGCGGTGGCAGTGGACTCTCGCAGTCGTACTATTACTATTAATTTTTTTTTATGTATTGTTGCTTATTTATTGTTTTTGTTTTATCATATTGTAAATTTTTATTAGTTTATGTAGTTTTTCGGTATGTTTGCTTTTATTTTAGTCCATTGCTATCAGTCAGCGTTTGTATTATTTATTTAAAATGCTCAACACGCATTTTGAAGACTAACCAAAGAATTGTTGTCAAGATGATGCTGCGTTGCCAAGTTATAAATTATTTTTATTGAATAGGCTGATAGTTGGAAGATTTAATCGATTTATATTCGTTAAACATTTCACATGATTAGAAATGCTAGTAATTGAAATAAATAATTAATTTCAAATTTTATGACTAATACTATGTGCAGACTAAGAGATTAGAACAAGAGATTAACGCGTTTAAATCTAGTTAAACGAGTTGAAAATAATTTTCGAACTTGTTTACGAAAACACGTAGCTACAACTCGTTTATCCGAAACATGTACTGCGACCCTCGCAGAAATCGAAGTAAGCTTTGGAAGAAACTATTTAATGCTGAAGAAATTCAATTTTATTGTTGTGGAATGACTGTATTAGCTAATAAATTCTCTTTTTATAACTGCTACACAAACACATTTGTTTCAAACAATTTAGAAATCATAAATTTGCTAATGAAAGCTGAATATCTACTTCTCAAAACTAATAACGTGAAGCCGTCATGTATCAAAATAAAACGAGCTGCCTAGTCTGAACACTACTTTTTTAACATTTTTATGTTGCCCATTTAAACGCGTTTAAAACGTACAGAGTATACGTAAGTAATTATTATTATTTAAATCATGAAGTCAGTTTTAGTTTTGGATGAGACGCAACGTTGAGTAAGAGCTAATTTGATATGTTATCGAGCTGAAGATATGGCGAAAATCGTGAAAACGTATCCATCCCCCTGCACGCACTTGGTGCACGGTAGAATATGTTGCAATCTTTACAATTATTATCACATTAAAATCTGTGACGTAAAGCATGTAAATTTAAATCAGAGATTAAATTTAGACGGAAATTTATAATATGTAAAATGGACAATTACATTTAAGTTATGGAAATTTACTTCGACTGTATGAAATGAACCTCTGAATTGTAATGTTAGATATTATTAAAAAGTGTGAAAAATATATTGCAATTAGTACTTTTACAATTTTTAATTGCAATACAAGCTAGCAAAAAATTACATTTAATTAAATTTAATTAATTCCAATTTCCAAATTTCATCTTTCTGGTGTGATTAGTTAGTGAAATATATTAAGCTTAAATTTTCATCCTAACTAGCAAAATAATAAAAATTAATAATAAATTTTATTACAATGAAATCTTTTACATTAACTATGGTATTTTGATGTTTGAAATAAATGTAAATTAAGAATAATAAAGAGACAGGCTAATTTCTTCTAATGTCGGCGAATATTATTAGATATTAAGTAATACGAATTGTGATTTGAAAATGGCAATTTTGCAAAAATTCCTTATATTCGCATCTACGATCTTGACCATTAAATTAGGACCCTTGATTCTTAGTAAAGACGAAACCGAAAATTATATTAATATCTGCCACGATTTTAAATTCGACTCTTTTATCCTCGCACTATCAAAGCCTAAAAACTTCATACCCCATATTTGTGATATATTAGGTAAAAAAAAATCAGGGCCACATTTTATTAACATTAATTTAAAAGACGAAAGTGCAAATAGTCGATAATTAATTTTATGGCAGTCGGATTTTTGAATTTAAATCTTCTTTGTATAATAAATCAAATTGCGTTCTCCAAAGCCTCACATAGTTTTTCTTAATACATAATTTAATGTTAACACTTTTATTTGAGATCATTATTAAACTGTAATAATCAGTAAATATCAATGTTTTTTTTCGCATTTACCCAGAACAGTAGTGTTCAAAATTTATATAGAAAATAACAACAGCATTGCTGTTTTTACAATTCTGTACAACTTTTGTCCATAGATAGTAGGCTAGAATAGAAAATTTATTGCGATGGCAACAACAATGAATGAACTTACTGGGTCAGATACTCCGAAAAAAATATACTATCTACTGGGAAAAGTAATAAAATTTATGAAAAATATCAACGTTCTTAGTGTTTTCACGGGAATTTTTATACACTCTTCTGGTCTGGATAAATGCAGAAAAAACACAGTACATTTTTTAACAAAAAATAAAAATTTTCCGGGTTTATTTGTATTTTATGTAAATTATTGTTAACAAAAATATTGTTAATTAATAAATTAACCTTGTTCCAGTCTTGGCTTTCTTTTGTAGTTCAGTGCAGAGTAAATCAACCAGCAATTTTTTCACATCTAGATGGCGTTGATGCTATACAAGTTCAAAATATCATAAGCAATAAGTTTTAGTTTGTTGATATGTGTATGTTAGCGCAACTAAAAGTTGGAATTAATTCTATGTGTGAAACTCTGCAATTCGATTATTAAATGTCATGTCAAGATGAAGAAAAAACGAATCTTACTGAAAAAATACTGGAGCATTTTGGTATTAGCTTAGGTACTTAAGGTGAAGAAAAATGTAATAATTCGAAAAAACATAGGTACATGTGAGTGCTGGGAGAAACTAAAACCACATCATTTATCACTTACTTTTAAATTTCACTTAAATTTCTTTGCCCCACGTTGGGCGCCGTTTTATGTAATGGTTGCCGAAGACCAGGGTTACGCTATCTGTTAGCTATCTTATCCTCTAGCTGCCATTACATAGTTCAATGGGTTTCCGATGACCTAACTTAAAGTAGCCCTACTAACCCTTCAGAAAGCCTTCAGTTCTTAAACAATTACGAAACCTACACAAAACAATCAACATATCGATTAAGTTAATTAGAATGCCAGACGAAAGTGACACTTTCCCGAAAGGAAAGCATAATATTATAATTATTATTATTATTTTTTTTTCGACCCGATTCCGAATGATGCACGGTATCGATAAGATCGTTTTACGTGCGCGATAAGAAAATAAGTGGGCCACCAATAAAGGTCCCATCAGAACAAAATAAGTACTGAAAAATATGCGGAGGAATCGGGGCGGCTAAACATAAAAAGGCCCAACCAAAAATTGCCTGGCATGAGATCGATTAATTTCTGTTAGTTAGTTACAAATTGCGTAAGAGAATGGGAAACTAGAATGCGAACGAAACACGGCAGAGTGCCGTTATAAGGCGAAGAACGCAATCTTACCTGTGGGAAATGCAATTACCGAATTCTCTTCCCTCTACAGGTAGGTACTCGTAGGTACGTACTAAAGATGCGTAGAATCTTTTTTCTTTGAGACCTCTTTGTTTCACACTGCACTACGTTCACCGCGTACCGTCTTTTTAGATACGTTCGCGTCATGTAGCGAAGATACACACCATGCACAATGCTATTGCTCCGCATTTTGTCCGAAAACTCTCATTAGAACCGCGTCGCGATCCCCCCGTAATGAATATTCAGTTCTGTAATCCAGAACCTGGCGTTTTTTTTGGGGGGAACTTTTGATTATGTGTACCTAATTAAAGGTGAAAACAAAGAATCTAAAAAAACGAGAGCCCGAAGCAAGTACGATATCTGCCAGGTATTCCTCCGTATTTGAAATGTGTATACTACTTTGATAGCAGAATTTTCGTAGTTCGGACACACTATACCATAGACTGTAAAATCCCCAGTGCATTCTTCGTATTGCAGTAGATTTTGGTGGTCGGGTTCACCTGAAAAGGTGAGTGCCGCGGAATGAATCTAAAGACAAAAGCACGGTGGGTTTTTTTTGGAGCTAGCATATAACTGTAATTTGGTGGTAGGGTCTTCTTAGATTCGAACATTTCTCATCATCATCATCGGCATTGCTAGAACGCTTTTTGCCGTGGCAGCAATTTTAATTGAACTTACTGTACCGTAAAATTGTATGCATTTCGTACGGCAGCCGGTGGCAATGTTGAAATGGTGTGGGGTGTGGAGATCCAGGTATAGTGTGTATTTGCTTTGGTGTAGTAATGATCGTGAGGACCCCACATTTCTCTCAATTTTCATTTCCGATTTTCTTGCATTTCTTTGTTTTGTCGGAGATTTTCTCTTTGGAGAAATGAAATTAGACTGTATTATAAAGTTTTCTTTGTTTTTAATATTTTTGAAGATTTGCATATATTTTTTTTTTTTTTAAATCATTGCATATAATTGTGATTTAACTTTTTTGTAGGAGAGAGTGGAGCAAAATGGGTGATAAGTTCACGGCAGGGATTTTCAAAGAGTAAACAATTCTAAAGAAATAATCAGTTTTTTTACGTAATTAAATTATTAGGTGTGCAAATAAGTTCCCGGCGTTCTCGTATCGATGGCGCTAACACGAAATACCGTGTAATATGGACAGATCAGACATATTGCTACAATTCACATCATTACATTTTATCAGCTTCAGTTACTTGTGAGTCCTTAACCATGTCCGAGTTCGAGCCAAATAAGCACCATTTGCTGAAAGTTTTAATTCAAAGAAATCTGCAGGTCGTCAAATGATTAAATAAACTAATGGCGAGTTTTCTATTAGCGAATCAACGTGTCGCGAATGTTTTCATCGCTTCAAAATGGGTGATTTCGGCGTGGAAGACAAGGAGCGCAGGCCACAAAATTTTGAAGATGCAGAATTGGAGGTACTACTAGATAAAGATTGATTCCAACCAAACACAACAAACTCGACTAGCCATCGCACATCGTCTGAAAGCCTTGGGAATTATGCAAAAGGAAGGAAATTGAGTGCCGTACGAATTGAAGCTCGGCGTGATGTATTATGAGTTGCTGCAACCGAATGAAACCATCACCCATATAGGGTCGTACAATAGGCCAACTACTGGGCCAATAACGGTAGCCAGCATGCCAAGAGCGGCGCAGCAGTGGCAACTAGCACTGGCTCATTGCTAGATCACGGCTGGATGATAGCTTCGGCCCAGTGCCGCTGTTACATACTGGTCCAGTGTTGGCGGCCGATACTGGCCCAGTGTTAGCGACCGATACTGGTCCACGATTTCCGACAGATACTGGTCCAGTACGTGAGAAACTTGAGCAAATTAAAATATCTCATGAAAAACTGTAATTTTCTTAAATATCTCGACTTTTAGTGAAAACTTTTTAATTAAGGCTTTTAAATTTTCTAAACAATAAGTGTAAACAATTTGACTATTGGGAGTTAAGTGGAAGCTGAGATTCCGGTACCGAAACATAACGCGTTCACAAAATATATGGAGCTATAACTTTGCAACAAGCCCCTTAAGTAGTTTGACAGTATTCTCCACAGTTTAACAGTAGCTTAGCAGGGACTTTCAGCAACAAAGAATACAACAAGAAGCCAGTGTATATTCTACCATTTGCTAGTTGGTATAATATTTTCCAGTATTCTCACAGTATCAGTAGCATTATTTTTTTGTGTATCTAAAACAAATTTTCAAGTCTGCTTATTTTCGCTTTAGTCAATATTTTATTGCTCACGCATTAATATTGCTTCCAACAACGTCCCAACTACAACTGTATAGTAACTACTGGTTTTAAACGTTGTTCGGAACCTTGGAACATAAGACACAAAGCAAGTGTAACCGACTGAATCTTAAAAAAAAGTTTATTCATCTGTTCTTTTAACGCCACACACAATAAGAATATTGAAATTAAAATCCAAAAGTGAAATAAAGAAAAACTTCAATATGAAAAAAATCGACGAACAGATGCCTAGAAATACAAGTGAAGCTGTACATTTTCGGGAATATATATTTCGGGAATATAGCGTTGTGATAACTTTATTTTTTCTTCGCCATATATTTTCAAGTTCAAGTTTTCATCGGTCAAATTTTGAACAAAAAAAAGCTAAGATGCCAGGGGCTTGCAACCACGCTATCATACTTTTTTCTCCGACTCTACTTTTCAGCAATGAATATATTTCTTTGTTTTACTCCAATGACGCATGTATCCCTTAGCCAAATGAATTTATCCCCAAGCCCTGCCAAAAATATTCACCCATCCTTTCGGATATTTTTGAAATGTGACCAAACTCTTTTTGTTAATTTTTTCACCATGCGATTTCGTTGAGTTTCTCGTTTCTGGTTTTGCTGGGCCCATTAATGCATGCAAGCAACCCCTTAGCCCATAAGTCCGTCGTGAAATTTTCTATACAAAAGAAAAACTGATGAAATTTTCGCTTCTAGGCAAAATTCTCGGAAAACGTGGAAGCGTTAAAACTGAGCTTTATAATGAATGTCTCAGACGGGACGAAAGTATCTACCCTAGTGTACACTCTATACTCTACATGTTATAATGCAAAAACACAACGTTCCCAAAAAGACCAACAAAATCACAACAAGATCATAAAACATCTGCAATGAGACGGCCGACTATAAGAGGGGTGGTAACTGGCTGCCATAAAGCTGGAGGCCTCGTACTCGACCATTTTCACTTTCCATTTCGTAAGGTAACCAAAAATCTCATGCAATAGCAACCTTTTCGGTTTTTAATAAAAAACCAAAGCATAGAGTCACGCGAGTGACTAGCCAGAACCACCCCTTCTGCAATCCTAAAAAAAAATTATATAGAAAAAAGGTTTCACCTTGTCTGGATAAGCTCGACTATAGCAAGCCCAAGGTTTTGCAGAAGTTGTTAGCTTCCCAACGTGCATTCATAACTTTTACTCTATATGTGACTACAATGTACGCTGCAGTGGTGGTAAGTAAAATAAATCGATAAAAATACATGCCCCGATGCGCATAAACTTTCACTGCGGACTGCAGAATTTTGCCAATGTTCCTCGAAAAAACAGTCCACCCACTAGTCCGCACCCTTCGCTTCAGTTTCGCCTTCCCCGGTCGGCGAATCTTGTTAAATAGCATTACATTTATTTGCCTCTAACAATTTCACCCCTCCTGTTCCATAAACGTTGCAGTAGGGCCCTACTGACGTCAATTTCAACTGCTGCAAAGTTTTTTTGCTTTCCCCCGAATTAAACTGAAATGTAGGCAGCGGGGGTGGTTTTTTTTCAATTTTACTAACAGACTTCTTCCGGCTCGGGCTGATTCATATCAAGGCTAGAGCCCCGAAAATTGGCAAACAAAACGAACCAACTTTCGCCTTCACGTTGCACGCTAGTGCACTTGAAATTCAAAATCTGGTAGTGATATACGCCGTTTCTATGTGATATAGGTACATGTTAACTTAAGGGTAGCATAAAATGCATGGAAAAGACTTTTGCGATTCCAGGATAAAAATTTTAAAAATAAAACAAACCACCCGGGCATAGCACGGCGGGTGTTCGTTTGATGAACATCAGATTTACTGATTAGATCGTCGCAAATAGGAAATTTTTAACGACACCTGTATAAACGTCCAGAACATTCGGGATTAAAGAAATTTAATTCAAAGATAGCAGGTCCTAAACATTATCTTTCCTTTTCTTTCACCACTTCATTTCTAGTGTGACCATGAACAATAACGCAAGCGTGGAAAGAACAGTGGAGTAAGAAAAGAGTCCTGTGGTACTTTACTATTCACTTGTGTAGCAAATATGCAAGATATTAATTTACTTTCATCTCTAACAATTTTCCAAAAGCGTGCAGTTCGAAATGATCTGCCAAGATGCAGCTAAAAAGTTTTATTCATTGAACCTAAAAGATACTTCCAATTAGTGTAAATGTACATAATAACAATGAAAAAAAAAACATTGTTCTTGAGTCGATGCAAGTATACATACTACTATGAGAAGTCACTATAATGGCATCGTAGAAAATTAAAATGTTTGATAGGGGTAGCAGAGGCAAGAGGTATCTAGTGGAGGGTGGTTCGTTATATCTCAGAAACGGCTTATAATAGAAAATTAAAACTGAGTACGCTTTACATATGCGTAAGGACTAATTATAGCAAGAAAGGAGTTCAGATTTCCATTGGCGTTTGAAAGTGATATCAAACCAGTCCGAGTAAAGGCTTTTTTTCTCATATTTTTCACGAATTTCGTGAAATCTTTTAATTAACAAATTAATTTTACTTGTGCAGACTCTTTATATGAGCACCTAGAGCATTTTATTCCAATTTGGAACGTTATTTTTACCATAGAGTACATAGGTACATCGAGAGTTCTTAGCGTTAATTTATACTATGTAAACATTCTTCAATGATATGATTATGTTGATTATCATTCATAACCATCAAAAATGTTTCATTAATTTGATGATAAGTTGCATTGTTCGTAAGCACTTTTTGTGCAATAGGTATGATTAAGATGTGCATCAAATGGAAGTTGTTGATTTCCAGTAGGATGTGTGCTAAGGAATGTGCATATAAAAAACATAGCATATTTTTAATGAAATGAAATTTGTTGTATTAATGTACGGTTCATACAGATACCATGAAAACTCATTGATTATTTATTTTTGATAATTCCGTGCACAAATTGAATACATAGTTTCCTCAGTCTACACTTTATTTTACTTCGTCAACTATTTTAAAATACGTGCAGGAGAGTGAAGACAGCAACCAAAATTTATTTGGGATTGGATTTTCCAATTTCTGACGTAATAAACTCTTATATATAACCAGACGAATACGAATCAAACTTCTTAAATGTGTCCTTAATACTATTTGTTTCCATACCATGGAGTGTTATTTGTGCTCTATTATTAATATTATACTATTATTATTTTTTAATAATAAACATATTCTTTTTGTTTCATTTTGTTAAGACTTATGTCCACGTCACACTTTCAAATATTTGATGACACACATTTTATTGAAATCCTTAGTCGAATTTTTCAACTGTCTTTACCAAGGTTAAATAAGACTATGACAGCAGTTACTAGCGATAATACTCCAATATTTGACTAATTGGCATATAGACTAATGCTTGTATTAGAATGTATGTCACTTTGTCAAATATTTTACTATTTTCACTGGCAGATGCAGTCAGGTAGTGCGTAGTCGTAAAATTCTTATTTGTTAAATAATTTAACAAAAATTGTTTTAGTTGTCCTTTGTTTTTCCACGAAAAATGGATGCGAAATTTTATCAAATATATGACAGAATGGCATACTGCAGATATTTTATATAAGCTTCAAATCTTTCTCGGAATAACAAATTGACATAACTGTTTTAAATGCAAATCTTCTATTTTCTTTTGATCAAATCCTTGGGTCGGCAGACCTTGAAAACGGAAAAACAGATTTTGATAAGATGGTGTACATGTTCAAACATTTATAAAACATAAACTGTGTAGTAGTTATGTATTTGTTTGTATTATAATGTATGCCTAACTGTCAAATATTTGACCACAAAATTTAAAAAAAAAATAAAATCCAATTTTTTGAATAATATATAATAATAATGGATCAATTGATCAACTTGTTGCTATAGCAATATGGGCAATACTTAGTAATTCGGCAATGACGGAACACAAACAATTTAGTTTATGAACGACACGAAAGCAAACTTGACAAACAAATATAAAATTTAAGATAAAACTATACCTATTATGAAACGAAACTTGACAAATAATTCCAAAACTCAAAACTAAACTTGACAACTCACCAAACGAGGACAATTCCTCGAAATTTTCCAAGCTAGTGGAAATACAGCAACTATAGGGTTAGCAATACCAGCAATCTGTGAAAACATTGCCAACTGTTCGATATTGCCCTGTATTGCTCCATTAATCGCTCCACTAGTTTTGGCAATAGTCGATGGGCAATCAATTGGTTGAAAAACTGCTTGTGTAAAGCTAGTACATATTATCCTGTTTTACCAAGTGTTCAAATTGCAGTAATAAGCAATGCGAAGTAGGCGAATACAAATTAAGTATCCGCTCGGTCAAAAACGCTTTTTTGCATTGCTTATTACTGCAATTTTACCGCTTCGTCAAACAGTGTAATACTAACTGAAGAGCATCTTAATACAAACTATGTTATACTGACAAACTTTATCAAAAAAAAAGAAAACTTTGCTAATCCAAATGTTGTAATGGGTTTTGTGAAAGGGAAGTAAATAAATTTAAAATACTAACTTTCAGAGTTCTATTTTCACTATTTGATCTAATTGAGAATACAATAATAATAATTCTTTATTTAGATATTTCCATAAATACACCAGTTTTGTTAAGATATTTGTTTGATATAAGTTAGTGAACATTTGTTTTGAATAACTTGGAGTCTACCTAGATCGGTTGAGTTTGACAAAAACAATATAGGTAGATGCACAATAGTTAAAATGTGGTTTGATTATTGATGTACAATAGCGTCAGTTTTTGGTTGAGATTCAATTCATTTCTTAATCTACATATTAAGGACATTCACTTTTTGGCCAACCTTTCGGCATACATGATTCACATTTTGGTTAAAGCTAAGCTTGTCGTCAATAATTACACCTAAATATTTAATTTCATGTTCAATTTCTAATTTTTGACCATTAATATTTAACTCTACATTATTTTTGTCAATATTCCTATTTGTAAATATAATTGCCTTGGTTTTGCTGACATTAAGTTTAAGTTTATTTTGGCAAAGCTTAAGTATGTGAAATTATGCTGAGATCATGATTCATTTTTGTAGTGGCATCCTCGATAGAGTCGGAAACGATATAAATAAGTGTGTCGTCAGCAAATAGTCTAGCTTGGCAATGTTCTAAAAATTTATGGAGGTTTCATCTACCCTTTTGAAGTACCCTGGAATTCAAAATTCATCAAGGACTATATTGAAGCTCTGCGATCCGTAATTCATATTTATATTATTATTCCGTGTAACAGTATTTCGTCAAGCTATCAGTCATGCATCACAACTTGTTGCCCATTTTAAAATGGGCACTACTAAGCGAGTCCTTTATAAAGGTTCCATACAAAAGTTCTAGAACAAGTTTTGAATTTATTTTCCGGAATAGACTTTAACTCAATAACGATCTAGTTAGTTGCGATTAAGAATTAAACCTAAACTCGTCAGTAAATCTTTAATTTTTTCGGTGAAACAATTTTTGTAAAACTGGCCAATCAATGCTTCAATAGGTACCAAACACGTGTCCATTAAAAATTCTCTTTTTTTTCATTTACACGAACTGTTGATAGAGCTACGAAAGTTTAATTAGTTCGTTAGATATTTCACTAACCATTTACATTTAAGGACACAGCGTTTTTAGTTTTCTTTTGTACTAACTGAAAATTGATTTAAACCTTAATTTACGCGATTCACTTATGAGTAATGAAAGCGAAGACTATTATATCACACCTATGTAGATGAATCCTTAGTGATTAACTTTTGATGTTTCTGTTTTCTGGCTGAAGAGAATTGGCCGGGAATAGTGCAATGCCATTATCATACAAGATCTTCTGGAATGTTAACAGATAGGTCAAAAATTTGCATACAAAATTAATCACGAGAACTCTGGTTATTTTGTCGTTTCTTTGGTTGACTAACCGCTAGTATTTCCAGATAATACGCAAAAATAATCGCACTATTACGTGCGATGCACACGTTGAGCTATAAAAGTTGCAAAAATACGCGACTAAGAAAATGTGCGAAACCGCAAAGTCCACACGGTGTAAGCCGGCATATCGGACATATCACACACATCACACATGAGACTTGCTCGCTATTATATTACTCGCGATTTGTTATTACAATCGGGCGAATTATGCAATAATCTCGTGTGAACTTGAAAAACCGGGAGACCGGCATAAACAAAGTGTGCAAATAAAAAAACATAAAGGAGGTACCCAAACGAGCCGGTTCCCACACACAAGAAGGGCAGTGCTGCCGGTAGTGGGGGCACGCTTACAGTGCAGATAGCCAGCCGGCTTTACATTACGCAGTATTGTGCATGTGCAATTTTGCATGCATTTCTGCTTCCCACTTTTGCTTTTTATATAAAAGAGGAGGTGGCGTCTAAGTGCTTTTAGTATAGTGCAGAAAGCTGGGAATCGATTGCAATATGTGGTGGGGAGGGGGGGCTTGCTGCAAGTGTGGGGGTCATGTACTTCGGAACGGCTCCTCCAATCGGAAGCAGTGCAATTTCGACCGAAGAGACCATAATAACAAACAGCAAGTGCCCGACGACAGAAAGAGAATATGGGCGTCGGGTGCCTATGCAAAGTGCACACTGCACACTTGCAATTCTCATACATAATGCTGTAAGTGACTTGGTAAATTGTTTACCAGATTCTTCGGATGTTTGTCCGAAGTGCACAGAAAAAAGGAAAATTAAATATATTCAATGTCAAGAGCGTTTCAGCATGCGATTTCAGCGTATTCGCTTCCGCCAATCGAAAATATTTGCTATTGCATTCTCGGTAATTTTCGCTGCTGTTGCGCGCGCAGATTAGACTTTTCGCGTTTTTTTAAGCGGATTTTTCTTTTTTTTCTTATTTAATTTGGGAATTGGAAATAACCAGGCAATTTCGTCATTGTCGATTGTTTTTTTGTACTTTAAACGACATACGCTTACACAAGAAATGCACTCCGCGCTGCTGCCGCTGCCTTGCTGCTACTGCTGCCAGTTGATTTGATGCAGTTGTTTGTGCGATATTTTCGCTAATTATTTTCCTATTTATCGTTATGATGAGACGGCACACGTGCTGGTCTGACCGACCAAGGGGATTTCAAGAGCAGCGTAGTAAAGTGTTTTGTTAAAAAAAAAATTAATAAGATAAGTCGAAACACGAACGGCGACGCAGAAAATCGCATTTTGCAGATTATGAAGTTTGCTGCAAGTGTAAAATTATGTCAAGGTCAGGCGAATTGGTTTTTTTTTTGTGGGTGAGGTGTGAGTTACGAGGAGTAGATATGCGCATTTTTTGTCGGACATGTACAATTTTAGCATGTGATTTTTATTGAATGAGTAGGGTATTTATTTTTGTCGACGATTTCATATCGGTTTTGTGTATAGTTCCTATCGCGAATTGCAATCAGCGCGAATCAATGCAATTCTAGTGTTTCGGGGAATAATTATATTTAAAAGCAATTTGTTGGAATTAAAAACCATAATATTTATAAAAATGTTTATTCAATAGATACAGAACAATTTCGCATTTTAATATAAACGCACCATTACATTTTTTCGTTGGTCTGTCGATGTCAAAACGTCAGTCAAAGCTTACATTTTTTTATTTTTTTCATGTACTTACTGAAACTTTGGTATGTTGGACAATAATAATTTTTTACATTTGGGACGTAAAACAATGAATAAAATCGTTTCAAAATTTTTGATTTCATTCATGTTTGGTTGAGTCCGTAAGATATCTACAACAAGCACCTCGATCTAGAGATGGGCAAGGCAGTTCCTTTCATTGAAGTACTTCACTCCGAGTCACTCACTTTAAGGAACGAGTTCAGTGAAGTAGTACCAGAACTCTTCGTTTCGACATTAGATCTAGAAGATGAGGACTAAAAAAAGGGTCATTAGAGTTCAGTCTTTGATCTATCGTTCCTTCCTTTCGTCATTAGATCTAAAAGAAGGTGAAGACTTCAAAAAGGCTGTAGAGTTCAGTGAAGTACTCTTCGTTCCACCGTTCATTCCTATCGTCATTAGATCTAGAAGATGATGAGGACTGAAACAGTGAGGTAAGTAGAGTTCAGTAGTAGTTCCGGAATTCTTCGTACCATCGTTACTTCCTTTCGTCAGTAGATATAGAAGATGAGGACCAAAAAAAGGTTCCGGCAGTATCTAAAAGAAGATGAAAAACGAACATGTCAGTAACGATATTTAGAGACAGTGAGTTCTACCCGGAGCCATTTAGGAAGCACTTTGGAGTGGGTGCAGCGACCGAATAGCGAACAAGTAGTATATAAAATCGGGGAGTGTTATCTGCATTGAATGAGAATAATAAGACATGATTTCTATTACCTTTAAACGAATTGTATCTTATTTCTTAACAGGCTTACGAAAACCACAAATGTCGCGAATTCTAATCTAAACTTGAAAAAAATACTGTAATGCATTTTGGAAAAATCCATAATGTAATTTGGTAAAATGCTCGACATCCTTAAATTCCTGCAAGACTTCAGTGTGCACCAGCCCTAATAAAATACCCTCATGGCCTTTTGATATGGAAATGAAAAATATTGCGATTTCAGCTCGAGGCAAAAAAAGGATGAAACTTTTTTTTCCCAGTTGAAAATGTTGTTTATCTAAAGGCGACAGTCTTCTACATATTGGGGTTTGTTCCGTGAATTACCACTCCCGGGTATAAAAAGAGTCACAGGATAAAAAGATCGAGGAGCAAAATTGCAATTCACCACCCTGCACCTGATCTCGATTTCTATTCAATTTCTTTTGTGGTGGGGGAGGGAAATTTCATTACGTTTCACCCCAGATTTAGATGCAAAGTTGTCGCATATCTTGTTGTATTTTATGCCGGAATTGCGTTCGTTTTCGGATGAGTCAATTTGAAGTTTTCTGCAATATCACAGTGCGTTTATAGGGGCGCAGTGGTGGAGCCAGAGTCACCCTTGGTAGAAGCTATCACATTATACACACTGTCAGTGAGTGGATCGATAAATGGCATATACCTCGTTTAAAACTAAACTAGCGCCCCTATTCTACGGTTGGTGTATTATTTCTTCTATTGGACCACCCGCATTCAGTGCCACCCAACTCCCCCGTCGAGGTGGTATATGTGTACAGTACAGGAAGACGAAGCAGAGTCGATGACGACGAAGAGGAAAAAGTGCGTTGCGTGTAGCGAAGTTTGCGCTCAATTTCGGTATTTTCGATTTTGTGTACACGCTTTTTCCGAGCAAATGACGACACTTACGCCTCCTCCACCCTGTTCACATCCCCTTCATCAGCGCCCATCATCCTTGTCGTCCCATCCGCATATATCGAACATAGAGCGAGCCATATCCTATCTACAGTCGAGTGCACACATAAGAACCGTTGAAAATTGCGTGAGCCTACCACCCCAAAACGGGGCTGCCTATTCTTGCAATGCATACAAGGACACGCATCCTAATATTCGAGAAACTGGTTCCAGGCTCGATAGAGAAGGAACGATCCGGGACACGATGTAGTGAAACAGGACAGCGAAATTCGCACTACTACCGACATACTGCACAATATACGCAGTTTCTGCAAAACGCAAGGGGTTGCACACACTTTGTGCGATTCTATAAGAAGGGATGAGCGAAGAAGGGAGCGATTCGCTAGTGTTCTAGTGGTTGACCGAATTTCGGAGGACATAACATTTTCTTCTTCCATCTCGGATCGATAGTAATTTTAAATGCACACGCACTAAGCTCTGATTACTTTATGCGCTCACCCCCCTTGGAAAGCCCACCATGTTTTATTCATTCCGTTCAGGAAGGACACTTTTCGTGCTACAAGGATGCACTTAATTTTTGATTTCTTTACTTGTCAGTGGCAGCACGTGCATTTTGGACAAACGCGACTTAAGGACATGGGGTTGTATCCCTGCGTTCTTGCTTATAAGGGTGACGCTTATTCTGATCAATTATGATTCAAGCGAATACTTTACAGGACTTTCATTTTAAGAAAATTTTATGTTGTGTCCGCTCTTATATAGCGCAAGGGCGCTAATTAGTGTTCGGGGAAGATTCGGGGAAGATTCGGGGAAGATTCGGGGAAGTTTTTAATCAAATTTATTTGTAGGGCTTTTCTTTCTAGTTGACAGTTTGACAAGAAGTTGTTTTACTTATTACGTACGTGACGTTGATAGCCATCCCTTAGTTCTGCATGGGAACTTCACTAATCAGGAGCCTTAAGTCTAAAGAACGATAAAGTTTAAAGTTTGATTGACTAGTTCTTTATACTTATTTAAAAAAAAAAGATTCATTCAGTTCTGTTGCAGTACTTATTTCTCAAGAAATTATCCATTTTCTTTCCGTATTGAAAAACACAGTTGGTTTATTATTGCTCGTAGTTGGTAAATGCTAAGGTAATTACGATATGTGCTTGGCGACAAGTAATTTTTCGAAAATGGGATTGGGTGCCAGACTAACAGTTCACTCAGCTGTAAATGAGTACCTGAGTTTAAATCGGGGTAATAATCACGGACGAGCGTGTAGCTGACCACTTCACCTCCTAGTGTTCCGTTGGTCTCGCAATGAAGTAACTTTAGCATTACTTCAAGGCCTAGGCCCGATTTGGGCTGTTGCGCCATTGATTATTATTATTAATTACGATATGTATTGATATAAAAAATTGCCCAATCGCAAAAGATACAAATGAGTTCGGAAATTGGATAAGTGCACCATCGCTAGCCTCGCGAAAATTATATCGCAATGAGTAACTTAACGTTTTTCATTAACTTTGGCGATAGGAAAACGACAGGAAAGCGTCGAATAAATCATACAATAGCTTACATAGGTATCACATCAGTTTGTTCCATGAACGTATTGCTAGAGATATGAAAATGATTTCGGACACATTACGATTACGTTTTCTTATCGCATTCCTATCGTTTGAATGGAAATATTGATCAGAGTGCGATAGGAATGCAACAGTGCGGTGTATCATGAAGGGGAGAAATGAAAATCGTGTAATTGGTAAATTTTTCCGTTTTTTGGCCTTTTCTTAAGTTTTTTGAAATTTGGAAATCTGTTTTGCAAAAAAAAAAAAAAATAACGACAGAATAAAAAATATTTTCGAAGATGTCGGAATAATTGGGGCGTTGAATTGCAGCAAAAAAGCCCCCCATCCCATGAACCGACGTAGCTAAACTAGGAAATATATGGAACAAAAATCTACCTCTAATTCACCCCTTCTGCACCGAATTTCCCCCATCGCAGCCTTGGTTGCAAGTGCGCTAGTAAATGAAAGGAAAAGTACATACCGATCCGCCGTCAGCCCCGTCGGGCTTTCCTTCAAGGAGAAATTTCCTATTTTACTTTCACTTTTCCTTCCGAAAGAGAACTTTCATTTTCAGTTCGTTTCTACATGAGAATCCACGTGAAAATCTCTTGTCTATAGAGGAGGACTGTCTTGAACTCTCTTCGGAAAATCTTCACCCCTTGGTTTCTTCGTATCGGGAAATTGTAGTGGGGTGGTACGCTGCACACCTATACAGCGACGAAGGGAAAATTCAAGAGCAAAACTTTACTATTTATCGTGCATTGGAGGCTTGTGGAAAATTCAAGTAGAGGGAAAGTGAAAGTCGGGGCGCAGTCTTGGGAATTTTTCTCAACTACACCGATATTCAGACAAGCAATACTATGTCAGTGTTTGTAGGGGGTGAAATGATGGTGAAACTTATATCGTTGTAGTTGACGATGCGTTTTTTCTACGTTGTTGTTGTTTTGCTTGACTCTCCTTATCGGGGTGGAAAACTTTCGCTTTTCCATACTTATACATATGCACGTCTGCTTGACTCCTCGTAGGTCCTTCGGATTCCGTTTAGGAGCTTGGTGAAGTTGGCAACAAATCCTTAAACCAGGAAAGCTTATGTCGCGCTGCAGGCGATAGTCTTAGGAACGTGGGAGTGTGGATGGGGGGTGTCGGTGACTAGGTAGATTTTGAATGAAACGAGTGAAAGTGGTCTTGACATCATCCGCCCGAGGGCTTAGAGGTAGGTACGTGTCTAGGCAACTTTCAGGGAACTATGGGCATAGTGTGCCGGGTGGGTTGGTTTTATTGGATCGTAGGCACCCTATGATTTTTCATCTGCCACCTTCTATGTATGTCATTTGAAATTTTTGGGGTTGTGAAGGCGGCAGGAAGGCAATAAGATCATTTTTTGTTTTGTTTGGTACTCCTGCGCTTGCTGGAGTTGTTGTTGTTGTACGTTGTGATGTTGTGTTTGCCGCTGCTATCTGACCACCCCTGGGGGCCTGTACCGAATCAGGTGTGGGGTTGCATGCAGCATGCTTTTCTCTTACGTCATTCAGGCTGCCATCAACCCAACCCCGAACCGGAAAACCGCCGGAATTGCTTCTTAGTGCCTGGCCATCACTGATAGAAAATTCCCTGCTGCTTTCATGGCGGTACTGCCGCTGTCCTTGCTCCTGCTACTGTAGTCCGTGATATGTTCTTGTCAGTGTACCCGATATTAGAAGGATCCCTTCATTTTTGTTAGTGCTTTCGTTACGTCCTTTTTGTGTGTGTGTTTTTTTTTTATTTCAGCCGGGTAGAACCCAGCTGGGGATGAATGAGGGTGGACAAAGCAAAGAGGTGTCGTATCGTCCACAAAGTTTCTGTTTTACTTGCAGGGCTCACTATCGGCAGCGATGGTACGGGAAGCGAGTGGAATAGTTGAAGGATATATGGAACACAACTGTATAGTGGGTGGGTTAGAAGAACTGCAAAAAACAGTGCTGCGAGCTGTAGGTAGATAGATTGTTCCTGGAGTTTAGTCAAGCCATGGGATAACATGGAGGCGGTGAAGGGGGAGTGTGATAAATCGTAAGAATTGTGTTCCCAGATCGTTAAAAGTGGCACGCTGAAGGGATGGGGAAGGCTTGAATGTTTGGAAAGTTGCGATAGATTGTGTTGTCCTTTTAACGAATCCATTTCACTTTAGGACTATAAAAAAAAGTTTTGTTGTTCGAACAAATTTGCACTAAAGTGCTACGGTTTTTTTCGAACTGTCTTTTTTTTGGATTTTGGATCAATTTCACTCGATCTGAGTACAATCGACATATCAACCTCTTCATGTTTGACACTACATTCTTGTTTTTGCTGTTTTTGAGGGGTATTGCAGGACAATAGGTAAATTCGGGAAATGTGCAATATTTATGATTTTTTAAAATAATAAAATATTGTTATCGACTTGTAATTCAAAGAAAAATATGTTGTGTTTTTACATTCCAAACCATGAGAAACAACAAAAAAAAAAAACCGGAAGTCCGTATGATCGCTGTTCGCAATCTGCCAAATTTTGCAAAAGGTGGAATGGGTGACTCCCTTTGCTGCACCTGACATAAATTTTTGACGGTGGATGTTTAAGGTGGGAACGGAAGAGTATGATATGAAAAATGTTTCTTTAGCCGAGGAACTTTGAATCTATGTAGACATATGATTTGCAAAAAATATTGACGCACTAGGGTACAGGATTCGGCAGATCCATATTTTTAGAAAGGTGGAGCGCTCAATGTATGATTGCTTTTTGAAAAACGTATTTAGAATATCGGTTGTAGTGTAGAGGTAGTGTAGAAACTGTATAAGGCTCCAATTTACAATCAACGAATACATTTCTTGTATGAATTTTTCAGTTAGATAAAATATTTGTATTGTCTTAAACCACTCATCGCAAATGAAATCGGAAATTAAATCTCTCCTACAAAATTAACTAAAAATCAGAAAAAAGTTTTCTTTTTTTTAAATCGGGCCTTTTTACATCTTTGGAAAGCCCATAATTATTTGTATTCTTATGATTTTATCCCATAGCTTCAGTCTTTATGAAACAGCGACAATTTTTGAACAAAACAAAATAAGACTTTTCAAACACTGATTTAATCAGTTCAGGAGGCTAGGGCCCGCCTTGCGCTGTCGTGCCATTGATGATGATGACTTAATCAGTCCTATATAAAAGGACTGGAGTCTTGTACACTGTCAAACATTTGACCAAAAAAATTTAACGAAGTGTTCAGTCAAATTTTGTTCGTCAAAATAAACTTAATGTAGAGAAAAGAAAATGATATCACAAACGAAAATTTGACCGTGGCACTTTTTGATTGTATTTGCCAGCGAAAATAGTCAACTATTTGACATTTATGTTCTCAGCCGTAGTATAACCCCCAACTAAAAAAAATTAGTGAAGTTGGTTTTTGTTGAGTTTAGACCCTCACAATTTGGGTTGTCCTAGGCTCTTAAGCTTTTAGAAGATGAACAAATTCCATCGTAATTTCCTTTTTTTATATAAATTGTGGATATTATGTATTATATTACGTTTCTTTACCCCTTTAAAAATACTTTAAATTAATGAATTTAATTCAAGATTAGTCTTTGAAAACAAACGTCTGAAGATTTTTCTTACTTCAATTTTCTTTGAATTCTTGAATTTTTAAAAATTTGTTCTAAATTATTTCTCTTTAATTTCAGGTAATTATGGCCCAGTCACAAAACTTTGCAAAATAGTAAGTTTAAAATAGAAATCTGGTAAAATAAAAAAAAATAATGTACGATTAATTGATTTTATACCTTTTGGAAAATTTTATAATAGATACAAATACATATATTGAATTAAATACAAACTAAGCATATCATAAAGCACATAATTGCTACAGAACTAGTTTGTAAGTACTAATACAATACCGGTACGCTTTTGATGAAATAGATAAAAACAAACATGTGAAAAATGTTTGCGGGATACCGTGCTTAAGTCTCTAAAAAATAAGTACTTCGCCCAACCTTATGACATGAGAACTTCCGGACGTATTTAATATACATTTTCTTAAACAAATGGTAATCTTTCAATGCTCAGTTGAACAGTAGCCCTGCTCTAATTTTCACTTATCTCCAGTCTAGTTTTTGCGCTGTTTCATACTGTGTTCTGTTTAGTTTTGAACACCGAATCAGACTAACTTCCTTTAAAAGTGTATTACCTTTATATCGTACCCGCCGACATCTAGTCCCTAAATTTCAATTCACAGAGTTCTATTACTTTCTCAAGAAGCTGGAAAAATTGCATCCTTCTGGTCACGTTTTCTCAATTGTATAACTTTCTTTTCTAGAACAGTGCACACACCATTCAAACTATTTGTCTTGCCCAGATTTTGACAAAAATTTTCCATATCTGAAATATTGAAAAAATGTTTTACTTTTCTGCCTAAAAATCAATTTTAGAATTTTGAAGGAAACAGGTGAGGGAAGGGTTAAAGGATTATGTTATGGTTTGTTTAAGTCGCTGTGATAACACAAGAAAAACCTTTTCAAACTACTGCAAATTGTGGCCCGGACTTTAATCCAAAGAATAGTGAAGTTGCTCCCAGACTGTTGGCATTTTTTTCTTGGTACAGTGCCCACGTTGGTGAGTTGCTCCGCTTATGGAGCTTTAGGTAGTCGGTTAACTATTTGATCAAAATTCAGTCGTCCAGAAGTTTGACTATTTAGTCGGGTCAATTTCGTGCTGGTTAGTGTGCGCCCTTTCCATGGCCAGATTTAACTTCACATTTATATGTACATACCTATGTGGAATTTGACGAACGATTCGACAGCGTGTGTATGCTTGAATCCTCTCATTAATTCGAACTAAAAAAATCCATTTATCCATTAGTATATTGAATGTCGATGTCCAGCCCAGACAAACGAGGACATATGAAAATTCATCCCTTATTCGATCCGATACACATTAGACAACGTCTGCATATATTTCATAGTTACGTAAGCGCCGCGATATGACGGTGGTGGAACGCCAGTCAAATGAATCAAAACGTCAATAAAAATCCTCAATCAAGCGCAGGTATTACAAATGGATGGATCCACATCTATTTCGAGGAAACCAGCTCCCCGCGCTCTTATCACTCCGATTTGCCTATAGCAAACAACTTTTCAATGATAAAACGGAAAAATAAACGCAGTACTGTGGAGGTTAGGGAAAAGTGTTCCGGGTAAGAAGTGGTGGGGTATAGGTTCCATCTCTGACCATCCCCAAAACGTGACATTTGGTGGGTAATCGAATGGCATCAAAAACCTCTGCGGCTCCACTGACAACTAAACAATTGTCTTATTCCGAAAGTATACCGCCATGGGGGACAGGTAGATTCCTATAGAAAATTCGACTGTGCCCAAATTTATGGCAACCGTACATATTTTTTAATTAAACCGCACACTCCCCAAAAAAACCCCAGTGCGCGAAGCCGAAATTTTCAAATTTTTATGGATCCACTTGCCGAGTAGCCCGCCGCCATATCGCCGCGTACTTTGCAATATTATCCATTTTTCTCCACACATGTTGCCTGTATTTGTAGGGTCCTTTGGAATATTTCACAGAAAGTGGGATGCTTTATCCATCTCCATCCCTTCAGCTCGACCGGTCACCTACTACCCCCGACGACGCCACGAAATACCAGCAAACTTGAAGCACACGAGATAGAATTTCTGATATTCGCGCAGTGGGGTTTGCATAGCACAACGAGTGGCCAACGTATGAACTGCCACCACCCCAACCCGCAACCTTATTCTGTCCTTTCGAGGAAAAAAATAACGCGAATAGTATAACCGTACTTCGTCTCTCTACTTTACAAGGACATGTGTGGAAAGGGGTGAGGAGGACGTTACAAAAAAAAATTCTTTCAAGTGGCGACTTATGGTTGAAAAAAAGTTCCATCGGTCGCTGGCTCCACATATTTCAACCCCCTTTCTACTAACCCTGTATTACCACTATGCTCATGCTATATGACATGCGGATCGACGAAGTTTGTAGGCTTTGGCCACGATAAATAAAGGCCAACTTCCAACTTCCATTCAATTGAAAGTTCTTGCTTGGAGCATGGATCCTAGGGTAGTGATTCTATTCGAACGTACCCTGGAGTCTACGTGGCATTAAAAGTCCTTCCTCGAAGCACATGCCCCTTATATGAAATTCCTGCTGCCATCATAATTCCTTATCCTTCCTTTTCAGGATTGTGATTTTTTTTTATCCAATTCCTCGCAAGCCTATAGGCTTTTTTCTATTGGTACAAAAAAAATAAAATCGAGGTCTTTATTTTGCCAAAATGCCCTTCCCTATGGCGATGGACAAAAGATGGACGATGGATATTGCACCTTCACAGTGGGAGTGGACGAGTGGATTTTTTTCCCCGGTGAAAGATATCCTCGAAAATCTTCCCAGTTCATTTGCTAATCGAATGCCCAGTTAGAGGTTCTATGAAAACAGGACGAAATTGTGCAGGATGTCATATACATACATTAGCCTCTTCATATGGTGAATACTGAAACTGAAGTTTTTATCGTTGGAATGGTTTTTGGCCGTTCGGGTTTCGTATCGCTGACGGGTAGTTGGAAGGACCAATGGAAAATATATCTCGTGCCTAGCTGAGGCGGATATCGTATCCACACAATCGAGATATCCAAATCCAATGATGTCCGGTTGGCTGAATTTGAGTGATTCTCGCTCCTTCTAGGTATGGGGGAGTTCAGGCTATTTAGTTTTCGGCTAGCAATCCTTTTCTTGTTTGCATTCGTTTAAATTTTTTTTTGCTCGTATGATGGGTCTTGAAAGAAGGACGAACGCTAGACTCCCGTGTGTTCAGCAGCGTTATAGCGAATACCCCAACCACTTTTTCAGTTCGCATCAAAATGTCTACTTCCTTCTCCTGGCGGATTTTCGGAGGTTATGCTGGCGAATTTGATTGAATTGAAGATGGGATTTCGGCTCATATTTGCTGAAGATTTCCAGGAACTACGGTGTGTTTGGGTTGAAAAGTTTTGCGCAGACAATTGCGATCGAATGAAGTGATAAGACTGTCGGGCAGAGAAGGTGGTAAAATAGTTGGTGTGTAATAACAAACGAAAAGTGCTGGATTGCATGTTTGGAGCTAGTGATTTTCTGTGAGAAATGACAAGGCAAAATTTGGCTTGTTGAAACGAAAGGGAAACTTGTTTCATTTAAGCGATAAGATAACGTTTGGAATTGGATTCACGCGAACTAGATCCTTCGCGATCTGAAACGAAAGAATTGGGTGCAGAATAATTTTTAATTAAATTGTCAGGAATTGTTGATACTTAGGCTGAATAGTTGAAACATATCGCCTTTCTGTCGGATTGGAAATCGGTTCAACGAACACGCTGTAATTGGTGTTGCTATTTAGCATACGCGACGCGACCGCATCATCACTTGCGTCGTGCTCATCGTTTTCACTGCAATGGTGAATTTTCACTGAACATTTGCGGCCCGACTTCACCCCCACAAGACCATCAAAAACGGTTTTTTCGTTCGAAAAGTTGAGAACTGTTTGATTTTTTTGTTCCTTGATTGGCGAATTCTTATAGTGTGGGTAAATTCGTGCCTAAACGAGCCTGTAAAAATTCATAATCCCTAGTTACGATCTTTTTTATAATGTTTATTTAATTGAATTGATTATTTTTTACCATTTGAAAATATGAAGAAACAATACTTTATTATTAAAATAGTAAAGTCGATTTACTTGCCACAAGTTTTCACTAAAGAGCCATAACACAATTATTGTGTTCCAGAAAAAAATTAATATCTTAAAATTTTTTCTAAACTTTTTAGCAAATTTCTCAAAAGTCTACAATTCCTTGTTGAAAAAAAAAATTTATCGAAACTCCTTTTATTTACTTTTTCTGAATATTAATTTATTATTTTTAAATAATAAAGTATTGTTATCGACCTGAAATTTAAAAAAAATTTCCTACCCTGAAGTTTTGTATTTTCACATTTTAGGACTAGTAAACTACAAAAAAGTATAAAAAAAAATGTCTGTCTGTCCACCGTAGATTCTGTTCTCCGTACGCAAAACCGTTTGAAGGTGCGTAGCTCAGAAACCCCTAGAGATATTACGTTGATATTTGTATGGTGTGTAGAATGGGTGAATCCCTAGTGGTACACTTTGGGTGGATGCGTATGTGAGGGTGGAGTGTTTCAGTCGAAAAATTTTGGTTTCTAGATCTCAGGAACAGCTTAAGCTAGAAAGCAGAATGAGTGTTGGAACTTATGTAGTATGTGCTACGATAAGGGATCCATTTGCAATTGGTGGAGTGGTATGGGAGTGGGGGGGAGACAATGAGTTTAAAACGGTCGAAAGCAGGGTTTGAATCTAAAATCTATATCTCCTGAACTGATGTCTAAAGGTTAAAACTTTATAGATGTCATGAGGAATACTTCAAGATTATACAAGGGCTAAGATTGTTAAGAAGAGGGTGGTTGGTTGTGGGTGTGTTGGTGGTGAAAAACTTTTGATTACAATATTTTTCAAACCAATTACACCATGAAGAAAAAATTTGGCTTTTGTACCTATATGGGATCATATAGGATATTGAAAGTAAACTTTATGAGAATAAACATTTTTTCCAAAAAATTTTAATACTTCAAAAACACGACTTTAAGAATTTTACACGAGTTGAGGTCAGTAGATCTCCAGTAGGGAAAAAATGTTGGTATTATGTATTGGAGTTGGGAGTGATGGGGAAAGGAGAAAAACATTCTGATTTTTATTTCTCGAAAACGGTAAGGAATAGAAAGCGAAAAATTTGCGTTTATATAACTCTATAGAGACAACCTAGAAAATTAAATTTTTTGATTGCGGTAGTTAAGTACGGGTGTGAGGAGTAGTCTTTTATATCTTATAAACAGTTTATGCTAGAAAGTTGAAAGTTAATGTTAATGTTTTGTTGCTAATTTATCTTTATATTTATATTATTTATTTTCGTTCTTATGTTTTCGCTTTCTTTTTTTTTCTTTATATTTTTTTTCTTTATAACTTTGTTCGTTTCTTTTTCTCCTGATTTTGGGTTTCTTCTTTCAATTTCTTTCTTTATTACTTTTGTCGTTTTTTTTCATTGCACATTTTTCTTGCTTGTAGTGTTCTCCTCTTTTGATTTCTTTCTGTTTCTTATATTTTACCGGCCATCTTTGCTTTCTTTACCATTTTATTGCTTTACTATTTCTTTCATTTTGTTTTTTATATTCATTGTTCCTTATTTTTTGTCTATTTTTCTTAATTACTTTCTCTTTTCATTAAATTTTTTGTAATTGACATTTTTGTAATACGATTATTCTTTCTTTCAAATTCTTATTAATTTATTATATATCTTATTAATTTTTTAATTTCCATTTTGTTTAGCTTCTGGTTTTTATTTAATTTTTTTGCTGATTTTTTTCCTACTTCACCACCTGGACATAAGTGAAAAATATTTGTTGCTTTTCTAGATTTTTATTTTTCTTGTATCTTTTCTTCCTTCTTTCTGCTTCTTACTTTTTTTTTAATTTTTATTTTTTACAATCTCGTTTTTATTCTTTCAATGCAGGGGAAGAAAGGATCAGTATACCTACGACAGAAAAGTGAAAAGTAACGAGGAATGGGGTATATGGTATTAGATTAGATTACAAAGGATGGAAGCACTCAAAATAGCATTTCTTCTTACACCACTGTCACCATTTTTAAAACGAAAACACTTTTCTTCCGAAATTGCAATTTCAATGAAACATTTCAGTCAATGTACTCAATATCAACTCCATGTATCATGTTCACCATCACTTAATAAAAAAAAATATTTCCAAAGAAATGATGCAATTATTCATTTGTTTTTGTACCATAAACAATGTTGTTATTTTCCATTCAGGAAAATAGTTCTACCAACTTTTTTATCAAATTGTATGTTAACTCGTATTTCCAATCACTACGTTCATTTCATTGGTCACATTCTTATCAACAATACTTTGCTGCATTAAATATTTCGTGTCGCATAATGTGGCACACAGAGTCGATTGATTTTTGAACAACATTCTTTATTTTGAAAATAAGGAAGGTAGCGCCATTGAGCAATATACTCATTTTTGTTATGTATTTTGGCAATTCCAAAGTTCATCATGTTCTAGGTATGTTTTTTATTTCATTTTATCTAACAATCAAAATATTTGAAAAGGTGTTGTATAGTATGTATCTGGGCAAGGTAACATAAGTAGCTTACCTGTGTGATGCCGAAAGTTTCTTCATTGATTGCCGTTTTTTTTATTATCAATTGCTGTGCAATATTTTGTGATGTAATAATTATTAGTTTTTGTTTATCAAAGTATGTATGTTGAACTTGATTAGATGGCTAATGGGCCGAGAGAAAAAAACAATAAGTACCTACGCATTAGTTATTTTGTGTTTTGCTGCGAAGAATATGTAGACATATGTGAAATGTTTTCGGTATTCAAATAAACATTTAGATCCTCATACTCAAAATTTGACTATTTTCTGTTTTCTGTTTGACTATTTGGCAAATGGTGTCAGGTAATGTAATCGTCAAATTTTTGTTTGTCAATTTATTTTATTTGCTCTACATAAAGTCTACTTTGACGCAACACATTGGACAGAAGTTTCCGTCAAATAATTTTAGTCAAATATTTGAAAGCTTTGCAATTTTTTCCATTACATCAGCAATTGTTTGAAAGAATATTAAATTTCTCGACGTTCTTGAATGCGAGATTAAAAAATACCGAAATTTTGAAACCCGAGATTTAAAAGAAAGTTTTATTTTTTATTCGTTATTTTAATAAACGGCAAATTTAGAGAACTAATTACAGTAAACTTGCGAGGAGAGAAAAATGTATTTCCAAGATAAATTTTTTTTACCATATTTTAGCAGTCTTCAGTTAAGTAACCAATTCTCCTCCGCCTGGAGAAAACTATACTAGGCCAGTTTAGAATAGCAATAATAAGAGAGAAAATAAACTAAAAAATCGTTTTAAAAATTTAATAATGTATGATTTCAAAATAATGTCTGTGCAACCAACAAAATTGCAGGAAACTAATGTTTCACAAGAAATTAGACAATATTGAGTGAAATTTTTATTCCATAAAATTTTTAGTTTACTTCTAAAAAAAACCCAAAAATAAACTGTTCTTTCTTTTATCGTTTCAGGTCAGTATCTAAAATGTTAAGCAGTACAATCGAAAATTTTCGAATCGGAAATACCGAGGTAAACTTCTTGGTTACAAAATAGTCAAACTTTGATTTAAAGCCAACATATTGAAATTTAAATCAAAACTTTGTTATCAAATTTCGTACATATTCGAAATTAATGCCTACAGATATTTGATCCCATAATATTGCAGTTGTTTCGGAAGTTCTCATAATGAAGATGGAAGGAAGCATCGTGCCATACCCACCCGGAGGCATTTATTTACAAATTTATGTAATGTATGGCTGGATTAGAGGCGGATCCATAATAACAAAGTTAGCGCTACGAGTTTCTACGAACAAACAAAAATAAATAGCACAATAGTGGTGCAAAATAATTGCTAAGACAATAATAACATATTTTCTGGCAACCCTCCACGTGATCTACCCACTGTTCGATGAACATTTTGCACTATACGCGATATTATCACTGGCACTTACCTTTCAAGTAAATGTAGAACTACAGAACAAGGTTCCATATCAAGGCAGCAGAAACTTCTACTCTTGTTCATCTCTCCGATTCCCAAAATTCCCAAAATGCTTCTTCTTTACGGAAACTCAAGAA
The DNA here is from genome assembly GCA_949128065.1 of Beris chalybata. NCBI lineage: Eukaryota > Metazoa > Arthropoda > Insecta > Diptera > Stratiomyidae > Beris > Beris chalybata. Next base: position 15,354,004 of record OX421896.1, on the reverse strand, counting down.
TAACTTCCACCAAAGACATGAATCTACAGCTTAAATGAGTTCACCAAGATATCCTTGAACCCATATCCTTAACCACGCTATGAAAATTCACTTGAAAATTGTATCGTCCCCGTATCCTTACGTTCGCTGCGCTATTCTCCTCGTACGTCCTTGTGGGAAAACAACTTTTTCTTCCCGTTTCACTTTAACATTTCTTGGCAACATCTTCGGCAGGATGAGTGGATATTTTTCCTAAATTTCACTACGTCCCCGGTACAATTTTCACGCATTTTTCATCACTCGTCCCTAGAAAACTTAGCAAAATACTCTGGAATATTATTCGGGCGAAAAAAACAGATCCTTCTCATTCTCATTTTCCGAAAATCCTTGGTAGCAGAACCCTCTCTTTACCACCCTCCATAAACAGCTCGCCCATTTCAACCCCCTTGCGATCCGCTAAAGAACTTCCTCTTTTAGATAGTCCCTGACAGACAAGGAGCATGATGTGTTTCAAGTTGGGATGATGGCCATGTGAAAAGTTTTGTTTTCCTTGATTCCGGAACAGAAAAGGAAAATGCGGAAAATCAACTTGGAACTGAAGGGCGAGCGAGACAGATAAGAGGGTGATATATGACGGGAAGGGGACCGGGGAGGGGGGGGGGGTGAGAACGAAAGTAAAAGATGAAGAGATGAAAACAAACAAAAATTGGTGAAAACTTTCACTTTCAACTTACGTAATCCTTTATCGATGTTGACGGTCTTTCGAGTTATTTTTGCTGTCGGTGCTGACGTCGAAAGGAAAAGGCTATACTATGGTTCGCGAAGCCTTCTGAGCAATATGCGAGGGAGGGTAGATCGACCTTGGACCAGTGCACGCTTTCAAAATTAATTTTTGAACTGAATTTATAATTTGTTAATATTTTCTGGAACGAATATCCCCGGAGCAAAGTGACAAATTTCTAAAGAACTTTGTTACATATTAGAGAATTCAATTTGATATTCTGAAAATTTCATCAAGCAGTTGTGTTTGCAATTTATTCATGTATTTGATTAATTTGATTATTATCAACAATTTTTATTAATGGCCAATAATTTTTGACGACTTTGGACACATCTGTGTCCTTTCTCCTTCATCTCCAGAAAATTTGATTCTGCGACTGAGTATTCCAGTCATTTGGGGTTTATGTGTATTACATCCCTCTTTAAAAAGCGAATCTAAATGCCATAGGTATTTTATGTGTCGATGACAATAGGAATCATCGCAATTGAATCACTAACGATTCATTTAAGTGAACAGATGAATTCATTAACAATTCTTAGATGAATGTTCTAAGAAAAAACCTTAAAAAAGAGGGTTGGGTCATTAGACGAAATAAGTTTTAATATGACTTACAAAATGACGATGAAAATTCAAAAGTAGCAACAAATAGTTGTCAAAATTTTGTTTACTGACTGTACAATTGTTTTCTCTATGAAACTCTTCACTGTTAAAGTCAGTCCAACTGCTTGATGAGACCCAAAACTGGCTAGAGTCTTGTTATAAGTTGTCCGAGAACTTCAGGCTCTCTACCTCATTTGATGCTCGTTAAGCGAATTAGTTGCTTGTTATAATATCAACTTTTGGTTAATCAGAAGTTAAGATAAAGCCTTGTGTTTTAGAGGTAGTGAAATAAAAATGTTAAGGTTTTAGGCTTATCTATCAAAAAGCAATAATAATCTTCGGTGTTTTTCTCGATACGCATTATATTATACGGAATTCAGTGGTGTGAGATGTTTTCCTCTGGTTTCTCGTCTCTGAATCTCACTACTCTTCTTAGTATGTATATCCACTAGTTCCCCAAGGATTAATTCGGACATCTTTTTTTAAATTACTGAACTTAGATTTGATGTCGTTGTATTTTGAGAAGCACAAGCAAGTTTTCTACTTTTCCGAGGTCTTTGCGTAGTACAGAAAAGGTCTAGCTAGTCTTCTTTTATTGAGGTTCTTGATACTCATCCCATTAGAGAGCAGGACATAAAAGGAGTTCCAAGTCATCACTATAAGCTGAATAGGGTTCATGTTGACACTGAATAGTTGCTTCTTAATCCTTCTTGCCCTAGTTCATCCCTTAGCAAGAGTCTTCTTTGTAATAGAAGGCAAGTTAATCCGGTGTCAAGCTTCTATTAACCACGATTTTTTCAATTCTAGAAACACGCAACTATTTAAAAAAAAAACCCTCTCGGAACATGCTTCTACTGCCTAGGGCTGTGTATACATTTACAAAACACATGTACACGTGTAAATGAAAATAAAAATGCGTCTTTTCAGTCCGATTTAAATTTTTTTTCTTCCATTGGACGAAGTGAAGTAAGTAAAAGGTAAATTGCGCGGCAATCGAATCTCAAGATCTACCTCTTCTCAGGTGAGGAAGTGGTTTCTCGTGCACATAAATCGAAAAAGCACTCTATTCTTGTTTGGTGCCCAAAATTTCGATAGAATGAATATACGCGCAATAAACGTACCTACGCTGTTTTCGCTGTATCTACGATTTATTCAGGTTCGCTAAACTATAGACTTTTTTCCCACAAAGGAATGAGTCGTGCGATTTGTCTTGCAAAGCGCATAAAACTGCGGCCACTAAACTCATATGTGTACTTTAGATCGGTATACGTAAGTTTACATAGGTACATGTGGTATGAAATGCGAGGTGTGCAAAGGAGGCTATACGAAGCAGCCACCAACGTACTATATTAGAAATACCTGAGAACAAAAGTGTAGAGTGAACAAGCGAACAAGTAAGCGACAGCGTACTGTACTAAGTACTACTGTGCGTTTGCGCTCTCTCTATGCGTATTTGGCCAGGTATACGCGATGCGATTAAAATGCGCGCACGCATAAACTGTAAAAGAACGCAATACTATATAGGGTCGATAGTTGGGTTAATGCTTTTGTTCTTAGAAGAATTTGCTGTTCTGCCCGGTGCGTTTTACCTTTAGGCGTTTTTAATGGTTGTCTTTTCTCTTTGTTCTTGGGACGCAACAAGCGATTTATGCGTTCCCAAAAAAAAAAAATTGTGCGTTCTTCTAAATTTACACCTTCGTGCAACGCACCTTAATAGAGGTATCTTGAATAGCGTGACTACCTTTCCGAAAGCACGTGAGATTCGATGCGTTTTCTCCTAACTATTATTTTTTATGATAGTAATTTCTTATAGTCATCTACTTTTCCGTTAGGAAATAAAGTGCGTACCTATACAGTACTATCTACTAGTTTTAGGACATCCAACTAAATTCAAGTTCAAATTTAGTGAGAAGTTGGGCATAAAATTCCGATGGACGGTATCAACGGTATTCCTTAAATTACGTCCCATTGTCTTAAGAATCCTTCAGTATAACTCAGTGCCACTTTGCCAAATATTTGACTATTTAACAAGGCTCTTTTGTCTTTAAAAAATCAACTTAATTTGTAGGAGTTAACCGGAATGGCCAGTAACACCTGTGCGTCTCTGGAACCTACCCTCTTTTACCTCTTGGTAGAGGAGGACATAGCAAAAAATTTTTATTATTTATCTCAAGAGTTGTTCATGGTACCTTTAGAACGCTGATATTTCGATGTCAGCGCATTCGTGAGGTAGACTATTATAGCCGCAACGCTAATTGCGACTGGACTAAAAAGCGTTAATCAGCTAGTAGGTATTAAAGCAATCCTAAGCTGTTGCGTATTACAAGGATAGACAAATTTTCATTGGAAAGTCCAGTCCAGTGAGATTTATTTTTTCGATCAATAGACCTTTAATTTTTTTCACGTACGAATTGCTGGTGCGTTGGAATTTTGTATACAAAATTGTATGCACTGGTATGTTGCTTGGATTTCACAAAGGATAGGGAGGAGAAAAGTAACTTCTTTCATCGGTTACAACTTATTTCTTATCAGATCCTAAAAACTGAACTGATCTTCATAGATCAATTGCAATAAAAGGATACAGTTCCTTTGAGCTATTTTCGAACTATCGCACGTTTGTTGGATGGAAACTCAAATTATTGAAGAACATTTGTATGTAAACAGGGATTCAATTTATTACATTTACATACACTTTCCATTACCAACACCAAACTTCAATTTACATCTACTGTTTTAAGATAATTCGTGTATTAAAGCGTTATTAAGTAATCCCTCGTTGGAGAAATGAAAAGATTTTTCAAGAACATTTACATCACACACGTCACATCTCATACATACATATATAACTTAAATGTGCATTCAGAGTGCGCCATGTAGCTTTATGTTGAATTAACCAACGGGTTCTTGTATTAAGGAATTTTGAGTTTCTGATTATAGCCAGGAAAATAAGGAACCCACCAATCTATGTGCAAGAAACTTCAAAGGCTGTCGTAGCCTCCGGATAAGAAAATTTTGCTTAAACTGCCAAAGAAAATTGCTGTCCTAAAACTTATCCCCACTAGTGTATTTTATATAAAAAAAAATCAGATACGAATAATAGTCCATTGCTCAAATTTCGTTCGTATTAAAAGTGATCTTCTCAAGACAAAATCTTCGCGCTGCACCTTTTATTACCCAATTTCAAGATGATACGTTTGCGATAAAAATTCTCAAGTTAGTAGAACTAACAGTTGGGTAGTGTTTTTTTTCGGTGCATTCATTATTCTGCGGTAATGTTAAAAATTTGAAATGAAAATGACTCAGGTGTTTTTTTTTTTTGGCCGGGGGTATTTTGAATTATAAATTTATGTTCGAGTTGAACTCCGCGCGTGCTGGGATTGTTGACTTCGATGCGGGCCAAGTTCCAATTCGATGAACATACAAAAACAAACTTCACATACTGATCTACCTATAGGAGAAAAAAAGTAATAATAGTAATAGAGGTGCATTACCTTGGCTAGTTTCATTTGGCTTTGAATTAATTGAATTTGTGCGGATAATGACGTTAGATTTGAACTTGATTTTTCTAGTTTGAGTTGACAATCAGTTTTTTTAGTGGCCGGTAACGTAATGATAGGTAATAGTAGGAGTTATTGTACGCATAGTTAAGAATAAATCCAACCTTGTGGAAATATATTCGGTAATTTCAGTGGTCACTATTGCACTATTTTTTGAAATTGGGAATTGGGAAAATATGTGTATGGAGAATAGAACTTGCTATGTAAAATTTCTAAACCTCAAACCGTTGTGCGCACTATATCTCCATCTCACCTTTGTAAATACAAAACAGTGCTAATAGTTTGTACTCATCCACAGTCGTGTTTTTTCACCGGTTCTTGATTATGACTAAATGCGGGAAAATAATAATCCTGGTAGTATATATCAATTTTTTAAGTTAATCTGCTTTAAATTCAAATTCAAAGAGTCAGAAAGCGCTGTCTTTTTGATACACTAGCATACAGTTCTGAAATCAGAAAATATCGAATCGGTAGGTAGGTAGGTAGTCTAAAAATCCATTTCAGGGTTTTTATTTTCTTGTTCTCGTTTATACGAATTCCTACAAACCTCTTAAATTTTTAACTGATGATTGTTGGCATGTCATTAAATTAAACATAATAATTATTTTTTCTCCAAACCGAATCTGCATTTCCATACAAAATTGGACCTATTTATCTATCTCGGTATTTATTTAGCCTTTCTAACTTCCTATTACCATATTGCCCTTAATCGCAGAATACATTTTCTCAAATAGTAATTTTTACCTATATTACCTATCAGGTACATACCTACATATACCTACACTTGACGTTACGAAATGCTACAAGGCGTTAATAAGCCAAAAAAATGAAGACCTTGTAAGTGAACTTCACTCTTACAACATTGCCGACTATAATACTGGATTGCCTACTCGCACTTCCTAGCTTTCAACGGTTTCAAGTGAAACATATGAAATATTAAAAAAGAATTTCCTCTTGATATGAACCAATGGCAACGATGTCATTCTGCAGTACACCACAATAGATCTTTTTTTTATTATTTTTGTTCCAAACTTCGTATGCACTTAAACGGCAATCATAAAAGCTCTTAAGCGCTTAATTGTCTTAATTGCATCACTTAACTGACCACTTCCAGTTGACAGCTTAATGCAACAAAAATAATAATCTCGGTGTGGAGAGTATTTTTTTTTTGGTTCCGGGTGATAGCCAATATGAAAATCAAATATTACTCGGCCATTTGCATATGAGTAAGTGTGGATAGGACGTGAGCTGAGCCATTATTTGACAAAAATGACGACTCTATTAGAAATGACAAACAGCTATTTTACGCAATGTGGATATGAGTGCGAGCAGTCGTTCAAACATGTGCAGCCATATGCGAAAGCTGGACTGAGTACGAGGGGAGCTACTGGACACTGGGAGAAATTTTTGAATTCGGGATTCACCCAGCACAGAGTAAGTGCGCCTGCCGCCTAAATTACGAAATTTCGGGTGGTCTGCTCGCATATGCGCCAAATAGCACTACAACCATATTGCGCACTATTCCCAAAAGTTTGTACACTATATGAGCGTGTGTTGTGCATATGTGGTTCGTATATGTAGTATCCCCAGCTCCAGCCCCAATTGCCCAGTAAGTTGGCTGATTCGATTCGATTCGAATCGAGGAGACCCAAAGCTATGCTAATCAGATGCGTACTAATGAACGAGCCTAACTTAACACAAAATAGAGCTAAGCAACCGAAATTGTGTGAGGCGCATGCGTGCATGGCTTTGATAGTTTCTTTCGAGTTGTTAGGCGTTTGGAGCGTGAAGGGGGTTTGTCTTTAAATGCTGTCGATTGTTGGCTTAAGAAATGCAGTAAAACGTTTTCTTTTCGTCACTTTTTTAGTGTATGCCGAGCCGTTTTTTTAGGTCAAGTATATTTGGCATAGTTATGTCGTTTTATTTTACGAAATCCAACTATCGGGTAAACTATGCCGGTCTGAAATAACAGAGCTACATAGGCTTGAAGGGCTACAGGCACTAGATGGTGTGATTTTTTGACAAGAGTCGATATGATAGATACACGGAACATAAGGTCTCGCAATATATGATCATATCCTAGTCATTCTTGTTTAGTTGTAGAAGAGTTCCCCCCCCCTCCCGCCCCAAAAAAAAAACGAACTTCTCTAACATTTTGAGATAGAGAAAAACCTAATTAAATTGCCCTTCGCAACTGATTAGTTGGGCGCCAATTGACGTCAGTCGGTACAAGAAATATTTAAAAATAGGAACAACTAGCGCCGAATGTAGATCAAATTTTAGGGCCAAATCTTACCTTGAGCAGAGGCTGCGCTTAAAGACTTTTGCATACATTTATGTATGTTTTGCGCACGGTTTGTTACGCAATCAAATTCGAGCTTTTGGTCATTTTGTCGGATGTTTTATTTGATTTTATTCAATTTTCTTTCGGTTTTCTTACGCAACTCACGTGATATGGCTACTTTGAAAGCGACAGGTATTTGATTCGATGATGATTTCTATGAATTTTTCATTTTTGGTGTGCATTTTTACGGTTGTTTTTTCTTAATCGATTTTTTTTAGTGATTTTTATATGCGTCCATGAGGAAGTCTTGACAAATTCGTATAAATAATTAGGTCAAGGTAAACTTGCGTTTTTCATTGCATTTTTGTTTGTCATTGAAAATACTTAAATAATTTTTTTTTTCGTTGTTTTAAATTTTATGACCTATAATGCTAAGTGATAATTTGTTAGACAACATGTTTTTTTTGCAATAGTTTGTCTAGTTTTTATTATTTATGGAAATTTTTTTAGGTCATTTGGTGACAATTGACTTCGCTGCAATAAAATTTGAAAGCCTCAGCAGCGTGTCAGGAGGTGGTTTTAAAAGCGTTAAAAAAAGAAAATTCCGCGTTTTTGCTTGTCAATGTAATTATAGAGTTGATTAAGTGAAATTAGTCTGAGAAATAAAATCTGCCATCAGTTTGGGTGCACCTTTATTATTTTTTAGGTATAAGTCCGGAAATCGTAAAAAAGTTATGTTTGGAAAGAGTTTCCTTGGTGTTCTTTAGGTTGTCAGTCGCATACATAGAATCATAAACCGCATTAAACGCAGTACGCAGTTGTACCCAAAAAAAAAATCCCTAATTATTATTTTTTCCCCATATAATAATAAATAATAATAAAAACATAGAGAATAAAATATCGACATAATTATGTAGTTCTTAAGAGGTTGAATATCAAAAATTGTTGTAACAGATTTTTAGGCGGTTATATGGAATGTCCGTTGAAGGTACATATGTCTGAATTAGTACAAACAGGTGACAAATAATTTAAACCCCTTTAGGGGTTGAGTATCACAAAATCCCGAATTAAGTTTCTAGATGATTGCTTAAATACTAGAAGTAAACTTAACTTAGATATTTGACTAGACCTAAAATATATGTCAAAATGGAAAAAAATTTGTTAATATCCATTACTATCAGGAAGGGGGTCAAAAAAATGCTCAGTGTAAATGGATTACATAACCTTGCATGATTTTCGTTATATCTATTACGTCTTCCCAAATATTGAATTCATTTTTACTCCACGGCTTTTTCATATACATACCAAGAATGTGTTTTCAAAATTTTTCTCAATTTTTTTCCCTAAGGGGTATGTATACATTTTCTTATAGGTACAAATCCTAAGGAGGTTGTATGCCTTTTCTTTTTGCCATATCCCCAGGTCTGATAAGATATCGAATATCTCTCTTCAGTTTCATAAGCTTGCGTAATAATCACCCTACACTTATTTTTAAGTTATTTCCTTTTTGAGCCCTTAAAAAAGGGTTGTATAAAAAAGGGTTGAACACTTTTTCACGAATGCCGTAATTTCTTTTATTAGTGATATGAAATTGAATGGGTCTTAATTTTCTTGTTTCAGGATTTCCTTTCAGGATTTTTGAATACACCGCCAAGTGGGTGTAAGGAGATTGCATATGTTTTCACTCATTCCTACATATAGCTTAGGTCTGATGATATATCGAAATTATTCTTACTTCCTATGGTTATCTATATAAGCTCCAAAAATTTAATTTCATTATTTTTAGATATTCAATCAAGTCTAGGGTGTCGTATGCTTTTCAAAGCTTTGATATATTCGTTTTTCTTAGGTTTGATGAGATATTAGATCGCTTTTCACTTCTAAAGACTTTTTATGTAATCAATTAATAACCGATTTCTCAATTTTTCGATGTTCAACCTCCAAGGATTTGCATATGTTTTCACAATTTTTCGCCATCCCTTAGTTCTGATAAGAATATGAAATTGGTTATTTCTATTTTAAATATTTTTATTTTCAGAACAAAAATGACTTTCCAAGAAAAGTCATAGTCTCGAAACAACTCATGATTTACTCCGACTTTAACCGCTCCCGAACTTTGACCAGAAAAGTTATAAAGTTTCGCCAAGACCATTGGCAGATTTTTTTTATTGTTTTCCACCACTTCCGTGTTCCACGTTTCCCTTCAATCCCAATACGAGATTTTTTAAGCTTCTAATATTCCTAAAACAAGTACAAAGTTTCAACTTTCTGACATCAACCGTTCAGGCGATATAGGTTTTTCAATGTCTCAATCCCAGTTTCAAACGTGTTTTCTTCTTCTCACTTTGGCAATTTTTGATCAAATCACTTCACTATCAAATCTCAATATAAGTTCCAAGTTTCTGAGATCTTTGCTTAGTCGTAACCTAAATAGTTCGTCGAAAATACTCCCTTCTTCTCCCCCCTCACATGCAAACAACCTTAAAAATCAGGACTTAAAGGGGTTCACCCTTAGAGTATAAGGTTCACCCCAATCTACTCATATAAAATGTTAAACTTAATATCTCAACGGGCTTGTGAGCTACGCGCCTCCAAATGCTTTTGTATATGGTGGTTAGTATCTACGGTGGACAGACGGACATTTTTATTGCCTGTTAAGGCAGTATACCCCAAATTAGTTCTAGAACGTATTTTTTTTTTAATAATATACATATAATATTAAATTGTTCAGTGTAGTATTCAGTGAATATAAACTCCAGAGGGAGAGCATCACGATTTAAACATACGAAATTTCAAAAAACGTTTGAAGAAGAAAATTATACGTTCAGGAATTCTAGGTAAAATTGAATTGAATGTAAAGAAGCCCCTCAAAATTATACAATTCTTCCAAGCTTAATACCCTTTAAAAAACTTTCGTCCTGACCTGAATATCATCCAATCATAAAATTTCATCAAACAACAGAAGAAGGAGAAATTCATTATTAATTAGCAAACTTCTAAATTATTACTTCATTCTCAATAAAATTTCAGAACTTATCCGAGTTACATAATTTCCCATAAACTAATTAGCATTCACGGAAAGCTAATAGAATCACTAGAGAAATAATAGGGGCTCAAAATTGCGGTCGAAAAAAGCCGACCAAAAACATATTTTCCAATCAAAGTTATTGGTTAAAATTTACAGAAACAAAAGACTAGGTATTTTCGGTTTCTCATCGTTATCTAAGACAACATCAAAGAAAATATCAAAATAATAATTTTACTTAGGCATATCGCTTACGAGAAGAACTACATATACAACGGATACAATCTTTAGATGCCTTCTCGGTTTAGAAAATCGCAGTGCATACCTACCTACCGTATTCAGGAAAAACGATAAGGTAGAGAGCGCTAGGTATGTGATATCGTAAGATTTCTGCCTCCTTTACAAAAACTTAAAACCAACCATTTACCATTTCCCATTTCCTTCTCATCATTTATGCACATTTCTGTGCGTTACCAAGAACTCATTAGCGAAAACCATCTTAGAAAATGTTCTACCTTCTCACAACGTAACAATATTATCAGCCTGCCACAACAACTACAACGCCCCCACACCTACACATCCTTAACATTTCACTTTGCCTAAGAGTTCCTGAGAGGGGGCTTAAACTTTCTTTTGCCCGGTAAATGGAATGGCGGTATGATAAAATATGGGAGTGCGGGGATGTGACTAAACCCATTCTCAATCCCAAACTTTTGCTGAAGAATGTTTTCGGCAATGTTCTAATAATGCCTTTTGAATTTTCCGACCGGCATTATACTTTGGTATTTTCTTCGCTTTCGCGCTATAGCGAAACGAAAGTGCGGCCAGAAATTTCATAGCTTTCTCCTCTAATCGAGATAAACAAAAACAAGAGTGAAATTAATTTCGGATCCTTTCAGTTGATTGAAACTTCACGTAAAATTTAATTTTAGTTGTCATTTGTGTTTGTAAGGTATTGGCGGGAAAATTGTGGATTTGTTGAAAATATGGAGAAAAATTACTACAGAAAATAAGTTTAAAGTCACACGAATTTATCTCATATATACGAATGCCATGCTCCGAAACGGTTGGAGTCTTAGATAAAGATTTGAAAGATAGTATATCTACATAATCGGCTTCTCTCGTATTTTTTTCGTGATGGTGAAAAATTATGTGAGAATGCCAAAGGTATTAAATTCACGAGGTTCAGCACTTTGAATATTTGGGAAAGGGAAGTTTAGGAAACTCGCACTGAAATACGGTTTCAAAGAATTGAATAATTAAACTCACCGCTCCCAGTTAAACGTCCAGTAAATGCACCGTGAAAATTATTCAAATTTCAAATATTCAAATTCAATTTCACAAAATCAATAGAAGCCGACCCGACCCCTATTAAATATGCACCCTTCGCTCACAGTGTGTAGTTAACCCTAAATTCTTTACCCCTTTTTGGCATTTGTGGCCCTTTTGATGCGCCATTTGAAAATAGGCAAAATTTTGATATCTGCTGAAATTTTTGCCTATTAGTCACAAATCACATCCAAGACAAGACACAGGCTTCCTCAAAAACGGGCTGTTTCTTCGTATAGTAAATTGAAACCTGATCTTCGATCATAGCACAAAGCACACATAATTTAGCCGTTGAGTCCACAAGAATTTCGCCTAGAGAGTGCACCGATGAACCGTAACATGAGTGCAGAAAGTTCTCCGATTAAGCTACTAATAATAAAAGAAGATATTTCACCATAAAACAAGTAAAACGCTGCAACAACCGGCAGCGCAACATCACCGATTTTTTTTCCCAGGAACTGTCGAATTTCCGTTGCGATGGGTCGTCCAAGGAATCGCATCCTCCCGTTGTCTTGTTGCTGTTATTTGTTAGGTGGTACGTTGCGAAACATCAAATTATAAAAATTCTCTCGATTAGCCAAATTCTGAGAAAAATGCATCCTAAACCCGCAGAAAAAAGAACAACAGTAAAAAAAATTCTTATAGAGTGCAACAGGGTGACGCGATCGTTTCGCATTCGAACATGGTCAGCGTCTTCGTCATCGTCATCTTGTGTAAACCGGACAGAAAACGACTGCACACGGGAATATTTTGATGTTTTACGGGAACCAAAAACAACAACGTAAGAGATCAGAAATTCGACCACAAAAAAATAAAAGTAAAACTTGAACCAAAATTAAATCAATTTCTTGTTTTAGATATTTCGCTCCTTGGGTTTTATGCGGCGCGGTGGTCATCTTTCTCAGATGCATCCAAATTCTAGGAATTTTACGTTCCAAAGTACCCGTTACTGGGACGAAATATTTCGGGTTGTATTTTTATTAGAACGGCCGGCCGGCGGTTCAATTTCTTTGGTGGCCGACTTTCAAGGATATTGCAACCGAAAATGCATTTTATTTCTTGAATAAATTAAGATCAAGTATATCTTGTGATAATCTGATCGGTTGCGGATATATCATCTACTTAACGTGGCTAAAGAAATTTCTTTACTGGCCCTTTTTTCTGTTCAGCCAGTCCAAAACGTCTTTTTTCATTTAACCGAAAAGTTTTTCATCTGAACCATTTAAATCTTCAAATTCGCATAGAACTTTTAGTTTTAATGTCTTGCAACAATTTTTAAATGAAGATATAGTTGCGAGAAATTGATTATAATAATAATGCAGATTCATTTCACTATTGTATATGTACCTACAATGTTTTGCATTGTATACAAGTGAGGCGGTGCGCAGCAAAACTCGCTTCATCTATTTTCCAAAAAAAAAAAAAAAAAATTAATTATGGTTTTCTCTCGATAGTATTTTTCCTGCTACTATTCAGAAATGATATCAGTTTTTACCCTGTTCCAATCCTTTGAAAATTATTGTTCGTAGCAAATCTTTCTTCTTTCACATACCGGTAAGAATCTAAACTCTTTTCCTCCATCTGGCGTAGGTAATCAAAACTCATTTCTTCCAACTAGCATAATCAACACTCTCTCATATGAATTTCATTTTTTTTTATTGTTGAATACTGTGCATTTAAGAAATATATTTATTGTGTATAACTACGTATTTTTTCATTAGTTTCAATTATTTTTTTTGTTTCACTATTTTATTAATTTATATTCATTTGTTTCTTATTATAATAAATTGTATAACACCATAATATACGACGTTCATAGGGTATTATTATTATTATTATATTTTAATAAAGGGTATATAAATACACACAGTTATTATTAAGCACTTATGGTTACAAAGTCCATCAGCTTATTACGATCATAACTAATATGAAAATATCATTTAGATTGTCCGAATCAAAAGTCATTACTTCCTGAGCAGGTTGAATCAAACTTAATTTTTTCCACGAGGTCGTGTCAAATTCATTCCTTACAAATTTCAATTCTAAATTTTCATCGCAATTCTTATCGAAAATATTTTTTTCTTTTACATGTCGTTTAGCGTTGGTATACGTTTCGCTTGCATGTCAAAGTATGTTCATAAAATAATTTTTTACCCTGGTAGAGGTTTTTTGCTTTTACTGAAAATTCGCTTACATAATAATGGAAGAAGACAGTTTTGCTGCGCACAGCCTCAATTAAACTATCTGTTTATGTCGCACTACCGCGCCGTGTAAACAGCAGACTGTCACACTATGACACTATTACACTATCGTGCTATACTTTCGTGAAAGTACTATCGTACAAAACTATCGCCGTAAAAACAGGGCTTAACATCTGAAAAAAAAAAATTGGTGAATTAAAGTAAACCTTGTGCAAGGCAATTGTTAAAAGTATTATAAGTATAATAAGAGATAGTGCTCACAGCTAGCTAAAAGCTAATTTTTCAATGAAAAATATTTTCGACACAATTTCGAATCGCTAGTGAAGTCACGTGAAATCACATATTCATAACTTTTCTTAAATTCGAATTCGAATTAGATGCAAATTTTGAAAGTATTCAGAAAAGAAATGAATAATGGCGAATTAAAAATCCAAACCATCAAATCAAGTATCGAATGCACGTCAACATTACTGATTGATTCTAGTTATTTGATTTCATTGTTTATTAAGTTGATATTTTTAATTTAATAGACATTTTTGCAATACCTGAACTTGTCATTCGCACATTCGTGAACTGCAATATAAAAGTCCTAGGGAAATTTGTATTTTTTTGACTAAAGATTTTCAAGAATAAAGGAATGAAGATTTTCGGTTTTTAATAATCATAGCTTCCTGCACTCCTTCAGTTGACTATCTTTCAAAAGGCCTTAAAACACACGTGTAATTCCATCATACGTTAAGCAAGTCAACTAAAGTTTAGCTTCTTCAATTTATTAGAAGTGTGATGTGAAATCCTCTTACTGCTTCAAAGAGCCATGTCACAATAGTCTTCCTGATCATCATACATCATTAGATGTCATTTCTTGTTAGTTCCTAAGCTTAAGGATTTTTATACGCGTGTTTATTAGATATAATAAGTTCAAGTTCTCTAATGAGCAAAATATGCTTAGGTAGCTTCATTACTAATATTCTGAGTCTTTTCAATCGATCGATACGATGAACTGAAAGTGGCACAATTTTATATAAGTTCTTAAGTTTTGTAAAAAAAAAAAATTATAACCAGTAAAATATAGATTAGAAGTACACGACTATAATTTGTTAGACTTCTCGGGTTATTTAGGTATATTATATATATCATAAATGTCTTTGAGAGTTAAGATTTTTAAAAAAAAATTTTAATTTTTAAAAAAAAAAATTTTTTCTTTCAGGGTCCAACTTTTCGGAATATCGGTTTACAACAACGACTCTGTGTGCAACTTAAACTTCCAATCATCGACATAAATTCAACTCGTCATACACAACAACTTAAAAATTGTTTTGGAAAACGAATACCCAAAATATAAATAAACCATAGAATTGATAAAACTTTGCGGTTATTTAAAATTACACAAAAATTCAAAAAGTAAGGAAAAGAAAAAAATTCCGAGAAATTTCAAAAAGCAAAATTACAATTTCAACTTTGGACAAAATGGACCCACAACAACAGTTCTGTTTAAAATGGAACAGCTATTCATCGAATCTGGCAATGACATTTTCCAATCTATTCAAATCTGAATTGTTGGCTGATGTAACGTTGTCATGTAATGGTAAGTTTTTTTTTTTTTTATTAATTTTAATTAGAGAGTAAGTTGATGGGGAGTCTTATAACGAAACTATTGGATCGATAATAATCGGGCGGAGAAGTAACGAGAGGGAGTTAAAGTCAAGAAAGAAGAAAAGAGCTAACCAAAAATTAGTTTTTAAATTCTATCGTATTTTTTTACGAAATGTAAAATAGTTTCGTTGCGCCCAGGTTTAAAGGGAGAACGCCACGCGCTTGATGCGACGACGATGCAACTGATTGGAATGCATGTTAGTGAGTGCAACAAGTTACAGTAATACCGCATCGCTCTAGTCACTTCGGTTTGATAATCTGACATATAGTTTGGTAGTTTGACAAACTGGCAATACGTTTGTATACTATAGGATTAAAATGTTTTAGTATTTGATAGTGTCAGTTGGCATTTGCGGCAAGCATTTCAGGGCGCTCCCTATAGGTGGCGTCGTGATTTGTCGCGCGCGATGCAATTGAGTCATCATACGCGTTCGGTTTCACTGTAATTCCACCTTTAGTCCCAATAAATGGATTTCAAATTTATTATAAAAATAAAAAGTTTTTGCCATGAGTTCTTTACTATATCTAGGAGAAATGATAATAGTTGACGTTATGTAATTTTAATTTTTTTAATTCAAAAGATCCTTCAAAATTGTAGACGTTTTTTATGCATAAAAGTGGTAACACTCCTGAAATCACGTTACTGAAAAGAAATCTCTTTTTTTGGCCAATGTAAATTACTTTACACGTGTTCAATTCTTCTATAGGCTTAACAGCTCTTCTTTTATCTTATTAACGAAAATTAGTCCGCGAAATCCTTTTCAAAGGAATATAAAAAGAATTCTGCTAATAGAAAATTGCTTGCAATTTTTCCATGAAATGTCTTCCTTGTCTAGCGTATATCCTTTCAAGTGTTCTTCAGGGATGTTTTTCGGTGGAAAAAAATGTATAAGAACGGATCTCGGATCAAACGAGTGATATTCAACTCTCGAAAATGTCGTCGTTAAACTGCAGACCCTTTCTCTCTTTCAGTTTACCGAATTTATGTAGGTATGTCGTACTTCAGGAAAATATATGTTGTAATAGATATCGTTTTGGTTTCATCCGAGATCTGACTAATTTCATTTTACCAGATTACAAACAATTCAAAACACAAAATTTTCATGATATCGCCCTAAAAGGTACTTAGAAGGCTGAATTGAAGCCGGAAAGCCTGCACAGCTCCGATATGGCCTCAGTCTTACAAATTATGTTTGGTTGCTTGGGCCTACCCCATGCAAGTATAAGTCCCAGTCATAGAATAATGTCCTTTACTTAAGTATATCCTTGGCAAATATTCGCATATATTCCATGCGTGCGTGTATATTTTACTCGCTTTGAATCCTTTTTCCTTCGGAATGGATGTGGTTGCCTCTCGTGACATAATCCTAGAAAATGGAGCTTATAGTAATTTATGCATGTTTAACTAGGCCTCGTAAGTTTTATTCTTTTGATTGTGTGCGTATGTGATATTTTCGGACCTTTCTCTGGTATCAGTTGTATGTCATTGTCGTCGTATGTAAGTGGGTCTCACTATGGGATATAGCAAAAGAATTAAAAGTGTTTCTTATCATGCATATCCATACACGCACTGATCCATCTATTGCATACGTCTACCTAACTTCAGGGCTGAACAAGGCCACTTAAAAGCTCAAGGATACGACTAATTTCCGAGATTTTTTCGGGCCAAGTCGAAAGTCGCAAACACTCTTTCTTTCGGTGATACTTTCCGGAGAAAAATGAGACGAACCTACCATAGACAGTAAATAAAATAAAAAGGGTTGTCCCGGGGGATGATGTGGGACATGTGACGGCTTACGTACAAACATATCAAGTGTGCTTGCCGTAATGGTTTATTACGTTAGAGACTCTATGAACCAACAAAGAACAGGATATGTCCTCCGTATAGCGGATTAAATGACAGAAAAATTAAATGCATAGATATTTTAATAATTAACTTGGGGATTATGGGGCTGTAGATTGCGTATAAGTGCGAAAGAATGTGATTTTGTTGCCGTGCGTTCATGCATAGTTCTGGAGATAATTGGGGTGGTGAGTTGTAAACGTCATTGAATTTCGTAGAGACGCTTATTTTTCGGATAGATATTAAGGGGTTTGAGCGAAAAGGATTTGCTGAAAAATGTTCTTAATACGGTGAAGAGCGAATCAACTTTTAACAGCGCAATTGAAAAAATCTGGAGGATATCCTACAAAAATCAATTTAGATTAGAGATGGGTCGTTCAGGAGTGAGCTGTTCCAAAAGAACACTTCTTTGAAGTGAGTGAGTGAAGTAACTCACTCCTTTTGGTAAACTGGAGTTTCGTTGGACACGTTGACAAAAAACTGGATCCACCTTTTTTTTCATCATCTTTTAGATGCACGAGGTCTTCATATTCTAGATAACGAGGGAATGAACAGTTCCGGAACTACTTCACCGAACTCTGCTCACCTTATCTTAGGTTTTCAGAAGTTCTACTGACGGCACGAGAGAATGAACAGTTCCGAAACTACTTCACGGTGCTCTGCTGACCTTTTTTTTGGATCTTCAGTAGATCTATTGACGGAAAAAGGAAATGAACGGTTCCGGAACTACTTCAGTAAACTCGTTCCTTAAAGTGAGTGACTTAGAGTGAAGTAGAAAGAAACTGATTTGCCCATCTCTAATCTAGATGGAGCTGATTGTACTAACTATTAGGTGTTTCGATGAACACAGACACCCACGATATCTTAACTCGAGCCATTTGGGACGTTATTTTTTAAGGTTATCATATGCGATGCAAATCAACTATTAACCTAATATGAAAATTAGAGAGTCCTTCACTCTTTCGTAGCCCGATTGGCTATAAAAAGTTATTATAGGAACAGGTTCTTTCCTATTATCGTAACAGCGAAGCATCTAATTTTAACATCGTGAACTTTATTTCACGACAACTGCACAAACAAATGCAATGTTTTTAGTAATATAAACAATGGGAGATATTGCTAAAAAAAAATTTTAAAATTTGAACAAAATTGAAAATAAAAACATAACGCAGTCACGATCGGCTGCAAGCCAATCGTATGATACTCTAGATGAAATACTGAACTCCGATTTATATTTTAGTTGGAAATACACAAAAGAATGAGGAGAGCACAAGCAATTATTACATGACCTTTTACTTACAGGTAGAAACTATTGTATAGTGGCTACTCGATTTTTTGATTAATAGTGAGTTCCATAAAGTAAGTAAAAGGACATTTTACAGAATTTTTGTATGGCAACTACATGAAAGACTTATGGGATATTTTTCATATTAATAGTTTCAGCTGCGACAATTATAAAATTAATGTGTATAAAATTTCAAAGTCGTAACTTAAAGTGTGTGTTGACTTTTGTATGACAGCTACCCGAAGGAGTCAACGGATGGCGCTAATTAATGAACTCCGTTTTACTTTTGGTATAAAACTAATTCCTGTAAAATTTTAAATTCCTGCTTTAACCCGTTCTGGAGTTATAGTGGATTCAGTAACATGCATACATTTTTGAAGGACTTTTCTAGGCTGCTACATGAAGGACTCATTCGATTTGCTTTATATTCGAAATTTTCGATTCAAACATTGTAAACCTTAAGTATGCAAAATTTCAAGTTCCTAACTTGAAGCATTCGAGCAATAATTGCGAAAACGTGTTTTGAGGACTCTTGTATGGGAGGTACCCGAAGGAGTGGAAGGATATCGCTCATTAACGAACTTAGCCTTACTTTTTCCATTTTACAAGTTGCGACAAAATTTCAACTTCCTAGATCAACGCGTTCTTGAGTTATCGTGCTAACGGACGGACGGACGGACGGACGGACAGCAAACGGATTTGTGGGTTTTGGCCAAAAATAAACACAAAATATTATACAACTTTTTTTCGTCCGAGGCTCGGTTCTATGCGTTACAAACTTTTCGGGATGGATTAAACTTATAATACTCTATATGTTCATCTAGAGTATAAAAATTGGTATACAACTAAAAATTACGAAAATTCAAATAATTTAGTTTGCAATTATTTTTATTTAAGAAAAAAGAAAAAATCATTAATATTTTTTATATATGTATTTGGTTTTTTTTAATATTTATTATATTTCTTATATTTTTTAAGTTTTATACTCTAGATGAAATGAAAGAATATTTATAAGCTTAATTCAGACCGAGAATTGCTTTTAATTTTTTGGATTATTTTTAAGTATCGTTCCAGTGGACTAGCTTCTTTTAATTTTTTTCCAGTTTCTTTATTGGCTATTGTCTTTTGGTTATATCATTTAATTTTTTTTTTAATTTTTTTTAATATATTTTCAATCTTAATTTATTTATTGTGTTTTTATTCTGTTTTTTTATTTATTATGTTATATTATTTTATTGTTGGACAAGCTCTTCAAATTATTTAAATAATAAAATTCGTTTGAACTAGTGCAAGAAAAGGCAAAAATTTGAACTTTTCTTAAATTTAAACAATTCTAATAATCCGAAATTAGGGATAATGATCAAACTCTCATAGGCTTTAAGTAGCTTATTACACATTTTAATTCGTGATCAACATTCAGCAACTCCACAGGGAGTTAATCTGGTCCTTCCTGATCCCAGTCCCCTAATAGTCGTCAAATGACAGCCAAATTTTGGGAAAGAACGTAACTCTTTTGCTATAAAATACATTCCATGACTTGCTCTCTCTCCTACTCAAAATGTATCGCACATCAAATCATGTAATGAATATCTAGGGGGTTTTCCTTGTCTTTCTCATGTTGTATAAGCTTATATATATATTTATATATATCTGGGGGTTGGATAATCTAAACAGAATTTTTGCTGGGCATAAAAAGTGTAAAAAGGAGTCAGTTGAGCCTTTTGGAGCCAAACACTCATAAAAAAAATCCCAACGACAGAGGACTTTTGTTTTTTAATCCGCGCGTAAAGGTAATGCTTATGTCGCGAGGGACGAGAATTAGGGCTGAAGCGCACTGGATCTCTAACGTATCCTTTATATTCTACGAATGGGGTAGAAATATTCGTCCTTCCTGGTTGGATTTCGCTGGTTCTATTTCCGATCCGAACTAGTGAAATGAGAAGAACCGAGGCATTGGGATGCTGGAAATAAGTATCAGTTTTCATTATTTCAAGGGACAAACACAAATGTCGAAAACAACGCGCCAAGTGTGTAGGGACGAGTTAGTCGCTCTTCCGTGAGCTTCCATTTTTTTCGGCAATGAAAATGATAAATGTTTTCCTACTAGCCTGTCAGGATGGCTCGGTTCTACCTACACTATACCTACATTATTTCGGATAGGGTTACGAATACGATATTCGGTTGTGGGAGATGGGCTTTTCGCTTCGAATATCATATCCTTATTCTCGAGGTTATTTTGGCGATATATCGTGACAGAATGGAAAGTGAAGTGGAAGTTTGATATGACAGCCAGTCTAAGGGGTGGATAGTATTTAAACAAAAAAAAAAAACGAAATTTTGTTATTTTCAACGTGAGGAGGACGAGATGAAATTGAATTTTTTATATGGTAAAATGATTGAATTGCGAATTTGCAGCGGTAGTAGAAATCGTTATTGTCGAGTGGTTTGAGACTTACTATTCTTGGATGAGTAAAGATATAATTTTGACAACCATCGTTGTCAAAACGTGGATATCCAAATATAAAACAAGAAGAGTTCGTTTTATCCGAAAAATTTAGTTTTCTATATCTCAGGAACTGTTTACGATAGGAAGCTGTAACTTTTAAAAATTTGTCCATGTATCTGCTGTTTTATGGAAGTGGAAGAAGAGTGCCCCCTAATGCGTTTTAAAAATTTGATAGCCTGGATCAAGACATACTAAAATCCATATATTCGGAACGGTTCGTGCGAGGTACTTGAAACTTTGTGTTTGTTTGCAGGCATATAAAATGGTTTTGAAAAAACTTTTAATGGGGATATGGCGTGTGGGTGAAAATCTTTGGATTAGAATATCTTCCAAAACAATTACGACTGGAAGATACAATTTTGTTTGTATAAGTTTAGCTAAGTATGAAGGAGAGAAAATAGAGGCAACGGTCTCCATATTGTCATCGCCTATAACTAACCTAATTAGAGTTCCATGAGAAAATGCCTTTTTTGTTAAGCCATGCTGTTAAATATCTAACTGTTTTTCCTGGAAAATGCTGTCATATAGTGTAATCGTCAAATTTCGTTTGTTACATCATTTTGTTTGCTCGAGATGAAAATTATTTTGATGAAAAAATTTGACAGAACTTTTCGTCAAATATTTGACATACAGTGTAATACCAGCTTTGAAACCATTTTCACCGTTAACTTTATATGATATGACTCCGTAAATCTCTTAGAACCTCTACTCTTCAACGTGAATGCTCTTCCTATTCCACAACATTCGACTAATTACAGCCAGTTCGAAGTATTTTTTTTTAATTAAGAGTAGTCAATAGAAATCTGCCAACAGTCCGTGTGAAACTATACTTTTTTTTTAGGGTAGAAGTCCACAAAGCATTTAATGCTGAGATGTGGTGTAGGTTACTGTTTCCCGACACCAACCGTATTATACCCATATTTATGGGTGTTTCGGGGAGCACCCAGGATTGGTGCAACAACAATCATGGGTAAAAGCGCTACACCAATGGGTGGTAGCACTGCACCATTGTATGGTAGCAATAAACACGTATTCTTTATTATCCAAATGAGATACCTTTATAGGATTGTCCCGAAACTACTATGAATGTGTACTGTACACCTTTCTAGCACACACAGGTATTCTTAATCAGGGATAGAGTTGGAGTAAACTGTTTCTCTTATTCTACATGGCAGTTGAGAAAGATTTGGATGTACACTCATGGTAGTTGATTTTGGTGGGGATAGAGGCTCGTCGCAAACGTTGACTGTAAATGCACCATCATAGGATTGTCCCAAAAACTGGGTGTATGCCTTTCTAGTGCACTCAGGAATTGTTCGATCAGGCAAAGATATGTCATATCCGAGAATAAAATGTCAACACAAAATCAATAACACTGTGTCGTAACATACAGCCAAATTTGTTGTGAATCATGTTCTTACCTATTTTATTCGTAAGGATTTCATCAATTCACCGAAGACAACCACCACCTGATTTTTCACACCCGTCCTCTTCGTACTCTTCACTTTTAATCGTCCACGTTTTATTCACGAACAAAAAGTCAATTTTACAACCCCCAAAAAAAGAAGAAGAAGAAGAAGTAAGACTCCGTGTAAAGGGACGAAGCGACGTTATCGTGATACCTGTAACGTCGGGGTAGGTTATGAAAATAAAATTAAGGAAGAAGGTTAGTATGTCTCGTGATAATCCATTCATTCGTTTTATGACATTTACAACCCATCGCCCTCCTTGTTTCGTAGTCCTTTAATTTTTTTTTTGCCTTCATTTCGTCTCGAATCGAGCGGGAATCATATCAAGGAAAATTCGAGGAAAAAAGAAAATAAGCGTTTGTTTTGCTTGTCTCGGTTTTGGCCTTGGAGCTTTTCTTTATGTTCTCTCTACCTCCTCGGTATTTTTTTCCGGTTCATACGGAAAATATTTTCCTTGTATTCTCATTTTTCCGGATGCTTTTCTTCTTTTCGCCAAGATTCGGCGTTTTTTTTTTGGTTTATTCAACGTTGTCTGAGAAACGAGGGGGTTGTTTTTCTTTGATTGCTTTCCTTTTTAGTGTTGTTGTTGCTACGCACTTCGAGATTTTCCCGGACCTTCTCAATATAACTTTGTTGTATTGTACCGTGTCTCTTCGCAGATCCTTCGTATACCATGCGGTCGGAATATCCTTAATGTTATACATACGCTATTCTATGTCGTAACTATGACAAGCGTGTGTGCCATAGAATTCCTTGAGGAACGAAAGAAAAGTGAATGATGCCATGCAGAAAAATCGGATCCTTGAATGTAAACCATGGAAATCGTTAAAAATATTCGCTTGTTACGTAGAGCCTTGGTTTTCTTATTTGTTTCGCAAGAATTTGAATATGGGAGCGTTTGTCGATCACACGTACAAGGATGTTTTCTTGACGCTGTAGTTGTGCGAATAGTCCAGATATTTTCTTCGTAGCTAGGATATCTAGAGGGATGCCTTTTTTTGCCGTCTCCGTTGGAGGAGTTGGGGGAATGAAATAAAGGGAATGCTTATGGCGGCATTGGTGAAGTATGGTGATGATGAGTATGGGAGTATTTTCTTAAGTTAACAGAAAGGAAAAGTGAAATAATAAAAAAAAGAAGGAAAATAGGTCCTTGAATTTTATTTACATGGCTCTATAAAGGTTTTTCTTTCTTCTCTCCTTTTTTGTATATCAGGCAGTACAGGTTTATTGTTTTTATGTCGTGGTCGGTATTAACCGTATTCAGACCATTTTCACGGCTATCAAAGCTTATATGGTATTGACACGTTACTTTAAGGATGTAATAAGAGTTTGCGGTTGAATTTATTTCGAATAAAGTGCGATGAAAGACGGTAAAAAAATTGAATATTTAACATTGTTATTGAAGGACTGTAATTTATTCAATGGGTTTATGTTGTGTAAAAACAGTTTTAATTACTTGCGGCTTGATCAGTATTATTGATTTTAATTGTTTAGACAATTTACTAAGTTCTCTAGCTATCAATTGCCATAACCGCAGTAAAAAACTGCGTTGTACTAGGTCCCAAGGAGGTGTGTTGTCCTCGGAATGCATTGACTCATAAGAGGGTATACTATTTCAAGTATCCGAAACACCCTTACAGCTGTTTTTTCTGAAGATTTCTCTTAATAGAAACAAAATACATTTTCTCGAATTCGAATTTAGTCAAAATTTACTTTAGTAGATACTTTATGGATAAGGTATATGCACTGAATGTGACCTCATATTTTCCGAAATTTACCTGATGTGATATTTTCAAAAAGTTTAATTGCAATTATTGTCTCAAAAACAAAAACTACTAACAAATCAAAAATTGGTAAATAGAAACAATCTCTTTAAATTTTCTCTGTATTAAAATTGTCATAATGTTTCTCTGATTTTATTAAAATTTTGTTAATTATAATAATATAATTATGTATATAATAAAAAGAATGAAGACATAGAAGCTAAACTTTAAAAAGCTTGTGATATGTTTTTCGATGTCAAAAAATTCAAAAATCTGTGCTACCCCGAAATTGAGTATTTCCATGTTTTTCTATTTTGGCTGTTGACTTCGATGTTATTTTTATCGTATCTCTAAATTTAAAAATCTGAAAATTATGAATTTTTCATTTGGTTTTAAATAAATTTTTTTTGTTTTAATTTGTTTTATTGATTTCACTTCTTTTTTTTATTCGTTTTTATTCGATTTTTTATATTTCTTTTTGTGTTTTTGCCATATTTAAATTTTTTTTTTTTGTGTTTTTGCCATATTTTATATTTTTTGTTTTGAACATTTTTTTTCTTAATCTTTCCTGTTCTTCTGAACTATCAATTTTTTGGTTTGTATTATTAAATCTTTATTTTGTGTGTGCGTGTTAGCTTTTATTTCTATCTATTACTATAAATATTTTCCATTAAATTATTTCAAAAATACCTAGTAGGTACAATATTTGCTCAGCATAATTCCATATCTTATATTTGTATTGCTTTAGAATACCAATGTTCTGAAAGGTCAACAAAACTTTTATTTTCATTGAAATTGTTCTAAAATTCTATTCCATGTCCTTGTAACATATTATTAAAACGTTTTGCTTAATTAATTAGAACTCAATTAGGTCGTAAACGTATACATGTATCAAGGAAACACATCAAGACCAAATAAATTTTTAAGGTAAACAGAACAAAAAAAAAGTTTTAATATCACGCTGATTTCTATTTTCAACTGCATATTTTGATCATAAAACCTAGTGATCTTAGTACGAAAAATAAAAAGAATGCTTAACTAAAGCAACATTTCGCTTAAATAAAAGCAAACACGCAATTTGGTAATTATTTAATTATGCTGTATAACAAT
This sequence comes from Beris chalybata, assembly GCA_949128065.1. Taxonomy (NCBI): domain Eukaryota; kingdom Metazoa; phylum Arthropoda; class Insecta; order Diptera; family Stratiomyidae; genus Beris; species Beris chalybata. Next base: position 15,328,619 of record OX421896.1, on the reverse strand, counting down.
TTGTGTTTGTGCTAAAACAAATTATTTATTTTTCTTTTAATAACTATGAATAGGCAAAAATTGATCATTTAGTTATCACCAGAAATCCGATGAAGTTTGGTTGAGTAGATACAAGTGTTTTTTAGTTTTTAACAATTGTGATTGATTCGAGATAAAATTTTTCCATTTAATTCATATTTTACGACGCTGCAGCAAATATCAGGCTCTGTACTCTTCGCTGATTTTTACTTTGAATTAACTAATCTAACTTTTCTTTCCGGGAATACGTTTCTATTCGATCACTCAAACCTTCAGTGTAATTTACTGTCTAAGAATAGCTTGGGATTGAGGCAATGCTAGATATTGTTGAAAATCCGAAAAAAACTTTGGATATAATGAATAAAGTGGGATCAGTATTGTTATGAATATACACATTTGGAATTTCTAGTCCTGAACAAAGAATCGTGACTCACATTCCAAAGGTATAATGGAGAGCGATAAGAGTTTTATATATCATAGCATTGAAACAAGTGTTGTAGGTTACATGATACTGATGGTATCATCAGTGTAACCCTGCATGCATAGTAATACATACATTCAAGAGTGAAAATTTAGCATAACTCACAAATTACCATGGTATATTACGTTGCGGCAGTTACCATAGAGAAGTAGTTAATGAATTTATTCAGTGATAATATAGGATTATATTTTATGGGAGTAAAGCTCCTCACTGTAAGAAAAAACGCGATAAACGTATTTTTCAATATGCAACCGTTGGATTATTGAAAATAATTTGCTGCGTTTTAATCTGCAGCAATGCGTGCAATGTAATAGTTTCAAAGGTACAAAGCTGGTGGATTTTAGTTGATCTTGGTGTTTTTTCATTCAATTTTTGTGAATGTTTTCTCTACGTGTTTTTTTTAGCTAATCTAATAACGATTAGTATAGTGTTTAAAAAAGGAAAATTCATTTTGTACCCTTTTCAAAAAACATCGTTCCACGTTTCATTGTCTAAGATATCAGCCATCTCCGAACAGATAAGAACGTATATTTTAGTAAACCTGGACAGATATAGTTTATCAACACGCTCCAACCTGGATTAGTATCACCTAATCTCTTATATGCCGTGGCACTGCTCTTAAGAAAAGTCAAAAATTCGAACAAATTGTCCTCATCTTGTCTTATAAAAGCTACGGATAATTTTTTAAAAAAAAGAAGAATGAAAACGTTGCATAATCTCTAATCTTGGAACGTGATAAAATAACAAGTGCATTTCATGTCACGTCATCTCATACATTATTACGTATGCATCGCGCGCTCGACGCAGTACGTGTTTGTAGCGCAAACGCAGTGATATTTTCGCTGCAACGTATAACGGCGCTCATAAGTGCTAGATGGTCGACGCTGCTGCTTTACAAATTTCTTTTCACCATTATCACTTCCATTCATTCGTTTCATTCATTTCGGATGGCTTTTTACGCTCGTGTATGTACTAAATGTAGTATAATGTAATTAAGTTTTTAGATGGATTCATCCGCGTACTAAATCAAGCCGGCTTTGTACTGCACATATTCATATCATTTATGTTAACATACGTTACACACTGAGTGCTAATGCTTCCGATTACAATCGGTTTTTGGTGGGCCAACTAAACTTTGTCCTATTTTTACAGAGTCGAAAAGTGTGTCAAATACATTCAAAACAAAAATTGTTGTTTTTTTTATTTATACTTTTAAGTCCGTGCAAACGGTGGCGCATTTTATTCTATTGGATTATTTTTGCTGCCTGCCTATGTATGGTTGATGATGTAGCGGCGCATTTTGGTAGCGCGCGCGCTGCAGAAAGTGTAAAAATTAGCCGAAAATTGTGGTTGTAGTTGTATGAAATTTGCCAAACTGTGGGTAAATAGTATTATTTTTTTAATCAAACAACGCAATAAGAAAATGAATGCGAGTTACTTTCATGATCATGACTATAAATTAAGGTTGATGATTTTACTGTTGCAGCAATTGCAGCGGAAAGTAAATTTTGAAATTGGATCAATGGCACATGTCGTCAAAAATTTAGCAGAGTCACAACAAGCAACATCTTCCCATTATATAATAGCATAAAATATTTAACATCAATAACATATATGGTTCGTAAGTTGTTGTTCTGTTCATGCAAGAATGTTTCGATTAATTGATCTGATATAAACATCGCTTCTCGCGCCCCTTTCTTACTATACACTATATTTTGATGAATTTCGCTTTGGACTTATTTTTTTTAGGAATTTTCAGGCAATAACACTAAGTTTTTCGATGTGCTAATGTCCTACTATCGCGAATATATAGTTAAATCTTATCGCGATTTTTTTGTTATTGTGGCATTGCCTCGTCTTATCGGTTAATGTTTCAAGTGTGGATTTTTATATTGTAAATTTTAATGCAAAAGAAAAAAAAAATACATATAGTTTTTGGTCTTATGGAACTGCAACAAGCTCGAAATAGGGTGATGAAATTTATTGAATAAAAATTGAAATAGGTTTAATTATTTACAAAACTACATGCAATTTGAACCACGATTTACGTGATAATTTTTGACGTAATTCTGGATACAATTTTTTAAAACAATAATTTTTTTATTGCGACTTATAACGCGTAATGATCTGAATTTAAAGCACGTGTAAGTTTGAGATGATAAGGGGATTTAATGGGGATTCACTAAAATATTCGCTATTTTATTTTGGTTTTTCTTGTATTTTCGATTATGTATGTATATGGAGTTCAATGGAAATCTATCAGTAAAGCTGATTCACTGTTTTCGGACATTTTAATATTTACATGTTTTTTGAACCGTTCTTTTTGCTATTTCACTATTGCTTTCCGTACTCAACATCAGTCAGGTAGTTATTGGCAGGTTACAGACTGTAATTGAATGGTGTAACTTTTGATCTGAGCATTTATTGAAAATAAAAGGCACGTGGAAATCGTACACACGCTCCATAGAAAAATTATAAGATAGAAACCGTTTTGTCTGTTGTAAATTCTTTTAAATTTGTGTTTTTAACAATAAGAAGGTAAACTACATTTTAAATTAATTTTTCAATAAATTATTCAATATATTGAATATTAACTTTCTGAATAATAAATCGCATGATTGTAGCGATGTTAGACGAAAAAAATTTGGCAACAAGATATTGAATTTTTTTGGACAAAGTCAATCTTTAAGTACCAATCAAAATTTCGGGTCATAGAACATGGTAAAAATCTAAATGTAACAGTAGTCGTTACGACAGAAGCTTCTCTTAAAAAGTTAACGGAAGTTAATTTTGTATCGAGAAAAGTTACATATAAGATACAAATTTCAACAAAAAAGTGAAAAATATAAACTATCTATAGAAGTGAAAGGCCTGAAAGATACCTAAGAGATATAAAGGAATTCGTGAAAGTGTATGCAATCTCTTACAACATCTTATGTGTTGAATGCGAATGGCGGAATTCGTGAAAATTTTAAAAACAGCTACACGCCCTTAGTGGATCAAAAAAGCCTGAAAATGATTTCTAGGCATCTCTTTCTAGAAATAAATGTAATTTAAAATTGCAGAACTAATGGGGAATCAGTGAAATTACTTTTACGCCGTTTTCACTAACCGCTCTTATTTCTGATGCACCTTCGTACTCCAATGGCTAAAACGTTCTTCCCTTTGTTAAAATACCAAAGTTGTATAAAGTATGACCACTTATTTTGCACTTATTAAAATACCAAGTTTGTAAAAAGTATGACCACCTATTTTTCACAAGGTCCCTCTTGTTAAAATAACAAGGTTGTAAATGTATGACCTTCCATTTTTCACAAGGGTTCTTCTTAAAATACCAAAGTTGTATTTTCACAAGGGTTCTTGTTTCCACGCATTGATATACCTATCTAATAAATAAAATAAGCAAGTAAGAAAATAGTGAAAGTTGAACGAAGTCGTCAAACGAGTAGTTTATGTATTTGTTAAATTATTATTAAAGAATGTAGTAGATATACCATATGTATCTACTAGATTCTTTAAAAATGTCAAAGATGGATTCAATGTAGCTGAAGACCTACACTGAATGATTCGATTAGTATGTGAAGACTGAAGGAGCATTAAGTATGGATCCTATCTTCTAACTCAACCAATATTTTACCGCTATAATCAAAATAAATTAGGAACATGCGCTCCTTTCGATCAAAGCCACGAATAATTCAGTCGATTTAACCGAAGCTAAACGCTTAAAAATCCTTTCATGTGGCAGAGTTACAGCTCGTTTTAGCTTGTAATAACTACAACGATCTAAAATTACAGAGCTTCTCTGTTGTTTCCATCGAAGTCCCAGTCAACATTTAACAACGTAACCTTGAACACGTGACGGCATATCCTTAAATGATCTCCTTAAAGAATACGTCGCCTAAAAGAAACTACCCTATGCCTTCGTTTAACCCTAGTGACATGCCACCACGAGCGAAGGAGGCGACGATATTGTTATCAATTTCGATAAGGAAACCTATCCCAACTGGGAGCGGCAAAAGGAAAAGTGATAATCCGATTGATTAGGATATTACACAGTTTCGAGACTCTTCATCAAGGAAAATATCGAGTAGTTAGAGGAAGTAGTGAATAAATCAAAAATCAATGTAAGCTGAAACCTTGTTTGGATCGGTGGCATCTGTGTGGCACCGAAGCAGCCTGTAAGCTACGAAATATATGGAGGGCAGCATAAGCCATAAGGACCTTGAATTAAGCATAGAGTCTTGTTGTTTTGAAACTACATGCCTCCGAATTCGAGGGATTGGGCGACAAAAATCTGTATATTCTATACACAGAACATGTACACAAGCATAGATACCCACCTCTTCGCCGTATTGTCACGGAAATGAAAATATGTTTTCCAATAAATCAACAGACAGAGAGAAAAAAGGAAGTTCGGACAGAAAACAGGAAAAACGATGAAATGTACAACATATAAAAATGAAACCACCTCACACGAAATATCACCCGCTCGGAAGGGGAAACAATTTTCAACAAGAACTCCCAGTTCTGTTCGCCTGTACGCCTGAAGACAGCCATATATCCCTTACAAATTTGTTTCTATGGTAGCTCCTCACGTTCTGATAATATAAAATTTCGTACGTAAAAAACTGTTTGCTGGTATTGAGCGACTAGCTGCGAAACGTGAGCCTTTCGGCTCAATTCTGAACAGGAGCGTTGAAAATCATTCCCGAAAATTCTTACATAAGGTGAAAACTGTAGCACTTTGGTTGATAAAGGAAAATCGAAGAGAGTGGAAAAAAAATAAAGAATAATAATAGGAAATCTTAGACATTCTCATGTCTCCATGGTTTTTTAACCTGTTGCTTGGCTACACGAATTCCGTGTTATGTTCTATCCCGTCTTATAGTCTGGCTTATTATCCTCGCTACTCGGAACTTTTTTTTTACACTTGACGAGTTTTCTTGTATATTGACACTTTACTTTCGGCTTTGTACACCTATACATCGATTTTTGTTCTTCCTATACCTGGGAAAAACGATGTCGAGCTTCGTAAATGAAAATCAAATCAAATTCTAATGAACGACAGTAGTTTGAGGCTCGGTGGTTAGGTTTTTCCAAGGAAAATCGTAAGATAACATCAGAATCTTATAAATAGACATATTGATATTGATGATGTAGCGGGGAAGATTGATTTCTTCTTTACGATGGCAGAGAAAGCTGAGTAGTATTATGCAACTAGTGGGATTGGGGAATTAAATTCTGATGTGTGGTAAACAAATACTGGATGCTGGGATATGGATGTCTTTTATGTCCTATGGATAAAGGTAGCAAGTGTAACGAAATGGATATTTTTTCAGTTTTCTGATTAGATTTGCAACATTGAATGATTTTATGGATTCACACACATCAGAGTCGTATCGGTAACGCGACGGTTTAATATACACAGGCTCATGAAAATGACTAAACCGTGGGCTTTTCACCCGGTTACTATCAGTTTTAAAAATGTGTTTGACGCAATGACAAAGCCTTTGAAGAGCGCTATTGCCCTTTGTCCTAAAGGAGCGATATCCCAGAAAAAATGTTACGAACCTTTGAAAAAAAACTGGAATCAAACGAAAGGACATTTAGAGTTCGACGAAATTCTTTAATTAAATTTTAGAGGTTATAAGCTAAGCTAAGAAAGTTCAGCCACCACTCGCAATGCTTGCAAGAGCCTTATCGAAGTTGAAAGTTCACAGTCTGTGCTCAACAGGCTTACCGAAGTATTATCGAAAATATAGCCTCCGGAAAATCAAAATGCAAAGTTTGTTTGCTAGTTTAGAGTTTAAGTATTTTTGTGCAAAATTTATACAAATAGGTTAATGCTGTTAATGAATGTACCCAACCTCTATTCTTGCCTACCATAAAAAACTTTAGTTCAAACCGTTAGTTTATAGACTTTTGTATGGATGAAAGGAATTGATCGATTTCACACATAACAAACTCGACTTTTTTCTGAGCTCAAAATCAATTCGATCAAAAAATAGTTGGCTACGAAAGATGGACTCAAATTTTTAAATGACTTTAGTATGGCTGCAAAATTAATGTATACGGCCAATCTCTGAAGTTGTTGACAAAAAGTAGGGTTGAGGTGAATACATGAAAGTGGATACATGGTTTCACATAGACTTGGGGCTCCAATGGAGTATCATGTCCATCCGGACCTATTTAGGAAGGTGATCAGTTCTCCAATTTTGTTATCAAATAATGAGTGTATAATTCTTCGTTTAACTTTGCTCTTTTTTTAATTTAAAAAAAAATTAACAATTTTCAAAATGAAAATATTTTGAGAGATTTTGAAAGATTTTGAAATTTATTATCTTCAATTGTGTGAGGACAGTGAAAATTAATATTAAAAATTTTATTAATTTGAGAATTTAATTACCGGAAATCCATGCAAATATGGAAACTGTTCCTTGATTTTGATAGAGGTAATTTAATCTGAACAGTTTTTAGTTCGATTCTTGGGTTATATTGAGAATTATTAGAATATTCGAGAATTTATATCGAGTTTTTCTTGAGATTTTTTTTCTTCAAAAATTTAAAAAATATAGAGCAATTTTGTATCTGCATCTATCCCTCCTCTCGTCCTTACTCATCAAATCATCACTCCGAAAAAATTCACTTACCTATTACTCTTATTTATAATCATTTCCAAAATAGAACATGTGTAGGTCATTCAAATGCATCTCTAAAATCAGAAAATAACTAAACTCAGTCACTAACGTAATGGATTTTTATTATATAATTTGTTTATACCTGTACAATGTTTCGCGGAAAATATAATGCACAATTGAGTGGTCTCTCTATAGAAAGAACAAATGTATTCCGTTCCACGTAATATTTTTATTCAATGGTCCGGGTCGACGGACCATAGTACCAGCTATTTCTAATGGATCGTTAGGTTTGTATACGAGCCTGATGAGCTTCGTTAATGTTTTATATATTATTTATTTTTGTTTGATATATTTTTATTAAAACAGCAGCATAAGCACAAGATTTAAATTAAAAAGCAACAAAATCAAAGAAGTTCTTACTTTCGGGGTCAAAATTAGAAAAATAAAATTTTTCTTAGAAATTACTTCCAATTATTTAAGCTTTTTTCTAGCACAACAAATTCAAGCTAAACGAACACCAATCATTTTTTCTTTATCACGTCATAAAATTTGAACAATATTGCGGAAGTCATTTTGCAAATCAAACGCATTTTTAGATTATGAATAACTCGAAAACAAGATGACTCAGAAACTAAATCAATGGGAAAATCAAGAAAAATTTGTTTCACTTATCATTCGATAATGGCCGAAGCTGGCGCTTAATTTTGGTAAAATATTCGAAAATCATATTGCATGGGAAATAGTGTAAAGGGGTTATTTTTGTTCTTATCTAAGTACATGTGCCACTTTTTTCGATTCGATAAAAATCCCCCGAAAAAAAGTGAAAAATCGTAACTTACACGCGCAGTTTTGTTTATACAGCGAAAACAAATTTAAAGCGAAAAAAATAGTCGAAAATAAACTCTAGATGCACTTACACTTTTTAAAAACGAGTCCATTGAATTCTGATCGTATTAGTGGAATATCTAGAATGCGTCATAAGATTACTTGGCCAATTTTAATAAATAAAAAAATTCGCATTCATTTTCTAAATTGGTAAGCGTAAACCGACTTTATCTAATCTTGCAACGCCTTCCGCGTACTGGAAAATATGCAAAGTATGTTTGTTCTATTTAATTCGTTACGTGAACATTTTACTGGTCTATAGAAGAAGAATGCACTATTTCAGCCCAGAGCTTATCGGGTGACTGAAATATAAATTTTTTTATAAATAACAAACCTACATACGAATTGTTTGAACTGTCGTCAACTTCTTTTAATGTTATTTTGGATACCTATTTTTTGGGGCTTCGCGGGACGACATACTCCAATTTCATCAGAACTTTATCTTTTTAATAATCCGTGTAAACAATGAAATGCATTTGTTCAATTTTTTTTTGGTCGGGTTCGGTAGTGTTAGTTTGACCCATATTCACAGATTTCGTATCTCGTTCACACCTTTTGCGACTCAACTGTTCTGCGTAATGTATTTTTGGGTCGTACCTAGTAATTTTTAACCCAGTTTTTTTCTAATGGATTTCAAATTGAGCGCAATGAAAAGTAAGGTATGGTAGATTTTGTTTAGTTGTTTATAGTAGCTAAACATTACAAAAAATTGATGATAGTGTCAATGGAATTGATAAGAAAATAAACACTGAAATGCGATTGCTATAAATACTTTTAAATTAATTGAAATAAAATTGGAGTCGACAGTTATTGTTAGATTTTTTTTTAAATATTTACTTAAGAGTTTATTCGCAATAATCGGTGCATGTATGGTTCTAGCAACATATTAATGTATGTTAAGTGTGCCAATCCTGCGAGTATGGTACAAACAGAAATCAAATGTATTGTAATATAGTTTTAAGTTAGTTTTAAATTCTTAGTAAAAAGTTTTTAAAAAGAACAAACAATAAAAAACAAGGTCTCTTACAAATTAGAAACTAAAATGTCAAAAATATTGTTGCTGGTTTTGAAGTAAAACTACATTTCGATAAAACTAAAAAATAAAATATCAACCTACTTTTAATTATAACACAATTTGCTTTTGCTCTTTTCAATTTCATTTACAACTCAATCGCTGTTATCACTTGGACATCGTCTCATTTTCGCAGTATAAAACGGATCCTGTGTAGAAGTTCTGATGCGCTTTAATACTGCATATGTCGAGTCGAGAAATTTCCAAGTATATTCGGTTGAATGCGTGGAATATGCAGGAAGTGTGTAGAACAAGCGGATATGGGATATTGAAAGGTTGTAGTTTTCTCTGAAAACTTCGCCGTCATTGATAGGTGGTCGGATTCCCTGGGTACATATATAACACATAATAATTATAAAATAATAAATACTGGAACAGACAAGAAATTAACTGGCAAACAGTAAAACCAACTACCAAGGAAAACGTGTAATTGCGCAGTGAATTGAAAAATTATTCACTAAGTGGTTCTCCGCCTGTTTTAAGGATCTTTGTATTAAAACTACCCGAAAGAGTGGAATGGTTAATTTAAGCCTGAAACACAATGCTCACGTTCCGTTCCGTCACGTTCAGCTGTCAAAGTAGACCTTATGGGCTGGCCATGTAAATGCACATAATGGTCGTAACGGAACGGATTGGACGAGTTCACCTAAATTCAACTTTTACGGATCACATAACCTCACTTTTCGTGACGGAACGGAACGTGTGCATTGCTTTTCGGGCTTAAAAAAGCATAAGTAGATCCATCCAAATCAATAAAATATTGCAAAAGGGAAGGATTAAATAATTTATGTTACTCCGCTTTGGTCTTTGGTGGAGTTATAACCATAGGTCTAATGAATAGGAAAAAAGGGGTTGTCAGCAGTAAAGAATAGTTTAGCTAATCTTGTATTTAGGTACGTAAGCAAAGTCTATAATTCACATTAAAAAAATTACAAACCATGCAGACAACCACCACCACTAATTTAACAACTTGTCATTATTCTGATATTTCCTTGTTCTTAATAGATTTCACATGCATCACCATCTGTTTTTAGTATTATCGCGTGCAGTTAGTTCAAATTCCAGATTATTTACCGACTTTTGTCACGATTAAATATTTTTTTTTCTTCACGGAAACTAACAACAAAATATAAATTTACACAAAAAAACGTGCAGGTAAATAGAAGAAAGACTAAAAAAGCAACTATACAATTTTCGTGGGGTTTTTGATGCAATTTTCGAGTACTATGACGCATTTGCCATTTAATTGCAAATATTACGTAGGTAAAAAAAAATTATATAATATTTAAACAGTTTACCCACATCATTTAGCAATTTTCTAGTTTATTGCGGTAATGATGTTTTGATGTTGAATGGTGGGTTGCAGTGACGTTATAAGAATTTACCTTGAAATACATCTTTTTGTTATTCTTTTCTCAACTGTTTATTAAATTTGCATTATTTTCTGCATTTTTCAGGTACAGTATTCAAGGCACACAAACTTATATTGGCAGCTTGTTCGAAAAAATTTGCCGAACTTTTCGAAGCAGCACCACCAACAAATGGACAATGCGTTGTCATACTGGAGGCTACTTCACCGGAAAACATGTCCGCCCTATTGGAATTTATGTATAAAGGTGAAGTTCATGTATCACAAGAGGCTCTAAATAGTTTTCTGAAATCAGCTGAAAATTTACAGGTATGTGAAATATTTACGTGTAATTGTCGCGCGTATTCGATAAAATAGTGTTGAATTTTGTAATTGTTAAATAATAAGGAATTGAGATCGACTTGAAATTAAAAAAAAGGTTCTACCCTTAAATTTTGTATTATTACGTTTTAAGATTGATAAACTCAACAAAAAAATTTCATTTTACTTCTGTTTACTTCTGGGGACATAGGCCTTTAAACAATTTCAAACCTTTTTCGATATTCAACCTCTAAGGGGGTGTAAAGTGGTTGTGTATGTTTTCACGAATTCCGTCATATTTCGTATGTCTAATATAAGATCGAATATGCTTTCACTTCTAAAGGCCTTAAGTATTATCGGGAAAAAAGTCAATTAAATTATTTTTTGATATTCAACCCTTTAGTGTGGTTAAATCGGATTCGCTTCTACTTCTGTTCACTTTGCATATAATAATCTGAAAATTAATTTTGCTAAATTCAGATCCTTAAGAGAGTGTAAGAATCGTCAGAATAATCTGGAGGTTATTCGTACCTTTTTTGTAAGTTTTTGTGACCCACACTTCATCTAATCATATAAGGTGATCTGAACTTCTACCACCAAAAGAATTAAGTGAAGAAGACATACGAGTAGTACTTGACACTATTCTTTCTTTACACTTTAGGTAAAAGGACTATCAACGGAACACGGTCGTTTAGCGGCAGCTCAATCTCAAACGCACGAGCAAAATTTGGAAACACCTGTCGGCGGTCGAAGGCAACAACGAAACAGTTTATCGGGCGCTAATGCGAACAATTCATTGACCGGAAGCGGAAATTCCAGCGCCCATTTAAACAGCTTAAAACAAGAATGCGATTCATTAATGCATCCGAGCAGCTCAGCACTAGGTATGCCGACATATTTACCGCCAGTATATCGGCCGTTATCGTACGATCCGCCTCGGAAAAGACACATACGAAGTCCATTTACAGAGCAAGAGGCGCGAGGTAGTGTTTTACGGGACGGTTCAAAGGGTAGTGCTGAAAGTGCAAGTCCGATTAGTAAAGCCTATAGGTAGGTTTCGCACGACCATGTGCATTCGAACAGGTCTTAAGATTTCAATATTTTGTTTTTTTCAGGCCTTCGAGTAGTGCATCATCAACAGCCCCAACAGAAGCCGACACAATGCAATCGGAAAGAGCCTCACCTCAATCAAGGTAAAATTCACCTGGCAATAAATTCGCGAGACTCCGTCAAGGACTTTAATGCAAATCCGTGTTTATCCTTTAGCCGATACGATAATCATAGCCCACCAAGTACGACAGCTGGTAACGGTAACGGAACGGGAGCGTGTCAGGATCGAACGGAACGAACGGAACGGAATAATGGAAGTACAAACGAGGCCAATGATGACGATAAGGATGAACGAGAATCAAATGATGTAAGGATAACTAACGAAGGCAGTTCACAAAGTTTTGCGCTGAAGGTATTTTTTTATGTTTTTTATTTTAGATTTTTTTTTCCTATTATTTTTTGTTCACATCTATAATGAAAAATCGCATTCGATTGAGCCTAAAACTAAAATTTTGTACCTACTTTATGCTGACGAGGGCTTCGGTTATAGATGAGACAATGTTATTATTATTATTTTCTAAATTTCTTAGTTTGTTTTCTAAATATTTAGGATACATATCCATACCAATGCTTCATACCTCGCACTGTCCCTTGGCTTAGTGACATTATTGTTTACAAAAAGTGTGTAGAATTAGTTGGTCTCAAGGAAAAATCTTTTACCAATTTAAAAGATGTGGATGTGGGTTAAAATTATGCAATAATAATTATGAAAATTGTTACAGAAAAAAAACTATTTTTTTTAGTTCCAAATGCAATTATACCACTTTAAAAAAAACCTATTATTTGAAATTAAAACAAGAGGAAATTTAATTCCATGTTTTTATTGATATTGACTTTATTCAAATGAACTTTCTAATGAAAAAAATAAAAAAAAAAAAAGAGCGATGGACTTATTCGACTACCACTTTAATAAAAAAAAGGCTCATATTGTAATGTTTATATTTCTATTTTTCTGCTTTATTATAAAGAATTATGTTTATTTTTTACTTATTTGCATTTCTATTTTTTCTTATTCGCTTTCTGTTTCCTTTTCGTTTTCTTAAATCTCTTATATATTTTTTTTCCCTGAATTTTCTATTTAATTCTTAATTTAATAAGTTGAGAAATCATGAGAAAAGGAAAACATACGAATTGCGATTAAAGGTTACACAGAAGCAGGCATTATAGCGAGTTGATTTCTTAAAGAGAACGCGTACAGAATACAATCATGTACCTAGGTCAATTACAAGAGTTACTTTGGATCCATTTTTGCCAAACGTTGACCTGTAAAAACTTTGTCAGTCATGTAACTTTCTTCCTTCTTCCACATGTTTGGTCAGATTGTTGTTACGAAGCAAAATCACCTCACTCCGTCGAGTAGATGCCATTCAAGGCTTTAGTACCTAAAGTCTTTAAGACAAGTGTCACACCTACTGCTAGCCAGATAAAAGTTAAGCACTCAAGAAACTAGATAACTATTTCTGTTCCAACGTTATTCTGAAAAATTTGAGTTAAATATAATACTTATGTTTAGTGGCTTTAAAATTATAATAATAGTGTAAAATATCACCAACAACCCTCGTAATATTTTTCGATATTTCCTTTCTAAATAATTAATTCGTCAAAAACGCTGATCTTTCCCGAATTGAACGAATAAAAAAATTGACTTTGTCGTAATTACTTTTAAAACTAGGTACTTCAGATTTCCACACAGATGAGCTAATTAGGCAAATATTAAGTACTCTCACCATAATTTCAAATCTTTTAGTTCAGAAGATGTTAAATAAAATTGATGCGACCCCCACTCATTCCCCATACCGCATACTAATACCGTCCACTTCCTACTAAAAATCATTTCCAACATTTAAAAAAAAAAATGATTTAATTTTTCCAAATTTTTAATTATTCTGTTTTTATTTTTAGGTTAATTTAATAAAAAAAATGTTTTCCAAATTTTATTTTCAAAAATACAAAAACAACAAAATTTTAAAATATCTTTGGCGCAAAATTCAAAACAAAAACCAAAACTTTACTTATTCATATAAGTAGAAATTATTAATTCTTAAAACTATATAAATATTTTTATAATTTTTTGTTCTTAAATTCACATTTCTAATTCCGTAACGTTTCAAATTCAAATTTGAATCTTTCGTTTCTTTGTGCTTCGGATCTAGACCTGCGCTGAAGACTTACGAGTTAAGCTGGAAGACTATTCACCGCAACCACCGACATCGAATACAACACCACCGACACCGACAACCCTAGCCAATTTCAAAACGACGGACTCAGGCACCATGTCAGTTGAACTGGCGAATTCGATTGCACCGGCCGATATGTTGAACGTTTGGAATGCTACTAAACTGAACAACAAGAACAGTGGGACAGTGAATACAGCAGATGGTAGTTAATTTTATATTTCACTTTTTTATTTGATATTATCAAAATTTTTCAATATATTAATTTTTACAATTTTACAAAATTTCGAATATTGAAACTAAATTTTTTTAATTATTTAATCTTATCAAATTTTATAGAATTTAAGAAAATTACATATATTACAAAATTTCGAAATATTTCATTTCATAAAATTTGACAAACTTGCAATTATTCAAATTTTATAAAAATCCAAATTTACAAAATTTAAATTTTTAAAATTTAAAAAAATTCTAAATTTTAAAAATTTCAAATATCCAAATTTTTAAGTTGAATAGATCTTACCAAATTTCAATTATTAAAATTTTACAAAGTTGTAATTATTAGAATTTTACAAAATTCCGAATTTTTCAAAAATTCCAAATTTTGCAAAATTTCAATTATTGATATTTTGAAAATTTTTCTATTGAAACTTTGCAAATTTGAAGTTAATCAAATTAATCAATCCTTAATTTATTAAAATTGATCAAAAACCATTCTTTTTTCTCTCTATTTCTCTCTTGGGAAAACAAAAAATTTATAGGAAAAAAGCTAAAGTGCCTGTACTGTGACCGTTTATATGGCTACGAAACAAATTTACGTGCTCACATTCGACAACGTCATCAAGGTATACGAGTACCGTGCCCTTTCTGTTCACGAACATTTACCCGCAACAATACAGTACGCCGACATATTGCACGTGAACATAAACACGAAATTGCTATAAATCAATTGCAGGGACAAAATCATAGCCAATAGAAAAGTTTTTTTTTATTTGTCATATTCGTACTGTTCTCGTTTTGTTTTAGTTTCAAAAACAAATACACAAACGTGTAACTGAAACGAAAGAATATTTTCAAATTAGTGGGACAAAACTAACTAAAAGAAAAAGAAACTAATTCGAAAAAAAGAAAATGAAATACAATTTGGTTGTTAAGTTTTTCACAAATTTCATATTTTTTGATTTGAAATTATATTCAAAGTATAATTTGTTGTTTTTTGTTGTCAATTTTATTTTATTTAATTTTGTCCTCATTATTCAATATTTTTGTTGAACAGCTTTTAAAAACAAAACTTTTTTTATGTTTTTCTTTTAAATCCGACTGAAAAGTGTTTTCAGGGTGCTATTAAATTAAACAAACAAAGTGAAATGAAAACTGAAACATAAAAAGTAAATTAATTAAAATGAAAGAAAGAAGATTAAAAATAGCTTAAATATAAAGAAACACATGAAACTAATTAATGACACACACAAACACACATACAAGTCTGAACGTTTTTGACTGGTTCAATAGTCTTACAGTTTTTTATGAAAATTTCATAGTTTATTTATATACACCGTTTATTGTTTTTATATCTATTTTTTTTACAGTTTATACCGATTTAATTTTTTTTTTTATAAAATAGAATTTATCTTCACCACAAGTGTCATTACAAAACATAAAACAAATAAAATATTTATTATTATTGAATTTGAAGTGAATAATTCAATATTTGCAATAACTTGTTATGTAACGATATAAAACGAATATAGATAACATAAAAACTAACACGTAAAAGTTGAAATCAATTTTCTACTCCACTCGGATTTGAAAATATAATTTCAACTATTCATAGGTTATTCCTGTGCCGATAGAGAAAAACTTTTAATAAATTTCTTTGGATTCTTAATATGAACTATTCGCTGAAAAGTAAACGTCTACTGTACTTCTAATCTTCCATGCTAACAATCCAAAGAAATCGAACATCAACTTTAAATTAAAAGTTAAATAAAAAAAAATAACAAAAAATACACAAAAAAATAGAAAATCAACAAACTCAAGTACCTGCCACAATATTAAAATAATAAACTCTTATAATTATCGATAAAAAATAGCAATAAAAAAAAAGTATAAGTAAAAAATCGGAAAAAAATATTTTCATTTCGCGATTATCGTGAAAGGAAAAAGAAAACCAATAAAAGTAATAAACAAAATTAAACGTAAAATTTAGTTATAAAAAATAATAATAAAGAAATAAATAACAAACATGTATATATTTTGTGAACAAAAATATACGAGAAAAAAGTAGAAAATACAACTTAATTACAAAATAATAATAATATTAATAATAATTAAAACAAAAAGAAACAAACTACGAAACAATATAAAAACGTCATTATGTACAAAATATCAAGTGCTTATGCGGAAGGAAAACTCGTATTCCATGAGCTTTCCTTTTTTCTTTACTCTGTTATTTTTCTTTTTTGTCGATTTTTTTTTTGTTTTTGCGCTTTGTGTTTGATCAAGAAAACTATAAAATTACTGTTTTCCGTTTTTAATATACATACGCGAAACTAGAGAGATAAGAAGATAGGTACAAAAGTAAATTGTACCTTTAGTTTATTGCGTCTAACCTACTAAAAAAACTTTGTAATTCTTCCACTAGGCAAGGAGTTTACGAATTTATTTAGTTTTTATGTGGTCAAAAATCGCAATAAATTACTTGTGCGAATAATTTTCGTACCGACCCTTCGCTTTATATTCTGCTCTTCCATCCGTCAATGCTACCTCCAAGTATCAAATAAAAACCATAACCCGGGTGCCTGAAATCAACTATACAATAAACAATTTTACTTTACCACATACAAAACTGAATAATAGCTGTAACTACTACAAAACCTGATCTCAATAGCAATAGAATTTAAACTAAAAAAAATTAAACGAAGAAAATCCTACTACTACGACGACTAAAACCATTTAAAAATTATTAGAAGCAAATGTAATAACCACAGGATTATATCAAATATTAAGAAATAAAATAACGAATTCACCTCAACAACAAAAAAAAAACCAATCAAAAACGTTCTTTTACATATTTTTGTTTTCGTTTTTCTTACAATATTTTAATAATAATAAAAGCCAAAAAAACCAATCCATACACACCTTCAAAACAATTTTCTGGTTAAATTTTTTAATATATTTTCATTTCTTTGTAAAACAGCAATAGTAAAATAGAAAAATTGATTACATGTGAATGCAATAAAATATGTTGTGTACTGTATATTTTATTTAAAAGAAAAACAAACAACAAAACGAAATTGTAATAACAATATATCCAATGTAAAATAGTACTATAAACTTATTACTGCAAAAGAAAAAAATGTTCGTAATGTGTTGATGAAAACAGTACGCGTTGTAGGCGAATATTATAGTACCGAAAGAAAATACAAATTAGTATTCTTTATTTTTAATTTCATATACAAAACAAACAAAAAACGCAAAAAAAAAAATAATTAACTGAAGTTACCGAGTCTTAAAAAGAAAACTGAACAACCTACGCATATAACTATATAATTGGTGTTTATTAATTTCAAATTAATATATAATTTTTCAGGAATTATGAAATAAGCAACACAACCTACAGACAAAATACATTAACAATTTATTTATTTTTTTTAAATATATTTACACACACATATGAAATAAAAACCAACTAAATAACATTATATATTTGAAAATAGAGAAAATATATAGTTAAATCTAAACATAGGTTAACTATGTATTTGTTCTGTTTTTTTCTTTCTTCAAACAATAATACCGAAAATATTACTATTTCTATATAATTTTATATCTTCCTTGCAATAGTGATAATATTTATTAATTTTTTTTTTTTATTTCCAATTTTGATTTTCATTGCCGGTATATCTGATACTTTATTATTTTAATAATAAAGTATTTTATTTATGAAAACACAATCACAATCATTATTTTATTTGTTCGTTACAGATTTATTTCTTTTTAAAACAATAATAAAAAAAAAGTAACTTGAACAGAAACACAAAACTATAGCCGAAATATTAAGTAATTAAATATTTAAATAATAAAAATGGAATTGGGTAAGTTTTGTTGAAAAACAATGAAGGATATTTTCGATGCATTATATATTTTTTTGAAATTATTGTTTTGATTGATTGTTTAGACAAGTTACGATATTTGGTTTTGGAATATTGTTGGTTTTTTTTCGAATATAATAACTGAACAGTTGAGAAGATAGAAGATAGTTGAGAAAAGAGATTTTCTTATTAATGTGAACTAAAAAAAAGAACTAGAATTGAAATCTGTATTGAGGCTTTCTTTCTTTTGAAGAATATTGCCATCACCTAAAATACTATATTTAAATGTACTGGCATACAGACTTCTTTAATAAGTTTGGATTATGTGCTAAATTTTGATCTGACCAATATCCTGAAAACAAAGTTCAGTTACTTCGCCATAGAATAGGAGTAGTGCTATACTCCAAGAAATATCTGGTGGAAAAAATATAAGAAAGCCATTTAGGGGGTAGGAGATCCAAAATTAAAGAACCATTTTAATGTTATGTATGGTCATTGCGGAATTGACCCGAAATCCAAGCTAAAATTTTTGCTGAGAAATAAGGGTGGCTTTTGTAATCGCGTAGAGCGGTGGGAATACTTCGAATATCGGAATTTCGGAATATTGATTTTCTAGCAGTTGGGCCTTCTACAAAGACGCCGGCCCTATCGATTGTTCTTTAGAGACCCGGTACTGTTACCACTACCTCAGTATGCCTAAAAAGCCCATGAGTTGGAGTGTTTAGAGTAACTCTTACTCATGTTTCGTGCATATTGCAATTTGACTCAATAGTGGATATTCGAAGATAAGATAAATTTTGAACTAGGCTCAAAAACATAACGCTTAAAATGATTGCCTTTCTTCCATCATACAACTTTAGGCGTAGCTGCACTTCAACATGTATCATGTATTGATCCATATTGTCCCCTATCTCGATTTTAGCAGGGTACATGCGAATAATGATTTTTATATCATAACGACTCTTTCTTCTACAACTACGGTGCAGTATACAGGTAATAGTTCACTACAATTTGCTACCCTAAAACAGGGTGCTAGGACATAGCCTTTATTTATTGCAGTTCCTTTCTTACATGTCATATTCGATTCATACAGTATAACATCCCTCACATCCTTCATAATATCAACTAACTGAAATAGTCAATCAAAACAAAAAACTATACTCAATTCTATGCTTGGATACAAATACAGGGTGATATAAATCAAAGAAACATATATTTACTACATACATAAATATTAAAGAAATACAACTATTTAAAATACAATTAAACCGAAGTTAATAATAATAATGAGCAATTTCATTATTCCGTTAAAGTAAAATCCGTTGATTTTGATTAAAAAACAAACATACAAACCGATATATTAATTATTAAAATTGAAGATATCGTTACATCATTGATCCAAAACAAAACACAACACAATAATAACAATTAAAAACAAATATATAAAACAAATATACGAAAAAAAAAATAAATAAACTAAATGAATTAATTAGATAAAAAAACACACACGCATGCACAGATACATATATCTATGAAATATTAATAATTAATTTTTAATACATAAAAATATACAGCCCAGTTTTTCTGTGATCACACCATGGTTAGAATGTCAATAGACATTTTCATTGCACAATTACAACTTGTTAATAAAATATCGCGAGATGTTTAAAACATAACAAACATTAAGAAAATGTATGTGAAAACGTTAATAGAAAGCTAAGCCGTGCGTATAAAATAGAACATAACATATTAATTTAATAGAATCCGTTTTATTTTTGTATATTCTTTTATTATTATTATTATCATCGAAATAATTTTATTACAACAAAAAAACACGAAAGCGTTGAAGAAAACCAACTAATAAAATTTTTATTTTCTTTCTATCATTGAAACAAACCAACACAAGAAAATTAAAAAAAAAAAAAATTCATAAAATAAACAACACAAAAAACAACCCTATATAAATAGTACTATTATATTGATTATACACATAATGACAAAATAATAATATAATATAGTATATTATTGAACATTATTACCTATTTCTGTTTATATTATAAGTATTGTAAGTATTTTTTTTCGTCTAATGTAAAATAATATTATTATATTTGTTATGTAAGAGATCGTAAAATAATTATAATTTTTAATTGATTAATTAATCCGTTCAAGAAAACAAAGTGAAAAAAACTAACGACTATAAATAGTAGCTCTATTGGAGAGTCTGAACTACATTTTATTTTATAACTTGGGCTACTATTTGAAGTTGCGAAATTTTACTTTTTATTACTTCTTTTTTATTATTTGTTCTGTTTTTATTATTACTATTTTTTTGTTAAGATTTATTACATTTCTTTTGAAATAATTAAAGTAAAAAAAGAAAACAATTATATTATATTCCGAATAGTAAAAACTTTACAATATAAAAACAAAACCAATATGAAACCAAGCAAATAATATCCAATAGTAACTGATATACCTCATTTTGTTTTTATACAATATTTCATAAATTTTAGAGACCGTAATTAAATAATAAAAGACAAATATCTACAAAAACTTGCAATAGGATTTAAAAACAACTGAAACTAAACTACCTCAGTAACAGCATTTTTTTACATAATTATACGCGAAGCGCATTTTTTTTATAATTTTTTTTTTGTGAATTTGTTTTAATGTTTGTTCAGGGATTTTATGATCATAATTAATAATTAAATATTCGAATGAAGAGCTGAGGTAAGTGATGACAATATTTTTGATACAATTCGTTGAAGCTTGGAAAAATTTCACAAAATTATTGAAAATTGGAATATCGTAAATGTTTGACAAATTTTGAAAAGCGATCTTAAAAATCAAATTTTTGAACAAATCCTATGAAAACTGTCGAAGTACTCAAATTTGTTTAAGTTTTTTTTATGGAAAGTAAAGTAAAGTTCTGTTCTTTCTTTAACTTTATTTCGGACACACTCATTGTGATGAAGAACGTCCAGTTGAGTATATTTTGCATCTGACTATACATTCAGTTTTAATCTGCTAAGCGACAAGGAATTTTCGATGGGTGCCGGTGCCTTACCAGCCATTTGATTTCTTATAAAGTTCCACATCTTGACTAGGTACAGTTTTAATAGTCTTTCGCTGCCGAAAAGGTAATCATTAGCACAAAGGAGCTCCTTCGGTTTATCTTCTGAACATTGGCAAGCTTCAATCCTATCTAATCAACTCTTATAAAGTTAGCGCCTAGTACAAGATTAAAACGTGCTACTACTATAAAAAGTGGGCTGTTGCGTGGATAAAAGCCTGAGTGTCAAGCATAACACGAATGTAAAAGTAAAGCAATCAATAGAACAAAAGCCCCAATCACATCATTGTATTTTCCGCGTTGAGGTGGGGTGTAAATACAATTGTGACCCTCAATTTTACGAGATGCAAACGTGATCATTTGGAAGCGAATCTAGAAAATTTCATTTATTGTTTCTTCATCTGATTTCTGTTCAAATTTCGAGGATAGGTTTTCTACTTCCTATTTAAAACTACTACTTCCTAATTAAAAAATTGTCACCACTACTTAGAACTCTCTTCGATCAAATTTACATTAGTATTAGTTTAAAATATCTACAACATTTTGAAACACGCAGTTTACTCTAAAGTCAGATAAAAAAATCAATTAAAATTGCAATAAATATATACATAATGCATTTCGTTGCGTAAGACCCTAAAAACCATAATCGTATTAAAATTCTCTTTTTATATCTCCATAGAATTTTTCATCTCACCCTTCTTTTCAATTTCTTCCCACAAAAGAAAACGCAGATGCATAATACTAAAAACAAAAGAAATTCACGTAAAATGGTGACAATTTTCTACTAAAAAAATGTATATAAAAAATACACAAATAAAATAAACAAAACAAAACACTTTATATCTATAATAACAAAATTTTCAGGAAAATTTATGAAAAAAATATACCTATTAAAAAATTACTTTACTTTAGGCTATTTCTATATAAATAAATTTAAATAATAATAAAAAAAAACTTTTGGATATACGAGAAAATATTTTAACAAAATTAATTCTTTTTGGATATAATATTAAATATAAAATAATATACAAACTAAATGTTTTTTTTGGCAAAACAAAAATTTAAGTAATAACAAGAAAATATTTAGATAGGATTTTGTAAATATTAATTTCAAAATTATCGGGAAAAAAAATAATACAAGAAAATCGATTATTACAAAGAAATTATTAT
The DNA here is from genome assembly GCA_949128065.1 of Beris chalybata. Classification (NCBI taxonomy): domain Eukaryota; kingdom Metazoa; phylum Arthropoda; class Insecta; order Diptera; family Stratiomyidae; genus Beris; species Beris chalybata. The sequence continues at coordinate 15,306,238 of OX421896.1, read as the reverse complement.
TATATTAAATAATTTTTTAGTATCAAAAGGGAAATTATGTTTTTCAAACAAGAAAATGTTTCAGTATAAAGAAAATTCGGTGTAAAATTAAATGAAGAAAATTATTAGCAAAAATTCATACACAAAAATTATTTAGGTCACAAAATTGAATATATTAAAATTATATATAAACAAATAAAAAAAAAATAAGAAAACATAATAATACTTTTAGGTAATTGAATAAAAACAAAATTTAAATTTAATTGGATGGAGTTTTTCTGTTCTAAAAACAACAAAAAACTTTTAATAATTTCTTTGTATCGGATTTTATTTATTTACCGCTATTTTAAAAAAAAAAAAATCTTTTGTGTCGCCATTTTGCATTTAAATTAAAGAAAAAATCTTGAAAATTCTAAAAATTAATAATTAAATAAAATTTAGTGAAGAAGAAGAAAAAACACAAACAAAATTAATTTTTCATTTTCATTTAGGTAGTATTCATTGATTATTATTTTTTTCGACTTTCAATTATTATGCAATTTTTATAATAACCACAAAACCAACACGATTGAATCAATTTATTTCGATTTTTAGTTTTGTGAGAAAAGTGAAGAAACTTTTTAATTTTAATCGGAAAATTTAAATGGAAAAATAAAACCAAACAAAAATATAAAAAAATAAAAATTTATAATTATACGATGAGAGGTAATGTTAGTGTATAGTTTATGTGTTATGTGAATGATTATTTAGTAAATAAGGGTATAAAGCGTCGGATTTTTTTTTAAATTAATTAAAAATTGTCTTTATATTTTTTTTTTTGTTATGTAAAAAGAAATTAAGAAAATTAAATTTAAAAGTTTTTTTTTTGGATATGCTTTCAGATATATATTTTTTATTCGTTTTAATTTTTTTTTGTTAATTTTAGTATAAAATATGCTGTTTTTATTTTCTTTTCAAGAAAAGTAAAATTTTAATTTCATAAATTGTTTAGGGAAAAAAAGAAGAAACGGAAATTATTGTCAAAATTATTATTAACAAAAAATTCAATGTAGTGTACAGTATTAGTCAGTTTGGTGACTGGTTGGAGTTGGAAACGAATGCCTATCAGATTTAAATTTCAGTAAAATGATTGGGATAATGTGAAAATAATCCGGTAACTTCCATCTGTTAATTTTTTTTGATGAAGGAAGGTTCAGATTTTTTTTTTAAAGTTTTGGTATTTAGTCGATGACATAGTATAATAAACTTAAACAATTGATATAGCATTAAATCAATTTCAGAAGTTCTAGAATTTAAAAAATTCAGCAAATACAGAACTTGTAGGTAAAACTAGAGTTGGGGATTATCCTGCTGAATAGTTTGCTTATGTGATTATTTTCATACCAGCTACCTTTTGGTTTGTAGAAGCTATGAAATTTTTTTTAAACATTTCATATTTTGCGGTTTAACGGAAAATTTCCTCTGAATTTTATATCGCCAGTTCTTTTTAATATTTCTGTTGTTCATTGAACATTAAAAATTCTAAACTGTATTTGCACTATTACTACAAACATAGGAGCCATTCCCAAGTGGGAATTGTGCTAGTTATGAATAATAAGGGTAGTCGGCTTAAAACTTATTTCAAAAATGAGAACTGGTAATGACGGCACCTGAGCACTCTCAGATCGTGATACTTGACAGTGTTACTGTATTAAAAAATCAGGTCCTTAGCTTTGCGATAAATTTATGCTATAGAATCTGTTCTTTAATTTAGGACCATGAACTTGGTTTGCATTTTACCATTTATTGTACGCTGCATTTTCTCTATTTCTCATGCCAATTAATTGTAATCTTCACATGTACTTAAATTTTTTTCCCGAAATATTTTACACATTTATGCATTCAAGCCAACATCAACAAATCCTATCAAACTTCCTAATGAATCCGGTTATCTTTGTTATTTTTTTCTTTCAAATATCTGAATTCATGAATTGCTCAATAATAAAAATAAAATATTTTTTTGTCATCCCATAAAAAAAACCTTCGGAAAATTTGAAGAAATAATAATACCAAAAATGTTTTAAAAACATTTTTTACTATTAAAATTAAAGTAAAATTAAAAAAAAAACTCAACTAGTCAGATGTGCAACACACTCAGGTACAATACATAAATAGAAACTAAAAAGAAGTAAAATAAATCAAGTTAATAAATAAACGATTAAACTATAAAAATTTCTGTTTTATTTTTTATATTTAATTTGTTTTTTCTTATAAAAGTAATGAAAAATGCGAAAAAAATAACTAAATAAGCAATTTAATGAGTAAATAAAAAAACAACATGAAAGTGAAATTAATTTTAGTAGGTGTATAACACGTTTTAAATTTTTGTTTTAAGAACTAAAAACAAACGTAAGTTTCAAAAATTATGGAATAAATTAAAAAAAAAAGAAACAAAGTAATACAAAAGCTCTTTATAATTATTTTTATTAGTTTTAATTAAAAAAAAAATCTTTAAGTTTCCTATTTTAAATAATTGCGAGAAATTTTTGTAAAAATATGTTCTAAGTTTCGACGACTAAAACAAAAAAAAACCTGTAAGGAAAATGAAATCAAATTTTCATTGTAAAAACAATTTTCAACTAAGAGCCAACAATTTATTTACTCTTGCAAAACAAGTTAATAATAACGAAATTAAAACAATTCTTCTTTATTATTTCCGTAAGAAATTTTTTTTTCTGTTTATTGGAACTTGTGTTAAATTTTTATTGAATTTTATTCGAAATATGAGTTGTTTCCATTAGACTTTTCACGCTTACTTCAAACTAAATCCGATTCTACTCAATAATAGCCGTTTTCAATATAACCTAAAGTAATATATTATAAACTATACAATCATTTCTTAACCATTAAAAAGGAAAAGAAAAAAAAAATACGCGCACACACTACAACAAATTCTAGTCCAATACAAATTACATTACATGCAACGATTCAATTTGCAAAGCAAAAATTATAAAAGCATACAGAGAAAATGAGTGATTAAACTGAAAAACGCACAATCACATCCTAATTCTCGTTTAATTTATAAAGAAAAATAACTGCACCATATCACAATAAAATCATATTTAAACACCACAACCACCAATCTATAAACCGACTTTACTACAGTTACTACATTACATTGTTCCTATATTATATTATATACTCCCCCGATGTAAATACATTTTTATTAGAATATAATTATTATTATTAATATTATTTAATTTTTTAATAATGTTAACGTAAGATCTGTTAATGCAACCGCTAATAGTCTCGAATAATGTGAATATTATTAAAGTCGTCTAATTCATTGTTTTATTGTAAACTAACTTTTTAATATTTTTCTTTCCGTTTAATTTTTGTATTATATAATAATAATTTCATTCTTTTTTTTGTTCTGTAACACTGTTGTTTTTTCTTGACTACTACATCATCATCACCACTACAATCTTTAAAAACCAATTTTACGTACATAATATATTTAAACAAAAAAAATGATTATTCCTGTTCTTTATTTTAAGAAAATTCGAAGATTTTTTCTTTGCAAATTGAATCTTATTAAAAATATATAATAAAAATAAAATAAATAAAAAAAATTAAACAATTTAACAATAGTTCCGTATATAGTTGAAAAAGCAATAGTTGTTAAATAAATAAAAAAAGAAGAAAGAGATAATATTTATATATAAACATTAAAAAAAAAATGAAAAGATGAAAAAACAAACAAAAAACAAAACAAAAACAAAAGAAAAATGATGAAAAAATACAAACATTGTATGATTTTTTATGGATTGTTTTTATTTATTTAATTTTTTTATAATTTCCGTAGAAGTGATTTAGAGAAGAATACCAATGGTAATTTTTTTTTCTTAGGTTTCAAAGTAAGTAGAGTTTTTATTTAATTTTTTTTGCGCTATATTTTATTGTTTTTCGCTTTTTAAGTATTAGATTTAAAAAAAAAACATTTTCTCCAGTAAACTCAATTATTTTCTAATTTCACAAATCGATGACGCTGCATGTCTAGTTTTGCAAAGAAAATTTAGATCCTTATTTTTTTCAGTTGGCATCATTTCGACAAAATATTGTCAGGTATTAAGCAGTTTATTTTTTATATTGTTGGGTCTAAAGCAAATTGGGCTGACGTATTTCTGACTGGATAAGATACTTCTCCAGTATCACTTTCAAAGGGAAAGCCAATCTCCGTACTTGGTCGAGCAGTAAGCTTTTCTTTCACAGATCCGTCATAAGTGAAACACTTATCGTTACTTGTGTCATCCACAACTTCATACCAAATTTCATTTCACTCTGCATTGCTTGAGAAGAGTAGGTTTTGAAAAACTATTAAAAAAAATGTTATGGAAAGACTGACTGTTCTTGGCAGTTTCACTGTTGAAGTAAACATGTGTATATTAATAAAAACCCGAAACTTTTGATATATTTGAGTGGCCTTCATGAAGATATATTATAAGTCTCTTAAACAAAATTAGGAGTTTCTTCTTTAGCGGTCCAAGCTTCCAAAAGACCCCAATTAACTCTGTTTTAAAAATGTGCTCAGCATCTGTATATTATCTTTATCTGGTGTGTAGTCTTGTTCTTCGTCTAAAAGGCACAGAAAGAGTTTCGAAACTGCAATATGTGGGATTCACTCACTACACTATGTTGAGACTTGTGGCGCCCAGCGTAGGGATTTTCTATGATTTGAAATTTTAAAAATATGGTATGGGAGGACAATTTCATTTTGGCAATGTGTGTCTGGAAACCAAGGAGAAAAATGTTTTACTTCACTAATGGGTCATTTGTTAAACAATTGGCGTCATGCGTAGGGTCTTACATGAGGGACTATCACAATGTCTTAAGCTAGTATTGTGAATTTTATTGAATGGCGTCCAACGTAGGGCTTTAGTTTTTTTTTGGAAAAACGATTTTGATTGGTTCTTTGGTATCACGGAAAACTCATCGATGTTATCTTCAGTTCTTTAATATTTGTTTCTATCCAGCAACGTAAGTAAATTTGGAGTAAACAATAGGGGAATGAAGTCGAGTCCTGCGAGGAAGCAATTTAAATCAAATTTCAGTTTTGGTTAACAATATTGTTTCAAATTCCATTTTTAACAGTTTTAAGAATTCTTTTAGGAACCCATAGCTTGAGAACCTTCAAGTGCTCTGTTCTTATAATTTTGCTGAAGGTAGATTGGTTAGAATGTTAGTTGTCTTGAATTTCGCGCTGGAAGGGCTTTGGGATGTAAAGTTTTATAACTTTGGTTTCATAGAAACCACTTACGCTAGAAAGTTGAAAATTTGAGAATATATCGATTTGACAGTCATGGTAATTGCCAAAAAATGTCTACGTAGGTATATGAGTACGGAAGTTAGTGGCAAAACAAACGTATCTGTATAGTTCGAGGGCTTGAAATTGCATATTTTGAAAATCTAAGGACGCGCTTACAAGAGATTATTCAAATTTTTAAAACAATTATTAATTTACTCTGCATGAGGCTCTATGCGGTGGCATCTTTGAAACTGTCATCTTTTTTGCAGTTTGGGCAGAACTGCAAAATGACTTTCTATCAGCATAATGAAGTGTTAACGAGAGTAAAGTGGATTTTGATTGAAATTACTTAAAATTATCAGGAAGACTTAACTAGCTGGAGTCCCTCTCTACCTTCGTTATTGAATGCAATTCATATCGATTGTTGTAAAATATGAAAAAAATTTGGCTTCATCGTCATGAACATTACGGCAGCATGTTCCTATATTCTTGACATCCAAAGCTGTATCATTCCGAACCCGAGGCCTGGTCATATAATAAACAAGAAGCTCAAGAATCAAAAAATTTTGGTTTAGTAACGAAACAGGATGGAATAATCGGTTTCATAAAAAAAAATTTCCAATTTCACACATGACTAGAATGAAAGTATCCAGTTATATTCCGTTGAAACAATTGCTGCAAATTCATAGATTGTCTTAGAACATTTTTTTATTTTTTTATTGTTTATTTTTATTTATTATACGCTCTGTTTTCTAATCATGTTATACCCGAGATTTCCAAAATCATACAGTGTTTCCAACTTGTAAGCACAATAGATAAATAAATCACTTCAATATCTACCGAAATATCACATTGTTCATAGAAACAGTTAACTTCTTTTTTTCTTATTACACAACATAAAATTAAAGCAATGAACGTGAAATATATACAATTGTTCCAATTACAAAATACATGATGTTACTTATTAAATTAACAAAAACCGAAAAATTCCCAACATTACTGACTAATTGAGCTTAAAAATTTGTTAAAAATAAATAAATATAAGTGGTATGATGTATGTTTGAATTATATTTTAGAATCAGTTTTAAATTTAAGTATGTATACAAGTAACAAAACAAAGTCGGTATGCTTGTATTCAAATTGTTTAATTTCGCTGTATAAAACACAATATTATTTTTTTTTTCAGTTTGCTTGATCACCAGAAGTTAAGCTTCAGAGATTACAAAGTGTGAAATTATATTTTAAAATAGTTATTTATTTTTTTGTGTAAATATCAGAAAGACTTCAAATAATTTCAAGATATAATTGATTAATGAATGGAAGATGAATGAATTAAAAATAATATTGAAAATCTTAAATATGTTACGCCTTTCTATACAACATTGAATAGATTAGTAAAAGGCGTATATATATACGAAAGAAAAACCCGTCCAATAAACTCTCATCAAATAGTCTTTTTTTATAATATACAATCATATTTTGTTCGAAATTATAATTTCTTTTCGCTTTCATTTTTATTGATTTCATTTATTCATTTCCGATATGCTACTGAACACAATAAACTACATATATAAAAAATAAAACATTTTGAAAAAATACGTATACTCTGAGTGTAAATAAATTTAATTTTAAGAAAAAAAATTATAAAAATTAACTTTTTAGGAAATAAGTTGGAAAAACAGTTCAGAACAGAAATAAAACATAAATTATTTTTAAGAACTAAAAATTAAGCATAAAAGTATACTTAGATTAAAAATTAATGTAAATTTTCGATAAAATAAAAAAAAAACATAATTAATTATTTAGATAAATCCTTTATTAAATATAATTTAAATCATTTTCATTGCTTCTTTTCAATCAACTGAGATTAATTTAATTTCTTTCAAAAAAATCTAAATAAAAACAAGAGTAGTAAACTCTTAAAAACATTCGGTGTAAAACAAATTGATGTATACCTGTCTTTACCTTAAATACCTACTTAAATTGGCTGTAATATCACGGCAAACGAAAAACAATGAAGCATTACAAAGCATATTTTTACAGCCAAGATACATTTGTAATACAAAAAACATTAAATGCGGTGTAAACATAAATTAAAAAAAAAAATATATTTAATTTTGGAATAAATTAAATATAAAAAAATTATATTTATAACAAAATAGATATATCACAACAATTTCTTTCGGAACACCATCAAAAAAGTACAAATTAAAATATAAAGAACATTAAAAGAATGAATGTAAAAAGGAATAAAAATTTAAAAATCTAAATTCAAAATTCATATAAGGTATATAAGAGTTAAAAAATGATACGCAATATCTTTTGCAAAGTACAAAATTTCAGGGTTTTATGTTTGGAACTAAAATTAAGGCAAAATTAAACTAATATTAAACATTTTCGGATAAAAATTTCGGTTTTAGTGTTAAAAGCTAAGAACCTCATTACTTTTTAAATTTTGTTTTCAAAATTTCTTTAACTTTAGGCAAACTCTGTACACTGATGAAAAGATAGCAACTGATAAAAAAAAAGAAAGTACACAATTCATGAATACGTAATTAATATTCGGTGTAATATAAATAAAAAAAAAACAAAAATAAATGGAAACGATAAATAAGTTACTTATTCGGATTTTATGGATTTAAAGTGCAATATTTAGTTGGAAATTTTAGTTAACTTGTTTATTTTTTGCATTTCAATGTAGTTTTGACGAAACCAGTTGATGTTCTGAACTGACTGCCGTCAAAGAAAAAACCAGAAATATTTCGAATGAAATAATTATGAAACTTATTTAAATATAAAATGAAGCATATTATTAAAATTACTGTTTATTTAAGCATTAATTTCACGAGATTGTCGAACGTTTTGATTGATTGAACTCTCAAATTCTGGAAAATGTATGGCAAAGCCATAGTCGATGATCGTTTATTTTCTTTTATGTAAGAAAAACAAAAAATAATTTCAATTTGAAATAACATTTTATTTACGTATTTAATTCTATAAAGAAAAGAATAAGATATGTATAGAAAACATATTATGTCTGTGATTTTAAATTATTATATATATAAAAAAATATTACATAATACCAGTTACTTGAATAATAATATTAATAAAATAGTAAACTAAAGATGAAATTTCTATTAGACTTTCTTTTGTTCAAAACAACAGGAAAAAAATTGTCAAAAATCATACCCAACTTTGTACAAAGTGAGTCGAATAGAAATTTCATTTTTCTAAGAGCACAACTTCAATGTACGATTATTACAAACCAAAAAAAATAATATATCTTTAGCAGCAGTAACATTTTAAATACAAAAAAACATAACCAAACATACTGAAATTATATTTCCCAGATAAAAATGAAGACAAAACACACTCTTCAGAAAATTGAATCCAGGTGAATTATAATTTAAATTTAGTTGAATACAAAATAAAATATATTTACATATGTATATTAAAATATTTAATATTAAAAGAAAATCGACTCGAAAAGGGTACATAAATTAATTTGATGTGGACGAGCGCATGGCTGGCTAATGAATAAAAATCGTAAACATTTCGAAAAATAAAACCCGAAGAAATAAAAAGTAAAATTAAGTTACATTGAAAAAAAAAAAACGATTAACTTCTATCATTTGTAATATTTATTATTATTCTAAACAAATTAGGAATGTGTAATAATTTTTCAAAAATTATTACATTTAGTTCAATATTATTATTAATAATTTATAATCCAAAAACCCCGAAATAAAATTATAAACAATTTATTCAATTTTATTTTGATGAAATTTTAAAACATCTTAAACCAAAAATAAGTAAAATTACCTTAAAACGATGAAAGTAGAATGTTTTATTTTTAAATGTATTTCTGTTGGCAGCACTAACCACAGCAACAAAATATGTTTAAAAAAAAAAAGAAAAAGAAAGTATGGTCGAAAAATTAGATACATGTGGAATTATCGGGTCGAATTGGATTATTATTATTGTGAAGTATATAATAGAAATTTAAGTGAATAAGTAAATAAATTAATTAAATTAATGAGATAAAAAAGAAAGAAAAGAAAAATACAGAAAAAAAACGAAAAAAAAACAACAAACCAAAACAAATTGATATGAAAATTATTATTATTATGTAAAATGTAATCCTGGTTGATGGACAAACTTTGAAAATAAATGAAAAAAGAAATTAATAATAAAATAAAAATTAAATTTAATTTGTTGCTAAAAATATTCTGTTGTTTGGATTTTTACTTTATTATTTTATTTAGTATCGTTATGGAATTTAAAAAAAAAAATTGGTTTCTAGATTTCAGCAACCGCTTATGCTAGGAGGCTGGGATTGGGAATTTATATAGAGCATTAATAGTGGGCCCATTTGCAAAAAAATGCCGATAAGGATGAACGGATGTGAGACTAGGTACAGTTTGGGGAAAAATAATGCGTCCGAAACGCAAAAAATTCATGATGGATACATTCTAAAATCCATTTCTCTTAAACAGTTAATGTCACAAAATTGAAACTTAATGAGTATCTGTAGGTTTCTGTACTAGGAGAATAAATCGGAATCACTTTTTTGAGTGGGTGCAGTAGTTTTTATGACTTCTATTCGGTTTGTGAATAAAGGTTGACAACTGGAGTTTACTGAAACTAAAATTTTGTAAGGTGAAGCATGAACCTGCAGGCGATATTTTTCAAAAAATTCACGTCTGACATCTCAAGAACGGGGTAAGAAGTTTTCTTAAAATTTCTACCAAGAGTAGGGCTAGTAGACCCCTAGCAGAAACAACAAAGAAATTTTGTAGATGTGGATATAGAGGGTGAGAGTTAAGGAGGGTAAAAAGAATAATGATTCTTATATCTCGAGAACCTACATATACTGAAATTAAGCTGAGGCTTGGAAAAATATAATTTTGTATAAGTGTAGTACGGTACGGGGGTGGGGGTGTTTTTCCAATCTATGAAACGGCTTATTTATATTCATATAAATAAATTGTGTATTTCCTTACATAATTCCTGGATTTTTTAAAATCCATACTTTAACGACATAAATTACGTTCTTCGATATATTTCTTAATCCGGCACTAGAACAAACTTGCGGGTATTATATTGTCTGAGCTCGTTTCTGGAGTTCTTGATAGTATCACGCTTCTATTACAATTTTGTTAAGTATAAATTAGTTACTCTCGAGTCCTCATCAGTCTATCTGTTCTGGTACATTACTACCACTATCTGCAAGTGACACTATTGGCAGCACTTATTTCAGTTAAACTTTCGAATTATTCAAGTTTTAGCCGAGATACTTGTAGCTTTCTACCGAATGCATTGCCTGCCTAGAGCAAAGTACCGCATTAAATTCAACAGGTTCCATCTGTGCTTTTTGGCGGTTTCTGTCATTACTATAAATTTATCGTAAATCATTCACTTACTTGAAGGAGGTGCGAGTGCCAGCTAATTCATCGGCGTTCGTTCAATTTCTCCCGGGGATGATACTGGGGGTCGGTACGAACGATTCGATCAAAATGACCGGGTCTGTATTATAACAGAATTAACTCACGTCACACCAAGTAGTGCAAGTCGTTCAAATGGTTCGTAATATTCGATTAACTCGTCACATATCGTAACCTGTTGACATGCCACAAAAAGCACAAACAATTCATTCGGCTTTTCATCTGTCGGTCGGTCGGTCGGAGTCAGTAACAAAAATGAAATCATTTCAACGGTTTGTTTTTTTTCGAGATCTTGCGCTTCATTTTCATTTCATATTCTTGAAATCGATCTGGTAGCTAACCACATTTCCTTGAAGTGTCTACAATCTAATCTACCTTCAAGTGTTGTATAATTCGTGAACGAACTAGTTCAGAAAAGCGTTCCCATAAGTGAAATGAACTGGATCGCAGTGAATTCCGGTCCTAGGTCTTTTGAAGTCTTTTTATTATTATTATTATATTTTTATAAAAGGCATATAAATATACACAGTTATACTTAAGCACTAGTTACAATGACCATCAGCTTTAAAGTCTTTTTGAAGTAGGAAGTAGTTCGTCATCATATTTGCGTACTCCATGTATCGTTCCAGTCTCGCGAACTGGGAAGTAAAAGAAGGATCTAGTTCAGTTCGCGAGGGAAGTGAGGTTTTTGGTTTAGGTCATTAAAATCAGTTTCGCAAATTGCGAGTTTAAATAAAGGAACGCCGGAAGTGAGGACTTTTTTTTTGGGTCATCAAGTCAAGTTCAAGATCACATTTTTTTACTAAAGGTGATCACATTCAGTTTCATGAACTGCGAACTTAAAAGATGAGTTAATAAAAACTTTTGACCGACTCAACGACTTCTTCCAAAAATATACGGGGTATTCTGCTTTCGGGGCTGAACGAGTTCGACAATGCATGGTTTATGGGGGACATGAGGGTGATAACCAGATCATCAAGGTCAGCTGACCTACCCGGTTGGGAGTGGGTGGACAGGGAGTACGCTAAGGGTTTTCCTATATTTGACCCAGTCGGTCCTCATGTAGTTTCTAAAGGTCGGTTGGATCGGAATCTTCAATATTTCGATGTTACACCGTACTGCTTAATTCTGTGTACATATATGTACATATAGTATTTAAAAAAAAAGTCACATAAAGGTGTCGATTGAATTTCCAGAATTATCATCTGGTAGTGACCATTACCTTCACAGAATTTTGAGGTTAGACATAAAGCTCATCAGTCATCCCGCCTTTTAAAATTGTTCCACCCTTAAAGCGTGGTAAAATACTGTTGACGAAAAGCATGTCTTAATAGATTTTTCGGTTGATCCCTTTTATTGTTAGAAAAATTGACTAAAAAAATCAATGAACACTTACAGAACGGCATAGTCCTTCTAAATATGTCCATCGTTCTTTCGAGCTCCTTAAAGTCGTAGCAGATTGCCGTCTTTCATGGAGCACAACAATAAGTCCGCTCGAACTGCAATCTCAGCGCTTCTGTTATGCGAATTGCGTGTGACGTAGGTCCTGCCGAGTGTCCTTACATGTAAAATCGGAGAATACGTCCCCAGATGAAGCTTTTCCTTGTACGCTTCCTTTGCAGCTTTGCTCCCATTATTCCACGCTGGTGTATCCTATAAAATAACGCAAGTAGCGTAGTGTGCGACAAGCAACAGATTCCTTTTGGTCGTTATCCTTTTGGATTGTAGTATGATAGTGTTGCCAGTGTATAGGTTAATAGACGTGTGGTCCCTTAAGTCCTCAGCCTTCATCGGATTATCCTGAGATCAATCTGATGGCTGTTCTACGATTAGTGATTATGGAGAAATCGGCAAATGTCAGAAGAGGGTTGAGGGTGGGTATAGTGTACGTGTCTGGTACGGGTAAGATCACACCTTGGCAAACGTAATTTTTAGGTTATATCAGGCGTTTAGGGGGTTGTTTTTTATGTTCGTCATAACTTCACTCAAAATGTATGTGGACATTGGGAAAGTGTTCGACCTCCAAGGACTCGACATGGATGGATTTTTTGCTCGACAGAGCAGTCAGAGGACGTTTTCGAGCTTTTACGTTCATATCCTTCGATACTGACTTAGCTCTGATATATCACGGAGAGGTCGTGTCGGAAGATGCGAGGAGCGGTTTCAGCTTTTTACGGACTCCGACCTGATGATGTGGTGGTGTATGTTGATTCGCGCACCTACACCTTTACCGTGATTGCATACACAATTCCCTTGAAGCGGATTCAGTTTCGCAGTGTTTTTGTTCGTGAGAGGGTATTTTTGGAATTTCTGTCGTGCGACTCTTAACTACAAATCTTAGGGATTCCCCGAATTCGATATGATGGATTTTCCGCTAGGCTGTATTTCGATATTTTCTGCTCGTCACTACAATGTGTTCGGATAGTATTTGGAAAATAACGTTTCTGGTTTCGCTACGAATTAATAGCTTAAAACGCTTTGTAGGCTGTTATCTGACGGTCTAATCTCGGTGAGGTCAATGTCACGGACAATTACTCGAAATAGGTGGTGTATGTTCTGTGTGTGTAATGAGTGAACTCCAGGTGCTGTAATGTTGAAGCGAATTCTTCGTTTTTAATTAAAAATAGAAGGTAAGTTCGGATTAACTCTTTCAAACGTTTTTAAGTGTACACATAGACAGATTTCCGTTTACATCCCTTTCAGCGAGTTCACCACTATTACTAGAATTTAGCTTCGATAATTTAGTGTATTCCTGCTGTGGTTTCGACTTTGTTTGGAATTTCATACCCGTTTTCAGCAGGTGGTATTCAGGACTTTTTTTAAAGTAAATACCATGGAAAAGAGGAAAATCTTAACAGGGGAAGAAATTTATAAATAGCACGCTGATTCTGTATCAAATGTAATGTTAATAAATTATTCTATAACAGCTCCTTATCTTGGATTCCTATACTACAGGAATATAATATATTTGTTGGTGTGTATATGACACGTATTTGATACGGACAGGTACGACAATTCCCAGAAATTATTGTCGATAATTTTATCTCATTGTGTCTTTATTGGAAATTAGAAGAAAGTTATTTATAGCGATTATTATTAGGTAATCGTTAGAAGGGCATATAATGTCCAACTGGTTTAACACGGCTACAAACTCGATATTATAATTTGAATTGTTTTGAAACTATAAACGAATTTGACCTTACAATTAAGCATACTGAATTCACGTTGAAATACCGAACTGCGATTAATATTGAAGTTTCTGATAAAGCAGAATGGGGTGGTCAAACGTAAATCGTCCTTTCTAAAGCAGTATCGTCTGAAAAAAGTAAACGGAAAATAATCACGTATTTAATAAAGTACCAGGAACTTTTGCAAATTCACCGAATGATTTTTTTTTCTTTTTCAAGAACTTTTATTTTCGTGAGGAGGGAAAGGACTAACTCTACTTCTTCTATAATTAAAAAATTACTCACTTCAAACGTGTCTTAGGGAATTTTTGTACAACAGGTGCCGGAAAATTCCCGATTAATCAAATCGACATTAATTTTAACTCGATTTTAATTTAAACAACGAAACGATTTCTTGAGTTATACCTAGTGAGTTTCGTAAACTCTGTTTATAAATTCTTACAGAATCTTACCTTAGTATTATACAATATTGTTTTTTAATAATAAAGTATTGTGATCGATATGAGATTTAAAAAAAATATTTAGCCCTGAAATTTTGTATTTTCAAGTTTGAGGACTATTAAACTCATATCAAAGAATTAATTTTCTTAAATTATAAATTAATCTAAAAGGGAACAAAGTCGAAAAATCGACTTCAGTTTCCAAACAACAACCTTCCATTACCCAGAATAGCCTAGAAATCTCTCGTTACTTCTCTCGTGCAAAAAATACTTCTTGCGAGTTCCGCGCATCCCTACAAATATATAGGAATGTCTCGTCTTAACACATGCAGCATATATGCGCCGCACAAGCTTATACACGGGATCATTTTTTCTACTTTGAAAGCGAGGTCAGTTCTACTCGAACGTATTTCTTAAAAAAAATTGATTGGTTCACGAGTGACCGAGGATTAAAAAAAATTGAGACGCATTGCCAGAAGTGCGATTAATGAATACGAATAAAACGAGTAGTGGATAAAATCGAGAAGAGAAGAATTCCGCAGGCAGTCACTGGAAGCCTTATGGTAACCATCTGCTGCAAAACATTGCTTAGAAAGGTATGTTGGTGGTTTTTTATATCTCAGAAGCAGCTTATGGTAGACAGTTGAAACTGTGTTCGTATATGTAGATGTATACAAAGTTCATTGGCATACAACAATGGAGTAGAACAATTGTTCGTGAAAAGAATTTTTAAAAATTTCATGTATAATCTCCCATCAAATCACTTTTCATTTCATGAATTTACACAATTTTCCAGAAGCTGTGCATTGAGTATTCAAACTCAATTAACGTCGACGTTATATCAATTAATTTCATCGCATATTTACAAAATACCTTCGTGATTGCCTGATATCAACTTTGGCTAAAAAAACCATCATATCGTCAATGACAACAGTTTAAAACAAATTTTGGATTTTTTTTCGAATGATTCATTAGTGCATGACGATTCTTGAACAACCCAATTACATTAAAAGCTACGCCAGACTGAGCAATTCATCTACATATGTGAAGCTACATAAATTTTCAGCCATTTACCACTATCATCAGTTCTTTGATTTAACCCTTAAACGACACTCTGAAGCCTGAATAAATTTTTGATCACTATCGTTTGCCCATTGATGGCGAAAACTAGACAAAAACGACCACAGAAACGACATCAACCGCATAACATTAACATCCAACTCTATTATACTAACACCTAGCATGAAGCGAAAATCTATCACGGCAATCTCGAGGAAATTCATTGGGCAATGTAAGAGGGAAATCCTTCCCTATGAATTATTAACGTTTCACCGAAAAAAGCAGATAAACTTTTCCGTGCTGGTCATACCATATAGTGGAAAAAAGAAAATTCAAGAAAATGGAATGGTATCCCAGAAAACTGATACGAGTAGATAAAAGGTGCGTTTCCAATCTCAATAAATTGCGTTAAGCGTGAGCGAACGCTTCATTGATTTTGTGGATTTTAAAATGAACTTTCCGGTAGCTTCCGCCCACCAAGTACTACGTATTTTAGTGTAGTTTTTTTAGTCTAGCAAAGGAAACGAAGGGTTACTTTACTAGATTATCATATGTTTCTTTTTTTACGAAGAAAATTCAATTCACTGTTGACTGATTGGGGTATTCGACACATTTTTATGTTTGGTAAGTAAAATTCTTTATGCAGATTTAGGTGGAAATTATGCACAGAATATAAATTAGCTTTTCCCAACTGTCTTGTCCTATATAGTGGCACTTGATAGATATCATAAGACGTATGTATCTAGGCGACATACTACGTAGTACCAATAGATAAATCTCTTTAGAGCAACATCATTCACCTTCTGAAATCGATGGTATGCAAATTTAAAATTATTTATCACGATGGATTTCTGTACAGAAGCAACCAGATTATAATGTGAAAAATGATTGAAGAGATGAATGCTGTTGTTCGATTTAAAGGTGAAAATTGAAATGTCTAGAGCATCACTCATCCTTATCCATTCCAATAGAAAATAAAATAAATAAACACAATAGGTTGGATGATTTTGTAGAAAATGGGATCGAGCGATTTAAACGGAAAAAATATCGACTCACGATATTTTATAAGAAAAATAATCAAATCTGTTGAAAGGCGTCAATCTTTCGATAAGACATGACAAATGTTTAAATTACCTAAGGAATAAAATTATTATTATTATTTTTATTGTTAGCTTTAACAGACGCATGTGGATTCTGTGACCTGCAAAGTTGAGAAAATAATTATAATAATTTGACTAAAAAAATACATTTTCTTCGTTTTTATATCGTTTTATATTCCAAATATGGAGATTTTAAACGAACAGGAAAAAATTGTAGCTGTTGTGTCGGTAAAACTGAAAAGAACTTGCGTTTGAAGGTTGTAAATGTTATTTAACAAAAATAATTGAACAAATTTGAAAGAAAATTCCTGACAGTATGCCGTAGTGTGTATGTCGCGCTAACACAATCCCAAAATTTAAGAAATACAATTATGTTCTCCAGAATGTGTTCTCTTCAGAGAATCACAAAAAATATAGGGAATACCTGTGTGTTTTTAACGATAGAATAGTTTATTTAAGTATGTTGTTGTTAAATGTCAATTCCTAATAGACAATTATCGGCTATGCTAAAAAATGACTATAACTATAGAATTAGTCGATTTCGTGTAGCTGTTAAAAAGGTTATTCCGAAAATAATGTAAGGAAATTTGCGTGAAATAAATATGTCGATAATCATAATCGTTCTCTTGAAGTTGTCTGGTGAAAAAGTGCTAAATTTCTTGCATGGTCTCCACCAATCTTAATGAAATTTTAACCAAAGATTGTTATGCATACATATACAATAGGTAAATTTTCTCGAAAGACTTAGTATCAAAGAAATTACAAGTCCTTAAAGATTTCCACTACGTGCACACATCGAGGTACTTAAGAATTCACAAAAAACTCAATGTATATTCGTCGTAGGATCTCCTTCAATCCATGTTTAAAGATGAAAAAATTCTAAATGAATATTTTCTTAAAAAAGTGCGAAGAAGAAAGCTTCAATGTCATTTATCCAAAATGCGTGCCTTAGACTATTTAATTTTTTTTTATTTGTTGACTGCAGTCTTAAACACAGATAGGTACCCTTTTTTAATACCTTTGGCATCACAGTGTAAGAAGATAAACTGCGATGTGAAAATTACTGAGGCATGTACGTCCTTTCTAAATACAGACGAAAGTAATTCAGAATCGATTAAAGCCTTCTACAGAAAATATTATCGGTGAATACCAAGGTGGTTTTAGAACCGGACGATCTACTATTATTCTCAGTAGAACAAGTCCTAGAAAAATGCTGGGAGTATAACATTGACGTGCACCAGATCTTCGTGGGCTTCCAACAAGCATGCGATAGTATATAGATAGATCGTAATGTACTATACAACTATTTACGTTATCAGAATAGTTAATTTATCATAGGATTTTGATTCTTGACTTGTTTCAAATGTAATAGTCTATATAATATAATATAATAAAATTAATTCTTTTTTGATAAGAACGTAAAGGATAAGATAAATTTCCTTTATCCATGGATATATTAAAACGATTTCTTACATTAATTTTAATTTTTTTATTTTTTGTTCTGTAAAATTAATGATGTTTTGAGTGGTTGGGACATTTGGTGGTAGTAAGATGAACTATACCGGTTTTCCACCAAACGTACAAAACAAAAACTCGTGTCGAAAAAAACAAGTCTTTGAGTCTTCATTAAAAACTTATTTTTTTCGACACGAGTTTTTGTTTTGTCCGTTTGGTGGAAAACCGGCATAAGAGTTTCTTATTAAATGCTGTTAATTATTTCACTCTTTCAAAGTACACATGTACTCGTCAATTAGAATACCTATCGATGATCCTACCTACACACAATAGTATTAAAAACATTTCAATCAGTTGACTTCTACTAAATTTTTTGAATGGACAGAAATTAATAAAAAGAGTATGAATTTTAAATTTTTTCAAGCAATATGAGGTAGAAGATAAAACTGGAAAATTTTTATAGCAGCATAAAGACTCTACCATCGAATAAAAAATTCACAACGTTTCCACCATTTTCCGTGGAAATGGCAGCGAAATAAGAGTACGTCTCGTTCCTTCTATTATTCCTTGTAAGTATATCAACAACTTTATTCACAACGATATAACTTCAAGTATCTATGTACTTGAAAAACTCACCAACCTGAAACCTTTCTGATCCCAAGTTGAGATTTTGACATGTTGTATTTAAGATCACAGTAAAAATAATAAAAAAAAATTCAGAATAATCGGAGATGGAATTTTTGATATAGTCAAGGAAGGATAAAGGACTCTTATGTTATCCTTTTGGTTTTTAAAAAAAAAAAACATATCTTTTATTATTTCTTAGCTGTAGCACGGACTGTTATATTTAAGATGAGTTAATAATCAAGATCATTGGGTGGGTATAAACTTTTCTGTTATTTTTAAGTAACCTGTAAAGGACTTGTCATAGAATAATTCTTAAATTGTAATTGTAATAAAATTCATAAATAGGTACTAGGAAAACTCTCATACGTGAATCCTTTTTGATCCCTGCTTGAGATTTTGATGAGTTGAATTTATTTAAATTACAGACAATGCAACGTTTTTATATATTCAAGGAAAAGAACCTTTATGTTATCCATTTCATCCTTTTTGTAAAAAAATTCCTTTAAGATTTTTAAACTGTAGTATTTACAGCTGCACACACTCTTATCTGCCCGACTAGACTCTTTGGTTGGTGTTCATGCGCACATTGCTCAAACCACTCGCCCGATAGTTGCAAATTGTTGTAAGAGACTTTTAATTGGCTTCATGTGCGGATCGCCATAAGCTGCTGTGTATAGAAGTTTTGCCCGATAGTTTTGCCCACTTTCAATACAAAGGGAATTGCCTTGCATATTCAGAATTTTAGTTTGGACGAACCAAATTGTTCGGTATGCGGCCATTAGTCATACAACTAAACTATCGTTCGATTAAAAATCGAAGTTCTGGTAGTAAGCCTAGTACTTCAAGTCAATTTTTCTTTCCAGCCGAAAATTGTTTGTGAATTTTGTATATGATTTAACAGATAATTCCGTTTTAATATCTGGTTAGTATAGGGCTTAATACGTTAATTTAAAAATTACATAATTTATATTCAAGTTTTCTCTCAATTAGTTCGCTAGTATCGGATCCTTGCTATCAAACAGACCATCCATTGTTTATTTATGCCATACTGCGTCTTACTATGTTCTAGAAAAGGCGTTCGTTGTTGACCTTTTCCATACCCAGCAAATAATGACTCAATATTGGCTAATAGTTTGGCTATCGTCGAACAAACATTAGCCCTTACCGTCCCTTAACGTACTGTCTCAAAGACCGCCACTATGCGTACATAAAAACATTAATTAAGTACGATGGACTCTCAATGGGATAGTGTGTGGTCCGTTTGTACCGACCTAATAACATAATTTCAGATGGTCACAATCTAACCGTAAGGAATCAAATTTCGAGAGCCCATCCTATTTTTGCGGCGACCACTTCAATAAATTTATCGATTTCTGGCCCACTTTATCGCAACGGATAAAAGGAAGGTTCAGGTGGTCGAAACCTCTTCTTATGTTTACCAGGCGCCAGGATCTGAGAAGAACGTGTTTATTTTTGTTTGAATTGAACAGCAAGGACCACTTACCTTTCGTTACGCTCTATTAAATTAAATCCTCAAGCCGAGGATGGCTTCCAGTAAGCAAAAGGGATGATGATTACCTTGATGAATTCGTTTGCTTTCATTTTATTGTGGATAAATTGAATGACATTGAATTTGATTTACCGTAGAAGACGCCGAACACTATCACTATCCTATATCCTTCGATATCCTTAGCTCAACTAATGACTGGAATGTTAAGTAAGTTAAGGGTTTTTTCGTATATCCACTGCGAAATTCAAGTCAGGTACTCAGTTACCTAAATTTACGCCTTTAATAACAACTTAATACTTGTTCGACTTTAATTTTATTTAAAAATCCCGGACGTGACATCAGGAATACTTAGGGACAGATTTCCGACCGATGCTTTTAAACCGACAAAGTCTGGATAAATAAAAGTCTTGGACAATATTTTTAAAAAAAATGCGAAAACCTTTTTAAGCACCCCTAGGTGGAAATGGCAGACCGCTAGGGTTACTCGTGTCCGACATTAAAATTCTTCAGAGGAACGACCGGATTTAAAGCTGCCGTTCGTGTAACGCTGCCATAAAGCTCAGTCGAAATGAAGGTTAAATTGCTGTGTGAAATTTCACACAAAAGTCGGTATATTTGCTCAGTTGTAGCGCTGCAAAGGAACTATAAAGGATGTCTCACTTAAAAGATTTATCGGGTTCAAATTGAAACATGAAAACTTAGCGTACGAATTTAAGCCGAAAGTTGGTTTATCGCCGTCGATAATTTACCGCACTTGTCAAAATAATTCAGGATAAAATATCGCCTGTTCGTTAAGCTTTGTATAGCAGTCACACTCTGTAGAAGGCAATTTTTTGCTCCTCGCACGTTTATCCTTTGGGGTGTAGTGATACGAAAGTTCCATTCGAAACCTTCGGGCAAACCAACTTCCCTAATGAACAGGAACGCTGCTCGTATGTACACGGCAAAGAAAGCATGAAAAACGGGTGGAAAACTCAATTATACGCTATTAATTGGAAATGGGGGGCTATTTTCACCAACAGTTTGTAGTTGGATTTCAATTTCGTGTGCTTATGGATTTGATACTTTCTGCTCTTGTTGGCTAGAAGATTTGCAGGATTTAGGAAATATTGCAATCCTGTTCCTATTATGAGATTGAAATGAAAAATTGATACAATTTTCAGTTTGAGTGGGGCTACTTCGCAAAACGATTGGTTTAGAAAATGATTAGAAATTACATGTACTTAAGCCCCGTTTTCACGGCGATAGTTTTTTACGATAGGACTTTCGCGAAAGTACCGCACGATAGTATGATAGTGTGACGGTCTGCTGTTTACACGGCGCGATGTACGATAGTGAAATTAGACATGTCACTTGTCTATCACGTACACACAAAATCTCGTACATACAAAATCACTTACACATAAAATCAAAATTATATATGTTTGCAATTAAAATTAAATATTTTTATGTTTTGAAATTATTTTTTTAACGTCAAATGTCAATGTCAATGTCAAGATAAAATTATCGCGGGAGCTCTATCAACTATCTCGTCAAGCATGACAGCGCGAAAGTGACTATCGAGAAGTTTACATGGTGATAGTTATGATGATAGTAGTTATCATGACAGCAATTATCGCAAAACGAGAACGTGAAAACGAGGCTTTAGTACAACGAACAATTTCGTTTCAGGACTAGTAAGCACCAACAAGGCAAAAAAAAAAAAAATGCTGTCCGTCTGTAGGCCGTCCGCCGTACGCAAAATAGTTCGAAGGCTCGTAACTCCAAAACCCTTTGAGCATTAAGCAATGGTTAGTGTAACAAAGTTGAAGCTCGGTGATTGATATATATATACACAGTGCGACAATTAAGTTTCGAGACTAGCCATGGAAAACCTCATTAGCGATTCAACAGTGGTTCAAATGCGTGTTCTAGCTCATTTTGTGGAATTAACGCTAGTGCTCGTGTTCATGGTCGAAATGTCATTATTAGTAGGAAAATCGACATCGTAACTAAACAATTTATCTGTGTTGAATCTACGAAATGAAATGAGCTAATAATTATCCAGTTAGTAGTTTAGCCAGTTGGAATGAATTTCGTGTAGACAAATCCTTTGCTGTCGAAGAATGTAATGAGCATTGTTTTGATTTTTGATGAAATTTTCAACATCGACAAAGAAGGTATTTTGGGAGAACTGTCAAAACTTTACTTACTATCAATTGGTTTAAATAAAATGGGTATTACCGGGGAGTGACACAGCTTTCAAACGACGGTCTGTACACATAGATGGTCCTACCAGTTACTCAGATTTGGTTCGAGTCTTGGAACTTATTTGTTGCACTGTGTACCTATATATTTTTTTAAATCACGATATTATATCGAAAGAACTGTTCAAGGTAGACGCATATAATTTACATGGTAGGTAGGCCTAATATACCTGTTGGATACATAGATGCAAGTACCTAGATACGAGTATGATTTCGCAACGCGCGCGATTAATACTCCCGTATCGCGTGTGCGTTGTCGCATGTCATCTCGCCTTGATCCAAAATAAAATAATAGAGAGTCATCATAAAATCATAATTTTGTTCAACTTTCTAATTTTAAACAATAAACAGAAAAGATGAACAAATAATGAGTCCTTTCCCGAACAGGGGAAGGTGCGTTCTATACAATTTCTTACCATACATCTTAACCTTCCAATTTTAAATTTAATTTAAAAGCGAAGTCTTTGAAATGGGTATCTAAAATAAATTACAAGTATAGTTTAGGCGCAAGAATCTGTCAAATTAATTTGAAAGTTAATAAACTACTACTACTACTACAGAAATAATCCTCTGAAGTATGGTCTACTCAAGTCTATTGTCAAGGATGGGTAAAAATGGAGTAAGTCTTAAGGAACAATTAAAAATTGTTTTTATTTTTTAAAGAGGGCAATGGTAAGGGTTGTGACTTCATCAGCCGGAGAATCTTCTTTTAACGCATGCACAAAATTCAAATTCAAAAAAAGATTTTTATTTAATTATTGCAATATAATAAAGTTTACAAGGCAATTCGTTTCACCTTGCATTACAGGAACAATATTCAATGGCCGATTTTCAAAAGTGTTATACAGTAAAATTAGCGAGTATGGGCGTGTTAAGAATTAAGGACATTAAGAAGGTTAAGTGTATCCACACAGGACCCGAATGCTAGGTTTCATGCTTCGTATAAACAAAATGAGCTGCGTTAATGAGTGGCTTTAGTACGTTTAGTGTCATACTGGTTGCCTGGGATGCCGGGATTTAATGGAGGTAAGCATGCGATAATGAGATGGGGCTATGTCCTGCAGATAATTGAGTAACAAAGGTGGTGGCCGGTCGATGTGAAATTATCGTTTGAGGATGTTGAACACGCTCGACTATTGTCCTTCCGGCATTGCGAATAGCTTCCAAGTTTTCGTTTCGGGCCAGGGCTCTAGCTCCTGCACTTCCGGTGTATAGAGTCGGATATTGATTGAGTATTGTGGTCGGTACGTGTTGTCCGAGAACTGTATTCGGGAACGTCCTGGCCAGCTTCAAAGCTTCGTCTCGCGAAATTTGCTGTTCGCTTTGTGAGACAGTTGCAGTTGATTGCCGTGGCCTTTGATCCTGATCGTCCTTCTTTTGTGCTTCCTGATTACCGCGGTTCTCGATTGGCTTCCGTGATACGATGGCATTGAATCCGTTCGCACCGTCGGCGGTATACTCGACAATTCGTTGTATTCCGTCGGCTTCGACAAGCGAATACTTTACGACATGGAAGTGAAGGAAAGAAGATATATGAAAAAGGAAATTTTTTATGTTTACGGGAGTAGTTTGGTGAAAGATAAAAGTTGTTTGGGGTTGATTGCGTTACCTGTCCTCGAACGGTATCACCCTCACGTTTCTCTTCCTGCTGTTTTTCATCTCCGGTCCTTACATCTTTTACCTCGTACGAAAAAGAGTATTGCGGGTGGGAGTCGTAGTCCTCTGATATTTCGAGTCCCGGTAATGTTTCCTCCGGCGCAGACGAAGCGGCTGATGATGATGATGAGGATGTTGATGCCGTATGTGCTAGACGTCGCTCGGATGACACCAATATTTCGGGCAACGTGTGTATTGTGAAGGCATTGATACAAACGACTGTTGTAAGGATGAGTCCAATGCATAGCTGTGTAAAAAGTGACAAGATGAAAATTTTTGATGAATGTTAAAGTGGCAACTTGGAAAAAATATCTTCTACGGGGTTGAAGGGAACATAGCGAGTATAAGATTCCTTTTTCGACTTCTGTCCTTGTATCGGGGATAGAGATATCTTGGCGATACCCTTCTTTCAGCATTCGTACACATTAATTCAATAATTGGGTTCAAATGCCACTATTGACATGGTCCTATGCTTTCCCTTAAATCCATTCCAATTCCAATTTCATAAATCCGAATGTCTCTGACTCTTGAGTACATGATAGGTGCATTTTGTCCGACTCTATGCAGATGGAAGTAGTCTTCCTACTGATTTATCTAACCCAACTAACTTAATCTTGATGAAGAGGAGGATTCGCGCTTAGTTTTTTTTTTATGGTGTTTGCCACGAAATAACTAGTGCTACAGTTCGACTTTGACCGCGTACCGCACTATGACCCAAAAATGGTATTGTTGTTTTAATTAGCACCGCTGTATCACCCTGACTCAAAGCACTCTCCGGACTTTAACCCAAAAAATAATAAACTTAGGCTTAAACTCCTGTCAGATTTCTTTTAAACTTTAAGAAACACCTTCTGAAGGCACATTAGAACGCAATCTCCACCTTTAAAAGATTGATATATTGGATTATGCCATATCCGATCTATATGTATCTAGAATGTTTCAGATTCCTAGCTTAAGTCGTTCCGGAGATGTAAAAAACTTAAATTTTTAAATTTCTAAACTGATACCTTTTGGAGGTTCTTGGGTTGGTTTTTGGAGTCTACTAGTTACAAAACGCGAAAGCAAAAATTTTTAAGGTAGGTCAGTTTCCCTGGTCCTCTCCTCTTAATACGTCCCTTTCGCGACCCATGAATCTCCAATACTATTTATTACCTTTTAAAAAAATGTTAAAGAAAAAGTTTCCTTTTTCCTAATGTGAGCACTTAGCGATCAAAAATTAAAAATATTCGCTTAATGTCTCTCAATTGTATTAAATAGCTAAAAATACACAGCCACACTAAATATGATGTTTAAAAATTTCTAAAATTTTTATGAAAGGGGTATTGAAACAACGGTCTTAATTACTGGGTACTGATTTTTGAGCCACTTTTAAATTTCACCGCCACTTCTACATTTCATTAAGTTCTAACATTCTAGTTTAAGTTCCTTAAGTTAGTATTAAACTCTGCGCCATATAGTCAAATATTTGATTGAAAAATTTTGACGAAAAGATCAGTCAAATTTTTTCGGTCAAATTAGAGTTTGTGCAAAGAAAATAACATTAATACACTATAGTTCTGCACTTGTCAGCGAGCATAGTCAAATTTTTGATAGCATAGGATACAGTGTAATACTAGCTTCAGATATTAACACTTATTTCCTCCTCTTCTAGACATTTGTTCGCCTTCAAGAATATCCGTTTCTTACGATCAAGCTTATGTCATTTTTAATATGTATTTTTTTAAGCTCTATTCATTATTTGCCGTCAACACTTTATAATATAATTGATCTATTTTTGTTAAAACAACAATGAAAAGTTATAAAGCCTTTTACAATCATTCCAATAGTATATTACTAATAAAAAATGTTATTCTAATAGAACCTTTTGTGAACGTGCAATTTCATAACGAATACTCATTTATTATGAATAGGGGCTCTTAAACAGCAGAAGTTATCCATGTAATCGTTTCGACAATTTTTTATTTTTAGCTTGACTCTCTAATAAAGTTTTGAAAAATCAAAACGTTTTCGTAGATGCCATCCTTCAGAAGTCGTTATTTGAAAACAACATAAAGACGAACAGTTTCTAAGCCCTTAAGTTACTTTGGATTGGAGTTGCTTGCCATTCCCGAATCTACTGCCACATGGACAACAAACTATTTGAACTATAGCACATGTCATTATGTAGGCATAAAGTTTCAACTATTTACCATAATCAATTACAGCGTTTTCCCCATATTCATCTCTCACGCTCGAAAATTTCAACCCAAATCAAATTTTTTACTAAAAGCAGCTTTCTTGGCAAGGCAATGTATTTCTTTTCATCTTTTCTTATTGGCACTAAGCCATAAACAGGGTAGTATTCGCTCGGTTCTAAGCTACCCTAAAGTTGTGAATGTGTAAGTTTATTTTGCCCACATTTGGAACGATTTAGGAGGTTACAAGAAATAATCCTTGAAATCAAGGATCTTGGAGTATCTCTAATATCAATTCCCAGAACAAACAGAAGAATCAATCAATAACTAGTGGCTCTTATGATATAATAAAACTACATATTTCGAATTCTTAAACAAATTATTAACTTCACTTCATCAGGAACAATTTCAAGAAACCCCTCTTCTAATTGCGGTGACACTATTTGTCCGAAGGCTTTATCTAAACGAGCCCCAAGTCAACGCAGAGAGGTCACGTAACAATAGAACTAAAGATTGCTGGTTGGTATCCATTCAACCCTTAAATTTATAGGATAGATGGAGTCAGATGCACACAGAAAATTGCTTTCGAGTATTCCAGCATTATCGTATCGAAATTCCGATATTCCATCGATGAAACTTTTCAGCAATCGAGAACAAGAGAACCAAACTTTTCAAACGAATCTCGTACATATTTTAGTTGAGAAGGCGGTGGGGTCACCAGGAATGGGTAGAACTTTACAACGAGTTGAAAATTTATCTAGCAGAAAGTAGAGGGTTTCACTTAAAATGCATTAAAGTTTAAAAGTGGTTCGAAATGGGTCGCAATCCAATCGAGGGGCTGCTTTTTAAATCACAGTTTATTCTATTGATTACTTACCTTCAACATGTTAACTATGTGGTTGAACGGACTGATTAAGAACAAGTAATGTAGAAGATGTAGTTGATGAATTTTTTTTATTATCGCGTCTTCACGTCGTACGTTAGGCGATGTACGTTGATGAGTTCTGGTTTGATTGGATTCTCGACACAACTAATTCATAGTTACCGCCTTTCTTAACTATTTATAGTGTCTTCGAGACGGTCTCTTCCACTTCACTTTAGCATGGTAGTACAGTCACTCCTCGTTTCCATTTCAGTACACAAAATAAAAGAGTACAGGGTGGGTACATTACACTGTGCACTCGACGACAACACAAGATACATAACCAGTGCAATTACTAGGTGAACTACTTTAAGGTGTGCAGCCTCTATCCCAGGGGGTATCATGTATCGTTGTTATGCTGAAGACGGCATTATGCAATGTCGAGAGATGCATGCCTTACTTCGCACAGATCGCATAGGGTTAATTCGATTGACTAAATGTACTTCCCCCCTGATGATCGATGGCAGTTGATGATGATGAACACAACGCCTCATTATGTCCGCAAAATCAATTTATTTTCCTATGGATTCCCATTAAGAAGTTCCCGAATGGATTCATAACGCGTATGTAACCAGTTAATTAGCACGTATTATAATTCCGATAAGAGTTACCCAATGACATATTAATTAGCATCGATTTTCTAGTTCATCATACCGTAGAAAACGTTGCTCCTTTTTGTTTCATAAATCGCTGGGTAATTAATTACAAAGGCAGGTAACCACCACCACCCTCCATATCCAGGTGAAATTGATATTCGACAGAAAGCATAATGATGGAAATTTCTCTTTTATCGATTGACTGATTGGATTTAGTTGGGCTTCTTTGCCATGTGATCGATACTACCGTACCTTACAAGTACTTTACGAAATGATGTAATCAAAATCATGTGCTGCTCTGGGTGATAAGAACTGCTTAATCTTAATTTGGGGTTTGTTTGCCAGATGGTTTAAGACTTTATCTATAGGCATCAATTTCACATAGATTTCGGTAAGCCTGTCAACAGATTGGACGAAACTCAATTATTCTTCAAGTGAGGGCTGCTGGGGTTTATGAATATTTTGGGTATCTATAGTAGATTTAGGGAAATGTACTTTAAGATATGCACAGAATCAATTTCATGATATATTTTGAAATATTTTTTAAGCATGTGTTGTATGTTTTGCAGTAAATTTTTTAAAAACATTGAAAGGTAGGTTCTTAAAAATTTATATGGTATACCAAAAAGCGGTGATGAATATCTATCAAATAAGCCTAAAAATGTAAACTGTTCGGTTGTGTATTGTGAAAGATTTCAGTATTTAAATCCATCCCGGGAACAAAGTTTTCTATGTTCGGTATTGGGCGTAACGGTTCAGTTGATCTTTTCAGAACCTTCTTTTCACTTCACCTACACTGAACGAATCAATTTGTTCTTTTGGCTCTGAGTTGTCCTGTGCTCTATTACACAAGGCGAAAATAATTTACATTCACGAATGAAACAAACAAATAATTAAGTTTCTATCTTCATTGTATTTGAAAGAGGACTTCTTGTAAGTTCAGTTTCTGTTCGGAGTACTATTCAACAGGTAACCTAATAAAATATTCCAAATATTTATCGAACATCGACAAAATTGATTTTCAGACGCGAGCCACTATGCAAAAAAAAATGTATTTCTCGTTTGAATTAGAACATGTCAATTCTTGAGTGAATTTCCTTTCACACCGAAAAATAATAAAACAAAAAATTTTTAAACGATTATTTTATAAACCCGTGGAAATGAACACGAACTCGAAAAAACCTAAGAGATATGGCGGAATTCGTGAATAATTTTTTAACGCTTAACAATCCCTGCGATATAGGCTTTGGTTTTTAGGGCAGAAGTCCGGAAAGCATTTAATACCGAAATATGGCGCAGTTTACTATGCGACTAGCAATCAAAATAAATCCTTCCCGAAGACTGGCAGAAACTCTACATTTTTATTTTCAAAGTCCGGCAGTGGTTGAAGTTAAAACACCAGACACAATTTTAGGTTGTAGTCTGGGGCGGTTAGAGGTTGGTTCCATTAAAAAGGGAAAATTTATTTTGTGAATAGAATAGCTACTTGTAAGATGCTACTACCAAAATTCATTGATGGTTCTTCAACCAAAAATGAAAATAAATAATAAAGTATAATAAAGTCAGTCCTCTTTTGTATTCCTGACTTTTCCTTTGTGGATGGATATTGGAAAAAAAACCTGACATCGATTTAGAGGAGATTACATATATATCGGATTTAAGAGTTGTATTTGTGATATGGTACACCTTACTTATCCTTGGAGGTATCGAAAAATACTGAAATTCGTCTTTAGGTGATTATATAAAAGTTGGTGGAAATCTAACTAAACTATTTAGGCTTAAAGGTTAATAATCTCAGAACGAATAAATATAAAATTTCAGCGAATATACGACTTTTTCTAGTTCGATGAAAATTTTTCGTTACTAGAATAATGAAGAAATTAATACCATCGCTTTGAAATACTATACACTGATGCTATAATTTGCCGTACTACAAGAACAAAATTCTGTAAATTATCCGCGTAATATATTACGGTGAGCAAACACTCTAGCTTAATCTTAGCGCCAGATAGAATATCAGGTTACAATTGATACAATCACCTTGCGTTGCAGTCTAAAAAGCACACGGTCTAATTATGGAAATTATTAGCATAAATCTGTTCATATATTCATTAAAGAAGAAAACTGAAACGTAATTGCATTTTAAATTCGATACTTTTTGTGCGGTAGTAGATGTCAGGTAATTTCCGTAAGCTATACAATAATTATTATAATTTTTTAATATGTGTACGTAAATTAATATTAGTAATGTGAATAATTGAGGTTCGATGCATTTTCTTAGAAGTGTTCTTTTAGAGCACAGTTCAATCGTGAAAGAACCAAAGATAAAAAAAGGGTGAGGTACTCAGTTCATAGAGCAGTTCACTCGTCAACGACTAAAAGATCATAAAAGGGTGTGTTACTTCTCTCACTCATTTCATAGAAGTGTTCTTTTATAGCAGTTCACTCATGAGCGAACAAAAGTTAAAAAAAATTAACGAACGAACCAAAGTTAAAAGAAAGAAGTATTCTTATAGAGCAGTTCACTCGTGAACGAAGCAAAGTTCAAAGTTCTTATAGAACGAACGAATCGTGAACGTGAACGAATCATCTCTACTTAGAAGCATTATCAGGATGAACAAAATACGGTGGTTCGAACCAAAAAGGCTTTCAGAATTATCTCACTTTTCCGAAGAATTTAGTCAATAGAACGAACTTTCAGTGTTGTTATACAGTAGACCAAAAACATTTAGCAAAAAGTCGCTTACTTTCTTTCACGAATGTTTTTGATGCATTTTGGTAATATGCTGTTCAGACTGTATCTCCAAAGACGACTAAATATTCCAAGATAAAGATAAGTATTGAAACTGTGTGAAAGTGTGAAAGTGAAAGTGTGTTCTTGATTCACTGGAACCTTCTTAACCTGTGTTTTCTTGATTCACTGAAACATTGTTAACCTCACAGTTAAAAGTTTTAAATTAATCTCACTTATCTCTAATATTATTGATTTGACCCAACAAATTATCGAACACTGCTCTATGATTTAACCATAATTCAATTTGTTGGTATCATCACTCAACTACACGAAAAAGAAGAAAATTCCAACCAAGAAAAGGAACCGGAGTGTCTCTACGTATACACGCAACGAGCGAATCATTCTTCTCAAGATTTCCCAAGTGTCCAGGAAAAGTAATCCGAGTATAATAAAGCAAAAGAACGAAAATAATGAAAAAAAATCATTGAAAATAATATTCTATCTTCCCATTTAGCCGTTTATTCCCTAACCAAATTGAGATCTTGAAGAACTGAAGATGGCAAGAAAATCCCTATTCCTTACGATTCCTTACGACTTCTTAATACACCCAACAGTAGTACATAACTATGTCAGCTACAAATGAGCACACTTCGGGGAGAATTATATTTTGATATGGTAGTATCAGACTTCTGGTAAAATATTGAGGTCTTTCTAAATAATTCAGGATATACCGACATCGTTTATTGTAGTCAGCTCCATCTTACTTACATTCGGTGTTTGGATATGGTG
Organism: Beris chalybata; assembly: GCA_949128065.1. Taxonomy (NCBI): domain Eukaryota; kingdom Metazoa; phylum Arthropoda; class Insecta; order Diptera; family Stratiomyidae; genus Beris; species Beris chalybata. Next base: position 15,275,035 of record OX421896.1, on the reverse strand, counting down.
GCAATTGTCGTTTACGAAATTGCTCTTAAGCACACATTTACATGACTCGAATCATACAATATAAAAAAGGATACAACACAAAACGTGACTGACTAACAGAGAAAAAAAATCATTTCTTTCCGTTTCAGGATACAACCCTAAGAAAAATATCAGTGAAGGAAAAAAATAAATAAATAGAATCATTATCAAAACTGGCCTGTATTGTTTTGATATCGTTTTGACTTCGGGTTTTTGATTTTCCACTTTATCGATTTGATTATTTTCTTTTTGATTAGTTCGCTTTATTCGAAAAGGATATCGAATATTTAAGCGGGTCGGTAATTTCTGTTTCTATTGAATTAAACAATTTTTCTTTTGTTTTTCTTTAGTTTACATCCTCCTCGAAACCCATGTCCATCACATCCAGGCTTTTTTATTATACGGGTTTTATTTTCGATTCTGTTTTTTCGGCCTTATTGAATCCTTAAATTTTCCGAACAACGAAAGACAACGCATTGAATTAATCCATGGGAACTGTGGTATGTCATCCTTTGGGTCCTGGCGAGCTGACGTCGCAATGTCATCACTGTATGTCCAATTGCTTGCCGAGAGTTGTGATGAGATCAAGAGGTTTGTATGCGATTTTCATTCGGGAAAATTTCTAGAATTTTTCCTTTTGCAAATGCTTTGGATTTTTTTTCCGGGCTTAGCTTTATATTAAACTTTTTTTATAGATGGATACGAGCTTGCTTCTTCGGGAATGTCAGCTAGTAATAGCGCATATGTTCTGGCGGTAAATTAATTGTTCTTGTGCTTGTCATTTTCGAATTTTTTATTAAAAAAAAGTTGGTTTGTGTTGAGGTTTTCAGAAATTTAATTGTGTTCTTTAATTTCAGCTGAAACAGCCGCGAATTGAGGTGACGGAGAGTTATTTGGATACACAAATTGTGAAAGGTACGTCTGAGTTCAGTTGATTAATTGCTTTGTATTGGACACTTCAATTCAACTGCTAAACACACTATTTTCTAATTTGTTTTCAATCATAATTTAGGTTAGATTTTGAAGATAGTGAAATTTTAACTCTAGTAGGTCATCTCTTCATGTTATTACCATCTACGAAATCACAATTCATTTATCGTGCTGCACTCATACGGTCTCCCTGCGCATGGTCAATTCGGTACCAATGTAAATCTGTCCCCTTTGTTACTACTCTACTATTTATACTGCATGTAGTGCAGCGCAAAATATGAAATCATTAGACGTATGGAATGTTCGAACTCCTACATGCTCAAATGCTCAAGACATCATTTTTTCCGACTTTCTTGGCTTTTTGAGCATTTTTCATCCACAGGAGAGGAAAACTATCTTTTGCGTCAAATGCCTTTTCTTATGTTTTTTTGTAGGTAAATACAAAAGGGGCGCTTAGACTAAAAAATTCCGTTCTGATACTTTAAGATTAGGTTAGGTTTGGTTGAAAAGGGTGAACTGAAGTATTCTATCAGGCGCGCGTAGTCTAAAAGTTCATTGTGATGACTTTAAGATTAGGTTGAAGGATGGACAGAAGTATTGTACTACAATCCATCACGAGAGCTCACTGCGGATTCATTGCGTTTTCCTCGTATAAAACTGGGCTCTAGACTATTGTTTCCAAATATTGCTCTTCCTTATGAAGCCATGGATATTCCTAGTTTTTCTCCATGTCTCCCAAAGGGACAGTGTCCTGTTCAACCTTTAAGATTAAAGGCTTGTAACTTCTAACAAATTTTCTGCACTATGGTATAAGCCTTTTTCGAGGTAGGTGCATTTTTTCAGCTGATGACCTACGTAAATCGCAAATTATTTTACACAATAGAAATAGTCGATAGGTTGTAATCCTGTTTTGTCTAACAAGGCTTATTGCTGAAATAATAAAGTGCAAGAGATTTGAAATTTGAATACCTTCCATTGCGCAAATTGAATGTAATTCTCGCGAAAAAGTAAATAATCCCTTCGTTGTAGCAAAATGAAAATTTTAAACATAATTTTCACTGCGTAAAACTAAGACAATTCTAATACAGAAGTTCGCATATATGTTTCCACTCCGACCAACTTCTTATAGTCCTTATAGTGCTCCTTATCCAGACTTTGAAAACTGAACGTCTCTTAGCTTCTTCAAATCCAATAGCTTACAAACCACATCAATTTCGCACCTGAATTACGAAGTGGGAAATGCTAATTTGAAATTAATTCGTCGAAACGCAAAAGTCGCTTTGTGATCGATCCAGTTATGTCGATTGGAATCCCATTTATCTCGAAATCTTATTGTTCTTTCTTGGAGAGACATTTACAAGGATTCGGTAGGACTCGCCAATTTATGATAAAAGTATTTGCTTGTGATCGATTATCGAAGACGTTGTGACGAACTATCTATAGGTAGATTAATTCATCACGATAAGCACTCAAGATTTCCGTCCATTACGATGCTATTAATTTCGATTGCTCCATCAAGAAACTGCGATTCATTTAAATTGCTTTGAAGCAAACGTATCCCTAAAAAAGGGCGGAGAATTTAATTGCGGCAAGGGGACAACATTAATTTTTCGCGAAAATCTGTCCAGTTTCATCGAAATTTCAACGGAACAGGTAGGACAGCGGAAACGGCTTGAATTAACTCTTCATGTTATAAGGGAAGGGAAAAGGTACAAAGCCATGAATTAGTTGATGACTTCCTGTTCTTTTTAGGGATGAAAAACTTTTCAAAGAATTTTTCATGTTGAAATGGTGACGGAATTAATAGCCCTATTATCCCCAGGAGTGTTGAACTATTTAATAACTTTTTTGTTGTCTTTCGAGCTGAAGCGTGACGACAACTTTAACAATTTTCCATGTTCGCACTTAAGTCGATATTCTGTTTTCGAGTCGCTTAAGTACCATCGACATCATCATTGCCGTCGTTATCCTTTTTAATTTCAGATTAAGTCTCTTGGAAAAATATGAAAAAGTCAGTTTTTTTATATGTTTTTTCAGGTTTAGTGCGGGACAATAAAATCGACTTTCGTCCTGAATTGCTGCACGATATGTTCATGGAGGTGGTTGTGTTTTGCGAAAGTTTTCTCACTCCACAGCTTTTATGTCCATTATTTTCGATGCGGTTTTGTCCGATGTGCACCATCGCCATAAATGTTTCAGTTCAGTTTACGACCACTTTTATCATAGTTCATGGTTGCGGACGAATCGTCGATAAAGTTGAAATGGTTGATTGAAAATTTTCAAAAAGGATTGTTTACGGATACTAATGACACTTATAATGGGCCATTTGATGTAACTGCCCTTCCATGTTTTTGTGTAATTAAAAATTTCTCTTTTTAAGTTTAAAACTATATTATCGTTCATTTGTAAATGGAATGGGGATACCTTTTGGCCCCCGATAGTTTGGTCAATAGTTCCAGGCGGTTTGAATTGAAATCAAGAGGTGGGTTAATGCATTAAAATTGCAAATAAAACTGAAGAGTGCACACATTTTATGTGGTAGTATGAAAACTGAAAAATTTTGGTTTGAAGTGAAAAATATTTACGATACTATAACGAAGCTTAAATTTTCATTTTATTTCTGTAACTGTTATTGGCATATCAAAAAAATATAATTGTTATATTCAAATGAAGCGGTTATTTTCTCATCATACTACTGGATAATTTCAACAAGAATCGGCCACCGATGTGATTGCACTATCGCCGATTCTATTGAAACTTGGTGTACTAAAGGAACTAGTGAAAAAAAATAGATTTAATATTTTAAATTCTATGTCAACATTTTATATTATTATTTTTTAATGATGAATGTATTGATCGATTTAAAATTAAAGAAAAAATTAGCCCTACAATTATGTATTTAGAAAGAAAAAACAAAATGTCCGACTGTCCGTTATAGACGCCGTACACAAAAGCGTTTGAAGACTCTTATCTATTGTACCAATTTTTAATTTCAGTAAACTACTTTCGACTACAACTTTCAACTACTTCCGATTACAACTTATCTATCAAAATTCACAGACCAAATTTCATCTTATTGCCGTAATTGGCTCGTGAGATATTGTTATTCAATAAATTCAAATCAAAATAATAAAATAATAATGTATTTTTGAAGGCTTCAGCCTAATGTCTAATTTTTCGATATATTCAAGCATCAAGAGGTTGGAGGGAGCAAAGAAGTTTTACACTTATTCACGAGCTTTGACATATCTTTTAGGCTTTGCACATAATCGACTAAAAATCAAATTTTACCTTTTTTTGTTATTCAACCAACTAGGGGTGGTAATAACGTTCTCTAGCTTTTCACGAATTCCGACAAATCTCTTGGGTCTAATGAGATAAAAACTCCATTTCATATCATAGTATCCTAAAAACTAATTTCAGGTTTTTGCAATATTTGTACAGATTTTTCCATATCTTATAGTCCGGCTAGGAATCGATTTTTTTTTACTGACTTGCTACATACGAGTAAAAGCCTAAAAAAGGGATTCAGAATTTTATTGGTGTTTAAATCCTAAGGCGCTATGTCGATATTTCACTTCATATGTTTTTATTGAAATTGAAAACTAAAAAATTAAGTAACCTGCCATTAGTCTGCAATATTCCGTAGTATAAATTATGTTACTTGTTCGTGTAGTACTCGTTTAACCAAAATGTCTTTTCTCATTTTGTAAAAGCAAAACTAAAAGTGGATTTAAACTCACTAACCACCTGTTCTCCACATTGAGTTTAGAAATAATTAAAAAAGTAGCAGCATGTTCTACCTAAGGCTACTTCTTACCCTTGAAAAGTCGGAGCAATTTTCACTTTTGCAAATATCCTGAACAAGTTTCAGTCCAATTTAACTAATGGTCAAATTTTCTAGTTTTTCCAGAAGTTCACAAGTGCTCTGAATGCTTTCGAGTAACTTTCGTGGCTGGGCGTAGATTACGTACCGAATTATGATCTCATTGTTTAAGATGATTTAGTAACGCTTTTATGATTTCTCAAAAGAGGGCGCACAAGGTAGGACTAAAATCGCTAGCCACGTGCTCTTTTAAGCTCAAAGGTAAAAGGGCTTTGTGTCAGTATTGCTTAGTGATTTCACGCCATAGGGATTACACAGTGACGGAGGGCTGATTATGCTACGTACATTTTAATGGCATCATAAATTTGTCAAGTAACGTTTCTCTGAATTCCGGTGTTCTAATGAGATAATGACACCTTTTCCTCCTTGCAAGTACATAATTACTTGGCAGTAGCGTGTATCTCTCGGTACATGAAATTGCCATGCTTTATCGATTTTCGGGGCGAATATTATTGTCCGTGCTCTCAGAGCATTTCCTCTATTTTCCCCCAAGACTTGAAAGCGTTTTTCTGGTTTACTTCTGTGCCGACCTCGAAGAGATGTATAAAGTACATCATGAGTGGCTATTTTGACCTAAGGGTGGTATTCTGCATAATGTGGGTGAAGAACGTGTGGGTTCTGTAGTTGTGTTTAATTGGATCTCGCATAGTCTGCAAATAGGGCGGTAAATGTAGTCAAGGTCGTTCCGGAGTAGTTGTGTCACGGGGCAAATAATTGATGTAATTTTATTGGCAAATTTCCCAGCTTCTTAAGGAAAGTATCCGAGAAAAGTCTTTGGCTTGTTTATTTCTGCTGTATTTATACTGTAATTTAATATCAGGACGCTATTCGGGTTCATTCTGCATACCCTCCTTATTTCGAATATGTTTGCCGAAATCATAGTCTGACCCAGTTTCCACATGCTCTACATTTGAAAGCCGAAACAATTATTGCTAAGTTAGTCATGCAATTAATATTAATTCATTGGTTTGGGCATTAGTACGACTAATTTAAATGTAGCCCGGGTTCACTTGCGTTGGTTGTTATTTGGATTTGCAGGTATTTTGGATTTGGCTCGAATTGCAGAAAATTGATCAACTCTTAATGATATAGAGATTTGAATGAGGTTTTATACAGGAAGCTGAAACGAAATTATCATAATTTTGCATTTTTGTACAACTTATCAAGTTTGAAATTTAATGAATTTAATAATATCGAAACTTGTTCGTATGGAAGAGAAAGACCGACATTAGCATATAAAATAAAAATCCAACAAATAAATGAACCAGTGAACCATTCTTCATTTCTTCTCTCCTTTACATTTGTTACACTTTCAAGATTGAATTTGTACTTTACATTTTTCTTCAATTATTTTTTGAACGTGTTAAGAAAATTATGTCTCAATGTTACTACCCCTCTTTATTAAAAAAACTATTCAATATCTTATCAGACCTAATACATATGTCGCAAATCGAAAAGGTACAAAAAAAATAACTTTTATAAGATTGTTAAATCCAATAGCACTGAAAGCGAACTTTATGTTTCATTAGACCAAGATTATTTTTCGGAATCAAATAAAATCTTAAGCAACCCTCTTACACCCCTTGAGGAATGAATTTCGATGTATGATTAAATTGTTTTTTAGCGATCATATTTATAACCGCTTAAAATGCAAATTCGATATATCATTAAGCCCAAGACATTTACTTACACTGTATTTTAATCTCCTCATATAAAAATCGATTTTAAAATTTTTAGTTCTCTTCAAACTTATTTATATATAGCTTTTAAGTTTCAACATTCTAGTTTTAGTCGTTCCTGTTTATTATAAAAAATTTTGTTTGAAGCTTCCTCGACTTGTATGTTAAGGTGTGTATCTAGAAATTTCAGATCGGCTACAAACTTTCTCTATTATAGTTTTGATTTTATTATCCTAGTAGTGAAATCTATCACAGTTTACGATATATTAAAAATATTCGTTTCTATCATACACACCTTTTATAATTGAACGGATTCTATAAGTAAACTACAGGCACACGTAATAAACTTCAGGTTTATTTTGAACAATGAACTCATCGAATGGAAAATTGCAGTGCCGATAACTTAAATAAACGATGCAAAGTTTAATTAATCCCTTGTGCGACCCCATCGTTTTTGGCAAAAACTCAATTAGATCGCCAGTCTTTAAATTTTATTTGGATTGAAATGTTCGTTGTATGCCGCGTATGATAATAAACGAAGTGGGATGAATCTGACGATATGATTTTGCGCTTTTGCAGCCACCAAATAAATAAATACCTACTGCGGGTGATTATTTTTCATTGTGTTAAGCCTTTTGTTTATTTGATCAAATTTACGTTGACCGCGAAATTCAAATTTGCCAGCAATAAATTATGGCACGTTTAATAATAAAGTTCGGTTTACTCTAGCTGCAGGAAAATGTTGTTTCAAGCTCTGTATGTGGTATATGGTAAATGACTTCCTTATGAAAATATAGTATAAATACGTACGTTATAAAGATTTACACAGCTTCGGGAGGGCTTCTATTTTTACATTTAATCATCATCATGTTATAAAGTAGATGAAATTTCAATGAATAAACCCTAACAATAAAGCGCTATTCTCATAGTACACAATTTGGATATTTTACTATGAAATCAAAAAAAAATCCAATTTTGGTATATGCATGAATATTTAATTTAATTTCTAGAAGCAAAATATGGCATCACATAAGTTAAAAACCCCATTAGCGAAAATGTCCTTTCAAATACCGGAAAATTCGTTTCACAACAATTTATGTTACAACTTTTCTATTCGGTTTTGTACAATTTATGCACATACGAGTATATCACCGACATTTTCACCTAACTTTCAGGTGGAGAGAGACGATTCCGACCTATAACCTGGTTCATTTCCACTTCTGAATTTCAAATTAACCGAACTAAAGCCAACTCTGTAAAGGACAGAAAAAGCTCCGAGAAGTACAAACCTCAATTGTGTATTTGGTACCATAGCACCATAGTTAGTACTACAAAAATTCTTTTTTTAGTGGTTATGAAGTTGGAATTGTGCTTGGTCAACTATTCTACACTGGCCTAAAGAATTTTTCGTACATATCACGATACCTATGTAGCTGTAGACCAAAACTGGTACAGGTCTTAATCTCAGGTATTTGCTGAAATAGCAATGTTCGAAAAGAAAAATGCAAAATAATGAAAGAGAGGGGAGGGGAGACTCATGGTATGTTCTCTACTGCCACAATAAATGCATGAATTTTGTAATTCATACTCATACTCCCAGAAAATCGAAAAGAAACATGGGTTATTTCGAGACAAGGAGGTGTTCTAGAAAATTAGTTTCGTTACTATACAAATAAAAAGCCCATGAGAAAACGTATGTAATCCATCAAAATTCGAAGTTGAATATGAAGAAATCCTGAAATTAGTTTAGGCGTTTTCACCAAGCTTTTAGCTTTTAGTAACAACCAATTTGATATCTTATCAGACCTAAGATAAATGACGAAATTCATGAAAATTTATGCAACTACTTTACATATTCTTTGGGGTTGAATATTAGTAAATTCTAACGTCGGTTAATTAAGATTAAGTTCATGTTCTTGTAGAGCGCATTGATTTTTTCAGGACCTCAAAACAAACGAGTTCCTGAAAGTCGCATTCTGTTTAAGTCATTGTCCGACTTAAATGACTAAAATTCACTGGACTATTTAGAAAATCGGTCAAATAGGAAAATGGATGTTTTTCGATAATTGAACAACTTCTTTAAAATAATTAATAATCTATCTTAAAAAAAATTTAATAAAAAAGAGTAAATTATAAAATGTCACGGAGATAATTTCTATTAAACTCGTGTTAGTGAATCAAAGGTGATGAAGGACATAAAATTATAAATTTAAAATTTCGCTCTAATTTCGATTAATATTGCCGCCTACTGCTTTAAATGTGTCAGTAATTTCGCATATGACTATTTTTGAAAATCACATTATACATTTTACACAGTATCTAATCCTTTATTGATGTCATACTGAACTCATTTATCGTTTGATAAATCTCAATGACTAGTCGTTACATCTAGAATGATTTAAAGTGCACCCTCTATACCATGGCGATGGAGATGGCGATGGAGATGGCGATGGCGATGGCGTTTGTGTTCTTTTGATGGGTGCTAGCTCCCAATAAACAATTCACATAAATTAGTCTCAAGACAAAATCTGATATGAGTTTAAATTTACTGGTATTACATGAGATTATTGCATGATAATATCCGGAAAAATATTGAAATAGATGTAGGAGAAGAACTTTAGAAACTTTACTATTTTTCTGCTATCACTATGTATTGTCTTTTAGTCAGAAACATACACAAACAAGTAAAATTTAGGGTAGGAATTTTTTATATTTTAATACTCTATTGTAATGTAATAAAAAAACGTGATATAGTAAGTATCCTTTCCTGGCGATGCGGAACTGTTTGCTTAAGATTGCACTTAGAGTAAAGCCACTTTCAGATTGTCAATTATTGAAAATTTGATAAATTTGGATTATAATTTATTCAGTGCTTATACAACATGTATTTTTTTATCACACCGAAGAGGTACTCGTATGTTAAAATTCGTAAAAACATGTGGAACCGCTTTACACTTCCATCGGTTTTAAATATCAAAAAAACCGTAAAATACGCTTGTAGGCGATTATATAATAAGTTCGTCGAAGTAGAACCAATATTTTATCTCATCAAACCTAAGAAATATATCCAAAACGTTTTACACCTCCTTGGGATTGAATATCCAAAAATTAAAAAAACCAACTCTTAGGCGAGTATATCGGAAGTGAAGATCACTTCGTTATCTGATGAGATCTAAGTAATGTACTCGAATTTGGGAAAACGTATTCAACCCCTTTACACCCTCTGGGGGTTTTCAGGCGGTATATAGAAACGTAAACGAAATAAGAGGAAATTTCTAATTCCAATGAAACCTAAAAAATGTGTTGAAAATCGTGAAAACATATGCAACTTCTTTACGTCCACTTGAGGTCAAATATCCAAAAATTGTGAAATTTGTTTTTAGTCTCAAGAAGTTCAAGAATTAGTTTGATGTCTTATCATTCTTATCATTCTTATCATTTATTCATTCTTATTATTTATTCATAAAAACGTATACAAATCCTTGTATACGCTCTTATGGGTTGAATTAAGAAAAATTCAGAACATATATTTTAGGCGATTGTATAAAAAGCTCGTGGAATTAAAAATTTATTACATATTTAATCAGACCTGAGTGATAAGGCTGTTTCCTTGAAAATATATAAAACTTACTTTACACTTTTACTTAGGCGTAGAATCTCAAAAAATAAAATAGAAATATACTGAAAATGCTTTAAAGACATTTATTGACAGATTGCAAAGTAAACAAATCAATTCAATATTTCAAAAGACCTAAAAGATATGACAAAATTCGTAAAAATTATACACACAATTTTCATTGTCGATTTTTTCGCTATCGCTATGAAGCAAGAAGGTTTCAAAATAGTAATTATTATTTTAATAAATTCTATAGAATTCGGGGAATATTTTTCTTCAGCTTAAAAATTAAACTTATATCAGTATTTACATTAAGTCGTACTATTTACTATGTTTCGAGCTAGAGGCTTACCGGGATTTTAAGCAAAATCCCAACTCCTTCCGATTTCATTTACTACTCGATCGTTGAGAATCATTTTACAAACACATTTTCTAGAAGTACTAAAGTAGAACTGACCATGGCCTCGTTCTTATAGTAGAAAAATTAATCACGTGTACGAGCTTCGTAGCCCTTTTTTACTGCATGTGGGAAGTTGAGACATTTTTAACATATTCGGGCTTAAAGGTGGAATTTCGCTTTTCTTATTTGATATTTGGACAGTTGTAGCAAGAATCAATAAATCCAAATGTATTCGATGATTTTGTTTATGGTTCCAACAATTGTTTTCATTAATACGATAAACTTTATTTAATGAAAGGATTAATCTCGTGAAATGTATCTGGAATAAATGCAGTAGCTTTATGCATAACATCGAACAAGATATTTTCAAAAGGCCCTATCTTGTGTGATTTGAATTTCTTACAAAAGCAACTACTACGAGTTGAATATTATCAAAATTTAGAAATTGTAATTATCGGCACCGACAATTACTCTACAGGACCTACCGAAATTCTTTCTTAGTCATCAGACGTTCTTCCTATACTCAATATAGATTCGTTTTACATAAAATTATATCGCGGAAAAAAAGTGAAAAATCCATTACCTCATCTCAGCTGGACGAAAAGTTACGATACTTCGGAAAGCTCGTGTTATTTTTCATCAACAACAAACACCTGTTAGATTTTCACCTTATTAAAGTTCTTGCTGCGAAAATTATCTTAAGGATTACTAGTGTATAAATGTGGAAATTCTTAGTCTACCCTGCTGTGAAACCTTGAAGCGAAAGTTTGCATGTCGCGCCATTGTTGTCGTATTTTCTATAAAATGGATTTTTTTTCACTATATGATACCCTCTGCACAACAATATGAAAAACTTTTTAAAAATTAAGGTAAACTTTAGTCTAAAGTCGCCGTAAAACTGACATCACACCAGCCAAGATGCTGTGTATTTCTGGTACCACAAAGATGAGGTATACCTGCGCCGGAAAATTCTCATGTTTCGGCGCAGTCGGTAGAGCTTTTCCCGATATTGTGTATACATCTACTAAATAAGCACGGATGCAATGAGTTTTCCGCCAAAGGATGACGGTAACGCGCGCATTCCGGAAGATCAATGACAAAATCTTCGGTTCGCTAAAAATACACTGGGGTGAAGAAAAAAAAATCTTTTTCTTTTTCCGTGGTTAGATGTTTTTCCGGTGTTCTAGTCTTGTTTGTTTTCATTTAACGTATTTTTCACTTAACCCTCAAGTCGGGCACACTATTTGACATTGTGCCACTGTCGTATGACTAGCCTGATTTGTTGCCTGCGGACATGGGGGTGGTTTTTCGTGTGGGGAAGGTTTCCGTCGAAAGCTTTTCGTTCGAAAAACGAGCATGGGTACTAAAAACCGACCTCAGATACCTTTCTATCGGATATGTCGTAGTACTCGTACTCGTGGCAGGAATTCTTCCTTGACATCGTGAAATGTCAGTTGGATTTTCGCTGTCTTATAAAACAGTACACACCGTTCTATCAGCCTCCTTGATGTTGTGCTCTGTACTTGTGTAATTTTCTACTAGCTTTTCCTTTACTTTTTTACGTTGTCGTCGACTATCATTACGTTTTCTTGTATGTTGGCTATTTAGCCGTCGTCGTTCGTCATCACCCCCCAAAAGTAATATTTGAGTGTTGAAATTTCCGTTGCTTTTCCTTCACCAATTGTGTGTTAATAATTAATGTTAATTGTGTTGTTTCCGCTGTTGTGTGTTCACCTGGAGTATTTTCGGGTTCTCTTTATCGACCTGATTCATTTCCTATGGTCAGTGGAGCGAGTTTTTTTGTTTTAAACGGGGCCATCGTATCAATTTTAAAGTGATCTCGAGTGTAAAAAATTTGCCATCAATCAAAGTGAAAATCCTAATGATCGGCAGCGCGATGGCTTTAATCAATAAAGGAAAGTAAATTGAATCGCTCAGAAACGGAAATTTTCTTCAAAGCACCATGTTCTGATTAGAAAATAAAATTACATGGAAAAGTTACGAAAAATAATAAATTCAGTTCATTAATTAATTTTCGATGTGAGTATAATAAATCGCGTTAGATTTTTGAAATTGCCATTACGTCGTTAATTTAAATTTCGAATTGATTTTCACTGTCAATTTCCATCAAATTAAATTTGTTTTGGTTGAAAGAAATCCTCGTGGCTGTCTTTTGGGAATAGTCAACCGTGGCGCATTGAACGTGATAAAATTATGTAAGTATTCTTATTACTTTAACTCACCGCCATGCTGGTTTTTGAAGACAGGTGTCATCGTCTAGTTGTCACTATTTCTAGGCTTTTCGACCGTATGAATATTTAACATACGCCCATATACAAGCTTCCGTGCCCATGTTAAACTTTTGTCAGGTAGCGATGGGTGTATGTTTGTAAAACGCCTGTATGATAATACCCTTCAGCAAATTTTGTCTCCTTTGCGTTTAGGGTGTAATGCGCTACTGTAATGTGATTTCGAGTGTACCTACTAGGTGGTTGGTTTTTAAGTGGTAATAAGGAGGTCTTTGAAAATTTCAAACTTTGCGTATATGCAACATATTCATATTTGCATCCAATATTGTCACAATGGAAGCACTACCCAGAAAATTATGTTAGCGAAAGTTTTGTATTACGCTCGAAACTCCACATAACAATAAACTGAATACATCCATTCAAATGCCTTGGGTGAAAAAGGATTATTAATTCACTCATACATGTACATATGAGTGAAATTAGTCATCATTCTATTTTATTCTCAATAAATTATCTTTTCAATTCATATGACCACCGATGGGGTCATCTAAATAAGATGCAATCCAGGTTGAACAGTTGGATTCAAGTTTTAAAATTTTCCTAGAGATGAAAAACCTAGTTGACAGTTAGGCTGGTGTTAAGTCCACTCTATGTCATGCTGTCAAATATTTATTTCATTAAAAAAATGTGAAGAAATTTTTGTCAATTTTTTTTCGTCAAAATAGCAAATAAAATTATGTGTAAAACGAAAATTGGGTGAGTACACTATCTCACAGTAGGAAAATTAGTCAAATATTTGACAGCGTGGCATACAGTGCCACTCTCTTGGCGTACCTCCTGAACGAATTCTTAACAAAAATTAAATCTCAGAAAATTAAGGCACAAATTTTAACAATGGATGCAACACGAACAATTTGCTTTGGTTTACATTGTATTAAATGTTTACTACTTTAAAAGTTGGCAGTCGGGTGCCAACTTAAATTATAGTAAAATTACACTGCATTGTGTACGGTACACAGTATTGTGTACATCGTTACAGATAAATATGTATTGTGACAACATTATATTCCGTAATTTTACACTTTACATATGTACGTAAATAATGTAAAAATTGCACTGCATTCTGCACGCTACACACTAGTGTGTAAATTCTTACAGATAAATATATACCTATATTTCTTATACTACGTATGCATGGTGGATCCAAAGATCGAATGATTGAAATTTGAATCGCGTATATGACAACAACGAAACATGAGATGGGATTGCAATGACGAACGACATAACCAGTTTCGATTCGATCCAGGTCGAAAAGTTGGTTCGGATCGAGTCGATCTCATTCCAATCCGATCTGCATCTACGTACATGTGATTTTAAAGAATTGAATCTGGGTTTAATCCGGATTCAATAGTTCATGTATACGTAGTATTACATGCATTATTTGTAATTTTACTCTTATCACATGTTTAGTATTATAGTAAATCATGTAGACAATACTGGTATGATTCAGCGGTATTAAATCGTGCATAATTTAACTTTTGACATTCTGATCGTTCTAAGATCTTACACTAAACAGATAAAGTGACTTTGCGCAGAACTAGAATCAATACATAATAATTTGTAGGAAAATACAACACGACATTAAATTGTGCACAACTTCATTTAAACTTACTTATTTTTATGTGATTTTTACATATATTACAACATTTACACATTTTGTTGAATATAAGCGAGGTAATTAAAAGCCTATATTTAATCACCTGTCAAGGATGGACGTCTTTAGAATTTAGCTACATTTCAGTACCGTATACCACTGCTTACATTAGATGATTAGTAAATGTGTCAATTCCTTAATGCTTTCATTATAAAAAATATCAAAGATACTTGGCTTATTAAAAACTGTAAAGTGTAAGCAAATAGAACACCTTCAGGTACCGGTAGAGTGATACAATAGCGCCATAACATTACAGTGTTGTCATGGGACATGCTATCACGCATCACTGCACTTAAAGTTTATATTTTACATCAAAACTTTGCCGAGTAGTTAACCTTGTCTGAAAATAGCTCATCCTTCGCCTGCTGCGAGGTACTGATAAAAGCATCCATTGCGCAAGTATGTAAACCGATTCAGTAGTTATCCTTTTAGGTAGTTAGACGTGTTCATAAATTTGCTGACAATATTCAATTAATCAAGTACTCCATATCAGCGAGAGAATACTTCGAGGATGATTTTACACTTTCCGTGAACTTTCGATAGGTAATTGGAAAGAGACACCCTCAATTGGATAGCCCTTCGCTTGTAATTAGAAACTATAAAGTTTTACATTCGAATAACTGCTATAGTTTTCATAATAACCCTAAAGTGAAATAGGAACTCACACATTTCATTCCGCTCCAGAAAATTTAGTAAAAAAAAATCCTCTACCGTACAGTATGAAAAGTTATAGAGTAATCCTTAGTTTTTTCAAAAATTAATTTCTACATTAATTATTAAGAATATTATTATTGTTTTATATATTCTTTGAAGAGGCTGCCAAGTCGTAACATGCAACTTTTTTTCTTTATTTTAAAATTATAATAAGCTTATGCAAAATGGTTAACCCTAAATTTTCAAGACGTTTATACGGAAACTTCATGAAGGATTTATTTCATTCGAATGTAGCACCAGCAAAGTAGGTAAAGAAGGATTTGTTGAATATTCGCGGTAGGTAAATCGAAACTGATACCGAGCGAGTTGGTACCGCGAAAAATATATTATGATCGCAGCTTATCAAAAGAGTATATTACCTTCACTGAATGTATAACACAATTTAGTTTAAAAAAAAAATGAAACATGATTTTGTAAGGCATTTTTAATTGTTGGCACTGTGTGCCGAAATCGATCAATATTCAATAGCTTATGAATCTTTAGTGATTTCGCCTATGAACATAGATGAATCAGTAATGATTCACTTACGATACATTTTATTTTTTGGGATGTGTTCTCAAATCATTGTTCTAGCAATCGATTAACAAATATAAAAATAATAATTATCGGATGTAAAATTTTGGACTGATATAGTTTGATACGTTATTAGGCGAATAGCTGGTGTCTTTACCTATTAACACAAGTACGCTTCGAAATTTCACCAAAAAATCATATTCTGAATTTTGAGTTTTGGGCTATTACAAAATAAATAAATAAAGTCCTGTTTTTTTAATTTTTTTTATGGGTGAATTGAGTGAACTTTTACGCGTGGTGTCTTCGACTTCAATAGTAGTATCTTAAAAATAATGAACTAAAACGCCGCAAAATCTACTTCCCTGCTATACAATTTTCGGGTGTTGAAAGGGTCAAAATTTTATGGTTCCCCGATGATTGCTTTTATTATGCTTAATACCAGTAAAGTCCATCTTATATTTTATTATTAAACATTAACCAAAGGAAAATTGTAATCATGAGCTGAAGGGGTTCTACCGAAGACTAGGACTTTAGTTTCGGATATTAAGATACTTTTATGGGCCAGTCACTGACAAAAAATGCGATAACTCGTCAAATTCTACTCATGGAATATTTCTGAGAAAGGTAAAGGTTTTAATGGAGTTGATTTGGGAGTTTTGTGGTAAGGACAATGTGAATTCATATGGCTAGTATTCAAGCGAGTGGCTGAAGCTAAAAGGTGAAAGTAGAAAAGCATTTTAAAATTTGTTTGGATTTGGTTTACGATCAGCATGAGTGCTGTTGATGATTTGAAGTTATTTAAGAACTAAGGGTTTGAACCAAAGTTCTATTTCAAATTGAATAGATACTTCTGACTAAATGCGTTCGCAAGCTTTCGTTAAAGAAGCAATTGGGCATTAAAAATAAAATTAGGATGAATTGTGCTTTCCATTTATTTAGAGGCACGGGCATACTGAGGGTTCTCTGGGTCAGAGCCGCCCTAAACCATTCCATATCACATTGGATAAAAGGTAACTAAATTTGTCTCCAGCATTCATTATTGAAAATAAAAATGTTAAGCCAAATTTTACATGGCAAAGCTACGTTATATATTTTCCGGAGTGGCGGTTGTTCAAAGGTATATTGCATACAGTGAAGATACAAATAGTCCAAACTATTACTCGTTAAAAAATTTAACTTCTTCTATGGATTCCACCCCTTCCTTCCACTTTTTTTGAAACTGAAAATACTTTACGAAGTTTCTTTCGATCTTAGAGTATAAAAAACTCTGTACCATCGCATTGAAACTCAAAAGAAATAATTGGGATGCTTCTTTTTATTTTTATTAATTTTTTTTTAATTCTTATAATCTACAATTATCACTGTAGGCACAACATTAACTTAAATGTAAATAGGTAGTTATCAAAACATGTATCTAAACACATTCCAGATTAAATCGATGTTTCCATCCGCAATTAGAACTAATGTCCTTCCATTAAACGAACACAAATTTGAAACTAATTCCGAAAATACCATTAATGTGTTCGTGTTTCAAAACGGCTGAAACTGTGTCCATCGTTTTCAAAAAAGCCAAAAAAAAAACATTTATTTACGATAAATGATAATTCATGACTACCTATGTCGAATATATCAAACGTTTTCGAAACCTAATTTCGAAATATATTTTCGATGGAGTTTTATTGCTTAATTTCGTGCTGTCAGTCAAACGTATAGATTTGTAATTAATTGAAATTCGATAAATTAGTCCGACAAAGATGTAATAAATAATAAAAGAAAAAGGTAATAGTACAAAAAGACATCAACGACACACAAACAAACTGAATATTTAGGGAAATAATCGACACGATTGTTATAATGGACATTGGATTTTGGCCTGTAGATAAACACAAAATGGTCAGCAGGTATAAAGGGTAATTGCCTGGTAGTAGATGGTAATGGATTTTACTGGCTTACTTTTATTTTGTTATTGTTTGGCAATTTGGAATTATCGATAGAATCATGATTGTGATTAAGCACATTCTAATGTGTATTTGGGGTTTTTGTTCGGGGTAAACGGTGGAACTCCTGATGAACAGATTCTTGTTTGATATGCGCGTAATGAGGGCAGTAAGTATACAGGGACAAGCGGGTTAATTCGCTGGGATTAACGCATGTTCCTATTCGTGAAGTGATTGAAACAGCTTTAGAATTTCTATGACGGTCTGAAAAGTAATTATTTTAAAACAAATATAAACGTTGTAGGTACCAAACTAGAGCGCAATAAATTATATCAGCCATTGATTTCAATTTCTTTGCAGTTTCAAGAATAAATCTCAAGAGTATTTTAGTACGTACATTCACATTCGTAAAGTGATTTTGAAAACACTTTGAATCATTCAAACCGTTCATTAACGAGATTGCATTTGACAGTCACAGTTCAATGTGTTCGTATGAAAACTTTAGCAATGCAAATGGATAGTACAGAGGAAGAAAAGTTAAGTTTCATTACACTTTTCTAGCTCTTATCTGAATACCGTACGTAATATGAACTAAGACTTCACATTAACGTTCCATACTGTTTCAAAACTTACGATAACTGAAAATACCAATGTCAAAAATGTGCTGCATACAACTGACAATCTTTTGCTGAAATGAATATTCACATGATTTGCTTCATAATTGAAGTAAAACCGCTTTTGCGAATGTGATTTTGAATCCGTATCTCCTAAACGGTTAATGTGACGAAATTAAAACTTAAGAAACGTCTCTAGATATACTAGGAGAATATAATATCCAGCTACTAAGGCTCCAGTTTTGTAATAAATGTAAAATAGCCAATGCGGTCATTAAATTCTCAAAGGGAAGCTAATAAAATCCTTGTTTTTAACGATTCATACATTTTTTAGTCTGTCAAGCCGGGTTAGAATAATTTTTGAAAACGGAAAAAAGTGCGGAAAATAATTGAGGCACATTTATCTGGTAGTTGAAATTTATGGATTTTTTTTTACTATTTTGAGGATTGCTGGAATACAGGCGGGGGTATATAAGACAATCCTCAATATAACTACTAAAAATAATGTTACGATTTTCAAATGAAATGTTGCTCAATTATTTTGCTACTTTTTTTAGGTTTTCGCAAATTGTTAAAACCCGTCTCAACACACTAAAACATGTTCGAATCTTTTACAAATATTTATTATTATTTATATATTTTATTCTCTTCCCTTCATCAGTACTGCAGATCTAATTGATTGTAAAACTAATTGCAAATTTACAATTAAGTGTAGTACTAAAATTCAACCGAACTCAAAATATAAATTGATTAAATCAAGTTTGAAACTGGCCCGAACCTTTTTATCCTTAAAGCCGTAGCCCACTTTCATTAGGGCGAAACGTTTGAACAATTATCGCCCGTCCTTAACGTTGGAACAATTTCAACCGTAAACTCAGCAAAATTTTAATGAGTTACCGTAAAATCTTGAATTTAAAATTTCTCGTTTGCCTTATTTTGAACCTTGTCCAAAGATAATCAGCACCATCTAGGGCTGAGGGTGGGATAGGTGTCCGCGAGAAAAGGGTTAGTCCAAACACTCTTCGTAGCATCGTAAACCCGAACGTCAAGTCCTTAGCCTTTAAAAGTCCTTTCATATCTTGTTTTTATCCTCACTGTTACCTTGCAGTCTTCTTGCTTTTATTTGGAAGCGTCTTGACCTTTTTTTCGAAGGTGTCTTAACTTCGGGCTAGGAATATAATGGCATCATCATAAGGAAACAAGAAGTGGAGTAGAGTATCCTTATGAGGAGCATATAACTTGCTATGTGTTCCTACGTATTTCTGTTATGTTGTCAATTTTCTTAGTGGTTTCTTGTGTACGAGAATCATCCCCTTATCCAGAGCGCTTAATTACAATTAACAAACTTTTGCAATTAGATCTGCACAAAGCTGAATAGTAGAGTCTTCAGAGTTTTGAAATTGGAAATCATTGATTTGTAACAGTTTGGTCAGTATGTGGGGTGAATCGAGTGCTGGGAGAGTTGAAGAATTCAATCTGATTTCTTATTAGAATTTAAGTTGCTAAGCATTAATATAAATATTAAATTTAACTTTTCGGTACTAATTTTCACACTCACTTAACATCTCTTATCTATTTCAAGATGTTCGATGCATTTACACTAAAATTTATGAGTTTGAAAAAATAAAATCTTTGACAAACAATTTTTATTTTTTACTTTTGGATTCAGTTCATGTGTGAATGAATAAAAGTAATTACTGATTAGTGTACATACTTTCAGATCTTCTTGTACCTTTTTTTTTTTAAAAAAAAAAAAATAATACTGTACAAGTCATCGTGTACGTTTTTACGAATTTCCGCATATTTCTTAGGTTTAGATAAGATATCGAATTCGCTTTGTCTTTCAAACAGCTTAAAAATGTAATGGCCAAAAATGGATTTGAGCAGTTTTCGGTATTTAGCTTTCAACAGGGTGTAAAGAGGCTATTTCGAGTGTTATGTTGTTAGGTAGTCAGTTGCATAGTAACCTGCGCTGAATCTCAGCACTAAACACGTTCCGGGCTTCTAAGTAAAAAACAGTAAATTTCCGGAAAAGACTGTTAGCATAATATTTTTTTTTTTTTTTTTGTTCTTATTGATTTTAGAGTTTGCTCGACCACAATGTGAATAGTTCTCAGCTGAAGTAGTCTGCATAATCTAATCACTCAGTTTTATGCAAACATAAACTACTCTCCTCGTAACGACTTTTCTCATTCGAGGACGCATATTAAGAATTTCAAACTTTGAGTGAAAACTCCAAGAAGTTAGTTGTACAGTCTTCCAAAAGCAAAGCGGTACTTATCTAAGCCTAAAGTTTGGGTTAAGTTGTTTTAGGATTTGTGACAATACCCTCAAGGCTGGTGGATATCACGGTTTTGTCGATAATCAGACTTGTCTAAGTAACTTCGAATAGTTTTGTTCTAACGTCTACTCAGAAAATTAAAAAGTATTGCATCGGAAACAAAATTTTCGTATAACTGAACAAACATTAGTACAGACTTATTTAAGCTATTAAGCGTCCTTTCGGCTAAAGAAAATCTTTTCTACGTTTGATATTATGATTGTAGGAGTATCTTTAGCTTCAGACATACGAGTTTATACGTACATCGGAATCATAGAGCTATATGTATAATGGAGATGGCTTGCAGCGACTATTTTGAAGCCGGAGGTTTTCTCGCAAAGGACCGGCGATATTCACTATGCTACTATCAGCATCTTACTCACATATATGTTAAGCCCCGGTATTGAAAAGAAAAAAAGCCCAACCTTTAAATACTAGGCTAATATTTGCATTTCACTGCCACCGGGCATGAAACGCTCCATACAAAAACAGTCGTTTAAACTTCAAAATGCTTCACAGTGCCTTATACAGCAACGGAGTGCTGCCATCTCCATTATATATAGCTCCATGATCGGAATGTAAGCGAGACACCGACAGAGCTGAAACCTTCGAAGTCACCTTCTGATCAGAAAACATTGTGCATCCAAATCACATCGTAATAAATTGGGTTTGGGAACTGGATAAATATAGCTGGACCATTTTGCTTCGAAAAATTTATACAAAAGAGTCTACTAAGAGATAATGTTAATGTAAATGGTTTAAACATTCTTTGGTAATCAGTTTTTGCATAAATTTCAAGAAAGTTGATATTGATGAAATTAACTCGAATTCACTTTACACATTTTTAAATATTAAAAATGGCATCAAAACTGACTGGAAATTATTCTTCTATTCTTTAATACATAGAACTTCAGCATCATTTCCTGAAAAATTAAATTCAGATTTATGAACTCTCATGTTCTAAAATTCGTGAAATTCTGAAATCGATAACACAATCCGTTGTTATTTGAAAGGCTACTTGCATGTTATTTTAGGGTTTATCAAAAAGTATTTCATTATCGTACGAAGCCAATATTTCAGTCACCCTTACTCCGAACAAATGTTATATTCGCTGTACGTCCGAATAACAGATAACCTTTGTTCAACCTGTCCTGATTATACGATTTATTCAGAATAAAATTTTCATTTTATTTTCGTCCTGATCCAATGTCGAATTTGACCGAAAGCAACAGTAAATCCGAGAGCTTAAATTTGCTTTGAACAATGAGATCTAATCAAATGAATAGATTTTGTTTTTGAATCCAAGCCTGCATATCCTGAAGCTTGACCAACAAATAAAAGCAACAACACAGATATCTTGTTACACATATGAAAGAGTTGCTCAAGCCCATTGAGGCCTATCCAATTTGGTTTTTTTTATCATTTTCGTTTCGATTTTTTTTATTTCGTATGATAAAAAGTGCGTAAAGACATTTGTTTTATGGAGAACTGTAACCCTTCTTTTGTTAGCAATGATTTGCTTAAATCCAAATTAAAGAGTATCGTATACAAGGGAAAATTTTGTTGATTTTTCGTATCTTGCTATAGTCCTTACACAAATCCCATTTAAGCCCACTTAGAAGGCTCTAATTCTTCCGTGCAGTAATTGACAATGAATGAATAGGCCGGAACTTTTTCCATAAAACGACTAGCAATAGGATTACTTCTTTTGCAAGTTCATGTCTTGTCACAAACGAAGAAGAAATGTTATTTTTGGTTAAGCCTACAACAAAAAGTATAAGTGTATCGTTCTAAGAGCTCCGTCTAGCTAAATATGTCTCGATAATTTTCAAGTTCTATGAAGTGTAGAAAAGCTCTTAGTACGTTCATTATTCTTGAAGAAAATTAGGATATAGTCTAACGTGAGTCCTATATTTAGACAATTTGTACTCAGGTCGTAGCGACATACTTCAAACGTACGAGTACCTTCACGAAACAATAAAAGGCTTTGTGTTGTCTCTGTGAACTTGTCAAAAAGGGGGGAGGCAGAGCTCGTAATAAATTTCAATAAACCTAGACAGGTCTCATGCGAAATTTCTCTTCATCGTGCCCTACGATAAAAAACACATCACCGCTGAACACTTTTATGACGGCATAAAGTTCATTCATCTTCAGCCAAAGATTATGTGCACCACTTAAAAATTCTAGTGAAAAGGTCCTTAAAACAGACGACCGGCTGCGCCAATATACGCATAGCTTCACATGCTTGGCATTCAAGGTTCCTTTCATTGGCCTTGCCGCAGCGTAAAGTGCATAACGTCTGATTCGTTAGACTTTGCGGAAAACTGCAAAACCACCCCCACGGGCACATTATCATTTCATTTCCGAGTTGAAGCTTTAAGAAACACGAAACACCAGTTTATGAGATTTTGGCTTTTATTTTGAACTCGTTGAAATGAACCTCGAATTAAACGTCTATTTGACTAAATTATCTGAACGTGAGCTCAAAAGGATGACGATAAGTTATAGGGGTTGTAAAAACTTTATGCAAATGGGGCTGTTTAGGTCGCAAGATGAATTAACATTTAGAATAAATGTATCCGTGACATTACGTCGAAATTATGCAAAACCTGGAATTTCTTAAATGTTTCGGAGTAGACAGACCATAACAATTGGTATTTTAAGGTAGGTATGTCTTTTAATTTTTCGGTATCTTTAGTAGGTACTCCTAAAAGGTTGGCTTTTTGAAAACATTTTTTATTGAATTTATGTAACTAAAATTGTTATAAATGTTTTGCTTTGCTGTGCTAACTAGGTTTAATTAAGCTGTTAAGATTTTGAATTATCTGTTCTCTAAACTATAAATTATAAGATGTTAGACATAAGTATATAAACTAATAAATATTGATTGATTAAAAAAAAAAAAGGTTAAGATAGTGATCATAAATTCTGATATATATTTCTAATCTTAACATTTAAGTATAATAGCAGATTAATTAAAAAAAAACATAGTTTGAATGGGTAAACTTTTGTTTTTCTTGACTCAAAAAAATCTTATCTTAAAAAAATTTGACTCAAAACCAAGTTCATACACCAATAAAATTTATTTAAACTATTTATTTAAATTTTTTGGACTTGAAATAACCAATATTCTTCAAAACAAATAAAATCCTTGATACAAATTAATTTTGGAAAAAATAAAAAAATATTTGGACACAAAATTCTTTGACAAGAAACAAAACTTGATTACATTCTGGACAGAAAAAACATTGGTTTAAACCTTAAACCAGATTTCAAAAAATTCCTTGACATTAGAAGATGCCAAAAAAATAAAAATATAGGAAGATTTTGAAATGAAGCATTCGTAAAAATATGGAAAGGTATCAGAAAAGTCGAATCAAAAACTCATGAAAGAACCTTGACTCAAAAACATGTCACAAAAACTTACCCCACATAAAATTTGTACAAAAAGCCTTTGAATTTAAAGTATATTAACACTTTCGCTATCCATGGGAACAGCACGCATAGAACAGAATTGTCCAAATTTTTTGACGAAAAGCGGCTAGTCCATATGTCACACAAAATAAAATACTTTTGCTAGAAATCTCGACACAAAATATTGGAGAACCAATTTACGCGTAAAAGTAGAGATTAATTTGCAGTAATAAAACATGTCCAACTTCTTCACAAGAACCTATGATGGCGAAAGTAACTGATAATGTTTGACTTGACAGTAAGAAAAAAGACAAATTACGAAATGCAATTTTACAAAAATTTTGACACAAAATTTAATACACACAGCCAGATGAGTCCACACCTTGGAAAGAAAAGAAAACATCTTAAAAAATAATTTTGAAACAAAATCAAACCGCATGCACTGCCAAAATGTGCACAAAAAATTTGAATAGAAGAAATTTTTTTTTGGGCGTTTTTAGTCCTTAAATCTGAAATACAAAATTTGACAGTATCTTTTTTTTTTTTTTTTGAAAGTTCAAGTCGAATAAAAATGATATGGTAAAATAATATAAAAGAATCAACAAAAGAATTATGCCAAGTAAAATTTCACCAAAAATATATGACATTTTAAACTTGTGCAGAAACCATTGCAAAAACTGAGCAGACAGAATACAAACATTGATCGAGTCATAAAGAGAATTTTTTAATGAGATGTGTATAGAAACTGCTCAAAGAAGTTTTTCTTTCTTTTCTGTTTCTAATTTTTGAATATTGTTGGCTGTATCGAGAAACATAAAAGTTTTTCGAACAATTATTGTCCAAGCTTTTCGCTCACATTGATTACGAACCATCGGATTCGGGATACTCAGAAGAATTGCTAAATGTTGTTCTGAACAAGTCCAGAAAGACAAAGTTTTCTTGTCTGACTGTAGTCGTATTGGAAATAACTTTTATCATAATTTATGATCAGAATACAGTATATCTAGTTTCAGCAAGGACGACGTATGATTGAATGGAATCGATTTCTACAATAATCTAAGAAAAAATGCTCTAGGTTCATTGGAATTAATCTAGGGAATTGTAGTCCAGCTAAATGGAACCTAGTTTCTATAAACGTCAGTTTCATAGATGGCCATAACATCTTCCGCTTCCCATTCAGTTTTTCAAATTGGGTAAAAAAGCCAGACGAAAAATATGAAAACTTAAGTGGTTCCTTTGTGTGACCCAAACCGGTGTTTGGTTACACCTGCGAACCACTCTTCTTTCAGAGAAATCTTGAAAATTAGAACACCTATCACGTAGCTGCCACCATTTTCGTTGTAATTGACTTCGAGAAGCACGTGAAGCACTTTGCTAAATCAATACGCTAAATAACACCATGATGGGGGATGAATGTCTGATCCGGCAAAAATGAAGCACTCATACCATCCATAAGATATACTTTTAAGAAGCAGATCTAGCATGAGTCGTTAAATCTTGAATTATGTTTCGTTGATCGACCAAGTGTATCCCAAGGAGGAAATAAAAGCCACAGTACATCCAGCCACTGTACTAAAATACCACCACGAACTGGTTACGATTTTCAATTTCAAGTGCATGAAGTCGGATATTATATGAAAAGCTTGCCTTAATTAAGAACCTTCTTTGCTCAAGCGAAGTAATTTTCAAGCATAGCTGGATTCCGTGGATTCCTGAATTCCGTTTCTCAAAGTACTTTCGCTTCATTCCATTTTCAACTCTTTCATGGCCGGATAAATCGCACCAAGCCGAGAGCGTCGACTATAAGGAAATATAAGGAAGTGCACACATTATTCTAACTCTCAAGCGACCCATAAAATCAAAACGTACATAATTTCATTTTGACGATATAGCGTTTGAGCGCATAAGTGTGTGGAGTAGATAAAAAGGATATGTTATTGCTCGGTGAAGTGTGACACCTAAGAACTATGGCATTCTTCTTCTGTGTCCTGATACAATAACTCAAGAAAGGATTCTCAAGATATCCAGAAAAATGGAGGAGCACTTAAAGCGTTTCTGCGGTGCATGGCAAGTAAACTTTAGCCATTTATCATTTGATTTGTCCCTTAGTGAAAACGGGGTATAAAAGAGGATTTTTTCCACTTTGTTAGTTCCATTTTGTTTGGTTAGTTAGTTGACGAGGGTGCTCTGTAGATTTCAGAAACACTCTAGGAGTAGTTAGCATGAAAAAAAAATCAGTGAGGGTTGGTTACATTTCATTTTATTTATAATCATAAAATATTTAAATTAGACAACGAAACGATAAGTTACTCAGCATAAGCTTGATTTTAAGTTGACTAAATTTTTTAAGTACATTTGTATTTGAACTGATTAAACGTTTAGGGGAAATCTTGTTTTTTGGACATAAACTCTGGTCGCTAGCATACCAAAGCTTTAATACGTTTTCTAACCTTCACCACATCTTAGTATGAATTGTATTCCTAACAATATGTAGTAAAATAGTATTTCAAAAAATACATGGGTGATGAAATATTGACGTTAACTCTTATATATATAAAAAAAAAGCCTGAGATTTTTGGACACAAACAAGTCGAGGTATGCCATAGAAGCCACGGCTACCATTTGAGTGATTTTCTTATCAAAACTTAATTGCCATGGACCAAGTAGTATTTTTTAATAAAAATTTCATTAACTCCATCATCCTCCTGTTTTTAATTTTGATTAAACTTCGGAACGAGTTATTGTATCACGCTTTACATACCTATAACTACTTCATTATTAATTGTTGTATTTGAATCCCTTCAACTACGTTTTAAAAAAAAAAATTGTTTGTTCAAGCTTGAATTGAACATGCCTCAACCTAAAACAAATAGAGTTCAAGAAGTAATACATAAAGCCCTCTAATTTCATATCAATTTTCCACAAAAACTTTTCCGAAATCTACCGGAAAATTCAAGTAAATGCTAAAAATATGTGTAGTCACTTCTTCGTGAAAATGCACTCTACAAACACACTACCCACTTAAAATGAACGAAAATAGCTAGACAAAGTTACTATCCGGGTAAATAGTCTCAACGAAAAAAAAAATATATTTCCTTGTCGGAAAACAGAAATATTTTCACAGGAAAAACTGTCTAGCAATGAAAGAGAAATTAATTCCACCCAAAAGCCCTGAAGTCTTACGAAAAGGAAACCATCTTCGGTGAATAGAAAAATGAAAATATTATATGACAGGATTCAAAAGGGGATGGAAAAAAAGGGGCCCGTTGTCTAGAATACTTTGTATGTAAACAAAGAGGGCGCATCTCAAGTTAGCAACAAAACATACAACACCCGCGTAAAAAGCAAGGTTTTCCTAGGAATAGCATCAGTCTTTAAGTACCAAGAATCTGATATAATAGGATATACTACATTTAGAAGAGGCTGCAGAACTTCTCCATCGTCAGGAACCAACCGACATATCCTACGGATATTATTGTTAGGGCAAGCAAGTTTCTTTCAGGGAATTTTTATTTATATCTTTTTAGTGAGCCCGAAGGGCATGCTTTAGATAGCTCCATTTTTTCACCATTTGAATTAAATTTTCATGCCGGAAAATAACAATAGCACGGTTCCTATCCATGCCCATACCTATGCAAAAAAAAACACAGAAATCACTTTGTGCCTTTCATGGATTAACAATAGGATCGACTCAAGTGTATTTAATGTCGACCATCAAAGTGTATTAGGAAAAACGGTAGCTTTTTTACTTAAAATCATTTTTCGGGCCAAACAAAATGTTGAAGAATATTTAATGAAACTCAGTCCTCTTTTCACACTAAGTTCTAGTGGTTAATGCTTTTTCATTTATTCAGGTAATAGCAAACATTAAATCCGATATCAGAAGAGTGCTTCGCAATATTTTTTCTAGTTAAAATTGCGAGAAGGACTCTATTTACGAAAGTGTTTACTTTGTAACTCGTTTTTAATTACAGGTAAGTGTGTTTTTATAGAAACTGAGTCCCTTCGGTTGGGTAATATTTTAGCTTTGCTAGGGTTTAAATATACAAAATTAAACAAATTGAAAAATAATAAAATGGTTGCAAAAGGATTTTTATGATACAAAAGTGGTGTGGACTACCCGCATTAAAATGTGTTTGATTTATCATAGTTTACTTATTCACTTATATTCTTAAACGAAATTTAATCTCTCTGTCGTTATTAATTCGGGGATATCCGAGTTCTTCATCTTTTAAACCATGATCTAACTCGTTCCTTAAAAATTTCGTATCACGACCTTTGTACTTAAATTTTGTGGGATTAACCATTCAGAAACTTAGAATGTTTCCCCATACTCTCACACCCATATCTATTTTCTTTGCAAATTTCTTCACTATATAAATCCCAAGTTTCAACTTTCTGGCTTGAGCGCTACTCAAAATATGAACTCTTCGTCTAATACGTCACTTGAAGAAATTTTCGAAGTGTGAACATTTGTGTTGCGATACACTCCCAAAAGGTACACACAAGGTATAAAATAAGAAAATATAAATATTTCTTGCAGTCCACACAATAATAAGCGTAGGAGGTACGAGAACCTGAACTTGAAATTGATCAGTGAAGTGCCACCTTATCTGCAAGTAGTTGCATTGTTGCAAATGAAATCTAAATCTTAAAACAAAATTTAAAACGGTGGTAATGCCACTTATAGTTATGCAATATTCCATGTCCGAGAATGTTAGGTATTTTACATAACACACTAGAAATACAATAATTAGCATAAGTTTGTGGTTTCAAAACGGCCTCTGAGCTAATTGAGCTCTGTCTAGGAGACAAAACTGCCACGTCAACCAACCAACCAGCAATACAATTTGATATAGGTAAGCTTTAATAAGACTCCTGTACATTTTCGAAAAAACTGAATATGATCTACGTAAAAAAAAACAACTCAAATTCTATTATGTCTTATACCCAAGTAAAAGTATTGAAACAATGCTCCTTCATAATGAAATCAATTCAATATTCCTTGAGTGGGGTTGTAATTCTTTATTATTATTATGGTTATATTCAATTAGAATATCATAACAAGCATTGAATCATCTTCTCTCGTTACGTTAAACAAAGCGGATATTTGAAACAATACATTTCACACAAGAGACACCCTTATCCTCACATGATACGATGGTGCTGAACAAAAGCCTTCAATTGGTAATAATACTCATTAGCTTGCATAGTCGATTTTGTAGTAGCTTCGAGCTACATATAGTGTGTTTGTAATGAAGAAAATCTGTAGCTCAACACCGATACAACAAAAGCCCCCTTAATGAAACACCGAACTTTTGTGAAAATTCGCAACAATAGACGATAAACGAACAATAACCGAAAAACATTCAAATTTTGCTCTACTAAAGCCATTTTCGAGTTTCTTTTGTGTTAAACAAGAAAACTTTGCGAAACTTTGCACAATATCATGTCGCCTTATTCGAATAGTACCTTAAGACAATATGTGCCCTCATTCCAAAGTAAGGTCGAAGATCATGAACCCCGCATATAGTCAAGATTACCGCCATCACAAATACATTTCTTTCGTAACAATAGATATCGCAATTCCGAACCACTTCGAATCATGGCTTGAATTATAAATTTTCACTCGTGTGTATTGAAAGAAAAATCTACCCGTCTTAACCACATCTTCCCTTACCGGAAGATTTTCCCATTTTGTGATCGGGTGTAAAAAAATGGCAATCGTAAGAAGCAAGGCCTCATTGAATTTTGTTTCAGTTATTCGTGGTTAAAACAAACCCTCCTTGGAGATAGTCGATATCGGGACTGAATAAAATTTTTATAGAGTTACATAGATACTCGTACTTCACGTAGCTGGTAACTGGGAAACATGTCACGTCGTCTAGTCGTAATTTTCATACTTCAATATCATTATTTCCGTAGGGAAAGATACTGCCGGGGGGAGGAAACCCCCACCAACATCTGCCAACTGAGAACAAATTTTTTCGCAGATGAGTGTAACTTCATAATGGCAATCTTGGTTTTTACGACATGATCCTAATTCGAATCTGCCTTCAAAAATTTTCTACTGAAGAATTTTATTTAACCAGCGGTATGCTAATTTTTTATGTCGAATATCGTAAAGTCGGATTAATTTAATTTCTGTCGGATTTAAAGCTACTGCTAGGGATTGTATTTGATGAAAAGACATCAACGTGTATCTGTTCTTCATTTTCGTAAATACATTTGTGGAAATTCTTGCCTTATTTAATTCTCGAATTAGCACAAATGAGGGTACTTTACTGTTAAGCCCCATAAAAGGTGTCCGATAATGGTTTTGTGTAGTATTATCAATTTAATGCGGTCAGATAGGTCTTTAAATAATTTTATTTTTACTTCTACGCCATCGCCATTATACGAGAATTTTGTGGAAGCAAAAACAAATTCGATATCACTTCACCCAAAAGATATTTCGGAACTCGTGGAAACGTACACAATTCCTTTCATCAAAAAAATCTTGAAATCAGTTCTTAAGCGATTATATAATAAATGGGTATCTGGTATCTCAGGAAACCCAAGATATATCACGGATATTGTGAAAAATCATACAGCACCCTCAATCCAACTTTGGAGTTGGATTTCGAAAATCCTGGACTTAGTCCATGATATAAAATGCATGCACCAAATTGATATCTTTCCAAATGAAAGTCATATGAAGAAATTTGTGGAAAGGCACAATCTGCACTACCTTGTGAGTTGAATTTTGAAAAATCTTGGAATCAATTTTAAGTCGATTAGATATAGAGCTCGTAGAAGCTAAAACCAGTTTTATATCTCCTCTGAGCTAAGAGATAACGTATGTATAGCGAAATTATTAAAAATACTTGAAAACCTTTTACATACTTTGGGAGATTTAATATCCCCAAAACCCTGAAATTTAACCTTGGCAATTATTTTAAAAGACGGCAGACGTAAAACCCAACTTGATTTCTTATTAGATCTGAGAGGAATGTTGGAATTCGTGACAACACATGCAAGCCCCTTAAACCTCATTGGGAGTTTAATATTTCTTGATAGACTCTTGAAATGATTATATAGAAAGCAAGAGGAAATTCAAACCAATTCGATATCTCATCGGGCCTAAAAGATATGACGGAATTCGTGAAAACGTGTAAAACCT
This sequence comes from Beris chalybata, assembly GCA_949128065.1. NCBI lineage: Eukaryota > Metazoa > Arthropoda > Insecta > Diptera > Stratiomyidae > Beris > Beris chalybata. The sequence goes on along the minus strand of OX421896.1, from coordinate 15,243,869 downwards.
TTTTACATCGAAGTGTTGATTATCTATAATCGTGAATATATAAAAAGTGCGTCTAAGGAACAACTTAATTGATTTGAAATAATTAAACCTAAAGTATGTGGCTAAATTCGTTAAAATGGTTGCAACATTCTTACACCGCCTTCGGGTTTGAATTTAAATGAGAGGTCTGCTAGTCCCAAAACGTAAAGATAAAAAAAATTATGGTAGCTCCTTTTTCTTAAATGTCGATCACAAGTACGTATTAGTGAAATAATAAAGTCAAACACTCTTCAACCGCGGTTTTTCGGTAAGGGAAAACAATGTTGTAATAGTAAGGAAAATTGAAATTGAAATTTTTTCATTTCATATAACCAACACTAACCACTTTTTAATTATTTGCTAAGATTTTGTCACCGAAATAATCAAGTAAATTGTACTCATGATGGTTTTTAGGCTCTAAGGCGTATAAACATATGTAGAAGGCATTATCATCATCACAATTTTCTTTAGAGTGTATAGCGCGAAAAAATTTGAATTGGTACTGTGCCGAAATTTTCTTATGTCCCTTTGGCGCCATATTACTAACTCTCTAGCTTATTTAGATGTATACAACCCATTTCCCAAACGCAACATCTAACTTCTCCTTTTGCGAGTTTCTACTTACATAATTACGTTAATTAATATTTGTAATTTTATTAGAAATATACATTTCAAATAAAGTCTTGTTCTTACGAGTAAAAAAATTACCGTCTTAATTCTCATTCCAGGTAAGGACTAATTACAGGAATACTCATCAAGGATAAAACTCAAGGTAAAAATAAACACAAAAAAAACATCCTTGTCCCATTATTTTCTTTTGAATTTTTCACGATGTCTTTATTTGTCCGCAAATATTTACTTGCGAAAGGAAAGTATACTACCTAAAGAGGTTTTCTTACGAACCCTAATTGGAAGCTATCTTCAGTAGCTGGAAAGATTTTATATACCTATATATGTATATTTCGTCATTTATAAATTCTTGATTCATTTAAAAAAGGATTCGTTCAGTATGAAATCTATTTACCTCGTTTAAAAAATGTCTGTACAATTTTTTCTCGGCATTGTAATCGTTTTTTATTGATAAGAAGCTCTTGGAGCGCAACCCAAGGAAACGTTCTATTGGACCCATTTCATCTACGGCGCGATAAAGGTCCAATAAAACTTTTCTACAAAGTTAAATCGATTTTACAAATTGCACTATTAAAAACCGACAAGAATACCGACCGAGATAAACTTTTCACTGAAATAAACGACATTAAAATTTCGCAAAAATTTCGAGAATACTCCCTAACTCGGTTCGAAAAACAAGTACAATTTTAAAAGGGAAAACTTACAAAGTCTTAAGAAAAACAGCATCCGCATTCGTAGGGAAAACAACGACAAGGTACTCGATTATAATCCAATTAGGAAGCATTTGGACAGTAATCGGATTAGCTTGAAAAGTGCAGGTAAAATCTTCTTATGGTCTTTCGTACCGGAGAGTATCGGTCTCTGATTTGTTTTCCTTGCTTTTCCGAAAGTTCTGCTGGTTGTGTAAGCGTTCGGTAAAGATATTGGAAAATTGGTACCGCACTGCAGCTGAATAAAGTTCAGTGTAAGGTGGGTAAAATATTTGAAATTTTCCATTTGGGATGATATTATTTAGTTGGTTTTGTCATTTGAGAAGCTGATCGATTTTCGGATGAGTTTAACAGGTCGATACTAACACCCATGTTAAGCATTAGTTCACTTTATAAATTGTTTAATTTGACTAGCTTTCGGGGTGCTTTTCATTAAAATCCTGGCGGAAAATTGGAAATTATACAGGAAAATTCACTATATATTCGGTCTGAATGTTAGAGAAGCAGTCAATTTGCATATTTAGATTCGCTGCATTAAATTGGGATGCAGGCTATATGCTAGCAGAAGACTTGGTAGAATTTAAGTTTTGTTTCGAGTACCATTAACCATTCTGAAGAAACACTTTCGCGAAGACTTCGTTTTGATTACAGAAGTGTATAATTCTGATAATTGAATTATAGTTCGCGTTCTAAAATTCCTTAGCGATTGGGTGATAGAGGCATTCAATTGTTGAAATGCTCCTTTTGAGAGTCAGTCATTAAAGCTTTTGGAGATTTTGCCCTACTTGCATTAGCATCTCAACTGTTCACTTCACGTTATTTTTTTATGCTGTCATACATGTTGATCTTGGGATGCATTGTAGGACGCCCCAGTCCCATACCTTCTACCCTGGTTGAACCTTTTTTCATGTTCCTCCACTGTCACGGATTTCAAGAAGTTCATAGTAAATGGCGGACAGCCTTAAAATCCCAATTTACTACAAAGCTTTAATTGATCGCGTTTAATAATCGCACAACTGGTAACTCTTCCTGATTTTTTATATTCAAAATCGCTTTACCAACTCTTTCACGTGGAACTGATTGTCGTCTCACTTTCACCATATAAAAACTGATCCCGTCTACAAGCTCTACGGCGATTATGTACTGCATGCGTGGGTATGGATGTATAAATCGGCATTGAAATTTTTTTTATTACCACATGGTGGTTTGAAAGCAAAGTTTCTGAATTCAGAGAACGTTAAAATTATATTTGTTCTCCAACAAATTCTTCGTATATACAAAATTGGCGTAGTCACCAGAATTTCAACAAACACTATTATTTTTACCTTATGCTCATAAATTTCAAGGTAGCTTTAGGCCATTATTTTACACACTTTAAAATTTTGTGATTCCTACTTGATCTATAGTATTTCTACCCCCATCACCCAAACCCAATTCTGATTTACTGAGAAAGGATGGCAATTTTTCAACGTTCATAAATTCCTAGTTGCTATCTGACTCATTCAGTTTACGTGCCAATTTTTCCTAAATATCTGGATGGCAATGATTCAGGACATGTTGAACGTGAAAGGATGTGTGGCCTCTTTTTTTATTCTGCAGTATTTTCACCTTTTAAATTAAAATTTTACGAGTTCACCAATCTACGAAGTAAATTGATGCTTTTTTGCCGGACTTTACCGCAATGGATTTCATTAATCAATCATCTGCCGTAATTAATTAAACATAACAAAAGCTTTCTAAACTTCTGCTTTTTTCGAAAAATGTTCATATTGTTCTTTCAAAGAAAATTCGTTTGATTTGACCCAATTCTTTGTTACCGCAATTATTTCTGATTTCGATTTTCTCCGAATTTTTTTTTTTGGGGTGGAAAGATGCATCGTGACAGATTACAATAAATCATCCTCAAAGTTTTTGCTCACGAATGCTCCATATCTCATTTTTAGCTAATCGATAAAAAAATTGGTCAGTTATCTCGGAGCATTAAGGCCGGAAAATTCACAATATCTTGTAATTTTCTTTGGGAATTGGCCATTTTCATAAAAGCATTCGAGTAATTTTCCTTGTCATCAGACATAATGTTATTGAAATTTAATTTTATTATCGATAAATTCCGCAGCTTGGATTTACCAAAGTGAAAAGTAAAAGGATGAGAAAAATAAATGTCCAGTCTTTAGAAAATCATTCACTTAAGAAATAGACATTTTCGACAAAAGTTGTTGTTATTTTTTTACTGAAAGGATTGTCTAGAAAAATTCATAAATCTTGAAATTTTCACCGTTTATCTTGTCTAGGCTTTTCCGAAAATTTCACCCTATACGTAGCAAATGGAATCCAATGAAAAATAAAACACTGTTAACATGGTGAAAATCGCTTGAGTGGAACAAAGAGTAAGGCATAGGTGCGGCAATGACGGATGGACCGAAAACTTACTTTTCGAAGATGTTGAAGAAATACTTCCCGAAAAGGGAAATAAATCCTTAGAATCACATGAATAAGCACTTTCCTCTATTCATTTCAGACTTTGATTCAAAGAGGCGAAGAAAAAGAAACTAATCAATGTAAAAGGCAGTGAAGAAAAACACCGAGGAAAAATCGCTTTAGGGTCGGAAAAAATTTCGAGAAGCTTTAACACTTTAGTTGATATACGTAAGTCGAGGGAAAAAAATTTGCCAAGGACCAGATGCTCATTAAGTCCGAGTTTAGTGACTCTTTGGGTGTTTTTTTCGGAGGGTAGATTCGGGATAAATCTACTGGACAAGTAATTGATTTCTATGGGAAACGATAGACAGGATCTGCACCTAAAATAAACTTTTTCAAATGTTTATTATGTTCCCCAGTCATGTGTTCGACGAAATAGACTCAAGAATAATTCAAGGACATTAGTAGGGAAGTTCTTTGATTTTATCAATTTGGTTATTTATACCTGTGGAACGAAAATAGACTCTGAGTTGCATTACTGCAGGCCTCTTATTATTTGCCTTATGTAAAAAGTGCATAAACTGTACAACCATTTTTAATGAATAGTCTGTTCGACTTATCCATCGAAAAATAATTTTTAATTCGAAAATATCAGGAAAGCATAAAAATGGTCCGCAATCGAGATATTACAATAAATTTTTGCTGGACAGACTCTTTCCTCAATTTGAAAAATGAGGATAAATATCGACTAAGCATTTTAACATTTTTTAAAGTATTCCTTAGCTGATTGGAAAACTGTTAGAAATACTCTCATCTCGCACCTTTCGGTGTGTGCGTGCGCATCTATTTTTCATCGGACTGCGCGATTGCGGTCTCTCGTCATCCGACTGTCGCCGTGATCAGATGTGCCGCGAATCTCTTGTAATCAATTGCCGTTTATAATAAATCTACTTTCGTTCCGATAACCGCATTGTGTTTTTATTAAACTCTCGCTATCAGGTTATGGGCCCAGACCCCGGAATTGAAAGAGGAAATATAGTTTTACCCATCTTCGAAATCGAAAGATCGGACCAAGCAGTATCGTCATTTTATCTTCGTGTAACCCGTAAAGTGCGCAATTGAAGTAGTGGTATATACAGTGACCCTGAAAAAGGTGAACGTAAAAGTGTGTGCAACCGCGTCGCGGCACAGAACAATCACATACCACATCGAAAAAGTTAAACGTAAAACTGTGTGCATTCGCGCCGCGGCACAGAACAAACTCACATCGCAGTGAAAGAGCAAGAAAATAAACATGTCGGACGCACACATAAATAGAATAGAACCACTGAACAAGTCAAACTATGAAACGTGGAAAATACAGATCGAGGCCATACTAACGAAAAACGACAGCTGGTCATATGTGTGTGGCGATTTACCGAAGCCCGAAGAAGAAGTTAATCGTGTCGGATGGCTCCGAGCCGACCGAAAGGCAAAAGCGGACCTGGTGCTAGCCATTAGCCCATCTGAATTAAGCCAAATTCGTGGCTGTGAAACTTCAAACGAAATTTGGGCGAAGCTCGAATCGGTGTACGCTTCGAGAGGCCCGGCTCGAAAGGCAACACTCTTGAAACGCCTGACGCAAAGTAAAATGTCAGACGGAGAAGATGTAAGAGAATATCTAAAGAAATTCTTCGATAATGTCGACAGTATCAGAAGCATGGGTATTGTAATAAATGACGACTTATTGGCGATCATGTTATTAAACGGTCTCCCAGACGCATTTGAAAACTTTCGATGTGCCATCGAGTGTCGAGACTCCCTCCCGGACATAGACACATTAAAAGTAAAAATATCGGAAGAAAATGAAGCAAGACTTCGAAAAGCAGAAGAAAACTCGTCCGGAGCGATGTTCGTTAAATACAAATCGAACAATCCAAAAGGCAAGAACATGCCCACTAAACTAGGACAGGAGAGTAATGGCAAAACGACCAAACAAGTCTTCAAATATAACTGTAATTTTTGTGGCAAACGAGGTCACAAGGCCGCCGATTGTTATAAGAAAAATGGCGGAAAACCAAAAAGCGAGCAACCTAGCACATCATACTTCGCGAGCCTGGCCACGAAGGACGCGTCAAGAGGTAAATGGTGCCTGGACAGCGGTTGCACTACCCATCTATGCGGAGAAAAATCATCGTTAATGGATCGACGTGCGACACAATCCGGATTGAAACTTGCCACGAATGTCTCTTTAAATGTATCAACAAAGGGCGACGCAACAGTATCAACATGGAACGGCGATAAAGAAGTAGTGATCAAGCTGCACGACACACTACATGTACCTAATCTACGTACGAATCTCATATCTGTTGCAAAAATAGTAGATAAAGGAGACGAGGTACTATTCACGAAGAATTCAGCGCTTGTCAAAAACAAACAGGGTGAAGTGAGGATAGTTGCACATAGAGAAGGTGACCTCTTCTACCTAAGCAATGCAGATGAACAAAAATGCATGCTGACTTGTCCTGCCTCACAGGATGCAACACAGTGGCACAGGAAACTCGGACATCTCAACGCACGAGACATGTGCCTCATGTCCAAGAAGAACGTGATACCTGAGTTGGACACCAATTTAAAAGTATGCAAGGTATGCATCGAAGGTAAACTAACATGTTCTCCTTTTCAAAATAGAATTGAGCGTTCCAGTGGACTTTTGGACATTGTGCATAGTGACGTATGCGGACCCATGAGAACGAAATCCAAGGGTGGCGCACGCTACTTCGTTACATTTATCGACGACTACAGTCGCTGGTGCACTATATACTTCATAGCGAACAAGAGTGAAGTTGCGTCGAAATTCGAAGAGTATAAGAATTTTGCCGAAACGCAAACCGGTAGAAGGATAAAAGCACTACAATCCGATAATGGAACAGAGTTCTGCAACAAAAGAATGGACGAGATATTAAGAAAATGTGGAATCCAACGTCGTCTAACCACAGTATACACACCGCAACAGAATGGTGTAGCCGAGAGGCGGAACAGGACACTTGTCGAATCCGCCAGATGTATGCTGATAGAATCAGGGCTGCCACCCTCATTTTGGGCCGAAGCAGTGGCCACAGCAAATCATGTACGAAATCGTTGCGTAACGAAAAGTCTAAATGGTGATGTTCCATACAATTTGTGGATTGGAAAATGTACGCGACTGAATTACCTACAAGCGTTCGGTTGCAAGGCTTACGTCTTAAACAAGGCAAATACTCGCAGAGGAAAGTTTGACAAGAAGGCAACCGAGGGTATCTTCGTCGGATATTCCGACACATCTAAAGGATACAGAGTATGGAATCCTTCGGAAGGAAAAATCAATATCTCGAGAGATGTGAAATTCCTCAATGAATTCAAAAGTGAGAGTAATCATGAGGACTTTGTTTCAAATGAAACGCGAAATGGTCGCCACGGTTTCAACGATCCGCAGGATATAAGCGATCACATTGCATCTGATTCATCCGTCATTAACGAAGCGGAGAAAGCGTCTATTCGTGAAGTGTCTATTGATACTCCCAAACATCCCAAACGAACAAGTCTCAGTGGAAGATCCGGGAAGTACAAAAACCAAGGAAACCGAGACAACGTCAGCTCAAGAGTATGCTACTAACAAACCAAAAGTAAAACGTGCGCCCGGAAGACCACGGAAGTTAATGACCGGAAAACCCGGTCGTCCAGCCAAACAGTACAACCGAGAGTTGCCTGATGAGGACGTGTCCGTCGACGAGGAAGACCAGCGCGACGAAATAGATCAATCCAGCAGTGATGACCAATTTGAAGAAGCTATGAGCGTCGGCGAAATCCCATTCAACAAGGCGATGTCGGGTACTGATAAAGAGGAATGGAGCGATGCGATCTATACGGAAATGAGAAGTCTCGTAACGAACGACACCTTCGACATCGTATCAAAGCCAACAAACGGCGAAATAATAAAATGTCGAACGATATTAAGGAACAAATACGATGCGGACGGAAATTTGAGTAAACGAAAGGCTCGAATCGTTGCTAAGGGATACTCACAACGCCCCGGTGTGCATTTCTTCGAGACGTTCTCCCCGGTCGCGCGACTCGCGTCATTACGACTACTTTTAGCATTGGCTGCAAAACATGATATGAACATCTCGCAACTGGATGTCGAGACGGCATACCTCAACGGTGTCATCGACGCCGAAATATATATGGATATGCCTAAAATGTTGCATGAGATGCTAAACCGAATGATCAAAGAGGAAACGAATCCGAACGTCCTTAAAAAGGCACACAACATGCTGAAGAGTGCCGGAAAGGGGGATGGAGTATGCAAACTTCGCAAAGCTATATATGGATTGCGACAAGCAGGACGCCAATGGCATTCAAGATTGGACGAAGTGTTGCAAAGTTTGGACTTGAAACCGACACATGCTGATCCATGTGTTTATACAGACGAACAGAAACACACTTTCGTTCTAATTTATGTGGATGACATATTGATCATCTCCAATGATCGTTCAAAGGAGAACCGGATTAAATCGCAGCTCTCAAGATCCTTCGTGATTAAAGACTTGGGCGCTGCACGATACTGTTTAGGCATCGAAATCCGCCAAGAGGCTGGTTTTGTTGCTATCTCCCAGGAGAGATACATAGAAGACATACTGGAACAATTCGGGATGAGCGACTGCAAGCCGGTAAGTACACCTCTTGCATTTGATGCTAAATTGATAAAGGGTTCGAGCGATAACGTGGTTGACTATCCGTTTCGAGAATTAATCGGAATGCTGCTGTACGCCGCTACAGGAACGCGGCCCGATATAATGCATGCTGTCAGTGCACTGAGTCAGTTCAACTCGTGCTTCCAAGAGCAGCATTGGATGGCTGCTAAACGAGTGCTACGCTACCTAAGAGGGACTTCAGACTGTGAACTCGTGTTCGCCAGAGATAGTCAGCCTCTACATGGATTCACCGACGCCGACTGGGGGAACTGTACGATAGATCGACGATCGTACACGGGATACGTCTTCGTGCTCGCAGGAGCTGCCGTGACGTGGGAATAGCGTAAGCAGAGGACGGTGGCTCTCTCATCTACCGAGGCCGAATATATGGCCATATCTGATGCCGCTAAGGAAGCTCTATACCTAACCAGCTTTCTCAGGGAGCTGGGTCACTCCGACCTGGCGGATGCGGTAATCTTCAGCGACAATCGTAGTGCAAAATTCCTGGCGGAGAATCCCGTTTTTCACGCCAGATCTAAGCACATCGACATCAGACATCATTTTATACGTGACGTATTCAAGAACGAGAAAATGATGCTGTCGTATATATCAACTGATAAGATGGTGGCGGATGTTCTTACCAAACCGCTACCCGGTGCTGCACATTCGCAGTGCTCAAAAGCCCTGGGATTAAGATCAGGTCGATCACCTCAGGCGCAATTTGTAAGGGGGTGTTAGAAATACTCTCATCTCGCACCTTTCGGTGTGTGCGTGCGCATCTATTTTTCATCGGACTGCGCGATTGCGGTCTCTCGTCATCCGACTGTCGCCGTGATCAGATGTGCCGCGAATCTCTTGTAATCAATTGCCGTTTATAATAAATCTACTTTCGTTCCGATAACCGCATTGTGTTTTTATTAAACTCTCGCTATCAAAAACAGATTTTCTTTTCTCATTTCTATCCATCAAAAATTTCTAATACTCCTTTCTGGTTACTCTATATAGCCATCAGTTATTTACTTTCAAATCTAGAAAGTTCTTCAAAGAATAGAACCATGTAATTCGATACATTTCGATACAATGACTAACACCCTCTTAGGATTTCAATATTTCGCAAACCATCCAATAATTTTTTCCCGGAAAAACTTTGAGAAATAAAATCAAATTCGAAATCTTCTTAGGACCAAGAAATATGTCGGAATTCATGAAAACGGTCACAAGCACGTTAAGACATATAACGATATTCGTGAAAATGTGAAAAAAACCTTTTTACGGAAATTTGTTTGGCATAGAATGCCTTTTCTTTTGAATTTGCATATATAGCCATACATTTTTTAACTTTGCAGATTTCGAGGTTCAATAACTAACACCCACTTAGGATTTTAATATTCTGGAAACCCTCAAATTATTTTTCCCCGGAAAAAACTTTGAAAAATAAAAGCAAATTCGAAATGTTATTAGGCCTAAGAAATAAGTCGGAATTCGTGAAAATGGTCACAAGCAATGGATTGAATTTAAAAAAAATTGGAAACTATTTTAGGCACAGATCGCAGAATTGAAATTAAATTGTTGCCATGATTTACCTAATACATATGACAATATTCGTGAAAATATGCCAATAATACCATACATTTTTAACTTTCAATCCTTCGCGGATATCTAGAACGATAATTCCTATTTTTTTCTATCCCGTATCACAGTCACACTCTTAGACTACTACCTCGAAATTGTTTTTTCTACTACAGTTCTACTGAATCTAACTGCTGTAAATTTTTTAATTACAGTTTTTATACAGACAATTATTTTTATTAAAATTGCTATGTACGTTGGGTGTTAATAATTTGATGAAAATTTAGAGTGTGCAACACCGAGTAGTCGCCATAAAAAGGGCATAACATATGTACATTCACTATTCTACTTAGTGATTACATGCTAGAAGTAAGTACAAGAAACTTTTTTCATTTCATCTTACTCGGACAATTAACTCCTTTTCAGAACTTCATTTCTGCTATTGATCCAATCATCAAAGAATCAACATTGTAATTAGACGCTTTTTGTCAGGCCTTTAATGAGCGTTTTTCTACTCCTACAATGATTTTAGTAACTAATCCAACATGTTTTGTCCTCGGTGTAATTCGAAACAAATCGATGAAAATTCAATTTAAAAGAAGGTTGTCCTGAAATGTTATTTTCCGATAATTTCGAATTTAATGAGACTGTGTTTGATGGTGACTGAACATTATTTTACGACACGTGCACTCACTAGCAACCTGTCACCATATAGGGAACATAGTTTTGATGTTCTGTTCATAAAATTACCGTGGCAGTTGCATAGTACTCACATGAATTACCATTACCATATCCAGGCGTGCCATTTTCACGGACACGTCATATTCTCCTTTTTATCGAGTCACCTAAATCTCCTATTTTGTATTGAAAGCCGTTGCCAATCCGCATTACGACATTTTATTTGCTTTTATCGCGGAACTAAATCTGCAATTACCCATTTGACTATTCCGTCTGAGTCGTATTCATTTCCTGTACAATTCCCAGATTATCTTGCGGTAAGGACTTGTCTGGTAGACGGGGCTGAATAAAAAATAAAGGATATAACCGTCGACTGATTCAGACGTCGTCGTCGCGCTTTGTTCGAAATTCTTTCCGTACTATAGCTTAACCGCATCCTGGAGCATTGTCGAACGTGAAAGGTTCTTCCTGAAGGACTATGTTGGAGCAATGTGTACCGATGATATTGTGTATAGCATACGTGAAATGTACGTCCGAATTGATACAGGGAGGCGATCTAATCAACGAAAGGAACTTGGCGGCGGCGGTAAAAAACAGTCAAATCGAATTTTCTTCATGTCATCGTTCATTTTAAGATCAGGGAATTGTAGAAATGTTTCAAGGATGACAAGCAAGGAGAGAATTTAATTTTCTCCGATGGAAACGTACACCACAAATGTATCTTACCTGTGTTTGACTAGACGAATAAAAGCAAGGTTGCGAGTTCCGGGAAAATTGCAGTCCTGATGCCATTCGTGGACTTGAAATGCAAGTAGGAAGTACTCCATTTTTCTTTCTGTAAGAAAATAAAAGAACTAAGAAAGCATCTTTAAAAGTGTTTTGTGTACATGTTTCTTACCATTTGTTTACTTAACTTGAGGTTACGCAAACGTAAGAGTACATGTAAGCGAAATTGTCCCATTACATGAAGTTTTCCATTTTTGCACATTTGTTCTGTCTGTAACACGCTGGAAATGATATCTATGTAAGTCAGTATGTAAGTTCTTAAAGGTAAGATCTAACTTATCTAACTAACGATTCACCTAGGTGAAATAGATGTGCATATGTTCAGATGTGAATTCAGTTTGTTTCATGTGAACCATAAGTGAATCATTTTGGTGGCTCATATGTGAAGATGTGCTTTTGCATGCATATTTATATATCCTTCATTTAAAAATCAATTTCTCTTCATCCAGAATGCACTTTAATAATTTATTTTTGTAGAGCTGGTATATTCTATAATTTTTCCAATTTTTCTTACAAAATTTAAAATCACCTGCCTTGAATCTTCACAAAATTGTTCACTGCGATAAATATCAGGTTAATACTTACTAATCACCAACATGTTCTATTACTGATTACTGTCAGATGATTCATATACGATTCAGTTACGGTCCACCCGATTGATTCAATTGCTATCATTATAGATAATTTACTTACGGTCCACCTGTTAATAAAGCAGAATTCTCAGTGATTAAGATGTGAAACTGCAGTGAATTTACAGGTGATTACATATTCTATTCATTAGTGATTCACTTGCGGTCCATTTGGTTCCGTGTACTATGTGCGACTTTCCCGAATCAAATATTTTTTTTTATAAAACAAGTTTATTCATCTATGTACGGTGACGTAGTTCAATCAATAGTCTTTATTCCGACTTTTCCTTGTTCTTATTTTGTGTTCATTGTTCTACGCCATTCATATCGTCTTTCAAGTACTTAAGGATAGCTTTATCTCAGCCAGTTCCGAAATGGTATATTGCAGTGACATTTTATATGATATGCTCAACAAAATGGAACAATTTCTAGAAATCAGTGAGGTCAATTGGAAAGAAGATACAAGATATTCGCTGTATAAGATTTCTACTAGTGAAAAATGGGAAAGGAAGGACGAGTGTAATAAATAATTTTTAGAACAAAAAATAAACGCTTACGGCCCTTTAATGGCGATGCTTAGTTCTTAGTGTTGACTACAATATTACAGATATTTTTCTGATCAGAACTTGTGGACAATGAAAGCATTTAGTGGGCGGAATAGTAGTTTAAGATACAACTGTATCGTTCTTCGATTCAGGTTTATCATGGCGAAAAATAAACGCTTTATTGGGATTAATTAATGTTTGTTTTGGTATCGTTGAAGTGCAACCAATAAAAAACAGTCTGGGCGCAACATTATTATTTTTTTCAACGTGTTTTATGCTGACTTGTGATGTAGTTAAAAACCTATAAAAACAACGTTCCAAATAACCTTCTGGTTGTTCTTTAGACTGTCAGTCAGTGGCATAAACCTACGCTGCATCAACATAAAACCAAAAAATAATAAAGATGCTTTCAGACTATTGGCAAATAGTGGAAAAAATATTCACATAACCCGTTGAGATTGAATATCAAAAATTTTTAAATAAATCTTTATATAGAAAGCGATTATATAGAAAGCCCTTTAAACTAAAAAAAAAATCAATATCGATTGTGTTGTAAAAACGTACACAATCACTTTACTACACTCTCTTAGGGTTTGAATATCGCAAAATCCAGAAATTATTTTACATAACGCCCATAAAAGTAAAAGTAGTTTTTAGATCTAAAAGATTCGTCGAAAATTGTCAAGAGTAGAATAACACTTTATACCCCTAAGGGATGGAATATCTAAAAACGCTTAACTACATTTTCTCCGATCCTATATAAAGCCCTTAGAAGTGAAAGCGAATCTAATATTTCCTTAGACCCAAGAAATATGTCGGAATTCGTGAAAACGTACACAATCACTTTACACTCCTTAGAGGTTGAATATCGAAGAATTTTTAAAACGATTTCTAGTGGCTTATATACAGAGCCCAAAGAAGTAAAATTACATGGATATCTAAGAAAAATGGTAAAATTCGTGAAAATGTGAAAAAATATTTTTTTCCTCAGATACAAAGGCTACCTACCCACCACTTATAAAACACATTTATAAAATTCTTCTTTGATGGTTCTATGCAGCCATTAATTTTTAGGGTTCTGCCATTTTCAGTTTTTGAGAAGGAAAATGTTGGGGTCTTTTCTTTCCACTTGGTACTAGCATCTGTAATATTTTTATGGAAGTATTTCGTACGGCTCTTAAGATATAAAAATTGATTTTTTTTCTTAAAAAATTGCAATCTCACTGCTCCACATCAATATGTAGGAATTCGTGAAAATGAACACAACCCGTTCACTCCCCTCAGTAGTTGAACATGAAAAAATGGTTTCTTGGTATTTTTATAAATGTTGCTGTAACAAACAAGCTTACCGGAGGACCGGGATATATGTTTTGTTATGTTTTCAATTATTATAAATCCCTAGTATGTAACAGGTGAAAAATTAGTTTTCTTTCGTAAAACGTCTGATGTTTAAAATGTTAAATAATTGAATATAAATAGATGAAAATTTTGATACAGAAAGATTGTGTTTGTGTATTTCCATCCAGCCCCTGAAGATAAGTTTACCGATCCAGAAAAACCGATGGTTTTCGTACCAATTTACGACAATTGCTGTCGGGTTTCATGAAGCTAATACAATTCTCACGTTAAACCTAATTACTGAAATGTATTAATAAGACGTCCTCGGAATACATTATATGTATCTGCAATAAATGCTGGTTCGTTCGGCAAGACGTCAACCTAAGGTGTACTGAACGATATACAAGAAAGTCATACACTGGCTGGTTTAATTTTCATTTGTTTGGAATGTGCATATATTCGAACCTGACACTCATACATATGCTAATGAAATTAACCATTTTGGTCCAGAGCTCTTTTCTTCAGGCAAATTTCGTCTTCAGTTTCGATAAAGAGCAGATACTTTGGCGATATTGTCTACAAGGCGAAACGATATAAGACACTTGAGGTTTTATCCTTCTGTACTACTGCGATTTATATGGAAATGGATATTGGCTTATAGGGGAAGAAAATGGATCCCTACACACAGGGTAGGTATATGGAGACTTCATTATGATGTGTGTGAAAGATCGCTGAAGTGAATGTACCGAACAGAACAACACACTTCGCAATAATGAAGTGTATGGTAATCGTATTGCGATGTAATTGACTTGCTAATTTCGTAAGGTTTTCATCGTGTGTTGAGAATGTGAAAATCTATTACGGAAAATTCATTTAATATTAATATATACCGGTTTCCGTTTATAATAGCCAACACTTGAAATTTGTTTAGTTTATTCATAGAATGTGGGTGCCTTTTATTTTTCGAATAAATTTTGGTATTCTTTTGCGCTTTTGTGAAATAACTACGCATTAGTTGAACTTTCTGAAGTTTAATAAAGGCGGAAATTGAAAGCCTAATTAGGTTTAACTTTCAAGTGGAGTGCATCGATCTAGTCTCAGCCTCTCTATCAGGATGTTATTAGCTGCATAAGTATGTTAAAAACTATCTGAACAGATATTGATTGCAGGATAAAAGACCTTTTACATCTGAGGATATTTTAGTGAAACCTCATTAGCTTGGACATGAATTTCTGGACCGAGAGAATACAATGAAATTTTGAAATTTTTCAACCGATGGAAAAAGTGAACAGACTTAATTATTAATACAATCCAATGCAGGCTCTGGTCTCTGCCTTCAATAGTTTCTGTTTCTGAAACTTCCCTCTGGTCTTTCCAGCAATCCAAAAAAAGAAAATGGAATGAAATGTAGGAAGCGAAAAGGAAAATTGTCGTAAGTGGACCATTTCATTCCAGAGGGAAATCATCATATGCAAGGTAAAAATAGCAAATCGAATTTTCATATTTTTAGCTCATCAGAATATGTAAAAACTTGCTTGGTACACTTTACCCGAATAAAGGTAATAAATTGACCTCTATGAATTAATAACGAAATATTTGACAAATCACAACTGCAACTACACTGCAGTCTTTCATGGACTTCTACATGAGAACTGTGCCAAAAAGCGTTCTCTGATAGTAAAATCTCAGCTCTCCTACGATGTTCAGTTACGTTTAAACTGGAACTTTAACAGACAAAACTTTCAGTTAAAGTTCTAGTTAGAGTTTAACTGAAGATCGTACGAACGGGCCTAAGTCTAATTGCAACATTCCCGGTAATTAATCCTTAATTGGCAATAAACTGTAAGACCGTGTTTGTCACTAGTTACAGAAGTGGATGCGATGGGAGCTTCTTGCTTCACAATACCTTGTGCTACACAGGAACTGAGGAAAAATAGAAGTACCAAACTTGAAAGCAACTCTTGATAGCAGCACCTACTCTCAAGTACTTTGATCAATTTAAAAAGCGGTCTCAAAATATGAATATATGCTTCTGTAAAGCGTTCGCTGGATTAATCTGACGAGTGCTGAAATTGGAGTCTTCCTCAAATTCGTCCTATATTCGATCAAATACTTCTAAAGATTTTTCAATCGAGCAATGGAAAAACAATATGGAAGAAAAGTCACAGACTAATAATACAAATAATGCGCTTGATAGAAAACACAATTTCAGCATAGAGAAGCAACTAAAAATGCCAAACTCATGACCAGATAAAGCATTTAACGAACATGATTCTGAAACTACTTGCGTAATTTTTTTTGACAATCAACTATTCTTGATAACCCCTGTTGAGCGCTAAATGGCGATTTGTAAATTTAATTACCTTATTTTTATAAGCTCATTCAGGGAAGATGTCTGATGCGTACCGCAGTGTACCTGCAATGTGCCGCCACAATTGACAACTCAATCCAAAATCGAAAAACGTTTAAACCATGAACACATAAATATTAAAATGTGATGTGTACTTACCCACTGATTCCTTTTGACTACATACAATCATGCCCCACATTGGGCGCCGAATTGTTCATTAGTGGTGTTTTTAATGGAACTGTAAAACTAAAGTGATTGCCGATCGATGAATAATCCTATGGTTATATTATATATAGTATTGCAACAATAATTTGCGAAACTCGATAACACATTTATAATGCCAAATTCACAAGTTACATCCGGAGAGAAGTGGTTACATAGGAAACTCCCAAATGTGTCTTAAAATGAAAAAAGTTAAAATATCGTTTTTTTTAATGATTCTCTTTATCAAACCCCACATTGGGCGCCAACCATATATTGGTTATAAAATAAAATATTGAATTCTTAATCTAAGTAATAATAGTTACAGCGAAAACTCCTAATTTACCGCCAAATTATTATACCTATACTATAGATATTCACTGAACAAATTGAGAAAGAAACAGAAGAAAATTTGTATAACTAAATAGGCGGTAGTGTATTAAAGGTAGGTAGTTGATGACGAACTATAATTTACTTCTTTCTATTCGTACATGGCGTACAATCGATTTTGTACTCGAATGCGTGTGATCTTTCCTATAGTTGGGCTGGGCTCACTTTTCCTTTATTCACTTTCAAAACTTGAACCAATTTATTACCTTGATTCAGGCTGATCCATCGATGTATTCACTGCTTGTCGTCGGCCGAATAGAAAACCAATAATTACATGTACTTGTATTCGAACTTCTAATGGAATATTCCGTCTACTTTTTTCTTAAATTACATACCTTCTTACCGGTATGGATTAAAAAAAATGAACCAGGCACATTTGTTCATTATATTAACTTTTGAACATAGATACTTGAAAATATTAAAAACTATAGATTCAAAGAGCTCATAATAGACAGATCCTTGAGAGTTCAAGGAAAAATTTTTTTCCCGGCAAACTGGTTGCAACTTTTCTGAACTTTAGAGCTGCCCATTGAAATTTTGTTGGCAACAAAATTTCTCAATACAATTCCATTGTTGCAGACTAAAACTAATAAAAGTACAGACAATGAAGTATATGTTACATCCGTAATAAAACCACGATTTTAAAATATCATCACACTGTCTGAATTAATGGAAAACCGAAAGCTCGGAAATGAAACAAACTGCGGGTTCAAGTTGGAAATGCGGAAATTTTATTGATATTTATGTTGCTCTGTTGAAATATACTGTAAGTATCGTAGAAATATGTAGAGAAGCATCTTGAGATGCGCACACGAAAGGATATAAATTATGATAGTCAGTCGTGCTCAAAAATCACTTGATGACTGGATAGAATTTATTATCATGTAAAAATATGAAAATTCACATAAATTGTATCGTCTTGGTTTCACCCAGATCGAAAGATGTAGATGGGTTTTTTCTTGACAAAATGATTATTTTTTGCAATGGATTATGTTTGTCTTCCTTGGAGCGGAAAACCAAAAATTTATTCAGGAGCAACTGTGCTCCTTACCCGAGGTTGTAATTATAATAAAACACCTAACTCACCAAAAAATTGTAAGTCGCTCTAATAGATACCCGCAAATCACTGACCAAATGCTACCCTCTATAGTACGGAAATAAAAACGTCACACCAAATCCATCAAGAAAATTAATTGGAGTCTCAATGGCTGTCAATTGTAAGCAGAATTCCCATAAGCCACAGATTAGTAGTCGGAAACCGATTTATTGAGTTCCACAATTGGACAGTAAAGTGGTTTCTTTCGAGACGATGTTGTTCAGATTTATTGTTCTTGGAGGGTTGTTAGGTTTTTGCCTGGTTGCGGAAAGGGGCTGTAGGGACGTTAAGCTTTATAACCGAAGACCACTTCGAATGAAAACCCCTAAAATAAAATTTACGAGCATCGGAAGCCTTCATCATAGCACACTTTAACCAGTCAGGTATGCTCACATAAATCGTAGAAGAAAAATATTAAATTTCGGTAGAGCTGAAAAGGGATGAAACCACACCTGAAATATTTTCGTTGTATTCTAGGCTCAAACCATGCATATCTTCCGGGAGTTGGGGCTGGTTTATTTTTGCTCAGATCCGCACCCTTTTCACAGTACACTACCCCCGAATTTTACCCATCATGAAATTTCGTGTTCCCTTTTTTTCTCTCCATGTGCTAATCTCAAGCTAGGAATTTGTTCTAAAATGTGTTTCACCTGGTCCTACCTCTATCGTCGGATTTAAATTTCAAAATGAAATTCAGTATTTACGCACTGGTAACAAGATAGTACATTGGGGATTCACCCGTATAATTCTTTTTTTTATTGGTCAATATAAACAGCATCATTTCGAATTAACTACAGTTGGCCATCGCTTACAAATTAATTGCTAGCCACCAGTGATTTACTATTTAAATGGAATGAAATTCGCTTGGAGATAAGTAGTAATTATCGTCTGAATTGCGACCCTATTAATTTGTTAAGGTTCAGATTTTGTGGTCACCTGATATTTTTCGAAGGTAATGAAAATGTCAAGGTACGTGTAAATTAAGAGATTATTCAAATTGAATTAAACATTTTATTGAGTGTGCTAATAACAGTGAAACTCTTTTGCTAGTTGTGTTAGGAAAAATCTTACCAAATATTATACTCCATAAGTATTTTACATATGTCTTTCATTTAGGTATTTAAATTGTGCTCTATTTTATTTGTGTATTACGCGTTCCACAACGATATTGTACTGAAAAAACACCATCCTTTTTTTGTCAGATAAATTGTTAATGTAAAAATATAGGGCCTCGGCAAAGGAGGCCAACAAATTAAATAAAAAAAGACTTCATTTCAACTTATGGAACGTAAAAGACACCCGGTTAACTAGTCAGCCTGTAATTGGTGAAATACCCTATTGTACAACTACGTAAGCTATTGCGACGGACTATAAGTGGACTTTCTAATCACTTTCACAAATATAAATTTCTCCTAAAACTCGTATAATTATCTACGCAAAAGTTCTATGCAAATCGAAAACCACTGGATGAAATTTTGCGGTCATTTAGCCAAACATTATTCAGTTTCTGTCTTAATTTCATTAACAACTGCCTAAATGTCGGCCGTGCCGTAAGATGTCATTCGGGTCCTTGTTATTTTCCATTCACCCTCCTCAGCTCAGACCCAAATCTCCGACTAAATTTCAATTTAAATAAAACACCTGAACGTTGAGCGACGTTCTCGTTCTAAAAAGTTAAACACCTCGATTCATTCGATACCTACCTGTAGCCACGGCGCCAGAAGCAATTTACCTGGGAATGTGACATCTCGGCACCCAGTGACTCTAATTGCTAGGATCAAGTCGATTTAATTAAATTTGTAAACGTTTATCGTCTTTATCGGTGCGGAGCAAAAATTTTCCGTTGATATTGGAGCGACAGAAAGGGACTTTTTTGTTCAAATTTATTGAGTCTACGTAGAACAATGTAGAGGAGGTGGGTGGTTTGTCTAGTGATGACCCCGATAGTCTACGAACCCTGATTTTATAATAACGCAAAAAATTGTACAGGTGCTCTGCTCCTTGATATACCATCCGGATTATATTGGTACTGAAGTCACATACTGTCATGTCAATCTCATAGAGATCAGAGCGCTGGATGTACAAGTCTGAGTTCATACTAACGAAGTTTTCATATGCTTTCAGCCTTGTTCGAAATCAGTTTTGATATTAAATTTTGCCCACTTCCAGCCCGACCTCCTGGCAGGATACTCGACTACGATATGTGTAGAATTCATCATACGGCGATAAGTCCATATAGCCTTTGAAAGTCGGTGTTAATAACTTTAGGGGTAAAATTCAGTTATCTGTATGGGCGGATATGACAGGATTTCTGATGATTTAGGTCACAGATATTTCGGTTTTCTGGATCATCAAAGTTTCATAAGACTAGAAATATAATTGGGTAACGATTAAATAACTTCACAAGAAGTTCGAGCCGGCTCTCTGGGCTACTTCTACCTGAAGAACTTGAGTGTTCTATTGATTTGTTGGTTAGTCGTTTGTATCATATCAATTCTTATGAAAATATTTACAATCGATCAAAATATCAGAGATTACGACTCTATAAGACTATAATCTGTTTCACATTTTCAATTCAAACGAATATAGGGACAAAATCAAATAAAGGAAATAGAAAAGTCGCAGTCCTTGAAAGGAATCACTTTGATCTGGTTTTGCTTATGAAACTGATATTTTTATTTGCATATTTGTCAGTACTTCATCATATCGTCTATGCCAAAGGGAATACATCATTTCTCTGTTACGGGAATATGATTTCGTTTTATCTTGACATACGAACTGACAAAAAATTCCTTAAATTGAACCAAATTACCACACGAAGAGAACATAATTTAAAATGGAAAAATGCACAATCTCCGCCGAGTAATTTTAAATTCCTCAAAACCATTTTACTGATCTCTCTTGTTTTCGTCTGTTTCACTAACTGCGATGACAATTTTTCCGCTTTTTTCTTTTGACACAACCATTTTTCTTTTATGACTATGAGCTCTGCCATGTAAAGTAGAAAGTTAATTCGACTTTTTGTAGATTTTCTTTTGAGACTACTGGAAAAATTTTCCGTTTTTATGTGATGTCCTTTCTCTGTTTTTTTTTGTTACAAGATTTTAGTCTGAAAAACACAGGAGTTAAACAACCCGAAAATAATTAGAAAATATCCTATATCAGAAATTTTGTTACTTTAAATATATGCTTCTTTTTTCGAGAATTATTCGACAAAGTCCTTTTTCAAACTCATCATGTAGATTAGGGATTTATTTCCTTTGAAGTTATAGCTACCAGAGGAGAGCGTTCTTGGAAAGAAATTCGAGGTTAGTCTTGAAAGACGAAGTGGTTGCGCTGTGCTTACCATTCCTTCTTTTGCTGATTTAGAAAATTATAAAGCTCTAATTTAATAATTTTCATTACTTTGATTGCTTGAGGTATGCATTTATTTATTATTGAAATTCTTTGGACATAAAATGTTATGGAATGCTGGAGGTGTGGTGGTGATTCTTTTTGGCATATTTGTTAAAAAATTTCAAAGATGATTTTGATGTGAAATTAACTTTAGCACTGATACAATATTCTTAGCTACCGATTTGTTATAAAATATTTTCTTTGTTTTTCAATATTAGAGCACATTCTGAAGCATTGAATATTGCTGATCCATGAGAAGTTCTCCCACTTAATAAGGAATACGAGGGTAGTTCCATAAGTAACTAGATTTACTTAGCGAAATAGACAAATGGTCTAGATGCGGAATCACACTCTAAGAAAGCAAATGTACCATTGTTATATTTGGCATCTGTTTTCCATCGATAGTAATGGTAAAATTACAAGCATGTGTAATTTAAGGGAAAATTTTACAAATAAGTTGTAATAATTACACAACATATGCGTTATCAGTACACATCAGTGATATAATTATTTTACGATAGCTTTATGATCAATAGGCAAAAGTGGCGTAATTATGGGAGAAAATCCTCCATTTAATTCAGAAATATAATTATACGTAAAAATCATAATTTAAAAACGTAGTTTCACATTACTTGTTCTGTATTAAATTAAGTTGACAAGTTGAAGTAGAATGAAATAGTAAAATGAATTTTCTCAAACTTTCTTATTCTGGCGTAATATTACGTCAGTATTTAAAGTAAAATTATACCGAGCCTGATTTTACCTTATTAATGGAGTAATATAGTCATTACGCCTAAATTTAGTCTTTTTATAAAACAAAATAGATGTAATTTTCCACCTTATTGTGTAATATTACCTATTTGTGCGCTAAAACGATTATACGTCAATAATACGTAGAATTACATAGATTGTGCATTTAACCAATTTTTTTTCTGTGAAGACAGAGTATTTTTACAACCTGTTTTAATATAACATTACATTTATTCAATAATATTAATTGAGGTAGCTACAGCTTTGTGGCACATTTTAGAGATTTAGTCAAAAGTTGCCTTTACAGCTATGTTGAAATAGTTTTGGCAACTAGTAAAGATTTTTCAATGTAGATATGGTTATTAAGTCATTTAGGGAAAATTTTCAAAAACCTAATACTGTTAAATTTAAAACTTAACCTAACTTATGTATATCTAAACAATACTTCAAAGAGTGCAGTTTAAAGTGAGTTTCGTTAAATTGTCTTTGAGTAGCTCCGTTTACACGCGCTGCTAAAAATTTTTTCAACATTAGATGTTGACAACTAATTTCCAACATGATAGATTGTAAATTTACATGTCTGAAAACCACTTACATTTATTTCCATTATAAAATTAAAATTCGGAAATGTAATAAATACATACACGGCTTTTTAGAATCACATGCGAGATAGTAATCATAAATCACATGGCATATGTAATATTACAATTTGGAGGTTGAAATTACCTTCAATTAAGTAATTTATAACATGTAACTTTACTACTTAAAGTGTCGCAACTGTCAAACAATAATCGGGTGTTGGAATGACTTGTAATTTGTTTCTAAGGGTTTCTACTCCTAAAAGGCAAAAGCACAAAATTTTAGTGTTGGATACTCGTATGAAGCCATAATAGCAGTGATTCCACATACCAGTTGTAAGTCGATCCTACTACGAAGTCAAAGTGTTTGCTAAATTCCTTTCGATAAAAAAGTTGTCCAATTGTCGGTGAGTGCGCATTTTCTCATATCTAATAGATGGGAATATAAATTATATGTATTACTTTTTTATTTATCTCTTCCATATAACTGCAGAAGTATAAATTTTAAAATACAAGTATCTTAAATGCATTGAGCTACTAAGCAGAAGCAGAGTATCTAAATTTAGAGCGCATTTGATAAAAACAAATTAAATTAATTCAACGATAAGGATTTTTTACACCAAACAGTTTGGCGATGAGTCGTCTTTATTGAATTAAATTTAAAAGATTGACAGTGTCCAATGAAATTGAATTTTGAAGTAATTTCCGATTGATGGAAATCGAATAGAGTTTAAACCAACTCCCATCCATTCCTCATTTTCCCTTGGCAATATAAACACAAATAACATTGCGATATATCTTCCTATGTCAGATTACGATCGGGTTTTAGTAGATTTCGAACAGAACGGTTTTTTTTATAGGTAGCTATATGACATAAAAAATGAAATGCTTTCTCAAAATGGGAAATTTAATTTTCATTTTGCCGCATGTGTGTATTTTCTCGTTCCATTTCAATTTCTTCCAAACACTTGACGTAGTACTTTCGATTGATTTTTCCGACCGAAATAAGAATAGACATAATGAAATTAAGTGCGTGCTATCCATTATCGATGGGAAAAAAATGGAGAAAAACTTGGGAGAAAAAAAACCGTATTAGCTTAAATTATTTTTAGATAAACACTGAAATCGAAAATAATAACGAGAAACATGAAAGGTTATAGTTGGTGCAGTAACTTGAGGCACTTAAGAATTTTTTCAGAAAAGAAACCAACTGTGTGGGTTCGAATTACCCGAAATAATGACTTAAAGGGCAATAAGAAATCCCTAAGTCGGTTAAAAATATCCCTTCAACACCCAAACCCATCACTCTTTCTCAGAATTGATCCGTGTCGTGCTTTATCCGCGTTAGTCCTGTAGTGTGACTTTTTCAGCTTAATTCCGAACATCTAAATAATGTTCTAAAAGTTGTTGTAGCGTAGATTTAAGGGGCATGTTTTGCACCTGTCGAGCAATAAAACACCCGTACCTTGTTTCGCTCAATTTTCAAGATTTAACGAAAACATGTCACATTACGGAATTCAGCGAACGTAAAACGTACAGGGTTCACGATAAATCACCCTATGAATAAACTGCGAAAATGCCAGGCTTTTCGATGAAAATCAAAAGAAAAAAACTGAAAATAAAGAAAGTCAAACGACAGACAGTTATTGTTGCCCTGGTGCGAACATTTATACCAATCTTGGAGGCTTCCCTCGGATGAATTGCCCCGAGCCGCATTGGGGTTATAATTTAAAAATTCATGAAATCCCCTTTTATCTGATCAATTTGAAAAATTTTTCGGAGAAAATTCAGCAGTTTCTTATGTTGGTGTTTTTGTGTTTACGTCCTACAATGGAGGCATCCGGGGATTATCGAGGAAGATGAAACGCTCCTGCAGCTCGTACGCCTTTATTGGTCCCATAGTAAATGCCTTTATTCCAGATTATCGTACTGCTGGGAACGTATGATAGCCTCCAGGTGTAAAGTAATTCAAATTTATTGCGATCGCCTTGATTTTATTGAGCCTAACGTTTTGGTAAGACAAACTTCCTTGACCTGATTGTACACAGTACCTATTTACGATAAGTCTATTGCAGATTTATTTTATGCATTTAATGTTGCTTATAGTGGCCTTCTATAAGCGCATTTAATTATAAATTGATCTGATGCGACAACAATAAAGACAAGAACGTCCAAAATCTGGGTCAGAATCAACACACCATCGAATATCCGGAAAATCTCTCGACTCAACACATGCTATAAGTGCGGTGGTGGTTGTCTACGGACGACTTTTGCTACTGTGAAAGCGAGAAGGCGACAGCGAGAGTTGACATTCTACTCGCAAATGCTTGTGCCATTTTCGGGAAGCGTTGTTTGAATATAGTTCCATATCTGAATGCAAATAAATAAAAGATTATTATTTTTATTAATTTTAATAGAATTTAGTTTTATTTGCAATCCCGGCGAACCAACAAAGTGTAGTATAAGTCGCTACTTATTTTCAAATATCATATGTGCTCAGTGAGCACTGTGAGATATGTAGAGAAATTTTATTTGAAACTGTGCATATATTATATATTCGTAGTCAATTTGATTCGTTTTTAGTTTGCCTTCCATAATAATCAATCATTCCGCTAGAAACCATACGGAATGAACGACTTTCACGTTAATTTTGCCCTTTTTGTTAGCGGTCACATTTTACATTACAACTTAAACAGGAAATTTGTAGGTCTTTTGTAAGCTTCGGGAATAATGGACCCATTTACACTTGAGTTGGTCTCAGATTGTAAAATTTTGGTTTAAGAAATAAAGGAACAAAAGCTCTGAAAACCTTCGGCTCCGGGTCATTTAACAATTATGACTCTCTGGTTTTCTCGATTCGACTTTAAAATTTTATTTAATATTGAACGTGAATTACACTTGCATATAAATCATAGTTAATTTCGTGGAAATAACAAACTCATAGAGGAAAGTCAAGAACTTGCTGCGTATGTGAAATTTATTGCACCATGAAACAGCAGATTCAACTATTCATCATTATACGGAAGAGAAATGCTATAATTCGTGAAAATGTAAAAAGAAACTTAGTACCACCTTTTATAAAAAATCTGTCAATAATCTGAGCGCAACTTTATTATCTTATGGGTAGAAGACCGAAATGTGTTTAATGCTGAAATGCGGTATAGAGTACTATTTACGACTGACAACCTAGAAAATAACATTCCACTTCCTCTTGGCTATTAATTACTCTAGCAGCATATCTTCATGCAGGTACTAAGTTTCAACTTTCTAGCATATGCCGTTTCTGAGATATGAAATGATTGTCACCCCATTTCCCCGTTTTACGTCACTTTTAATTTTTTTTATTAATATAAAATAATAGTGTAAGATGATATTATTTTGTTTTTTACTCGTCCCCTTGAAAATTTATTTGTCTGGTAAAAGTGCATTCAGCTGACCTGTCGTGTGAATTTCAAGATCCTGCCTTACATACATAGGCTCGACTAAACTCGATAAGTGGTATCCGACATTTCTCCACTACTTCTCAAAAAAATATATAATACATTTAGCATACTTAGGGCTTAAGTGACAGTGGTTAACCATACAACCCCTATTTTCCAATCTATCTATCTTTAGCATACTTAACTTTTTTACTCAGACACAATTTAATCTTTCTGGTATAATTGGTTCGTGATATAAATATTCAATTTTTATATCCAACACGCACAACATTCTCATTTACTCTCTTTGTACATCTACAAAAAATCGAGAAGTATCAACTTTGTAGCGTGAATCGTTTGAGCTTATTGTACATTCCCTTCACACAGCTCCAACTACATATGTTGACAATTGCTTACTTTGCCATAAGTCGATATAACTTTAAAGTTTAAATTTGTTAGCTTAAGCTGTTCTTGAGATTTAGAAATCACATTGTATGCCATGCTGTCAAATATATGACTTAACAAATTTGACGAAAATGTCTCTCAAATTTTTTCCATCAAAATATATTTTATATAGAGCAATTAAAAAAAAACGTAGAAACAGCATTTTCCAAGGAAAATTATCAAATATTTGGCACCTGTGTGATACTAGCTTCAGTGCCAAGTGCTACGATAGACAATGTAGTCGACATTTTTTGAGATGTTCCCATTCTCTTGCAAAACAATTAAAGTATTTGAAAACATTTTTATCAATTCGATTCTTGAATAGTAATAAACTTAGTGCTTCACAAAAACATTTGAAAGGTAACTAAAAGTTTCAAATTTCATTTCGACCAATCGTTTCTTTGCAATAGCTCGTACTTAGTCCTGTACACTCCGTCGTGTAAAGTTTGATACCGGCACGAAAAAGTTTTAATTCAATCAGGACTTCAATCCTTTCAAAATTCGATACAATTTGATGGTGGACGAAATCGGAGTATAAGAGTTTATATTAATAATGCAACTATTAACAATTTCCTCTCAAATAGCCTAAAGTATGCCATTTTCTGCAATGTTCTGCTTATGGAAAACTAAACCTATTTTCCCAAAGAACCCTATAAAGCCCTTAGAAAAAGATGACGTACTGTGCACTAATTCGTTCCATTTATTGAATTTGTGATGACGCATGGTTTGTCTTTCGGATGTGTTAATTAAATTTAACGCAACAGGGACACGGTAAATTGCAGGGCCAGAGAAATCATACGGTACGGGATATTCTTTCCGAATCTCGGTTTCATTAGATTTAATGATGCGAGCAATAAGATGATGGCATCAAACGATAAGATCTACAAGAAGTATAAGGAAACTAATGGAATTTTGTGATATTTAGTGAGTTCGGATTAATCTTATGCAACTGCTATATATAACACAAGAATTGCGTAATTAGGTTATAATCCGGGGCGCGGTCAAAGTCGCAGTATAATATCAGTTGCTTCGAAATTAAGAAGTTTTTTTGGAACGTTAATTTTGTCCTTAGAATAGAAACAAAATTCGTAAAATATAGATTTTGAGCCGATTAAAATTAAAAATGCTCGAATTTCGGATTGCTTTTTACACTAAAAGGCCATAAAATTTGGAACCAATTTGTTGTCTGATCAGACTTTAGACAGTGATGAACTGTGGAAATTTGTACAAACTTATTACATCCAATTGGGGGTTGAATATCGAAAAATTGTTGTTTTTAGGGGATTACATAAAAACCAATTTGATATCTCATCAGACAGAAGAAATTTTGAAAAATTCGTTAAAATGTAAGCAACTCCTTCACACCCACATGGGAGTTGAATTTTACAAAATCGTGAAATTGGTTAAGATTATCATTGCAAATATTGTATATCGTAAGATCTGGACATTTAATGGAAAAACTGAATCGCAAATGATTCAAATAATAACGAATGGCGCAATAGCGCGATTCGGGCCTAGGCCTTGAAGTAATGCTAGAGTTACTCCATTACTAGACCAACGGAACACTAGGAGATGAAGTGGTCAGCCACACGCTCATCCGTGATTATTACCCCGATTTTAATATTTACAACTGAGTGAACTGGTAGTCCGGCAGTTAAAAGTATAAATAATAAAAATCTGTAAAAAAAAAAAATTTTAAATTTCAGGGGCCCTTAAAACAAGATAAACACTCTTATCATTCGAAAATATTGCAAACATTAGTAGAACCACAAGACTTAGTGGTTGTACGACGGCTACTATTTTTTCTGTAACGTCGTACTCGACAAAAACTACGGAAATAAAAATTTTAAAATTACGTAAAAAGGCTTCAGAAAAAACTAAGAAAATTTCCCTTCTCCTGAAATAAGGAATCACTTAATGAAAAAAAAGGAACTTTATCATGTTACATGCAAATGAGACTGGATTATTTTCCATAAGTAGCACAAAACGAAAAAAACCCCTCATAAGGCTCATCTTTTTTTTGTAATTCACCCTGTAGTATTCCAGGACCAATGCTACTTATTCCACACGGCAGTCTGAAATTAACTTTTCTTTCTGTCGAAAATGTTTTGCCATCAGAATCGTTTCTAGGGAAAGTAAATTGGTGGTTAGAATTTCATAGACGTATCCGCCCCTGATATTCAAATCCAGCTAAAGATACATCTGGCACGGTGAGAGCAAAGGAATTTTCTACTCAAGTACATGTGCCACATATCTCATGCGAAATATTATATGGGAGGGTGGTTGAAAGAATAATCAAGCCACCAGTTTTTCTTCCGTTCTGATGAACGAAAATTGTAAATTAACCGGAATTTTTGACGGGGGGAGTGGTAAATACTTTCGACGATATAGAGCCATCCATTTTCTATTAAATTTACTTTTTCGACTCGTTTGGCACGATAGCGTCGTTTTGCTTACGATGTGGGGGTGGATTTGGAATATCCTTGTAACCGGAAAGGAGCCTGATGATCCGATGCTTGAATTAATGAAATTGAAAAAAATAAAAACATTATTTCTCATTTGCACTAAGTATTGCATAATGAATGTGAATGGACGAAGAAGCTCCGAGAACTTAAGTCGACGAGAAATTCTTTCTGATGCGATAGAAATATACGGGGAAATTTGCATTTGATTGCGGCATGAAATTTATTCGAATGGAGTTCTTAGAATTTCAATTGAGAGTTGTATCGCTGAATTGAATTAGGACGGTACGCTGTTGTATAAAGTTACCTGTAGTCCGATCGAATATTTAATAGTAAATTGAGTAAAAACAAATTTTATTCAAAAGTATTGTAAGTTAAGAGAGTTTCGGTTGGATAAAAGCTTTTGGTGAATATAATTAAATTTGATATTGCGAATCAAAAACGTTCTACAGTAGGCATACCTATTTCCAAAAATATGCAAATAAAATCAAAATAAATTCTCGACTGTTGTGGGTGTCTTGACATTATCGTGTCATTGTCCATTGATTGCGATTCGTCATGAGATAGAGAATTAGTTCGATGTGAATGACAAAATAATAGCAAATTTGTAGAGGAGACAAATTAAATAGTTAGACCTTTTTTCAATGTAATGCTCTACCTTTAGATTGGGAAAGTCCTCGATTTCTTAGTAAGAACCCTGAAGAAAATTTCTTGTTGTCGATATGTGGCCACAGCCATCCGCAAACAAGGGAATTAAATCTAATATCGAAATTTGATTTTTGTCATGACAACAGTTTAGCAATCAAATTATTGTAAATATTATAAATTCGCAAATTTTTCAACAATTTATCCCATTTTTGTACAAAGTGTCCCTGCCCAGAAAGTAAAATTGAAAAATTGTTCATATAACAGCTCATTCCAATAGTCCTATTTTGAAACCGAAAAGAAAGCAATCGCATAGAAAATAGCACAAAGTTTCAAGATACTTACCTAAACTTTGAATTTTTCATTACTGTTACACCGATACATTTGTTCTGGATCGGCCCAGGGGTCTGCTGCCCCGAAAGAGCATAAGGGCCAATTGTTATCTTCGAAAGGTCGAAATTCGTCTTGTCCGACCTTGCAGACTGAAAGGCCTTCCGACTATACGTGGGTGATAGGTGGCACCGTACGTCTGTTGGAATCATTGTCCTATCGAGATCGGTGCTTCTGATTGTTATTTATTTGTTGTCTGCTCAAGTTCTATCCGTTGAATGGCTTTTCATGTTTTGAAAGGAACTCGACTTTCATCCTCCTTCATCACGTATTGAGGGTAGTGGTAGCACTCGTATGTCGCTACCTACCTACATAAATCTATATACGGTTCTATTCTTGGGGTTGTCGGGTGAGAAAGTATGGGTATGTTTACCTATACATACGTGGAATTAATTCTGTAGAAATATTTGTTTCTGGGTAAATATACTGAATTTAGTCGGAATTGCTTCCAGGGATTATTAAAATGATTTGTTGATTCAGTTGTCCAGGATGTTTTGAGTCTATAGACCATGCATGATTTTACCGAATTGCTATTAATTGTTCGGCAATATTTGGATTTCAATTGTCTTATTTGTTCTATTCATATGCGGAGGTCATGTTCTTAATTTGAGTTAGATTCGGAGCGAAATCTCACAGTTCAAAACAAGTCTACATAGAGTTTGAGCCTTTTGGGAGAAGCGATTTCACAGCAAACGACCGTCTCGAAAGTCAAGTCTTCATCTTTCAGTCGATTAAACTCTCATTTCCGTTCAAAGATCGATAATACTTGAAAATTTGTTTGGATTCAATAGGACACATAAAGCTTTTGATTTGAATGAAATTACATTGGTTACCAAAACTTCCTGTCTATGCTAGATATGGAACACTTGTTAGATTCTGGTCTCGACTACTTTTCTATGTACGAAATTTTCCTTTTTTTTGATTTGTGCTGCTCCAGAGCAGAGCAGCACAGAAACAGTTAAAAGTAATACTGAGCCGTGCAAGATACTCTACTTTTCATAAGATTGCATTGAAGTTTTAGTATAAATCGTGAATAAAATTAATCTAAATCATAGCTAAGGACTTTATATGAATTTAATTTTGGAGAAAACTGGTATAATTTGTATTTGCATTACCAATATTGTGTGTGAAGGCACGTTCACTTTTAATGTTAATATTTTTGCGAGCTATGGTTCGGAGAAATTTAGAAGAAAACCCAAATCGATTTAATTAAAAAAAAGTCAATTCGTTAAAGGCCGTCTTCTGGTCTAGAATTTTGAAAAAATCGTTTTTATATTTTTGCATATTTTCACTGTGTAGTCTTTCAAGAATATACCCTCCAAAGGAAATTTCAAAATTCCAATTATTTGTGGAGTTACAGCAATGTAAGTAAACTAAAGAGCGGATTTACCGCTCTGAACTTCGGACTTCCAATGCTTCCAAGGAAGCTCGAACTGCTCGTCTAGTACAAAGAACAGTAGAAAACTTTGATTTTGAAGTAACCGAAGGCGGATTGTATGGTCAGGAATCGCCGATTAATAAAATGTAAGTATATGTACCATTATATGACTTAGACTGCCTGAAACTTCACTTGAATCTTTAAACGCGGTTTTCTCGAAACTACCTTTTCCGATACGACGGACATGATATCTTAATTTTTGATGAATGTTTTCACAGTACATTTTGAATTGAAAATACAAGGTTTTCCGGTAAATACTGTTAAATTTGTTTTGTGTGACGTTTCGGACTCGATTGAGTCCTTTATAAAGGACTCAGTCGAGTCCGAAACGTCCTTTATAAAGGACTCAGTCGAGTCCGAAACGTCACACAAAACAAATTTAACAGTATTTACCGGAAAACCTTGTATTTTCAATGATATCTTAAGTTGTAATGAACCGATTTACTTGAAATTGTTTATGAACCTTGTCTATACACCCCTCTATAGTCCCTTCCAAATTTATAGCGAAATTTTGTTTATAACTATTTTTAAAAAATTGGAAATCGTGAGAAAAAGCGGAAGAAAATGACTTTTTTTTTTTAAGCAGCCGCCATTTTGCCAATTTTTTTTTGTTTTCTTTGCCTGAGGTAGGGACTAGAATGACGTCCTTACTAATTAAGAATCCGTTTTAATTTTTTTTCTCAGATGACCAGGAGAGGCGCAATCGTGTCCGCTATTAGAGTCTGTTTTTTTTCCACCCCCCACTTTGACCGCCTGTAACACGCAAAATTATGTTTTTTTTTTTACAAATTTTGTATATAATATTAAAGGATAAATAAATATGTAGTAGAAAAATGTATAGTAAAAATATTTGTTGTTTTTTTGTTATCGCACCTCAAAAAACCCCCAAATTTCGGCTCTCTAGACCAGAAGACGGCTTTAATTGTTCTGTTCACTTGACAGTTCTAAATCACTTATAATGGTGTGGTTGCTCTTCCCGCTTTGCGCTTTATTGCTGTTTTCGCATTTCGCTAACCTGCTCTGTTCTGGATAAGGAGCAAAAAGGAATACCTCTTATTTTTACATGTCGTGAACCTACACAGTAAACAAAATCCATTGACTTTTACATCTTTTGGATAGTAGGCAAATATGCCTACCTTTTTTATGTAAAATTACATTGGAAAGTAGTCAATTTTTTGGGTAGTAAATTTCAATTTGCAATCAAAAAATTTTAATTTATAATCAGCAAATTACAATTTTGAAAGCAGCAAATTCACTATATATATTCTCTAAAAAATTTTATAATTAGCACTCTATATTCTTTATAAAACAAAAAAAAATTTACTAGCAACTCTTTGGATTAAGTTATGTACTTCTAATATTATTTCTTACTAACTTACTTCCTACTCTGAAATAAAATACTTGGATGTAGATAGAAATCGAACCTGGACCCGCGATCAATTCTGGTATTGGAGCGAAGGTTTGGCGCGCGTAGCCACTGCGCCACCGAACGCATTGCATTTTCATCTCAGTAGACAACCAAATCGATCAAAGCGACCAAATCGTGGTTTACTTGAAAAAGAATGTAATTTTGCTTGACTTTTCAAGTATGTTGTATGGTTCAGTTGAAAAGTACATGAATAATTTACTAATACAAGTAATTTTAAGTAAAAGGTGCTTGAAATGAGTGCTCTTACTTGTAATTTCGTGTAAAAGTGCTTTAAATGAGTACTATTACTTGAAAAAATGAAATATACTGGAAATTTCAAGTAAAAAAAAAGACAATTTTTTAAAACAGTGATCTGTAGTCTGTACTAGATAAGGGCACTTTACACTAAAATTTTTACTATTACCGAAAGAGAGTAGATACTCGTACATTAAGTGGAAAGAAAGATCACTCAAGTCATTAAAACTCCTTAAAAAACCACTTAGTGGAGTATAAAATGCTATAATTACCAACCTATATCCTGAAGTAAACAGAATAAAGCCTTAAAAATAAATTGTTATTCGTGATCCAATCAATAAAGTCCTTTCCTTTTCTTCACCTAGAAAATGCTTAGCATACACGAAATGTCTTCAAGAAAATATGAAAGTGCTGAGTTAGCCCATTTTTTCGTCAGCTGAAGCAACTAGTAGGTAGTCACCCCCTCACTTTCACTTCTCTTATAATCTCAAGTATTCCAACGAATAGAACCCAGGAGAAAAGAAATCCCTTTAAGTAAATAAAAATCTCTGAAACGATGAAACTCATTGGTAGTTTCGTCCAAATTCATCCCCGAAAGTCGTTCTTTCCTCCTATTTACAACCCTTACGCAGATGCCTTTGCTCACATCTAAACAGCTTCTCGAGGATGGAAAAGCATCGACGAAAATCAGAAAGTAGATAAAGTTTAACAAGATTTCTTCGCTTCCTCCGCAGATTAGGTTAAAAGTCTTAAGGACATATGTACACATATTCCTCGTATGAAAAAGGTTTCCGACTGTCTTTCGACACTACACTACCGCACTATAATAATGATCCATCCCTCGTCACAGATGGTTTCACTTTTAATGCTTTTGCCAAGTTTTCTATTAGTCTTTGGAGTTGATCGTCCGAAAGTGATAACACGCGGACGTGTCAGCGACAATGGCTAAAACGTGATAAGAAAAAGTTCGCTATATATGTTTGACTGAAAAACACTTGTCCTTAATATGTCCATGCCGGATATGTGAAAGTTTCCGTTTCCGAGGATTAGAAGATAACAATGCCGAGTGTGTGTGGGGGCGGGTGTGTAGGAAATATCAATGCCTAAAATGGCTTGAGAGATGTGAAGCTTTGATGCTTTTATGATTTTTCGTTTTGAAATTCTTGAAGGAGTAAGATCCTGGCAGATGTGTAAGTTCTGAAATGAATTTTTATGACTTCTTGATGTGAAAAGTTTAGCTGGTTTCCTTGAAAAATGTTCGAAGTTCTTTAAGACGGTCATAAAACCTATAAGAGCTAAAAGATTAAGGGAGTATTTTGAAATTGGGTCGTTTTAGATAGAAATGAAGAGATGATAATTTCACGTATGAATACGCAAGTATATGTTAAATCTTAGTTTTTTTCGGATTGGTATTTATCTGAGAGGACATAAAGTCGAATTTCGTTCAGTCTTGATGCTTTTACAGAAATGGTCATCATTAGGATTATACAATAATTGGAAAGAAGACTCCTAGAAATTTGATGTTAAATTCCTGGATACCAAATGTTTAATTTTTTTTTAATTTTTTTTTTAATTTTCAACAATTAACATTAAGCCCACAATCCAATTTACTCCGCTTAATTCAAATCATTTAAAAAATCCACGAAAAAAAAATCGTTCCACTGTCTAATTTTTAACATCCGTATGGTTCAAAAATAAAACAGAACATTCAAATCTCTTTTCAATATTCAAATGAAATTTTCTTAAAGTCATATTTCAAGAAAAACGGCCCCAGTTTGTATATTAAGTGGTCCTTAATTAGAGCTTAATAAAACAGGGAGAGCAAAAAATAAAAATAAATAAAAAAGTAACTGGGTCATCGTCTTGAAGAAAAATGTCCCATGGAATCCTCATAATCCTACGGAATTTTTATGACACTCAGACCATGATAAAATGCCCTTTTTTCTATTACATCCAAGAATTTCCTTATTATCTGTTGAGGACTATGAAGTTGGGGACGTCATCAGCAATTATATGAAGGCACGTTGGCTTAAGCAACTGCAGCTTAACTTTTCTGATATTTTCTTTCGCTCCTTTTCACTGTTAATTGCAGCATTTGAAAATGTGAAAGAAAAGTGTCCTTAGGACAATTCAGTTGCTAATGATTGTGATAGTGCCATGAAACTTTGAATGTATTCGCAAGTTTTTGGAGGTAGTAAGGTGTCTATTGCATTTGCATTGAAAGGGTTTTTAGAGACAATGACATTCAGTACTGAAATCCTATGCGACTAAGAGTCTGTACGGAACTATACTTTGTTTGAGGTTGTTAGTCTCATAGTAAGCTGCGCTTCACATCAGCATTAAGGGGGAACATCCGAGTAGAATTTTTTCTCGTCTTAAGAACATTGTGTGTAAATTTCATATTGAAATTCCAATAAATGTGAAATTTATGGGCAACTCGGGTTTTCCCTCATAAGCTATTGAAATATATTTTTTTTAATTCAACCTCGTTGGGGCTTAATTATCAAAAATTTTGAAAACTGATTGTGAGGCAATAGTGTGGAAACTCAGTAAAAATATAAAACGATAGTATCTAAGCAATATGTCGGAATTCGTTAAAATGTACACATTCACTTTAAACCTTCTTTGCGCTTTAAATCAATTAGGCAATTACATATGTAGCCAATAAAAGTAAAACCGTATTCGATATCTCAATAGAGATTAGACCTAAACGTTTTGTCGGAATTCGTGAAAACGTACACAAGTATAAGGAAAAATGTGGAAAGTTAACTCCAACCGCTTACAAGAGCTCGTAGAATTGAAATTAATTCGGTATCTCAATTGGTTCATATGATATGGCGAAATTCGTGGGAAATTTAAATATTGCCTTTTCATCAACACAACAAAAACATCAAATTAATTTTTATGCGACTACATAAAAAGCCCATAGAAGTAAAATTTATGTCGAAATCTCATTAAAGAATGTCGAAATTCTTGAAAACTTACACTACCATATTTGAAAAAATTTGGAAAGCGACTTCCAGGCATAGAATTTAAAATTAATTCGATATCTTAGCTGACCTAAAAGATATGACAAAATTCGTGAAAATGTATTCATTAACAATAATTAATGCAAATTAGGTTTTTGTCTTTTATTCTGCGTATATACTTATAGAATAGCGCAAAATGTAATGTGGTATGGAGTGGGTACTGCCCTGATTGTCGTCCCTGATCAGGGTGGTTTATGATTTACTAATGCCCTCCATTAGTTCACCTCGTCTCAGTAAATGATTTCATTAGCATTCCTCTCTTATTCTCTAATTTCCCTATACAAAAGAACACCCACGACAAATTGCTCCACACAAACTAATAATTTCGGTTTCCTGCCATTTCGCCATCGACTAATCCAATAATAATCTCGCTATATCGCACACCTAAGATTGCTTGCTCAATTACCGAATATAAAGCAGAAACGTATAAAAGGTCATCACCAATATATGATTATTGTCGTCCTAAAAAGCCTTAAGCGACGTGACTAGAAATACTAATTTGCATTAAGGATTGCTTACAATAGACCTGCGGGTCCCAGGACGATACGGATACCATTTACTTTGCCATTTCTTAAAGAATCCACTCAAGGAAATGAACGAGCACTTGCCATCCATTCGAAGATTATCGGGCACGAAATATTTGCCCAATTGTCGAATGAAATGGGCGACACACACATGGGATTTTCTCGATTATTTAGTATTCAATAAGAAAATCGTTTCGAGAGTGAAATGACGTATTAGAGTGGAATAATTGATGAAATACAATATCCTGGCCGTACTTGAAGTTACCGGTATCCGTAAAGGTGCACTTGAGTTCGCTTCAAATGGAAGTTTTCTGTAATTTCCACGGGATTTTCCTATAGCCGAGTGAAATTGAATACAGTTGGTAAATTGAAGACGGAATAAAATGTTCTTTCACGTATGAAATCGATCCTATCAAGGCTTCGAGTATTGTCCAGTGCCCTAGTTACGAGTGAGGATCAATTTTATGTTATTTTATTTTTAACTCGGAGAATAATGCCTTTGAAATGCAAGACACTGCCTTGACGTGTTGGTGGCGGTGACAGTTTTAATAAGGGAACTAGGCAATTGAAATGAATGCGTTGTACAATATATTATATAAAATATCCAGTATTAAGCCTTTTTCAAAATAATTCAAATTAATGCCAATTCAGTCGCTCTAACCATTAAAGCAGTTTCCTTGAATTTTCTGTTATGTACACAGTAAACAGTTTTGTGTTTATTATTATCCTTAAAGCAGTAAAATATTTCGTATTGATGTAATAAATTTACGAACTTTCATTTAATTTAACAAAATTGAAAGTAATTGTTAAAGCTGTGTATTTTTACACATTTAATTCTTAAATTTACTGACTGGATAGTAATATTGCAGCTCCACATTAAATGTTCCACATTTAATGTAAAATGAATCATTGTGTATATGTATTGTGTATTTGATACTCTATTCGTAGTAATTTGTCATTGTCAATAAAATTACCAAAAAAACTTTTTGTTCTTTTTTGGGGGCATACTAGTATCTACTAAAAAGTGTAAATACAAAATTTCAGGGTAGAAAATTTTTAGAAGCGCTACTAGAGCAATCAAACCAAAAAAATAAGCCAACAGTCTGGGCGCAATTTTACTATTTTTTGGTGGAAGTCCGGCATGCATTTAATGCTTAGAAGCGATGTAGGTAGCTATTCAACTGAGAACCTGAACAATACCTTTTCAATAGCCTCCTGGTTATTCTTTAACCTACACCGCATTTAAGCATCAAACACTTTTCGAACTTCTACCCAAAAAACATAAAGGTGCGCCCAGACTGTTAGGCGATTTTTTCATGAAGCCAATCGTATTATTCTCTAGATGAAATTTTGAACTCAGATTTATTTTGGGGGTGAGGGAAAATCCGTTGTGAATTTCTACGAGTAATATTCCCTTTTCTAAGAACTCTTAATATTTTAAATTTTTGTACCTTAATTCTTAAATGATTTCCAGTAAAAGGACAAGTAGGTATGCTAGAAATCGAGAGAGAACTTCCTTGACCTTCAATGCGAGAGCCCTTCAAAAAGGAAAATGATGTAATTGCCTCAAATAAATGAGAGCCCTTAATCAAAGACATACTACATCTGCACTCCTTAATCTACTTTATCGCCAACTGCAATATTAATTGCAGTTCAGAATTTCATACAGATTGACTTGCAGCCGATTTTATATTTTTTCATTCTATTCCATATAAATATAAATATTTGGATGGTGTTGACGCGACAACAAACGTTAGAAATCATGTTTACCATAGTAAGAACAAGTTGCTAAGCAGTAAACGTCCGATCAACCAAAAGGACTTAACGCTCTTCTTTCTTTGGAGCGATCAACTAACTCTTAGAGTAAAAACTCCAAATTAATAAGACGTCGCTTCATGCATTTGCCACAGGGTAGAATCGGCGTCTTTCTATTATTTTCGTATTTTACATTTTATTGTATTTGCCACAACGTCCAACTTCATGACTTTCAATTACTGGCGTAACTCTTCATTGCAATAACCTCTCAAAAATAAAAGCGAAAATACAGGAAAACGAAACAAGAGCGAATAAGTAAAAGGAAGAAAGTCCTAAAGACAATAAGAAGCATCCACATCAAGAAAATTTCTTTTCATCTTAATTTTATCCACCGCATTACCATTTAAAAAAAAAACAATTTGTTTGGCTTCAGATTCTCAAATCTAGATATATTACGTAAATTCCTTGAAAACAAATTCTTTTCATTAAAAAAAAAAACAAAAGCAAAACTTTTAATTATATTTTTCTACTTTGCGTTTCGCTGCCAACGTCGGTAAAGTTCTTAAACGCCAAGGGCATCCACCATCCACAATGTAATTACCCCACTAATTATCAATTTAATTAAAGTCGTTAGTGTGGTGCTAAAGGCGAATACGAAAAAAACGAATTTTGAACACAACCGGTCAAGTGGAAATACTCGACTAACTTCGGTTCATTCTTAAGATTGTAGGGCAAGTTTTACTATATCCTTAAATTTATTCAAGACTTCCACGTTACTAAACGATGAAAACGGAAGCTAGGTCAAACAGTAACCGCTTAAGCTTTCCATGACTTCGAAAAAGAACTGAAATAATCACCTCCGCGGAAACGTTTCGAACCGGAAGAAAATAACAGCATGCAAATCAGAGAAAACTTGAACCTGAAGTAGGAGAAACCCTTAAATACACTTCAAGTCATCCTTGTGTCGAGGTGTTGTTCGCAAAGCCAAGCCTTTTTATCGTTTGAGTTCAAGAAAGGGTATTATTTCATCTGGTTAGTTTGCAACCTTAAATTTCCTCCCTTATACCGACCTTAGTGGGGATAGTTCCGGGTAATTGTTGGAAATTTTAGCGCCAAGTGTATCCAATTACAATTCTGTTATCGTAGGCAGTAATTAAGTGGGGTCGAATGAAAGACACCTGCTTAAATTACGAGAAACATTTGCAAAAGATTTTAAATCGACGAAACCAGCTAAAAGTTTTATTAAATTATTAAAGACTGCAAAGTTGAACAAAGCGTTTACTTATAGTGTCTCGCTGCTAAGGGATGATTACGAACATTGACATAAAACTAAAATCGTCCTTTAAGAAAGCCAGTGGTAGCGTCCTTCGCTAAGACCATGGCATTACTTCAAAGAAGATAAAACGTAGCGAAGCCTGTGACCTAAATTTTACTTTCTGTTATAAGCGCTCTTAAATTTTCTACAATTTGATTTTAATGTGGGGTAGATTGCAACAGACTTTTTGCAGATTAATAAATTTCTCCAAACCGGAAATTCTTGGCTTAGATAGCTACAAAAATAAATTTTTGGGGCCAAGGATGTTGCGGCTTTTCGGCTGGTTCAAGTTCAAAAGTGTCTGCGAGTGATAGTAGCAGATGCCTGTGAGTATTTTCGAATTCGAAAATAATTAAAAGTTCAATAGATTGACCTTAATCGGTAACAAAGTGCTCTGGCGTGACATCTTCGAATGAACACCATTGTTATTATTTCTGGAGACTTTGTGGAATTAGTTGCCACAGTGAAACCAACCTGAAAAAAGCATAGTTTTTGATATAGTAAATGATGCCTTGCATTAAACGAAATTCTTCGGATTAATAGAAAAATTTTCCATAAGGAAAATCATAAAATATTTTTCATCACATATGAATCGTACATTAATAGTATGAATCCCATTTCACTAAAAATATTTTTATTAATTTGTATATAAGCCGTTTATTTTGAAATTGGGGTAATTGGGGTATGAAGGTAATGATGACTATAGATAAAACTTAATATGATCTTTATATCTGCAAGAAATCTGTAGTCAGAAAAATTCAGATTCCATAATATTTGAAAGATCGAATTTTTCGGTAATAACAGTATTGTAAATGTGTTTATTTTGAAAGTGGTGCATGTCCTTTTTGGGTTGAAATTATTTTTAATCAAATATGTTTCGTTCTAATTTAGCTTCGGTTGTTGTGTCTTAATTGTGCCATTCCCTAATAATATCATAACTAAATGTCTTTGTTTGCTTCTACCAGATACTGCCATATCATACCATATGTGCAACTATTTTCAATACTATGATTTCAATACCCATGGTTTGTATATTAGCTGGGTATCCATGGTATAACATCATTTCTGAAACGTATGATGTTTCTATCTATCTATCCTTGATATTGGTAATCGATAATTGTACAATATTTCATAAATAATAACAAGTACAAATTTCATTGTTTCGATGATATATGTTTACTTCCAACCCCCTCCCCAAATTTTAGTTTATAATATTATCACCACAACGAGGAAGACCAACTAATTTTGAAAATATAAAATTGCCTTCCTTCTATGAAAATAATTAAACGTATGAAGTAAATGATTAACGAAAATGTATAATTTCTTTGAAATTATTAATAAACATATTACAGTCATGGTCGGCTGCAAGCCAACCGTAGATGAAATATTTAACTCCGATTTATATTGCAGTTGGAGATAAATTAGAAGTATGTAAGTGCATGTAGTATGTCCTTTATTAAGGACTCCCACTTGGTTACTCGAACTGGATGCGTCACCGAAAGAAGGACTATCAGATGGGAGGTGCAGGAAAGACTCACTCGATTTATTATGTGTTTATCCTTTTTCAAGGAACCATTAAAAAATTAATGTGTATAAAATTGCAAATTAATAAAGCCGCTAATTAGTAAACTCGAACTATGTTTTCTCTCGAAACTAGTTTGTATAAAATTCTAAATTCGTAGCTAAACGATTACTGGAGTCATAGTGATTTCCGTGAATTAAGAGACAGGATATTTGTATGGCAGCTACGAGAAGGACTATTAGGATTTTCTTTATAATCATACATTTAGCTCCAACTATTGGAAAATAAACACATACAAAGTAATATCTTAACCTTTTCTGAAGCTTTCGGCAAATATTCTTGCGCCTGTGCTTAAGGACATTTTATAAGGGATAGTACGATTTTACGCATTAACGAACTTAGCCTTACAGATTCGACCAAACATCCAGATTCAAAATTTCAAGATCATAGGTCAAGGAGTTCTTGAGTTATAATGCTAAGGGACACACAGACGGACGGACCGACGTGACGTTAAGCAAATTTAGATGTTTCGTCTTCAAATAAGAACAAAATAATCTTTAATTTTTTTTGGTGTGAGACTTCGTTCTAAGCGTTACAAACTTTTGTTCCGGATTAAACTCAGATTTCAAATCCTTACTTTTTTGAGAAACACCAAATTTCAATATTTCGTCAGAACAATAATGCAATCATTACTAATTTAATGGGAAGGCTATATTGTTGTGATATTGTAGTCATCGGAAAGATTTCTTTCGATGCAAAGCATTTGTATAGAAATAGATATTTTAATAAATATTTCTTTTCTAACTACAGTTGCATGTTGAAAATGGCCCCAAACATAAAGTTAGTTGCTACGCCATTGGATCCAAGATCCAAGCTTTTCAAGTTACCAGTACAATCAATAAAAATAAACAACAAAATTTTCCTAGTTCACGTTTGTTTTTGACTAGCAAGATCCCTTGGTATCCTGGGATCTCATGGTGCTGTCAAAATAATTTTGGTTTCTATTTTTTCGCACTTTTATACCGGTGTGTCCTATCCTTAGTTACCTGAACTATGGTCCGATATATGGACGGGTTGAAAGTTGATTGCGTTTTAAATTTGTAGAACTGGACTGGAAAATCAATCCTGTATTTAATTTTCTGATTTAAAATGCAATTTCGAGTCGTACTAAGTCCTAAAATACTTTTCAGACTATTATTTAAATTCATTGAACCCAGAAATAACAATGAAATGCTTTCAACGCGATATAGGAACGAGAACAAATCGATTCTAATTTTCAATTTTGAAATCAATACTCACATAAAATCACTGACGTAAAACATAATCAACTCCCCCGTCTCGGTACTTTAGAAAATCCCGAGCTATTGGTGAAAAGCAATAATTTTCCCCAATTTCATGGAGCCTTTCGTAGCTAATAAATTGAATTTTTTTCCCAATATTTGGCCAGAAGAAAAAATAATCGCAAAAAAAAAATTCACTTAAAGAACCGAAACCATAAAAATTGACGATTGTAATTCAATGATTTGCCACAACACCTGCGACAGAACTTCTATTCATAGGATTACGTTGCAAGGACATTTTCCCGCCATAAGGCCGTTTTTTTCTGCGTATAAAACTGAAAAATTACCGCCAGTTGACAAGAATTTATGATGATTACTGTATGCGTCAAATATCCTGGGAAATGGCCTTATCGAAGGAAGGACTTTTGCGATTCAGGTGGAAAAGCGTTCGTTATAAAACACTCATTAACAAACGGTCGAGTTCTGCGGGAATCGTGCTCTGATAACCGAGAAAACGTGTTTAAATGTAGCGATAAAGTCCTTACGGGAAGGACCGTTTTCAGGCTTTTGCCAGAAGCACATTTGAACGTGTTACCTATGCGAATCGTGGGGTTGTTGCGGTTGGAGGGTGGTCAGAATTTATACAGGGTTGCATGTTGGAAATGTATTTGAATTATTTTATGGGAAGCGAAGCCTTAAGTGAATGTGCTTCTAATATGGTAGTTGTGTAACGCTTACGGTTTACAGTGTCTGCACATAAATGCGGTAAAATATGACTGGGCATTGCGGTATTTTATAAGCAATAATTTTAAATAATGAATTTTCTTTATAGCACTACAAAATTTTCAATATATTTGATAGACGATCGAAATGTTGTAGGCATTACTTTGTGGGCGTAAAAATTGTTTATAGCATGAGACATTCTTGTAATTCAAGAACTGGATGGAGTCTTCGAACCTTCCTTACCAGTTTTTCTCCTTCAATCTTGTCAATATGAAAAGCTCCCCAGTATCCTATTGCTCATAGCACTAGCCTTCGGTGTATCTGGTACAAGGTTCGAATCTGCTTGGCGGCAAGTAATCAAGAATGGGATTGGTTGCCGGACTACCAGTTCACTCAGCTGTAAATGAGTACCTGAGTTAAAATCGGGAAAATAATCACGGACGAGCGTGTAGCTGACCACTTCAGCTCCTAGTGTTCCGTTGGTCTAGTAAGGAAGTAACTCTAGCATTACCTCAAGGCCTACGCCCGATTTTGAGCTGTTGCGCCATTGAGTATTATAATTCTTATCCTATTACTCATATATACGTATTTCGGACGATATGTACATGTGCACTGCTGCTGTTTTCCATATTACACAAACTCTGTATGAAAATAAAAATTATTTAGCATGTTTATTTATGCATTTGTGCGTTTGTGTTGTTATTTTACAAACAAAATGGATTAGTTGTTTAAAATTTTACACCTGAATGAATGTTTATTTTGACTTATTTACCCTGCAATTTTTTTCAATAAAACCTTTAAATATTGTAATAATAATAAAGTAAAAATAATTAAAATATTACCACCCTAAAAAACATTTTATATTTTACGCACCCGAAAACGAAATGAATAATATTTTTCGTAAAATCAACTCAAGTGTGAATGATTAAATGCTTTTTGTTAACGATGAACATCAGGCAACACGGATTAAAATTCAATTTAAATTTTAATGCTTACTCAAATAAATTTGATGTATTCGTGGCGATATAAGGGAACTGTTGAAAGTGTCCAGAGTAATACGGATTATTAAAATGAACATTAATGATTTTTGTTTCGTAAAAAAGTTGGTTTTTCACTCTTTTTTCGGTTCACTATTTAAACCACACTGCAGTGCATTGTTTTTCATATGTGTGTACCTACTCGTTGGTCAAGTTAATGAACGATATTATCATTTCCCCCTTACAGGTAGCATAATTCCGAAAGAACGTACAACGTGAAATTTAAATCCTCGGGATTATCA
The DNA here is from genome assembly GCA_949128065.1 of Beris chalybata. Classification (NCBI taxonomy): domain Eukaryota; kingdom Metazoa; phylum Arthropoda; class Insecta; order Diptera; family Stratiomyidae; genus Beris; species Beris chalybata. The sequence goes on along the minus strand of OX421896.1, from coordinate 15,199,187 downwards.
CAATCTTTGTGAGTGCAAGAGCTTAAGGATCTCACTAGGAAAGTATAATATGTGGTTCATAAATGATTGAAGTTGCTAATTATATAAAAATTATTTCACTAGTGAAATAATGGGTTATTCAATAGGAACATATCAATTTTGTATTTTCGTGCAAACCCACCATTAAACTTTTTTGCCAAAATGGCAGTCCAGGTTTACATTTTTATCATGGTAAAATTCATGAGTGAGCACAAAATTGTTAGGTCCCTATTGAAAAACCTTAGCCATTTACACAGAAAATTTCAATTGGGACAATTTTGTATTAAAAAAATACAGAATAATCGAAATAATTACCAAACGTTGCTCCTTCGTTAATTAATCATGATAAAAATGTAAACCTTGACTGAAGTTTTGACATTGACAGACTACCAAAAAAGGTTTAGAGTGCATTTATAGTAAAGTACAAAATTGTTATGTTCCTATTGAATAGTCCTTTACTAAATGTTAGAACATATTTTGAGTAACGTGATTCAGGTCATCGAAAACTAGGATAACAGTATTAACTCGATAATGCGCTTATCGTTCTTTATCGAGCTTTGTTGACTTAAGGGGTTATTTGCAGTCAGGAGGCCGAAATAAAAACGATTTTAAGGAATTTTTCTTGGAAAGATATTTTAATTTATTAACGTAAAAATTTATATCTATACTACACAGTTTTGAGATAAACGCGTTCAAAGTTTCAAAAACTCTTTCAAATGCTCCGATATGTCTTTACAAATATGAGAGTAATTTCGAGAATATTCGTCGGATTGACATGAAACTTTCTGTGAATATACAAATATGAAAGTATTACAAATTTTTTTTTTTTTTTAAATTTCTGACTGCGTATAACCCTTTAAAGAACTAACTCAAAAAACGCTACCAGATTTTGGCATATTCGCAGTGGGTTAGGTGTAGTATATAGTGTCTTTTATCAGAACACTGAATTCTGGGTTATCTGTAATAATATACGAGTACCGCACGCGTCCTCAAACTTCTTACAAAACTTTTAACCTAACTCTTTAATATTTGTTTGTCCGTTGTAATAAAGGTACGTGCTTTTGATAATGTCCACGAACTAATTGAATATTTTCTCTATTTTTCAGGTAATAACCACAAATAGCCGCATTTTCGTGAGTAAATTCTATTATTTTCCACTTTGATATACCAAATCACGTCACATCCCATTATAGCCAAGAAACCCGAGTCCATTTCCATAGTTACCACTCAACGTTTCCTTACCGCACTCTCTATCTTATAAAATAAACCAGAACAAAACTCAAATTACAACCCGAAGTATATTATTCCCTAATATCGTAATAAAATAAACCCACTAACTACAGCCCTCTGTCGAAATAAAAATGAAAGATACAAATCATGAAAACTGGGTTTGATAGACACAGAGCTGGGAAAACTGAGTTACTATAAGCGAATGGGATAATTCATTTAGCATAAAGCGTCCACCATTATCCATGAAGACATTTCGAAGGAGCATTACACACATCCCGTCTACTGTTCGTCTTCTCTATAAGCTGTTCCATGTCTGTTCTGTTATTATCATTAAAAAGGATAAGTCCTCCGACATGTAGAACCCAGTGTCTCGATAACTTTGCTATATAAAGGCATGAATGGTACACATTCATATGAGGCGACGTGCTCAGGATCAGCCCGAATTCATTTCAAATTCTTCCCTTTCGCTGTAGTAAGGAGGTCCTTTAGCTTAGTTGTTAGTTGGCGAGAAAGTAAAGAAAATTGTGAAAAGAACGAGCAGCCAAAGTATTGCGAACGACATGAAGGCGTAAATTACTTTCCGAATACCATCGTCATCAGCGAACGTTTAGGAATTTATACAAGACGATAAAAGCCTTGTAGTTTCCGTCGTAGTTGTTCGGTGTCGGTACGAAGGAATGGGGTCGAGTTGAATCGGTATGTCCTGAGTATCATGACGGCAAAACACCACTGGAATTTTTTATTACAAAGTTTTTAAGTATCTTTGTGGGCGTACTAAATGAATTTCTTATTGGGTTTTGAACTGCGATTACCTGGATATTTCTTAAATATATTTGTTACGTGTAAAAATGTTTATCAGAAATGGTGTTGATGGAAATGGGGCTTGAGAAACGGTGGGTGAAGATACTTCGTTTAATTGAAATAGCTGAAACATACTAGGGAGTTAGCTGGAACAGACACACGTCTGTATCGACCGAAATTTGATTCGCTGCTTAACCAGTATTTTTGCAATTGTTAATGAGAATTAAAGAACTTGGCTCCATTGAAATTAAACCCAATTCAAGAGAGTCTTTGGTTTCATTTCCTTCAAAAATTGGATTTAAAATTTGTATCCGTAAAAAAAAGGTTCGAAAAATAATTGGGCATTTTAATTTCCTATCGATAATAAAACTACATTTGGACCTATTTAAGTAAAAAATCTGCCAACAGTCTGGGCGCAACTTTATTATTTTTTCGATAGAAGTTTGGAACGCGTTCAATTCTGAGATGCAGTGTGGGTTACTATGTGACTGAAAACATAACAAAAAGTTTGGAAACGGTTAGGGTAGGATCGCGTGAAAAGATATTCGATATCTGATCCGACCTGAGAGATATGACAGAATTCATGAAAAAGTATACAACCACTTTACACCCCCTTACGGGTCGAATTTCAAAAAATCTTGAAAACACGTTCTAGTTATTGATATGAAGAATCCGTAGAATAAAAATGAATCTAATATTTGGGAAGATCTTTAGTGGACATGATGAAAATAATGGATAATAAATATGCATTATATTTTCACTGATAACATTTTCCCCGGAACGCCAATGGAGATCCGAATTTTTTTTTAAAACAAATAATTTTTATAGTTGATTTACATATACTATACATACCGAGTTTCAACTTTTTAGCATAAACGGTTCTATAGTTACCCTCAAAAAAATTTATATTTTTCCAACATGCCACTGCTATAGCTCTATCTAAATACCAAGTTTCATCTTTATATCATTATTAGTTCTTGAGATATAAAGATCGGAACTTTTTCCATTTTGCCTTTTCTCACCCTGACCCTCTACTTCTTCATCCCCTGCTAGGGATCTATTATGTCTACTTCTGGTAAAAAAGCATCTATCTTACGCTGTTTTTGAGATGTGAGAAGTGATTTTTTAGAAAAATGCTTGTTCAGGATTAGTTTGAACTTCTGGTAGAAAGCCTGGTACTTCGATTAAATGAAGTTTTTACACAGTTTTTTTTCTTAACTAAACACAATATTGTAGTTGCAAAGGCGCCAGCCTAATCTCTAAAATAATTACAAGCTGTATCTATATATGTACCTATGTATGGTATATTTAAGTATTATTGCTTTCATGTAAATCCGCACTCCAAGATCCAGTGTAGCGGAGACTCGATCCACTGATCGTTAGGATTCAATGTATTTTCGATGCTCTTTGGATTAAAACAAGTTTTTACACAGTTTTCTTTGTATTATTTTGTATACTATGCAATTAATTACGAGTATAAGTTCCATTCCTTATTTTTTCTATTAAAGCTTCTATATTCTTATAATAGAAATTTGTATCTATCTAATAATAAATTTGCACGAATCATTACTACCTCCAGGAATTGGATGAAATTATCTATCAACTGCATGAAACTAGAAAGTGATTTAACTCGTCAATTCTTGGAGCATACCTTGATTTATTGTATGTCATTGTTATAAAATCAAAGTAATGTCCGAAACAGACCATCGAAACTAAAAACAGATACGAAAAGACAAATAAAGTGTGCGAAAAAAGTACCTGCTTTGATAATTCATTGATTGAAGGTATTATCCTTGAAATTCATGAATAGGTCTGGCCAAAAGGCAATTTCCGCCCCGCTCAATGTCACGTGAGATCAATATCAAAGTATGTATAATGAAAGACTTTTGAAAATATGGGCCTGGGGCTCGGCCCGACCGGCGGCTCTTTTTGATCCGAAACAATATGTTTCCTCGGCCGGTTGAAATCTGTTTTCGTATTTCTGGGCGACCATAAAGCAAAAGAAACTGTCGTCTAAGCAAATTTTAAGTGACAAAGATATGTCCGTAGGACTTACGAAAAGGAGCCCCACAAAGATCAAAATAATGACAAAATAACCTTCGGGAGGAATTTATTTTGACGGGAGAATGGGGTTGGGGGGGGGGGGGGGTGGTATCAATCAGTCGATCCCTGGGCTTTGTACGAAGTTTTCCTTTGACTTTTCACTTAAATTCATCGGCAATAAATCATTTTTATGACGTGTACAAAGTAAAGATTAAGTTCGAGGACAAAGTTGTTTTAACGATTCGTTGGAGGTTTTTTTTTGGTTCGTCTTGTCTTTTTAACTTCGATGAAATTAAAAGGATTTTGTTGCTACTTGACGGCGGAAATACGTTCGCTTTTTTCCAAAGGTTATCTGTAGTATTTTTAATGGACAGAAAGATAATGTATTTACTTAAGATTGCTAGAGACCTTGGAATGGGATGAAATTTCATCTGAGTCAGGTCATTCCATTAGAGAAGTTTTTATGATGTTTATTGACATTTATGAGGGTGGTTGAGGGTACGAGGGAGATATGGAGACTGTGGTGTTAAACAGCTTTTTGAAAAAAATATTCTCGTCTGGAAGTAGTTGTTTATTTCGTTTAACAATTATTCTTCATATTCTAGATAATCTAGACTATCTTTTTGAATTAAAAACATATTGTATTGTAACTAGTGCTTAAGGGGCTCGTTGCAAGAAATATGAAGAAAAAAAATCGAAATTTTTTTTTTTCATATCATTTTTCTACACACATTCCTGCACATCACACAAAAGACCGCACCTTCGTGGTAGTATTGACTAGCTTAGTACATGACAAAATTAAAATAGCTCATGAAAAACTAACATTTTTTCAAATATGAAAGAAGAAAAACATTAAAAAATTGTATTCATTCCCTTTTTCTTAAATATCTCGTTTTTTAGTGAAATTTTTTTAATTTACTCATGTACTAGGCTTTTAAATACACTAAACCATAAGTGTAAAAAATTTAATTGTTGTGAGTTAAGTGGAAGTTTAGATTCAGGTGCCGAAACATAAAGCGTTTCGCCATACAAAATGTATGGGAGCTAGAAATTTGCAACGAGCCCCTTAAGAATAATTGTGAATTAAAATACCTATTATTAAAATATAATAATAATAAAAATATAAATTTATATAAATATACTCTACACGATTGCAATATAGTATATACGGTACATATTAACTTAATGTCTTCATTATCGAATAAATCGAGAACCATTTAAGAAGATATTCTGATGTTTATTAAAACTGGCAAAAGTATTTCTTCTGAATTAATTACGTAATTGATTGCACTCCGGCAGTACGTCAAGCATGAAGGTCTAAGGAGCATTTAATCAAAGGGTTCTTGTAACAAGTGGAAAATACTGTTATAATTTGTTCCTAAATTTTTTAGATAGCTTACTTTTACTACTGTCTACATCAAAGATATATGTCCGATGCTTTTGAACAAAAATCTCACATAGAAAACCCTCCACTGAACAGAGTCTTGTAAGTGTGCTAAGATAATCACCACATTAATAAAATAATGAAAAAAAAATGTTTTACTCATGTCTTTGGAATTTTCGAGATACTTACATTTGTACAATCGCAAAATACTGCATTACAAATTGTATTAAAAAGATTAGATATTATTATCTATAGTTTTTAAATTTTTACTTCACTTTTCTTAATAATAAAATAAACAGAATACTTTACTAAAGAAAAAGAATAGTTAAAAATAATATAATCACAATTAAAAAATTATAATGTAAAAGTAAAATTTCGGAAAAAAAGTTCGTAACCTGAAATTTTTTGTTTTTACGTTCTAGAACTAAGAATCCAAAAAGCAAAAAGACAATGTCCGTCTGTTCGCCGTATGCATATGCCATAGACACGCGGTTCCCAGGGTGGAAGGGCGTGAAAGAGGAGATGTTCAGAACGTTTTAGAAAAAAATGTTGTTATCTACATAAAGCTCTGGGATTGCTTATGATAGGAGACTGGAACTTGGAATTAATACAAACCTATGAGACAACGAACCCATTTACGTAAAATAGCCGATATGGATGAAGAGGTGGAGTGTAGAGGGGAAACAATAAGGCCGAAAATTTTGGAGGCAGTTATCGAAACATAAAACCTATATGTATCTCCGGAACGGTCCAAAGTGAAGTAGGTGTAGCGTACCACCATATAGCATCCTGCAAAAAGTAAAAGTTTGATAAGGAAAGCAAGGTACCGGGTAAGGGAGTTGTATCCTAAGAAGGGCCTATGTTCGGAAGTTGAAAGGGCCTATGTTCGAAAGTTGAAACTTAGAAATCATGTATGTAGAGAGATGTGGTTAAAGCGGAAAAAAAAGAGAATTGCAGCTTATATCGTATGGCTGAGGGGTTTTCCCACTTTTTCACAATTTCGTCATATCTTTTAAATTTGCCCAGGTATCAAATTAATTTTACCTTTGAGTAAGCTATTAAGTAAGGAACTGTTTTGCAAATTTTCCGATATTTAACTTCATAAAAAGGTCTTTACACCACTTTATGGAGTGTTGCGTTGTGTACATTTTTACGAATTCTGACATATTCCTTAGGCCTAATTCGCTTCCACTGCTGAAGCTATAAATGTAATTGAAAAAAAAAAAACAATTCAAGCATTTTCGAAAATGTAAGTATAACCAAGAAGTTGTTTTGTATGTTATTTTTTAGGTTGTCAGCTGCGAATTGCGCGTGCCTGACCTACAGCTGTTGCTTCCTAAGTCAATACTACTACTATTGAAACTTTGAGAATCTATTTTTCGGAAAAAGAAAAAAAAAAAACCCTTTCTTCTTTACAAAAAATAATATTATATAGAATGCCAGGCCAAAATGCAGGCTCTAGAATCAAGTAATAGGGAATGAACTTTAGAAGTAGCTCAAGACTGAAAGACTGAAACCTGGGATCACCGCGGTAAAAAGTCAATTTGTTCTACTTATTTTGTATGATGTGTTGGTTAATGGAAATTCGATCAAATAAGATTAATCATCATTTTCCATCCTTTATCGAATTGAATAGCATAATCACCATTACTGGTAAGTGTCCAAGTGTTTCCTATTGCAAAAACTGCTCTGGAAATTCAACACTAATTAATTAATCGAAAACCGCAACCACTCTCGCTAATTAAATGCGCCAAGCTAGTTTGAATTCCGGTTCCTTTACAAAGGTAGGTGAAAAAAGTGTAGATCATCGAATTCATGAATTTTTCATCGGCATACAAAAACAATTGTACCATTCAGTGAACTATTAATTGTCTGCCATTATCCTTTTTGGTGCCGAAGCCACTTTGTCGGTATAAGACAGCATTTTTGCTCTTTCTTTTCACTAGTGAACAATTGTGAAAGCACTTTAAAGTACTCATACCTAGTCGTGTGCATACTTTTTTCTCCCCAGATGGAGCATACTGTTCTGCCTGGATCTAGTGTATCTCGCCCTGAATAGTTGAGTGAGAGTTCGCAGAGTACTCGATAGGGTGGTACTTGGATACCACCTTCGGAATAGGACCATACCTATAGAGACTGTACAGACTCCTTTTTCACTTTAATCAGGCAAAGCGACAAGGAAACTGTGTAGCTGGAATAAACAAGGCAGGAACGAAATCATGTTGAGACCTTCAACGACGACAATCTTCACTTGCCGTCGTTTCCTGAATTGGTCTTTGGAGGCAACTTGTGAAAAGAGAAATAAATAAATCGATTTGCGGAATTAGAAAACGGATATCTTCACATTGCGGAAGAAATTTTTTTTTACGCTGCTCTGAAACTTTTCAATTGAGGAGTTTAATTAGAAGCGATTTGAAGTGAATGGCTAAGAATTTTCAGTTGATGGTAATAAGTTTGAGATAGAAATTTTCTTTTAGTTTGAAGTGGCATTAAATTTAGTTTCTTGTCAGTTAAATAAAATCGTAGGTATAGCTTGACAACAGCTGAAAGTACTTTGCATCCTGGAGTAATTAGGCTCTTTCGTAAACTAAAACCCACTATAAATTTATTACCCACTTCGTTTGGCCTGTGCATTTCGCTTATTAAAATCTGGATCGACGGATCGAAAAATGCTTGCTTCTTTTCTTCGATAATTTAATTATCACTTTTATGCAATTATTTCAAAAAAGTGTTTTCTATCTAAATTTTATCTTTTAGCTTATGAATACTATTTTATTCTAAACAACACTTTAATTAGGATTTAAAATATAAAACAAATTGTATGAATTTACACAATTAAAAAAAACTCACCTTGAATGTACATACGGACACCATGTTGCGCTCTAGAAATTTTCTCTTGTTTACAATTTAAGAAAAAAATCTATTTCAAGTTAATGTGTTTGCTGAAACATTTCTGTAAATATAAATATAAGATGAAACTTTAGAATATTTGTTGGATATACCTTGGGCATTTTTATAAGGATCATACGAGTATGGCACACATTCGCTTTAGTGTAGTTGCACGGTATTTACATTTGTTTCATGCTAGAAGAGTCCTTTACAAAATTGACAGAGCTCTTAACTTTTGTTTTTATTTTAACCACTCATTTTTCACTTAATCCTTATTGTAGTTTGTATTCCTTTTCAGTATTCTTATTTTGAATTATTTTTGTTGTCATTTCAAATAGGAACGTTATCATTAAAGTATTTTTATGGGCTAGACGTTTTTTATATTTTGTCGCAGACTAACGCCTGAAAGATACTGAGTTGCACTGTTACAAGTATTGCTGTACTAATATGTCATTTTTCATAAATAGCCATATTAGTGTGCACGTTACTACTATACATCATTCATAAAAAAAAAGCAATTGATATTTTTACTATCCTTTTTTCTTGCCTTGTTTATTCATATTTCAAGAGTACATAAAAAAATAAAAAAACAAAAAATTAAATATTCAGCAAGTTATGCGTCGTTGAAGTAAAGGGGAAAAAAAGCCGTGTCCCGGTCGTCATGATATCTACCCTCCTGGTTACCAGAAAAATAAAATTATGGACATTTTTGATCAGTATAAATGCCAGTATCGTATAAACCAGAAAAAGTGAAAAAAAATTATTTTTTCGCAAAATGGTGGCTTATTAAAAAATTTTGGTCGATTTTCCCACTAATTTTTTAACTTTCCCGAATTTTTTAAAAATATTGAAAATTAACTTTCTAGTTTTTATTGGTTCATATGATAAAGAAATATATAAAGAATACTCATGCCAAATTTCAAGTAAATCGGTCGATTAGAACTTGAGATATTATGTCAACCGCATCGAAAAAAGTAGTTTCGAGAAAAACGCGTTTAAAGTTTTACGTTAAGTTTCAGGCAGTGTAACTAATAGATGCGTACATATAACTTATATTTTCTTAATCAACCATCCCAGCTCCATACATCGCCTTCTTCTACTTCATATTGCTGATTTTCAGCGTTTCTTTCCGCAAGACGAGCAAATCTTCCTTCTTTTGAAGCACTGGAACTGAAAACTCAAACTAAACGCACATAGAATAGAATGGGTGCTACGTCACTAAAATTGCTATAACTTTAAAAATAATTCGAATTTTGAAAAATCCTTTTAGGGAGATATTCTTTAATATCTAAACTATCGAAATATGGAAAAAAAATAGATTTTTTCAAATTTCTAGACTAGAATACGGTCTTAAAGTCGTGACTGTTTTACTTATGACCGACTTAAAGTTACATAAATTCCGATGCTAAGCTTTAGTTTGTTGGATTTACACTAATCAAGTTTGCAAAAAACCTGATTGATGATTAATGATTAATGAATCGGATATCATAATCATAAATAGAACGATAACATTAAAACAATATGCCCACAAACAATCAATAAATTCTTAATCCTACTCAGCTTCTCATCAATCTTTAAGCAAAAGGTACTACAAATGATCGGACATTATTTTTATTGCGTGCTTTGCTTTACGCCCAGGCAAACTTCACTCATCAAAAAAAACAAAAAAAAAAGAGAGGAAACTTTGATGAATACATTTTTGCTAAAGCACGAATCTTCTATCATTTCCTTTTGTTTTTCCCACATTTCGCAAGGAAGTAATTTTCCTTTCAAGTTGCTCCAAACGGTAGTAAAATTTGTGAAAAAGCAGTTGGTACACCGCGATGAAAATTCCCGTGTAAACTTACGGTAAAGTCGTTGCCTTTATGAAGATAAACAACTTCCTGCTTTTCGGACAGGAAGACTAGGACGAAGTAATCGCAATCGAGTACTTGACAATCCCGACTATTGAAAAGATTTCGTCCTCTTTTTTTTTGCGAACAAGCCCGGAAAATTGAACCAAAATGAAAATTGCTCTGGAAAAGTTTCTTTCATTTGTCCGAATGATAAATGATTCTCGTTCTCCTGTCTCGTATTTAATTGCAGAGTATCTCGAGTCCTTGATGATTCACCTGTTCATACGACACGGGCGGAAAATATCCGTATGCCTTCGTCAGTATGAAGGTTAGCGTAATTCAATTTGTGGTGACTGGTGAGTGGTTGTATGTAGAGAACGATGGTGAAAATCCTTTAGCTTGGAGAAAACCTAAACCATAAAGTGGTCTTTATGCTTGTGGGTTTTTCAAGTTGTGTGCTACGAGTATGTTAAGGGTTGGTTGAGGGGGTGAAACGAACCACTTGGAGGAGCAACTTGACAGATTGCGAAATTTCCGTAACTCGGTAATTATATGTCCTTGCCCGTATCATCGGTTAATTGGTGCTCGTATTACGTGAGAAAGATGTAGGGTTTATCATATGGTGAAGATACCTGGGGATAGTGGTCGAATGGCTAGGTGCTATTTTAGCAAACTGATTAATTTCTAGTGGATGCGTTCAAAAAATTCAATTAAATATTGATGATAGTAAAGGATTAGTAATGAAAATGAATTGGATTGTTTTAAGCTGCAGCTTACTTTTATAATTCTTCAAGCTAAATTTTTTAATTAATTTAACTAATTTAAAATAGTTAGTCAAAGTCAACTCGACTGAACTGTGTCGACTAATATCCTCGCTGAAAAATTAAATTAACCACATTTCATCCGTCTGCTACAGATTACGCAAAGGCAATCACGACAAATAAAACATTTTTTTAGATATAATTTACTAAGCAAACAAATTCACTCGATTTTCCACAGCCAAGTCGTCAAAAGTCAGTATTGGTGTCATTCCACGAAAAATCTATAAAAGAATGTTACATGTTTCTTTATAATACTAATATATCTTCATGCAAGACATGGTATTAAGAAATCCCTAAGATTTTTAAGATTTCCACTTAAGAAGTATACTTTCGTCTTATGATCTTCATGAAAGGAAAAACGCCGTACTATAGCTAAAAAACACTATAGAAAAAAAGGACGAAAGATATACTACTATATATGTACTACTTACGATGGCGCTGCAGTCCTAATCGGACCTAGGTCTCCTGTATGTACATTAAGATGTATCTTAAAAGTCAAGCAATTTTCACGAATTTCGTTATATCTCTTAGGCATTTGAAGTTATCAACGTAGTTTTACTTCTGCGGGCCCTTTATATTAGCACCTAGAAAGGTTTTCAAATTTTTGGATATACAACCCTCAAAAAGGTGTAAAATAGTTGTGTGTGTGCATTTTCACGAATTCCGATATATTTGTTAGACTAATGAGATATCGAATTAGCTTTCACTTCCAACTTTTTGAGATATAATCGAAAAAAAAAACCGATTTTAATATTTTGCGACACTTAATCCCCTAGGGATGTAAGAAAAAAGTAAACATCAAGCGTGATTTGATTTGTCTACAGAGCATAAAATGTTGAATGATGTTGTATTCAGGATATCATAAAACGCTAAATATCAAATATCAGGATAAGCAAATATTTCGCCATTTTCCTAGGTAAAGTGCAGTTACACAATTTTTCACAGTTTAATTTATTATAATGTTCTTTATCACATCGAATCCACCATCCAAAAAACACAATTTTCACTCCTACAAAACAAAGAATATTGTTAAACATGGGGAAAAGAACACACTGAAGCGGTTCAATTAAACTGTAAAGCTCAATTTGCACATTCACACAAGCTAATTAAGTGACTAAATTACACATAATCCGATGGAAAATCTGCGGATTACATCAAGAACGATATCCAACTAAAACAATGGAAATCACTCGAGCGAAATTAAAACCATACTCGAAACTGTAGACGTATTTCGTTTAAATATGCTCGAAGGAGATAAGCATAGAAGACAATTAGAAAACCCACTGTTTCTGTTTATTTGTGGTTTTGAAAATTAGAATTTTGGCAAGAGTTTAGTTTACAGAAATTAATCAATCTTTTTACTGTTGTATTTCATTTAATTTAATTTACTAACGTATAATGCGGAAACTGGTGGAATAAATAATACATTAAGCTCCATAAAAATCTACCACGGCACCATAAAAAGACCTGACATGAACGACATTTTGAACGGTCCCACTCGTGTACATGCTACATGTTACGCAGATACACATGTCAATCGAAATCATACTTAACATAAGACAGGATTACCTTTTGTATCACTGAAAGAACATGTTACTTTGTCGGAATGACATGCTCATCAGAAATACGTCCTTAGTCCTACGTAGCGGATTTACTTGGACTTTACGATAGAATCAAATAAAATGAGCAGTGAATGTCACAGAAAAGAAAATTCTAATATTCAATGGATTCTAAATCGGATTATCCCTTACGCTTACGTAAATAATTTTGAAACAAAATTTTATCTTTTGGTCCTTTGGCCTTTTGATGATATGATGAGTTGCATCTTCACAAGTAATCTGATGAGTTTACTGTCGGCATAATCTGTAGTCATATTTTGCAAGATTCTGCAAACGTTTAGTGATTAAGACACAAGAAGCTGATCACTTAAAAATCGATTTTTTTTTTATTTCATATTATTTTTCTACACTCCTTTCTGCACATGACACAAAAGACCGCATCATTAAATTTTTTAATTTACTCACGTACTAGGCTTTTAAATATATTTATAATTAAATATTCCTTTTTTTTATCTGTTCACTCGTGAGCGACGTCTACTGCCAACAGTCTGGGCGAATATATTTTTTTTGATGATAAAGTATTGTGATCCTCCTAAAGTTTCCAAAAAAATATAAACCTCAAATAAAAATAAACAACGAAAAAGTATTTGAAAATTCGAAGCTCATAAACCGGTTGAGATTTTTGAACACGCTTAAATTTTTTAAATTTGATGAACGCCTTCAAGTAAAATACATCATCATCAGTGTTTGTAAAACTATCAAAATTTGCTGTTGGCAGAACACGTCGATTATTTGGATGTCTTAAAAACTCCCAAACCTGATGGCCAGAGGTTCCTTTACCACCAGGAAACTACCTGGAGACAATGTATTCTTAAGATCAGGGCTTGAATTTGACTGTCCCGCCATTGATGAAGATAATGTATCAAAAAAAATTTACTATCAGGTTAAATCCTTTCAAATACAGTAGAATCCCGATTAACCGATGTCCGATTATCCGATGTTTCGATTAACCGAGGTAGTCTAGGGTTCCGGTGTTTGTAATATGAAAATAGGAATTTCTGGTTTTTTAGCGCAAGCGATTCTTGAATATAAATGTGACAGATTACAGATGCCCATCCATATCTTCTTCAATAGACTTCTTGATAGCTGTATTTGATGCCATATTGCAATTTATAATAACTCCATTTTCGACAAAAATGTTTGTTTGATCTAGATGAATCTTTGTCCACTTGATCTCAGTGTGTACTTTCGATTTATGTATGTTTATTTGACGATAAAATAACCTATCAATCATTTTCATTTATTTTATTGAGCTTTTTTTGAAAGTCACCATGGAGGGAAATCAACACAAAGCTTGATTTCTTGGGCTTTTCACTGGAAAAATGGTTCGTGTACTTGTAAAAAGTGTTCATTTTCGGTTGGAAAACTTACATCCAAGCTTGAATAACACAAAAAAGTTGAGAAAGCTTATTCGAATATTACAACCACGTGCACTTTACGCCATTACCAGATAAATGGCGCCACTCTTCATTTAGCCTATACAACATAATAAAATTTATTTTGGGAAATTTTACAGAACAAAATTTTTTTTTCATTTCAGGTAAGATTGTCCGAGTAAAATTTATACCACAGCAGAGTTAATTAATAGGTTAGACAGTTAAAAAAAATCAGCAAATTATTTCGAATTACCACGAATAGACCTTAATTTGGTACCACACCTTTTGAACGTGTTTCATTCAAAAAAATGTAGTTAAAAATTTTTTAACTACAAAATACTTTCGGTGGTGTATGTAAAATTGATACAAATCTATCGAGAGTCTGGGTCCTAAATGCTGCGGTTTTAATTCTAGTTCACAGCCCGGCGGGGCTAAGAAAATTTACAGGTACGAGTACGTTGCATACAGTACAGGTAAATTGTAAACCTGATTGATGTTGTTGCAGGCTATGTTTGCAGTTTTTCCGATTTTGTTTTTCTTTTTAATTGAATGGGATCAACGCAACTATTGGAAACACATTCGATTTGTTCGTGGCACAAAATTGTGGATTTAATTGCACATTGATATTGTGGATTATTGTATATTGAGCTTGTGAACGATTGATGTGTTTAAGTGATTTAAGTGCGATTAAGTTACGACTTTGTGTAGGAAGACGCAGCGTGAATTTCATAGTCACGGTCAGTATCTGTAGATGGTAAGTGAATTTAAGATTTACAAGTTTTTCACTTAAGATGTGTTCATTAGAAGTGTGGAGTCCACCTTGATTTATCTCTGCTTGATAACGACTACATGAGATCTAGTGCAGTGAATGCAATTTCACTGGAATTTGTTTATAATTAAAGCTAGTTTCGGTGCTAAGTGGAAAGTTTGAAATTATTTTAATTAAAAGCAAGCGATATTTCTTGATGTGTAGCAATCACTCAAAATATTTCATCAAATTCTGAATTAATTAGAAAAACGGAAATGCAGCCCCTCTTGACACTCATCTGAAATTAAACGATAATTTCTAGCTACGTTCATCGTTAGATCTGAATATTAAAGCGAAGTACCAGATGAAGAACCCATTAATAAGGAACACTTTATCTGAACAATTGCGTAACTTTGCCATAAAGAGCCGTGACTAGCATAAGATCTATGTATCCAGGTTATTATTCGTCGTTGGAGTATGTACCTTCCTAAAATTTTGGGGCTACCAAGTCATACGTGGCACGTAACAAACAGAATAGCTCTCCACCACCGTTTGCCAAATCGACTTCCCCCAGGGCATACAGTAAGAATATTCCGAAAGCAGCCTATTTGTATTTCAGGAAAAATAGTAATCCTTGTCCAACGAACAAAAAAAAAGATGAAATCAAATGTTAACAATATAATCAAACATATTCTCGTCACGGATTTTCTCTAAACTGCTGTAACAATATCCAATACAGGAGTCACTATCTCGATCCTGATATGAGTAAATTTAAGGGCAAATACTAGGGGCTCTACCGCGGTTCGTTGCACGTGTTTTTACCCTTCAGGATACTACAGTATAATACAAGTGCTTTTCGAAATGATGCTAAACGGCAGACAAGAAAGGGTTAATATCTCGACCTGAACCATTTACAATTCAATTGAATTGGGCGCTGAGATTTGAATGGTAGGTCTTATTGCCCGATTCTATTTAGTTATTGAGCTCGGAACTCAACGAACCGAGCACCTTTTATATCATGGAATTTCCAGTAATTCCAAGAAAAAAAAAAATTTATAAATGGAAAAATAAATTTTATAGTTTTTTATCACAACAATTTATGTTGTGATGTACTGGTAAAGAAAGGCAAAAAATTCAGATTTGAAATGGCGTACGAAGGTGGAGCAAAAAATTGTTTCGTTTTTTTTCCTATATTTTCACGAATTTCGACATATCTTTTAGGTATCGGATTAGTTTTGCTTGCGCCTAGAAACCAACTTTCTAAATTTTTTGTTACTTAAACTTTATGGGGGTGTAAAGTTTTTGTGTTTTCACAAATTCTAACATATTTATGAGATCTAATGCGATATTGATATGTATTAATGTATTAATGTAAGTATTAAATACAATCGCCAAAAGACAAGCAACGATTAAGGAAAATGTGCAAGTTTCACGAATTCCAAAAATTCTTTTGGGTGTTATGAGATTTCGAACTCTATCAGTCTTACACTTAATCGTGTGCAAATTAATTTTATTATTTTTGCGATAATCAACGCTTAATTGGGTTTAAAAAAAATGTGTAAGTTTTTACGAATTCCGACATATATCTTAGGTTCGATAAGATTTCAACCTGTTAATCAATGTATTTCCATTCAATACAAATAAAATTGAATACAGTTGCATATTTTCTGATACCCCACCAAAGAAACTTATAACAGAATTTATTAGAAACAAATGCAATTAATTCAAAAATAGTACATTCAATACTTTTAAACATTGCTAGAATAGTTAGTCATTTTCATTTTATTTTCTTAGAATTGATATTAATTAGTATTGCTTTCTCTTGTAGCCGTTTAATAACCTAAACATCCGTTTACTCCAGTAATTTATTGCCCGTCGCCCATTAAATCATCAGAAGATACCGAACAAATCGGATGATCTGTATCTGCGTTTCTGTTTTAGCTTCGTCAATGTCTGATGAAGCTTGATTTTCATTCCAATCGATCAAATCGGTTTCCGTATAGTGTACTCCTTCTTTTGCATGGTTCAATAGATGAATTACTACTTTTGACAGCCACCGCGTTAGACGTACAGTCGCTAAATTGGAGAATACTTAGAAATGTTTTATATTCATCCTCGAAATCGTCTTCTAAGTCCTCTTCAACTATCAGTACTTCCAACATTTTGCCTTCACTAAATCCGATTTTCAAGTTCAAAACAATTTCTTTTATTGATACCCTCTTAAAAGCTTTATACATCTTATTTACTGGTAGTTAGTTATTGATTTCAATATCATGTATAAGGAACTACTGATTAATGTTGATACTCGTATATTACTGTACACGAGCAATTTTTCAAGCAATTAATTTCCCGGCGACTATTGCCAAAACTAGTGGAGCAATACAGGGCAATATCGTGGTAGTTGCGGTATTATTTCGGCAATTTGGCAATGTTTTCACAGATTTCTGATATTGCTCGCCCTATGGTTGCTGTATTACCACTAGCTTGGAAATTCCGAGCAATTGTCAAGTACTGTTTTGAGTTTTGGATTTATTTGCTAAGTTTCGTATAATGGCTTGGAGTTCAAATATTTCCAAGTTCTATTTTGAGTATTATATTTGTTTGTCAAGTTTGCTTTCATGTTGTTCATAGACTGAATTATTCGTGTATGATCTCATTGCCAAATTGCTAAGTATTGCTCTATATCGCTAATCACTGCTGAGCAACGAGTTGACCACCAATAGGTCCATATCGTCAATTGCTGGTGTTGCTGAATGTTGCTGTATGTTTTCGTGACGTCAAAATTATCTGGAATTGCTGCAAGTTGAGCAATTTGTATCGTTCGTGTAAGAGCACCCTTAAAATTCGTTGCACTCATCTCGAAACTTTAACATCTTGCGTTTTTCTCTACCTGTAAAATAAAAAAATGCTCAATTTTTTTTTTCACCATTTACGGAATTGGTAACCCGTAATTGGTACGCGAAAAAATACACCGACTATGAAATCACGAAGAATCTTACAAACGACGTAATTTAATGTTTGAAATAATATTGAAATAAATTATAATTAATCGCATTAAAGTTTATTCCACAAGTAGCGTATAACTTACCTCCAAATTTTTCTCTAATTCCTTGAAAAAAGTATAAAAAATGTCGCAATTAAACTTATTGCCGCAATTGCGTAATTCCTTTAACCAAGATGAAACGTTTCTAATTAAAGAATTAATAAGACGTTCTCACTCTCGAATTGTGTGTTCTTAGCTAACGCGTTTCAAGTTAAAATCCTCGAAAGTTGTCTCTCATTAATTTCTGTAGGAAATCCATTCTGCACGTACACCTGTCTGATAATGTCTGTGGTATTTTAGAGGTGACGATCTAATACTTTCTTAATTTTCACTTTTCGCCACCATTTTCTATCGGAAGAAACTTTCTACTTAATAAGGACGACGAATGAACTTCGTGTTTATGAGGATGATGAATTTTGAATATAATTTTTTTTTTATTTTTTTGTGATTAATGAGTCGTCTTCGTGTATTTTTATATATGTACCTATAGTTGGAAACAGATCAAGAATGAGATAAACAGAAAAGTCCTTTTCAGTTTTTACATGAATTTCTTACTAAAAAAACAAACAAACAATAACTGGCTAGGATCCCATTTTCGTGTCTAAAATTTGGCAGTCACAAATTACGATTGTCTTTAGAATAGTTCGCTGGCGCTAAAGTTTAGGTTGGTTTCAAGTTGCATCTTTCAAGCACAAGACATTCTTAATTTTCAATTTAAGTTCTTGTCGCGGTCTACTTATTTCGAATCTTACATAAATCATTTGTCTTTTTGACACCGTCGTTAAGAATCAAACAAACGCCATATTTTTGAGGATACACTGTCAACCCCAAAGCAGATACGCTCCAAAAATTTTCATAATTTTAATCTTGACACCCTTTTTTGTTATGATTTTCGTCACATACGAAAATGCTAAATGAAATATTTTGCATATCCAAGAAAGACATCATATCAACTATAGTATAGTCAAGGACTCATCGATCAAATAAATGTCACTGAAGGATTTCTGTTCATAAATAAATTCAGAACTAGGTCTATGTGCTTAAATTCCGCACTCGCATAATATCGAATGTATTCAATATGTACGTCAATCGGTCACAAGATGAGATGAGATCCCGAATGTATTATTCAGTGACGGACAGCAAAATATATTGAAAGTTTTGACTAGTAGATAGAGTAAACAGACGTGTACTGCATAACCCGATTTTATGTTTTTTTAATATTTTTATTAAAGCTATGTCATCTTTAAATATCAAAAGTCGACAATTTCTATGTAGGAGAGGCTGGTAAAAATATTGATATTGGTCGATGGACTCTTTTTTATGAAGATAAAATTTATTTCGCCGGAAAAAGGGTATTTTAATTTAAAAAAAGGTCTCTTTTTACAATATATTCTATTGATTTTAAGTTGACAGATTGGTTTTGAAGTAAGTCATTTTAATATGTAAATGATATAACTCTTTATGTGGGAACATTATAAATATTTCATTATTAAAATAATACTGTAAAAACCTTACCTGGATTGCATAGAGGTCAATGTTTAAAATTATTAACTGAAAAAATTCAAAACTAAACGAATATTTTTGTCCTTTATGATATAACTAGCAAATATGAAAAGGAGATAGATATTGGGGAATCACAGTGTTTGTCCGAGAAACATGAAACGTTGGGAGTACGAATACTGAATTACAATTGTCAACAACATCTTCATCTAAAAACTAGAGACATTTAAAAATGCAACCCATTATTGAAAACAGAGTATTAATTGTACTCCTAAATAAATCACAAATTGCTCAGAAAATTTAGAAAAAATATCAGAATTTTTAAAATTAAATTGTTTAAGGTTTTCTTAAATTTATCCCTAGAAGGACTACTAAGGGATACCTACGCTAAGGACTTTTCGAATCTCTTTTTGTTTAAAAAAAATTCCTAAAAAACTCATAAAAATTTATTTTGAATCTTAAAAATGCGGCGTACAAGCGTTAAGGGTGTCTTCAATAGAATTCAAGTAAAGGAAACCACAAATTCGATTTCAATAGGTACAAAGTATCTTTGATTTGATCATTAGTTTATAAATGCGGAGGAGTAGTGTAATGCTCGTATACTAGTCTTTTAAACGTATGTTTTATTGAAATCTTAAACAGATTTTTTTTAATGGAGATACTGTTAAGAGTATTGGCTGAACCTAGTGCAAGGCTCAATACCATTTTTCGGAAACGCGTTTGAAGGCTCGAACCTCCCCAAACCGTTTGACAAATTGGTAGATTTGGTAGGGGTGTAGGAATAAACGTTAAACACCCTTTGGAGTCGATTTAAAAAAATCTTAAGACACTTTCTAGCTATTTATATGAAGAAATCGATGAATAAAACATTTAAAATTTTTTTTAAATTTTTCTGAAGAGAGATATGTTGATTTTTGTGAGAATATATACATTCCATTTTTACAGAAAAATTTTTAGACCACCCTTCTCTTTCGTACTTCTATGAATATTTGCAATTTTTTTTATCTTACTTTCCTAGTAGATCAACATATACTCTCCAAGTTTCAACTTTCTAGCATAAGCTTTTTCGAAAATCGTTGTCTCAAAAATACTACTACTACTACTTTGACCGAATCCCAAATGTGCTAAAAATTTAAATCACTTCCCAGGCTCTCACCTTAAAAAATAAAAAAAAAAAATTTCGGCTGTACCTACCTTAATTTTTTTTCAAATTAATATATAAAGATATCTAAATCAATTTTTCCGGTTTTGTGATTCAAAATATTTATATTTTATATTTCAAGTAGGTACCATACAAATGTCTTTTAAAAAATGGGTGCTAGCATTTCACCAATGTCACAATGACTGGAGAAT
This sequence comes from Beris chalybata, assembly GCA_949128065.1. Taxonomy (NCBI): domain Eukaryota; kingdom Metazoa; phylum Arthropoda; class Insecta; order Diptera; family Stratiomyidae; genus Beris; species Beris chalybata. Next base: position 15,178,527 of record OX421896.1, on the reverse strand, counting down.
GCGTTTAAATATGATTTTAAAATTTTATGTTCCTACAGTCCAGGAACTAGCCGACAAACGTTTTTCATCTTTTTCACGCAGATCCCAAATGAGTGACAATCCACTAATTTGCTCTCTGTTTTAACACTACAGAATAGTATTTACATCCCCATGTACTCGTAAAATCTACCAAATATCGTGCAAACTATAGATATTAATACTTCGCTTCTACTTAACACTTGCCTCTTCTCTTCCTAAAAGGAAAGCTTTAGTTATAGGTTAAGTTAGATTAATAATTAGTTTTTAGTTAGATAGTAAGCTTATTCACGCAAGGTTTTTTGTAAAAAAAATTCCTTGGATTAATTAATTAATAAATACTTTTAAGAATGTCAGCCGATGCTTACAATTAAGGAATATAGTGGTTAAGATTTCATTATCTGTTCTCTTAAATAAGAAGTTCTGTGTTTATATTAACAAAGAGACCATGAAATAAAGTTGAATTTGATTTTGAATAAAATCTTATGTTATTAATTATTTAGAAACTTATTATACACATCCTTCAGACCACCTCTACCTTAATAAGAACTTATTATTATTTTTAAATTTTCATATGGATTTTAAATAACCAATATTTTTTTGACTTCAATTATCGCAATTTTGCCAAACCCTGTACACACAACGTTATCTCTCTTACCTGTACGATACGATAAGAAAATGCTTAAAAATTTATCGCAAACTCTCTTTCGGATCATAGCAAGCAAGTAGAAAGCACCGTGATATGTACTTTCATTTTCACTGGAAAGTTTTCGTTATGGAAAAGCTTCTTCCTGTCCGAGATTTTCCGACTCTTCGGATTTTCCCTCTCAAAGTCACTTCAAGCTTATTTCTCACATGCCCAATTTTATACCCAAACAAAAGGCATAATAACAACAAATCGTTGAAACTCCACAGGACAAAATGATTTTCATCCACCAAAATCGGAAGGGAAAACTGAATTTTCCCCAACTTTCTCTTTTTGTTGTTGTGCCGCTACGATATGTGTACATCGGAAAATTCAGGTTTGAGTGGAAAAGCTTGTGTGCACTCGCATTTTACACGAGTGTAAAAGTTCCTTATGCTATATTTTACGTAGTAGAGCGGGTAAAAGTATTTTCTAGGGTAGGTATGTTGGTTACGTTGTAGTCGATGCTTTCTCGGATGGTTGCAAAAAAAATCCAACTTACCAAAAACCATCATCAGTATGTCCACGGAGGGCTTGTCGATCGGTTTTGTCGCGTTCGAATACCCGCAATTCGCGAAGAAAATGTTCGCACGTCTTACGAGAAATGTGGTGGTGCGCTATCCGAAAATTTAGTTGATTTTGTGACGGAATCTATCTAAACCCGTTCGGCAATAGTCGAGCTTATTTTCGCCATCAAAATTCAAAATTGATCCAGTCAAGGTGCGAAATTAAATTTTTTTTCTATGCATTCGAGTGATCCGCAAAAAATTCTCGAGCCGTATGGATGAGTGAGATCTTGAACGGTTCAGATAAAAATATCTTTTATTGTTGTTTGTCAACGATCTGTCGTCATCGGAATTGTTGTCGTCGAAATTATTATTATTATTTTTATTTTTTCGACCATAAGATGTGTGTTTTTCTATTGTCGCGCGGAAGAAAAAAAAATGATCGTGATCGAGAGAAATCTTTAAGATATTATTGATACCTTCGGCTTTTAGATAAATAAGCAAAAAAAAGTATTTATCCGGTCGAAAATTGTAATAAACCTTTGGTATAGATCGGTTAGACTTACAACAGCGTGTAATATAAGTTGTACCCGTCAAGTGCAGATCAATCGGTGAAGATTGTTAACGACAAGTGGTTAAGAAAAATGCGGCAAAAAAGTTGATTAAACATAAATATATTTTTTATGTTTGTTTAAATCGGTCACAGGAAAGAATCCGATCAAGTCAATTAAACAAGACACAACATTTTATGAGGTTTTTATAGTGAACCGGTTAGTTCTGTTTGGTAACTCGTGTATCGATTTTCGAACGTATAATCGCGGTGATCGAATGTTTTAAAGAGTGATCTTAGTGGCGATCTTGTTGTTTTACTTTTCCTCCAACTATTATTGCTGATTTTCGAGTAATGTTGATGCCGATATTTTGCAATAGCGTTTCCATTAAAACAGTTCGGTATAATATACCGGAGTAAATTGCCGGTCTTGATTGACCTCATATCAACCTCATTCATACAATGTACGACCAGTGAAAAATAAAATCGCAAAAATCATGTGCTAGTGTAAAACCGGAAGATTATTTTCCCTTACAACAACCAATTAATTATTACTTCCCTTTTTCACCTTGTGTAACACAATTTTGTCCTAGTTTTTTTTATCAATTTCAACTTCAACATAATTACTTAAACGCTTTCTTCCACGATGCCCATCTTCTTTTATGTTTTCACCAATAAAAAAAATGGGAGCAAAATGTGATAGAATTTTCTGGAAAAATTGTATAAATAAAATATTGTATCAATTATTCGGATACAGACCAGAAACCTGTAATATGGTTTCTTTTGAGTGAAAAAAAGTTCAATCAATCATAAGATGTTTTTTTATTTTTGATCAGTTCATTTTGAAAAAAAATTTTGTTTACATTTTGATTTATGAAATGAGATTAAAATGACGTGATGAATGTGAAATGAATCGAAATTAGATAAATCGATGACATGTTGTTATTTTAAGATAGAGTTGACTAAACTATTACCAATTCATTTTTTTGGTTTCAATAAATTACGTAGGATTTTTTTGTTGGAATTCATTAATCGAATTTACCTTCCTATCAACAATATCTATGTATGTATTAACTCGGTGATAATTTATTTCGTTGATTATTTAAATTATATTGCAGTTTTGTGAAAAAGTTACTTGTGTTTGTACAAGACTGCCGTTTTGGCTATACGTGAAAACAGAATTCAAGAAAAAACCAGAGATTTTGCACCTGAATTATTTGAACTATGTATAACTCGCGTAGTTTATTATTTGTTAGTATCATTAGAGTGTAGTTATATCTTAGTGTATTTTGTGGCAAGATGACAAGATTTTCTCAATTATAATCACGCTTTTTACCCCAGAGAAGTCGATACTAGACGTACTAAGTAATGGTTTATTATCCATCGGTTTTGTGTTAAATTTTTGTCAGCTACATTTATTTAGCGACTTTATCACGAAAGGTACGAAAAGTTTGTTCTGATTTATCGATGAATTGAGTTCAAGTTTGTGTAGGTCTAATTAGGCTGAATCAATTTTTGGTGATAGAACGAACCAGTGGATGAATGTAATTTGTTTGTTAAGTTTATTCACATACCGTGCCAAATTATGTTCATCAGTTTGATTACTGCGATATATCGAAGTAATTTGGGTTATCACCATCATGTGTGAAATTTCTTTAGTGAGGGTAATTTTCAAAATACCTAATGTTTAAATAAAAGGATACCAAAAAGGAATGGTATACTATATGGTATATTCCTCATTTCCTAGTTTTCACAAAAATTAGGAAGCGAAAGAATAATATAAAATAAATTGAACTTTCGAGTCCCTAACACGGGAAACTACATTCATCTGTCGTTCGAAAACTATTTTTGCTTGAATTTTTATCAATGGCGTGGCATCTATAGAGGCAAGGGAAGCATTGTTTCCCTTACATTTTGCTTAAAAATATCTAAAAAGTCTTTTTTCTAGATCGTGCAGAAAAATCATGAAAAAAAATGTTGTTTCAAGCAATTTATTTGGTACAGTATATGTTCGCATGAAACTCCTCGTGAATATCTCACTCAGCCGAATTGGTAACATCACAAAAAAGGCAAGTGAAAAGAAATCAAGAAAAAGACACATGGAAGCAATTTGAAAGTTGCATCTGTGAACGACAACTTCAATTCGCATGAAAATGGGAATTTGAATTTTGGTATTATTCCAGTAGTTGGAACTGAATGTGAATAACATGGAAGAAGTATCAAAAATACTAATGTCTTACAATGTCTTGAAACCGGAATCTGCTATAAATTCAGCAGCGAAGAAATTTGTTATATAATACCGAACATTGTATTTAATAATGCCGAATATTACACGGTCTTAAGTGAAAACAATGGAAACTTTTAGAAGCTAGTAAGTAATTGACCAAATGCTGGTTTTGAAAACTTAAGCAGCCATGACCTCGTTGTTATTTAGCATCCAGCTAAAAGCAATAATTAAATATCTAGTGAGGACCACCGATCAACATACATACAACAAACTATGAACAATTCCTTATTATACTTCAGGTGCTAATATTTGGTATAGAATTTACACGATTTAAAAAACTGTACAGTTACAGTACTTTTCTTAGTTGATACCAATTATGAAACTTTACAAGAAATCCTACCTAACTACAAAGAATTTTTGTTATTGACGTTTCACATTCCAGTAACCAGAGTCATTTCTTTCTTCTGATATGTTAATTCATAATTCAGAAAGAAACTTTGATTTAAAAAAATTTCAGAATAGCCCTGCCTACTTTTATTAACAATTTCAATAGTATATGAATTAAATACTGAAAAACGCCAGAATAAATACTGTTAAAATAAGTTCAGACTTGACAGTCAGTCAGAAAGAATGTCGATGTTTCGAAATTAATTTTTTTTCGTCGACAGTTTTCTTTTTTTTATGTTCATATTTATTGAATTGGCATCATATCAGCACATACAACTTAGCTCTGAAGAAATTCTGTGAATCAGTACCGAAGTTAAGCTATTAATTGGTGTTAATTGTTTGAGAAATCAATAATTTTGACTGTATGGTATACATTTTAGAATTCGTGTCAGTTGTAACGCTTTACAGGCGCCAACTTATTTATGATAGAGACAAGAAAAATTTCTTAAAAAATAGTCAATATACGAAATAATGATTCTCCGATTCAAATATAAAGATATATTCATCATACCAAAGTACTAATTGAATCTTATTTGTAGTTAATTTAAAAGACACTTTTCATCTGGTATCCGAGAATAGGTACAGTAACATTCTCAATATTGAAAATACATTTTTTTTTTTTTATTAAAATAGAAGCCCATTATTTAACTTTATTAAAAAAAAATTAATAAAAAATTTATTTTATTTCTCTAATAATTCATTATTGTAAGATAATATCAGTACTCTATAGGCATTATTTAACAACTACAATAAGAATCACGACATTCGAATAACAAGAAATTTGTTTTTGTAAGAATAATATTCAGTATCATATAGTTATGCTGTCCTTATAGTTTAGTACGAAACATTGAATGTACTTTAGAGAACTGAACGTTGTGTATAATACTATTGAAAATTATATAAAAAAAAGTTATGGTGAAATTTTATTTCAGTAAATTTGGCACTTGCTTATTGCTAAACATTAATTTGAATATGCATCACAAAATTTCTCCACGCAGTACTGTATTTCAGTACAGGTTGAGTACCTACATTCAATGTTAAATTATCTGTTACTAACATATTTCAGTTGAAACCTTCATACTGAACATATGTTTGTGGAAGTTGAGCATATTTCAGTTTCAGAGTTCCTTTAATAATTTGAAGTCCCATTTGTAATCAGACAAGATTCACACTCTAAACCAGATAGCAATGTTTCAGATTAGTAACGCATTGATTCAATTGGTCATAGGTGCCGGTAGCATATCTCTATTTGGTTGATATTTTTCCAGCAACTAACCTAATTTTGACCAAACTGACCTCTTATTTGGTTTTTTCCGACCTTGTTGCACCAAACATCCTAAGAAATTTGAAGAGATTTGTTCCTTAGTTGCATATGAAGCTGCGTTCCCAGCATGTATCCAGATTACAATAGCATCCAGGGATTCATTGCGAGTTCCAACTAAATCTGTGCACTCCCTCGAACTTATTTCGTCCCATGCGCTTTCCATTCAGATAAAAGAATTCATTCCTTTCCAGTCACAAAAGAATTGAATCCACTTTCGAACCCCGTCTACAGGGAAAATGTATGGTAGCCGGATTTCAGTCTGCTGTTCACCACAGGCTACAATCGTTTTTTACAAAACTTTTTTTTACCTATTGTCACATATACATATACATCACCTTGCTTTGAAGTTGGTTGACTTTCGGTACGAACCACCTTTGATGTTATAAGCCTTCATGAAAGGTTATACTTTAATACGAAATTTAAAAAAAAAAGATTTTTTTCAAGAAGTGCACAAGATGTTCGTCAATGCACTTGAACCGACTAATTAAAAGTCGCACAATTAAAGTTTCCATAAAATATTATTTCCGCACTTTTACGAATTTGTGAAAGTTCTAAAGATTTGGTTACTTATCTATAGATTTGGTTACTTATCTATAGGTTTTGTTACTTATCTATATATTTTTGTTACTTATCTAAATACGTTTACCACTGCAGTTGTTATATCGAATATCACCTTTTCGGGAGCTTATCACCTGCTTAAATAGCTGCTGTTTGAATCGACTGAAAAAGCATGTAGTTCAAAAATCTTTTTTCATTTTTGGTGCTCTGTTCTTCTGGAGAATTGCATTTAGTTTCCATACCGATGTTAATTCCTTAGGGTCAGGAACCTATCACATTATTGTATTCAATTCTTTTTTTCTTGAGCAAAACTCTTTCAGTGGTATGTACTGTTCTATAATTTTGTTCTTAGAGCACTGATCACATTTACAATGTATAGCATTTAAGTTACATCCTCACATAACAGTACAATATTCGATGCTCGACAATGTTACATGGTTTTCACGTCATATTTGTTGTTTTTCACACCGAACGGCGTAGTCATTTTACCTATCCATATTTGTAAATATAGTACATCCAATTGAATTAAAAGCTTTATCGTTAAATTTCCAGCAATAAATTTGGATCAAACTATCAAACGGAAAATAAAAACATGAAATTAATATCTACCTAATCCAATTTGCTTAAAAGCTATGATTATGAAACGCTCCCAAATTCTAACTGATATCATTTTGCGACAACAAGGTTATTTGCTTTCAAATGCCTCCATCCTCCATACAGCCCTTAACTTACTCACTAGTTGAACACATCAATAATTACGGATATGTTTCGAGGTATTCAAAGCAAAAAAATAATGACTATTTTATAATAACTTTAGTCACGGAATTTCATGTGGAATTGGTCCGTCGATAAAATCTATATATTGTATAGTGAATGGAACACGAATTATTACTAATAATTCATAGGTAGTTAGATACTAAAAGCAAATTTTATAACTTACGATGAAGAAAAATCGAGATTGTAGATGATTTGTGAAGCTCTCAATTTCGAATTGTAATACATTCTATGATATAAACGTCCAATTTGCATAATTTACTGTCAGATAAGGAATTATGATCTTATCGATTTTTATCTAATTCCCGTATTGATTATTCAGTGGATTCGACTACGTAGTTAGTAAATCATATGATTAGAATATCTAGGATCTGAACATTCTATGAAAGGCTATGTAGGTATACCGTTTGTTGTTTAAATTATAGTTTCGTAAAATGTTATCTATTAATAATTGCTAGTAGTCCACAGTTAAAGGTTTTGCATTTTTGGAAAGATTATAATCAAAGGGTTCGCTGTGATTTCATGTAAAACACAGTTCGATTAAAATGATCAAACTCATATTGCTTTATAAATCGCATTCAATTATCACAACGCTTCCCAGATTACCTTTACTACTCAATCCATGTTATCAATGAAAATCGCCTTACAAACACTTTCGCCGTAGAACTGCGGTACTGGGGAAAAACTGATCCCGTGTATAATTTTTGCGGCGCTTATATAGTGTGCTGTATGTGTTGAGATGGGAGATTTTTGGCATATTTCGTTTGGTCAGTGAAATGTTTGGGAAGTGTGAAGAATATGCGAGAAGGGGAATAAAGGGGAAGAGTTTATACTTGTCTCCGCATTCCATTTGTATAATGTTTTCTAATACCATTGATACACAGCTAGAGATGGTCTAAAAAAATATAACTTTGAAATAACCTCAATTCTTAATTATATGATATAAATCGATGTCTATGATTTCGATTTTAGTAAAATGTTCCCAAATGCTATCAAAATAAATCAAACGTAATTAATTATACTCACTTGCCACCCAATACAAAATTCTTTATTATTAAGAAATAATAAAGTAGAATGTAGTAGCTACTAAAATTAGTAAATTTTCTTTGTTGGAAATTCTCGCGAAAGAAAGATTTTCCTCTCTAAAAAACCGATAATTTATTTAAAAAATAGATTCCATTGATTAAATACCGCGAAAAAAATGTATTTGTTTTTTTCTTATTTTATAAACTGGGAATTGTATACATTGCTACGTTCAATAAATTAATTTCTGGACTAAATATGCTTTTTTTGTTGACAAAAAAATTATGTTCTTTTTCCAATTAGATCAATAAAAATTTTTAGCGATTTAGTTTCCGGCACAAATTTGATTTGATGATAATATTATTGCAATGACGATTCAAAGATCCAAGACAGATTTCTTGTTCAAATATCGTAAAATTAATTATATTTCAACATCAAACGTATTAGCTGTGATTTTGTTGAACGTTTATGTTAGCACAATATTATTTTAAAAAAAGTTTTGTTATTTAGTTTTACAGCTTGAATTCGTGTTGTTTTATAAATGATTGAATAAATATTTAAAGTAGTCACGTGGCTAAGAATTATTCAATTATTTACTTATATTTTTATTGCAATAATAAAACTAGTTAATGATATGACACCTCGGATTACTAGCAGTTGATAGTAGCAAAATTACGTCTTAGGTTGTTTACCAAAAACATTATATAGGTACCCCATATTTAGAATATCTAGGAGAAATTGAACTAAACTAAAGAGATCTATTTTCAAGTTTGTGTTATTTTTACTTTACTCATTTTGTGAAATTGTTTGTTTAGTTAGTGTCATCAAAATACGAAATTCAAGAGTTTTAAAAGATGTTTTCTTTTTTGATAAATTAATAAATATAACCTAGAGTATCGACGATATTTCAAGTAAAAATTCAAATTGGTTAAATCAATCAAATTGCAAATCGCTTTTTTGAAGTCACAGTTTCATAATTACACTTGGCAATGCGTCGAAGGCATATACTACACATTAGCTGCTTACTCGTGGTAGTTTTACTCTACCGTCGGTGGTCGTGAATGGAAATCATTCTCCGCTTTCTAATCGTTTTATTTCTACAGGAAAATTAATCGTGGTGTTCAAGAAATTTCAAGCACACTCGATGATGTGTGTAGAATATTCGAAATTTGTTTTTCTATCTGATCAAGGGTTTAAGGTGTTTTTTTTCATATTTGCACGAACGTAGAGTAAGTGTAGTAGTGGCTTTGTGCCCTAGCCTACAATTTTTGTGGTCTTATATTTAAGTCCAATCGAGTCAAGGACTTATCACCAGCAATCTAAAAGAACGAAATTTGAAGCAATAGCAGTGCCTTAGAATGGTACGGATGGTTACAAAATTAATAAGGAGCTACTCTACTTCATCTCGATTTTACCCGCTTCTCAAACTTTACCTAGAAATTTTTGATTTCATCTGCCGCCACAATCAAACCGATGAAATTGTGATAAGTTATTCAAATTATTTGTCATCAAACTTCCCTAAGTAAATTAAGAGTTGATATTTTGAAGAAATATATTTCATCACGACGTTTACCTACCTCAGTATTTCTTATATTTCGTGTAATAAATAATTTTTGTTCAAGTGACATTAAGTCTCATCAATTATAGATTGTTCAAATATTCTGAACCATCACACCCTTATCACTCTTCAAGTGCACTTAATCTTCGAGATTCCTAGAGTGGTTCATCCGAATTACTTATCCTCCGGCTTTCATAAGAAAATTGGCTTCAACTTTATAAAATAATTTGTCGATCAAAAAAATATATCACTACATGTCACGTGAGCGAACACTTCAGCCATTCGTTGCGTTGCTTAAAGAATCACATGACTTAAGAAATTTATACCTTGCAATAAATAAATAGTTCTGTGACCTAATATTATGATATGCCCTAAGGCTCAAAGCCCACTCTAGTGGGCGTCAATCGAATTAAAAATCGACACTAAACTTGTTCCAATCAATATTCGCAAATCAATCATTGACTATAAGAAAACGTGTATAGCTAGGAGCTACGACAGTATCTTACGTATAAATGAACTGAAACAATTTTTCATTTCCAATCAGTCGTTCGGGAAAAAAAACCGAAATGCTTACATTATTTCTGTGAAAAGATTTCGCAATGAATGATATTGAACTTCCCGTCGAAAATCACCTTTATCTATTAAATGGACATTGTGTTCATCCAGTGGTCGAGACAACCATCACTTGGAACTACTTACCCAACCTTATCATCATCAACAGAATTTATCGATTCTATTCCATTCGATTAGAAGATTACCGGAGAATTATGGTCCTATAAATTCGGTGAATATAAAATACTCATCTCGGATTATATCTTTACGGACTGCTCGTCACGGGGCCTCTAAGACACCATAAATATTGTAATCTTACGATGAAGAGAAAAAAAATGTGATTACTGGACCAAACTTATCCTTTTTCTGGAATTGTGTGTGGTGTACGAATATATCTATTAACGATATTAACGTGCAGTCTAATAAAAAAATTGTACCTATATTGGTATGTATATACATATATTCTTTTTGGCACAATATTGTGAATCATTTTCGATTTGCGACGTGATAAAATATGTTATTTAACAAGATAAGAATATTCTTCATGAATATCGAATTAAAATTTTTATGATAGTTAGACATTTTTGATATCATAGAAAATCATTTAAGTCGAACAGTTTAGAAGATATAAATTTAATTTTTTATGGGATAGTTAAATAATCCGTATAATCTTTGATTGCATTAATATAATAATAACTTTTTGATTAATTGACGTGATGTCACAAATTTGTAGAATATAATTCACAGTGATGATGTCATTTAAGAATTGATGTATTTTTACTTAATTTGTATGTTTTTTTTTATAAAAACTGCCAGTAATAATTCGATATCTTGTCAGACCTAAGAGATACATATGTCGGAATTCGTAAGAACGTACGAAATTACGTTACTTCCTAATTCGAAATAACATCAGACCTAAAATATTTGGGGAATTCGTGAAAACTTATAGATGCACCTTATACCCACCCCCATTGGCCATTGGAGATTAAATGTCGAAAAATTCTTAAACCATTTTTATGCGACGTATATAAGTCACATAAAAGTAAAAAAAATCAATATCTTATTGGACCTAACAGATATGTCGGAATTCGTGAAAGCATACTCAAGAATTACAAAAAAAAAGTTATTATGCACTTCAAAATACTGAATTACGAATAAAATTATATGATGAAAGAGTGATATAGAGATAGCACGTGGGGTGGTGCTGTTTTACTTTATTATTTTAATAATTAAGTATTGTGATTGATTTTTTAAAAAAAAAAATTTGCTAACCTCAAAATTTTTATTTTCACGTTTCATAACTAGTAGACGCGAAAAAAGCAATAAAAATTTTCAGTCCGTCTGTCCGCCGTACGCCGTACACCGTACGCCGTACGCCGTACGCCGTACGCCGTACGGCGTCCGCCGTACGCAAGATCGTTTGGAGGCTCGTAGCTGCCAAACGCTTTGAGATATTAAATTGAAATTTTTTTAACGAATAGACGGGGTAGGCGCGTGTGAGGGGGAAGGAGGGGGAAGTGTTTTAGACCGAAAATTTTGGTTTCCAGATCTCAGTAACCCCTTATGTTAGGAAGCTGAAACTTGGAATTTCTATAGAGCTCTGATAGTAGACCCATTTGCAGAAAAATTGTCAATATTGATCAAGGGGTGTGGGAGTGGGGGGAAATGTAATGCGTCCGAAACCCAAAAAAGGTGAGATAGACACATTCTAAAATCCATATCTCCTAAACTGTTAATGGCACACCATTCAAACTTAAAACATATTTGTAGTTATACTAGGAGAACAGAATGAAGAAAAATTTTGGGTGGGGGAGGTTGTGTATGGGGGTGGGGGGTGAAAAACTTAAGATTACGATATCTCATGAACCAATTGCTCTAGAAAAATAAAATTTGGTTTGGGTGTAAAGGTTGACAAAAAAAGATTGATCAAAGTAAAATTTTTTAAGTGGGAGGTGGAGCATAGAAGTGGAGGGGATGAGAATTTTTCAAATCAAATACATTTCATATCTCAAGAACAGTTTAAGATAGATGCTTAGAATTTTTACCAGAAGTAGCGCTAATTAAACCCTAGTAGGGAAAAAAGTTTTGGGGTTGAGGGTGAAGAGGGGGAGGGTGAAAAGGAAAAAGTTCCGATGCTTATATCTTGAGAACCTGTAATGAAATAAGCCTTAAACTTGGTATTTAGATAGAGCTATAGTAACGAAATGTTAGAAAAATAAATTTTTTTTAGGGGTAGTATGCTACGGGGGTAGGGGGTGTTTTTCCTAACTATTAAACGGTTCATGCTAGAAAGTTAAAACTCGGTGTGTATATGTAAATCAACTAGAAAAGTAATTGTGATAAAAAAAAATTTGAATATTCATTGGCGTTTAGAAAGGGGGGCAAAAAAAATTATTTGTAAATATAATAGATATAAAATTCATATATTTTCACGATTTTCGTCATATCTACTAGGTCTTTCCATATATTGAATTCATTTTTATTCTACGGACTCTTCGTATGAATACCTAGAAAGTGTTTTCAAGGTTTTTTGAAATTCGACCCCTAAGGGTAGTGTGGTACAAGTGGGGGTGTTTTTCTTATATATGGAACGGCTTAAGCTACAATGTTGAAACTCGGTGTGTATATGTAAATCAACTAGAAAGGTAATTGTGATAAAAAAAAAATTTGAATATTCATTGGCGTTTAGAAGGGGGGGGGGGGCAAAAAAAAATATTTGTAAATATAAAATGCATATATTTTCACGATTTTCGTCATATCTACTAGGTCTTTCCAAATATTGAATTCATTTTTATTCTACGGACTCTTCGTATGAATACCTAGAAAGTGTTTTCAAGGTTTTTTGAAATTCGACCCCTAAGGGTAGTGTGGTACAAGTGGTAGGTGTTTTTTCTATATATAGAACGGCTTAAGCTACAATGTTGAAACTCGGTGTGTATATCTAAATCAACTAAAAAAATAATTTTGAATAAAAAAAACGAATATCTATTGGCGTTCAGAAGGGGGGCAAAAAAAATTACATTAAAATAGAATGCATATTTTCCCACGATTTTCGACATATCTACTACCTCGTCCCAAATAATGAATTTAATTTTATTCTATGTATTCTCCATATGAATACCAAGACAGTGTTTTCAAGATTTTCTGAAAATTGACCCCTAAGGGGGTGTAAAGTGATACTTTTTCATAAACTATTCCATATCTCTCAGATCCAATCAGATTTTCACTTCCATGATCTTGTTCTTTTTGATAAGTTTTCAGTCACATAGTAGCCTACACCGCATTTCAGAATTGAACGCGTTCCTTACTTCTGCCGGAAAAATAATAAAGTTACGCCCAGATTGTTGGCAGATTTTTTCTTTGTTGGGAACATCTTGTACTGGAAAGTTGAAAGTTTGTATCCAACAACTCCCAATTTTAAAATCTACCTTCTCATGGCTAGACTCCGTGGGTCGCGGCCACGTAACAATGAGTAATGAATCTCGACTTGGCCTTGTCCATGACTTTGATCTAAGCACCTACCATTAAAAAATAAATATATTTATTCTCCAAACTGTATTCGTCCGTTGGAATTAAATTTCTTATAGGTCGGCTTGATTTATCAACTTTTGAATTCCGAATTAAAGTGTGTCCCATATTTGATCCAAAGCTGTAACCAGATTATTGACAGTTTTTTATTATGATTATGGGCAAGTGACAAGAAGAAGTAAACGTAAAAGTAAAATACTAAAACTTACGATTTCCTAGCAATCAAAACAGAGCCGTGAAAATAAACACGACTTATTTCGACTTTTGTTATCTCCATTGCTATGAAAACTTGTCAAGCAAAAGTTTATGCCATCTTCAAGATACTTTTCGTATCTATAAGTTTCGTTATCACTGCTTGTTGCCTATCCTAATCCAAACACACACCCGCACTTTCCTAATAAACTTTTCGGGGGAGGAGGTTTTCCAAGAATAGCACAACCGCGAGAACAATTCAATTATTTGTTTGTTGTTTTATGAAAATCAGACTTTTTTTTTTTGAAGATATTTGAGATACAAAAATAGTTTGTACACAAATCGAAGATTGTTTATTTTGGTTTTTTTAAATTTTGATTTTGAAAAAAAAATGTCGCAATTCAAAAAGTTATTAAAACATGACAAAGGTACTCGTTGAAATTGAGTTGTTGTAAAAATTTTGAAATTTTAAAGCTTTCCACTTATTTCTAGCCTTTAGTTTCGATTTGAACAATAAGCGAACATTATTTTATTGTTTTGTTTACACTTGCGATTGCGTGCGGTTTGATGATATTTTGTGCGGTAGATTCGCGTCATTTGGACCATAATCCAGTGAATTGGATAGTGTCCAAATGCTGTTGTTCCTCTTTCACTTTGTGCAAATAAAAGCTGTTTTATTGTCTAGATATTTCTGGGAAGCCAACTCACAATAACGGAAATACATCCTCCAACTTTTCACATATTAGACATTTCTAAATTTCATTTTTTTTTTAATTGTATATATTCATGTGTTGATTAAATTTAGTTATAATAATGTAGACATGATATCGTAGTGTTTAAAACCTCTGTTGAGGGGGAATTTTTTTTTTAAATCTATGAGTGATATGAAAAAGAGATGTCAGCATTTTTAATTCAAGGGTCTTTTGTCAAAATCGAAAAGTTGTCAGAGAATTTGGAAAAATTGCCCTAAAATTTGTCAAGGGTAGGCAGCATGGCATTTTTTAAAGATATATTTTTTTTTTCATTTTCGATGTTCTTACCGCAAACGATGCTCGCAACAGATGCTCAAGAATCCGTAGCAATTTTTTTTTAAAAAGAAAATTTTTCTGATTTTTCATTTTGGTTGAAATATTTACAAGTTATCATTCGCACCAACGGTTAACTCTGGAATAGGTCAGCAAAAAAATGTCAATATTAATCTACATAAAATTCGAAATGACACAAATATCTTACTATCACTGTTGGATACCCAAAGTTTCTAGGTTTCTAGCATAAACAGTTCCGGAAAAACAAGATCCAACCTTTTTCATCTGAAACGCTCGAACTCACATCCCTAATTCCCCCAAAATGTAGTCACTATAAGGGTTCTATCCACTAAATGAACTTAATATTTCTAGGGTTTCAGCCCTGAGCCATGAATGTGCAAAAAGAACACTTGAGAGTGGTTAAATTATTAGCAATTTCAGGTTGATCACACTACATTAATATTTATGGAAAATACAACAATATTACTAAGCTTCTCACATGTGAGAGGCCTAAATGATTCACTTACGAACCACCTAAACGATTCACTTACAAGTAACAAGACAGAACTCTGGGTGATTCTACACCAGTGAACATATTTCTCACATATGAGAATCATTAATAATTCTCTTGCGATGCCTGTGTCTATTGAGTAACGACTCAAAAAAATCTGTTTGTTTTTGTAAAATAGCAGTTTTTTTCATATTTACAGTAGCTAAGATACTTACATACTTACTAAGGTAAAAATAGAAAACTTTGCCAAATGGTTACATGCTTGATACGTCTGAATAATACCGGATAAAAAAAGACGTAAACATTTACACAAAGTGATATCCACTCTTTGCTATGAACGTATAGTTCATCAGAATAGAATGGCATAAACTATGTACTAACAATGTAGATCTACATAACGCGCAGCTCCATTGTTCAGCTATACCGATCATTATGTCTATCTATAGTTGTTGTGCCTATTTTCCATATTCAGATAGAACTCGTAATATCGCACTTTAATCAATTTTAAATGCCATATTTTATCTCCGACACTAAACCTATTATTTGGCCATAGGAACGTGCAACTTTGAAAAGAACTCGCTGCATCTAACACACCAACCTGTAGTAAATTCACCTGAATTCGTGGTAGCTTGAATGCAGAACATACACACCATAAACGGACGGTGTATAGTAAAATAACTTAAATGTTTGACGCTTCGAATTCAATTATGGCACCATAGCATGCATTTCTCAGACATGAATTTAGCACGGGTAAGTACAATTGGACTGCAGTCGATTCATCCGATCGAAATCTAAAACATTCATTCAACCTGAGCCAGATTGCAGGTAAACTGTAATGACAAGTTGATGTATTAAGATTGCATGCGGAACGTACGAGCAAAATCAACTTCTATACGAAGCTAATGGCAAATACCATAGACTTCTATGTAAGTTCAGTATACAATCTCGAGTTGTTCCTTAACGTTAGACCTCTGCAAACCTACAATCAATTATGCTAATTACCAGAAAACATCGTATACTCGTAACTACTGGTTTCAATCAGAGAGCACCTTCGTTAAGGTATTTTTGCCCCTATATTCGCATCAGGTCATACATTTGTTCTGCTCACGGTATAGTAAGACCTAACCTACGGGCTATCCATAAATCCTATAATCTAACCATGTAAGATTCGACTGGGGGGTTGAAGACAAAAAATTATGTTGTCTAGATCCGGACTGTATAATAAGTCACAGTGTGTTGAAGAATAATCAATAAAATTGTCATTTAGGAAAGAATCAGTTGATTACCTCCGAGGTATGCTCCTATCAGTTTAAGTGAACGTAGCTTATCAGTATTTTTTTTTGGGGCAATGTTGTTCCACGATTATATCAATCAAAGGGTGTTTGAACAGGGAAAGTTTTAGTGGATATTCAACCCTCCACCCCCGCAAACGTCTTTTTCGGAAGGCAATTACACATAGAAATTTGTCAGAAATTGGTAATTTACATACAAAAGATTTATGAAATTTTAGTATAATTTATTGTTGGGTAGAATTTTTGATGAAATTTGTTTGTATTGGTTAGGAATGTGCTGGCTACTATTAAAATGTAGTAGCCAGTTAACAATTAAAGCATGTTTTTACTTTAGTTTGTACTCAGAATCCTCGCTCAATAACCACTTATTGCTTATTTAATAAGACCTGAACTAATGAAATACATTCGAGTTTATTCAATAGGCATGTTATTTTTCGCCTTCATCAATTAACTAATCGTGTGTGTGATTTGGGTGTTCTCTTTTATAGTACACGTAGTGTATCAAGAATTTTAATGGTTTAATACCGATATCATCTAATATGAATATATTCTTTGTGCTGTATTAAAATATCTAATTTGATACAAGGGTGTCACTAATATGTACCGTATCATATCGAGCCGGTGCTTGTTGGCTGAGAATCTTGATGATGTGATCATCGAATGTGATATTACGAATGCAAATACTCCTACCTATTCTTTCCTAGATGTGCCCAATCCAGATTGAATATCATGATACTAAAATATCTGTTATCAGCGTATTCATACTAATATGTGGTATCAACGTATGCATACTAATAATTGAGAAATATTCGATGTGAAGTGAATATCATGATATTTAAATATCTGAGATCAGCATATTCCTAATATCTGTTATATCATAATATTAGTAATACCCTAGCGAATATTTAAATATTCGAATAATCTTGAATCGCGAATTGTTCTTTGAAATTTTTATCCAGTTAAATGTTCATCAGCCAAAAATTAGATCGTTTTTCAAAGATATATCCGTTCGGAATTTTCAACTCCGAATTGTCGCACTCCTGTAAATTTTAAATTTGTTTCATTATTGGATTTTTCCATTTAATCATTATCATATTTCTTTTGGTGAAAAAACATGAAGGAGCAGTCAGGAAACCGCCCAATTATCCCTTCCTTTTCCAGCACTCGCATGACACAAAAGCTGCAGATAACACGAGTGTATATGAAAATCGCAAGTCTTTCAAGTAACCTCCATACAAAGGTGCTTGATAAATTGTTGTTTTCACCTCTCGGATCGTACTAAAACTCCAAAAATTTTTTAATTTGTGTAATAGTTTTGACAGAAAATGGTTGATTGATGTGATGATTTTGTCTATTCTGGCAAAGTTTCACTTGGTTTATAAGGGTGGTAATGATTGCTGAACTTAAACTATTGGATACTTTTCAAAGATGTAAAAAAGTCGCCAACATTCATTAAATAATCTGATGCTATATTTGGAATATTCTGTGAACCGTTTGATGCATCGAATCCTTTTCATTTCCACTAGACGCTTGTGCAAATAATTTCCCGAAAATGTTTACTTATCTGTTTAAATATCCTTTCAAGTACCAGATTTGTGCTCATTCAAGTGTAAGATGAGGATATGTAAAAGAAAATCTTTGAAGCTTGCCCCACATGATATACGCATGGACTAGCAGCAACGTCGATGCATTCATTTAAATAAGGACAATGAAGCTTGAAACACGAAGCTAGACGAGTTTTTAGTAATTTGAAAAGGTAGTTTGGTTTTGTGTTTGAATCCCTAGTGTATTCTCTCACATTAGTGGTTACGACACTCGTATTTCACCATGGAAAGTTATTCATTACAAAAAAAAACCATCGTTAATGAAAATTGGCAAGGTAAGGCATGGCATGGCATGGACATGTGATATGCGACAATCTATTACGCGAGTATAGAGCCGGCTTTATGATCAACATAAAAAAAAACTTGGTGACCCCGAGATAATTTCAGTATTTAACCATCTGATGCTATTTCCTGATGTATCTTAAACTAATAACAGTGGAAAACTCAGCTAAGGCAAAGACGGAAGATTGTAGTTGACCTCAGACTAAAAAGTGGTCACAAAAGATAACAATCGCTACCCTTAAATATGGAATTGAAAACTGAAATTAAGAGGACAACTGAGGAGAAGTAGGTAACAAACAGCGTGAATCGCATTCCATTTTAAAAACCATCCTAGCTTAAAATACTTGAAATTAAGTCACGTTTCCACAAAATTTATTATTACCTTGTAGCAAACTAAAAGAGAGCACAAGATCAAAACTTTCCCGAAAACCTTTTCCGCAAAGTTCAAAGTGACTCGTCTGATCGCAACCGCACTAGTTACAACATTTTATCCGCATAGTGCAACTAAGTGAACATATTTTCTTATAACGTGATTAAAAACTTTTCTCCCAGATTTTCTTTTCCGTTTCGCTTAAGCTATTCGAGAAAATGTCTGGAAAAGTTTCGTACTGCGAATAGATAAAACCTAAGCGCTATTAAATTTTATGACCATCTTACAGAATAAATTACATAACACTTAGAATATAATAACGAGGTCCATTCGAGATGGAAATTCGCGTCCTTTACTCTGTCCAGGATAATTGAAGAAGAGGCGGAAAGAGAACTTTTCTATCTTTATTTTCCAGTGACGGAAGGACACAGAGCGAACGACAATTTTCAATCGATTTGTAGATTGGAAAATTTTCTGTCTGGTCAACGATTTACTGAAATCGTTGACTGTGTAAACTCGCTTACTCCTAGCCCATAAAGGACGAAGTTGATACGTTTTGCTGCGCTGTAATGGCTATCCTGGCAAGAGTATCACATGCGGGAAATCAGAATATATGTCTTTGTTGCTAAGTATCGTCGGTGCATGATCGTTGCTATTCGAGGTGCAATATGCTCTAGGTCGTTTATATATACGTAGTTGCAGCCGGGTAGATTGCCAAGAAAGTGTCGCCATTCCAAGCGTATATTGGGTCGTGCCGTAGGAAATACACGCAAAGGACACGACTTGAGAATCCTTAAAGAGAACACAACTGGGTCAGAGGAAAAGCTTTAAAGTTGTAAAGTACACGTCAGTAGTGGCAATATAAATGTCTTGAGATATAGTAAGGACTGGCCGGCCGATTTTGTCCAAGCCATGAGTGATTTATTGGGCATTTAGAATAGGCCTACAAATGCCTAATGGTAGCGAATTAATTGCCACAGAACTTTTCAATTTCTGCAGTGTTAATATAACTAACGAAGGTATATTTTTTTTTTTATAAAACATACTGTTCAGAAATTTCAACTTTAAAGTATGAGTACCTTAAACATTTTAGTACCAAACTTCTATAGTATCTTACCATGAAAAAATTCCATTAATAAAAATTGGTGCTCAAAATAAAATTGATATTGGCAGGACTCGATGTTCATTGAGCTTTATATATCCTAGCGAACAACCAAAAAATCCACCAAGTTGGTTGAAATATTAGGTGATCTTCAATGCCACCTACCTTAAGTATAATGATGCGATGGCAAGAATGTTGCTTATTATATAATTCGTGATAATAAAATTGGTTTCAATATCGCCTATATAGAATAATCCTCAGCAATACCACCAGATGTAAGGATGTTTCGGATAGTAGACCTGATAGACCCATACCGATAATGAAACAGCTCCTTCGAACCTAGTCCAATACAGTCTTATTAAGCCAGTTTATAAGACTGTTCGTTTAGGTGAAGATTTTCTAACCGTCATGTCCCAAGGACAGCGAGTAATCAATCGAGAATTTTGTGTTGGGGTTTCACTATACTGACACCGGAAAACAACAAAAATTTCTTTCAAACAAATGTCTTTTTATGTAAAGGATTTGAGCACGTTTGTATGGCCACTACAACGAGTACTGCATTTTTCTCATTAATATACTAAACCCGTCTTTTCCTTAAACTGAAACCCATATTTTCTGGCTTATAATGTAATGATAATAAAATGTAAATTGGAGAAAATAACGGAAACGTATTACTCTCATAGAATCGTACTGAATGCATAATATTATAATAAATACAAACAATCATTAAAGACATTTACAAACTTGCTGAGAAAATTAGAATTTGCCCCATCGCCAATGCTCGATGACAGGCATTTTAAAGGCAATAAATAAAATGAGGTAATAAAAATGAATGATTTGATTATGATGAATTGGGACATGCTCATAATTTGATCATCTTAAGTATCGCAATCTTGTGACTCGATAATAAGACGATAATTTTTGGCTGCTAATATCCTTTAGGGTTGAAGAATCCTGATAATTTCTTATCATTTATCATATAATTTATATCGCAGTCATGGCCGAAGCTTTAACAAATTTTAAATTTTACTTAGAAAAATCAATGTTTTGAAGACTTATCTAGAACAGAAGAATTCTCTAAGTTTTTAAAGACTTGTCTAAAACAGACGAATTCTCTAAGTCTACTAAAGACTTCGACTTATTTGCACCATCGCCAAAAAAGCTAGTGTCTTGAAGACAATATTTCTGGGGAATCATGTTTCTCATATACAGGATAGCCTTGAAAGGCCATTTCACTAACAAATTTTCGGTTTACTTCAGGTCGGAACAATTGTTCTATAAGATATTACACTCATTGTGTTAATTAAAATTATGCTGATATTGACCATTAACACATCACCATCAACCCACCACATGAACGGTACGAATAAAGCGGTCAGCCCATTGATTATGAATAATTTCATCGTGAAATTTTCTATGAATTTCATCATGAAACTCATCAAGTAATTCATGTGGAGTTTCATCAAGAAATTATGGTTCATAGGCAAAGTGGAAACAGATGGTACTCCATGCTAACTAACTTCATCTGAACTACCTTTCTTTTATTACGAAGCTCATCAGATCTTGGGTACTTGAGTAGTCGTTATTCCTTCTAATGCTATTACTGATTGTAAACGAACTACCAAGGTTTAACAAGACTACAGAAGAACTGGCCTAAACTACTCAAAGACCAGCAAAAAAATCTACTGTTGGCTCACGTTAAGCCTTTTGAATTGTTCTTACAAATTGGCTCAACCAGAAGACCAGAACTGAAAAGTTTCTATACCCAATATGCAAGGAAACAAGTATCCATAGAGAACATTATCCTTGAACTGCACAAAAACCATAATTCTGAGTTTAAAACTGACAAAGTCAGTTGGAAATGTTCGAAATGGAGTAGGTCAAAGTTAAAGATATCATTCCTCAGTACGAAACGAAACTTTTCGACTAGATTACACAAGGATTCCTTATGTACGCAGACAGGAAGTTTCCAGGAAAAGTTACAGATTTATATCGAATATCCTTTGCTTTCTCGCCAACTATAAATAGGGCATAGCACAACTTGACTTCGACTTTTTCCCAGTGAACCAACCCATCATAACATTTTCCGATCGTTCAGAAAGTAGAATTTGTTTAACTGCAATTGTTCTATGCTCGAGCTACTCATACAAATGTCACTTTTATGAACAAATAATGAAAATTAGATTAATGTTCTTGAAGAGGAAATTACATTGCGCGGAAATTGTTTTGACATTGTATGAAACAAAGTGTAAATTCGTTGTGGAGAAAATTGCTTCGTAACGTTTGAGGTGAAAGGTTGTTGTCTGACTTGAGAAAATTACCCATTATGAATTCCAGTCAGTTCCAATGCAGCCATAATCTCGCAGCATGAAACGCTGATCTAATATCAGTCAGTTGGAACTCGGTCAATTACGTCCTGAGCAGGAACATTGAATTGAATTCAATGCCTCCAGCACACAAGACTGGCATCTACCTGCTAATCACGACTACTTTATACCATGTGAAATGTTTTAAGATCTTTATAGTGAAAAGTTCTACTTGGTTATTTAGATTTCATTGAACAGTCCTTAAAACCAGTTGTCCCTGATATTTAGGATTATAAAACTCGATATTTCAGAGACAAAACTTATTTACTTACTTACTTACGATGGCGCTACAGTCCACATCGAACCTTGGCATCCTTCAAAACAAAATTTACTTTCCAAAAAAAAAAATTTCTTTAACTTTTTCTATCAGACTCAACCATACAATAGTTTTAAAAAAGGGCACACTATATGCACAATTTTTAGTTTTTGAATTATAATTGGTCGCAGTATCTAGGGGATCATACGATTGGCTATTGCCTCTCGAGTTTGTGCTAGGCTTTAGATTGAGCAAACAAATTTAAATTTCGACAGTATTTTTTATTTAAAAATAATCGAGTTGGTAAAGCAAAAACATCCCTTATTATAGAGGGCTCTGTTTTGAAATTTATATCCCAGAAGTACAATCTTCAGAGCTAAATCCTCTTACCAAATCGTTAAATTTAAGGAGTCCAGGTATTATCATAAAATAATTCATCATTAGAATAATTACGACCGTCCGTGAAAATATTGTAGCGAAGATTTGCAATTTCCATAAGCCCTTTATTTTAATTTCCAAAAAAACTTCGAAAATTTTATCTTTCTCGTATCGTTATTTTCGCAGTTTCAAGTACCTTAAATTCCAAGAAACAAAACAAATAATTCGTAATCCTTGATATTTGCTTCGAAGAAGTAGACAAATCTGCACTACAGTAGGCACTTTATCGGATTGTGGGCGAAAAGCAATAAATATTTCAATCGAGGATAAAACAGATTGCGGATTCCTGTGGCTAAGATCATGAATGAATAAGTATTTGTGCAAAGAATTGATTTTGGGTGTCTTAAGAAAATCAAGAAGGTTAGGTACTGTAGCTGTAAATTTAAGATGGATCTGTTTTTAATCCTTGACTTGATTTAACAACTTTGAACGACTGCAGGCAGTGTGGTGAATGCCTAATATTATAGTTTTTTTGAGTAGTTAAGAAAAAGTCACCTTTTATTGCATCCATTAAATTTATAGTTGCTGAACTTTTTCTTGAATTTTTCTTTACGACAACTCGAAAATCATTTTAACTTTACTGCTCTTGTTACTTACTCGTACATATATCCATTAAATTTTCATTAAAAGGGGAACTTTTTTTCGCAAGGATTTTTTTAATGTTGACTGGAGTGTCTTTTGTAGCTAACGACAAAACGGATTCTAAGCAAAACAAACACCTTCTTCGACTAAAAGGATGCGTGTAACAAAGGGTGCATAGGAGCAGAGTGCATATGGAATAAAACAAGTTAAAAGGGATGGAATCAGCGCTTTCTGAACAAAGCGCGTTTTTACTATTTTGCCACAAGGATCTCGGGTATTTCTTGGTCTTGTAATGGCCCTTACTATTATTCTGAAGAAAAATCTGCCAAGCATGTTAAGGATATGCAATCTCTCTTTATTTTCAAAAGATGTTTCAGCATTAAAGAGATATTCTGTTTTTTTTTAATAGCAAAGGTTATTAAATTTAAAAAAGCTGTGAAGTTGGGAATGATTTGAACGATAATCCGTTAAATTTTGCATTGCATCATTTCGAATAAATCCGATAGTTCTACGAAGTTTGTTGCTTATTTTGAAGAATATGTTTCATGCATCAAAGCTGCAAATATCTTAGAATTGCAACATTTTTATTGTTCCCGATAAATCAATGCTCCAAAATAACCAAACCGAAAATAATAGTTCTTAAATAACAGTGCTACAACTACTTAATTAAAGGTGACGAATTCCATAAATAGTTCAAATTGGGTATGTCGCGTTCACCTGTAGCTCAAATAGGTCCGCGTTTTGTTTCACAACTATTTAGCGTAATGCGCATTCAAAACTTAAAAAGTCGTAAGGTGTGATTATTCACTCCGCAAGCAATTAACAATCTCGACTATCACTGCTTGTATCGCTAAAGTAAAGCGCATGAATGGAATGCAGCTATCGCGATTTAGTCCCGCATCGAAGAGAACTCCGTCCAAAATCGAACCTATCCGACAATAATAATTAAGCCTATAAGCTTTAACTTACCTTCACACATGCCATTAGCTCCACATATGGCCGGAGCTCCATTCAATATTTCGAAAAACATCTTAGAAACATGTTTACAAGACGTCGAGATCGCGCCAAAAAGTCACCAAAGATGCATTGAAACGAAACAATTTTTCCTCACATACCGGTCTTTGATCACCTGTAAATCGATTTTATAAACATAATCCGTCGAATTCGGTGGAGTCGACGGGTGGTGACGATAGGTTTATCGGGGTGGTCGCCTTATCGAACGCGTCATATTTAGGAGTACAACGCGGCCGGGTGCTATGTTTCTGTATGTTTTCATGCCTAGCAAAGTCAAGGGGGTGGCTAAGGGTGTGATACGTGGAGCCTTCGATGTGTGAAATGACGGAATCAAAATATCGAAGATACAAAGTCGAGCCCATATGCCCACTCCCCATTAGTACAAATACCTTTCGCTCGTACATGGACTCGTATCTCTCTAATTGAAGTTCAATCGGGAAATGCGGGGGGGGGGGACCTATACATAATGAAGGTGCCACGATTGTCGTAAAAAAAAGGAACTGGGATCGAACAGCTTTTTCGTAAAACTTTTAATCGTTTCAAACCGAGTGAGTGCCGTATGTCAGGAAAATGTGAAAAGACAATTTTTCTTTCACTTCACGTTGAGATAGACGCACAGGGTACTCGTATACGAGTCTGATGTCTATTGAACACGGCTCGATTCATTAGGACAGGAGTATAAAATTGCCCCTGTGCACGTATGTGATTCGCAGTATTTGATCGACTCGTCACTTCGATGTGTTCTGTCGCGTCGCGAAGCTAATTTCCAGTTTTCTGTACAACTTTTAGCCTATGATTTATCGTCGACATGGTGATGGCGTAATGCTCAATCAATCAATTAAAAGGTTATTATTTCACCTCACTGTCATCATCGCATCCTCATCATAATTAATTAGCTATTAATCCCATTTAGTCGTGGATAAATAACCAGTTTGTTTTGAATTCGCTTGCATTACGTAAACGTACAAAATTCAACCAGAATCCGTTGAGGATTGATTACAAGGCATCTTGAGCATAACTCAATTTTCAAATACAAATTTCGTTGGTAAAATTATGGTAATTTTGAATAATTAATGTTGTAGGTACACGCTGGTCAAAAACATTTCTCTGCTCCTTTTGCATTTTTTTTTTTTTTGATCTAAAAAGTAGGATTGAGGAAGTGAAATTCCTCTACTAGCTAACATGCCCTTAAAATAGGAGTTTCTTTATATTGAAAAATACTTTCAGATTGCTCCAACCTTTAAAATAGAGCAAGGCCGCGCATCTTGGGCACTCAGACAGTCTATTGCACTCAAGTCTCCCAATCTCTACCCGAACTTTTTCGCCCTCCTCGCGAATTTCAAGAGCTCAGGTAGGAAACGAGAACGGTGTTCTTCCATTCTCATAACATCGACGCCGTATACGTGCACTTTCGCAAAAGAGTTGAACCTGGACATTTGAGAAGGAAAAGTTCCGTTGTGTCGTCGCTCTCGTCACGCAAGCAAAGCACATGGGGTTTTTTATTACTCTGTACGCCATGCTGTCAAATTTTTGACAAAAAAAAGTTTTTATGAAAAAAATGTTAAAATGTTTTTCGTCAAAATAGACTTTGAGTAGAACAAATTAAATAACAACAAAAACAAACAAAAATTTGACAATTTGATACTATCCGACAGCATTTATTTGGAAAATAGTCAAATATTTGGCATCGTAATACATATATAGGCTTATATACTTACTGATATTTCTATGATTTTCGAAAGTTTAATGTTCATGAAAGGCACATCAAATTTTGCTCTCAATTTTTTCACATTATTATTAAATTTTACTTCCTCCCTTTTTAGTTATTACAGCCCCCATTTTTTTTTAAATTAGACCGGAAAATAAGAAAATAATAAAAAACGTGTGTGCACGCATAAAAGTGAAAGTTAAGGTGTTTGGTGAAAAATCGACGGCAGGTATCAACGCGGCGGAATTTTTTTTTTCAGTTCAAATTCGGTTATTTCGCGAAAATCTCTTAAGAAATTTTAAAGTGATTTCTCCGTTGAAAACAAATTGTAAATTTTTGGTAAATTTTATCGCAAATAGAATGAAGTTCATCTTGTTCTTGGAAGAAATTACTTACTGACGTTGGTGAAAAAGATACTTTAGAATCAGTGTGCTAGAGGGAAGAAATTTTCCATTGATAAGGCCTGTAATACGTAGCCTTGCCAGCTCCTTACATATTCTAGAAAAAATTGATTTTACATTTTCGGTACTTCTTTAAATAATTTTGTTGCATTTTAAAGTGGGTGTATTTCTCAACTAAGAGGGATGCTTTGACACTAAACGAAATCACGCTTAAGTACTATTGAATTTTCGGCGATGAAAAGCAAACGTTTCCTACGTACAAATAACATAATAAAAAAATTAAAAAAAAAATCGGGACATGGAATAATGTAAGGCGTTACGAGTGAAGAATATCAAAATAATCCGTATCTTATACAATAAAGAACGAGCTAAAAATAAACTACTTCCGTAATTTCTGCTAATAAAAATTTAAACGCGCACAAAACACTTAGAAAATTTCAACATACGATAGACACAATAAACTCCCTCGCTCAAGATAAGTCGCTGAATTTATGTGACCCCGGCGACTGTAAAAATGCGAAGAAAGACCGGGACACGTACTCATGATTTACTAACATAAAAACGTACCCCCAACCCGCTTTGAGTGACATAAAAAAAAATTACCCTTAATCATGATAAATTCCAACTGAACTGTCATCCACGTGTCGGGTGACCACCAGAAAATAATGGGCGATACGAACGAAAATGATCGCGAAAAAATGGCTAAAAACGATCGGGAATTAAGTGGCGCTACAGCGTGCGAATTTCAATGCGGACGGCCCAAAGATCTGGTGCACAAGTGTAATTCGGATCCGGGAGGATCAGCTTCCGGTAGCTTAGCTGTAGCGAAAAGTAATCGGTGTAGTCGTGATGGTGATCCGAATGATCATGCGAGCGGTAATAGTGCGAGCGGTAATGGTGACGACGGACTAAGCGGTTCCGGCGGTTGTGATGCTAGTGGTCAAGCGAATTTAATCGGACAGACTCCAATGTATCCGAGAAGTTTGTTTACGCGATCGCTACGGTATCCGTCCGGTAGTACAACACGCAAATGTGTACTCACTTTGGACGGATATTCATACGTTATAGGTAGGCGGACAATTTCGTTTATTTAGTTGTATTTTATGTGGTTTGTTCCGTTTTTCAGGTACCTATATTTATTAAATTTGATGTAAAAACAGGAGCAAAGAAAATTTACTGCTTCATTCGCCGTTTCTATAAGGTTCTGAATCGTGTGTGTGGTGTAATTAAGTTAAATCAAACTTAAAATAAAATTCCAGATCAATACAAAATAAAATTTAAAATTAGAGAGAAAAAAAAACAGCCAGAATTCAACCTCATCATTTTTCGGGAAAGCTTGAGACATCAAAGTACAGCCAAATTTGTTACGCATTAATGAAATTGAAGTGAACCAATTCGATATCCCACCAGACCTAAGAGATATGGCAAAATTCGTGATAATATCTATCTACAAGCTCTTCATCACCTTAAAGTATGAATATGGTCAAATACTGAAATACATTTTTGGACGATTATATAAGATGGTTGTAAAAGTAAAAACCAATTCGATATCTAATTTAATTAAAAAGTTATTTCGAAGTTCGTGAAAACACATACGAATCTTTCCAAAATCTTAGGGACGAATATCGGAAAATCATTACATTTCTTTTAATGCGATTGTATCAGAAGCATTTGTAATTCAAACCCAACTATATCTTCCATCACAACAAATGATATGTTGGAATTCGTGAAAATATATTCTACTTTTTTTGTCCAGCCGTACCCTTCCATACGCCGGTAGTAATAAAGATACGTATTTTATATATTTAGTAGTTTCTACATTTAGTCATTTCGGGGGAGCATTTTAAACAAATAATTTTGTTTTCTAGAGCTAAAACCTGGAATTTATGTATTATAGAACTATGACAGTGGGCTCATTTGCAAAAAATGGAGAGAGAAAATAAAGCTTTGGACTGCAATACATATTATATCTTCAGAGCCAATTTTTAATTTCGTCATATATATTAGGTAAACCTACCTATGTAAATTAATTTTACTTCTGTGAGCTTTTCACATAAACAGATAGATCCCTTTTTTCGAAACGTTTCGAAGTTCAATCAAGGTGGTGAAAAGTTGTTGCAAGCATTTTCACGAATTCCAATCAATTTTTTTGTCTTATGAAATATCGGTTCGCTTTAATTTGTTTATTTTTCACTAACCGATTTAACTAACCACTTTTCGATACTACTTTAACCACTTTTTAACCACTTTTCGATACTAAACATCGCAACTAGAGAGTAAGAAAGTATTTCTAAAAAATTTCACGAATTTCGACAAATCCTTTGGGTGTTTTTATTTCTCGACAATACCATGTGCTATAAAGCTTGAAATTTACAATTATATAGAGCCACATAGAAGTGGTAGTAGTACTAGTATCCTAGAAAAATATTTTTTTTTATGGGGGTGGGGTGGTTTATTGTATCTCATAAACTGCTTATGGCAGAAAGTTGAAACTTATTCCTTATATGTAGATAAGCAATAGGACAAATTAAAACGAAAAACAGCAGATTTCCATTGAAGTACAAAAGTGGAGTAAGAGAAGTTGTACGTGGAAAGGGTTTTTTACTCCACATTTTCACGAATTTCGTTATTTCTGTTGGGTACGTTGAATTATCAAATTAATTTTACTTCTGCGGGCTCCTTATTTAACCGTCTAGAATTTTTTTGTTAAATTTTCGGTGTCCACCCACTGAAGTCGTGTAAAATGGGTGTGTATATTTTCACTAATTCCGTTTTATTTCTTAGGTCTAATGAGATTTCGTATTAACTTTACCTTCTAAGGCTTCAGATATAATCGAAAAAAGAACAGAGTAAGTATTAAGTATTTTTGGATATGAAACCACAGGGTAAGGTATTGTTCAAGTTTTTACGAATTTCGACAAATCTTTTAGGTTCAATAAGATCGAATTTACTTTTTCTTCTGTGAGCTTCATATACAATGACCAACAAATTAATTTCAGAATTTTGCGATATTCAACCCCTAAGACGGTGTCAAAATGGCACTCAAACTGCTGGCAGATTTTTTGAGGTGGGTCGATTGTGCCAAATTAACTTCCTTGATCGAAAAGAAACCGAGATATCATGCATATTTGAATAGTAACCAGTGTAATTTTCATAGAAATGTGGATATGGATCCAATTTGTGCTTACTTGCCATTACTTATAACGTGGAATTGCGCCGTCTGTAAGATCATTATTATCAACAAAATTTGAAACCAGGTAAATAAATCAAAGTAATTCTCATGACAAGCTCCAATCCGCAACTGAAGCTATAGCCTGCAGGGTACCCATATAATTTCAAGCCAGATAACTGCTTATCCAAAATCAGACATATCCGAAATTAGTTCAATCTTGAGAAGCTAAAAATAAAAGAAATACCGCCACAGGGCTTGTGCCGCAAGGTTTACGTCGTCAGCGCAATTGAACCCTAGCCGAAAACTCGATTTTTCCCGGAAAATGTCGACTGCTCATTTCTTAAGGACTGTGAAAGTCGTCCTTTACGAGACGCTTCGCTACAGACTTAAGAAAAATAAGAACATTCCATCATAATGAACTGCCGAAAGGCAACTACAAAATGATCTGCTCCTTTCTTTCGCAATGACTACATAAATAAACCGTGTAATGGAATAAAAATTTCAATTTGAATAAAATAGGGAATAGGGGCCAGAGCCCGGAATAATTTCTCATTTTTGGGTACATGAAAGAATTTGACGGAAATTCTTCAGTTAAAATTCCTGTTAAGCAAAATGACAGCAAAGTCCTGGGAAACGGGTATATTGTACCGGGAAAAGTGTCCCAGAAATGAAATATTTTTCGTTGAAATTTTCCAAGTCCTTTTTAAAGGGACACCTTCATCCTTCGTAGCCAGAGCTTGGCATTAATATCGAATGCGTACATAATGTCACTGTCAGCTTATCAAGAACAATAATAATTTGTTTATTACGTTAGACGTGGTTCGTTTTTTTCTGGCCTCGAGTAGCTGCCATAATGTTATGACAAATTATGGGCACCACTGTTAATATGAAAGGCCTCCCATTAGCCAGTTTTATTTGATGGATAATGGCATTGTTGAAACCATTAAAGCTTCCTTGGTGGATGGTTGAGTATTTTCCTTTTTTTGTTTGTTTTTTTCCAAGAGGACCGAACGGAACAGGAACCATTAGTATTCAGTGTTATGATTACTAGGAATATTAACCGTGACGACATTTGACGGCATCAGGATTTTCATTGACATTTTTTACGATGTTATGAATGAGAAGGAATTGTGAAAAAAATATGTAAACAGGGATTTATTCGGGTAAGACACGTTTGACATGTCTGAATTGTTCGATATTTGACGACGTACCGTTCGCTTCATGTGTCATCTTTCAGAACATCAGGAAGTTTTAATGTTTGGATACTATTTTCAGAATTTTTGACAAGGATTCAAGTCGCAAACAACTTTCTGCATTAACAATGGATGATAGGTACAATATTTCAGTATACTGATTTGTGATTACTGTCAACTAAGGGAAGTAAAGTAGACACTTTCAAAAAAACGGGAATTGAATAAGCACGTGCACCAAATTTTGTAGAATAGATTACACGTGAAAAAATTGTTAGTTGATTTGCGGTGTAGGTTGCTATGCGACTGACAACTTAAAGAATATCAAATGGGATATCAAATTAGTTTTCACGTTGAAGGGTTGCTTTTTTAATCGCCTAAAATCAATTTTCTCGACTTTTCGATAACACAGGAGTTAGGAGTTGACGCCCTTATTGAACTTGTACCTAAACTGGCACCCTTAGCTAGTTCTCACACTCTTTGGAAGGAATGTAAGGACGAGATATTGGAAACATCAGCAAAAATCGACAGAAGTCAGTTATTCTATCAAGGGGTCACAAAGTAACAACCTTTATCCTATAAGCTATTTAAATTTTTACTAAAATCTAAAAACTACATATTGACTTTCAATGTTCGAAACCCATCTTCGTGTTTTGACTGAAAATATTCCAAACCTGTCTGAACCTTTTTTCATGTACCTCCAATCTAACTTCAATCCTTCTTTCCGAGATACCTACAGACTAATAGCTTAGATACTCTTTTCAATCCATCAACTTCTACGAAACTTTCATTTTCTCCCGAAAATTTT
The DNA here is from genome assembly GCA_949128065.1 of Beris chalybata. Classification (NCBI taxonomy): domain Eukaryota; kingdom Metazoa; phylum Arthropoda; class Insecta; order Diptera; family Stratiomyidae; genus Beris; species Beris chalybata. The sequence goes on along the minus strand of OX421896.1, from coordinate 15,146,467 downwards.
TATCACAATCTCGAAACACTTTGATCTCACAGTAAAAAGAATCCCGAAAATAAAAGAGGCTTAACTAAGGGATGAAATTACTTCAAAGTCCATCCACCTCAAACTATGCAAATTCCAGTTTATTTTACTCTTCCACATCGGTGTAACAAATACAGACCACCCCCAAAAGGTATTCCAGGTTCACTCAACGGCCAGTTTCAAAATCGATAAAGAAGGATACAAAACCTCGTAGATTACATTTCAGAAGCTTATCCTTTCGTATGTTGATGTGTGAAAACTTTTTGTCGCTAACAAAATCTAAGGGAAAAATGAAGATACGTCTTGTACACCATGTTACATCATTGAAGCTCAGCATTTTCTTTTCGTTTTGTTCAAAAATTTGCTTTCACAAGTTAACCCAATCGTCCCTTTATATCGTTAATATCTACCCCATTTTTCATAATATCGTTGAAATATATTTTCAACGAGCCAGAGCTCTAGTCGGGACAAAACGATCGATTGCCTTGGCTTAGTTCCCAGCAGGAATATTTCGCAAGAAAAATAACCAACCGTCTTTCAGGATAAATACAACAGACAAAGGTTGTCTGCTCCTTCTTATTTTCATTTCGACCTTTTTCTGATGCTTCCAGCTTTCTAGTAAAAATTGTATGGAACATCAGCCATTGTTCGCTCCCGAAACGTACTTGATCTAATCCTCCTGAAAAATTAACATGAATGCAGTTCAGGGAAAGATGGAGAAGTCCTGAATCTGGATTGCTACCCTCCGCCTTTATATTGAAGAAAAAATTCTTTAAAAAAATCCCGAGACGTTGAATCCTGGTGTCATTATTGATGCAACCATTCACGAGCCATTTGTCCACTTTATAACTCAATTTCGTTTTTCATAGCTCAAGTTGCCACTGTCAATTTATGTTTGAAATTGAAGACGTTAAACAAAGCCGTAATCCGCCTTTTCGAAATTTTTGTGAGTTTCGCTTGCGAAATTACAAAATTTAATTAACCCTAGACGCTTGCAAATCGCCATAATGATAATGACAAAAGGGACAAAATCTTTTTGTTACGACAGTAACAAACAGTTTCGGTAGATTGGTCACATAATTTCAAGTAGTAAATGTTTCAGATTTCTGGAGAGTTTTAATTAATTAAAAGCGAACGTCCTTATCTTGGAACGATGGCTTGGGGTTGGTCTGACAGCAACATCTGCAAATTTGGTTTTGATTAAAAATTAGTGAACTATTATTGTAATTGCAATATTGTCATAGTTCGTGATTATATTTTTCAGACGTGTGTTAAATATGATTTAAGCTCCTTAATTGTATAATTCTTTGCATAGTAAATCTGTGTAATAAGTCACGAAAAGTTCAATCGAAACATTGAAAATCAAATCCATTCAAATAATAAACACTAATTCTGTAAAATAAAAATATAAAAATTTTGAACTGAAAATCGCTTATCAAATGCCAGAAAAACGAATGGGTTTTAAAAAATTTTAAATTGGTTATTGTCTTCTTTTCAAAAATCAGTAGACGATGAAGTCAAAATCAGAAAGAAATCCAGAGCTTTTAACTATTATTAAATTTAAAAATTATCCTATTAATTATTTTTTAAAATGAATTCTTAATACTTAGACTGAAAGCAAGTAATGGTCTCTTAAACCACATTATAGTAAATTAGCAATTACTTCTAATAGAACTTTATTTCTTATAAACTGGCCTATACAGTGAACTGCCATGTCCTCAAGGACAGCGATCAGTCATCAGTCGGGAATTTCGTGTTTCTGGTATTAACCAGAAACTCCACTGACGCCGGAAAACAATAACTTAAACAAAAGTAATATGTGTTTTGTTTTAAACGTAAAGAACCTTGCTTTAAAGTTTAAAGTCTGGATTGATCTTAATAGTATTCTGAATACCTGGTGCCATTCACGTATGATTCAGTCTAATTGTATTTAATATACTGGATTTTCAGGCTTTTAATTTTACTTTATTATATCTCGGTTTCAACCGATTTCGGCTACCACTCATTCTGTATATTTTATGTGTTTCACTTTTCCATTTAACAATTCAAAAACTCTTTTGATTCCCAAACAATAAACCACAAAACTTTTCCTGAACGTGACAAATTCGTTCGTTAACCCATTTCCAATATATCCGATTGAGAAAAAAGGTCAACGTTTTCGTATTGAATCTGCTCAAAATTTGTTTAAAGAAAAAGAAACTGAAAGTTTTCAATCCGAGAGAAACGTAGTCAGAAAAAATTTTATTGAAATAAACAAAAGTATGATGCCACCAATCAATCGATCAATTCTAACTCTACTCGACAAAGAAACGCTTCCGACTCCTTTATAAATCCAAGTACCACAAAAGTTTTCCTTGTTATTTTACAGGATCATGTTTCCATCTCTGATTTAAGGATTTGTGTATTTGCATTGAACAGAAACAACTATTCGTGTCTATGCCATTACTGTAAGTAGGATTGTTGCACTTCAGAAGCACTCTGATATTAGTCTGATGTAGCGTTGAATTCAATACTGCGGATCAAATATTCATTTAATGAATAAATCACTATCACGTCTGTACCTTTACGAACATATAAAAGATTTTAGTTAAGATTTGTGGTTCGTGGAAGAAGATAAAAAAATCTGATGATTTTCTTTTTAATACCCTCAACCGGAAGATGGTCGCCTGTCGTAATTTGTTTGAATCTTTGAAACATTATGAGGAAAATTACGACCAAATTTGTAATGAAAAGATAAGACCAGACTGCCCTTCTAAAGGATCAGACATTCAATGTGAAAGTTTCGAAAGCGCCTGATATTGAAACATAAATGAGTCAGGCATGTAGATATAAGATGCGGCAGATTAAAGCCATTTTCGATTAAATTACTGTCAAAAGTTATAATAAGATAAGATGGCATAAAGTTTCCAGATTAAAACTGGTGTTACACAAGGCTGTAGGTACATATATTATGGCCAGTGTTCTGGTTGACACACAGTAAGACTTGAATCTTTGGACTAATTTTTCAAAATTTTATTGGACAATACATTTCAATGATTTTTGGGTGCTTTTCTTTGACTTATAAAATGTTTTTTTTTTAATAAAATAAACCTTATATTTTCTCGGACGCTTGAAAGAAAAGGTGCTACGCTTCTCGATTGTTTTTTAGGTATGTTAAGTCAAAATTTGGAAAAGCTGCCAACCATCCCCTGTCTAACCTACTTAAAAACAGAAAAATTAGACTTGCACCACTAAAATTTTGTATTTCAAATGTTTTTGGCGCAGTATAAATCATACACAGATTTTCTCAGTTTTTTTCGAAACATCGTGAACGAATTTCGTCATATCTCTTAATTTTTTTTAAAACATTGACTTAATTTTACTCATACGGGTTCTTCAGATAAATGCATAGAAAGGGTTCAGGAATTTTATTTTACATATTTTTTTTTACGAATTCCGTCATATCTCTTAGGTTCGTTAAGATATCAAATTAGTTTTTACATCCTCGGGCTTTCTATATAATGTAGTATTTTTGGATATTCAAAATTACAATATGATTCTTTGATTTGACGGTATTATGAAACTATGGTTTTGTTTCCACGTCATTTTAGAAGATCCTCTTAAAACCTATTTTACTCGTATATCATGGTTTTTCGAAACTCAGCTCCCGAGTGGGTGTTATATCGTTTTTTACATTTTCACGAATTTCTTCATATCACTTACATAGGTCTGATGAGGTTCGGTTTTTTAATGTCGGTAATCGCCGAAAACTAATTTCAGTATACATATTTTGATATTCAAAAGACAAGAATATGTAAAAGTACTGAATACGTTTTCACGAATATACCTATGACGAAATTCGAGAAACATTGGTTTTTACATGTAAATATCCTCGGCTAAAAATCGGTTTCAGAATTTGTCGATATTTGTACATCTATAGGTTTTATTCCAACATTTGTATAGAGAGCCACCCATTAATATTGGAACTACTATAATCGCTTTATTAACTCAAAAACGGCTGAACTAGTATTTATCAATATTTTGCAAACGTACTAGTTTTCAAAAGGTTCTTTTCAGCAAATTGTTCAACCTATTACCCAGCTGTTTCGGTTAAAAATTAAAAAATGCCACCGCACAATACTGTACGCACCTGCCACCAAAACACAATATTTCATTCGACTAAACAAGCATCATCTAATTTAATGTGATAGAGAGTAAAAATTGAATTCAACGTCATTATTTCAAAATACCGCCTGTAGCGAATAGGGACAATATTTCGTGTGAATAATCCTTCTCTGCGGACGTGAAATTCCGCTCAATAAACTACCACTTTCTACAAAATTATATGCAGTCCTGCGACCACTAAAGCGAATTGAATTAAAATCCCCATAGGCGTGTAACATTTGCATCAACACGATTATACCGCACCTTGCTACACCCTGTGTGTATACGAGTATTCAAGTCACTCGGCTAATATAGTTTTATTAAAATAATTGCTCACTTCCATTTGTAATTAACGTCGCTACACTCTATTTGGTAATTAATTTCGAACTTCGGTTTTTGGGGATACTCTGTGCCGGACGTTTATTTGCTGGACCACAAAATGAATTTGATTTTTAATTTTCAACAGTTGAACAAATCAATTTTTTTAGTTAATAATTAAAATCAGGGTCACGAAGGCTTTTAGGGCCTGTTAGTATGCTTCCATACCTGCCTCAATTCCTATTCTTCCCATCCCAAACCTGACTAGACTGTACGCTACTGTGTATTGTATTGAAGACTTACATACCTCCTAAGTATAATTCAACATTTTTAAAAAGTATGAATTCTTAACAAGACCTCAACTTATATGTCATAGGTCCAAATAGCTTCAAATCTACAATGGCTCATTTATTGTCTACTCATTTGCAATTTTCAATCAAATTTACTAAACGTATTTTCTTTATTTTCAGGTAAGCATCATTTCCCAACCAAAGGAAACATACAGGGTAAGGATAGGATGATTTCTCTAAGTAGATGTTAGTAGTTGCAATACTTAATTAGTTAGTTGCTAGTAGCGAATGTTCATTGATCAGTTCACAATAATATTCCAGAGAATTCATAAGATTACTTCATCAATAACATAACAACTAAACATAATTCTTTCCTACAATAGTCAGAACAAAACTACCAAATAAAGTGGCAGTGTTATCATCGTTCGTGACAATAAAACAGCATAAAAACCAACACGTTTGCATTTTATAAAGAATTTCCAGAATTGTATTTATTGCGACAGGACGAGCTCTCATAAACGTCCTACAGTCGTTAAGTTTTGTTGAGATGTCGCATCACGAGAACTACTTGAATATGAACTTTCGTCATATGTGATACTATATGGGCTACAGAGTCCTGCATGTTATACCATACACAACATCCTTTCACGCTCTACATATTAAAGTCATTAGGGAAACATTCTCAATTGAGTGTTGTATTTCGCAACGCAAACAGTGTCCTCGGTATTGTGTCCCTTTTAATAGCTGACTGGGTTTTGCGACCGTCGACCACCCACAATCACCATGACTATCATATATGTTATGGCTGAGGTTGAGTAAAGGGGTTGGTCGTGTTCATATTTGTATGTTGGATTCAAATTCACCAAGTGATATGGCTTAATTAAAAAAAAAATTTAATTCCGATCCGAAACATGAAAATTTCATCCAGACAAATCGCAAACAAATGAGGGTACGTTGTGGCTATGTCTAGAATTTCCGATAATAAAGTGGCCATTATCGCAACATAAGAGCTTACTAGTATGGAAATGACATATTTATCTTTGTGTTGTCAGGATTTTCAACCCATCTGTAGTAAAATCCATAGCGACTTCATCAACCTTTCACTTTAATCTTTAAGGGCTCGTTTTGTCTTCTCGGTTCATAATCTCGGATTGTATGAGATTGTGTGGGAGATTAAACTTTTCGAAAGATTCGGAATCGGAAATGAGCGAAATGCGTCCATTACCTCAATGTCTTGTCGTTATCCTTTCTGGAATTATCTTGTGGAATATTCCGATATTTGCTTTTGTTGTTTTCTTTTCAGTTTATCGGAAATAGGAATTTTTGGCTTAACAAATGGAAATTTCTCCATAAGTCGTTTTCTTCCCAAAAAAAAAAATCAGAGTCCTTGTGTAGTTAACTGGAAGGAGAACTTTCAGAAAATCACTGCTATTGAAAGTGCATAGTTGTGTCCTCCACACCAAAATATACGAAGCAACGGCTTGGAACTTCTGCCTAAATTTCCTTAAATTTCTAATTTATTAACTCAGGTGTTGTAGTCTGAAGACCGACATAAATCTCAGTCCTGAAATTCATATTAAAGCTTTCCGGTACGTTACTTTAACCTGTTCTCTGTCCGATTTTCATCTGACTTTTCTTGTAATCTTTTGTCCTATGAGACATAGTCTTACATATGTCGAGTTCTATCCAATAGAATCCATCTGGAGAAAGGCTTTCTCATTACTCGAAGGACTTGAAATATGAATCAATAGTCTCGCAAGGCATACAGGATCCCATGCGGTTCGTTACCTTTACTTACCTACTCCGGTGATATGACAGCCATGTTATCTAGCCCCACTATATTCCAGAGCCTGTAGGCTACTTTAACATTCATCAAATGGGAAAACAGTTCCTGCAGGACCTCCGTCTGTTTCGGTGAATGTGGTGAGTTTTAATTATACCTCGGAACAGATATGAAGCACAAAAAATGTTGTAGTAGAGAATGAAATTTTCCGGAAAAGCTGAATAGCATGGGAAAAGTTTTTATCTATGCTCAGGTAAATAGAGAGAGTTAATATTTGATGAATGTTTAAAACAACTGAATGTGGTCTATGGACTATGTGACCTCGCTCTGTGAATAATTCATATTTTATTCGTACCTAGTATGTGAGCCTTCAAATTATAATGCCTCTGGCTTGTGGTATGTTTTTTTATACTTGTGAGGTTCAGTGAAATTATGGGTTTTTTGTATATTTGTCTAGTCTAACTTTTGGATTTTGACTGATTACACCTGAATATTTTGTTTGATTTGCTACAAATAAAAGCTGATTTATGAACCAATTTAGCAAAATTTGGGTACATATCGAAAATATTTGCATAAAACTTGAATTTAATAAATCAAAAATTGAATAAAATATTGAGTACCCACGTCAATGAAAAAAAAAGGAATCTCGATCAGATCCACAGACATGGTTACACTAGTGGATTTCGGTTCGAGATGTACGTAGAACTATTCTCCTTATAGTCGTTCCTTCATCCAATCTAAGATTTTTCTTCGAAGCTCTTCAACATGTTTTTTTTTTAAGAATAGATTGTTACCCTATAGCTCAAACACCTGGAAAAATGAATATTAAACGACGTTCCGACTTTGAATAGATACAACACAACTTTTAACAACTTTTCAAAAGTTTTTGGTTGTGAATACGACTTGGACGTTATTGTTGCAATATCCTAGTTCAGAATATATCTTTAAGGATACGATAGAGACCGTACAATATGAAATATTTACAATAAGATGTTGTATAGAATGAAGTTATTTTACTTTATTTGTCAAAAGATAGCTTAAATGTTGTAAAGTAATAAGAAAGAGCCAATTATCGACATTTTTATTGGTTCGTTGTAGAGTCAATGCAAAGTTATACCGACATTGGGGCGACTCTAAATTCGTTTTCTAAGTTGGTCGGTACTACGTCGTGGTGAAGTCGGCGCGTCATTTCAAATACGATCAATGGTTATTTTTCCAAGGTTAACGCAACATCAGTCAATATTTCTCTTAGGCTGTTTTGATAATATGTCCGTTTGAAGCTGCTGAACGCTTAAGCAAATACCTTCTGAAACCCAGAGAAGCGTTAAATTCTCTCGATTCTTCTCGCATGCATAAGATACCAGTAACAAGTTCCACACACACCTATTTGGGAAAACTCTTGACTTTCCTGTATATAGAAGTCTCACAGTTAGCAAATTGTGGTAATGTCTCTTGAGTTCTCTTTGTTATGTTTATGTTCATCACTTAAATAAACGTCGCCATCTTTCGAAGTAATTATTCTTCAAATTTATGAATATGAACATTCCCACTATGAACAACATCAAGAAATGTTCCAACTCAATTTGGAAAAGACACGTTGTTCAGACCATCATTATCATTATCGTTATGTTCATCGGAATTTGTAGTCTTCATGTTGCCAATAAAATATGATTAATAGTAAGTATCAATACGCAGTTTACAGAATCTGAAAAATATTCAACCCAACGATTATTATTTAATGAAAGACTTTCATTGATATTATGAACTGTGTTTCTTTTATTAAAGGCTTGCATACCTTAAAACCCTTTTTCTCTAAGATGTTCGACTATAATGTATTTACTTAAACTGGGATACTATAGATTGATATGTCTTAAGACAAAGCCACTAATGGCAATGACGTAATAAATAATTGATTTCCATAATTTGTCTTTAAGCTTTAATGAAATGCTAAGTCATGAAATGCCTAAAATGACCTCTTTCTCTAAAGACCCCGACCAAAAACCTACTAAATATTATCTTCACTTTTATATTTTCCATGGAACTGTCCACTCGATTCTGTCTGTCTTAAAGTATTATGTCCATTTAATGTAAACTCAAAGCCCCATCAAAAACTGCCTTACTTCCCATCTACGACATTCTAAGCGATATGATAATTTGCCACGTAGAAGTACTTCACTCCACCCTAAAATGAGAAGGGATAGCATTTGCAAAGGGGTCTTTTCTAAAATTAGTAATAAGCGCCATTTTCTAAGTCATTAATGGATCTAGCCTCCATCAAATTCATGCTCGAAATTGACAACCACATCCCATCTAACCCCAAAACAAATCCAAAAATAGAGAAATATTGACTCAACAAAAATGATATTGCAAAATTTTTCAAATTGATGTATTCAGCACTCCGACTTGCTAGTCTAGAAATTTCCACAAGAAAATTAACCAACTTTCCTTAAGACGGGGCTACAAGCGTCTCAATGTGATACTTCACTCGTTTTTTTTGTGGCCTTATGCAAGAGCAAACAAGGTGAATTCTATCGGAAGATTTGTGGAAAATCGATTGTGGACAGTCATTTCCTATCGCAATACCAATACAACACTACCCCTAGCCGAGTCCTTTCCGAAATACAATTGTGCACTGAAGACCTAGCCAACAATGTTCGTAGTCGGAAAGGAAGCTTTCAGGACGATACGACCGGTACGGAATATGAATCGGGACGACATTATGTGCCCCGTAATAGCGGAAGCGACAAAGAAATCCATCTACACGGGCATTTGTGCTAATGTTTTACATTCGCGATAGCTGGAAAACACTAAATAACCGGAAAGAATTTCTGTGAAGCCTCCCAACTCCGAACGAAATTTTTCGCTCCGGACTATTTACGACGACATATGCGGATAATTATTTGCATTGCGTGATTCCAGGACGTTTATCCATATCACATACGACAGGCAGTTTTATATCCTTTTTAATTTCTCGAATCCGAGTCAGGTGTTCAGGGGTTTTCTTCAAGTCCTTGTTACTGTCTTTTGCGCCATAAGAACTTAAAATATATGGGATTTGGAGTTATGCTGCACCGGTTTGAAAGTTATTTTCCAAGACCGAATCACATTTGAATATTCTAATCACATATCCTTGGGGATGAGAATTTTCCACGACGATAAAGTCCTTTGACGGGAAATTCCGAATTAAATATTTACCGAATCGGTCTTGGTTGAAAAGATGTCCCCATTTAATAGGTAGAAAATTGATAGACAGGACTTTGTATTAAATATTGGAAAATCCTTTTGTTTTCTATCTTTCCCCGCATTCCACTATTTGATCCCTCAAAGTCACTTCAGTCTAATAAGATTAATGAAATATTAAAGACAATTATTTTCCATTGTAATGAAAATATAGTCATATTTTGAATTTCCTTGCTATTCCAGAGGGCAAAAAAAATTCTTCGAAATTTCGCACAAAAGAACGTTGAGCTCGGAAAATTGGATCTGATCCAGAACGTGCGCTCCAGTTTCCATGGCAATCTGCTAAAAAGCTACTTAAATTTTTCCAAAGGCCCATAAGCTCCTATTCACAGTTCTCGTCATTGATTGCTTGATTCCTCGAAAAGGATCCAAAGTTTTTGTTCATTGGCAACGAACTTAAAGGCTCAATAAATGTCGAATGGATGCTACGGGCATTTTTTCTGCACGAAACGCCAGAAGCTGAAGCGTTTTTCACGCAAATAGACTCGGAAAACAGGTGACTAGGCAAGAAAAACGTTTCCCGGTTTTATGGTGTCTGAACTTTTCTATCCAGGTTTTTTTTTTTTTTGCACGCGATAGACTCTATTCCATTAAGTGCACCTATGAAACTCGCACGAAAAAACCCCGATATCGAAGCCTTTTGTATTTTCAGATAAATAAACGATTTGTAGGATGGTACAGGAAAAAAATCTTAAACTAAAGATAAACTTACTTGCCAGGTTCTATACTTACCAGAGACTTAACAGTCCTCCAGAAAAAAGGACAAAATTCCCGAAAGAAAGCTGCGGTTAAAAGGATATGAATGGATCCCAAAGGAACAATTACCAATCTATTTTTGTATCTTAGATACCGCATATGCCAACTTCTTCTTGAAAGAATTTACTAGGAAACATACAACTTCTTGATTTTTTCCGCAAGCCTTTTGTCTTTGAGTGGTCTTGTCAAAAGATTTTATAAGATTTATTGCAGATCCATAAAGTACCCTCATCTCTTTACCCTTACTCGTCACAACCATACAACAAACCAGCATTTTCTTTCAACGGACGATTTTATCATGTCTTCGCTCGGTGCAGATGATTTTCATCAAAATCGGAAATTTTTTCCCGAACACATTGATATAATGTTTTGGTATGTGTTTAGGTGTAAGTTAGTATGGAAAATCTGGAAAATCTTGATATAATTTTTGAGTTTCATACACTGATGGATTTCGGATCGGATTGAAGAGAAAGTGGATACGGTTGCAATGAAATTGATCGCTTACACCGAAATGTTTTATTTCGAGATTGTTTAAAGAGATTTTCAAATATTTATTTAAGAATAATAAAACTTTTGAATAATGGACTTATGTTAAATTACTAGTCGTTGGTTGGAAAATTTGCTTGTAGAATTTAAAAGCAAATAGGATTAAGAGTGATGTATTGACTATAACTAGTGTGTTCCAAATTGATCTGTTGTGTGTTGTGCTACAAACAGAAAATATTAGAAGAAAATTTGTTTAAATTTTAAAAAAACCTCTTTGTACACACCTCTTAATCTGAACAGCCCTTAACAAAACGGAATCGTATGGAAATAGTTCGATCAAACTGCCATGTAAAATGTTCCTGAAAAACAATATGTATTAATAAAGTTTGTAAGCAATGCAACCAGCAAGAGTACTTCAATTGGTTATTAATATTCCACTCTTGCACCATTCATAACAGAAAAATATTTTCAATATTTTCTTGCACCCACCAAAATTCAGATTATTTTTTTATATTCAACCTCTAAGATGATTTAAAGTTGTTGACTCCATTTTCATGAATTCTGATATACTCGTATGTAAGAATTTCCTAGTTTACAAAACACAACAAAATATAACTCACACAAAATTTGCCGTGCATAAACAAACTGAATTTTCAACGGACTGTTGAAAATTTGGAATTGACAAATATTTCGCTCGCCATTCAAAGGTACCGTATTCTTGGAAAAAAAATTCGAGTGCCATCTATTAGTGACTACGGCAAATGTCCATTCCGTCCATGAACTCAGTACTGAAAAACTAACGAAATATTTCGTCGCGAAAAATGAGCGAAATTTTAATTTTTTTTATATGGACTTTGTCAGTTCATTTCGTTTCGCTTGGAATACAGTAGTAGGCTTTAGCAATGAAAATGCTTTTCGCCGGAACATCATACTACGACGTTTGGCACCAAGAGCTAGCAGTCGAAGACTTTTTTTCTTCACTGCTACGATTTCGGAGCGTACTTTCAGCTGTGCCATATTAATTAAAAATTCCATTATTGCGTTGCGTTGAATTCATACTAATTTCAAAATTTCACAATATAAACCACAATACTACGATTGCTATACGATTAAAATTGTGTATATGATAGCTATATATCAAAGTATAACATGTATGGTCTATGTATCATGCTATCATTTACCGCATATCATGATTTGAATAAAGTAATTTGTATACAAGAAGTGTATTCATCATGGTATAGGCACAACTATAAATTAATATCAGACTAAAATCGCACAAGTTTTTCGAATATTTTCTAAATCAAATCAAAATCCTGAAAAAAAATTAATTATGAATTTAAAAAATGGTAATATCTGTACATAGTCTTTAATAATTTAAATTCTAAAAACACCTTGAATTAAAGGTTGTGTTCTAAATAGTGGGGGACACGGTACGTTTTGCTGAACAGAAAATATATTGCAATACGCCAATTTAAATCCAACTAAAGAACACATTGATATCAGTCAGCCTTTTCATTTAAATTGCAGCTGATTGGATTTTCTCAATTTTATTTATAATACTCAAAGGAATTCATTTTTCCTTGAAATAAATCAGGAATATACATTTTTTGAACTTCCAAGCAACTATTCTGGCTGGTCTCATTGTAAGGACAGCAATTCCAATTCAACTTTCTTTTTTTTTAAAAAAAAGTTTCCTACCATTATTTTGTGAAAATTTGAACATATTTGACCTTCTAAGTATTCAGCACAACGTTCCCTATTAAAACTTTGTATCGATTCAAAAGTTTCTAATATTGGAAATATTTTCAGTAACTAACTACTAAGTACTTATGACACGGTTGACCTTAAATCAAAGTCGGTATAGGAAATCTTTGTTGTGAATAAAGATTTTGATCTCGAGGTGAGAAAATCCCGAAGTATTTTCACTTTTCTTATTTAAACTCCATTAAAAGTTTCAAAGATAAAGTTTAGAATATCTTTGAAAGGTTTTGTTTTATGTTTCGATTTCAAAAGTTAGGTCAGGAAATATGGAAGCGATTGAATTAGACCTTACGGAAATCAGGGTGTTAGAGGGTCTTCTTATTTCTGGAACCGCTTTTATTCAAAACTTAAAACTTGATGGGTATATGTACGTAGATGTACCTACTAAAAAAGTAATTTACTTAAACAAAATTGCGTGCAGAGATTGGACAATATATCAAAACATCAAAGATGACGAAGATTTCTCCATATTATAAGAATAAATTGAAGTATCTTTAAACCAAAACCATGAACTTTACTTAAATCAGTTATAAAGCCCCCTTTACGATGTCAATCTCAAAATCACCATTTTTCTGATAATGAAGCCTTCAAAAATTTGACGGACATCAAGATCCAATCATTTTAATTAATTATGTCAAAAGATTTTTCAATTCATATAAATTGACAGTTGACACTGGGTTTCATACTAGTGAAAAAATCATTTATCACTCGACACTAATCCAATTTGCACGGCGGATGTATGATGTACCTTGATATAGGAAAGGGGTTGCCAAATATCCTTGCTTCGCTCTGGGCCAGCTAGTTCCGGCTGCTATGCAGTCCTGTAGCTTGGAATTTATTATTCCCTACAGTGCGCTTTGGACATTTATCAGTTGACATATCTCTGGCGTATTGAGACCATTACCGTCAATGGAACTAATAAGTGTTGATATGTCCTTGTTCGAACTCGACTATACAGCGCATGAAGGTAAATAGTAGAGGACTTGTGTACTTTTTTTTATTATCCTGATCGAATCTTGCTTGAGCAAATATCACACGTTTGAAATAAATTGAATTTCTACACGCCGAGTAATTGGATCGTTAACTATGAGAAAATTGGATTAGTGGACTTTAGTATGGTGACGTTTTTGCTGTTTTATTGAAGCAGTCATATTGAATCACTGGAACAGTATTACACGTTTACATGTATTTAAACAACCAATATTTCGGAAGAACGGCAAATATTTAAATTTTTTGTTGATCTTCGTCTTTAGAGGAGTTTCTTCGTGAACACTAAGACGAAAACCTCTCGACTGGAATCGAGCGCTGCCTTGGCTACTGCCTTGCAGAACATGACATTTGAACAACCACCACTGGAAAGCCAAAACTGTCGCACATTTACCATATTACAAACCTGACTGCACACACTTGACGAATTTTGTTTAAACAATAATCAGAAGCCTAAAGAATCACAAAACGAATAAACGAACATTTTATTTTCAAACAAAACAATTTAGATTTAAAACATAGGACAAAAAAGTTGTATTCATTAAAGGCCATTCTCCATCATCAGCATACGCGTTGCAAGGAGCAAAGTATCGAATTTTCCCAATTTCAAACTGTCCGTACTCAACTTGTCGCTGCACAAATCCAAAAACAGACAAACAGTACAAAAACAATGAACAAACAAATCAAACATAAAGTTGAAATAATGCAACATTGAGTATCACCTACCCTTCAAGATAAATAGAGGCAGATCCAGCTGCAGCAACAATCATGGTCTCAGGTAAATCTCCCAGGAGCTCTAAATCAACAATCTGTTCGGAATCGCCAAAGTTAATCACTGTGACGAACGTGTCGTCTCCTTTGAGTACCCTGTGAGTATTTCCAATTTCAACAGACATATATTGAAAATTTCTGGAACTTAATTAACAACTTGCCTCTTGAACGCTAAGACCTGTCTGTTTAGGGCCATCGGCACAAATGTTCCTTTTTGCAGAGTGGCATGTCGACGTAAGCCTGCCAAACGTTTATATAATATGTAATTGCTCCGTTCGACTGACTTTTGTTTGGCCAAATTTAAGTTCTCGTAGTCAGGATGAACCGGCAGCCAAGTTGTATTGCCGTCGGAAAAACCTTTTAGATCGACGAAAAACTAAGTCGTTCGCGGATGGGTCTAGAAAAATACAACATCTATACCTGCGTTTTTAGAATCGTCCCATTGGAATGGTGTCCTGACCGGATCTCTTGAAAGTTCCTTAAAATCTTCGGAAAATCCAGATCGTCGTGCAGCTGGATCTCGTGTTTGTTCCCATGTTATGTCTCTGTGATCGACCATCCCGATCTCGTCACCCTGAAAGACGACAGCAGATACCTTAACATAACTGCTTCAATTGCACTCCCTAGGGAATCTCACGTTGTATGTGATTGCAATCCCGGGCAACGTCAACAATAGCATGTTCATTCCATCAACCCGATCTGGTCCATAACGGGAAGCCACTCTAGCCTGATCGTGATTGCCCAGAACCCAGTTCGGAACATCTTTCGGCGGCATGTAAGACAGCCATTTCTGAATGTTGAAAACAAAATCCCTAGCATCTGACTTGCTAGTAAGATCGGTGATCAGTAAGAAGTTGAACGGAACCTGAGATCCTTTTCGACCACTGGCACTCTCGTAATAGTCCATTGTTGCAGTGATATTGCCATAAGCTTCGGTCAACATAATCCTCGAGTCACCACCATTCAACTTCTGGTACTCGTCCAATAATTCACGCCAATGATAAATCACTTCGTAACATTCGGGCTATGGAAAAGAAATCCATTTAGTTATTAATAACC
Source organism: Beris chalybata (assembly GCA_949128065.1). Classification (NCBI taxonomy): domain Eukaryota; kingdom Metazoa; phylum Arthropoda; class Insecta; order Diptera; family Stratiomyidae; genus Beris; species Beris chalybata. Next base: position 15,130,855 of record OX421896.1, on the reverse strand, counting down.
TACCAATTTCGAAGAAAATCTCCTCTTACCAAATCCTTTGTGTAGTAATGATGCAGATACGCATAAGATTGATTGTTCGGATGTCCTGTTTGCGGTTCATTGCGCAAATCCTCGACTTCAAATAAGTGATTAACAGCATCGACACGAAATCCGGAAACACCTTTCGCAAGCCAGAATTGCAATACGTTGTCCATCGCTTCAAGAACTTTGGGATTTCGAAAATTCAAATCAGGTTGTGCGGCTGTAAATTGATGGAAGTAGTATTGGCCACGTTCCTGATTCCATGTCCAGGCGGATCCTTCGAATACAGAGACCTTGAAAGATTTGTGTATGTTGATAGTAAGGAGTTGTTAAAAATCTATGAAGCTATTAGTTACCCAATTGTTTGGTGCTTGGAGTTGTCCGTCATCATCTACACTTCCTTCATGCCAAATGTAGAAATCATCGTATCCATCTTCACGCTTCACCGACTTTTTGAACCATTCACTTTGGTCGGATGAGTGATTCGGGACGAAATCCAAGATTATCTTAATGCCTAAAAAATATGTTTTTAAAAGATTAGTAGCCTAGTGCCAGAGGTCATAGGTTTCAATTAATTTTAGACACTTTTCAACATTATCGGAAAAATAAAAAATATATGGAAAAATACCATTTTTAATCACTATATTTCCTATTAATCCTCGCCAGTTGTTAAGTGATCAGTTACTCACTCACCCATCCCAAAAAAAAAATTAACAGTGTTGTTCGAGCGAGAATATTCGACACCCTGATTTTGTTTTACGTTCTTGGGCTAGTATATAAGTATATATAGACCAAAAACGCGAGAACAAAAATAAGTCCGTCTGTCCACCGCCTGCCATCCGCAAACGCGTAAGAAGGCCTATGCCTCCAAAACCCTTTCAGCTATTTAATTTGAGGGAGGGGGGGACTGGATAGGAGATTGGGGTGTTTGCTTTGGGAGTAGCAATTTTTTTAAAAAGGTAAGTCTCATAGATCAAGAACTGAATAAGATATGACCTTAGAATTCAGATGAGTCTGGCTTGAAAAGCACCTAGCAAATAAAATAAAAGTAATAGGGTGTAAGAAGTGGGAGTACAGTGGGTAAAATGGAAAACATTCCGATTTTTGTATATCGAAATCCGTTTAAGATATAAGGCAGAAAAATTTAAATAGAGCACTAGTGATGGCACGTACCCGCTCTCTAATAGGGGTGGTTAGTACAGAAGGGAAGGTGTTTTTCATATCTCTGTAACGGCTTATGCTGAAAACTTGGAACATGTTGGGTGTATGCAGATGTACTAGTAAGTGGCGTATGGAGAAGGAGGCCAACAAATTGTCAGTGCGAATGGAGAGGATATCTTCAGTTCCATTAATCTATGGTGAAGCCTGAAACAAAAACCAAGTTTAATATAGGCATGGGCCTATAGTAACCTGGCTTTAGTCTCAACAAGGATTATCTGATCATTCGGACAAATCTTTTAACGTCGTGTGAAATGGATCTTTCCACATACGTAAAATACTAAGGTCGAATGATCCATGAACCAAGACCAGAATGATAAGAAATGTATGAGATTGGAGCATTTTGCGTGACGTGTTTATTTTTCTCTTTAATATGCAACCCTCAGTTTTTTTCCACAATTTGTTTTATTTTTGTTTTAAATTGTAAACTACTCACCCAATTTGTTAGCCTCTTCAATTAAGGCCTCGAAATCTTGCATTGTTCCGTATTCCTCTTGAATGGCCATAAAATCAGAAATATCATAGCCAAAATCGAACATTGGTGATTTGAAAATCGGACTGAGCCATGTCGACTGTATTCCACTCTCCTTTAAATGACCCAGCTTCGATATGATACCTTGAAATAAATTCCCATTCCAGTGTTGTTGATCTTAATTGAAAAATTACCGGACGTACCTCTCAAATCGCCAACGCCATCTCCGTTACTGTCCTTAAACGATCGCGGATAAATTTGATACAAGATTGTATTCTGCCACCAATCTGCTTCTGCACTACAAAATTGACCGAATTTTAACGCGAATAGCGCAATTCCGAGGAAATAGCTGAGCTCCATTCGTTTAGCTTTTTGAATCAGCTTCAATACTTTGAACTTAGTGTGTTTCACTAGTACGATATGATACACTTTATGAACTATTCACTCGCTGTTGGGAACTCTACTGGTTATTTTTCCGCGTCATACTAAATATCAACAACTTTATGAATTTTAATAATATTTTTTTTTATATTATTATTAAACTACGTACGCGTTAGACTTTGACCACTGGCGAAAATTTGTCACAACGTTCTATAGTCCGGGCGATCTAGAATTAACGAATGTGTAGTTTGTAGCGTACTCCCCGTAATGCAGTCCGGTGCTGTTAGCTTTATCTAAAATTTATAAAGTGAGCATTACAGTAGAGGGCCTCGGCTAGAGTTCTGTCGGAATCGAAGCAAATTTGATGCCGTAATCGCACGGTCGAGTGCCTTCTATGACTGAACAACATGGAAAAATGTGAACAATTCTTTCTCTATTTTTCTTTTAATTTTACAAAGTTTTTCTACCGAAAGCAAAAAGCTAAAGTAAATGAACAATTCATATAATTAGCAACTAAATAAATTAGTAGTCGTTGGTCACCTGCATGTCAGCATTGTTTAAAAATTATGGGTAAAAGTTGAGAAGAAAAACACACTCGGACGTTGAAGTGATTTTGCAAATTTTTAATAATGTACGAACGAGTAGGTACCTGTAGTAATTATGGAAAAACTCAGCACATTGTTGTAGGTGATTTTTAAATCTATCAGATTCTCTCGGAGAGCTCGAAATCACTATTTACAATCTAATGCAATTATTATTATTTTTATCAAAGGAAACTAACTGCTTACGTTAGTAATTGGCGTACTAATGGGAAGAATTGAGGAAGTAATGGTAAAAAATATAACTATTTCCTACTTTTCATCAATTACCCTTTTACTAAAAAAAGATGTGTTATTCTCGACAAAGCACTATTCGAGATATTGTGTTATAAAACGTCTATTTTCAAAATCTCTTATTCTCAAATTTAACCTTCCCAAAACTATTTTAATTTAAATTTAATGCTATTATCCCTAATAATGTTATCATACACTATGTACGATAACTTCATTATTATTATTATTATAATTATTATTATTATAAAATGATCTTTTTAATGTGAAAAATAATAATTAAAAATATAATTTTTTTTCGTTCGTTGGACTTATACCACTTTAAAAAAACGTCGTCTCATATGTTGATTTTCCTATACTTTAATACCCCACATAAAAACATTAATAACAACCCTCCTCTATATCGTTTTAATACCAAATTTACGCATTCTCCAGTTAATTTGCAATGGAAATTTATTCAACTTTTGTAGCTAATAATATGGAACATAAGCAAATAAAATTAAGATAACATTTTATTAATGCTGTTTGAGTGAAATTACATTGATCAAAAAAATTTTAAAGATTGGGTACAAGTATATCAATGCTTGCATTAAATGAAAAGTAATTTCATTCCCTAATAAATCAGCTTAAAAGTGTTATTAGTTTTGAAGATATAATATTTTTTAGTAAGGGAAACTCCTTATTAATGAAATTCTGTGTGTTCAGAAATAATAATTGCGATTATTTTTTATTTCAAAGAAACCGAACAAGTGAAATATTAAATTTTTGGAGATTTTTCTCCATTTTCTTACTTTTACTCCGGTTCTGCTAATTTACTTTTAAAAAATTATTCAGATAGAATTGTGCATTGCAATAACGTCTGTTGTTATAAGCCATAAGAATGCGCGTGTACTGGAATTTTGTTCATTTTAACTTTAGAATGTCTTATTTTCAATCCTCCAACTTTCCAGACAAATAAGAATCATCTACAAATAGCTCTACTGTCTACATAAATTCCACAAAAACATTTCGGGTTTAAAAGAATGCCCTTTTAAATAATAAAAAATAAAATTATTTATATGACGTTTTTTTAAGGTTCCCTCAGCTATACGAACTTTAGGGTATTTATCTTAAGGGGAGCAATCCCTTTACAGTTGTAAAATTTTTTGAATTTTTTATCCACATATTTCGAAAGAATAAAGCGTAACGAACGTTGTGTATGAAATAGAGTCAGTTTGGCTCGAAAGTATGTCTTGTGCGGTTGAATTTCGAAACTAAAATACCAAACTATCCTATAGGAATGCGATTTAATATAGCTCGAAAATGTTCTAAAAAAGGATATATTACGGGAATGAGTTCACAGATATATGCTAGGGGAGTACAAGTGACGGTGTGAGTGAGTTAGAAGTTGAAGGTTTCTTATATGCGCCTGTAATCGCTGATTTGGTAAGTCACTAAAACTTATAGTTTTCACGTATTGAAACTTTAAACGCGATTATCTCGAAACTGCATCTTCAAAAACTGCTCCTATTGTAGCTCAAAAAGTTATGAATCGATTTGGCTGAATTTTTTGGAGCTTTCTATCTATATATATATATCGAAAGGATATACCTAGCATTTTGAGGATATCGCGTAAATAAACTACTATTTCGGGGTAAAAACTATCAAAAAAATTGTCGAAAAATGAAAATTTGATTGAAAAGCTTCATATCTTTTTTGTTTTATATTTTTTTTTATAATTTTTTAGGTATATCCTTCCCATTCATCGGTTAGTATTCCAAAAATATTTTAGTTTTCAGTTTAAGATCAATAGAAAAAATATGACAAATGGAGCAGTTTTTGATGTCACGCAAAAGACACCTAAAGAAATACCCTATAACTCTTGAAAGTTGTAGTAATATCATGTCAAAATTTTAAAATGGTGCGATTATTTTATTACTATAAAAAAAATTCTTAAAAAATGGCTTATTTTCGGGTGTCTAAAGGGATTGCTCCCCTTAATTGTTACTTTCATTGTATCAGTTAAAAATTCAGATAAAGTCATGACGGAACTTAATCCAAAATATACACTTTAACTGAATAAATTTAAAAATTTGAAATCATATATTTTGATTGTACCTCAGATTCCTCATCTACTTTAACCTTAAAAAATGTCTTTTTGAGTTCAACTTAAAGTAAAGTGTACTATGTCCTTTCTGTAGAGAAAAATACTTCTAAATTACAAGCAAACTTGTATACGACAGAGAAAGATTGATCGGGTGATAAGGGACCCAAGAAACACATCGATGTTTATAAATTCAAAAGTTAAAGTAGTTTCGGAAATATAATTCAAACACCCAACGGAGCTAAATTAAATCCGAAACTCCATTTTCTGACTTTTTTCACAGGAGTAAATTCTTAACATCTTCTTTAAATACGAGTATAGGTATTTAAAAGCTTTCAATTATTACAAAGACGAAAATTCGCAAAGTTTCCAAAGTAAGTATTCATCAGAAAAAAAAGAAAATTTACGAGTAAAAATGAATTCAAATTTTATAAGAACAACAAGAAAATTGTCGATTAATTTGAAGTTTTTGGAGTTGGGAATTTAATCCAAGAACACGAAAGCCATTTTTGCTGCCACTCTTAATTTATTGAACCTTACCGTTACTTCACTCGGTAAAAGTCAATTTCTGTTCCTTCATAAAAACTAAGTTTAAACTAATGTTTAAGACATGATTTAGGATGCTTCTGTACCTATTTCTAGAGAAAAGAAATGCTCAATTATAAATTTTTATTCTTTGGCAAGCAAGAGAAGGTGCTGTTGGTATAAATCCATTTAAGGTGAAGTTTCATTGAAGAAAAAAGAAATTTATAATTTTGTTTGGAGCTACCCACCAGATGTCGTTGTCAGAAAAAATGGATCACTAATCAAATTTTATCTTTCTGCCGTGATTGGTTCGGATGATATTGTAGTCCAATGTTTTTTACCCCAAACTCCCCTTACCTTCCCGTTAAAAATTTTTTCGCATACGAGCCAGATAGGGCTATAAATAATAACATGTTTTAAGCCTCTGACATGAGCCCTTAACCCCCTCCCCTCACATACACCTTCACCAATATCAGCCATTTTTTCTCAACGACATCACTATCATATCTCTAAAGTATTGTAGTTATGAGTTTGAACTTTCTAGCGGCTTCCGAGATATAGAATGTCAACTTTTTGTCTAAAACACTTCCCCTCTCTCCCTACACCTCGATCCCTTCTCCAAACAAAGTCATCACCAATCTACACACAAAAGTAAAATACATATATGTATATCTTAACGGATTTGTGAGCTACGAGCCTTGAAACGTACGGCGAACATCTCTCAGATTTTTGAATGTTCATATTTAATGATAATTTTATTGGTATCTACTGGTATCCGAATAATTTTTCAGCCCATCTTTCTCAAACAGAGGAATTTTGGAATCAATCACTTTTAATTTCTAATGCGATGCAAAATTAATATTTTAAAAAAGATTAACAGCCCTATTTTGTAAACGACGCCCAATGTAGGGCCAAAATCGCAATAATGAAAATCAAGTGTTGTGGTACAAAAGTCACGAGTTCGGCTTAAAACTTTTAATATGTATTTGCATCATCTCATAATAAACATACTTAACCTTTAACCCTTAACTTATGTGCCTTTCAACTAACAATTTTAACCACCTAAGTATTCTTGCAATATTCGGCGTCAAATAATCAAACTGAATGACTAACAACCGGATATCTTCAAATAAAAGCTTATTGGAAATACAAAAACAATACATGTAATTCTTATCATCCATCATTAAAAAATACACATACTAATATATACCTATGTATGTTTTTAAAAAAATTTATTTAATAAGAAAGTAAAATGTGGTACACTATCTCATTAAAAGCTTTGATTTATTTTTAGCTAAAAATTAAATTGCTTGCGATAAAATCCAACCAACAATTCGAAATAAGCCAATACACAGTCCAACGAGTAATCAAACTTAATTTAAAGCAAGAAATTATCGCCTCAAAAAGACACCAACAAAGCAAACTTAAGTTCATCTCTTCGTTATCTCACCTGACACAAGAAAGTGCTCGAAAATTTTCTTATCCCCTGTTAAAACTGAATACAGTCTTAGTCGCCGCCGCACTTGTTCAAAACACTGACAGTGCGAAAACTTTCCTATTCTTCAATTTTCTTAATTGCAGATCTCTCAATTATATGGCCTCGTTGCCGTTCTCTTCTACTAGTTAAATCTCAAAGTCACTTAACACGGAGTCGAGGCAGAAAAAACTTTCAAGAAATCAATAGAACAGTCTACTCCGAATGAATCGCGACTATTAGAAAATAGAAATTCTTGAGTTTATGGGAGCCGGAAGACTGCCGTCGTGCTCTGGGATTTCTTTAATTAAATTCTTTACGGAAAATCGCACATCCACAGTCGTGACACGTTTTTAATATTCGCAAAGGGAGCTAAAGTTTATAGCTGAGATCCGAGCGTTAAGAGTGGTGCGTATTCGTATATAAAAAATCGACTTTTAAAAAGCTAAACGTAAACCACATCAACCATAGACTCAACGAATCTACGAATGTCTAGTACGTAATTTTAGCGGAAATTATTCCGGCTTGTTTTGAGTTTGAAATATTTAGCGGTCTGAACTCGAAAAATATCGTTCTATTAATTTTTTCAATTGTTCAATTATTCAAAGTACGTACAAATACTTCCCCTAATTTCGTCCTGCCAACCAACATAGCAATGAGGCCTGCAATAGTCAAGAGACAGTAACAGCGCGGAATAACATCAACACAGAAGAAACAATCAATTAGACCGATCATCATACACCCTAGACGCCAACCAATGTAGAGCATGGTAAACATACAAGTAGCTAGATCGGAGAAGTGTAGTATCTGGTGAAAGTTAAAGATGACACTGCCATCAGGTAGGAGGACAACCGAGTCATAGGAGGCAATGGTGTACGGAGATAGCAAATATAAAATGTTTCTCACTCGAATGGAAGAAAGTTTTAGTTATTTTTTTTAGTTATTTAACTTGGAATAAAAGAGTCTCAGTAATAATTATAAAGTTCCATTACCAACAGAATCAATTTAATGAAAAGACGGTCAAATAACTGCCCCAAATTTTTCTAAAAAGAAAAGCATTCTGGAGCAACGATCTCTTCAATCTTATCGACACAAATTAATTCCTTAATCTTCTCGAGGATATCCCTCAGAAAATTGAATAAGCCATCTTAAATCTCTTACACAAATGCAATTTGCCATTACATTGGTCACGTAATGGAAACAAATGCAGCTACCATTTTATTCAACTAGAAAACCTATCCTTCACTCTTCCAATCGCAGCTTAAGATAATAACGACATGGTTTAGTATTTCAAATGGTTTTCCGCCAAATGAAAAACGACTTCATCTAAGAAATCGTTCCAACTATAGGAAAATGAACTCTAGATTATAATCTACAGTAGAGAAATCTTCTACCAAGGGTAATATTTTATCCTAACCACCGATTCGCAAAATCGTCGGATACGGGTTATCTATTATTCAGAACAGGTACATTATATAGAGGGGATTTTCATTAGTCAGAAAATTGCCATTTCAGAAGGTTTTCGTTTCAAAATTCAAATTATAAAGAATAAGATTAGTATTGGGGATGAAAAGGTGCATCTGAGCTACAGAATAAAGGGTAGAATTTCTAATCTTCGAAAGGAAGGACAGTACAGACGAATTAGTAGAAGCTATTTATGTTGAATGAAATAAAGCTATGTTTATCCTCTCTATTGAAATTAAATTGATCCTATTTCGGATCCCTCAACTATTTTGTATGGCAACAGGTGTACAACGATTTAAGCATGAAGGTGTTTCGAATATTCTGTCTCTAAATCCTAGTTGGAATTTATATAAGTTGTTACTACCTCACCGGCTAAATGGAATTTATTGATCCATCTGAAGGTTGTTCATATTTTTTTTTATCCTTCGCCCCCAAAAGTTCTACATTTACCTAGGCTAGCAATGTGACGATAAAATGTCCATGGAAATTCCAATAACAAGCAATTTTCGTTAGATACAAAATATTTTCTCGACTGGATACGAGATTCTAGGAATTTCGAAAGAAACTTACTTCTCTTCGGATAGGTATAAATAAAATTTAGGTTTGGTGAATTCCTCAAAAATTGAAGAATTTCATGGAATACCAGAAACCGTTGAGAATTGTCCTTTTCATGTTTGTTCGAATAACGTGTGATTCTGTGAAATTCTTGTTTGTCAATGGGTGGTAGAATGATAAATAGTTGGATACTTATACGTACGAAAAAAAATGTGAGAATTCGAAAGGACATTGTAGGACATTTATTTGTCGTTGTATCTATTGTTTATCGTATACATTGCGCGTCACAAATGAAGATGTGTGGAAATTCAGACAAAGCATTTTAAAAGAACAACCACATATCTTTTTTTTATAACTGCAGAAATATTGCACTGCTTTGTCCATCTGCACCCACTGCCTCTAGATATAAGACACAAAATACAAGATACAAGGTCCAAGATACAAGATTCAAAATGCAAGCAAGATACAAGAACAAATAAGAGCCACAGGAAACAAGATTCAAGATACAACATACAATTGACAAGACACAAAATACAAGATAAAAGATTCAAAATACAAGATCGAAGATATAAGATACAAGATACAAAATACAAGATAAGAGATACAAAATACAACATGCAACATACAAGATGCAAAATTATAATATACAAGTCACAAAATACAAGATACCAGAACCAAGATACAAGATTCAGTACACAAGATTGAAGATGCAAGACATCATAAAAAAATACAAGACACCAGTCAAAACATTCAGGGTACAAGATACTAGATAACAGACAAAAGATAGAAGATACAACATTTTTTATTTGGTCTAGTCGAAGGAATAAGCCGATTCTTATTATTCTCAAACTTTTGTGGCGGCATTCCCTGTTCTAACGACTTTTGTGAGTAAAATCGAATGGAATGGTAGGATCAAAATAATAGTGTTCTAATGCTGAAAAATGATTATTAGTTCTAGTGAAGTGCTTCTTCGTGAGTTCAAAAGTAAGCGCTTGTGCGAAAGCTTAACTCCATTAAACTGATATGAAAATAACGACATCAGAAACACCTCGGATGGTGAATAAACTCCTGTAAATCACAGATGATCCCTATAATCTTTTCAGCACACAAATCTTATTCAATTTTCAGGATTTCTCTGGTTGACCGCCGTAATCCAGAAGGACGCCGAATGAACAAATGTTTGGATCCCACATATCCAATTCTCTCTGTTCTCGAGTATGTCGTTCTACGAAAAAGTTTAAAACATAAAATCGTGTTCGCAGAGAAAAAATTCTCAGATGGTTTATAGGAAACTGTTACTAGTTTCGATGATACTGACTTCAATTTTATTGTCAATGAAAATGAGAGTTTTTATTAAAATGGATAAGGACTATGCATCCTTCTCTGAATTGTTTGGCGTATCTTTTTTGCTGGTCAAAAAAATTAAGTCAGCGTAATCCCATATCACTAAAAAATTAAAACTGATATGATGTTACTGTTAATATCTCAATGCAGCTATAGAGTAGTTAGTCGCTGTATGGAATGGACATTTCCCTATTCTGTAAATAAAGTTCTTTAAGAATTCGAAAATTCAAAAAAAACCTAGCTAAGCTATCTATTGGACTATCTAAATTCCTTCTTTTATACTGAGACTAATATAAACAAAAATGAACAACTTGAAATGTTCGGTTTTTTTACTCTGGACAATGATACATACTATTTGGTCAACTTCATGTCAAACCACAAACTTCACCACTTTCCAGATGCTGCCACAAAAGTTGTACTCCCAACTCTCTACAACCCTGTCCTAGCCAACTACTGATTGTATCCTGCACGGTTCCCTAAGTGTTCATCATGACAATTTCATGATATTTGTCCTTTTGTTTCGGTTGAAGTTTTCAGCATTTTTTATTAGAAAAGTTTCAAGTTTAGTGGTCTCAAGCGTATTTTTCGAACATCTTGAAATAAAAGACACCGATAATATATTCAAATATCCTTTCGTGGAAAAGAAAAGTTTAATTTTTCTCCATCGTCGATATCCTCAGTCGGGGGCCATCAATAAGACAAATGAGTAAAACGTGACATATTGCGGAAAATGGTTTTTTTTTTGCCGAACACCTAAAAGATTATTGGGGAATTTAGAAACAAACGTTCGTTGCTAGTAGGGGTGTTGGGGTTGGAGGCATAACAATGACAGTCTCGATATTGGTATTATCTTGTATTAGACATGGAATGTAAATTCTTTCGGGAAGCTTCTATAAGAGTGGAAAAGTTTGATAAAAAGGTGATCGGTCACCAATAAAAAGATATTTTTCTTTGTACCAGTGTACAAGGCAAAGCTTGCAAAGAAGCCACAGAACGGTATCACTATCATATCTACACTATCAAATCCATTATTCAAAAAACACAATGAAATGGAATTTCGAAAGAGAATTATTCAACCTAACATCCTTACCTCAACAACCGCTTCCTCTTTATAATTCAAGAAAGGTTCTAGCCAGCATTTTACTTTCTACTTTCAACCCAAGAACGAACATTACCTCGTTTTTCTTTCCAACCTTTATATAATCCAACATAAATTAAAGAACAATAGTTTTGCGAATATACTCAGAGCATATCTTTCAAATCAAAACAAAGAGAGATTTCTAGCTCGATTGCATGGAAGGGTGGTTTCGGTGGTAGGAAACTATACGATTATGTGGTTATATTCGTACTGTGGCAATCCGTCCTACTCATATGATTTTGATTTCATCAAGACATCAGTTTCCAAAGATAATCATCCTATTAGCAAACTTTAAATATCCAACCATAGAAAATTCTGCACACCTCTTCTTACTAGTAGTGTGTAGACTTCTCTCAGTTTATAAGCGGCGCAGAGCTTGTACGTGATCAGTCTTACTACAGTGAAGGTGAGACCACAGCCAGTTAGTTCTACGCGAAAGATATTGGTTGGTAGCAGCGATCGAGCATTGAATTTAACAATAATTAGCTACTACAAATGGGACGACCGTACGGTCCCAAAACTTATCATGTAATGGAAGAACAAGGTAGGGGATATAAATGATGTTTTAAGAAAAAAATTAAGGAAAAAATATTTTTTTTGTTTTTCGAGTGCTCATAAAGAAATTTATTGAAGAAAAACAATTTTAACTCATTCAACACACTAAATTAAAGATGGTTTTCTTAAGGAGCAGTAGTAGCTACTCGGGATTGCTCGTCTGATTCAAATGGTGATTGGCAGTGCAAAGATGTTAAATTGGGTAGTCACGCTTCTTCCAACCACCTTATCCTTTTGTGAGCATTTTGGAGAGCTGACTACATTAGAATATGTTCCGGCATATGGTACTCATTCCCGGTGATACATTATACTTCAAGTTCCATTACAAAAACATATTCAACAGCACCAACTCAGAGTTGTCATAATCTGCATCATTAGCAATGAAAGCACACGTTAATAATAACATAATTTTCGTAACAACAATATAAATTACAAAGAAAACACCCCGTATTCAACTCTTTAATATTTATGACTCTAGAACGTGTAATATATTATCTCTAAAGGACCCATAAAGGAGTAAGGTACGATCATAAGAACAGCACATAGCGTCATAAAATGCCAGTTAGAAAATCCCTTTCGCTATAAGTTACACTTCATTACTCCTTACAGGTAGTATCTTATTACTGTTCCCTATTTTATATTCAAGTTCCAGTAATAAGCCGTTTATTCCGACGGAATTGTCGAAAAATTGGTACCATTTAAAGGGGCGTGAAATCTTTTTTTCTTCTTGGCAGTGTAAGGGCCTATAACTAATGACAGTTGTCATCGTGGTCCATTTGAGGAGGTAGTTAGGATTTTTGTTAAGTGAGGCATTATTGATGACTGTGGTAAATTGTTCCTGATTTCGTCTTTGAATACCAGCCTTCAGGTTAATCTAGATCAATCGTTGGTGAATAGCATTGTCCAGTCCCAATAAAGCTGTAAATTTTAGTTGAAGGAATTTAATGCTAATATTAATCTTACCTAGTGAGTTGGAAATTTTGGGACACTGAAACACAGCTCTAAGGAAGTCTTTAAGGTACAACCTTTCACTTTTCACTGGAATTTCACTGAGTGGTGTAATATTTATAAAATTTAAGGTTCTTCAAGTGATCAATGCCATCTTTAATAATACAGCTGTCTTGACGTCGAACTGCCGTCTATACAACGTGGTACCGACTGATTTGCGAAGTAATTAAAACGTCGTACCGACGTTGAAAAAAAGAGTGTGCACAGACCCATTTCGGTGAAGGAAGTCGTGTATTGCTTTTCTATCTAACTTTTAAGTTATCTTATGCTATGGAAGAGTTATTTATTTCAAAATTTTTTTTAAAAAATCTCCTTTTCAGGAACACGCCGAAGAGCTGTGGACCGATTGTCCGGTGGTTCGATTATGGAGTGCCTCGAATAGCAGGTTTCTCCAAACCTTATTAGCTTGATTCTGTCGGTAACAATATGATTTTGGCCCTATTTGATTAGGAAGATAAAATTGCTATTTCTTATATAAAATATTTTTAATTTAGATTTGTATAATTTTAGCTTTTTAAATAAAAATACCTTTATTTTTAGTTAATTTATGACTTCCAAAGGCTCATGTTGAAGCCCCTGTATCAGTATCTATAATTTGCACGTTCTGCGCATACGGCCGTGACCAGTAAACATTTCAGTAGTTGTAGAGCCGAGTGCATTCCTTACTATTCTGGCTATTATCCAACTTGGATCCTCTCATACCAATAATCCTCTGTTGTAAGAACCTTCTTTCAGCAAACAGAAAAAAAAAATTTTTCTCCATAAATTGCACAAAGTGTACAAGGAAAACGTAAGGGTAAATTGGCTTCAATACACTCAGTCCTGCCTTCCATGTTCGTTATGCCGGAAAAACAACTTTGCACTGCAGTTACGAAAAGTCAAATCATCAACAACAACTGAAAATTGGAGAAAAGTAATTTGCAATGCGTACAATGCAGCACTTGGCACCCGGCATTTTCACAATTTTCCAACCATTTGAGGTGGGTTTTTCGCCCAAAACATGAAAAAAGCATACTTTGGATGGCGCGCTAAGAACGGAAAAACACAAACCAGGACTATGACGTCGAGGAGTTTTCCCTATCCCGATTATATTAACGTGGAAAAGTTTATGCTCCTTTTTTATATGAAGTCGAGAGACCTATTTTCTTTCGAATCGATGCGCTGCTCCTTTTGTTTCCTTGTTCGACTGACGCAAGAATTTTTCATGTAAATTTATAAGAAATAAGGGTGGAAGGTGGAAACCCTGTGCAAGAACACAAAGGAGAACAAAATTAAATTCTTTGACTTTGTCATAGTTCATGACAGGAATTAGCTGCCAGCAAGAGCTGCTTTAAAGGGCGAAAGAAGGACTGAATAAAAAGTTTCATTTTTCATTTTTCCTTTGCGAAAAACAAACCAACGTGTGTTTTCCTCGCAGAAAATAGCATTTATCTGGCCCCATCAAATCGATTTTTTTTTTAATGGATGAATGAAAATTTCGAAGTTACTCTAACCCAATTTCAAGTTAAAATTACAATAGAGTAGTGAATAAATTTGCGAGATTGGGCACAACGACCTGGTCGGGAAATTGCGATATCCTAACTTTAATTTCATGCAGTACTGATGCGGATAAACAGGACAGCGAGGAAATAATAGGGTAGTAAATCAGCTTAAAGGATTTTCCAATTAAGGTTTGTAAATTTCGTAGTATTTTCTTGGGAATCTATCAAATTTTATAGACAATGGATATGTGCTCTGTACATGGAATTGTTATGGAATTTGCGGAAAGTAATGCACCATATGAAGCCCTACTTAAATTATTTGCTTATATAAGGTGTGGAAGTTCGATGCGATATCAAATTCGTTTTTACTTCAACGAACTTTTTTTGATATGGTCTAAGCACTTTTTTAAGGTTATCTTCTATTTTGAACCCATAAGAAGGAGTAAAGACATTTCATACGTTTTCACGAATTCCGCCATATATCTTAGGTCTGATATGACACCGAATTGGCTTTAACTTCCACAATTTTTTTTTTATATTGTCGTGTAAAATTAACTAGGATATTTAACAGCATTACGAGTGAGATGATGTTATAAACGTTTTTACGAATTCTGACAATTTTCTTGATTTGATATCTGATTTGATAACTGAGGTTTACTTTACATATGTTTTAGAAGAATTTTGTTGTTTGTTACCCTGAAAAGGTGCTTAGATGTTAATCCAGGGTTAACACAACATATAAAAATGTTAAAAATATAGTTTCTTTTTCTGCGTAGGAAAAAAATCCATAACTTTTTAGGTTGTTCTCTTCGTTGCCAGGTTTAAAACTCACAGTCATGAATATATATTAAATTTCCCCAAAAATACTACTTCAATTTTGCTCCCGAAACTCATTCTTTTCAGTTTAAAATGAACAAATATGTCGCAACATAATCCTTATGAAAGACGTGCAGTGAATTATTTCATGGCATAACCTAAAGCAAGATGTTGATGTTAAAAAAAAGATGGAGTCGTATGTAATTTCCGAGTATATTACAAAATCACGCAACCATACAACGACTACGTTTGTCGCAACGGTGCCTTTTAGCGGCAAATGTACAGCAAGGAACACATATTCGGAAATATATGCTGACATAAAACATCTTCACGCATTTTCTTGAAAACGCTGATGAGAAATCTTGCCAACCCCCATTAAGCTTGACAAAAATTTCATTTGAGAAGATCCCATTTCCAAGCAGTTCAGTATGTTACACGCACAGAGTTTTGCAGCCAGTTAGAACACATTAGCATTATAAAGCTCCGTTCTTAAAGATTCGCATATCTGGCAAACATCCCCTAACAATGGCGCTTAAATGGGAACAGTATTTCATTTGCCCCCATCCAACTCGCGCCATAATTTCAAAAGGTCCCCGCCAATTATAAGATCTAAAGAAACTGTCGACACATCCAATTAGTCGACAGATTAACAGGATCTGGTCTCTCAATAAAACATAAGATGTTGCTGCCATCCCGTCCTTACCGTAGCTTTTCTTTTCGTCGGCATTTTGTAGAGATTTTCTATTTCAAGGAAATTTTTCTTTAAAAAAAAACCGCCATTCTATATTCGTATCGTATACATATGTTCATACTTCATAACGCATGAAGAGCTATGCAAATTGACATATGATGAGGGTAAAATTGCGGTCTAGCCTTGGATTCGGGCAAGGAGTCTGCCCATGAATTCTAATGAAGTCAAGAGATAATAGAATAGATCTTCGCCATAAGATCCTGTTGACTTTCTGTAGGCCTGTGACATTTAGGACGACAGTAATAGATTCACATTTTCCAAGAAGCATACGGATCGAGTGGAAACTATGAATAAAATATCACTCGAAAGGGTTGTTCGGTTTTTCCGGTCGATTTCAGTATTGTCTATTTCATTGATTCTATGGAATGTCATGTAACTTAGATAAAAGGTCACAATTACTTTTGCCCAGTTATCATAGCATATCGCTAATTTCCGTAGACACAATTTATTGGACCCTCCAAAAACTGCCACTAGAAGATCTCTTTTCTTAGTCTGTGACGACGGAAATTTACGGGACAAATTTCCACACACAAGCATTGAATTAAATACGAAACAACACGGAATTACAATATAGAACATAGAACAATTTAAAACTTAAACAGCACGGTAACACTGAATTACAATATAAACAGAGAAACAACAACAACAGAGTAACATATAAACGAAGAAAACATGTGAAAGGGAAACGCAAGGAAAACACAAAAAAAGGAGATGCACATTGGCAAAAACCTGAACCACACAATGTCTCAGGCAACACTGTATGGCTGGATAAACGACGACACACAGAGCAACGCAGCGACGACGCACAGAGCAATGCAACGACGACGCACAGAGCAACGCAGCGACGACGCACAGAGCAACGCAGCGACGAAGCAAACAGCCAACGCAGGCCAACGTAGCAGAAGCAAGAAGCCTACGATGCAGGACAACGTAACAACAACAAGAAGTCAAGCAGGACCGATGAGGACGTAACGCAGAACAACGCAGCGACAGGCAAAGTTAAGCGCGGGGCCAAGCATGAGATGACGCACAGAAGGAAGGCAGGCAGAGTCATGCCAAGAGCCGAGCTGCAACCAGCCACGGCAAGTACGACGAACAACGCCAGAACCACGGGGACCAATCGCAGAACTAAGGCAACCACCGCAATGCACAGAGAGTAACGGGAGCAAAGGGTACCAAGACGACATAAAACGACGAACACAGGAGGCGCCAGGCGGCACAAAGAGACGCAGACAGGGGATGCCGAGGCCACACAAAGAGATGGGGGCAGAGAGAAGCAAGGCGGAGGATGTCGAGTCGAGCGAGCAGCATCAAACGTGTGGAGCAAGAGACGAAACGGAACGACGCCAGTCAGCGCAACGCGACGTAGCCAACGCAGCAAGAGACGAACAGAACGACGCAAGCCGACGCAACACAACGCAGCAAGAGACGAACGGAACGACGCAAGTCAACGCAACGTAGCCAACGCAGCAAGAGACCGATGGAACGACGCAAGTCAACGCAACGCAACGTAGCCAATGCAGCAAGAAACGAACGGAACGACGCACGTCAATGAAGTAGAACGAACAGGAAGTGAACGACGCAAGTCAACGGAGTAAAACGAGCAGGAAGCGAACACGATCGCCAAGATTAGTGAATAGAACGACAATGCTATTGAATTTAGTAGTGTGCAAGTTTAACGAATAATAATATGAATAAATGAAATTGAAGCCCTGATATCAAATAAATATTTTGTAAACGATTCTGGCACCCGATGAGCCTTACCCCGGATTCAAGTCGTTACAAGTCTTACAAAAAGGTTTCAAATGGACCTGAACGTTCACATTTTCAAGATCACGCCCATTAGTGATAAATGCCTTGCATCGTTCACATTACTTCCTTAAATTGTTATATTCCAATCTCATCTTTTACGCTCGAAATCACTTTGTACATTAACCACAATTTACTACCCTCGCTTCTGACTTGTCAACTCAATTTTCATGGTTCACCTCGTAGTTAATGTTTGACGAAAATCGGTCAAATGTGACTACTCAAATCGACTTTCTCAGACCACCCCATCTCCATCTCTCGATTAACTCCCTTATGAAAGAACCAAAATATTTCGATGCGGCAAACACACTACTCTCGGGAGGGTTGGTGGGAAAAACCCAGCAGCAAGACGGGTCGAGTAGCCTAATAAAAGTAAAAATGAATTGTTCCTTCGCACCAATCGCTTCATCACTTTCTTATGAGGTTGCCGAGCATCGATGCCACTATACAGACATCATAACGATAATGAGCAAAATCGTAAAGTGCCCAAACAGATGATTACGATAAACGTACGACGACTCTTTTATCGTCCAAAAAAAAAATTCTTTAAGACCTAACACAATCTGCTATACGAAAATAATAATGACAAAATCGAGCGATGAAATGACCGTGAGGGTGAGAATTTATATGCAAGCAATCTTCAAGACATTGTACACTATAGCACCAGGGTGTTGTTACACGAATCGAACCGCGTTCATGAACAAAATGTTGAAATTTATCGCTTACATCGTTTCATCTTGGAAGGAGAAGGACCTCCCCATCCGTAGTGTGTTCGCACTGAGAAACTGGCACAGAATTTCCATAAGAAAGTAGGTACTTCGAAGAGCAGAAGTGTGATTCTGATTTCAAGGTGAATTGCTCGAATTTCGATTAGTATGTGCATATATGAATGAAATACGTTTGCATAAATTCGCCGTAAATGGTTTGAATCCCAAGCGTTTCGATTGCATGGAAATTACTAGTTTAGAGAGTTGAGAGGTTACAGCGAGCAAGTCATTGTTATGGCATTTTTATTAAATTATTAGAGGATGATAATAAAACGCAATCTGTGATTCTCATCATATTGCAACTTCTGCGTACAATGTACGGATATTTATTAAAAACGGAAAGAATTCATTACGCCGACCTAACACAACTTTCTCTCTCTGTTAGATTGAAGTTATTCTACAATAGATAATAGATTTAGATAATACATTTTATTTAATGTCCGCAGTAAATGTACACATTCAAAGCTATCCCCTTACAATTCTCTTAATAATCAGCTGTTTTGAACTTGTTCCTAAGCTTCAGTTGTTGGCTGCTCCGATGCCAAAAAGTCAATGCTGGTGCTGCATGAAGTTTGTATTCTTTTATAGTCGCGACCTCTGCGTAGTATGCATGTGTAGTTGTTCCTCTATGAAATATGAGTGAACTTTTTATTTTGTGTAGAGAAGAGAAGTGATAATTGCAGGATTGTCACTGTCATAAGATTTTCATCTTAAATTTACTGGTTTTAATAGGTTTAGATGTTGCTGTTAATACAAGCCTTCAAACGGTTTTTTGTAAGGCGGACGAAAATATAGACGAACGTAAAAAAAATCTTTTAGCATAAAATTTTTTTTTAAATCGATAAAATAATAAACTTAAAGCTTTCGAACGTGCTGGGCGCAACTTTATTATTTTTTGAGTAGAAGTCGGAGTACGGTAGAAAAGCGTACGACACTGTCAACCGTAAGACATGAATTTAACAATTTTTATATGTTTGCTACTCGAACGACTCATGGAAATTTTTTTAAATTCATACCACTACTATTGGAAAACCAAAGTTTACAAAATTTTAAAGGCGTCGTTCATCTTATCTTATTTCTTAAAAAAAAATTATTTCAAATTATTTATATATATTTGTTTTTTTTTTCTATTAATTAAATTAAAAAAACTCACTCTAAATTTGCATGTATTACTTAATACTTTCATCATTCGAATTTTCGTTATTAATCACTTTATTACTTTATTTTTTAATATTACTTTATTATTTTAGATAGTAATAAAGTATTTAATATAAAACTTGACCATTTAATTTATTTTTATATTACCTCTTATATCAGTGCGCTTCAATGTCTGAGGAGTACTAGGGGTTAATGTATTATAGATTATTAGGCATTCAGCCCAATATCATCATACATTCATGTGTATGTTGATATGGTGAAAATTTTCAAGCTCATTGAGCTGAGTAGCTTTAATGTCTCCAGATCCTTGAGCTGAGAAAGTGTACCCGAAACGGGATAATCTAGTTCATTTCATTAAGTTATGAGGTGGTACTGTTCCGTTTGGCTTCAGCTAAGATGTTGTATTTCCTCGTAATCTTGAGATTGAGATGAATTGCCCATGTAGCATGAAAGGATTAAATCAATTATTATTATAATAAACATCCAGATTAAAAATTTTAACATCCTAGGTGAAGGCGTTATTGGGTTATACTTTCGGACAGACGGACATACGAAAAGATGGTCTGACAGCAAGCGGGTTTGAGATTTTAGACCAGAAGTGAACCAAAAATACTATACTATTTTCGTCCGAGGATCGGTTCTATGCCTTACTAGCTTTTGGGCAGGATTAAACTTATATTACTCTCAGATTTCATCTAGAGTACAAACGCACATTACTGTATAAAATCGTGAATAATAACATTCTTGTACATCTACCACATACTACATCTTTGAATACTAAGCCCATTATATAAATAATAACAATTCTCATCATCCCCCATAAATTAATTACTGCCATCTCTCATCTCGAGCATTTTTAATTAGTATTAGCTCAAGCGAACCTTAGGATAAATTAGCAGTCATTATAATAAATATAATAATAATTAAAAACGAAGACCGTATTATTATTTCTCTTCAATATTTTTCTTTATTTTCAGTTGCTAGCTCTCCCGAAAATAAAACCGAGAAAGAAGAATCGACTGTTTTCGAACGGCGTGGCTACGACAGATTAAAGTCAAGTAGTAGTCCAACGAGTTCATTTAGTCCATGTCCTCTTAATGGTCAAGTGTCAAGTAAGTACCATTCTAACCTAATGTCCTGCTGCCCGCCCTCCACCCTCTATGCCATTTTATTCAGTTCATAACTCTTCCTCGTAATCCTAAAATATATAATCAAATATAATCTAATGTTGTGTAGTATTCGTATACCCCCGGTGTTAAGTATAGAAAGGAACCACCCCCAACTACTTGCTTATCCGTGATAGGAGCAAAAATGAAAATAAATTGAAATAAATTCTTCCATGTTCAGGTCACTAGGTGGAACTGACTATCAACTAGGTGACATCCTGGACATGATAAAAGCTAGTAGCATCACTCCTAATTATTTTGTTTATTTCGATTTGATCCTGTTTTCACTCGTACTGTACTTGCCTTCACTTCTTTGTATCCTTGTCTCGAAATAAGTGAGTCCGACGTGTAGTCCTTTCTGGTTTCTTGGCACGAATCAGTAGAACCTCTTTGATTTTGTTTTCGTGCACTAGACACGACATAATGCCAACACTAAGACGTCTGAGAGTGTAATCCTGACAATATGGCTTTACATCAACGGAAGAGTCCAGTAGTTGTTCGTTCGAAACTGGTGTCTCTTATCCTTACAGCCATTGATTTCCGAGAATTTCTGCCTAGCGAATTTTCACATCAGCTTAATGACAATTTAGTGGAAAATCTTTCGTTTTCCGACAGCAGATATTCCGAAAGCAAGGAAAATAACTTTCAAGGATATCTGCTACTTGTTGGAGCGCTTCCGAAACTTTTAAAACAATTTGCAGAACTGGGCTTGTATACAGTGCGCCCACACATGTATAAAGTAATCCTTTATACCCAACAATCTCTTATGATCCCATAAAATCCTTAATGTGCCAGATAACTTGTACTTTGGACTTTTTCGGCGATTAACTTCAGATAGGGGGTGGCATTAAACATTGCGATTTTTACCCTATCAATTCTTAACAATCACACGAACTAAATTGCTGTGACTGGACTTATTAGTCGATTTCGCCCGAATGATAAAACACTAAACGTTTTGGAAATTACCGGAAAATCGATAAGCTGAAGGTATTCTGAACCAATTCACCGGGACTCGAATCGAACTCATTCCAGTCCTTTTGAATTTTCGATTAGTTTTCGCGGTATTGAACTGAACCTTTGATAGGCTTAAAACCACTCTATGGAAAATTACACTAGATGTAAAATCACGTGATGTTTAATAGCTTCCTTTAAGCCTACGCTGCGTAGAAAACCAGAACATGCTGTAACGTATCAATCGGCTAATTAATATTACGGATGTGCGTGGTAATTTTGTGGCTATTTTCGCTCAAAAGAGCTCATATGGCAGGACATTTTACACGGAAGGGTGGTTTAACTGATTGCGTTCTACAGATTTAATCCCACACAAAAGGTACAGATCAGAATTGAATTTTTCGTTCTGTCCTGAGATCAGGTAGAAATTAATTATGAGTGGCTAAAATTAGTTTCTGGCTAGTGTTTTCATAGTATGCCTTGCGTACCTAATTTATGGCATGGTGTAATACCAGGGTTTTAAGATTTATCAGAACAGAATACATACATATCGTGTTTGGAAATGTCAAAAAGTGATGTAATTCGTGAAAAGGTATACCCAAAAAAAATACTTCATTTCATTTTTAGATGTTATAAAAAGCACTTATACTACATATTACTATTGGGTCATTCCATCAAGAATCGCCAACGTTGTAACGCCGAAATTTTTAAAAATTTTTGTATTTGAAGAACTAGTGAAAAAAATAATTGAAATTCAAGCTTTTGTTTCTATCTCATTTTTTTGTTGTTCTAGTATCACCAAAAATGGTGTCCGAGTTCTCTTTGAAAATTCATAACTCTGGTAATTTTAATCCTAGAATAATGAAACTGGGCTTATTCTAAAGGAGGCATTTGTCGGAATAAAACATAATGAAATTATCCTTGAAATTTTTTTCAAGGACTTTCTCCACGAATATCACAAAATTCATTTTTTTTTATTTTTTTATATAATACTTTATAGGTTATACTGTTTCACAAAACAAACCAAGAAATTAACTTGGCATCTTAATGTCATCGGGATTAAAAAAATCTAAGAACCTGAGCGGTTGAATATCTATAATCCCTAATATTGATTCTTATGTGGATGTATTGAAAGTCCGTGAAACTTAAAATCAATCCGATCTAATCAAACCTAAGGAATATGACGGAATTTCGTGTAAAATATATTCAGCTCCCTTACACCTGGGTTGAATGTAAAATATTTTGAAATCTGTTTTGAGGCGAATATACAAAAAAATTGCGAATGTAAAAATCGGTTTGGTAACACACATTAAAAAAATCCATTGAATTTTACATATTTTGGATAGCATGCCTCACATTTTCAAGTAAACTTACATTGGAATGTAATAGTCAATATGAATGTAATTTTCAGTTTTCGGTCATTAAATTTCAATTTGAAATCAGTAAATTTCAACGTCAAAAAATTAGCTCACTTTAAAATACAATTATTTCTACTTCTAATATTATGTCATACTTACTTACTTTCAATAAAACACTTGGCGGTGAGAATCGAACCCGCGATTAATTCTGGTTTTACTGCGAAGGCTTAGCGCGCATAGCCACTGCGCCACCGAAGGAGTATCATTTTCATTTCAGTACATAATAAAATCGAACGAAGCATTCAACTCCGTGGTTTACATGTAAAGGAACGTAATTTTCAATTCATTTATAAATATAATCAATTTTACACGAAATGTTGCGTAATTTTCATGTAAATTGTACGGTTCAGTTGAAAAGTACAGGAATTATATACTAATACCAGTAATTTCGTGTAAATGTGCTTGAAATGAGTACTTTTAATTGGAAAAATTAAACTGAAAATTAATTTTTTTAAACAGTGCATTATAACTAAGAAAAATGAAAAAAAAAAACACTTTACACCTAAAAAATACGAAAAAGATTTGGTATATAAGCGCCTAGAAACAATTTTCAAGTTTTCAACATCCAACTACTACCAGGAGTAGATATGAGTACATTTCGACGAATTCCTACATTTTTCTTAGGTCTAATGAGGTATCGAACTCGCTTTAACTTCTAAGGGCTTTAAATATAATCGGGAAAAACTACTAATTTTTACGAATTCCGACAAATTTTGTATGCTTAATTAGATCGAATTCGCTTTTACTTCTATGAGCTTTCTTCATAATGATCTAAAAAACTATTTTCGGGGTATCGCGAAATTTCACCCCTTAGAGGGTGTAATATGATTATGTAGGGTTTTTTTTCCGAATTAAGACTAATCATTTAATTTTAAATAGATTAACATAGTGACGTTATGAATCATTTGGATAGCTGTCACAAAAAAGTCTTGAGAAATAAATTGTCAGTTTCTTTCTATCAGTCTGAAGAAGAACATCTTTAAGTGTTACGATGAAAAAGGCTAGTGTAGTAGGCCTTTTTTGTTGTCTAAAAGTTAATACCATTGCCTTACTAATGCTGTTTTATATTCTTGAAGAAATATGTTGAAAGTATCATAGTTTTAAGAGGTATCCCATCCTACTTATGTTCTGAAATTTTTAATCCAGGATAATCAGACGAGTGCTTGCGTAATAATAAAATCGTCGATCACTAGTTTAAAAACTATTGCCGCTGTAATTGGCAATGTCTTATTGAAAACCAATAATATTCCCTTATGCTTAGTGCCATCAAATCATAATAAACTTAATAGCATCAATACGAATACGAAAATTTTTGATGTCGACACTAACACTCACTTCTAGATAAGAGCCGAGCATTACGGAAGGAAAATAAACTGATATTTTACACTTCACAATAAAACATTTCACACCTTTGCCAGTAATCACGAACCGACACTTAAATAGCCTTTTATTCTCCACATATACTTACACTACCTATGTACATAATTCGAGCATAGCATACCTTTTACTATCGAGTACGGGGGAATTGAAATGCCCAATATAAGACAAAAGCGAAAATAATCAAATTGATCACCCACCCAACCGGACATAACTCTGCCCAAAGCAAACATATCAAATGAGATAGAAGACAATTTCGTTTTCTTTTTATGATCCAATAAAATCGCATAATTGGTCAATCATACGAGCAAGCCATTAGGAAACCGTCTCAGCTCGAAGCTTTTAAAGCCTAAAATACGAACGGAAATCGTTTTTTTCGGTTCGACTAATAGGATATAGTCGATGAGGATTTACCTGGAAAGGGGGTCGAAAATCAAACAGGGTCGAACCGAAAAGAAAATTCATTTCAACACCCCAAATTCCGATCGGCTGGTTCGATTTTAATTTCGAATACGCGTTTAATCCATAAATCCCTTTCGATTTTTCGCGTAACAAGAAATGAGAAAGAAGAATTTTTTTTGAGAATATTTTATTGTTTCGGAAAGAAACAAATCGCTAGGGGATGGTTGTTGATTTTTTCTGGAAGCGGCTACTGATTGGGGTAGATTTGTTTCCGAAAAGCCTCTCCATCTAAACGTAACCTAAGAATTCAATCGATTGTTCTTTCAGAATTCTTCCGAGACACGTTAAAATTCAGTTCTAGCTTATTTTTAGCTCAAGGGTTGGAGTACTTGTCAATTTTCAACTGTCGGGTAGGTTAAAAAGTGTCAACGCCATTGTAATAATTTAAAATTCCGTGGACTTTTACAAGGGATAAATGAATAACGTTGGATTTCTTTTGCAGGATTTCAATACTGCGTCCTCCGAGGACGTAAAACCTTTCATCTAAGTTGATACCTTCCAGACATGAACGTAATTGCCAAGCGCTCAATTTGCTCCTATCCCATCGAATTTTAGCTTCATGAAAACGGTTTACATGAGTTTCCTGTAACTCAGTTACAGCTGGAGGCCATTGAAGATACTCTCTTCCTGTTAGCAGCTCCATTGCAACTACCAAGAGTTGTAGTGGTTTTCCCATTTGAAAGGTATAGCATACTTGCTATGATTAATAGAACGGCTTTTTGAGTTAGCTCCTACCCCTGGTAGTTGAGTTGCCCTCTGGAGCATCACTTTGAATAAGTGGAGTATAATGAAAGCTTTAGAAATCCTGTGTCCTTATTTTCATACATACTTAAGAATAGAAATATGAAAAGAAATCAAATGAATAATAAAAAATCTGCCAACAATCTGGGCGTAACTTTATTATTTTTCCGGCAGAAGTTAGGAACGCGTTCAATTCTGAAATGCGGTGTAGGCTACTATGTGACTGAAAACCTATCAAAAAGAACAAGATCATGGAAGTGAAAATCTGATTGGATCTGAGAGATATGGAATAGTTTATGAAAAAGTACACAATCACTTTACACCCCCTTAGGGGTCAATTTTCAGAAAATCTTGAAAACATTTTCTTGGTATTCATATGGAGAATACATAGAATAAAATTAAATTCATTATTTGGGACGAGGTAGTAGATATGTCGAAAATCGTGGAAAAATATGCATTCTATTTTCACAGATAATTTTTTTATAGATAGATTTATAGATATTGGTTTTTTTATTCAAAACTATTTTTGTAGTTGATTTAGATATACACACCGAGTTTCAACATTGTAGCTTAAGCCGTTCTATATATAGGAAAAACACCACCCACTTGTACCACACTACCCTTAGGGGTCGAATTTCAAAAAACCTTGAAAACTCTTTCTAGGTATTCATACGAAGAATCCGTAGAATAAAAATGAATTCAATACTTGGAAAGACCTAGTAGATATGACGAAAATCGTGAAAATATATGCATTTTATATATATTATGTTTACAAATATTTTTTTTTGCCCCCCCCCCCTTCTGAACGCCAATGAATATTCAAATCTTTTTTATCACAATTTCTTTTCTAGTTGATTTGCATACACACACCGAGTTTCAACATTGTAGCTTAAGCCGTTCCATATATAGGAAAAACACCCCCACTTGTTCCACACTACCCTTGGGGGTCGAATTTCAAAAAACCTTGAAAACACTTTCTAGGTATTCATACGAAAAATCCGTAGAATAAAAATGAATTCAACATTTGGAAAGACATAGTAGATATGACGAAAATTGTGAAAATATATGCATTTTATATATATTATATTTACAAATATTTTTTTTTGCCCCCCCCCCTTCTGAACGCCAATGAATATTCAAATTTTTTTTATCAGAATTACTTTTCTAGTTGATTTAGATATACACACCGAGTTTCAACATTGTAGCTTAAGCCGTTCCATATATAGGAAAAACACCCCCACTTGTACCACTACCCTTAGGGGTCGAATTTCAAAAAACCGTGAAAACACATTCTAGGTATTCATACGAAGAATCCGTAGAATAAAAATGAATTCAATATTTGGAAAGACCTAGTAGATATGACGAAAATCGTGAAAATATATGCATTTTATATATACTGTATTAACAAATAATTTTTTTTGCCCCCCTTTCTAAACGCCAATGAATACTCAAATTTTTTTTTATCACAATTACTTTTCTAGTTGATTTACATATACACACCGAGTTTCAATTTTCTAGCATGAACCGTTTAATAGTTAAGAAAAACACCCCCTACCCCCGTAGCATACTACCCCTAAAAAAAAATTTATTTTTCCAACATTCCGCTACTATAGCTCTATCTAATTACCAAGTTTAAGGCTTATATCATTACAGGTTCTCAAGATATAAGCATCGGAACTTTTTCCTTTTCACCCTCCCCCACCCTCCCCCTCTCCACCCTCAACCCCAAAACTTTTTTCCCTACTAGGGTTTAATTAGCGCTACTTTTGGTAAAAATTCTAAGCATCTATTTTAAAGTGTTCTTGAGATATGAAATGTGTTTGATTTGAAAAATTCTCATCCCCTCCACTTCTATGCTCCACCTCCCACTTAAAAAATTTTACTTTGATCAATCTTTATTTGTCAACTTTTATACCCAAACCGAATTTTATTTTTCTAGAGCATTTGGTTCATGAGATATCGTAATCTTAAGTTTTTCACCCCCACCCCCATACACAACTTCCCCCACCCAAAATTTTTCTTCATTCTGTTCTCCTAGTATAACTACAAATATTTTTTAAGTTTGAATAGTGTGCCATTAACGGTTTACGAGATATGGATTTTAGAATGTGTCTATCTCGCCTTTTTTGGGTTTCGGGCGCATTACATTTCCCCCCACTCCCACACCCCTTTATCAATATTGACAATTTTTCTGCAAATGGGTCTACTATCAGACCTCTATAGAAATTCCAAGTTTCAGCTTCCTAACATTAGGGGTTACTGAGATCTGGAAACCAAAATTTTCGGTCTAAAACACTTCCCCCTCCTTCCCCCTCACACCCCCACCCCTAAAAATTTGGTCACTTCAAGGCGCCTACCCCGTCTATTCGTTAAAAAAATTTCAATTTAATATCTCAAAGCGTTTGGCAGCTACAAGCCTCCAAACGATCTTGCGTACGGCGGACAGACGGACTGAAAATTTTTATTGCTTTTTTCGCGTCTACTAGTTATGAAACGTGAAAATAAAATCAAATATCAAATTTTTTTTTTTAAAAAATCAATCACAATACTTAATTATTAAAATAATAAAGTAAAAAGGGATGACATACAAATTTTATAATAGATTAATATTTACGAAAAAAAAATTGTTGACCTGTGGTGCATTAATTCGGTTCCGACTTCTCATACAGGTCCACACCTGCATACCATACGACATGCAAGCGAGCAAAATATTAAATCAGTGATTCTCAAATTCTTCTTAATACCTCAAATTTCACTGCATTGAAAAAATGAAAACAAGTGGTTCTGGTTAAGTTAATGGTGCTTTAATAATTTTTGTTAATTTCACTAAATACTATTCTCACTTATACTTTCAAATATATTCCACTCTCCTCGCCAGTGTCGATTAAGAATCTAACAACCTATCCACGGCAAAATAACTATTCAAGAACTTTAACGAAATTTAATCTAAATAAAAAAAAAAACAAATGAAATAAATAAATAAAATAAATGAAACAAATAATATAAAATAAATAAAACAAAAATGAAATAAATAAATAAAATAAATGAAATAAATAATATAAGATAAATAAAACAAAAATGAAATAAATAAATAAAATAAATGAAATAAATAATAATAAATAAATAAATAAATAAAAAAAACAACTTTGTTAAGAAGTCTGGAGTTTGGAGTGAAAAAATGAGGTCGAACCTGGAACGGTATGTCCCAAATGTCCCAAATCCGATCAGAGAAATTAAATAAATAAATAATTATTAAATTAAAAATTAGCAAAAAACAAACAAATAAAATTATAGTTATACAATTATAGTTATATATTTTTTATTATTTTCTTTTACATCCTTTACATTATTGTACAGCGGATGGACAAACGAAATTTTTTTAGTTATTTAGCAAAATTTAAGGGAATACAATAAAAATCATTAAATTCATTCTATGCCTTACAAACTTGTTAGCTGGACTGGGGTCTTAATGGTCTATGATATCATTCAAATTGAACAAATTTTTTTTAAGGAAAAATATGTCAAATTTAGTGGTTTTAAAGACACAGCATGGTCATTACTAACATTTCGTACTATAATGTTTTCAATTTTTTTCTTTACCCAAAGAATGTTCAGAATTGCAAAGCATTAAAAGTTGAAACCAATTATACCTACCTGTTTACAGTCTTCTAATTAAAATTAAAATTTGTAGTGTGCACTGTAATCAGTAAGCATTTAGTTTTAATTTATAACTGTGAGGCTTTCAACTTTAATATGAACATATAAGGATGGGATAATTTTGGTTCCTTAGTTTTGTGACATTGCATTCACAAACGCATTTTTGTATGGCTCTCTATAGTACAACGAACACTTGATTAGATTACATTATGTTAAGTTTTCACCGGTATAAAATACTTAACAACATTCGTAAAATTCCAGTTTTTATCATTGGGTCCATCCTAATTGAATGTGTTGTGTTCTACTGAAAAAATGACAAATAATTTAGCTCCACGAAGTTCAAAGAGAATATCAATTACTGAAACTGCTTTCAAGCTACTGAAAGGCATTTAATTCAATTACGATTGCAATTTTCATATATTTTATTTTTAGGAAAAAAACCGGCTAGACTTCGTTAATTTTTTTAATATAATTTTTTTAATTATATTTTATGAAAATGATATCAAAGTAAGAATTTTTAGAGTTTTTAAACAATTTGAATTCTACCGCAAATGCCTACCTCTGAACAATGTTACAAAATGCTTTACAACAATATTATTTAAGATTTATTGAAAAACTTTGCACGTCGTCGAACCAATTTTTTTTATTTACAGACATGCTCGAAACAAATAAAAACCCGAAGAGCTTTTATCCCGAAAATTCTTAAGGTACAGAACATAAAAAGGAAGCATGTCTTTTAAGTTCCCTTGAGAATATCCTTCAACTTTCTTTCGTCGTTGCTTTGTATGTTTACGACTTATACTAGGAGTCAGTCGTCGTTCACGTTGATTGCGAAAGTAGCAACGAAAAAGGATAACATCCTTCGGGCAAAATTTCTTGGAAACCCTTCATTAACGAAGCTGTAGTCATCTTTGTCGTATTCAAAGTTGCTTTTATTCTTGAAATTTTATTCACGTTTAAGACGGTATACGTTCATAGCTATTATACATCGCTTGGTCAGTAATGAATTGAAGGTCAGACTAAGGCTACTGTCGACCATCATCTAAGGATCTTACTACTGGAAGCAGTTTTTCTTTAGAATCGAATTTACAAAATTCGTTGCTGTATTGAATAGTGTAAGGATTCATTTTATTAATTCAAACTTTTTGCCTTAGATTGGTATTGGAAATTATTCATATTTTATTGAAAGGTTTTTAATTCAATATGGTACATCCTTGCAAAGAATTTGGTGAATCAAGCTTTGTGCAACGAAGTCAATTATACGGAAATATGTTGTGTTCCCATCTTAACAAAAAACGCATAAATACTCCCCATAGTTGAGAAAAAATAAATCTTATATATTCCAAGTGAATTTTAAATCACAATGGAGTCACCTAAATGATTCATTTAAGGTACACCCAATTGATTCACTTAAGAGTAATAGAACCGAACCTTTATTGATTCACCAAAAAGTCGCAAATTCATTCCCCTGTGATCTAGGTGAATCGTTAGTAATTACGACGATCCTACTAGTTATACAGTTATTTGTAGAAAAGTGTACTTATCTATATTTAGGCCGTACACTTTGATAAATCTTCACTTGATTCTTTTAATACTTTATGAAATGATATTTCTAAATTTATTTAGGTATTGATCCTCTAATATTTCAACAATTACAGTAGGTATTATGTTAAATTGCTTTTTCCCGAGTTTATGCCTTTAATTTTCGATCAAAGAGCAGAATTTATCTACCTTTTTGTCATAGGTTGTAACTAATTACCATCTACCCGAAACCGCTTATTCTAGGAAGTTGAAACTTCGAATTTAAGTATTTTTCGATATTGAACGATTTGGGGATGTATGGTATTGTTCAAGTTCTCACGAATTCTGGTAAATCTTGGAATATTTTTTTATTGTATTGTCAAAAAAAAAATTATAGTGTTTATATAACCGATGAGGTACACTATATATTTTTTGATTTATTTAATATTAGCTTTCTCAAGGTCCTCAAAAACGGCGTACTAAATTCAATTAAATGTCATTAAGGTTCTGCAAGGATCTATTATTTCTGAAAAGAATTACATTGTAGATTTCGCATGATGTTCGCTTAATTAGAAAGCTTCTTACCGACCAACCCCTAAAATCGACAAATCACTCAAAATCGAATTTCTTTTTTATTGCAGAGCAAGGATCCTTAACGATAGTACGCCGTTCGAACAGTCGAAAAGGGAACTTATCATATCAGTCAGATCAGCAACAAACGTCACCGTCACCATCGCAAGAACAACTAGGACCCAATCAACTACTGCCAGCCGATGTTAGTAGTTGCAGTAGTGACGAACCGAGTGGAAGTGTCGCCGCGACTCAATTCGAAAACGCCCTAAGGACAATCGAACCGTTCGAATATCCTTTGTCGTCGGACGACATTAACGATATGCAAGCCCTTCAGGCAACGAACCGACCGGGATCCGGTTCGCCCGGCAGCAATCCGTCATCGTCCGTTCACGATGAAGTCGATACGATCGATTTAGCTACCGAAAATTTACCTGCCGTCGATACACCAGACGCTTGTGATAAGGCCGCACTGAGGTGAGATGAGAAAACTATGAAAATCCCTTGGACCTTTTTTTTTATGAAATTTTCTTTTTCATTTCATTTTCCAGATTACGTTGTCTCTTGCGACTTTTACAGCGTGGCGAAATATCCGCCGAAGTGCTTCAGAAAAACCTGCACTATGCAGCTCGTGTACTCGAAGCTGTTTTTATAGACGAAACCAAGTAAGTACTAAGTACTGTAGTGATTTTTTTTATGTGAATTTTCTTCCATTATTTTCCATTTTGAAGATTTCCATAAATTTAAACTTCAACGAGAAATGGGAACTATTTTTCGTGATGCTTTTCAATTGAAAGCGTTGTTTTTTTCCGTTTAATTCAATTGAAAGAGACGTGGGAAATGGGTCGGAAAATTAGTTTGGAAATTTTAAATATACAGGAATTTGAATGGATTTACTTGTTCATTTCGTTTAAGATTAGGATGGATTAAGCTATTTCGTAAAAGTTGTATGATATTTTCATGAGATCATAAAATTAGGACATACGAATTATATTTTTATGTTTTGAAGAAGTTTGGATTTTGCTGTCTAATTAATATTTTGTGAATAATCGGTAATAATTGAGAAGTGATTTCATCCCTGTAGCTACTTATTTTCAAGGTATATAGTAAAATATGAAAATACGAGTTTTCCGAGTAAAATACTGTTTATTTTAATAAATTTTATGTGAGACGTTTCGGATTCGACAAAGAAATTGCGGTCATTCGCCATTAAATCAAATTGACGAGTTTTTTACACATCAGTAATTTACATTTAGTCTATCAGAAAATTTCTTCGGAATATTTTTTGAATTCACCTGCGAAGTTCACGAATATGCTCCTAAAAGTTTCAATATTACTGGCTAGTCTTGTATAGGGGAATTTACAGTTTTTAAAAAAAGAGACACATTACATTTAACTAACAGGCGGGAGACACTTTTCCCTCCAATCTGCAAATTTGCAAATTATAATCAAATGCCTGTAAAATCCAACTACAAATTTCTTGCGCAATTTTTCGACTTCCATAGGTTGTTGATTAAAATCCGGCTCGACGGATTAAAAAATGTTTGATTTTTTTCCAAAAAGAAATTTGTCTTCGAGAGTTTCATTATTCCAAAGATGACTCAAGCCTTTTTATACCATTAGTTGGAAAAGTGCTGTCAGTTTTAATTTAGTGCTAAACACTATCTAATTTTATAGTATCAGATGTCCTATATTATCAGTATCAAGATCAACACATTTTCCTTATCAAATCAACCCCAATCTTGGTCATAAATTGTCTGCGATAGAAAAAATATTTTATGAATTTTATACACTTCTCAATTAAGAAAAAAAATGGTTTCCAAAAAAGTTTTAATATTCATGAAAAATCCAAAACTACTATCATTCACACTATTAACCTCAAAATTTCTAACATATTTTTTTATAATTTTATTTATTATTTTATTTTTACCATAACCGAAACTAAAACATTTTCTAGCGAGTTAGGACCAAACGTGAAGTTCTTGAAAGCTGACAAAGGAAAATTTCTATATTTTTCCAGAAGTCCCGCGACCGAAACAAACAAATTAAATTTTAATAAATCGGGGCAAATTACTAAAAATCTTTTGAAAACGAAGTAAGTTGTAGTATAGCGAAAAAAAACCATTAAAACAATTTAATTGTTTTAGTCATATAAAGTAACTAACTTCATAGTTCAATTTTTTTTAAAATAACATGTTAAAAAAAATTACTTAATAGCGGCTAAAGAAATGAGTTGGCTAGAAGGCTTTTTCTGCAACTAAAAGAAATGAAATGATTTTTGTTTTGGAAATGAAGTAGAAAAATTGCTTTTTACGTTAACATTTTAATGAAATTTATTCGCTCTCGAACTCTCTCTCATATTTAAATTTTTTTGTTTGTCCATTCTTTAAAAACTTTTCCAATATTTTTCTATTTCTCCGGAATTTTGTTACGTTTCCTTTCATTCGTTGTTTGTGTTGTTTCCTTGTTCTTACTTCATCCATTCATTTGTGATCAATTTTCTTAAATTTTCTAAGCTAATTATGTTCGCCAGAAAAGTTTCGTTCATTTTTTAAACAACTTTTGCTTGTAAATGATTGAAAACTGAATTTCAAAGGGCAACGAAACAGACAGGTGAAATAAACTTCGAACGTGAACAAGGATTTCTTAGCAATTAATGATATACCTTTTTTTCTGTTTGTAATTTTATTATTAACTTTTAATTAAGGACATCTGTTCATTCCATAATTAATACTTTCGTAATGTAAATTGTAAACTTTAGTTAGTAGAAATGTGGGGAAAAAGTTTTTATGTTACTGCCGTCAGTGGTAGAACAATAAGGGGACATAAACAGAACGAAAATAATTTCGGTTTTATACAATGATCTCATGAATAAATCAATTTATTTAAAAAAAAATTTAAGGAAATAAATTATTTGGAGTCTAAGCCACATTATGATTAATATTATCTAACTTAACACATATGAAGCACGGAAATATTAAACAAAGTTGTCTTAAGAAAGAAAATATGTTATAAATTATTTTTTCTTGATCCATTATTTTGCCAACAAGGTTTTATCTTCTAGACTGAATCCTTTTCCCATCTTTTGTAGGATACAACAATTTTCCACTTTTAATTATTTTTTATGTTTTGTATCAATCTCCAATCAACCATAAATCTTCTGTGTGACTCAAAACTTATTTCTATCCCTCCATCAACAAAATTAAGCACTAACAAAAAACAATGTTTTAGACAACTGGTGTTAAGCTGGGACTCAAACCCAAAACACCTGACTTAGTGATCAGTATACTTTTATTTTAAGTCGTTGGCCTCGACATGGAAAACCAACAAAGTGCCTGATCTTGAAAATAGAGAAACCACTTCACTAGCTTCAGTATTGTGGCTGCACTGCTCTTAATAAACTAGAAACCCAGCATACACCGTCGTTTTAAACAATGAATTTAAAAAAAAAATAGATTGAATTATTGATCATAACAAAATCATCATGCTCAGATTCAGCAAACCATAGTCTTGTAGTTTTATCGGTAATTATATCGAGATGTTATGAATCAATCTGTCCATCATTCATATGTTGACATACAGATGGCGTTGTTGAAATTTAGTTGAAACTTCCAATTCATTGTTATACATATAAACGTCAATTTAAGTCACATCCTATCAAACAAATTTCAAAACGTAAATCCATATTCGGTGCAGTTCCAAGCACAATTGTTAATTTCCATTTAGTTCATTGAAATACAGCTGGCGTCAATAACAACAATTTGAACTTCCTGTCAGTTAAATTTCGGTAATGAAATGTGAATATAACAAGAAAAACCGTCGTATCCACTCTATATTATTTTTTAACTCCTTCTTATTCAGTAGCTATGCACAGCACAGTACGTACTTTGTAATGAGGAAAAAATTTATCTTATTTAAGTCGTAACTTCTGTATGGTAACTACCTATAAAAAGCATGAAATTTTTTTGGAGAGTTTCGTTTACGAGTATGAAAGAGAAACTATTAATCGGATTTCTGCCATAAATCAATTTTCAGTCCAATAAACCCACATTCAAATTATTAACATTTAAATTAATAGCCATAACGTGACACAAGTTCAGATTCGGACTTTCATGGCAGTTGTCATTTGCACAAATTCAATTCCTTTATAATTCACTTATCACAACACACGGTACTAAATTGTCCGGTATAAATGAAAATAAATTTATTTTATTATCACTTCCGAACGATCATATCTGCTTTTCGGATTGTTAAAATTATTATTAAACAAAAATGTTCATGACATATAATTGAATAAAGTTCGAATTTAAATCTTCTTTCAGAATCAGAACATAACTACCTACCAAATATTTTAAATACAATTTTGTTTTAATGGAAAATAACGTAAAATCCGATTTAATTTATAATTTTTCTTAAATTTTTAAATAACAATTTAAACACCTGCACGAGCATCAGCAGCTACAAAACAATTTAACAAGTAAATTATTGTTAAATTGGAAAACATAATAAGAATTAATCGAAAGATATAGTAATAAATTCTAAATTATTTTCATTTAACTATAATGCAGCCAGGATTTTTTTTTGGTAGTGAGCATTCGACGATTAATTCCTTACATAAATTATGTATGTGCATAAACAATATGGTTTCTCGTAATAATTACATGTACATAGGTACTAACATCGTCAGATCCTGATCTCTAAATTATACTATTTTTCGTACAAAATGCAACTGAATAATTACCTACTCAACGATGCCAAGTGTCACTCACCTGACCCAAAAGATGGCTCACACACCTGACGAAATCGTGACAAACTTATTAACTGGTTCGTTGGACAAAATAAATTCGTTCGATCTCCACGTGTGCACTGTTCCTTATTCCTCTTTTTTGACAATGATACTCAAATCAATAAATAAGTTAAAATTTCGGCAGGTTGTCTTTTCAAAAAGCTTTTACTCGAAATTACTCATTTTTGTACTTACAAATTTTGTGACTCAACGTTGGTTTAAAAATTGAAAAAAAATCTAAGTTGGCAAATTTGTTTAATATAATTTTATTTTATTGTTTTCATAATTAAGTATTTAATAAAATATTAATATTATAATCTTTTTATTATTACAACATATTTTCGAAAGAAAAAAAATAATAATAACAAACTGTAAATATTTCCGTAAATTCATAAAATATAGAAAACCAACCAAATTTATTTATATTAAACCCTAAAATTATTCTCATCCACTAATAACTATGGAGTGTTATTAAAATATTATTATTACTTTTTCTTTCATCTATCATTCGTAATCTGTTGCGTATTGGGTATTTTGATCAAAACGAACTCGATTATTGCTACAATTATCAAAAAAAAAATTATTGCCAAAAAAATAAAAAATACATATATATTAACTCGAAAAAACCAAAAGTCAAGATGGTGCCTCACGTGATAAAAACAACAGTTGTAGCAATCAATCGAGTGGACATGAAGCAGTGGCCCGGATAAAGGGCCCATCAACGGCACCACAAACTCACAGTGGCCCAACGGGGCCACCGACAAGTGGGCAATGTGGTGGTGGTGCGATACAGCGACGGCGACTACGTACACCAGTTTGGGCCCGATCCATGTCAAAAATGTACACAGAATTAAAAAGATCTAAGTTTTTTTTTACAGAAATTAAAATAAACAAAATTTCTTAAAAATATTATTATTTATTGTTTTTTGTTTTGGAGTTTTGAATTAAAAGCAATAATTTGGTTTGATTTTAATTTGATTTGATTTTTATTTTTATTTTTTATTTATCTTCTCACACTATTTTCGCAGCATAAATCTTAATCCTCTGTCTAATAATATTCCACAATATCTTTAGTTTCCCAAGTCGACTACAATATCCAGTGTGTCATAACCAGTGTGTCTTATTAAAATGCATTATTTTTTTTAAAAAATCTTCCTTCTTGCATTGTTTTCCTCTAAAAAGTTTTTTAGTGCCTTGTCGTGTCTTGTCCTTGATTTTACCAGTTATGTAAAAAGTTTTACAGAGTTTTGTTCTGGTTTCAATTTAATGAGAGTTTTTTCATATTCCTATTATAAATAATTTCATAGCTTAACAATTTGTTCACTATGTTTATACAGTATGCTGATTATAAAATTTTTAGCATGTTTTTCTTTATTTCAAAAAAGAGTGCCTGTGTGTGTGGATGTGTTTTGAAAAACTGAATTAAAATTTACAATATAACGATTGTGGCTTAAGTGCTCGTTCTTCGCTATCACGTTTGCATTTTTTTGAACTACAGAAAATTTAAGAATAGTGTATCTACATATATAATAGTTTGTAAGAAAAATTTAATAACTGGAAAGTATAATTAATTTAGGCTATCGTAAATGTTTCGTCCACAAATCAACAATTTTGGTTAATAAAATGTATTACGGTCACGATTATGTATTTATTTATTGTTTCTTATTTTATTAAATAGCGAAAAAATCTGAACCCGATTTTTAAGCGATTGTATTGAAAGACTGTGAAAGAAAAAAACAATTCGATATCTCAACAGACCTAAGAGATATGTTAGAATTCGAGAAAATGTTAAAACTCTTTTTACGCCCCTTAAGAGTTGAAAAAGTAAAAATTCTGTAATAAATTGTTAGGAGATTATATATCAACTTCATATATGTTAAACCGAATTCGATTAGACCTAACAGATTTGTCGGATTTCGTTTCGGCGGTTGAATACCAAAAAATTGCTTTTTAGACGAATATATTTAAAGCCCTCAGACGTCAAAATGAACTCGATTTCCGATTTGAGGTTGAATATCAGAGCCTGCAGATAATTAATTCGATGACTCAAAAGACCTAAAAGATTTGACGAAATTCGTGAAACTGAATAAAATCCGAACTTTCGATTGGTTCGAATTAATTGTCAAAAACCCTTCACCCACCCATGACGGCTACCGTAATACTTTATAAATACCAAAATTCAACTATAATTAAATTGAAGCCACTATGGGCTACACATGACTTAAAAGGCAAGTTCCTAATACAACCAAAAGCAGCTAGTTGTGTTTTGGTATTAACACTACGACAATGAAAATTTTTACAAAGTTTCAAAGTGTTTGAAAGTTGCAACTTTGTAATTAACTCAATTCTTACTAAATATGTACTACTAAAGAGTAGAAGAAGTTTGTTTCTCAAGCATTCTTAAATCATCAACTACTGAATAGCCCTTTGTGTTTTCAAGAAAAAATAGCGAAGTCTCTCCAACAATTATGAATATTAAATATCAAAATTCTTTTGCCTTGGATGCTGCATTTAGCAGTTACTTCAGACAGGTATGACATTTAATTTCACCGTCAGCAAGGTATAACAGATAGTTATATTTCAATGTACTATTTCTACGGGACTTTAAGATACGAGTATATCAGTCTGTTTCTCATATTTGAAACAAAACAATTTTGTCTACTATAATAAAGTAGAAGAAATGTTCACTTTTGCTACTACACTATCTCCATCTGTTAAGCATTTTAAAGGACATTATTCTCTATCGTGAAAGACATCTCCTTCTGGTTTTATTCACATGAGTCTGAGCTGTTTTCAAACTCGCTTTCCATTGGAGCAGTGGTGATTTTTAAAAAAAAAAGTAACAGTACCTACTACCGAAATAACAACAAAAAAGTTGAGGACATTTCATAGACACCTTTCCATTCCTACGTCCAACCCCCATTGATAGGGTGCACACAAGGCCAAAGCGAAAAGCTCGTTTAGTTAGTTGTTCTATTCGTAGAATAACAGAAAGGTATGATACCTTCAGGAATTGATAGCAGCTGAACGCTCCTAAAGGACGAAAGTATGGCAAAGGAGGACGTCGCCGTCATCGTCATCGTACAAATATTTGTCGGGGTAATAGGTGGAGTATTGGTTCAGCATTTGTAAGGGCACAGGCTTTAAAGGAAGGGTGGTGACTGGCGTCTTTCGAGTATTTGCGCAAACACCTTTGCTTCACACTGTGTTACACACATGTTTACACTGGGATTCTACGGGATGGTGTATGACAATGTTTTTAAAGATGATAATATGGTAAGGAGAGAGGATGAAAGGAATAACTCAAGTTGTTCCAAATTTAATTTCAGTTCGTAACGAAGTGAATACATTGAAGTGTGCAGCCTCTCTTTTCCAGATTTAAGCCAATTTGCTTCAATAATTAATTATAATTATAATTAATCTTGCTTCATAAATAGTTCAATTATTGTTCTCCATTCAAGATTCAAATAATTTAGACTTTTTCCAGGGACATACAGCAGCGATAGTGTTCTGTTCAACCTTCATAGTATTTTTTGTTACGCTAAAACTAAAATTAAATGCTCCGAACAGGGAGGGCTTTGCAAAAAGCTTACTTTTGAACAGTGTGTGTTAGCAGCCGAGTCTTCATTCCTCAGGTAGATAAACCTTCCTTTGAAAAATGTACTAACTGGATAACTTTAAACCTGCAACAACAGCCAGGATAAAGCTTTTGATGTGAATGAAATTCCATTTGATTCAAACGCTCGCTTCATACTGTATTGGACCAAGAAGCTTTTGTCTGGTTGAAGTCGTAGCTACTTGGAAATATGTTTGGAACTCTAGTCAAA
The DNA here is from genome assembly GCA_949128065.1 of Beris chalybata. Taxonomy (NCBI): domain Eukaryota; kingdom Metazoa; phylum Arthropoda; class Insecta; order Diptera; family Stratiomyidae; genus Beris; species Beris chalybata. Next base: position 15,090,529 of record OX421896.1, on the reverse strand, counting down.
CAGTGGGAAGTGTCTAATTTCGGTATAGTCTGTAATGGTAGTATATGGCTCGTTTACACTACTAAAACTCCCAAAATGTTGGCAGTTACGACTACAGGCTTATAAGTCTACTTGAATTTTGATTATAAAATTTTAGACTATGGAGTAAGTAATCCTTTTAAGTCATTATTTATACGCTAGAATTAAACATTTTCCGCATAAGCGATTATTGACATAAATAAATGTTAAGTTTTCTGTCCTCGCCTGTGGTACATTACCGCATCCATAAAATTATATTTTTAGGAGGTTCCTTTATTATAAGGTGATTTATGGACTGAATAACAAACATTACACAAATCTCCTTTTTTTATTATCTCACCACCGATTAAACACTTTATCAGTATAGTAAATCATGATACTAACACTCCAGTTCTTAAATCAACTGCACCGTGGATTACACTTCTAAAATTTACAACCAAGGTAAACATCACTTTCAAAAAACTTCACCAAACTTCTACAACTCATAAAAAGATTAATGACATTATTGTACTTATAAGTATGTCGCTTACTTCCTCACAGTGTATGAGACAGAATCTTGGTGCAGATCCAAGAAAGTTCTTCTTCTCGGTACGATGTTTTTAATTATTCCTAGTGGTTTTGAAATTGTGCACGAAATTAAGTTTTCAGCTGTGTACATGATAACATTTTCAATTTTGATACCCTAGATGAAATCGTTTGAGTAAATGACTAGAAAGTTGAAACTTGTTAAGTGAAATTTCCGAGGCTAAGTTTGCTCACAGCCAAAATTATTCTACTCCTTTGGGTAACTCCCATACAGATTATATTTGCACACAAATACTGCACAATATCTACAGATCGCGCATACAAAAGTTCTTAAAAAAATTGTCATCCATTTTTCGAAACTTATGCACGTTAATTCGAGAAATCGTTCAGCTATGATAAAGTGCTTAAAAAATTAACGCATTCACATTTTGGAAAACGATAACTGTCAACACATTTGAACTTGAAAGTAGAATTTTGAAATTCGTGTGTTTGACCAAAATTGTAAGGTTAATTAAATTTAATAAAATTTTGCACAATATGAACAAACAGAAATAGAATACTTTATTGTTAAAATAATCACTCCACTCTCGCCGGAAAACAACAAACATTTTAATCAAATTTGCTTCTTCGTCTTCGAGTAGCTATCACCCAAAAATTGTTAAAAATATTTTCTGGATCTAACGTGTCAATATAGAAGTTTTTTCAATAATTGAGGTTATAGTATGGAGTTAGAAAGGGGCATCGTAAGAATAAATTTTCTTATTAAATTTTTAGGATAGACTTCCTTTTATCCCTAGTCTTGAAAAATGAGAAGTTTTCATTATTTCCTTTGTAATGATTCTAGGTATTGAATTACTCATGAAATCACCATCGAACTAGTGCGCATTGTCCTAGTTGCATCCAGAAAGCCAGTCTATGCAGTTTTCTATTTGCTTTCGAAGAAAGTAAAAATGTTGATGTTCCTTGGATTGATGCCAAAGTTTACTTTAATACTCCAAGTTATGTGCATTTCTCAGCGTAATCGTATATCTCTTCTACAGAGCTCATTATCTAGGTAGAAGGAATGATGAGGATTTGGTATCAAAAGTTCCAAGAATAAGACCGATTCTTCTCGAGAAATTTCATGATTAACTCTTTCTCTCTCTCCTTCTTAGAAAGAAAAATGCTAATTATAATTTTAATAATTTCCTGTCTGCCAAATTTGCATCCCATTTATCCTAAAAAAAAGGACGAAAAAATTAAAATCCTCTTAACCCTGATAACATGATTCTTTCAGAAGACTACGGCATCTTACATGGGTTCACCTTCATTGTCTCGCTGATTTTTACGAGACCCTTAAAGCCCTTAATGTACGATTCTTTTTTTTTTTCTGCGAAATACCTACCCCAATTTAACGATAACATTGTAATGAAGATGAAATTTGTACAACCAGAAGGTATTTTAAATAAAAAAATCAACAAATTACATATATTCCCATAAAAACGAACATAAATCACGAATTTCTTAGACCAACCAATCCAGCCAAATTTCGAATCCATTTTCAAAACTCGGGTTTAAGATAACTCGTTTCTCTGGTCCCACAGGAATTGCTCATTTTCGAAAATTTTCGATCCCTAAAGATTAGCACCATTGGCGCGTCCTTTTTTACACTTCTGCCAATTACGAAAGTGCCAAAGAAAGCAAATAATCCTTAACTTTCTAAGCGATGGTATTTATGGGGAAAATGGAACGGAAAATTCGGGGAAACCCCTTTCCAACTCTCTGTCCGAGGAATTGACTTTTTCATGCACTTCATTTGCTCGACATTCGATAGAGTCGTACCGTAGCACACTACAAACCGATGAGCCGAATGAAAACAGCCCCAATCTGCTTGGAAAAGAATTTTCCCAAGGATCGGAATTAATGATCCGGAAAAAAAGAAGATGGTTTTTCTCATCACAACACTCGCTGGTGAAAATACCACCCACTTGGTTTGGAAAAGCGAATAAAATGCTTATTCCGTCTATTGTGTAACGTGTTTGAAATTGTTTTGTGGCTAATTAAGTTTTGTTTTGTTTGTTGTTTGTATTGTTTGTGTTGCCTGAATATTGGACAATAAATGATTTGACTTTCGAGAGAAGTAGAAGTATGCTGCCGGGGTATTTTCCTTGAGACGATTCTAGGATGCCTATCAGCTTCTAGTACGGGAAAGTAGGAGCAGTTTTCGGTTACTTCACTTTCGATTTCACTTGGGAAATTCTTGTTTAGATGTGGAGGATTTTAATTTTTCTGAATTTCCCTCATCTCACCTTTGTCTTTTATCGCTCCTGTAAATCTCGGATAAATCTCTTGTTTTGTAGGCCATTAGACAAGGATCATTCAATGCGAAGCTTTAAGTTGAAAACTGGTACTTAAATGTAGCAGGTACTTAAAAGGTTATTACGCGAAGTAATGAAAGAGGTTGCCTTTTTTTAGTATTTAATCTTAAGGGCGTTTGTTGGTTCTTTTCTGTTTTATCGACAGATTAATTTCTGGAAGTTTATTAGCTAAGTAATTTTGGATGAGGTGTACCTAACAACTTTTATTATATTGCTAAGTGGACTTATATTGCGTTCCTTCTTATAGCTTGGTATTTGGTAGATAACAATTTTTGGAGATATTATCACTGTTTTCTTTTTGACCAAAATTTAGCTTCATTATAAACTTGAATAAGCAAACGAACCCATTAGAGGTCAGACTATTGTCTAACAAAAAGTAATTACGAAAAATTTGTAATAATTTAAAGTATAATCACAATTCACAACTGCAGTAACAGTTACGAATTTCGATTAAATTTTGTACATGTGTAGACATAGTTGAGCTTTTTTTTAATTTCGAGCTTTTGCTATAGTTTTTACTCTCGCGAAAGCTTGATATACATACTTTGAGATAATGAAGGAGTAATTTACATTTAGTCGGATTTAAATTATTAAAGTATGTGAGAATATTACGAAATTATTTCGAAGTATAAAAAAAGATTGTATGTTAAGCAGTTGAAAAAAAAACAATATGTATTTGAAAAAAAAAAACGGTGGACAAAAAAAATAAAAAATATACATCCCAACAATGCAATTACATTAATAATCCCAAAATCGAAAATTTGGTAGTTACGACAGTTTACCTCTGAGGTACAGATATTATAGTTTTCAAATTACAAATGAAAAGCTACTTAAATTATGCTGCTCTCTACTAAATGGGGTTAGAAGGGAACTCGTGTGTATTTAGTGAATGAAAATACAATATTGTTAAGAACTTTTCTAAGGCAGATGATTCAGTAAAAATCGTAACCATTTATTGAATGGTTTTTTGTACATATATGCAAACAATATGATAGAAAAATTTGGTTAGGAAAAAAATACTTGACTTTATTTTATGGTCTTTGCTTAATATTAAGTTTGCCTGGCGCTACGTCCGTTACCGGTTGAACTCTTGTAATTAGGTAATAAAACAGAGCATAAGATATTCAAATGGGATTATTTATAAAAAAAACATTTATCTTATCTACTAGTCTATTTTCTCGCTAAAATATTTAAGCTTCTAATATTTTCTTCTATATTTATTATATACCTATGTAGAAAATACATAGAAAATTACGTTTTTTTTGTCTACATGAATAAAAATAAAAACATTTGCAACAAATTTTTATATTACTTTATTATAATAATAATAAAATATTATCTTCGACACTTAAAAAAATTACTCATCTTGTATATTCACATTTTAGAGCCGCAAAAAGAGATTACATAGTCTGTTTGTCCATCTTACGTAAATGCGTTTGAAGGCTCGCAGCATACAAATCCCTTTAGCTATTGCGTTTAAATCGTAGTGCGTAGAAAAGTGGGACCACCTCTTTAACTGGTATTGTTGGTTTTATGGGTCATTATATCAAGAATCGCCAAAAATGATGAAATTTACCCTACCATCACCGATTCTATTGAAAGTTTATGTACATACTACCTACTTGAAGAATTCGCATTCGCATTTTTTTTATATTGCAGCAATGTTGCAAATAAGCAAATATCCTTAAAATAATCCCTAATTTATTATTCTAGGATAAAAATTACCAGAGATATAAATTTTTAATGAGGAATCATTTTTCCGAAAACTTTAACATACTATAACTAACAAAAAAATAAGATAGAAACAAAAAATTTAAATTTAAATTTTTTTTTCATTAATTCTTCGAGTACACAAATTTTCAAAAGAATCGACTATGGTAAGGTCACACTTTTGGCGATTCTTGATGAAATAACCCCTTTTCTATAAATCAATTAAGAACCACTGATGTTCTTCGATTTTTTTTTACCCCGATCACATTCTGATCCCAAGTTAATTTTTTGGTATGTTTTGTAAAAAAAAAAAATTCATTTTGAGATATTTAAGGATAAAGGACAAAATCGTTATTCTTTAAAAAAAAAAAAAAATAATCTGTATTTTATTATAAAATTACCAGAGATATGGATTTTCAAAGAGGACTCGAACTCCATTTGTGGGAAATTATTAACATACTATAACTAACAAAAAAAATGAGATAGAAACAAAAAATTTAATTTCAATTTATTTTTCGCTAATTCTTCAAATACAAAAATTTTCAAAAGAATCGGCGATTGTAAGGTCACAGCTTTGGCGATTCTTGACGGAATGATCCTTATACGAAAAGTTTCAAGTGCACGAACTAGATATCGACTTCATTTTTTCTTCCACGAATTTTTTATATGATTGCCTAAAATTAAATTCAGGGTTGTTTTTTACATTAAACGCCTAAGGGCATTTAAAGGGTTGTTTACGTTTGAGACCATATTTCTCGAGTATATTACGATATCGAATTGATTTTCACTTCCAAGCGCTTGTTTTAGGAGGAGTAAAGGAGTTGACTTTGTTTTCACGTATGGTGGTTAGACGCAAAACCCCTAGTTGCAATCACCCAAAACAAAAAAACATCCCTTCTCTCTCTCTCACTGGTTAAAACTCTGGCACCGGACCTGAATAACAAGGAATTTACCGAAATTAATATTGCTCAGCACTATATGTTAGTCCATCGATTATGCCAACAATTACTTTCTCTATATTCCAGGATTGCACAAAATTTTCATCGTAAAGCAATAAATTATCGAAACTGTCAGACTAAATGGATTTTACAATTTTGCTTTTCAACTTCAACACAGACAAGCCCAATAACATTTTTCAATATCACTTGACCTGAATTCTGTCAAAATAAATTTCGCAATTCATTCGCCAACTTTTCTATCGATTTCCAAAAACCAATTTCAACAAATGCAAACAAACAAAATACTCATCTATTCATCTTTGTCCAGTACTGCATCCGAACCGATAAAACAATAAAACTACAAAATAAAAATTTCATTCTTAAATTAACTTCGAAAGAGCATGCAGATGGCATAAAATCATACGTAAAAACACGTAAACAATTTTAAACTCTCTCGACAAGTCAATAGCAATTTTAAAGTTTAACTCGCTATCAAGTCAACGAAATCGTTGAGATGTGGAAAAAAAAGGAAATTTTCAAAGAAACTCTCAACTCCCATTTTCCGACTTGAAGTACGAACATGTAACTCCCATATGAGGATATAAGCTTTTTGGACGTGTGTGGTACGTGCATAGAGAAGACTCTAATGTATGATGTAGGTAGTTAGTTGGTACATGAACATCCTTCCAGGCAATAATCTTACGAAAGTTTTCTTCGATGAAAAACTTTCTATTTGTCCTCAAGTCTAAGGATGCTTATAAGATTCAGGAAAAGTTCCGATGTTACCAACGTTTTATATGTATACGAGTACCTTAATGTGAGGAAAATTGTTGATTTGTGGTACGTAACATCTTTCTATAGATCCGATCGAAGAAGGTAAAAGGTACTTTTTGTATTATGCATCCCTTTTTCATGCGTCTCCCTGAAATTGACTTAAATCTTTTGGGTCTTGTAAATTGATTCTCTTTGAAGGTGTTTTGATCCAATTAGTCTATCGAGGTACTAATTGGTCTTGGTTGAAAGACACAAGAAACTTCCATGTAATTTCAGCCCTAGGTATATTCTGGTGTTCCAATCCCGTCGGCTCACTTAATTCCGATCCCTTGCATTAAATTACAGAATTCTCATTTGTTGGGTTGTGTGATGATCCCGACTAAGCTCGGCGTTTTAAGCAAATTAAATCCGATTTATCCGTTCAACCCTCCCCCCGCAACCCCTGTGACTTAATTGTTGTTACTCTTCTCATTTTTGTTTTTTTAGATATCATGAACGTCCACGGATTGGAGGCGTTATTAGCTCAGCCTCCTCGACTTCGATTCATTGTAGGTGTGCTCGAAACACTCAGAAATCTGCAACGTATGTTTGCTAATTAGCATCGAATTTAATTGAGTGTTAATTAGAATTGTATAGAACTTACTAACTTAGGTATATTTGTATTATGTTGTTAGGACTTTGTACTGGAGATTTGATTTATTCGATGTTGTTCAGCTTTTAAGCGCACACAATCAGTAAGAGCAACGCTGTGATTTTCACTGAAAGTTCAAAAATAATTTGAAAATATTGAGCACTATCTAAAATACTTTCATTATTAACTATTAAAATCGAGAAAAAAATTTCAATAAAAATCTACTAGTATTGCGTACAAATCGATTAAAATAAGGTAAGTTCGTCTACAAAAATAAATCAATATCAACTTTCTACGGAGTACCAATACTTTAGTATTCACAGTAAGTAGATTTTGTTCTCTAGGACAAACATCCATAATACATGAAAATATTTACTCATCGCATAACATGTGGATGATTTTTTTATAAGAGAGCATAAGAAGGAAGTCGATTTGTGAAAACATTTTCAAATTGGATTCGATTAAATTTTCACGAAAATCGCATAAGCCGGAAATAATTTAAATCAGTAACGTGTCATCTGATCCGTTAGCCGATTAATTTTAGTATTCCGGAAGGATATCGGAAAACAAATCGCGATGAGATAGCAGGAAATTGATTAGATGAAGTTAGTTAAGTGAAAATGTTTTTCATTGTCATCGAATAGTCGGGGACAGTCGATTGGATATTTGTATTCGTTATTAATCAGGAATTAGGGATATTGACATGATATGTGCCAAAATTACTACGCTAAGTGTTTTTGTTGTATCCTATGAAAAAATCTTTTCCACATGTGTTTTTGGCAGATAAAGGACACTGAGTATTTATTTGGTTTATATAAAAAACAAAACAACAAATATTAAAAAAAAAAAAAAGAACAAAAAACCCTTCCACGCATACCCTGACACTATAAACTAGTAAGTCGGTCCTCAATGAAGAATAAGACTAATTAGTCATATTTGTGTAATAACTAATTTGTTATATTTGTAACCAAATGGTTTCCTTGCTTGTAATACTCACGAAAAAATACTTCTTATTTAAATTATTGGATGGAATAATAACAGAGTCCTATATTCTTCTTTCCTAATCCAGAAGTCGTACGAATTACAACTTGGTCGTATTATTAAACGAAAAGTTAGCCATATAACTTCTGAGTTAAATTGACCAGATAGTCACCCAACCTATTAACTTTCTAGTTATATATATTTATACATTCTGAACATTCTAGCACTTTTTTACAAAACTACAATACCATTTTATTTCAGAAAATGATATGATAATGATATGTCCGCAAACCCAAAAGATATGTCGAAATTCGGGAAAATATAAACAAACCCCTTTCCACGGACAATTTTTAACCCCACCCTCCATATGCCATTATAAATATTATTTTGATTACTTTAATTACTTCTGTAACACATCTACATATGTATACTCGTATATATACTAAGTTTTAACTTTCCGCCATAAGCCGTTCTTGAGATATGAAAAACTCGCCCAACCGCCGCACCTTGCTTTTTCACTATCAAAAACTTGTGTTAATTTTGAATATTATTCATTTATTTATATAATGAGCGCCTATTGTACAGATAAAACTTTTCCAATTTAACAACAAAAAATAAAAAGAAAAAAAAAGTAATAATAAAAATGTGAAGTATCCTTTGCGGTCTATCCTTGGCATTTCTCAAGAAATAAAGGTCGGCATTTTTTACTTCGGGATAAGCCATTCTACCCACAGAAAAAATGTAAAGGTCATGAAGTTTCTAAGTGTGCATTTTTCTTATTTTGCTACATAATTCGAAAGAAATTTCTTCCTGCTTTATTATTAAATAACCATCTCAAATGAATCTCAGTTTATAAGGCCTTCACTTTCACTTACATTAACAAAATCGTACATTAGATCAAACATGGCCGACTTTAAAGCCTCCCCAAAAATTCCAACTACCCTCTGTCGTTAAAAGTAAGTAAGTCATCCGTTTCGGAGCGACATAAATATGTAATTAGTGTTAGCACCTCTATACTCCCATATCATACCCTCTGTTACCATTCTTGTGATCAAAAAACGAGGCAGATACTGGGGAGCGATGAACACAAAAAAGCTTCTTCCTTTTCAAATTTTTAATTACGATTGCTACCTAATTATAACTTTTTTTTGCGAATGATCAAAGCAAGAACATAATGTCTCGTAATTAACAACGAAATAAAGCCAACGAATTAGTTTGAAAGATCCCGAAACGACATTATTGGCGGATAGTTCAATGTAGTCAATTATTAGTGAAGAAATTTGTGGAGAAAAGTAGGAGTTACTTGTAACTTTTCCAATTTACTGATATTGTTTTGAATATTACGTGATAAATTGGGAGTACTAATTAGGTATAAATTAAAATTAGCCTGGTATTGTTTTGATCAAAAGGCTGTCAGCCTCGATACCATATCTTTTTCAAACATGTTGTTTTGCCGTAATACCCATATTGACTTCTTGCTCTCGAATGGTTCCACTATCATGTCTCTATATAATTTCGAAGTTTCAATATAATTTTTTACAAGCACTGTAAAGATCACAAAGCACTCCAAGATAACTTATTTGCCTCGGACGAAGAAGTTATTTAAATTAAATTTTCATTAATGTTATAAGTCAAATCACAACAATATATGAATCAAAAGTACTATGGACTCAGTTCAGGTCAGCCTATTCTTGATATACTCTCGTCTATCTTCAGTTTAGACTGTCAGTCCTATTGTCCAGTTCTCGTTAGAAAAAAGGAAATTAATATACTTGTACGGAAATTACTTTTTTCTGAATTATCGACCAAAATTACTTTCAAAGTTGCAAAATGAATAATCGTTACAGGATGAATGTCTAACTTAATCGAAAAGACCATAAAATTTCGAGAATATTCTCAAACGAAAAGTATATTTGTAAAATTGGACAATAGCATTTATTTACTGTCTATTGTCTAATGAGCTTTAATCAGTTACCATAAAACATGTCCCTGACCTAATTAATACACTGAATGAGGACAAGATAATTACACCTTATTGAGGTTTCTTGTTGCTGATATTATTGTTGTTGTTGTTGTTATTAAGTTATGTTTCCTATGTCACCACTGCACCCATATTTCTATTTGAAATTAGCCCTCCCACAGTTCACCAACATCAGTGCGTTTCTCTGTGCCCTTAGATAGAATATTCGTACCCTATTGACCGGAAAAGTGCCCAAGGAAAGAAACATTCAGGAACAGAAGTCCATATACATTCGCGAGCTGGACAAACCGAATCGATTTTTCTAATTGATATCAGGTTTCGTTCGGTCCAAGGTGTATAGAATATATGTATCTAAAAATAAAACATCAAAATACTCTTTGTTAAGTTGCTTCTATCTGAATGAGAGGTTAATGTCGTAGTAGTTAGTCAGACACGAGTTTTATCGATTTGTAATAATTCGCAGCATTTTAATTAATTACTAAGGGAAACAGTTTTCTACCCGGAGGAAGAAATCAATTTCGAGAATTCTTCTCTGAAAATTTTGTTCAAATTTTCTACAGGATTTATATTGAATTTTAATTGATTTCGGGGAGTCTTTGCTGCTTTCGACACGGGAAAAATTGATGTAACATGGATTGTTTGCACAGTTACATTCGAAACAATTGTTGTTAGAAATCCGTCAGTTTAATTCGACTACAGTACGAAATTAAAGTCTCGGTGTATACGTCCAATAAATGTTCAAAATATCTTTCTTTTTAAGAACATGTTGTTGGAAGTAGTGTCCATCGTAAGGCACTACTTTCTTCCATTAATAAGACTAGTAGACCCCATAAAATCATGAAAAAAGTTCGTCTTTCCATCCTTTACGTACCCTACGCAAACTCATTTGAAGGTTCGGATCTTACAGCATACATTCGTGGTGCATACATTATCATGAATTTCTTCATATCTCTTAGGCCTTCTTGATATATTAAATCTATTTAAGTTTTGCGGGTTCTTCAGATAAATGCCTAGTAAGTGTTTTCATGAGTTTTTTCTTAAAACTCCCCCTGAGGTGGAGTTTAAGAAAAAACTTAGTTAAAAAAAAGTTTTTACTATTAAAAGCTTTATGCATAATTTCTCATAAGCTGTTTTCAGCCGTTTTGCTTTTCACCCATCCTCCTCTCACCCTAAGAAACTATAAACAGGTTGTACAAGTTTTCACGAATTCCGTCATATCTTGTAGGACTGATTAGACATTGGATTTGAATTTCTCGAGCTTTCCTTGTAATCATTTAAAACTTACCATCACGACTTTTGGATATTAAAAAACATATAAAATGGACATACGTTTTTATAAAAAATTAAATTGGCTTCTGCTTCTAGAAAGTGTATAATTGCCTACAAACTAATGTTTGAATTTTCTGATATTCAACCCCCAATTTTTCACGATTTCCAACATATTTCTTAGAACTGATGAAATATCGAATTGATTTTGTCATCCAAGTGATAACTATATTGCGTAAAAATTAGTATCTGAAGATTTTTTTTCAGTTGTGTCACACTCCGGCTTTTGTTGCTTCCCAAACTTTGTGCCCAAAATTAAAAAAGATGTGTGCAGACATTTGCCAAATTTTTAAATTTATTAATTTTGAGGACCTAATGCATACCTGAAATTATTCAGTCAGAAAAATTAGCCGATTACTGAGAAGTGGCGGGTTTTTTTTCTATAAAAATTAAAACAATGTCGGAAGTGAGTCTTCACGCCTTGGATGAATTTTTATAGGTGTCATTCGTTTTCTTCAAAAAAGAGCTTTTAATAGTTCTTCAAACCATATAATTTCGCTTCTTCTACAAACAAAATGTATAAGCAATAAAAATATAATTGCGTACGAAATTTCGTTTTATTTTACTTTCATGCGACAAATCGTTCTCAAAATTTTATTTTTGCAGCAATAAGCTGCAAAGATCCTACTTTACAAATCGAGTAATTTCAATACATGAAAAATGAAAACTCATTAAAAGAATAAATTTTCCTTGAATTTTTTTAATAATTTTTCAACAAAAAATTAGATTGGAGTTCCGACTTAAACTTAATTTGTCAAAAGATAAATTCGATAAAGAAAACTAATCAGTGTACGATAAAAAAAAGTCAGAAACCAAATGTCTTATATCTAATTTAATGTACAATCTTTGATTTTTTTTCTCCTTTAAATGGAATACTGTGTAACCTATTACGGCTGTAACTCAGGTAGAATGTGTGTAAGAAAAATATATTTTCTTTCAATGCCCGAAAAAAAATATCACTAAAGTATAAATTTTTTTTCCATTGGTAAAATCGAATTTTATTTCAGAAAGATAAAAGTTCTGTTTTATTTCTTCGAATTTTTGTCTTCGCTTTTGATTGATTTTGGAAATCTCTTGAGGGTGGAAGCTTCTCACCCACCCCATAATCATATTGTACCGCAACGTTGGGGGAATAATGGAATACGTATATATAAATTCATGTTGCTTCCTAACTTTCTTTCAATGGTACTTTCGAGCTACTTTTATATATAGACTCGGTATAGCCTCTACAGAGCGCTGTGAGATACATCGTTTTATTTTTTGTATTTTCGGTATTTTAAGAAAATACACATGATCCTTAAGGGTAAACCACCCTAACGTGTGCTTTAATATACTCGACGAAAACTCTACCGAACATCTTCTGATTTAAGTGTTGGGGTAAGAAATATATCGTAAAGATTTCAAAGATAATTCAATGCGGGCTTTGTGGTTTTTTTTCGGTCTTTATTTTGTGTCCTGGAGAAATGAAGATGTATGGGGACCAATTATTAACTTTTAGTAAAATGGTATGGGTTTTCAGTAATTTGACCATTGGAACTGATTTTTGTAATTAAGTTCATCGGATTTCGTACTATTATCCTTGCTAGATCATTGTAAATATTTCCAGGAAATCTTTTTTAGCAGCAGTAATGTTGACACATTTAATTAGACACCTGCAATACTTCTGTTACCTTGCAACTTCACGGTTTTAAAGTGATCTTATCATTTGGTTTATACAACTATCATAATCTTCTTCTTCAGGCTACCTCACCCTCACATTAGTAGATAAAATCGGAAATCGAAAACGAATTGACCAAATGTGGCTACGGTAAACAATCTTAGGGTGATCCACCAATAAACCCCTAAAATATTAATCTCAGCAAGCACGTCGCGTAGAGGTTCTATCGCTGATATGTGTAGGATGATACATATTTTAAATTCAATTAAATGTAAATGACGATTTCATTGAAAGTTTTGAACTTTTAATTGGAAATTACTAGAGACGCTGAGTAGTTCAAAATCTAATTGGGACGATAAAATCTGGCAATAGAATACAATCTTATACCCACTGCAAAATCACGTTCTATTGACATTCATTAAATATTTATCAAAAAGTTCGTCTTATAAATATCTAAGTTCTTTCATCCACCCTAAATTTTAATCACATCAACCCTCTTAACCTAAGGTTAAATAAATGTCGCTCAATTAATAAATTTACCATGATATACACCCAAGACCTAACTTCTTTACATTGTATAGGTACATTTTGATCAATAATAAATTGCTCTTAGATGGAAAGCAAAAGAAAGTACCATTATACTTTAAGTTCCCTAGTACAACAATTGTGTAATCGTGATACTTTTCATTTGATCAACACATCGTACAGCTCAATATCAGTCCATTTTTTCTTAATACAAATATGTAAGTTTGATCCTACATTGGCTCAAACTTTCTTTTTATTCTGCCAATTAAACACGGAACTTTGCTATTTGTTAAAGAAGTAGAGCGGAAAAATTGAGTTTGAACAAACAAAATTTATCAGTCACCTTTAATTGAAATCAATTGATAAAGGCCACAAAGTGTCGTCGTTGGCAATAAAAAGGAAGCTCGCAATCATATCCTACACCACTTTTATCTAAATAGAATATTTCCATTCCTCACCTTTTTTTCTCTTGCGTGCAAGATTTAGTATTACAAAAATATAATATCCTTAAATTAGTTCATAGTTCGTAGAAATACCGGTCTTCTTGAAAGTAAAAACCAAGTCCTTAAAATTCTTTTCTTTTGAATCTCACTACAAACAGACAACTGGAGTGCCCCTAAATCAACATCAGGTCACGTAAAGGAACTAATAATAAGATATGGCATTCTACAAAAAAAAAGGACTTATTGCAAAAAAACATGAGAAATAAAATAAAGTGGATTACAACATACTTTTAATGTTGTCAAATTTATGCGCATGACATAATAAAAAGAATTTCTCGTTACTCGTTCCTTGTTTTTTCGGTAGATATTTGCAGTACTAAGGACATAATAAACGGCCAGGTTTTTAATAGTATGGGATTATTAACGCACGAAAATAGAGCCGAGTCTACTAAATGCTGTCCTTAATAGACGAATTATTCTCAAGATTATATCAGTTATTAGTGAACGTTCGAACGGACTACAGGCTGGTGTTTAACAATAAAATACAATTATTTTGTTACAAAAACAATCATTTTTCGCTTAAATTAAGAAATAATACGTTTTGTGGTCCACATGATTCAAACAAATAAAAATGGACGACGTAAGAGTGTTATTACAATGGAGTTAATACAATTCATTATTAAATATCGTTCGAAAGAAAGGGAAAGGTATTAAAAATTTGAACAATTGCTAATCTTAGCTTTTTGCACTATTGAGTGAATGCACGACTTAAAGAAGATCACAAATATCACGCCATTAACATAAATATTTGTTTTTATTAATTTCTCAATAAATTCTTTGTTTGATTTAATAAAGATTAACTCAATTCAATTATTTTCCCAAGTAGGTACGCATTAATTATTAATTAATATTTCTCCTAAAGAATCTTAAGATAATATGTAGTGATATTGTTTAGGTTGGGATATGAGAGTAGTTGCGAAGGTAAACTGATACTGGTACAATGATTATAATTTATAGAGGTTAAAAACGAATTATTATATATTTAAAATCATGGTGTTCATCCAGTTGAATTTGATAATAAGTTCTATTTTATTAACTATTATTGTTTAATATTATTTTTTAATATAATAAAGTTCATATAGAACCCGAATTATTAAAAAAAATAGCTATGGAACTTTGCGTTTCACGTTTGAAAGGTGGAAAACAAAAAAAAAACGAATAAAGTCCGTCTGTCCACCGTTTGAAAAATAATAAGTGAGATATTTTTTTAAGATCAACATTTTTTGTATCAAGCCGTTTCAAAATTGTTAGGGGTTTGTACGTTATTGACATAAACAGAAGAAATAGCAAAAATAATTAAAAACAAAATATCTGGGTGTGCATCATATTCCAGGACTACTTTACTGTACGACTTTTTTATTTTTTTCTGTGTGGGCACATTAGGTTCTCCACTTTATCAATGATAAATCAGCCAAAAGCTGACTGTTTGAGTCAGTTTTTGATTTTTTTTAGACCTGAAGCTTAAGAAAAGTTGAAGTTTTTGTTGCGGTTATATGCGCTTATTCCAAAAGTATGGAAAAACGGCATTTCGAAAAAGAGGCCAAAAATTCGAAATAGTTATCGAGATTTCGAGGAAATCGGAAATTAAGATTTGGTAAAATTTTTATTAAAAGAAAAATTAAAAAAATTATAGTGAAGTGGATATCAAGATGTGTGACATAGAATTGAGCAATATCCGTGAAACTAAGTTATTATACATACAATTTAGAAATACAGACTTATTATATATTTGTATACCGTGATACGAGTTAGACATGTTTACAAAGTGTATATTCGCTGAATTATGTTCAATTTATTCAATAACAGCTCATTTTTACGGCATTTTTATCGGTCTTTCTAACAATGTACAATATTGTACATTAATTTCTATCAATGTCTGAAAACTACCTTCCACTAATATTAGAGGGGTTTTCTGTACAAAAAAAACACCTTAACAAATAAATGCACAATGAGGTTTTATTTAACTATTGCTCGTTAGTTTCTTTAGTATGCAAGAGGTTAATAAAAGACGATGTTCTCTAATAAAAAGTTCCAAGTTCAAGCACGTGCCGCTATAAATGCAGCAGCGTGCTTAACGCAAATAAAACTCGAAATAGAAAATGTTTCAATCAATATTGCTATTGCCAATAATTTTTTACGCTACCATTTCGATAGGTCTTTAAGGGATATTCGATTAAAACGGTACATATTTGAAAGATCTTTGACGGCAAATTTTCAAATACATTTGCGTTTCGAGCAACATTTTAAAGACTTGAAATTTTTTTAAAGTTTCTTCTTAAAAAAAAGCAGCTTTGAATTTAGATTCTCCTATGTTTTGTTCACTAATCCGATAAGACAGAATAATTTTTTGCTGTAAATTGAACAAACAGCAAAATTCAAAAATTCTCAGTTCTGCGAAGTTTACGCTTTTTACTTGAAACCACAATGAAATCTTTAGCGAGTCTGACAGACACATAAAGTGCAAATTATGTTTAAAATTAAAGTTATACTTTCCATTATTTCCAATGAAAATAATTACACTTTATTATTTTTTAAAAAATGTGCTTTCAATTATTTAATTAATGAAAATATACATAAGAACAATTGGTTTTAATAAAATTTTACAAATCTTAAATCAATAAAATAATATAGTAAAAGTGATTAGTGATATTTTTTTAAATATAGTTGCTTTAACGTTTTAAATGAATAAACAGAAAAATCTGAGAAATTTTAATTTTTTGACATTTTTTTTTTTCAAACATTCAAAATTTTGATTATACATTGATCCTTCGTGATTTATTTAATATAAATAATAGGAGCAAAGCAGAAAACCATTGAAGAGTAAATCAATAACAAGGTTCCAAAACTTTTGTTTTTTTTTTTTTTTTTTTAAATAATTAAAGATCTTGGATACATTGGTAATATGTGTAATATTCTCCAAAATATTAAAACAAAATTAGAAATTTGGACGAACGGTTAATGTTGAAAAGAAAAAAAAGAAAATTATAACCATTAAAAATATGAATTTAATATCTGGTTTTGTTAATGTTTTTAGAGCAAATTTCTAAATCGAAACCATTTGCAAAAGGCAAAAAAATTATCTGTAAAAATTGAATGCATATATAAAAATAATTTTTCGGGTAAAATGCTGTGAAATTGCGTATTTCGTGTGACAGCATTTGAAACTCTACTAACTTCTATATCAAATAATGTAGAAGATTTTCTGAAACCGTGAAAAATTGCTAAGCTATTATTTTCCCAGATAATTTTCGATACGTTTTTCCAATTGACTCTGAAGTAGGTACACTTATAAAAGAATGAAATATCAACATTAAACTATTTTCAATTATTTTCAATAACAAATGTATTGGGCTCGAATAACACAACTATTTTATTTATCTTATTTGATTTGATCAAGCGTAAAATTTGATACTGTGTAATAATGTTTGCACAAACAAATTTTCATTATTTTTTTTTCTCGAGCAGCATTTTTAATTTAAGTATAAAATTCTGTACACAGAAAAAAAATGAATTTTAGAACGCACTGATAGCACTTATGATAATCACCAGTTCACAAATTGTTACCTCACTAAAATATGTTCAATATAAATTCTTACAGTTTTCTGGTCTACTTTATCGGACATCTACGAGTGATCGACTACTAAAGTTACCTTTAACTTCTCAAAACGCGTGTATTGATCAAAATAAAAAACCATTAAGACAAGGAATATAATAACATAAATTCAACTGTTGCACACATAAACTACTTTTAAGGGGTTTATATTGTTCGAACAGCTCAAAACAGCGCTGCCATTTAAAAGAAATTTTATTCGAATACTCGAACTTTTAAAATGACATCAGAAGTTTACAATTTATTTGCAACGAAATCTTGGTGTGTAATTGTTTTGATTGGCACTTTGTGTTCGATTTTATTAGTGTACAAAATTTATACCGAGATTATTAGAAAGTTTTTAATTAGTTTAGAAATATATTGCACAATATAAAATAAAACGAAATAGGCATGAATTGCTTTTATGTACCAGAAATAAAAAAAAATCATTTTTGCCATTCTCATAAATTGTTAGGCCTTGAGAACCACTGCAGAATTATTTAACTCAGCACTTGAGCGATGTGCTAACAAACTGTTCCCGGTAAAAAAAGTGATGTTAAAACTGTGCGAGGAACATAAAAAATGGTTGTTTAACAAATTTAAGCAGAAATAATTTTCATCCAAATCTTCGTAAAAATTTTGATTTCACTCTCCAACTCACAACATTTTTTGTCCGTCGAGCCACTTCAACGTATGGGAATTAGAAAATGTGGGCAATATATTTAAAGTGATCTCGATTTTAAAATAGTTTGAAACAAATTTGATTGGAAATTTTTTTTCCGCTGAATGGAATTCAGAAAGGGGACTCCACTTTAAGGGCCACCTTGATATCACGTTTCTAGTGCCATTAGGAAAATATTTTCTTTTACGTTACTATTCGGGGAATGAGGTTCAATAATCCCATTATTACTCTATGTACTATAAAACTCCACCAATATTAGTTTATCAGCGCGTTTCATTGTTTTCGGATTCATTAACTTGTTATTTAAACGGCAATAATTGACAAGAAACACGAAAACAGTTTATTAACCTACGTAACCATACCTAATTTATTAGCTTTAATAAAGCCAAATTAATTTTCTACTCTGTTAATCCGAACAATTCACCACTTTCACCACTACGAGTTTAGGTACGGTTGCTAGCTAAATTTTGATAAAATCCTCAAAATATCGTGGAGATTAAAATCATGAGTTCAGGTTAAATTTCCGCTAATACCTTGATGATTGAAGAAAACCAAATCAGCTTTAGTTAATAGTGTGTCTTATAAAAACTCAACCACTAAACACTGAACTCGTGTATCTCGTGGAAATTAATTTTGCTCGGAAAATAATTTTTTTTTTTAGATAAATAGAATTTTCTTACAATCTGCAAGCATCGACATCAAATCGTATGGGGGTAATTAGATTTAATAGAATTTTAATTGACTTACAACAAGCGACACGATCTTCAGGTTTGAAATGTGATTTCCTTTTCGTATTTTGAGACTCCTTTTTGTTCGTCGGCATGGGCGGAATATCCTTTTCGAAACGAAACTTAATTGAATTGACTTCTAATTAAAATTTCTGGTCTAAAGAATTCAGTTTTAGTGTGTTTTTTCATCGTATAAAGGGAAAAATATACAGAGAAATCGAATTCGATTTTGAAGGAAGTTGGGATTGTAGAGTCAAAGTCATAAAATTTATCATTTTAAATGAATTAGTTTTCGATAATGGTGTATTGGATTTTATGGATGGAGTCTCGTCGAATGGTTCATTGTGCCGTTAATTAATATTTGGTTTGAACTTTTGAAAAGAATCATATTCGAATTATTTGCTGTAGTCGTCCGTGATGAGCCAATATTGTAGTTGCTTAAATATGGTTTCTATTACCTTAAAAGTTTAAAGATGTTATTGTCAAAAAATGTTTTTTATTGTTGATTCTTCATAGTATAAAATATTTTTGTACAATGTTATGAAGTTATGTTTTTATTGAGACTTCTTTTCATAATAGCAGGTTGCAGTTTTTTCTGGGTTAGCATGGTTTTTTGGACAAAAAGATAAAATTTTAAAAAGTGAATGAAAGAAAGAAAGAAAATTTTGAAACATAGAATTTTTATTCAAAACAAAATTTCATTTTCAATCAGTCCAGTCATCTAAATAATTTAATGTTAAATCAAATGCGTATATTTTATTGCAATTATGTAAATTAATTTAATATGAACATGTACACGTTGTGCTCTATAAATGAAAAATAGTTGCAGTACTTAAATTTAGCTACGAATATTTTGTTCAAGATTCAATAAATAACTCATGACTTGTTTTTATCGATATTTTTTTAAAATAAAATTTTAAAGTCATTAGAAAATCTAGAAAACCGAAAGAAAAATTTCCAATTCAAAACTAATTTTCTATATCAGTCTGCTTCAATGATTAAATTAATAAAAATAATAGCTTATTTATTATGAAAAGCTCAAATTTTGTTTGAGACTGTTGTCCGAGTTCTCTTTGCAAATTCATATTTTCGCTTTATCAATGAATTAAAGCTTATTTTAAAGGAGAAGATTGCCGGATTTTGGAAAAAATATAGATATTTATTATTCTCTTAAAATTTCTTTAGAAATTCTATATCTTTGAATACCTCGAAAGGCTTTTATTATTTTATTTTATGCCGACATGCGCTCAAATTGTATAAATATTATGGCTTTAATGTAACTATTTTACCACTGAAAAACCTTTTCCAATTGTATGTGTCCTTTCTATGCTCTAAATAATATCTTGATATTAAAGACAACATCATGAAGTTCTGACCGATTCCGTAAAAATAAAGGAACAGCTGATGTCAAAGAAAAACTATTCTTTCCGTTTTTGTGACTACTCTAAGTTGTACAAAAAAACAGGAAACTAGATACACGCAAGCTTATACTCGAACTCGGTAAGGATATGTGTATGTAGTACAAGTGCTTCCTCATGGAGTACTTCAGCAAATGTGTCAAGTTTCTACTTGGTTTGAATAGAAGACAAGGCAGTCTACCTACCGGCTTCTTAACAGGACATTATCGTCTGAACAAATAGATTCAAATTCGTAACATTTTTACATATTTTTACTTATGCGAAATCGATAGTAAAACAACGCAATTCCAGAGATAGTTCGGTAATTTAGGGGAATATAAAAAATACCAACTCATAGTTATGCACCAAATGACACACATTGGGCGCCAATATTTAGCATCGTTGGTATGGTTCTAAAGCTAGCTTTGTGATGTTCTTTAGTAAATTTATTGGATAACATTTGTATTGAAAATTTTACTAGTTCGCTCAATGAATTATTGATGACGAACTTTTTTACTAACCCCTAGAGTCAGACTCCGATTTTAAGTTTAAATTATAATTTTTAATTTTTAAAGATTGACAGACTGTTGTAGATTTCACTTTTTTGGTGCTATTAACTTATTCAACTTATCCAATGTACACCTAACTAACAGATCAACTACTAATTTGTATTAGTATATTGGTATTTATTTTAAAACTGAGAACAAAATAATTCATATTCTGCTTAACATTTTTTAAACTGTAGACAGTCAGCAGTAAAGTTTTGCTACTCCAGAAATTTCGAAATTCGAAACTCCTGACATTCAAAAATTTAATAAAAATAGTAAATAAAAATAAAAATATGTATTCACTCCTTAGCTATGTTTAGTTGAGTTAAATTAAATTTATAATTTTATTGAACAATTGTAAAAATATTTCTGTAGGTATAACTTTATTATTCATAGCTTATAATTTTAAATTTGTATCTATTTTTAAGTTAAATAGGTACGCTACGTAATGTAAAAACAAATTTGTTTTCGTGTGCTTATAGTCAATTGTAATCCAGTGTAATATATTACATATTTTGTTTAATAAATGTTTTGCAGCCCACAATCCACATTAGGGATTATTATTTTAATAAATAGTTAAGCATTAAATACAAGACATTCATCTTGTTTTTATTTAAATATATTTGGATGTACTCTTTAACTAATTATTAAAATAATAATCATCATTCTTGTTTTATGTGTCTGCGTGTGTTTGTTTTTCGGTCCTTCAGTACATCACCTATAAAATCTGCATGCAACTTAAAACAACTCTATGACTACATTCTTCATGTTTTCGTTTCATTTTTTTTCTTTCTTTTTTTTTGAAAAAAAAAAAAAATATTTTTAATAATTTAAATGATTTTACGAGTTTTATTTCTTATAATTAATTATTTTAAAAAAAAAAAAAACACTATTAGCTTGTCTTCTCCAAAACAATTTACTAACGTTCGATTTTTCGTTATTTTCTTGTTTCTTCCATCACCGAATTATAGGCGTCTTGCTGACGAAGATGACGAACTATCTGAAGTACAACCGGACGCAGTACCGCCCGAAGTCCGAGAATGGTTGGCGTCCACATTCACGCGACAATTGGCCACGACGCGTAAGAAGAGTGACGAAAAGCCGAAATTTCGTTCAGTGGCGCACGCAATTCGGGCCGGTATATTTGTGGATCGAATATATCGGAGGGTGTCCAGTTCGGCACTGATGCAATTCCCACCCGAAGTTGTTAAAGTTTTGAAGGTGAGTTAGTTTAAGATTGTTAAGAGTTTGTGGGATAATTTGTTTGCATGTAAGCTCCAACTGAAAAAAGACACTACTCGGCTAGTGTCAAAGGGAACCTGGATATTGAGTATTACAAAGTGGAAAACTTAGTTCGAGAGTAAGCTCTGGAAAGTAGCTTTGAGCTTTTGAAGATCATTGGAGTATTCAACTACCGAATACTCTGAAAGCTCTGTGGTGTTTGCCACAACACAAACAAGAAATGAGACGCCATGATCCAAATTTTGATTATTTGATTTTTTTCAATAGAAACCAAAGGTGCAAAACTGAACCAAAAAAAAAGAAACTAATTTTATTAAATTTTTACCTTCACATCAAAATTTATCTACTGATTCATATAACGTTCGAGATTTGTTTTCGAGGCATTGAAAGCTTTGTAATGTCAAATGAAAGCTTTGGGATGTCAATTGAAAGTTTTGGGATGTCAATCTCATAGTTTTCTTTTTTCGTTTAAAGAGCTTACTGTGAATGAGACTGGATAAGCTATTGCGTCGCAAACACTAGTGAAATAAAAGCGTAGAAACATATTTGTACGAGTACAACTACACTTTTCGAACACTATTCGCCTTTTCTCACACTATCAGAACATTCCACTCCCAGAACCGAAAAGCGGAAAATCTCTCGACTCAACACCTGCAGTATATAAGAGACGCAGAACTAGTACACGAATCAGCGAAATGATGACGGTTAGTTCTACGCGAAAGCGTTTGTAAAGCGATTTTAATAGACAACAGCGATCGAGATGAAAGCATTGCCAATAGTGCAATAAATAAAACGTCCTTATTTTGAATAATTTTGAATATTGTGTTGGACCTGGTTCGAAAGTAAGATGCTTAAATAATTTATTTAATTTTTTATTAATCCTTAAGGCCGATTTCATTGTGGTAACAACTAAGAACTTCCGTTATTCTTTTTATTGCAGACTCTTGATGAATGGTCCTTCGACGTGTTTGCATTGGCCGAGGCGGCAAATGGACAACCTGTAAAATACTTAGGCTATGATTTGCTCAATCGTTACGGCATGATACATAAATTCAAAGTGCCGCCCGTTACGTTAGAAACATTTCTGAATAAAATCGAAGAAGGATATTGCCGATTTCGAAATCCATATCACAATAATTTGCATGCAGCGGACGTGGCTCAATCCGTGCATCACGTCCTTTGTCAGACGGGCTTAATGCATTGGATGTCCGACCTGGAAATCTTTGCAACGCTCCTAGCCGCCCTGATACACGACTACGAGCACACGGGTACAACTAATAATTTCCACGTAATGTCCGGTTCCGAAACGGCTATGCTCTATAACGATCGAGCCGTCCTAGAGAATCATCATGTGAGTGCAGCGTTTCGGGTCCTTAAAGACGACGACTGTAATGTCCTGGCGAATCTATCGCGTGAGGAATACCGCGAGTTGCGTACTCTTATCATCGATATGGTCCTGGCAACGGACATGTCCTATCATTTTCAGCAGCTGAAAAACATGAAGAACCTTCTGACGCTCGCCGAACCAACTGTAGATAAGTCAAAAGCGTTGGCCTTAGTCCTGCACTGCTGTGATATATCGCATCCGGCGAAGAAATGGTCGCTGCACCATCGATGGACAATGTTACTGCTCGAGGAGTTCTTCCGGCAAGGTGATCTCGAACGCGAACTAGGCTTACCTTTTAGTCCGCTATGTGATAGAAACAATACCTTAGTGGCTGAGTCACAAATTGGTTTCATAGAGTTTATTGTTGATCCCAGTATGGGCGTGTGTTCCGATATGTTGGAGTGCATTTTGGCACCGATTGCTCCGATTACCTGTAAGAATTCGACGAACGATTCGAGCGATGGATCGGCGACAAAAACGTGTCAGGCGATTAGCGAAGGTGTCGAAGTAACGAAAAACGGTGCTACGGGTGAGGAAGCGACGAGCAAGCAGAAATTTCGGATACGAAAGCCGTGGGTTACGTGCCTGTCGGAAAATAAGAAGATTTGGAAGGAGCAGGCTTTAAAAGGTAAGGTCTAAGGCGTTTAGTTTATAATTTTTTGTATACATTACCTGGATTTGAATCAACATGTGCAGCTTATACTTTCACTGGGTCCTTGCTCACCAAAGAATAAACCTTAAGCTACTCAGCCCATATAATCCTGGCTTCATTCCTTTAATACAATTCTCCCTTGGCTAGCACCAGCTCAATAAGTCCGTAGGTTTAGGATTAGGTAAGGTGGGTGGCCACTTTAAGCGACCGGGTCCGTTGTAATACCGCATGCACAGGAAGTACTTCCCGTGTACCAAGACCATATATTAGGTAAACCACCACCCTACCCTGGCAAAGTACATCATCTTCTCTAGTTTAATGTTTCCGAATTCGCCCAAGACATATTCTCTGATTCTACAAGTTTTAGAGGTTCTCCTGTCCATTTTGTTTTCTTTTGACACCGGGAGTGCAAGTCTTTCTTAACTCTCTCTGGATCTCAGCAGTGAGTTCCCTATTTTAATAGTTGCCCGCACCTTTTCCCACTATCGATTTGCTTCAAGAAAACCCGCACTCAGTTCTACGGTTTGTCCTTTATGGTGTATGGTTTAGGTTTAGGTTTAAGAAGAGGCGCAGTGCTAGAATAACAGCGCTCACCAGGCGCCATACAGGCTCATTGCCATCCCTTCAGATTCTCGTGGCCTGTTTCATTCGATCAAAAACACTCCAAATCCCTGCAGAGCCGGACGAATTTGTCAACCCCTAATGACCTCAAATCCTCGATGTCATCGAAGAAAAGACTACCCAGCCATCTCAGTGATTCCTGGGCATTCACACAAGATCCACAGCGTAAAGATCATGGCAGAACGTGTATATGTCCGTCTTCGCTAGCTCTAGCCGCGCAGCGTGTTTCCCCCCCCCCCTTTAGGGTGGAATTACCTCTGCTTTCTTCTTCCCTACCGGATAAAAGGGTATATTTCCAGATTCCACACATTTTAGCTGTTTCTTGTCATTTTCACCCTTCTTGGACACCGTCTTAATTAATTAATCTACGTTCTTCCTTTCTACAAAGCTTAGCGAGTTTAACTCGAGCGAGTTTAACTCCTTTAACTCTAGCGAGTTTAACTCCTTCCTTTTTGTTGAACTCTTTTTCCAGACTTTAGATCCTTGTGTTGGCACTGATCCTAGTCTCTTTTTCCTTCTCTAATCTCACTTCTTCCCAACAAGTCATACGTATGTATATATTTATAAAAAAAACGTTGCTATTGAAAAACCTTACCTGGAGCAGCTAGTTTAAAACCGGGCTTAGCTAGGACCAAAGAAGCTGCTTCGCCATCGGGTTAAATCGACTCTTTAGAAGGTGTACCTGTTTTATTTGTATGTCAGGTGAAGAGTTCTAAAATGGGTTTTTCTCTGGAAATTCTTCACTGTCGACTCCCTAAAAATCTTTTACCGCAAACATTTGAAAGTTTTTAACCTTGCGAACGGAAAAACTTAAAAACATTTGACTTCCATTACGTAAAAATAACAAACTATCGTTTGAAAACCGATCCTTGAAAAAAGTCTCAACCAAATCCAACAATTGCTCAATCTTCACTACTCCGAAAGACAAACTCTTCCAATCAACGCGACAGCGAATCACAAAGCAATTACCCATAACAAGTGCTCTTAAATTTTCCTTCATTTCTTTGCAACAATTATAATTACCCTTAAGAGTAAAATTTAAATAAATCATCAAGTCCTAGTTGTCCCTGTTTATTATTATGCAAAAATTAAAACTCTTGAGACTAACTTCCTCCCCAATTGACAGGACAGTGAAAACTGGGAAAAAATGGAAATTTTCTTTCTCCGTCGAAAAGCAGGTCCTCTAAAAGGACGATCATTTGTTTGAAGTTTTATGCTGGCGAAAAAAAAATTCGTTGCGCTCTGATACCTTAATATTTTTGCTCTATTCACAGAATTTAGGATTTCAGTTAACCCTGTGTACAGGGGCTAATCCCTTCAGACTGTTTGAATTCAATTATTGTTTTGTTTTGTTTTATTAACGTTTTTTGCTCCCCTTTCAGAGTCGCCTTTTCCTCAAGGACCCTTATACCCTTTATCTACCCTGAAATAAAAATTGCTTCGTAGCAAGAACTTTATGAATTTTAAATTGGCGGTAAATCATCACCCATTGTATTCCAACCGCAAAATTTTAAAAACAGAAAAAAATCATTAATTGGAAGAAATCCTTTTTTTTAAGGTCTTTTCGTATTTTAATTTCGAAGTTATTCTTTTTCAAGAGTTTACTTCATTTCAGTAAAAAATTATGTTTTAAATAAATCCGAGATTGATGTACTCATTACGGAATCAATAATAGACACGTGAAAGGATATTTTTCAATTTATGCGAAATGTTTAAATAAAATTGATATGAATCAGCTCCAATTCTGATTTATGAGAAGTCGGAGTTTAATTCATTTCGATGGTAATTAATTAAATTAAAATTAGTTCATAAAATAAATCGTACTCCTTCTCTTGATATTGAGATCTGCAATAAAAAATTTTAATGTACTAAAAAGTACCTGGGAGGTAATTTATTTATTACTTATTAAAGTGCTAAAAATATAAGGTCCACTGATAGCATAAAGTTGAAATATAAAGAATGTTATTAAAAAAAAAAAAAAAAAAATCCGGTAAATAGCTTTATTTATCATAAAACCCACTAGTTAATTTAAACCCCGTCTTTGTTTATGAACTAGGACGATGTTGTGGAAACTTAAAGAATTTAAAATTTATTTGCAACCATACAAATAATGTCTTATGAACCGAAAATGTTTGGTCCGTCGAACCGGATTTGAAACGAACCACCTAAACCAGACGATGGAAGAGGGAGCATCAATTACTTTATTATTAATTATTAATAATACAGTATTTTTATCGATTTAAAAAAATAATTGCTACCCTCAAACATGACTAGTAAACCTTTCATGACTAGTAAACAAGAAATGTCCAACGTCATTTTGATAATCTATTCTCTCCCAAGCTAGCTCCATAAATATGTATACCTTTCAATACAACACTTTTCATTATTCTGATTGTAAAAAATTAAAAACTTTTCGTCTTTTTAGATGTTTCTTCATTTTACTTTTATAGTTAAACATATTCAATTTTTATAATTCTTATATCAATCAAATTATTATTTCAGATGCTGAAGCTAGAATAGCCGCGTCAATAACCGAAGAACAATCATCAGAAAATGCGAGTGAAACTGAAAACTCTCCACGCGAATAATGAATTAATTTTATTTTCAATTATTTTTTATTATATTAGCAATATTAAGAATTCAACTCAACCTTTTAAATATATATATAAAAAATGTGTAAAGTAAATTTTTTTTTTATACTAAAAAAATGTAATAAAATAAATATTTTATACACCTTTAAAATGCATCACTTATGTAAATACGTTTCATTTCATTTTTTTTTTTTCTTAATAAGTTACTTTGCTAAAAACTCGACTATGCAATTCATTTACAACAAAAATTAAGAACAAAACTCTTGAAAGCAAGAATATAAGTGAAAACAAAAATAAAAAATAATTTAATTATAAAAAGAAACTGCTTAGAAATTATTAAGATAAAAGAAATACTATAAATTAATAATTAAGTTTTTATTTCCTATTTCAAATATTTTTTAGAATATTATTAAAAAATTTGTAGAAAAAAAATTGAAAAGAGTACAGAACAGTCGAACAAAAATTTGAATATTTAATAATAATAATATTAAGTAATGGTTGTGTAGAAGTAGAAGAAAGAAATTAAAAACAAATAATAGTAAATAATGAAAATGACAAAAAAAAACACATTGGGAAATAATGAAAAATTGAAGATATATAATTGAAATAATTTATTTAGGGAAGCTTTGCAAAAATTTATGGTAGTATTGTAAACAAAATATTTTAAAGTATTTTTAATGCATAAATTTAGTTGTTGAATAGTTGATTAGAAAACAAGAAAATGTAATACAGAAAAAAGAACTCCAGCTAAAATTTTAATAATATTAAAAAAAAAAAAAATTAAAAATTAAATGAAATTATGCACAAATTTTTCCAAGCAACATTAAGCTATTATTTACGATTCGTAAATTTTGTATAAGTAATGCTTATTATGGTATCTGAAATATAAATTCAAATAAAATGATGAACTATTAATCCATTGATTTAGGTCGGTATAAATGCAGGCGGGAATAACCTTTTCGTCAGAATTAGTACAGTGTTCGTTCACGTGGCGTTGCTGGGCTGATGCAAAAGATAGTGAATTGTAAAATTCCTTTATTGTATTCCATTTAAGTGCAATCCATTTCCAAGTTATAAAAAAAACTTTATGCCTGATTAAGTAGACTTTAATATCTTGACAAATAAATATAGATATTACAATTTACATACATTACGCCCCTTAAATCAAGCCATATATGTTCTACGATTATCTTGACAAATAATGAACCAAATCGAAACTATCGATTCAGTTGAATTCTATACGAAAGTGCCATTACGAGAAGGTCACCACCCAAAACATTATCAAACTTTTCTTTCTACGTAAGCCGCTTTACGTTATGTTTTCCTTCTGCTTTCGTCAACTAATGACATCGTTCGTTTCAATACGATAAACAAAGATTAAATTCATATAAAACCTCAAGCAAAAATACTCCCTTAAATATGATATTGGGGCAATAACGAGTAAGCTACATTACGGACACATTAGTCAGATAGGGGAATGAGGGTGACTTTCGATATTGAAATAGTGACATAATAAAGAAAATCATAGGCGCCATCATTCACTCGCCGAACAGAAATCATCGAGTTACAGAAAATTGATTTTATGTTGAGAAAAACAAAATGCTAAGTGGGATTGATATCAACGTGTTGATATCCTCCAGGATAATAGCCCGTTGAGATGGATTCAGATGCTAGGGTCCGGTCACTATAGGGACTTACTTGTACCGATTCAAACGGAAAGGAAATACATTTTCCTTATTATTGAGACAATTTCAAATCTAGCTTCTTCTATGGTTTTATTCTTCCCATTCTTCGATCTGTCGATGGGACAAAAAGTCATCTTGGTTGAAGGTAGACGACGCGTTTCTAAAGAAAGTTGTTTCTTTTTTTTTCCTCTCCAAATCCCACTTAATTTCAGAATTTGTTCTTCTCACTTTTTTCACTTTCACGAAGTTCAATCCAGATTAACTTCTCCCTTGACAAGTTGTTTTCAGTACTTGGAAAATATTCCAGGTGAAAAGTTACCCTGGCATGGGCGGTAGGTAGATCAAAATAAGATGCTGACGTGGTAACGAAGTAGGAGGCTTTTGTTAGAAAAAAATCACAGTAGTATTGAAATGTACGAAGTTGTTATTAAGCTCGGAAGTTTGAAATTATTCATTTTAGTTGAATGGGATATATTTTTGCTATTATGTAGTATCAAACATTTTTCAGTAAAGGTACCTTTTTTTAGACTGTTCTAAACGCCTCTTATTTAGAGACTCTTCGTGTTACTATAGCGCCCAATGTGGGGCTATAAATGTAACATTTACCACCGGTGTAATTCGAGTAGGTTTCCATTTCCTAGAAATTATTTTAATTTCAATGTCACATTATATTTTATACTGGAATGTTTTAAAAATTCAAAGACAACTTATAGATCTGTACATAATGGCGCCCAATGTGGGGTCATTCCAAATGTTTGTTGTATATCTTTACAGGGTATGAAAATTATACGTCCTGGTATGATGGTATAATGTTTCTGATACACTAGTCTTCCTGATCTAGTAACAATGTTTCTATTGCTGTGATAATGATTTTATATGATTATATGATTTTATGATATATTATGATAATGATTTAGTAACAATGTTTCTGTTCTGGTTTAAAAAAGAGAAAGGTCAAGACACGAACCTAATGCCTTCTCCCACTGCAATGCAGAACTTTACTTAACCCTTTCCTAGTTAACAAACTGCCTCCTAAATCTCACCGAGGTAATTTTTTGTTTGGTATGACTTGATAAAGCGATGAACATGGCGACTATTATGTTTCAATCATTTAGGCTTGGCCAAATTGTGGACGAACGAAAGGTGATCAAACTAACATCCTGTGCTGGTCGAGTGAAAATAGAAATAACTTTATCTTCATGAATAAACTGTCCCCATTGAAAGTATCTTAAGAAGTTGAAGATGCTACTTAGGTTCGATTTATCACTAGTCAAAATCTTTGTATGATGACGTGATAACACTTTTTTTTATGGCATCCTCTGCAGGCATGGCTTGAGGCAAACCGAAAAAAATTGCGAAGCTAAATCTTCCGCTTGGTGTGCAACTAAGCCCAGATCCGAACCCGATAATTCGTACGTGACTAAATACCACATAAACTTGATTCAAAGAAAATCAAGCTCCATTTACTTCACATCAAAAGCTTTTGTGCTCCCGTTATATCCAGAATTTGTTCAAAAGGACGTATTAACTTCAACTGTTAGGACAACTCTAAATAACCTTAAGTGTCCCAAATTCGATCAGAAAAATAGAATCGATGAAACCACGGTCTGATTTGGGATGTCGCGCCATAGCAAAAAAAGAGGTCCCTTAATACACCTTTGTAAAAGTAGGTGAGACGGTATAAGAGGTATAGAAAAAAATTCTGAATGAGTTCATCGTAAGTGTAAAGGTTGTTTCTTCTTCAATAGTAAGCAGTAAATGATGGGTCGAAATCAGCATTGTAGCATATTGGAGAATAGCAATTTTTGCAATTTTATTCATTAGTAAAACACTTTTTATTTCGCTCTAAATTTTCAAAATCATAAGAAGATTCAAACATTTATTTGAATTTGTTTTTAATATTAGTTTAGTTGTTTTTAATATTAGTGTACATCTCAAAGTTCTGTTTGTTGAGTTCGTATTCAGTGCAGAGGAGGTTAAGCTCTGTTAATATCAAGTATGTTGCCTGCTCTGCACTATATGAGGAGCACTAGATGAAGCGCACTAGATTAGGCGCACTAGATGAGCCTGCCAGAATACTATTCAATAGTCTTACAAAAAAATAATGCTTTGCTAAAGTTTGTAGCGTTTTATCTCCTATTGATCAGCCGCTGTTTTGCGATAACTTTTTTTTTGTTAAATTTTCCCTTTAAAATTAAAAATAGTGTCATGATCGTGAAATTAATTTTTATATCCTGTTCCAAATTTTTACATAGTCACCTTTAAAGCTTAAACTTCCAATCAATTAAAAGAACTAAATTGAATATTAAAGAAATCTACTAGCAACTATTAACATAAATCATAAATCTTTCAAAAAATGTATTCTAAAATTAAAACAAGAGTTTATGCAAAGTTGAAACTAATAGGATGAAGACTTAAACGCGGTTAAAATTGACGAGTTCTTGCAATAATCTTTTCGAAAAAGTCGCAATATGTAAGTAAAAAAAATAATTTAAAAGTTTGTCTCTTCTCTTTCTTAGTAATCAAATATGTCGTTACAAATATTACAACCTCCAAAATAATTAGCGGATTATTTCAACAACTCTAAATAATATTAATATCATCAGTAAGAACATAAACTCCGCGTTTCTTACAACCTCGTATAATAAAATTAGAGAAAATTATAAAAACCACTGAATTAAAACATCATATCTTCTATCACACATACCAACAATATTGAAGTTAAATTATTTATCAGGCGTTTGATTGCACAGAAACATAAGAACTAAATCCTAGCTTAAAAACGAAATTAATTATCTACCCACCCACTAATAATTCAATTTTGATCTTTCAAATATATTCAAAGTCCTTGTTGAATTTTTGTTTGACTCTAAATTTTGTTAATAATTATAAAATAGTATATGTGAATTGACTAAAGCACTACAGCAACAATAATTGTAGAAATATAAAAAAAAATCATATTTCATAAAATTAAAAAAAAAAAAAACACCAAAAATAATAACTAACCTGCTATGGCTGGCACAAGCGATGTAAATAGTAATTAAAAATTAAAAATAATAATGAGCAAATAAACTCCAATATAAACATATTTATCTCTTAATAATATAAACTAAAAAGGAAAAAAAATCAATATTATATATTTACATCTCTTTTATTTTAAAAAAATTTTTAAATGCTTGATTGAGGGACCAGTCTTTTAAGTTTCACCATTGCTCCACTCTACTCAATTTTTCAAAATGAGAGAGAAAACCAAATTTCTCTATCTTAAAACTCCATCAGAATTAAAAAGCCTAAAAGAAAATTATCTTAAATTGCTCAAAATTTTGAAATCTGAAAAAAAAAAATCAACAATGTGCCGCACCATTTAAAACCGAAATTTTTACTAAATTTAAACTGAAAATTTAACACAAAAATTAGCAATAATTATAATAATTTAATTCATTAAATCATAAAAGAAAAGCAAGCAAATGGAGAAATATAAACAACAACAAAACAAAATAAAAAATAAAATTGATGAGCAATGGTAGTATAGCTTAGCAGTAAGGTACCATTATCAGCTGACATTGGGATCATAGCTTTATTAAGGTAGAAAAAAATATTATGCAAACTAATATATTATATATAATACAAAGAAATTAAATGAAAAATATTCAATAAAATAAAAAAAAAAACAAATAAAACTTAATGTATAAAACACAAAATGTCCGAAATAACATAAAATATAAAGTGCGAAGAAAAAAAACTGTTTATAGACTTAATTGGAGAAATAAAATAAAAAGAAATTTATTCGAGTGTGTTTCTAACGAAAAATATTGGCAGTATATATTTTCGAAACCCCACGGTGGGCGCCAACCATGCCGTAATTTAAAGATGTAAAAGTCTGGAATTCGGGGCTTCGTAGATATTGCGAAATATTTTATCAGTTGAATAGTATACTCAAAGATACTTACTTGCTGTTCTGAAGCCGAAAATATTAAAGAAAACTCTTTTCAGGGTAGACGTTATAATTTAAAAAGATAAATTGTCACAATACACTAATAATGTAGTAAAAATAAAAGGTAACCGTTCTAAATTGGCAGATTTTATGAATCTGATAAATTTTTACTGATATGTACTTGAAAGTAGGTATCCGATACCAAAAACTGATACCTTCTAAATTTTTCGAACATTTCTTGCCTCCTCTAAATATTTTTGAACTGAACTAACCGTATGCGTATGATGGATGTAAATGACCTGCCTGTGATATGTGAGCTGATGAGCAAAGATCTACGTGTTGTAGAAATTTGGTGTAATGGGCAGAATCGTTTAGTGAATCCTAGTAAGACTGAGATGATGCTATTCAGTAAAGGAAGATAAGTTCCTTAAGTGAGGAGGACAATACTGTATGGTATGCGGCTACCGCTCTCAACTGAAAAGAAGTATCTGGGCGTAGACTTAGAACCGAATTTTACCTTCAAACCACTTCTGGAATCTATAGTAAAAAGATTCATAGTTGGGAGGTCAGATGGGAGGTCAGAAATCGAGTCGAGTATGGCAGTGTACTAGTAGGTGTTAAAAATTTAGAAGCCAATAGCAAACTGAAAAATTCTTATAAATAATTTATGCGTTCAATGGGAATTGAACCCACGACATCGCAGAAGCAATGTTTGTACCACTGGTACACCCGGATCGACAATTGGTCCTTGCCTTTATTGACTATAAGGCATCAACAAATATTTTCGGGATTCGATTGATATCAGGAAGGTTTTTAAACCTGAATCGAGGATGCATAGTATTTTACACGTACAGGTCTCTAAAAGAAAATTAATTGGTGGACGGGTCTTTCGGAAAGAATCAACTGCTGGAAAGTTGTTATCTTGGAGGGAAAAAATACGGTATTCCAAACGGATGTCCATTCATTATTGAGGAAGGTTATTAGGTATTTTGGGAGGTTGACTAAATTGAGGAGAGTTTAAAAAGTGACTGTAGGCTGGGTTCCGTGAAACTCCATACCAGTAAACGAGAAAGGTCGGAAGCACTCTTCTGTGGTCGTGAGCCTGCTGTTGTGATATCCTACACGGGTTTTACATCAGACGTGCAAAGGAAGCTCACCGAATAGCACAAGGGCTATTAGTACTATTTAGACCACTGAAAACAATTAAAAATCTTTTTAACTAGGCCTGATTCTAGAAGAACCAGTATCCTCCTGGAAGGGATCCCACTAACTTTGTTGTTATAACAGTCCACTCAATGTAGTCTGAAGCATCCTGAGAAAATCGAGGTTCCCCATTTGTGACCAATGCTGTGAGTTTAATGCTGAGTCCGCACATCACTTTTTATCTGATTGACCAGCTTTTGGTCGAACATGACTGATTACAGAAGTGGGTACCTTAAATATCTTGACCTAGCCAAGGTCTTTAACTCCACCAGGAGAAAATTGAAATTACTTAAGTTCGCCATTACCAAAAACTGATACCTTCTAAATTTGTCTCATATTTCTTGACTTCTCTTTCGAACTGGACTAATACCGTTCCTGGGCTTTCATGTTATTAAAAACAACCAAATTGTATTTATTGTATATTTCTAAAATAAAATATATTGCCAATATTTTTGAAAAAAAAATTAAAAGAACTAGAAACTACAGTCGAATCAGTCGAAAAGCTTTAAATCAACAAAAAAAAATCCAACCATTTACAAATTTGCCACATTTTATCAAAGAAATACTCCTATAATAATAAAACACAAAGCACTCCATATATAAAATATACAGCAACAAAAATACATAAACAAACCCTATAGTAAAATGTCTCAATATATACATCATATATTTTAATAAGTAATTTAACAATAATAATAACTATTATAGAGAACAACTTCTAAACTGAAACCTGTATTCATAAAATTATGAAAATAAACAAAATTACAAAGTGAGATTGATTCTCTTTTTATATAAAAAAAAATCGAAGAACACAAGCAACTAACAAATAAATTATATAAATAAATTACTACATAGCTTATATTGTTATTATTTACTAGAAAATTGATAATAAATTAAAAAAAAAAAGAACATCATCAAAAAATCACTAATATTAGAAACACTAGTAAAGAAAAAACTATACTTAAAACTGAAATATTTAAATTAAAAAATCAAACAGAAATAATAAAACACCCAAAAAAAAATCTTATAAATATCATATCTCATTTTATTGTAGTAGGAATTTTTATAAATAATATTTTGGTTGTTTATAAACATTTTAAAATCAATTTTTTTTATACTCTTCATCAAAAATAGCAAAATTCACAAATTTACTATTTAGGAAAATTAATTATTGTATTAATTCATAAATTTATTGATTTATTTAAGAAATAATAATAATTTTAAAAATAAAAAACCCTAAATTAAATTAAAATTTGTTTCATATTTTTTCATTTAAAAAAAGTCCTGTAAATATTATTACTAAATTAATAACATAAAAACAAAAATTATATATTCAACTTATTTTATTTACAAATGGAAATCTACACAAAAAATGATGGTGATTATGAAAAAAGTAATAAAAAAAAAATTTATTCATAAAAAATATAGATTGTGTAAAAATACATTTATATTCTTTTATTTCTATGAAAATTTTGTGATGGGGAGGGTTTTTTTTAGAAAAAACAGAGAAATCAGGGTTTGTTGATGAGGCAGGGCCCCACTCTCACTCCTTTCATCAGGGCACTCTCATGCACTGTATGCAAGTGCAAAATGTAGTAAGTCGTTTTAATTTTTTTTTATTTGTTGCAATGCTCGAAAGCTGGGATTGAAACATTATAGTCATGAACGGTGCCTATCAAAAAGTTGAAACTTGGTGGTTTTCCTGGTTGTACTCTAAGGGTACCTCTTAGATTAGGTTAGGTTAGCGTGACTTCCAAACTCACACTTTAACCTAATAAAGCCTCTTAAGTTAGATAGATAGATTGGAAATAGAGGTTGGTATAGTTAATCTGTCACTGCTGCCACGGTTAGGCCTATTGTGACGTCCACCCGGTTTGTCTATGATTCCTTTTCAATCCCTGCGCTTTCAATGAAGCCTAGTATTTAGCAAAGAGGAATGGTCAGGAAGCTTAATTTTAGATAAGCAAATGTTTTTTTTTCCAAATGTTTTGGCATGAAAAGTTTTGAATGTCTGTTACCCAGCGCCAAGTCCCAGTGAATGGCACTTTGCGATTTTTTCTACATACGGATGTTCATTGTGACTGTGCTTAATTGTCTCTTACAACCGAATCTGGATTGAAAAAAACAGTTCTTCTTGCAAAACCATTTGTAGGTCTTAATTAAGGATTGGTTTCTCGTTACCTCCATGTGGACTAGATCACTCAGATGGTTAAAGTAGAAGGCTTCCAAGAGGGCTTTTACTCCTAGCAGATAGAGAATCGATTCCTCCACCTCTTGAGTCAAACTTGGGTAGCACTTAACATGTTACTAGAGGTACATCCAGATTCCACATTCACTGAGCTTTGTAACATCCTATCTGTGGGACTCCGCTTGCCTTACCTTGCCTTGGCTCTCTCTGCTCTGCTCATTCCTGTCTTCGTCTCCGCGAGCTGCCTCTCCTCGTTCTCCCTGCTTCATCCTTCCCTGTCATTGTCTCCGCCTTTTGCCTCTGGTTTGCTCTCTCTTTCTTCGTACTGCCCTACTGACTTTTTCTCTGCGTGTGCCTCTGCTTTGATCATCTTTGCTCCGTGGCTTTGGTGTCGTTTGTCGTGGCTTGACGTAGCTAGAGTCACTGTATAAGAACTAACACAAACATCCATAAACTTGAGTACGGACAATGTGTGTGGATAAACGCTGTATTTAGTTGACATTTCATGAGACATATGTATCTCGATTCCGTGAAACGTTAATCAAAATCCATCTGCTACACGTATACACACTAAAACTATGCCATTTAAGAAACCTGCGAACTTTGGAGTTCGCAGGGTTCAAGAGTACTAAAAAGGTACCAAAAGCGGTCATTGTCCGTACTCAAGATAGTGGATGTTTGTGTTAGTTCTTATACAGTGACTCTAGACGTAGCAGGTAGTAGGTCGACTCTTGGCACGACCCTGCTTGCCTTACTTAGCCCAGTCCCTGATCGTCATCTCGTGGTTTGCTCTGTGCTTGGCTTCGGGACTCCCTGCTCTGTTCTTACGAGATTGAACATGTTTAGCGCATCCTAGTATGTAAGAACTCCGTAGCAAGTTTTCTTGCGTCCAGTCCACCAGGGGCTACGTAACGCTACCTACCGCTACGTAGTTCACGACATGAATGCAGTATTATAGAGAGCTGCGAAAACATCAAATCTATTTTTTATAAATGTGCAACCAAAATAGAAAATCAAAAAATTTCGTTCTCAAAAAAAAGAAAAAATTATGAACTTGTATCGCGTTCATCCATTGCGTAGAACTACGGATTGCTTTTTCTACTACGGTGCAAAATACAGTACTGTGTAGTGATAGAAATTTCTTCTTTCTTTACGAAGCGTAGCACACTACGCTACGCAACGACACAACGTCAACGAAGAATTGTCCACATTCTCACTTCGAAAACAATTTTAAACCTTTCGCGCCACAATTTACCCACTCAAATTCCATGGAACCGTCAAAAACACCCACTGAAAAATTCCCTATCACCGGGCAGCACCAAATCATGGCTGACAGCTACTTTGTTGGTGTTAACATTTCGTCGGGGTGTTGAGATTTTTTCCCGAGTTTTCAGTTTTACGGTCGCGCTTTTCGGTACGAATTTCTCTCGTTTATTTATTCGAATTAAAACCGTGAAAATGACAATCGAAAAGGAAACCAATCGACAGTGTTAGTATCCCCGAAAAGAAAACCCCCGAGTGGAGTATGTGAATGTGGTGAATGCAGGCAGAAAATTATTTTGTCAAGTGTTTGGTGGAATTTCTTTTTTTTTCTTGTTGGTTTTTTGAAGGAATACGTCTGCTGCTTGAAATATTAATGCCGGCCGAGAATATCGAAGAGGCGTTGTCCGCTTTCGTCTGGGGAATTGTCCCGTGTTTTGTGTGAGTTGTTTATTTACAGGGAACTGGCCGTAGGGCGGCAATGCGGCGCGATTTTCCAGCGAAGCGAAAACATTCGATGGATTTTGCGAAAGTTTTTCGCATGTTGTTGGTGTCACCAAGGCTATTTTTACCTGTCGAAATTTCACCGGCCTTTTTTCATTGTCGTTGGGTGAAGTGGCTTTGGGGGCGCATAAATTAAAGCCGCCCGGCCACGGTTAAAGTTCCGTCCGTCCCGAGTGCATCGGCGAGCGGTTTGACAGATCGACTGTCAGATTAGGCGGATTCGCGTTGGACTGGAGGGAAGTCCTCGACTTTGTTTCGCAATCGAAAATCCGATGATTAATGCGAGATTCAATGGAATTTGCGGTAGAATGTGGTGCGTGTAGTGTGTGCACGATGACAAATCCAATTGGGCGGACTGAAATGGTCAGCGAAGGATTTGCTTCGAGAGCTGGCGGCGTGTGGGGCGTGTTAAGACTCCGACTGCCGGTCGATTGATTTGTAGGTTTCTTGCGACGGTTAATTGCTGCGACCCTGACCCGGTTTTGTTTTAGTTTTTTCGATCAGGTTTCTTATTTTTATGTTAAATTGATTGTTACACGTCTGTTGGCCTTTCGACAGAAATTTGGTATTAAGTTTGTCAACAAATCGAAAATTTTAATCTGGTGAAGTACAGAGGCTCTTTTGTCGGTGTTCCGATTGTCGCGGCAGTTAATCAGTTGCAAAAACAAACTATATGCTCTTTAGAAAAACTAGCAAACTAGATATTAATTTAAAACTGGAAATAGAAGGAATGCAAGTAACGAGAGCACAGGAAACAAAATACTTAAGGCTAACAATTGACGACAAACTCACTTGGACTCCTCACATAACAAAACTGAGAAATAAAATTGCTCCGATTATTGGAGTAATAAGACGGAACGAATACGTATAAGTCCCAATAAACAATGTGATATATACTTAACGCTTTCATTCTATCCAACATAAGCTACGGTCTCCTTATATGAAGCCAGACCTCGAAAAGAAACTTGAACAAAATTGCGCGACTGATGAATAGAGAGGCATTAAAGCCGTATATAATTTATCTCATCTGACACCATCGGAGGAACTATACCCTTCTTATAGGAAACTAACTATACACCAGCACACAAGCCTGGAACCAATAAATCTAATTCACAGTATAAAAAGCAAGAAACTTAAATCCTCCATCAAATTGATTCACAACCAAGAAATACACAACTTTAGCACAAGAAGTGCGAACTCTATCAAACAGCAACATGTTCTGAGGGCAGATCGACTTAGAAAGGTCTTTGGGCCAATCCGAGAACTTAATGCTTTACCGACAAATATACAAATGGCAAAAAATGTGTTTCAGTTGAAGCGTCTTGCAAAGAAGCATTTTCTATGTCAAAACTAGAAACGGTATTAAGAATTGTTGCAATTACAAACGACCTGGAAACAGATAATTATTCAGGCGGATTATCGAGATTCTCGAAGATTCTAAGGAGTGTTGCATGTATTACATGTTTATTTTTAAAACTTTTCACAATCCTCTCCCCGTTTCATTTATAGCGGCATTAATATTCAGCCTTACGTTTGCCAGCATTTTTCAAGCCGATGTTTTCACACTAGGCAGATTCATACAGACAGTCAGGCAGGAATGAAAGCTCTAAGTTGCAAGCTAATCAAATCTCAGCTAGTGTAGGGATCTAAAATTAAGCAGATATCTGGTGGGAGATCTGACTGGACATTGTTACATGAGGAAGCATCTCAATACGATTAATCTCTCTGAGACTAAATTTTGCAGATAACCACCTTGATCAAAAAGTTCCCGGGATTTATTGAGAAAATTAAAAATACAAGTTTATTCATCTAAATCTAAATTGTCCCCTTCAAAGTAATTCCCATCGACTGCAACACACTTATTCCAGCGCCTGATCCAATCCTCGAAACATTTTTTATATTCGGTTTTCGGTATGACCATCAGTGCTCCCTGCGATTTTTTCATTACTTCCTCTCGGCTGCTGAAACGCGTTCGCCGTAGTGGTTTTTTAACTCGATTGAACAGAAAGAAGTCACAGGGAGCCAAATCAGGTGAATGACTGTTGGATGGTATTTGTTGCTTTTTTCGTCAAAAAATTACGAATAATGATGGCCCTGTGCGACGGTGCGTTATCATGGTGCAAAATCCACGAGTTTTCTGCCCACAATTCTGGTCTCTTTCGGCGAATTGCTTCACGCAAACGCCTCATAACGCCCAAATAATACTCTTTGTTTACTGTTTGGCCTTCTGGCAAAAATTCATGATGCACTACACCGTTGTGATCCATGAAACCCGTGAGCACTGCCTTCTTTTTTTGACTGAAAACGACGTGGTTTTTTTGGTCTCGGCTCATTGGGGGAACGCCATTCAGAATCGTTACCGAAACACTTTTCCAACGTTCGCGCACCATTAAATCCGGTTTTTTACGCAAAATTTAATACAAGTTCGTTGTTGCAAATTTAAATCCATTTCTAAAATTGTAAAAAATCGCCAACACACCCAGAGATAACTGTACTCTTGGCTACGTAACTTTTGCAAATGTCAAGCTATGACGCTAAGATTTAGAGGTAATGTCAACAACAGATGTACCAACTTAACAACAACAAAAAACAGAACTCAAATCGGAACAATAAAAGCGCCACATGGTGGTTATTCCGGGAACTTTTTGATCAAGGTGGTATGCAATGACGAAGACGAAACACCAGAGCATATTCTCTGTGAATGCGAGGATTTAAGGCTGGTTTTCATTACTCCGACATTACAGATCTGTAGCAGAAAACTGAAAAGAGAGAGCAAATCGGTTTTAAGGAGGAAGAAAGGGACAACATATTTGACTTGTATAGCAAAATTATGGCAATAGTTTTTGACAGATAGAAATTTCTAACCTTAGATTTCTTGTGTTTTTGTGCAAAAGTAAGAAATAAAAATGAGTTTCAGTGCAAGTGAAATCAAAGCACAAGAAAATAAAATCGAACCACTCTCAAATTTGTCAAGTGCCGGCTCGACAAATGTCAATGTCATAATTGCCATAATTTGGTGCCGTAGTGTGCGTGTGATGTGTATTGGGTAGGTTTGTCGGAAGCAAACTATAGGAATAAGATGTGCATGCAAGTCTTTTGCTATAATGTTCGTCCTAACTTTATGGTTACAGATCACAGATCTGAAGTTGCAGACGAGACTTACAGATCTGTTGCGGATGATATTTTCTCTCTTTCGCACGCACGTACAGTTTATATTTTCATCTTGTTCTGGCAGACATCTGCAGAATGTCGTCGTAATGAAAACCAGCCTTTAGCTCGCAAAAGACTTCGTTACTTCGGTCAGGGTTTCATGGACCCATCGGAATTCCCGACCATTGTAATTTGCGCAAAATGTTAGGCTTCATTGAAAGTGCAGGAATTGAAGAGGAATCATAGTCAATTTGGGGGGACGTTACAATAAGCCCAACTGTGGCTGCAGTGACAGAGGTTTACCATACCAACAACTATTTGCAATATATCTATCTAAATTGCTACAAGTTTAGTATTTAATTCCTGTGTGACACTCGATGGAGGCGACAGTGGTTCTTCCCAAGATACAAGTCATAGTTCATCACAGTACTCGAATTTTTTCATTGATTGGCTTCTCCACGTCTTTGTTCCATGGCCGGTTTTTGCTGGATCTCAATACATGTCTGCTCAATCGTCGTTAGAAATAACATCTGGCCGTTGAAGTTATAAAATTTCTGGTAAAATTACCGGTCATCAACTAGGTTCGGTTTTAGGGCGATTCGGAGTGAATTTCCGCGACCCTAAGATTGAAATTTTGCTAGAGTTGATTTGCATTAAAAAACATCAAACTTGGATTAAAGCTTGACCGATTTCACAAATGGCTCAGCAGAGAATTCAGAGGACAACAGTATTCTGAACTTCTAAGCAGGCGCCGTGTGGACGTCTCGAAAGTCACGCTAGTCAGCACGAGTCACTGACTTCGCGTACTAGGCAAACCCTTCTTTAACACGTTGAATGCCATTGGGATCACCGGTGACCGGCACAAAAATTTTGACCCTTTAAATAGCATTGTCAAAATTTTTGACAAAAAGCATGGCACGCAAAGTGTTAATAACCTCGATAAGATCAAGATTGGAGTGCTGATTACCTTCTTGAACAGCTCCGGATGGATATGACAATCCATTGAAGTCCCGGGTCTCTGTTGTGTTCACTTCATCAACCCTCAACGACCAGATTAAGCAATTAGTGGTATTAAAACGGAGACTTCCTGTGCTAATTGAGCCCTGTTTTCGGCAAACGGGCCACCAACCAGCTCTGGACCAAGGTGCACCATCTATTTGTCACCCGCACTCTTGAATCCGTTGTAGTCTGGCCAACGAAGGTTTTCTGTTGGCATTTGTTGAATATTGAGTCTAATACCCTTTCCAAAAAATACTAAAATGTTTTCGTGGCTTACATGATCGTCTTGCATTTGCTAGTGGGCCGTTAATAGCTTAGTCTTTCATAATATTCGAATCAGTATCAAAATCGATTCTTTTTTCAACTTCATGTTGACATGTTCGAAGCAAACAAGAAAAAAAATAGTGCGATTTGATACAATTTAATGAATTTACTAAATTAATTCAAGACAAGAACGTGTTTCGCATTCGAATTCGATGAAAAATGGCCAGATCAACTATGTCACATCACAGAACCCACAGCTGGATGTACTTGAAACAAAAATGCCGATAGCACTTGAACTTAAAGAAAAAGAAAAAATGGTTGTTGCTTGATTTATGCCATAAACAGATGAACAATCTTGTGTAAAACGTATGACTCAGTTCACAGAGTGTAATGTAATGTAAAAGGCCGTACTGAAAGACATTCGTTCATTCAGTTTAGAGCTGTTCGATCATATTATTATCACTGCCGCCTTAT
The DNA here is from genome assembly GCA_949128065.1 of Beris chalybata. Taxonomy (NCBI): domain Eukaryota; kingdom Metazoa; phylum Arthropoda; class Insecta; order Diptera; family Stratiomyidae; genus Beris; species Beris chalybata. The sequence goes on along the minus strand of OX421896.1, from coordinate 15,047,505 downwards.
CGTCTGTCTGCATTTGGCGCCATACTTAATTGCTCATCGGTTTTGCATTCCTAATTTATGTCGGTATTTGTTGTATTCTACGCGTACTTTTTGCCCAACGACTTTACAACCATATCAGCTATTGCTGCAAACAAACAGCTTACTCTGTTCGATTTTGCTCGTGAAAAGCGATAAGAAAGGTTGAAATTCAAATCGCAAGGCAACCGCAGTAAAATATCAATGACCGATAGGCAAAGCACTAAGGCACTAACTACCCTAATCGAGTGGAATGATAGCACAGGCACAGTGAAGACTTGTTCGTGTTTTATTTTGCCGTAAATTGGATAAATGTAACTTAATACCTTGTCTAGGTATTAAAGCAGTGAGTCGATAAATTCGTCTAGCAACGTGCAATCGACTATGAAAGCCTATTTTTTGGACTAATTTCGTATGCATCCGCTTTACGACCTCAGGAAATACAGAAATGTTTCCCAGATTAAATCCTGGAAGCGTATATAATTGTATGAAAAATCCGTTACCCTGAACAGGATTGAAAGATGTTCAGAAGGAACCAATGAAGGGAGGCCGTGAGAGTAAAGTTTTTATATGACAGAAAAGTGCGATTACACTCGATCTACTTTTTATGAAAGACTGTCGTAAGCCACACAGGGCAATAATCCCCGTGGTATCGCGGATATGGAGCTCCAGTAACTTTTCGAGAATTTTTAGTACGCAAAACGTTAACCTAATACGTTTGTAGTTCTGCACTGAGTGGCTGAAATCGAGCGCTGCTTGTGGCAGAGGCAAACTGAAGAAGCGCCTTTGTTATCCTACTGGAGCTTGAAAAGAACAATTTAAAATTGAGACATGTATTCATTAAAGCCAGAAAGCGATTTATAAAAAGTAGCTCTTAATCTAGCTTACGATTAGGCACTTTACAAAAGTCGTCGGAACTATTTTACTTAAGCCTTTGCACTGCCCATTTTTGTGACTCAATGCTACTTATTCGCAAATTGAATAAAAGTCGAACAAATTGAATCGTTCAACATTTTTCTAAATCCAGAACAAACAGCAAATGAAACGTTCACAGTATGACGAAACCAGTCAGAATTACCATGTTCTGTAATTAAGCAAATAAAGCTGAAATAAATCATCATCATATCAATTCAGCTCTAGATTACGGAGACTTATCAATCTGCTTGTCGAACCCCTCACAAGACCCGTTTATTCGATATTTTTATCGCATCAGTTTAGTTTTTCTTATCTGACTCGAACATGTCCACTTGATTTCAGAAGAAAATCGTGCATAGTGTTGATTAAATCGACTTTTACAATTAGAATTTTGGCACATTGGATTGGGCCTTTCTATTAAACGAATACTTAAAATTGGCTGTCGGTTCGATTCGAACAATGTCGAGTGGATTTGAGATGTGTGTGCTACATTAGGATAAAGGGATTGCAGCGACCTTTTCTTGGACAGAGTTATCTTTATGAAAAACGAACAATTTAAGTGTTCGTCGAACTAATTTCGTCGGTCATAAAGTTTCTGCTCAATTTTTCTTGTCTCTGAGGTTCAAGCTATCCTTTCGCACACTTAATTTCCTGGACTGTATCATTCGAGCAATTTCTTCTCAGTATGAAAAGATGGCTGTCTCCAAATCTCGGAGAGCCTCTTTGGCTTAGACTAGATGCCGACGTGAGGCCGTTATCACAACCTGGCTTGCAAGATGGTGAGCTCCACGACATTCTAGTTATACAAGAGAGAGAGAAACAATCAAAAGAGAAACGATTTAAAAATTAAACCAAAAAGAAAGTCCTTACATGTCGTTTTCAAAAGTCGAAACAGAAATCGATTGAGTAATGCTAGGTAAATTAGCCCGAATATTTGAATTGTACTCCAGTCGGGGCCTGACATAGGACTTGTAGTTTTTTGAGAGTATTTTTTGCAGCTTCGACGGAAAACTTGGGGCTTGAAGGAGTCATTACATAATAATATCAAATCCAATCAAGGACTTTCATTCCGGGGGGATGGAAATGCATCGTCTCATCCAATGTTACAGTCCCACCATCGAAGATGAGATCAGGCTCCAAGGAGACGTGTTTGCGAGTAAAGTGATAGGCTTGTGAGAGAGAGGCATTAAACTCTAGCCGATTTGCTCTGCCCCAAATGAACCAAATCCGTTTAGAGGGTAATGAAGACTGATGCACATTCGCAATCTAGCCAAAGCTATTAGTGTGGTATCATTTACAAAACTGTGGAAAACATTAAGAGTGAATGACAAAAAGTTAGTAGTAGTCACTTCCTTCAGTTCCTTCAAGTTCCCACTTCGCAAGAGTGGAATGATACATAGTGTATGCAAATGTGATGACGAACTACTTCCTACCAACAAACTAGGACCGGAATTCACTACGAACTAGTTGGTTCATTTCACTCATGGAATCCTCTTCCGAACTAGTTCGTTCACGAACTACACAAGCCTATTCTGAACGGCTGACTCTTTTGCTAATTCATCAGCTATTTTATTGCTATTTATATCCTGGTGTCTTGGAACCCATAGGCACTTTAGGGGGGTCATCCCATGTGAAGGCTCTTTTTTTTACGCAAATTAGAGCCTAATATCTCAAAGGGTTTGTCTTCAAACGCGTTTGCGTACTTTGTATATGGTGGACAAATCTGTGTCGTCAAAAATCGTGGCGGCCACCCCAAAAACGATAGTTTTTAAGTCCAACATAATATCACCGTACGCTGATCACATTAATACGATGGCTCGGTCCATAGCAAGCGGTAAGAGCCATTGCATTTGGAGTAAGCCCCAAATTGAATGAGCAGTACAAACAAGGCAAACATGGCCAATCATCACGAGTGACTAGAATTTAGATTGCACACTTTCGTCTACTTGGGGAGTACAAAGAATTGGACCAAATTCAGCAGATGACGAACTTTACTCGATAAAGTCTGACTTGCTGTACGGAGTGCGGTCCATTATCTTATCGAGCATTCTATTCGGTTTTTTTCCATTAATTAAGCTTTGAGCAAACAATTCTATTATTTATATTTACCGAGCTCATACACTATAAATTTTTTTTTGCCCATGCTTCAATGAACTTACAGAACACCCACCCATCGGTAAATATACTTCGAAATTCCATTCAATTTTTCTTCAGGTGTACTATTTTCCGATTCTGATTAAAGCGGTAAAGTAGTAACAGAGTAGATACCTGGCTGCTGCAATTAAAAATGTAATTCAATTTCGATATTTTATGGAAAATCAAAAGCCGATGGGTTGGTAAGAAATTCAAACATTTCCGAACCTAGGAGTGTGTGTTGTGTGTTGTGTGCGCTTATTTTTCTATCACATAATCGTTATCGTCAATTTTTATCACTCACCTTTCTCTTTTCTTTCACAGACACCATATAAGGCCTTGGATAAAAGTCATCATTATATGTACGTCCCCAGTCTAAATTGCAATCATCCAATTTGCATAGGCCATGCATCCAGTGCCAAATAACCAGAGTTGCAGTCGTGGAAACATTTTCCAACACAAACCAGTCGTGTTTTTATCCTCACTACATGAAAAAAGATTGTAGTATATATTTTTAAAAACAACATTTATCCTAGTCACGAATTAGTTTAACGTATCGAACGTACCGAACGTAGTTTATATATAAAACGAGAACAGAAGGAAAGCAAAGAAAAAGCCGTGTAAAAAACGAATAGTAAATTAGAGAAATTTTTAAAGACATAAGTAAGAATTTTTTAGACATTTTAAAAAAAGGAATTATAATCAAAATATAAAAAACTTCACCGGAACGTTAACATTTTTCTACACCTCCACACACCAACATGAATGGAACACTTTAAACAAACCAATTAACAGTAAAACTAACAAATCTAGTTCATAAGGACTTAGCGGTAAAACGTTAAGCGGTAGTAAAACAAAACAGTGAAAGCGATAAATTCGAATCTCCTACGTTTAAAAGAAAAGCCGTTTGTATTTTCAAAGAAAATTCGCTCGCAAAGTTTAGCCAAAAACAACAGAAAAACTCACTCCCACACACCCGAGAATATGGGCAATAAAAATTCCTGTTGTGCCTATTCAAGTCCTCAGCCGGAACGAAAATCAAAAGAACTTCCGGTATACGAAGAGCATCTTCCCGAAGGCGAACACTCGACCAACAATCTACAACATATATCGGAACGTGAAACGGGCGACGGTGATGCAGATCCGTCGGTCGATCCGTCAGCAGCAACAATGTTTCTCGAACGATCGAAAGTCGAAAATGGTGTTATAACGCGTAAACGTTCGCAACATCAGATCGGTCCGCAACAGGGTGCATCGATAAGCGGAAGTGCAAGTACCACGGGTGGCGGTCTGAAGAAGAGTTCGTCATGTTCGACTATTTATCTAGACGATAGTACTGTGTCGCAACCAAATCTCAAAAATACCGTAAAATGTGTATCGTTAGCAATCTATTATCATATTAAGAATCGACAGTCCGAACGCCGTTTGGACATATTCGATGAGAAATTGCATCCGTTAACGCGTGACATTGTTCCGGACGAGTACGACATACACAATCCGGAACATCGACAAATCTACAAGTTTGTCCGGACGCTATTCAATGCCGCCCAACTAACAGCCGAATGTGCTATTATAACCCTAGTCTACTTAGAACGTTTATTAACCTATGCCGAATTGGATATAGCGTCGTGCAATTGGAAACGTATGGTCTTAGGTGCGATATTGCTTGCTAGCAAAGTCTGGGACGATCAGGCCGTTTGGAACGTTGACTATTGTCAGATTTTAAAAGACATTACTGTCGAAGATATGAACGAATTGGAACGACAATTTCTCGAATTGTTACAATTCAATATTAACGTACCGTCATCGGTCTATGCAAAATACTATTTCGATTTACGTACGTTGGCCGAGGCGAACGATCTATCGTTTCCGACCGAACCGTTATCACGCGAACGCGCACAAAAACTCGAAGCAATGTCGCGAGTCATGCAGGACAAAGTAACAGCCGAAGCGCTTAAGAACGGCATGAAGAAATGGTCATCGATGGATAATATAAGTCAAGGCGGTCCAAGACGTAGTGTGGCTATTCTATCGTGATTACTACTGATTGCCTACTAGGGATTTTAGTAGACAACAAATTATTATTATTATTATTTTTTTTTTGTTTAGTTATTATTATTAAAATGTTATGGAATGCCGCCGCGCGGGGAAACGTCTTGGAAAGATATCGAGTTTTGAACTGTTCAACAATCACTTGGCCATATTTTCGAAAATCGAATTCGCGGACCAAAATCACCCAAAATTAAAAGAATACGAAAATTCCTGCGGCTCTTGTGCGCCAGAAATATTTTGTAATAAAATTAAAGAAATAAAAAAAAAACCAATCAATTAACAATTGAAATTTTGTGATGGTCTTCTATAAAATTTATTGATTTGATTTCATTACATCATCAAAATCTGTTTGCAATTTAATTAAAAAAGAAACTCATTGTTTCGACACACAAATACATTTAAAATCGATTATATTTTTTCTTGTTTTGTTTTTATACATCTTTTTTGTTTATTTTTAATTTTTATCCACAATATATATTTTTTTTTTATTCGAGTAAGGAAATTGAAAGAAATCTTATGGCAATTTTTTTTGTAGAATTTTTGTGATTTATGAAAAACAAAGAAAGTAAAGTTTATTTAAAAAAATGAAGCGTAACCGTATAAAAAAAGCCGGGCGAAATAAAACAATTAAAAGAAACAAAACAAATTACACTATTTTATAAATTAATCCAAGAAATATATTACAAACAAAATATATTCTAAAAAAAAAAAATACACAACTTTTTGTACTCTTTAAAACAAAGAAATAATTTTTTTTTCTTATTTAAATGAATTGAACGAAAACATTTCGAGATTTGTGAAGAAAGTGCAGCTAAAATTAAACTGAAGAGCAAAAATAAACAGTGTTATTGTAAATGGGAATATTACGCTGCCTACGGATCACGGAATTGGCGCAGACGGTAGGCTTAGAGAGTAATCTAACGGGAATAGAATTTTAAATGGTACAGGAGTCTTTTTGAAGACCACTACTCGAAAACGTCCTACTGTGATCCTTCGCTGCATTGACTACAACAATGAACTTGACAAATGAAAAAGAAAGAGCTTCTTCGGACCCAGTCAAACGCAATTTTAAAAACTGATCCTCCCAGTAAAGATTTTTCAGTTGCCACGTCCTGGACAGCTGTAGCTAGAGTAGCGACCGCTCCCAGTTAGAGTTTTCGTCTGGTGGTTTTCAAAAAGATTTTTCTGACTCCGAAAAACAACCCAAAAGTTCTTAAGAAGAATCTTGCTAGGTTTATTTCGAATGTCGCTATAAAATAGACAATATTTTTTAACTGAATTAAATTATTGTTTGTAAGTTTAAGGGCCATTGTTACGATCTCCAGTTAAACTCTAACCGGAACTTTAACTGCAAGTATTATACGAAAATCTGTCAGTAAAAGTTACAGTTGGAACGTAACTGAACATCGTAGGAACGGGCCGAAATCATCATTGGAATGTGAGTTAGTTAAAGTAAAAGAGTATAGTAGAAATATGCCGTTGAAATTTGAATCGAGTAATTTGTAGGGAATGATAAGATTACAGTCGGTTTCAAGTGCAGCAGACAGTGCAATAACAACCGATGCATTTTTCGAATTAGTTTAGTTTGTGAGGAGTTGAGAAAAAAAATCACAATGTACTATATATAGTTTCTTCGTCTATTTCTGGCGGCAATAGTCATATACCGGGAGGGATAGAAGATTGCAAAGGAGCTTAAAAACAGACTAGATCAGACTAGAGATGTGTAAGACAGTTCCTTTCAGTGAAGTACTTCACCCCGAGTCATTCACTTTAAGGAATTAGTTCAGTGAAGTAGTTCTGGGACTCTTCGTTCCATCGTTTGTTTGTTCTTCTTTTAGTTCATTCATAGTTCGAATTGAGGGGAGACGAATGAACCAAATAAAAGGTCAGTCAATCTAGAAGATGATGACCAAAAAAAAAGACCGGTAAAGATTTTTTTCACGTCTCCAATAGAACTGCAGTTCACCAAAAGGAGTAATGTGATTTACTTCACTCGCTCAGTTCCATGAAGTGTTCTTTTGGAACAGTTAACTCGTGAACTAGATCAGACAAAACATTGCATAAGCTGCTTTCTTGAGAATCACAGAAATATTGGCGCTATCGTTACACGGCGGTATTAGGTTTATAATGTTGGCTCGATATGAAAGACAAAATTTGCTCTTCTTAAGGATACCGAACTGGACTTAGGGTGTTAGCCTTCAATACACTGTAGTGTACAGTGCAGTCAGCTTAGGGATGGGAGACGGTCAGAATTCGGCCTGTTTTTCGCAGTAAACTAGTTGGTGTTAATAATTTTTAGCGCTGTTTGTGATAGCAACAGCAACGTTTTCCTATAACAAATGAACTACTGTCTGATAGCACTGATGGTGTTTTGTGAATCTGATAAGAATGTAAACATTTTGAGTGGGGTTACGTTTTGTTCTTTAGTACAAACCAAAGATGCGATTTTTTCTCAAAAGCATCTTCAGTGATTTCGGCTACAGTTGTGTAAAAATTAATCGCCATCCCTTCTTTCTATTTTGACTGTTTGCAGGAATACGTAGTGCCTTATTCCGAAGGTATAGATCAGTTTCTCAAAAGGGTATCGCCACTGGATTTCATCGATCTTTGCATACAAACGTATTTTTGTTAGGGAAGCTATCGATCTTTCATATGATCTGAATTTTTTCTAGAGTAGCTGGCGCAGCAGTTTTTTTCTGGGATAAGTTGTTAGCCCAATCACGGAGGTGAATAGGAGTGAAAGGAGAAGAAAATAAAAGTATTTAGGAAGAGTCCACAACTTCGGGGACAATGGTCTAAACGCGACCAGACCAGATCAGTAGGTTTGTGTAGTTCACAAACGAGAACTAGTTCTGTAGAGCGTTCCCAGAACTGAATTGAACGAACTAGTTCGCAGTCAGTCCGGCTCCTAATTTGTTTCTAAATTCATTCAGTGCCGTTTGGAAATCAGGGCTGCAATATCAGTTTTTTTGGTCATCTATCGGAATGACTACCACGAACCTTTTTTTTGGCTCATCACGTTCTACGACGATTTTTTTGTTGATCACATTCTACCACAATGATGACTACGAATCGTTCCAAACTTCACTGCCTTTCTGATCACTGAACTTGTGAACTAAAAGAACGAACTAGTTCGAGAGGGATCGGAAATCGAAGATGATCGCTCACTTAAGTGAACTAAAATGCGCAAGTCTACGAGTCTAGTCCGCATAGACCGCTTTGGTATTTTCGGTTTAGCACTTATGTGTGCATTTTAACAGTACGAGACTGGTATGGTTTCATTTGATCCGTACCAAAATCAGTCCAAATGAACTGGTTTTGCTTGCGTTTATGCATACGACCATACTGTTTTTTTTTTTTATTTGCACGTAAACACGACCAATGTCCTCGTAGACTGACCCAACGTAGATTCTAATTCGCTTTTATACAGAAATTTCGGGATCTTTCTCTTGATCACTTCTGAAGTTAAGATTATATAATCAATATCGTCGTTGGTTTAGCAGTAAGTACGCTATCCTTTGATTATATACATAGCTCATGGGTTTGAAAACGTTATTGAAGTGCGTACCGTTAAAATGAAATCTGAACTCCACGATTGAATCTTGTAAAGGATCACTCTTGCTTCCCTAAGATTGATTCCTTTGAAGAACACACAGGAACTGAAGAGTAGTGATATTTTGTTCACCCACCAGATCATATAGGAGCTGAAAACAATAGTGTTTTTTTTTTACTTATTCGGATATTCTATAGAAAATTAAATCTCTAATCCCAATAACCTACTCCACCGTATGCCCAAGCAGTGCCGAATCAGCGTGAAATTCCTTTGATAATTCCGTAAAAATTCGCATTAACATTTACAACATTATTTAAATAATCATTCGATAATAAAACGTACTCAATTCGCAAATATTTTACGCCTTCTTTCTCTAATTTACTTTTGCAAAATTCATCGAGTAGTGGAAACTATGCATGGGCTTAACATGACTTAAACAAACACCCCTTAAATTCACATCACGCATTTCAAATTCAGCACTTAGAATCGATATCAAAATATTAATTTTTTTTTTAAACAATAATTCATTGTCTAGAAAATAAAAGAATTGCTAAAGTAAAGAAATCTTATCACCAAATTAAATTGCAAGTCCACTTACGTGAACTTAACTTAGACTGATGCTTTTTTTATTATGTACAAAAATTGAATGAGAATTTTTGAATAGCCAAAATAATAAACAAATTATTAAAAAAAAAATATAATAATAACGCCTCTAACAAATATCCTTGACAGACGATCGAATTTCCTTGTTAATAACTAAGCAAGAAAAAAATTGCAATTCATCAATTAGGAACAGATTCTTTCCACCGTACCAGTTGTGATATTTATTGTTGGAATTTACTTAATGATTTTATTTCAAGAATTTCCAGATTTCATTCCAATTAATTGAAATTATTTAATTTTTTTTTTTAACATTAAATTAGAGTTGTCCCTTGGTATTGGTACGACAGGAAATCTTGTTTTTTTGTTTATTCGGCGTGAATCGTGTATTTTCAATACGTTGATTATATTTAAGACTGACTTGTTAGTTGATTTTAATGGCAATTCGATCGTTTGACTAACCACTAATCGTTTATATTTTACATTATGCACTCTAGCACGTCAGATATATATCTACACTTTTAAAACTAAACCAATTTTTCAACGTCCAACACTTGATAATGTAAATTATATTGCTCAGTGAATTATTTTCTAATAGCAACGAAACGATCGTCCTCTTTTTTAAATATTAAATTTAAAAATAGAACTTAAAAAGTAAATTACCAATAAATAGCTCTGATATAATATTGAAATTGTGCGCGCGCATCGCCTTTTAGAAAGAATCAATTGTGTAGAGAACAAATCATAAACCAAAAAAAAAAAAAAATGGAAGTTTGTGATTAATAAAATAATAACAATTTTATTTTCAATTTATAAGCATTTGATTCGTTTTTATGTTTGTAGTTAATAAGAAATTTGAAAAAGATTTCTACTTGTAAAGTGTATTGTAAAAAAAAAAGTAATGCATACTGATAAGTAATAAACTATATTTTTTTTCTTTTTTAATATAAAAACTTGAAAGTTTTTCATTGCTATATTTAAGCAAATTTAAGTGGCACACCTTAAAAAAAATTATTTGAACAATTTTTCGCAACGAAAACTTAAACCGTCAAACAAGATTAAATTCCGAATTTGTGACTGAACGATTTCTTGAGTTGTTTTGTTGGGAGGCTTTGAAGTGAATAATTCGACTTAAAAAAGTCAAAATATTCAAGGGAAAGAAAGGTTCAGGAAAGCGTGGGAAAATTCGTCCTACGTCCGAATTGGTGGCTGAATATCGAGCAGAATCGACACGCTTGCTAGGGGGCTCTTGCTCGAAATTCAGACCATAAGCCCTTGCGGCCTGTACAACAAAAGATTTCGTGTTGGCTTACTTCAAAGATTTACAATGGGACTATTTTCCCAATATGTCGTGAAAGACCAAGAAGCGATGGAGTGGCACGACTTCGCGATTTGTCAGGGCAGATGTAATAGCTCTCTGTCTGCCAACCCTACCACAGCCATAACTGTCTTAAAAGTCAACAATCGGTCATGGTCCCTTATAGAGGTTCAGGTTCGTGAGCTCAGACACTTGGGTTCATTTTATAGTGGCTTTTCTAATCCTTTTTATTTCTAGGGATTATTTCATGTTTGTTTTTTTTTTTGACAAGATGATTGTGCAGCACTAAGCACGTGTCCCGAAATTTTGTCGGTGTAGTTTTGCCACTCGAGTAGCTGTGAACTCATCACGCCACGCGGTGAGGCGGTGCGCAGCAGAACTCGCTTCTTCCATTTTTCAAAAAAAATAGTTATGGCTTTCTCTCGATAATATTTTTCCTGCTTTATTCATATATCATCTCTGTTTTTATTAAAATGCGTTGGAAACTGGATAAGGAACTCATTTTGATAAAAACTAAGATCATTTCTGAATAAAGCAGGAAAAATACTATCGAGATTATATTTTTGGAAAATGGAAGAAGTGAGTTTTGCTACGCACCGCCTCATATCCTTTTCAATTTCGTGTCAAAATCTGCAATTATGATGGTCCAAATCTTGCTTGTCATCCAAGCTTTACTGTTAAAGTAGTACGGAAGAGGAATTTCCTTATCACGAAAGCAACGTGGCTCCTTGGAGCGACCAATTACATAAATATGCTTGTTCGATCCACTGGTATTCATTAGAAATAATATATAAAGCCCTTCCCCTCGAAACTCTTCTGGAGGAGATTCTGATAAAGGTGGAAAGGCACAGGAAGATCGTGTATCTTTTGGTGTATTTTTTGGTGTTTTGGGAAACTGGAAAAGGAATGAACATACGCACGCATTCAGACGCGAGATAAAGAAATTTCTTATTATGATCAATTTATTTTCCATTAATATTAAGGTCAAATAAAATAAAAAAAAATACACGATATAAGTAAATTGAAACGAAAGCATCTAAATTCTAGAGTAAACTTAAATTTAACGCCAGCTCGAGAAGGACGATCTGAAATCGAAAAGTAAAATCACAAACAAGCTCAAATCTTAAAAAACAAACCACATACCCTCCAAATTGTTGCTTGGCCGCCGCATTATTAGTATTTTGCGCCAAATTACTAAACGACAATCCGGCATCGGTCGAACCCAACGTTTCAAAAAGATTGTTATTCTGTGTGGGCGGTGATAGAGCCGGTGCAGTTTGTGCAGCGAAACTGCTAAATGTGCTCTTCGGACTTCCAAACGTAGCGCCACCGCCAAATGTTGGAGCCCCACCAAACGTTGTTGAACTGCCGAATGTTGGCGGTGAACCGAAACCCGGAGCGTTCGGCGATCCAAAACCGCTTTGAATTACCGACGGTTGACCGACTTGAGCGAATGGTCCGCCAGCGCCTGGGGCAGCTGCATTGAAACCGGTCGATTGTCCGAAAGCCGACCCGCCTCCAAATCCGCCAAATGATGAGTTGTTTGGAGCGCTGAACGGCGATGCCGCTTGCTGTTGTTGCTGTGCCTGCTGTTGTTGAACGTTTCCGAACGGTGACTGACCGAACGCTGGCGTTGAAAATGCCCCGGATTGGGCAGGAGTCGTATTACCGCCGCCAAATATCGATCCAGTTGTTTGTCCACCATCGCCAAATGTCGACGATCCGAAAAAGTTGGTGGTATTCGCCGTTTGATTCGGTTGCGACTGCGAACCGAATACATTCGCTGAATCGGTTTTTTGCGTTGCGAAAATCGACTGTGCATTATTGTTCGCTGATCCGAAAACGTTAGTTTGTTGGGGTACAGACGGCGATGCACCGCCAAATATCGAACCAGCTGCTCCACTATTCGGTTGCATGCCAAAGCCAACTGTTCCGCCCGAACCGGAACCGAAAAGATTGCCACCGGACGTTTGTTGCGCGGAAGGCGGTGTATTAAATGGAGACGTTGACGGAGTTACTATACCGCCAAATGGCGAGTTTGTTGTGGCAGTGGAAGCGAGTGATTGGGCCATCCCGAAAACCGACTGATCCGGTTTCGGTATACCGCCGAAAACATTACCCGTACTAATGACAGGCGCTGTTCCGAAAGCCGGATTACTTGTTCCGAATCCCGATGAGGCAGTAGTTGGCGCCGCGGTCGACGTTAAAACACCGAACGTTGATGTAGCAGCAGCCGGCGACGGCGAACTTATAACTGCTGCAGCGAAAATTGACGAGGTTGAGGTTGGCGGTGCGGGTGTTATTGTTGTCGAGCCGAAAAGTGTGGCTGCTGTTGGCACTGTTGCGGCTTCAGAGCTAAAAACTGAAACTGTTGTGACGACGGGTGCAACGCTACCAAACGCCGAGACTGGAGGGGTTGAGCCTGTCGTCGAAAATACCGATGCCGCAGTAGTTGCGGGCGGTGAGGCGCCAAAAATGGATTTTACATCCGGCACCGAAGCGGCATTGTCAAACGAGCTCATATTGAAAATTGATCCGGCAAATGCGTTCGCTGCAGAAGTTGCAGGTGCGGGCACTGAAAAATTTCAAGTTTTTAAATTGGCTCGCTGTGAAATTGTCGCGCAAATAAACTTACAAGCTTCGATAGCGGTCGGCTTGCAAATGGTCAAGGATCCGAAAAGTGAATCGCCTGAATCAGCTGCCGTTCTGGGCATTACTGGCACGACGCTATCGGATGATACCGGTGGAGCGGTAGTTTTAGGAAATCCAGCGAAACTGAAACTAAACCCGAAATTAAACGTTAAGGGTCGCAAAATTGAGACGAGACTTACGTAGTTGCTGCACCGAGTCCAAAACCAAGCGGGGGAGCAGTCGCAGTTGTGGCAATCTCGAAACCAGTAGCCACTGGCGTCGTTTGAGCGGGTTCAACTGTTGCCGACGGAACAACACTTTCAACGCTCGGTTTGCTCTGCATTGACAAAAATGAAGGTGACGAAACAGCAGGAGCTACCGGAATTGGTGTGGTTTCAGCCGCTAAGGACAATGGGGTGAAAACAGCTGCAGCCGGTGTTGAAAACCCAGTGGAATTTGCAGCTACTTGAGGCTGTTCGGAACTCGAAACTGTCTGACCCGATGTCCCGAACATGCTTGTATGTTTACTGATTGTTGTTTGCCCGCCGAAAATCGATCCGATCGTTGTTGTATCGCTAGTCGGTTTAGCTTCAGCTTTGCTCGTCGAGTCCAAATTGAAGTTAAGCGCAGCTCCAAATGCTGACGATTGACTTAAACTAACGGCTGTGAATGGAGTTGTTGTTTTTGCGTCTTTCTCAGCTTTAATCGCTTCGAAACCGGGCTCGATCGGTCTAGTTTCCGGGACTGCAACAACAATAGCCGGTTTCACCGGAGCGATAAAGCTTGAAGGGGTCCCTTCAATTTTCGATCCGAAAAATGCATTTTTTGGCTGTGAACTGCCGCCGGACAGACCGTCGTCGACCGCAGTACTCATAGCCGTTTGTTTCGGTTGAAGCGAAAATGTTTGGGCCGTTTCATTCGCGGTGTTTTCACTTTTCGACGACAATACCGACAACGGAGCTGGCGTCGATTTCACGATTTCCTTATCGTCTTTGTTGATACCCGTTCCGAATGGCATTTGATTGGGCGATGCTGTGGCCGTCGGTGTGCCGAATGATAGCTGAGCAGGGGCACCGATAGACGAACCGCCAAATGGAATCGAGGCAGACGCTGATGTTTTCGGTTGAAGAGTATTTCCGAAAGAGAAACTACTCGATGACTTTGTCAATTGAGTGAAGGCTGTTTCTTTACTCGGTTGAGTAGTTGCGGTCGGTTTAACTATGCCCGAATTGAATGCCGTTGTTTTCGGAACGAGCGGTACTTTGCTCTGCGACTTACTCGGCTGTGGAATCGCGCCCGAATGAATGGCCGACATTGCAATCGGTTTGGTTGGCGTTGGCTTCGCAATATGTTGCGTTCCGTTCTTAATGCGCTGCTTTTCCATTTTTTCCGGTTTTGTTGTAGCTCCTTCTCTTTGTTTCGCTGAAATAAATAGTTCTTTTTTCCTTCCAAAAAAAAACATACAAACGAATCTACTCACCGCTTCTAATTCGAACTTCTTGAATCACATCGGAGTTGACACCGATTCGATCCGGCCGGTGCGGCTTGATTTCAATAATTTTCCGGCTTTGTAGAATATTCCGTAGAGCTTGGAGTTTTTCGTCGGTGAAAAACGATCGTTCGATTTTCACGTCTTCACTTAGTCGCATCGAAAGGATCGAGTCGGCCAGTGATTGGATGTTTCTATTCAAAAAACAAAACAAGTTTGGACCAGGCCTCGTTTAAAATCGAAAAAACTTACAATTCGTTCTTTTTGTTCGCCTTTTGCTCAGCCAGGCTCTTCATGCCCAACTTCGACTTCAAATAATCCAGGCGAAGACGTTCGCGTGCCAAAATATCCTTTTCTTTCGACAAAGTCTGATAGACTCCCTCCAAACTTGGTATGCGCATTTTCGTACGCGACTTTCGACACAAATCCTGATAGTTCGACCATTGCGCATCGATTTGCTGATTGACAATCTGAAGTTGTGCCTCGTTTGTTGCGACCATACTTTTCAGTTTGATCAGTTGTCGGCGATTTGTTTGATTCGAATTGGACATGGTGGCCAGTTGCGGCAGACTAAAGTAAAATTTCGATCGGTAAATAAAATTGTCGGGTAAAAAACAAAGCAAAAAAAAATACTTCGGATTGTTGAACATGTTCAGTTTGCTTTTAGTTTCGGCGATCATAACGAAACATTCGTTCAAAGAGTGGCGCAATGCTTGGACATCAGATGATAAGGATTCCGTACTTTCGAGGGCCTGGTCGATGAGTTCTTGCAGTTGATTGATTTTTTTCACGCAATCTTTTGATTCTTCCATGTTGCCGATCTGTAAATCATTTTTCCATAAATTGAGTTTGTGATTTTCAATCACTCCCGATCCTACCGTTATATCAACATCCTTCGAGCGCTTCGACAAGTCTCTCAATTCCCTTTCAAAAGTCATAATTTGCTCACCAATAGACTCTTTTAAAATTTCGCTGTCCTCCGACGAGATAATTTGATCCGAGGTCTTCGGTTTGAGATCTTCTCGTTTTATTGCTTGTTGCTGAGAAGCTGTATAAGTTGGCGGGACTGTGTACAGCGGCTTGGTTTTGTCAGAACTGGACCCCACTTTTACTTGATTTTGTTCTGGTACTCCTCCTGCAATAAATTAACAATTAAAATTTGTTGCAACATAAAAACGAAGTTCCTTACCAAAACCAATGGAGCTGTTGGGCGCCACGGCGGGCGTAATGTTCTCTTTGGCAGTTCCAAAAGACAAAGCCTTTGCAGGTTCATTTGCGGCAGTTCCAAGACTTTGTCCAAATGCCGAAGCTCCAAACGTTGGCTTCGCAGCAAACGGCATTGTTGGAGTCGATTTCTGACCCAAAGGCTGTCCTCCACCAAAAGACAATGGTGCCGCTCCGGGCGTACTTTGAGCTGAAACCTGACTTCCAAATAATCCAGGAGCTGTTGCTATGGGCTTAATAGGCGCATTAACTGCAAATAACGATGGCGTTGTAGTTCCCGATGCCGCCAAATTACCAAACAAACTTCCTCCACCGGTGGAAATATTTCCAAATATAGGTTTTGTTTTGCGCTCCTAAAATCAATATGACGTAAAAATCAATTCTACTAGCCGCTCGAAAAGTACTACCTGTGCCGGAGTTGATGTAGCGTCGCTATTCAACGCAAACGAAACGTCATGTTGTTGATTCAGCTGACCGATGGGTTTCGTTTCAGCTTGTTGCTGTACGCTCTGTTGTTGGACAGTAGGTTGCTCGCTCGCTGAATTGATCGGCTGAAAGAAACCCACGCCCGACATGTCGGCAATCGGTTGCGGTGGCGAACAAATACCCGGTGAATTTGGCGAAAAATTCAAGAAATCGAACGAGACTAGCAAGCCTTGTGTCGACAGGATGTGAATCATCGGCATAACAGGAATTTTCGTTTCGGCTATGGTCAGTTGATGTGTGGTGCCGGTTTCGAATGCAAAACCGATCGGATGAGTTTCTTGCTTGTCCTTTGTTAGTGGTAGTTCTATTCGAGCTTCATCCGGTGTTATGTATTGCTTCCATAGAGGCGATTCGCCGGCTTCGGTTGTTCCTAAGATTCCGACTTCTATGCTGTTGGATGATGCCATGAGAATGATATTCCATGGCTGGATGTGTGTTAGGAAGATTTGAGCAGCTCGTGGTCCTGAAGAGCTGTAGCAAATGTCGTAGTAGTTGATGTATGTGGGACTGCCGACTTTGGGAGCGTTAACTATGTGCAGAGCTGAAAGCGACAGATAAACATGAGAAAATCTTCGTGGTGAAATTCACAGCTTTGGAATTTAATCTAAATTTATGATCTCGACCGATGGTGACTAATAGCGTAATAATGCTAAGATGCGGTGTAGGGTACTATGCGACTGACAACCTAAGGAATGGCCAAGAGGCTATTTTTCATCTAAACTAAACTAGTGGTCCTCCCTTCAGGGAACTCTGACGACGTGGCGATCCATTAGGTAAGTACCGGGTTCTTTTGTCTTCGCCTCGCATTTCTTTTTTTGATATGATTATCCATTTTAGGCATTTGATTAAAATCGGTTGAGCGGTTTCTGAGAGAAAGGTACATGAATTTGTATGAAAAGTCATCAAGCCAGTAACCCTCTTAAGTAACTTATAAGATTTAAAATCATTAAGTTAAAAATTCATAAATTGTACGATCAGATTTATACCCTTAATAATTTTCGCTGGATGCATTTTCGATCCTGAGGTATCAATCAAATTCAGGGGGTCAATTTATTTATCTGGCAAAGATCCACAACAGTTCTGGCTGATGGTTAAAAAAAATAGTACAAGCAGAAATTCTCCACTTCCACTTCTCTATTATGAACTAAATCTGTTCAGAGTTAGACCCAAATATTTTGCTTTTTTCGACAGATCAAGTTCCACACCATGAAATAGAGCCGATGTTTTGGAGACGTTCACAGCGAAGCTGAAATTTGAGCACACAGGCTAATAGCGCGATGTTCTATTTCTGAAATTTGCTTTTAACGAGTTCTGGATGTTGTTCGCGTGTAGGCTACAATCTTTATTCCTTTTTCTATGGCCACTAGGTCCCCTCGATGCTTTCTTTCTCCACTCAAGATTCTGGTCTTCAGTAAAAAACGTTCGGCAAACCCTACCCTATGCGAATTCTGTTTAAAGAGCTTCCAAAATTTCTTTCTTGAAGGCCACCTCGATATCTATTATAGAGTGGTAACAATCCAGACTTAATTCTATAAACCCTACCACCGCTTGAGGGGTTGTGTCTAAAGATTTGTGGTAGGCGATCTTGTGACTTGCCAAGAACCGCACCGCCTCATTTACCTTGCCATTTGTCCCAATTGTCAAACTTTGAATGCGTTTGCGTTCCCGCCGACAAAATTAAACACTACAACTTAAAAAAACAAACAAAAGCCATCCGGCCCGTACTCACCCGGTGACCGATCCTCGCCATGCTGCAAGAAAACAACAGCAAACTGATACGTAGACAGCCACTGCACAGCGATCGTGTCGAACGGACCTTCATGAATTCCGGGCGGACATAAAATAGTTCGCGCCAACTTCAAGTCCGGCTTGTACTGTGTCAACTTTCCCGCCGGAAAGCCAACAACAATTTGCTTCCCTTTCGGACTCCAACAGGCACATTTTGCCTGTTCTTGCTTATCGACCGAATGAAATTCGAACGCAGCATCCTTTAGATTGTAGACGGAAAGCGATCCGTTGCTCAGAACCAAAGCAAATGTAGCCGCAATCACCGGATTCCAGAGAATCTGTAGCGCCTGAACGTTATCCTCGACTGCGATCCGGATGAGATTTTTGCAGATAATGCCCTGGAATTTTACGGTAAATTTTAAACAGTTTGCTCCGCGAAAACCGGCCCCGTATTCTACTTACCGCTGACATGAACGACGGCACACTATAAATTGCAAGCAAGGCCGAACCGTTCAGCGTGTAGTTGACCGCGAGGAGACTTCCATCGCTGCTTACGGCAATATTGTGCGGGACTCCGGGTAACGGAACAACACGTGCTAAGACTTCCTGTCCCGTCTCTTGCGCATCGACGATTCTTTGCAATTGGACAACTGAAAACAGCATTAGGATTAGGACAACCGATGAAATTCGAACGGTCACACTCACCTTTAAATTCGGCCTTTGTCTGGCTGCCGAGAAACAACAGTCCGAACGGACTCGATGTTGCCAGCAAGGTCACGTTGCTTCGCAATTGATCGGCCGGCCCGAAAATCGCCAAACGGTCGTGCAATTTGAACTGGTACTCCTGAAAGTGACGAGAATAATTTCAAGTCCCCGGCACGACATAAACATAACCTCGCAGTTGGCGTTATCCAACGATTTACTTACGCTCACGTCGATCGAACTGGGCGCTTCCGTTGCCATTCTAGCGAAGCGTTTGAATCGCCGTTTAACTTGTTATGCGTTTAGTGCGTCTTTGTCCTATTTTCAGTTGAATTTAACGAATTTTACGAAGCACTGTGGGTTTTTGCGCTTTAGCGGCTAACTTTGACAGTACAATTTTTTTTCGGTTAGGTTTGCCTGATGCGAATATAATAGTTCTATGTTGTGTTCTACGACCGTTAGAATGAGTCCAACAAAAAGCAAATTTAATTTAATTAAATTTTTCTGCTTTAAAAGCAAATTGTACGCATTCTGTTGCACTAAAGTTAAAAAGAAAATATTTTAGGAGCACATTTCCTTGATAAAAAAACCACCGAACATGGCAACTTCCCCGAGAAACGTCAACAAAAAAAACTAGTCTCAACGGAAAATTTTGTTTCTTCACAAGCAAATCAACGTCGAATTTTATCTATTTTGCAATTCATCTATTTACTAATATTTCTTTTATAGTCTTTTGACCAATTGTTTGCTGTTTTTATTTATAAATTGTGAAAAACACCAAATCAAAAAAAAAAAACAGCTGTCGACCGTCGTCAGGATATTGGGAAATTTCCGTTCTTCTTTGGTCGGGGTTTTTGCCGGGGTTGGGATTTAATTTGACGTCTATCGTTCGCACTGCATTACCGCCGTTCCACTAGCAATCAGCTGAAATTCTGATCTTTTCTTCAGGTTTTAGGAGGCACGCGAATCGCACGAACGATAACTGTGCGGCGAATAAATCGCAAAAAAAATACCGCGGCCCGACTTCGTGTGGAAAAAATTAATTCGATTCACGGAAAAAATTCTTGCAACAAAAGTGTTTTATTCCGATTCCAAATTCCATCGCTGACGTCATCGAAAATTTCCAATTTGTTGCAACAACAACAACAAGACCGAAGGAAAAAAAAACCTCGTTTCCGTCCGAATTTCTGGTTCGTTTTCGTCGCTGTTCTTCAGTTTTATTCTGCCGCTGGACGAGTTCAAAACGTGTTCGTCGTAATCGCAAAATTCGAGTGTCGTGTGTGCGCAAATTAATTGAGAATTTCGTAAATTTACTGCTTGGCGGCCGGACAAAGAAACAAAATGAAAATTTGGACGTCGGAACACACCTTCAAGTAAGTAGAAAAGTCAGTGCGCGAATTTTTCGCGACGTATTTCTGTCGACGCCGATTTCAAGTTCAATTTCCAATCGAAATGTTTTTCAAGGACACGAGTGGCAACATTTTTGCGACGGGACAACCTTGTCCGCTCCGCCCGTCATAACCTCAACTGTTCGGACGTTTTTCATTAGAATTTTCCCCGTCTGGACTCGGGGTCTGTGTGATGTAATCGTGGCGAGCGGCTGTGAAAATGTCGCTTTTGTTGACGTGCGTGAATAATTCGCGGCCAGCTGATCTTTAGTTTCAGCGGCGCAGAATTTGCGCCGTTTCACGAGGCTGCTGCGTGCTGCTATCGGTCAGAAACTAGCGGGTTGAAAAGTTGTGTCTGGGTCGGCGGAAAGGTTTTCGGGCTCCGATAAAACGAAGGCTTGTTAGATAACAAGCGATGGAGTCAAAAAGCGGCCTGGTTATGCAATGATTCATTGGGGAATTTTGCTCGCGTGCGACTGGCAATTGAAAGCGAAAGAGAGGCGCAACTTTCGTCGCACAACAAAACGGAAAATTTTAATGTCTCATAAGAAAACTTTGATCAAAAAATTTCCGCTGTTTACGAGCCGAGAACCTCCTGCTTCAGAGTCCGTCACACCTTTTTAGTTACTTCCTAGTCTCGGCTTTTTGTTGCATAAAACAGTCGACCGTCTTCTCTTGGATTTTGGTCCGGTTTCCGCGACAACTTGTTTGGCTTGGGCTTAACATTTCTCCCCATTAGCAAAAGACCTTCCAGATCCTTCCTAAAAACTAAATTTCAAGAATCAACACCTTCCTGTCAAAGCAATATGAGTCTTTTTTTGTGTTTTTCTCTTCGAGAAGCCAAGAAATTGTCCTTCACCCTACCAACGGCCAATTGAATCAAGAAATGTTTTCGCCTACTCAGTAGAACCAACAGCCAGCCACCTCGGATGAACTCCTGCATCCAACCCCAAGGACGTTATCAATGCTGGACCCAAACGCTATTAATTTGTAGCGTAAAATCTCAGCCGGCGCTTAGAGTCGACTGATGTGCTGTCTAATGCCTCCCAACATACGTTGACCGAACCAAGGCGAGTGCAGACAAGCGCCAACATGTTGACAGTTCATTTGTCTTCGTTGGCTATCACTGGATCTTGCTTGTGGATTTTTGAGGAACTTCTGTGCGCTTGGCGCAAATTAAGCATTGAATGGGTATTGAACGCCGAAGCAAGTTTTCAAGACCTAGTACACTACATCCGGCATGAAGGGCTTACGTGGATCGTCGATACTTTGAACGCAAGTCGCGTAACCGCACCTTGGTGAACGACAGCACTTCCACCCGCTGGCATTACCTTCCAGTTGCCCCACTTCGCACAGACCTACGTTGGTTCAACATTTATTTAGGATTTAAAATAACAAGCAAGGCCGTTATGCAGCTCCTGTCTTATCTTAAAGAATTCTCTGATGTTCGGTGCTTTTCTATTTTACCTCCAAGGAACATGTAGGGCTAACGTAGGTCGGCGTGAAGTCGGATAGCCAGCTTACGGTCGTCTACACGTTGAAAGACTTATTTTCTTCTGTTATTATTCTTTGAGACTCCTCCTTCCAGATTTTTGTATTAAAATCACCTAAGCTAATTTTTAAATCATTCGAGGGCAGTGAATCATTGGTTGGCTCCAGGGTGGTCCTTCTCTTCTGTTGGTGCGTGGACGTTGATCCACCAAACGCACGTAATCTTTCACTCACTGGTTTGAAACTCTTGATCTGCTGTTAAAATTTTTTGTCAGCAACAAAAGCGACTCCAAACTGTCTGCTTTCCGGCAGACTTCCATTTGTCACAACTAGGCATGTCCTTGTTTTCGTTACCGATCCATTTCGTTTCTTGGAGGGCCGTTACATTGATGGTTTGTTTTGCCACATCTTCGAGGAACTCTTTTAGAGCTTCTGTCCTGAAAAAAGGATCGAATTTACGAAGATCCAAAACCAGGGGATTTTTCATTCATTGACCGATATGCTGAGGCATTGCCCACATTGTGTGCGAATGCCAGGCGGTTGCAAGAAGGCATTTGCGAGGTTGTTGCCGTGTAGTCAATCCTTTCCGAGGCTGTTCATCAGGTTTCTGGACAGTATTTTTCTTCTTTCGGTAATGCGTTGTCGGCCCTCGCCCGACCTACTTCTGTAAAACACGTTGGTAGGAAAAGGGTGGGCTTTTTCAGCTAAATGACATATTGGCGTCCTTGCAGCTATGCTTCGAGTCCAGCTATGTTACACAAATTTCGAACTGGTGTTACTGACCATTCAGGTTAACTCCATGCTTCCTCCTCCTGTTTCAACCGGACTTGGGACACGCTTTGGCAGAGTAGACGCTGGAGAGTCTCCAAGTGGATGTCCTTATTTGGAAATTCATATTGTAGTTTGCAATCCGTTGGTAGAATTTTGCCCAAACTTCAGTCAAAAAGAAAGCGAGATTGGCTCTTAATTTTATATCCAGCTGAATCTTCTCAGGGCCATTATTACGATCTTTAGTTAAATGCTAACTGGAACTTTAACTGGATTGTATGAAAATCTGTCAAGTAGAACGTAACAGAACATCGTAGAAAGAACGGGCCCTAAAGAATACCTCGCGGATTCGCGAAGAAAAAATCTTTAAGCAAAGATGTAACAAAACCCATTAAGCAATTTAAATTGAATGAAGCTCTGGTACGATCAATTTACGATCTCATCAAGCGTTGAACAAGGTCCGAAACTCCAGCGTAACCTTTACCAAGTTCTTAATCAATTAATTGATGTTGTATCGCGTTCCGCTGAACTACAGAATAAAATAAAAGTACGCAAGCAGCGAACGCCATATGGAGCAACAGGTCGCGCGTGTTTTTCATCGTCCACGCTCTGCCAAATTTTATCTCGATCGTAGAAAAACCTTTAAATAAATAAATAAGAATACACAACTGGCATGACTCCAATGAGACTTTTCTAGCACATCGTATTCGGTGTAATTTTGAGGAATCCACGGTTGACGCATCTCTAGGAAGCTTCGATAGGAACCACACGTGGCATGAGGTTTACAAATAGTATCAGAAGAGATCCGCAATGCAAAAGTCCTGTCGTATGGAAGGCCAGAGCTAAAAATCGCGTAGTAGCCACCAATGTGAACAAAATCTTAGGGACACATAAAGTAGGGCTACGGAATACAACGAAGACATCATATTGAAGGAAAAGGCGCATATCTCAAAGTTATTAGAACAAGGATATACAAGCTATTCGAGTTCCTAATCACGGAAAAATATTTTGGGGGCCAATACCATGGCTTAATGTTTGTTTGTTCTTGAAAATTAGCCACCAGGTGCAAAACACCTGGACCAGAAGCGCAGTGAGATCACAACGGATCTAGATAGTGGTCTATCTTTGAAAATTTCCACCCACCTAACCTAAACCAGGTCCTGTACGGCAAGGGTCAATAAAACAGCTCAGTGAAACTATCGGTGTCTCTGATATCATTTTTTTGGAAGGTGGGCGATAAGGCAAGACCATTACAATCAGTTTTGATTTTTTGCAAATTTGTTTTATTACATTTCATCGCGGTTCATAGTTCTGTTCATGGTATAAGTGTTACTTATCAAATTACCGAGGCCATTAACGCTTTACATTTACTTGAGTACTGATTAAAAATTTTTCTCCGTCTCCACGCAAGTTGATACGAAAAAATTCTTCGGTACACTAAACAATTCCAGCTTCTATGATTTATTCTTACTGCTGCAATTATTTGTATCGTCCGACAATTCGTAGTAGCCCGACTTTAATAGCTGATCGTTTGTGAATCTCACTGTATTTTCGAAATTGTCCAATTCTGTTCAATCATTGGATAAGTTTGCCTTAACTTCCTTCCAATTGCTTTCAATGACTCGATGGATTTTACTTTATCGATCAAAGGTGAAATTCTTCTCCTTCAATTTTGATTTAATTTCATTATCGACTTGCTATCACAATTTGATAAGATTAAATTATGCGTCGCTTTATTAATAGCTCTTTTGTCAAACGACAAAAAGTTAAAGCCCAAAAGTCCAGCAAAACCGTTTTGTTCCAATTGTAAATCTACGCAGAGTTTACCGAACCAAAACTCTTTAAATGATGGCAATTTAAGTCGTTCATTTCACTCGTTCTCATATTGCGCATTTCATTTCAAACAAACGACGTAAATCTCAGACAATTCATGCAAATAGAAAATACAGCAACATGTGCAGACTGTAGTAGGTTTTGTTTATAGTACCTGGACGTTCGTAATCGGATGACTCATATGTGAAAGTAATCAGTCATGAAGTAGAAAAGTGTACATAGTCCATAACATCATCTGGGAACAATTTACTATTGTACTTGATGGAACGAAACGGCGATAAGGACAGTAAGTACGGCTGTGGCGTACTGATAAGCGAAGCAGCTAGAACAGAAACTCGAATTGTTTTTTAGTCGGAACGTACTGTCTGAAAATTGCTCAAAATCGGTTGAGACAATCTGAATAGCTAGCGAGATATGTAAATTAAAAGCAACAGCATTGGCAGTTGCTAGCTTAAATTTGTTCCTCTTTTTTGTAAATCGTTAATCAGAGATTGCCATTTATCAACTACATATAATCTTTTCAAGGTTTCGTGTTAGTTGCACCTTGAAAATAGAAATTGTCGAATTGCCTTGATGAAAAGTGCCACCAGTTGGTTGGTTGGTTTACGCGGCCCATCTTCTGAAATCAGGACCCAAACCCACAGGAAGCACCGTCGATCCTCAGCCATGTTCACTAACCGAAGAACTACTCGATCCCTGTTCGTCAGTAGCTGCTCTTTTAGAACCTAGATTTGCTTTGAATCTTACTACTGCTTATCCTCCCTCTTGTTGGAATTCAACACCGTAAGGGTGTTAATTTCGAAAAGAAATAGCACCGACAAAACGGTCATCTCCCGCCGAGGAAGACCGTCATACTTTAAGAAATGCTGAATGAATATCGGCGCGCAAAGTCCATTCCGACTTTGAAAATCTTTTATAATATCTTTTCTAATTATAAGTTTTTATTTTTATTTTACATTCGCTGAGTGAATGCTCTTTTTCCACTATCTCAACTGTAAAATAAATCGCATTGTCTCTATGGTTCCGTAGATTGACGTAGAGTGATGTCAAGATGATAAAGTTAGCGAAAATATTTTGCTACTACGACCTCTAATTGTTGTACCATTAAATGAACACTTTTGCTTAGAATCGTGCATAGTTGCAATCGGAATTTATTTTTATAAATTTTTCTTTACAGCCATCCGTGGGAAACAGTAGCACAAGCTGCTTGGCGGAAATATCCAAATCCTATGAATCCGGCAGTTATTGGAACAGACGTTGTCGAAAGAAAAGTCGTCGATGGGGTTCTACACACGCACAGATTAGTCAGTTCAAAATGGTATTTTCCGAAATGGGCACAAGCGGTAAGTTTGTTTTGTATTTGAGACTAAACCAATTTGTTTTTACATTATTTACAGAGGACTCTTTTTTATCAATGAATCGTGAAGCCTCTATTGACCATGACCACTACTTTCCAACTCTTTTTATAGCCTTAGTCATAATTTTAGCCGCCTTGTTCATATTTCATTGTAAACGCTTTTCCTCTGTTACGTTAAATTTCGTTGGTATTTTTAGAATGAAATCGTTGAGGAATTTATCGCGTTTTTATCTTTAGCGTGTTGGTTCTTTTTTTTAATTCGAATACGTCTTAACGGCTCGAAGTCATGTGACTTGGCTGCCAGGTTATATCACAAAAGTTCAACCACTTTGTTGTTTTAAAATTGTTGACGTCAAGGCAAAAGTCCGAATCGTTTTTGCATGGAAGTAACGAAACGACGGAATAGTAGTGACGAAACTGACCAAACTAGGTTTTGAGTTCGACTAAAAACTAGATGTGTACGACCTTCACAGTTTTTTTGCTTTGTTTTTTTTTTCGAATGCTAAATATTTCCGTGTAGTTTTAGGCTGTTTCTAGCCGCCGTGCTTTCAAAAATGATGACGCAAAATTGCGAACCGATTGAAAATGTGTACCGTCGCTGAGTCAGATATTTTGAAGCTGTTAAATGGATATCAAATGGAACTGACCTAAGTGACGGATAAAAATAATGTCTTTGGAATGGAGTGTAATTTCTTTTGGATCATAATTGTTTGTGCTGACTCGTTGAATTTATGCGGGTCAGGACATAAGGTTTTTGACTCTAACTGGATCGGACTAAGGGTCGATTGTGATGTCCAATTCCGATCGGAGAAATATTATCAAAGAGAGCACGATGCGATTCACAAGAAATTAAAAGGAGATGGGCTTCCTACTTCGAACATCTTCTCAATCCGACTCCATCGGCTCCGATTTCCAATAGCATCTCAATTGAGGTTTCAAATGACTAAGAAGAACCATCAACGACACCACCCATACTAGGCGAAATAAAAGCAACCCTATGTGACAAAAAACAGTAATCGCCGGGAATCAACGAAATACCACTTGATCTTCTGAAAAATGGTGGAAATTGTTTCGTGCAAATACTACACAAAAAGATATGTAAAATTTGGGCAGAGGAAAATATGCTCAAAGCTTTATTTGTCCAATTTAGAAGAAAGGAGACAGTGAGAACTACAGAGGAATACCATTGCTGTGTCCTACAAAATACTGACCTATATCATTGAGCATCGTTTTCAGCCCTATACTAACGAAACAATTGGCGAATACCAAGGTGGATTCAGAACCGGACGATCTACAACAGATCAGATATTCTCGGTGAAACAGGTGCTTGAAAAATGGTGGGAATATAACACAGATGTGTACCAAATTTTCGTAGATTTTAAACAAGCATATGACAGCATCGACAGGAGGGTACTGCACCAAATCAAGCTTGATTTTGGAATTACACCTAAATTAGTTCGGCTAACGAGACTCATAATGATGAACACTGAATCCCAAGTAAGAATACAAACCAAACAGCTTTTTTGAACCCGTAAAGGAAGGAACGGACTGGCGAATAAGATACAACCATGAGCTATATTCACTTTTCAAGGAGTCAGAAGCTTCAACGTTCATCAAACTACGCAAAACTGCAGTGTGCTGGACATGTAGGCCATGTTTGATATTCAAATTTTGCGATACACGTTCTATCTAATTATCTATTTTTTTTATTTCTCAATGAACCTAAATAAGCTTCTGCTTGTTATTAGTCTAATCTTTTCTGAAGCCACTGCCCGTTGTTTCCAATAATTAATCCGCATATATCCAAGGCGAAGCCTTGCTTGTCTTTTCCGATACCATTTGATTCTTAAGTCGCTATTAGGGTCAGTACGATGGCTGCGGTAATTGTACTTCTTCAACCTTCAGTACTTGCGACTAAATTTATCTTTAATTGGCCTCGTACAACACAAATTCAACTGTGTTTAAATGGTCAATAAACAAGTCAAATTAAATTGCTTTTACTAAAACAAACAAATAAAAGTTTAATTATTGTTGTCTCTTTATATTTTCGGAACGAAAGTAAGTCCCAACTTGGGCAGCGATTCCAATATTTTCTGATCGCAATTACTTACTGGTGAGACAACAAATTCTGTTCGATTCGTGTCCAATATAATGACTGGCTATTATAATACAAGAACCTTTCGAAGCGTTAGTTTTCCCTTATATCGTTAACAAAGAAAACAAACTATTGATTGATAGAAGGTTCAATAAAGAAAACTCAACAAATCCATCTAATGAATTATGTACGGAACGGAAGTCCTTGCCGTCGCCTCAGTCCATATGGCGTTGCAATTTCTACAAATCAACGTCAGGATCTCTTGAATTATTTATTGAAATGATTCGCCTGAGCCGGACAGTTGCTAGGTGAAAGTATGGTTTGATTGTCAATGCAAATAAAATTGCATAGCAGCGTAATCTATTTTTAACGAGCGACCGCGGTTACGCGTTTTATTGAAATTCTTATGTAGCACGAGTCTTAATCCCGGTGCCGTAGTATTCTTTATTATAAAATGCTATTGAACTGGTTACTAGGGGTCCATATTGCATTTGGTACAGATGCAAGTGCCCTCCCCTTAAATCCCCGGTTTGCTTTTGGCACCGTGTACAATCGGATGAAAATAGTTCAGTACAAGAATTGATTTGCCAAATTTAAAATACTGCTGCTGTGCTTAGGCTACAATTACGATAAGATAATTAATTAATTGTATGATTTGGTGTTTTTTTTTTATAAATTCAATTTTTCTTTCTGCTTCTTTTCAGATAATTGGCAACGCTAAAGTTTGCTATGCTAGTGAAAAATCAACAGTTGACTGTAGAGAGCGCCAAATGACATTAAAAACAATAAATTTAACATTCTGTCGACATGTTTCCGTAGATGAAATTTTATATTATTCACCGCATCCAACAGATCCCACAAAAACCCTACTTAAACAAGAAGCTACAGTTACGGTCGAGGGTGTACCACTTAGTCGTTATATGGAAGATTTACTAGCAACAAAAATTAGTGCAAATGCCGGAAAAGGTCGTCAAGGCTTGGAATGGGTTATAGCTAAATTAAATACAGAAGTAAGTTACTGCTGGCCTTTCATCATCATTTCGAATGTTTATGACGTTGTGTTTTTCTTCTAGATTTCTTCGCAGGTCAAAGGTATTGCAGAATCGGCAGCCCGAAGTACAGACGGCTTAATATCATCAACGAAAAAATCGCTCGATGGTATGACAGAAAGTGCCCGGAAAAGTATGGACGATCTTAGTTCGAAACATATGCATATCTAGCGTCCTAATTGTAGAAACCAATTATCCATTACATTCGATTGTTGTCCGTTTTCTTCGTCAAAAAACAAATTAGAACACAAATTGAAAAACACCAGAGAAAAGAAAAAGTAAAGTTACTAGCAGAGAGATGGATGTTTATGTCAAGGAAACATAGTTCGATCCTTTTTTGTTTTGCATAAGAAAATTAATATTACAAGTGATAAAATGCGCGTAATGAATTATTTATTAAAAAGAGAAACATCATTAAAAACGTTTTTTTAACTTGTAATTAATTGTTTGGCTCGAGCCAGTTCTATCCACGTTGTAGATCGATAGACATCAAGTCAATCAGAAATTGTAAAAAAAAATGAAAATTTGTATACACTGAAACGAAAATCAACACTGAGTGTTAAATATTTATTTTTTTTCTTTATCAAACACATACCACCACCACCCACACTATACGACAAAAAAATCAACAAATGTGATTTTGTTTTTTTAAGTAAAATTTTTCTTGTTTAACGTACTCCAGTTGTGTTTGAATTTTCTATTTTCATTTCGTTTAGCTTGCAGATTCCTGGATATTTGCAGGCAACTGATAAGGGTCCTGACGAGACACTGTCCTTTTCGGAGACATAGAGAAATATTAGGAATACCCATGGCTAAGCTGTGCCGCTGTGGTGATGAGAAAGTTGAACCGAATGTGAAAGTCTGGCACGTACCAGGTGTTGGTATTTGGGGAACTTCTCCTTGATCGATCTATCAGAACTTGGGACGATTCCTTTATGGAGAACTACTCTCTTCATAAGGAAGAGTAATATTTGGAATCAGTAGTCTAGAACCCGGTGTATACGAGGGGATCCGCAGTGATCTTTTGTGATGGATTGTGGCATAGTGCTTCAGTCCACCCTTCTCAACCTAAGCTAACCCTACGAAGATTAGATTTCCTTTCAGGGTGGCACATTCTACCTGTCCAGACACTGCGGCCATGAAGTCAATTGTGGTATATTCCGTAGGACTCTTGCCTCATTGTCGTACCATTATATTTCTTTGAAATATTCCAATTGATGTAGGTCTGTTTGGCCTTGTTGACTAGCTTTTAGAATTTCAACTTACTTTTCTAGCCTCAGTGATTTGTGCAGGTTATTTGAAGGCAATGGACTTTGGCCACCTACGCAGAGATTATCCAATTCATCTTGTTCAGTCATTGGCGGATAAAGGGGGGGCGGTCGCTGAGGTTAAAAAGTTCAAATTATAGCTGAGGTTAAAACGTTCAAAAATGATGGCTGTGGTTAAAAAGTTGAGGTACTGAACAGATATACCGCTTTCAGTATTACAAATGCATTATTGCATTTATAAATTGATCTAATTTTCTTCATTTAAAGGGTGTTCTTTTAGAGGCTAAGAACTTAAAATTGATAGTACTGTTTTCTGTGACAGCCGATTTTACAGTTTCCGGTGGTTTTGAGGCTAGTTTGATTTGGAAATTCATCGTGAATAGACTCGCGGCGGAGCAACGTTAGAAAATTGTTCAAATTTGTTTGAAAGCCAAGGTTCAATTCGAGAAACTCTTCGGGCATTACGTGTATTTTATGGTGCTTTAATCAGAGCGATTAATTCGAGAAAGCATGCGTCGTTTTCGCAATACGTTTACTCTAAACGATAATACGCATCCCAGAAACTATTGAGCAATTGGAAGCCAACACTCGACGCTGCATTGCCTGATTTACTGCGAAGAGTGTTTCAATGCAATGTACGCGCTATCTGCGGCTACATGGCCGAAATCATATTCAAACATTAATGCCGTAAAATTATCTTTCAAATAAAGCCAATTTCATTTTATTTCAATTTAAAGTTCTCCGCGTCTGAAAAAAACCACCCTATACTACTTCATTCCAACAAATATCAAAATTAGCTCACCCCATCTCTCTTAAAAACAATCCTGCAATCGGAGGATAAATTCAAAACTAGGAATGCAAGAATTCATTAAGTTGCCCCTTGGGGAGTTTTACTCTCCGTATCTTGTCTTTACTTAAAATAAATGACTTAACTTTGCTTTGATGATCCTGACAAAAAGGGTCACTTGTTTCATTCTCCATAACATTAAGTAACATGTCGCTTGAGATTTTAATATCTTACCACAAAGGAAATCTTCTTGGGAATTTTCTTCGCAAAAGATTTGTAGAGAGTGCAAAGGGACAAAAATTATTAAAGCCAGAAAATTCCTTATTTTATCTGTAGTAAAACGGAATATTTAGACGAGTAATAAAATCCCGCAAGGACTCTTAACTCTGGCCTTTAAATAGAGTAACCCGTATTCCTTTGCAGATAGAGGCAATTAACCTTTTTCAGAACGGAAAGGATGTGAAAATGAGCAATGCAAAGAATTTCACTGAATTTCTTTTAATATTCACGGAGTAGATTTAGAATCCTTCTCTTCTGTTAATTTGTCGTGAAAATTCAAAGAAAATCTGAAATTTATTATGAGAGAAGGGTAAACACGAAGTCATTGTTACGATCCTCTTGGTTTAAAGAAAAGACGAAAGGATTGAGACCTTCTGGGGGCATAGGACAGAATAGGCTGTGTTTTCAATCAAGAACCATTTTCAGTTTTTTTTAATAATATCTAATTTATTGTAATCTACCTGAACTTTAAAAAGAATCATATTCATTGCGGGAGCTACAATACCGAATTCCTTAAACAATTTTAAACGAAATTGGCAGAATACTCCAAAGGAAAACTTTAATTATCCGTCTGACCGCCTTCGAACGTATCGACCTTTGATGACTACTCGATCATGAACTCTTAAGGATATTAAGCCAAAACTTTTATAGTTGAAAGCGAATTCGACCATTAAACTAAAAGATCTATCGGAATTCGTGAAAGTTTGAACAATACTTTACAACCCCTAAGAGGTTGAATTACGAAAAGGGCTTCAATTTTTTTTTAAAGTTAAAGCCTTGGGAAGTGAAAGTGGAGTCGAAATCTCATTAGACCTAAGAAATATATCAAAATTCGTGAAATTGTGTATAACTACTTTACAACGCTTTTTCGGGATTTCCTAGATGCATGAAGATTAAACCCCTAATGGGGGAAAATGAGTTTAATATGTTTACACACAACTGTTAAGGCTTCATCCACGGTTTAACTGAGTTTTCATGAATTTTGCCATATCTGCTGTATATGATGACCTTTTCAGATGAGGGTCTACACTTGCCAGACATGTTTCAGTAGGGTCATTTTATGGCGAAGTCGCTAGTAGGTACTACTATATATAACATAAAATGTGGATCGAAAGAGGATAAAAGTTTTACTTCACTCCGACTTTAACAACATTGTTTGCAGAATTTTTAATTGACTTTCTTGTCTTAAATTAAATGAGTGCTTTCTTTGAAAATAACTGAAGCAATAGCACGAATTTAAGCGGAGTTGTCCTTAAGATAAAACATCGAGTGGAAATGGGTTCAAGTTCGAATACATATATTAATACTAAAAGGACAATTTTCTCCTGGAAGTTGTTGCCACTTAAGTTGTCCTTCTCCATCATATTCCACATAATAAAAAACAGGATTGAAAGACTAACATAGCTCGAAATATAAATATTTATTTCGTCCTTTCTCAGATTTTACAAGTCCTTGACTAAATCATTTCGAACGTCGTAAAAGTTGTAAATTATATTCGTTGAAAAAAAGAGAACACGCTCATTTGTAAAACTTTGGAAATTATGCCCCATTTTCGCTCCCCGAAGGTAATTAGCATCAATTTGTTAGAGCAGAAAAGCAAAGCTCAGAAAGGATATTGCCGAAAATGTGTAATAAGATAATAAGTGCTTTATAGGCTGCCATAGCCGGACTAATCATCCGGTTCTACTACTCTCGGATTCCTAGACGTAACGAAACATTTGCGTTCAATTTGATCCTGTTTCTTTGAAATTTGTGCGAACAAGACCGATGAAATTTTATGTTACGAGCCCCCTAAACATTTTAGATACTTTCGACTATAAAACGGCGCTACAGTTAAAGTAAGCAGCGAAAGCCGTCAGTTCTATGGACGAAGAACAAGAAATTATGACGGTTTATAAACATTAATGTCGGGCAAACAAGATGTTAATTTGACTTTTTATTCTTAATTGCTTGGCATTTTTACAAATACTCTTATTCTTGAGGGGATGCAAGAAAGTTCAAAGATTGTTGCCGAGTTTTAATTGGTTCGGGGAAGGAGCGATAATCGGTAATAGCACTTAGTAAAAGTGGTTATAATAGTTGTTGTGGAGAGTTGTCGAGATTCCAATTGGTTTTTGGATAGTGTAAATGTTTTGCATTTGTCCATTAAGTCGGGAATTTTAGGGGTGAGTCTCTAAATGGGAATCGATCGGCGATGCGGTTTTATGAAAGGACGAACTACTAGGCAATCGATTTGCCACGGAAATAACCACACACAAGTCCACGCTGGGTAGACAATGCACCCATATTAATAGAGGTGGAAGCAAGCATTGAATCTCTTAACTCACGGATAGCATTGGATATCCTGGATTTCAGAATACTAAGATGTACCTGGAAAGAGGACCATGCTCCGTTCGCGTAGTATTATCGGACATGACTTTCTTGTGTTCCTGAGTCAGCTCATCCCACCGTTGGAACAATCTGGATCCATAGTAGACAATACAGATTTTTTGACATCATTGGTCACTAATTCCATATGGTGTGAGGTTCAAAGATTGCGACCTACACTGTTTAAAAAAAATGAATTTCAATCCAATTTTTACATGAAATTTCCAGTATATTTCAAGTAAAAGTACACACTTTAACCACTTTTACACGGAATTTTTGGTAGTAGTAAATTATTCATGTACTTTATTGAATTGAACAATTTAAAAGAAAAGGTTCACAAAACTACACAAAATTACGCAACATAAATTAACTATTATATATAATATTTATAAATGAATTGAAGCCCTTGTTGGAATAAGAAGTCAACTCGTTTTTCCAAGAACATGCGAAATTGTGAAGTCTTATTGGATTAAAATTATTTTATTGAATTTTTTTATGATTTGATTTAAATTATTAAGGATAAAATTAAATCATAAGGAGCTACCTGCATCAGCTGAATTTCCTCCGAAAGTAGTTAGGGGTCAAAAGAGTCAAGCCCTTTCATGTTTTTCTAAAATGAGTTGATCCCTTATTCCACCAAGGGCTTTAATTGAAAATTACGTTCTGTTTCGTGTAATTTTACTAATCTGTTTGAATTTCACGACGAAAAGCATGTAATAAATCAAACCGCAAAGTTGGACGTTTGATTTTGTTTTGTACTGAAATGAAAATAAAAATAAAACGTTATTGACTGCAGCGATTAAACTCGCCTAGCATAAGCAACAAAACCAGAGTGGATCGCTGGTTTGATTCCTTCGTACTGCCAAAGGTTTTATTAAGAGTAAGTAAGTAAGAAATAATATTAGAAGTCGAAATAAGTGTATCTTAAAGAGTGCTAATTATACACTTTCATTTATAGTGTAGATTCAAGAGATTATCCAGTGAATTTGCTACTTTCGACGTTGAAATTTACTGATTGCAAATTTAAATTTACTGACCGAAAATTGAAAATTACATTCAAATTGACTATTACATCCCAATGTAAATTTATTTGAAAAGGTGTGGCATATTTGCGTACTATCAAAAAGATGTAAATATCAATGGAATTGTTTACTGTGTATAGAAGTGATTTATTTTAACAGAAAATCTTGAATATCTTGAGTCTAAATTCTAAGCCCAGTCAAGGCGTGCAGTTTGTCAAAAAGTAATACCATAGGAACTAAACTGAAACTATACCGTAGAAAGGAAGATGCCAGGGCCTGGAAAGTCGAACCGTTTTGGGAAAAGAAAAGGACCCTGTAGCTTTAAGAAGGATTGATTTGTATAAAAAAATGTACACCTCTCATAATATTAACTGCAAAATGTTGCGTTGTCCTCGTGACTGCTGCTTTCAAAAAAAATTGCAAACAACATGAAACAATACCTGACCAAAGCTGCAACAGTATGTCCTTCAATAACAATTGTGATTCCCAATTTTGATCATACAATTAATCCTTTATTAGTACTTAAAACGAGGTCATGATTATAATGATGTGGCATCAGGTTTCGCACGACATCCTTACCCTTAACCTACCCTTACAGTTTGCTCTCGATAGCCCATGCCACAGTAAGAGGTATTCGTTAGGCCAGTTTAACTTGACAATTATCGGTCCGTAACGATGAAATTCTTCAAGTGTATCAAACTCTCCCTCTCTCTTTGCACTTAAGGACCTATCTGAAAACGCAATTTTCCTCCGACAAAGAGAATATCAGAAAAGGTCATTGAAGGCGGTTCATATTCAACAAAACCTTCAACTTGACTATATTATTTCCATGTCCTTTATAATAAAACATATTCGAATTGTTTGGGTTTCCTGGGTCGACTCAAAGACGATACTCTATACACACGTTACGCTTCCATTGTCCTTTTCAAGGAACTAAGGCACTGTATTATGTCGGGACTATTCGAATCCTTGAGGTATCCAAAATTGAAGATATCGATAGATTGGGATGATTCAGTGTTGCTGATGAGAACAGCCCTAATCATGGTATAGTATAGTAACTCTTCAATTTCAATGTAATAATTAGTTTTACCACTGATTAATTATTTGATACTGTCCGAGTCGAGTCGGTCCGCAACAACTTTAATTTAATCGCATAAATTTCCTAGAACTGGAGAAGTGGAAGCTTTGGGATGTCTCCTGATTGAATGAATGTGGACATGGAGAACTGTTGGTTAAACCCCTGCATAGTTCACCATTTCCAGGATAAATCTGGTTCATAATGAAGGACGATGAATTTGTGGAACCAAATCCACAATGGGGCTGAATAGTAAAAGCTGCACGCTATTATTTGCGCTTCATATGGAGCGTAGATAACAAGCTAATAAACAAATTGCTCCTGAAGCAGGCGATTAATAATTTCAGTAAGCTTACGGTAGAGCTAATTACTAAGCTTTCTGTTAAGGATACTAAACAAGTGTTATGGTGCGGAATAAATAGCGGGATGAAAAATCGTTTTATTTTGGTTAGTATTTGGGTGAGTTAGTCTTGCCTATGAAGATTGCTAACTTTCGAGGTGTTTATTCTGTATAATGGACTTGAAACTGGCCGTGAAAAGGCATACTCTTAAGGTTGTTTTTCTGTAGATACATCGAGAGCGACTATACATTTTACGATAATCTTCGAGCTACAGAGTTGAACCTTGGAATCCGCAAGGACATCTCACTTCATTACTTGATTATCGTAATGATTTTTTGAAAAATTTGCTACTCTCTGAACATTAAGCAAAAAAGAAAATTAGATGCATATAAAAAAAGAAAATTAGAAGCATATACATATTTTTACGAATTTCGCCATATCTCGTAGGTCTTCTTAACTATTGAATTAATTTTTTTTCAACGGATTCTTCATATAAATACCCAGAAAGCATTTTAAAAGGTTTTTAAAATTCGACCCTTAAGAGTGTGTAAAAGGGTTGTATATATTTTCACGAATTCAGCAATATCCCTCAGGTCTGGTTAGATATCAAATAAATTTGCACTTCCATAGACTTGTTATATAATCGACTGAAATCAGCATGTCGAGTATTTTTTCCTTTTCAACCCCTGAGAGGGCTTAAAAGGGTTGAAATTTCACGAATTCCAACATATCTCCTATTAGTAATAAGATATCAAATTGTTTTTTAACTTCCTCGAACCTTGTTTATTTTATAAAAAAATTGATTTCACAATTTTTTGATATTCAACTCTAAGTGCAAGTGTTGCATATGTTTTCAAAATTTTCGCTTTATCTCTTTACTTTATTGAGCTATCAAATAGGTTTTAACTTTTACAGAATTTTTACATAATCGATTACAAACCAATTTTATATTCGGGGAATAAAATTAGCTTTCTAAAATCCTTCCAATTTAGGAACAATTGATGTTATTGTTGTGTTGTGTTCGGTGTGTTGTGTTTGGTGTGGGGATTGATGTTATACTCGGACTTTGACCGTGTCCCGGAGTATGACCCAAAAACTTTATTCACGTGTTAAATATGGCAGTGACATGAGCATTCTCTTGGGACCCAATTTGAACCGCTTCCCGAACTTTGACCCGAAAAATAATAAAGTATCGCCCAGGCTGTCGGCAGGTTTTTAGTATTATTATTATAATATAATTGTTAAACAATTAAAAATTATAAAAAAAATCGCGATAAATGAGCAGAATACTGCAACTCTTCATATTAGGCTTGTGTAATTCGTGAAAGAACTAGTTTGGAAAACCGTTCCTATAAGTGAAATGAACGAATTAGTTCGCAGTGAATTTCTAGTTCATTTTTAGGAAGTAGTTTGTCATCACATTTGCGTACACTGTGTATCATTCCACTCGCGAACTGGGAACTAAAAGAAGGAACTAGTTCGATCGCGAGGCAAGTGAGGACCTTTTTTATAGGTTATCACATAATTTTAAAAATAAATAAAGGAACTAGTTCGTTGGCGAGAGAAGTAAGAATCTTTTTTTTTTAGGTCATCACATTTCCCTACACCATTTATCCATTTATCTCGCGAACTGCGATCTACAAAAACGAACTAGTTCGCGAGGGTTTTGGGAACTAATTCGTTCGCGACTAAAGTGAACTAGAATTGCGCGCGTGAGTAGTGACCAAAATATTATTGCAAAGATTTTTGAAACTACAGAAAAAGCTACTAATAAAAAAATTGGGAGAATTGCGATGAAATATTCACTCCGGTAAGTCGAAGTGACGCCTTAATCTGAAGACTAAACGCCGCTTCAACTGGAGGAAACGTTTTCTTCATCAGTCGGCTTTTCCGACTAAATGCATTTGTTACGGAGAAGAGTTCATGTAGGTATATCCTTGAGTCCATAAGAGTTTATCATTGAAATTGATTGCTAATTGATAACTTACTTACTTAACTGCCCGATACATTGAGTACGGGTGAATTTCTCTTATTTATAAGACCTTATTCTTGATTTATCTCCAATTGGAGCCGAACGAAAATCACAAGAAAAACATCAGCCTTAATCGAGATTTCGAAAAAGGACCAAATACAAATTCCTGCAAATTTATTACAAAGAGTTCGTATAAGACAATTAAAGTCCGCTTAAATACCATCAATCTCGGCATCAAAAGTTTCGACCCATGTCATCTTAAACAACCATTCAATTTCTTGGCTCCGACGGGGTTGAGAAAATCGAAAAGAAGCAGGAAGGGAATTAATGCGAACTTAGACCCTTAGAAGACACAGTTCGTATGATAGAGCCTTGCGAAAAATATATAAAAAGCACCACGAAAATAGAAGTTCCTTCCG
This sequence comes from Beris chalybata, assembly GCA_949128065.1. Taxonomy (NCBI): domain Eukaryota; kingdom Metazoa; phylum Arthropoda; class Insecta; order Diptera; family Stratiomyidae; genus Beris; species Beris chalybata. The sequence goes on along the minus strand of OX421896.1, from coordinate 15,009,148 downwards.
GTCAGATTCGATAAATCTTCCTGCAAAAATTTCCGCTCTCTGCATTGCATGTGATGGATGATGATTTCAGCTGCTTATACCAGCCGAAAATCATTTGAAAAACCATAAGAACAAAAGCGTGCAAAGCTTAAAACCACCCCATCCTCGAGCGGCGCCAACGAAACGTTTTCGCCGAGAGAGAAAAGGATCCCAAATGCTGACAAGGGTCTAAATGCAGACTTTATTATCCCTGAAAACGGCAAGGACGACTTGGATGACTGAAAATCCTTTATACGACGTTATAAACCTACCGAAGAGGTGTTCTACAGAAAAAAAATCGGAACGTATTTATCAGTACGCTCGAGTACAGCCTATACCCAGTGGTTCCTTCGTGTTGAATACCTTTAAGCAATCCGATATTAACCCAGCTAAAGACAGGCAATGCCTTCAAGAGTTTTTCGTCCTTTACAGCCCAACTTTAGTCTCGTTTCGGGGAATTGAACTTGAATAAAAGAAGCGTATACAATTCTCGTTCAAATGGAGTGAAATGTGTAGTAAGCGCGAGAAGAATGTGCCGAAATTCGAAATGTACAGATAAGTCACCACACCACCCTCGCCGAGCAACCGGGGCGTTGAAAAATGGCAACGAAAAAGTTTTTTAACAAATGGTCGAAAGGCAATTATCGTGCGAAATATCCTAGGGGATTATAAAATTTACTCGGAAGGATATCGTAGTAGGAAGTCATACCTCAGGTTTAATTTAGTCGAATCCTTGAATGGGTAATTAATAGAAGCCCGAATTGGTGGATTAGATTTACGTAGAAGTTGTATAGGGGTAGTTAAATTTATGCCAGCAAAGTGAACTTTTAGATTGGCTTAAAGGCGATAGCAGGAGTTCGCCTGGAGATCCTTTCAGTTAAATTATATAAACCAAAAGAAAGAAGAGTTCCTGAAGCATTTAGTGAAAAATATGATTTCTATATTTGTTACGCCAACAATTCAACATCTTTGTTTATCAACCAAAACTTTGCCAAAACTTGTTGGTAGTATTCTGCAGAATTCGTTACGCTATTTCGACACTCAATTAATATTAGATACATGTACAAGTATGTAACTGAATTAGGAGTTAAAGGTGACTAGTAAATCTCTACCCACTGGTTGATAGTACATCGTAACTCGTACGAAGTTCTACCAGAGTTCTTCCTCCACTCAGTTCCGGAATGAAGCAGAATCTTATTGATTTACTCAAATAGTAATTTATGCGAACTCCATGAGTAGCTGTCAATTCCGATACAAGACTGCCATTTCGTGAAATTTGAATTCCTGTAATCGATATGAGTTCAGTTACTTAGTGTAAATGAATTCCTTTCAAGTACTCAATCACAGAACTGTTACAAAACTGAAAAAAAGGACTAAAATTGTCAAAATTGAAGAGGTTGCGATGGGAGCGTTTAAAACGAACAATTTGGTTTCTAGAGAAACTCTTGATTGTAATATCTTTCGAACCCATTGAACCAAGGGGATGGAATTTAAGACTAGAAGTGGAGTCTATTAAATGTAAACTTTTTTAATGGGGAAATGGAGCGCAGAATTGAGGAGATATAATTTTTATACTCTAGATGAACATATAGAGTATTATAAGTTTAATCCAGCCCGAAAAGTTTGTAACGCATAGAACCGAGCCTCGGACGAAAAAAAGTTATATATTATTTTGTGTTTATTTTTGGCCAAAACCCCCAAATCCGTTTGCTGTCCGTCCGTCCGTCCGTCCGTCCGTTAGCACGATAACTCAAGAACGCGTTGACCTAGGAAGTTGAAATTTTGTCACAACTTGTAAAATGGAAAAAGTAAGGCTAAGTTCGTTAATGGGCGATATCCTTCCACTTCTTCGGGTACCTCCCATACAAGAGTCCTTGAAACACGTTTTCCCAGTTATTGCTCGAATGTATCAAGTTAGGAACTTGAAATTTTGCATACGGATGGTTTAAAATGTTTGAATTGAATGTTCCGAATATGATGCAAATCGAATGAGTCCTTCGTGTAGCAGCCTAGAAAAGTCCTTCAAAAACGTATGCTTTTTACTGAATTCACTATAACTCTAGAACGAGTTAGAGCAGGAGTTTAAAATTTTACAGGAATTAGTTTTATACCAAAACCAAGACGGAGTTCAATTATTAGCGCCATCGGTTGACTCCTTCGGGTAGCTGTCATACAAAAGTCCTTAATAAACATATTCACCAATATTGCACGATAAGTTTAGAAAGCTTTCATTTACGACTTTGAAATTTTACAAACATTAATTTTATAATAGTCGCAGCTGAAACTATTAATATGAAAAATATCCCATAAGTCCTTCATGTAGTTGCCATACAAAAATTCTGTAAAATGTCCTAACTTACTTTATGGAACTCACTATAAATCAAAAAATCGACCACTACACAAAAGTTACTACCTGTAAGTAAAAGGTCATGTAATAATTGCTTGTGCACTCCTCATTCTTTTGATATTTTTCCAACTAAAATATAAATCGGAGTTCAGTATTTCATCTAGAGTATCATACGATTGGCTTGCAGCCGATCGTGACTGCGTTATGTTTTTTAATGAAATCAATCAATTTTTGTATCTCTAGAACTGTACCAAATATAATCTTGAAAATTTTACAAGAGTTAGACGAAAACGTTTTGGTGGTGCGAGTGTAGGGGTCAAGGGGTGATGAAATTTTTTTCTTCCAAAAACCGCAAAGAATATATTGCTAAAACGACTATATTGAGCTTCTGTAGGGTCATCGTAGAAAAATAAAATTGTTTAAAGGGTCAGAAAGGTATACGGGTGGGGGTTGTTTTCTGTATCTTAGAAACGGCTTATCCTAGAAAGTTGAAACTTGGTACACATATGTAAATGTACTGCAGGAGTAATTGGAGCAAAAAAAAAAAAATTTTCATTTTTGCAAAAAAAAATTTTCACGAATTTTGTTATAACTTTTTAGGGCTGTCGGGTTTTCAAATTAATTTTTCTTCTGCGTGGTCTTCATGTAAGCACCTAGAAAAATTTTACGATATTCGACCGCTAAGCAGGTGAAAAGTGGCTGTCTACATTTTCATGAATTCCGACATATCTATTAGGTCTAGTGAGATATCGAATTCGCTTCTAAAAACTTCAAATATAACCCGGATTTTAATTGGGGTGCAAAGGCGGAGTAAAAACATAGAAATAGAAAATAGAATTTTCGACAAAAAAGGGTAGACTGCTAAAATATATGTTACTATATAGAGCCGTTATAGGGGCGTCATACAAACGGGGGAGGGGTGTTTTCCGTATCTTAGAAACGGCAAAAATTTGTTTACGAATTCCGTCATATATGTATCTCAAGGCCGATATCCTCTTGTTGCATTTCTGCGTATCGTATCAGCATTGTGCATCATTCACTGAACAGATACAGTGCATACTACACTATTTTTCTTGTATCAAGAGTGCGTTCTATTTCAAAAATTCAGGATACGCGATTACAAGTTTCCTTGTATGTAGTACATTTTGATACAGAATTAAAATCTGTTTGTCGTGTCCACTGAAACGCAACGAGAATACGATACGCAGAAATGCAACAAATGGATACAGGCCTATATGCATGTCGGGTTTTCAAAGTAATTTTACTTCTACGGGTGCCTTAAATATGCACCTAGAAACAGTTTGCGACATCCAACCCCTAAGCGGGTGAAAAGTTGTTGTGTTGTCTCTTCGGTGTAATGAGATATCGAATTAGCTTCTAAAGACATTAAATATATCCGGGGTTTTCATTGGGGTAAAAAGGGGGAGTAAGAAGAACATGTCCGTGAAAAGGGATTTTTCCACATTTTCACGAAATTCCTTTTATCTTTTAGACATGTTGAGTTATCAAATTAAATTTGATTTTGTGTTCACTTTATAAGCTCCTAGAAACCGTTTTCCAAATTTTCAGATTTCTCACCCTTGAGGTTGTGGTTAATTTGTTGAAAAATAATAATTTTACCCTCCGTACTAAAAAAAGCTTCCTCACGTTACACCGAACGATTCAACAAAATGGTTGTGCCTGAAATTTTTTATTTCTTGTATACGAACTAAATTTTGGCTTGTGTATGCGCTACAGCGAATTCACGTAAATGTTCCGTACAGCGGACATAAATTCCACCTGGTGGAATAAAACTAGACTGAAATTTAACGAAATTGTCTTCTAATTCAGTTCAAAGAAAATCCATGGGTATGTTCGAAGTTGTAAGAGACAAGTTTGAAGTTGAACCGGTCGCTGGTACAACTTCAATTAGACAGAATATGAACAATAATTACATTTTTTTTAGATTGGGGACATAAATCTTATAAGTGTAAGTGGGTAAATATAGAGGACACTCGTGGAGATTTAAGAAAAATAATGAGGAATAAGTCTGAATGAAACTCATTCTCGTTGTGAAATAAAAATGATAAAAACTCGATAGTCCATAATTTGGTGAGAAATTAAGCGAAAATAATGCAAAAATCAAAACCAATTCAGAAAAAATGCTGAAAACTCATAGTTCACAGTTTAATTCTTATTATCGATCCATTGCTACCTATTCATAGTTTAGAGATTAGGCCGATCCAAAGCCTTTACAACTATAGTTTAATTTTGCTTGGTGCACTTGGTAGTAAGATGTTTCACTAAACAGATTATATAAGAATTTAGGAAAAATTAATGTAAAAAACCTTATGGATATAATTAACCTAACATAACCTAACGTATAAATAACTTCCATAAATAATAAGAAAAAAAAAGAAGAATGTAAAAAATAACAATAATAAATAAATATGTACTAATAAAAATTCCGCTCTCTCATGCTCAAATTATTTTTTAAATCTGTTTGCGGATTTGAATTTAATTTTAATTTAAGTGGTCACATGTAAAAATCGCAGCGTATATGCCTAAAAGTACTTTGGGGTACGTTCGTACCACCCACGTGAGGGGGGGGGTGAACTTTCGCTTTCCTGGGCTAAACTTTTTTTTTTAAATTTGTTGGAAGATTCGAATTTAATTTTAATTTTAATTTAACTGGTCACATGTAAACATCGCAGCGTATGTGCTCATAGGTGCGTTGGGGGGGGGGGGGAGGCTGCGATTTTTACATGTGATCACTTAAATTAAAATTAAATTCAAATCAGCAAACAGATTTAAACGTACCCCCTACGTACCCTCTGCGTACCCCCCATGAACTTTCGCTCTCCATTATCGTATTTTTTTTTTAAATCGTAAGCTTATTGTTTTTGACTTAACAGTGCATGTTGAAAATTTTATCATATCACTGCCTTGCATTCTGAAACCTTCTCAAGTTCTGCTCGGTTTTCTTCAAGTTTTAGTCCGCGAAAAAATTCATGCTCATGCAGAAATAGTGACCTATTTTAAATTAATAATCTCCTAATCAGCTTTGTAGTCTGTCTGCCTATTGTACAAAAATAAATATTTACTAAATACTCGTAAATCAATCGATTTTAAATCAAACGTGCTCACATTATCGCTGACCATTATTATTTAAATTGGCATTCGATATGCCCCTTTGCCGGTATTTGGTTTTTTGATTTTCTAGTTCAAACATTATTCACCGGATGGAATCAACTAACTATTCAGCGGTTCTACGTTTGATTGATGATTACTATACGCGACGATTAAACCCTTGATCTCGTATGAAAAGCAATCATGAAAATTACACGCCGCAAAATTATCACGTCGACGAAATTTTTCAAACTAACAAATTGTTTGCATATACCTGGACCTGGAATACCTGCACTACGTGGTACGGGTCAGAGCTTATATTCAGTTTGGCTCGGTGGCTTATTGATTTGCAGGAGTGATTCGAGCCATCGATTTTAATCGAACCGAGAGGGTATTATAACTCTCATCACATCATCAATAAATAATAAATAGTGTCTATAAAAATTATAATTATCGACGGCGGCAAATCCACTAAAGCTACCTCATGCAGCCTTTCTGTGTGCATACCTGTAAATGATGGAGGCGATGATTACCTGCCAGAAATTTCATCGGGATGAGTTTTTCCCTGAAACCGTCTGAAATCAATTATTATTATAGAGTCTTGAGCGTGTATTTACTTCGAGAGGTTTTTGATTGTTTTAGGTGGTTTTTAGCAATAAGACGAGGTGTTCGTGAGACGTGCAAGAGTAGAATATCGGATATCATAGAAAGGCTTTGTACATACATATTACATAAATTTGAAAATTGTTCATGTTTGAATTTACTGGTTAATAACCGCCTGACTTTATTCTGATTGCACCTTTTCAAATTTAAGACAACCACTTAGGACTAGCTCCCATACTGTCCTTAAAAGAGGTGTTGTCGAACATTGCTAATTACTTCAAAATACTTCAACTAAAAAATTAATTGTACTATGCAATTATTTTCCAATAGTAACACTAAGTACCTAGATATGTAAGAAAATGAATTGAAGCCTCTAGCCTCCTTACAAACGTCCTGAAAATACATTCAATCATCTCCCAAAAATTACTAATGACTCAAGAAATTGTTCAGCTTGGAAGTCAAAATTTTAATTCAATTAGTTTCGAATAAAAAGGGATATCAAAACTATCAGTGAGCAAAATAATCCTACTTCTACTTCTACTTCTACACGTAACAGAATAAATCTGCGTACTTCCTCAACTGGTTACCAAACGAATGTCATTAAAACAAAAAAAAATTTCTAAAATACCTGGGGTGCGAGAATGCATCGGAAAGATAGCACCCACCACGCTGCCATACTACCCTAATTAAATTTTATTTCTAAAATGTGTCCATGCTATACTATCCGACTTGAATTCAAGCTTGAGTTATCTTATATTTTATACATTTGTTAATTTATATATATTTTTAAATAATAGACTAGAATTAAAATGATTTTTTCTTTTCTCCACTGGAGAAATCCCCAAAGACGTTCCTTGATGCTTCATATTATGGAAATACCAACCGCTCGAATCCAACCATTTTGCTAGCCGGTTTAGCGATAGAAAGAATTTCGGTCGATAAGTTGGAGTGGTTGATTCAATATTCAATGCTTGAGAATGTTGTTTGACCGACTTTAGTTTCACGTACCCCGAATCATTGGAAAATTGCAATTAATTACCTTGTAGGATATTCAAATAGGGCAGAAAACTGCTGACGCCCCGTCATTGAAAGTTACACGGGAACTGATATTAGTTTCAAGGTGTACACAAACCTTGTCACAGATATTCCAACAACCGGATCCACAACTTCTTAATTGCCGGAAATTGAATAGCCCGTATGTGTGAATATTCACTATATATGGACATCTCGCCTGCCCGTTAGTATGATAGGATTTTATTAGATGAGTCAAACACATTAGACACACTCGAGTAGTAAGTAATTGGACTTAATGATTTTGAAAGCATATCTACATACTTAATGTTGAAAAAGGATGCTCTGTGACATGGAGCATTATGTATTCCTGTGATGCTTTTATGGTTCATTAGTTAGTCAAGGAAATGGTGCAGTGTCGATTTAATGTAGAATTAATATTTTTAATTTTTGATATGTTTCTCTGGAGATTTTTAGGAGTATGAAATGTATCTATTAACCCTTCGAAAATATAAAGCATAGTATAGATAGTGTAGTATCGTTAGTAGCTAATGAATAGCAAAGTAAGTGGTAAGCTAATTGACCCCATAAAAGCTGAAGAGGTCCATCTATCTGCCGTTTTTGCCGTACGCAACCGCGTCGAAGGCTCCTATCTCACAAAATTTATAGTTAACAATTTTTTGATGGACAGATTATAAAGTTGAGAGCTCGTAGTTTGAGGGAGGAGCGTTTTTGCGGTTGCAAACAGCATCGTCCATGTTGGGAAGTTGAAACTTGAAACTGCAAAATTGTCTAACCATTTAAAAAAAATAGAATATGGTAACTTTGTGTGAAGGGGTGTGGGGGATGGGGCGAAAACAATGGGACTGAAATGCTCGAATATTGAATAAAGAAAAATATGACAAGGGTAGCATGATTCGGGAGTGAAGGGTACTTTTGTATCTCAGGACGTGCTTAAAACGTGGGAAAAAATTTCGAATTTCGAATTTGGAAGAAAAAATGATAACGAAAAGGCGAATTTATAACGAATTTCATCATATCTCTTAGGTCTGTTTAGATATTTTCAACATCATACTCATATGTAATCGCATACTGTGAATTTTTTTCACACGAGAACTTATACGGCAGGTAGGCTTAATACCTTAATATAGTGAAAAAATTTTTGGGGATGTTGGTGTGTAAGTTGTGAGTGGAGAGGGTAAGCCATACGGTGAAAAAGTGGTTCAGTGAAAAAATCACTAATTTCGTCATATCTCTTAAGCCTTTTTTATTACGGGCTCTTCAAATAAATGCCTAAACAGTGTGTAAAAAATGTTTTTACGAATTCAGCCATATCCCCCAGGTCTGATTAGATATAGGTATAATAACTTTTACTTTCACGAATTTTTCACATATTTGCCAGAATTGCCAGGAATTTTTCTTTTGAACCCCTAAGAGTGTGTAAAAGGGCTGTATATTTTTCATGAATTCCGTAATATCTCTTTGGAGTGATAATATATCAAATTGGGTTTTACTTTGTCAGGCTTTCTTCATAATCATCAATCTCCACGTTTTCACGATTTTCGTTATATCTCTTAGGTTCGATGAGACTTTAGATTTACTTTTACTTGTACAGAGTTCTATTAATAATCGCCTAAAAATCAGTTTTCGAATTTTCTGATATTCAACCCCAAAGACATGCAGCGGCTTATACGCTTTCACGAATTTTGTTATTTTTCTTAGGTCTGATAAGGTAGGAAATTGCTTTTTATTTTTACTGGCTTTTAATTAATAATATCAAAAGTAATTTAAAGATTTTTTTGGTATTTAACTCCGAAGGTAATGTAAAGAGGTTATATGTAAAAATAATTATTTTTGAGTTCTTGAATTATCTTTGCCAATTAACTATCGTATTGATAATTATGAAGAGTACATTATCATAATAGGTTCTAATTTATTGGGCCTAAACATTTTTAACTTATCTTTTATATTTTACCGAGAAGGAGAACCTAAAATATTTCATAGTATGGTTATTACAATAATAAAGTAGGAGTTCGTCGAGTAAACCGTCGAGTCCAGAAAAAACTAAATTTTGAATAATGTTATTTTCACAGTATTTTCTGTATCCACCTGTTCAAAACTGTACACAGTAAACTTTTTACGATTTTATTATTAATATTTCCCTGAAGAATGCTTATCGCATCCCCTCGAGCGAGATTGCTTTAAAGGTCATGGTTATACCGTCGGGTTTGTTTCCTTTGAATATTTTATTTTATGAAATTGCTAACGTATGGAATCCGGAAAATTTAAATTGCACAATAAAGTTGGACTTTTCGACTACCGGTCAATATATCCTTCTCGATTTGTGCCAATCAGCTTGTCAGGACTTATCACTATGCACAGATAGAACTGAAATGATACAGTGTATTTACGGATTTGAAAAAAATTTACTGACTTTTAGTGACTGTGAAGGTAAGGGATTTGTAATCACAACAATTGGGAATTCTGGGAGTCTAGGACAGACAAACATGTATGACTCTTAATGTAGAAATGTCGTTAATTTAAATTCATGGACGGCAGGTATATGGTACGTATGGCGATGTACGAAAGATCGTATGGAGGAAATTCACAGCATGTGTCCTCATATGAACGAGTGTGTGTAATATTGAAAATGTTGTTCAGTAGTCCAAAGTTGAAGTTAAAACTCAGCTATGAAACTAAATCACAGTACGGACAGGTTCAGGATTTCAAATGTGTCTGCTTTCGTGGCATTTAGTTAGAAGCGAGCTTATTTACTCAGCGTGACGCCCCTTTATGATCGTGTAAATGCCAACTTAATTTGTCGCTGCAATAAAAATTGTCGAGTCGCGCTCGGAATAAAATTTAACTTGTGTTTTAAACTAACACATTTTTTTCATATGTTTAATAAATTCATGCCATTAAAATTATGTCGGGAAGTGTGTAATTGCAGTTAACACTGTAAATTTTAATTTTTACATATTAATTTTGAAGTAGAACTACAATAAAACCATGCAAAATGGGTGGAAGTTGTTTAAAATCAAATTGAAAATAATTTATTTTTCTAGAAAAAACGTTTGGGAAGTATATGTCTAACATGCATAGTTTAAGAGTGAAATGCCTATTTTAAATAAACAGAATTATTTGCATCAAAGTATGCATGTGTTAATAAAAGCACTATCACAAATTTATAGTAATATATCTTTTGATGAAAAAATTAAAGAAGAAGATCTGCGTTTCATTAAAAAAAAATCAACAACATTACATTACAAGGTCCATAATCTGTCGCTCGATTATCGGGTATATACTATAATCCGCCGTTTGTTTTTCTGATCACAACTCTGTGTGATCCGCCGGTTTATCTCGAGACCAATAATCTAATCTTTCTCTGATGATGGGACCTATTGATGTACTATATCCGGCATCAATGCAGCGTTCTTATAATATACCGTTCTTTCTTTAGTTGAACATATACACTGTAATCTGTCGATTACATTACAGGGTAACAAGTTTTACTGTGGTTATATGAATTTTAAAAAAATTTCAAAACATAATGAACAAATGGACAAAGCAAACTTTTGAGTCATAATATTTTGGATTTTGATAGTATTGTAAACATTTAATAAGGATTCAAGCTAGTTTGTTATATTCTTTTTTTTTTTAAATTTGGGATATAGTTTGATTGTTACAATTTAATAATATTAAGCTGATGGCCTTTGTAACTAGTGCTGAAGAATAACTGTGTGTATTTATATGCCTTTTATTAAAATATAATAATCATAATAATAATACAAATGAGCAAATTACTATTATCAAAAGATAGACAAACTTCTTATCAAATTTTCTATTTATTTTCATTCTTGCAAGGAGGCGAATAATTAATGGTTTGTATTTTTGAGGCATTGAACTCAATTTGATCTAATATTTTTGATATCGACGGCATGACCTTAAGAGCATTATTTTTTGTTCCTTTCGTACGAGTACCAACATGAATCCAATAACAGATAAAAGTTGTTGGGATTATAAGTGGAAATTTTTCGCAATATCTTAATCCCAATATTCAAATGAGGCGCAATTAATTCGCAGCTATAAGTAATTTTCTCAATTGGAAAATTATCGATACAATCGTTAAATAGATGCGTTAAAATGAACATAATTTTCGAGCTTATCGGCAAATAGCATTAAGCCAGAGAATTAACCGAAGGAACCAGTTCCTCTAAAACATACTCGTATTGCGAAAATTCCAGCTACTGTACACTCTTTTTACAAGCAATAATAAATTTCTCGAATAATTTTGGAATGCAAATGTATAGTAAGTACGTATCTCTCATATGTCACACATTCGCATTTATGCAATGGAATGCAGTATATTTCGGAATAAATGTCTTGTGCTGAAGAAGCCTTGAGGCTATGGCATAGGATGTTTAACATTACCATTTACCACTTGGTGAAGTTCATGAGAAAATGCTGGGCTGTACTCGTATAGTGTAAACGAGTTGATAGTGCCACTTTCTTAAGTGATGTGTAAGGCAAATAAATTGCAAATTACTAGTAATAAAAATGAAACAATTTATTTCTATTATGTATGAGCCGGGTCTTGCGACTCATCTAACTGTAGACAATGTAGTGAGTTCTTAGTCAAGGAAACGAGTGTCAAGAGTGTGGGAGAAATTATTCTTGATATTTAATGTAATTTATTTATAGCTAGTGCATTTCCTTCAAACAAATTAATTGATTGAATTAATTACTCGAGGACTTTCCAAAAGATCTGTAGCTTAGGCGAAAATCTATTATTTCTTGCGTAGAAGTCCGGAACGAGTGTAATAATGCGGTGTGGGCTAGTATGTATGCAAAATGTTCTTCAAAAATTTGTCCAATTGAAAATACTCTAAAGAGTATATGAGAGCATATTCCAACATTTTTTTTTCATACTTTTCATACGCTTTGCAAGAATGGGTTTCCAATTAAAAAAAAAAATATAAATATATATAAATTCATACAGCCAGTTGCCTAGCTGCCATGGATGGAACAAGAGAAAAGTATTAGCTTAATTTTTCCCATTAATAATAAAATAAATTTCATTGAACTTATAGGTGTATAGGTTGAACTCGCAGCACTTTCAAGTATCTTTTGTGATTTTGAATCTAATTTTTTTTTACATTATTTGTAATATTATATTGTCGGATCAAAGTAATCCCTCTAATCCTCCTGGGAACTTCCATACAAAAGTCATCAAAGAAATCGCTACACTCATTTATTTTTCTATTTAATTAATTAATTATTTTTGATCTGTTTCAAGCTTTTTCCTTATCGTATGTTGAATTTTTTAGATTGATGTTCATATTTTATTTTATTTTCCAAGATTTGTAAATTATTCAATTATTATTATTGAATTTTACATCTTTTCAGATTATTCCTTTCGTTTTTCTTTGTTTTATATTTTATTACATTTTAAACCGAAATAAATTTATATTATGTTTAGAACGCTTTTACGGAGAATAAATAAAATCTCTTCTAAAACTTGTCCCGAATATTAACAAACATAGTTGCAATAAGAATTGGTTCGTCTTGCACGGAATTATAAATTTCAGCAACTACTTTGTAAAATCCGTGCGCCATATACGACGAAAAAAATGAATAGTCCATTGGATAGTCCTTTAAAGAAACATTTCCCTGCAATAAAATTAAAAAATTAAATTTAAAAATAAATTTAATATTACGTAGGACTCATACAATAAGCGGACATGCACGAAAAACTGTTCCATATTTTTGAATATTTGGAAACAGTCGTGTCAATATTTTCGTTTTGCCAGTGCTTGAAGCTATTTTGCAAAAATCTTCTTTTGATTCGATTAATTTTTGATAAGTTTTTCTATTTTTCCGCAATAATTTTAATCGTAGCTGCAAATGTTAATTACATTAAAAATATGTAGTTACTAAAAATTATTTTACCATTAGATTTTGTTGCTCCTCTTCCAAATAAAAACTCAAATTGATGAGATTTATTTTTTTGCGCAAAGGTTTCAATGAGCAAGAGGTATTTTTGCATATTTTTTCATCTGGTTTACAATCCAGTTTTGTCAGGACAATAACCGTAGGGCTCTGAAATGATGACGATATTATTATTAATATTTTTTAAATATAACTAGTATTCTATATTTTACGAGTATTTACTCACTGCATAGTTACTTAGTTGTACTAATAGAAAAGCACTTAAGAGCAGAAACTTGTAGTCCATGATGCTGCCTTCCGTGATTTAGTGAATTTCACTAAAAAAATATTATAATATTTCCACTATCATTGTTTTTAAAACTCTTTTGAACCGGAAACAAATTATTGGCACGCTATATTTTTGGAATTTGTTAACGGAAGCAATTAGAAATGGTTCGAAAAATTTATTTATACAGTAGGTACCGCTTATTGTTATCACTTTGGGACCAGCCAAAAGCAATAACATAACATTAACCGGTTTATAACAATAGACGAACGAAAAACGAACGTTTGTGGAGAATGAAGCTCAACTGTTTTGATAACAAAATCCGGATTATAAAATTATCCGGGTTTACAATAAGCGGTATCCACGTTATTTAGTAATATTCATAAAATAATAAGCTTACACAAAATATGCATGTTACAATTTTTCGCTTTCATGAACATTTAAAATTTTTGTTGTTGACTGTAGTAGGTACTTCGTTTTTCAATGCTTTCATGATACACATACTTTTTATTGTTTCTAGTAATAGACCATACACAGAATAATAATTATGATACTTTGATGTCACAAAATTCGCATTTTGGCATCTTTTGCTTATGAACATTTTAGATAAGTATCTAGTTGTAGTTTTCACAGTTGATCTAAATTTTTTTCTAGTAATCTTACTATTAAATTAAATTTTAAAAACACAAGGTGGGTTGTTACAAATTTGGGATCGACACATATTATTGTAGAGCTCGCATACATTTGTCTGATTCCAAATGTATGCCGGTTTTCGTACCATTTTTCTTCTATTAATATCAATAACTTCAGGATACAAGTAATGCTAATCAGATAACTTTTTCACCATTCAAGGAAATATACTTTGGGCTTTTCAAAATGCTCCTGCTTTTTGTTTTCCGTATCACAATAGTCAATTTATGGCTGTTCTTATACCATTCTAAAATTTTGTTCATCGATATTTTTAAAAAGTATTTTCGTCATCTTTAATGCGAGGGTAAATTTATTTCTCTAGGTTAAAAATGTTCGTATGAATTATCCATTAATCTAAACCATTCTGGTATTTGAGCAACTCTTTTTTTTTAATAAAGTGAAATAAAGAAGAGAAGATTACGACATTAAAACGTTCCATGCCTATATTATGTACAAATAGCCTTTAGATTTTGTTACATTGATCAAAAAACTAACGTGCAAATTACAAACAAAAAATAATCCGTTTCTGAAATATAAGAACATTATGGATACAACAACGAGTCCAAGTAGAAGGTAGATTCAAAATCATTCTACTGACAATATAATTTGCTATAGGATTTTAGTACTATATATGCTAGTTCTATTGATATATCCATATCCATAACCGGATAACTCTTTTAGTAGTAAGTTTTATTTATTAGTTATTAGTTTTATACCATACTACCATACCAAGTTTTATTTTTTATGTGACGAAAAGTGAAAAGAGAAAACTGATATAAGAAACTGTTTAATATAAAGAAGCTTTTTTTGGTATTAATATAGTTTATTTGTGGTCTTACAAGTCAAAATTCATTTCATAAGCGGGTGAATTTCAGATTTGATATATATATACATACAAATTAAAAACAAAACCTTGTTTCAGTTAAATTCATCTTCTAAAATTTATCGCGAACATTAATGAAAATATTAATATATATAAATGGATTTTTGACCGCTGGATTACGAAGACCTCCAATTAGCTTATAGTTTCCATTGGGCAATACTGACGGATAAAACGATAAGTCGAACGGATAATTGATTAACGAAGCATTTCCCTTTAATACATAAATAATTATTGAATTAGAAGTTCATAAAATAAAAAGAAACTTACAACAAGTGGACATTCACGAGCGAAATTTCCATATTTCTTTGCGGTAGGTAAGAGTCTATTTAGAATTTTAGCATGTCCTCGATTTGAAACAATTTGGCAAAAGTCTTCCTGCGAATCGAGCAATTTCTGATAATTGTTTTTAATTTTTCGAAGAAATTGCCATCGAAACTAGAAAATCAAAATCTTTGATTATACAATGTGGTTTGAATAAATAAGAAATTATTAAATAAATTGTTTTTACCATTATTTTTTTTTATTCCTCTTCAAAGTAACAATGAATATTTATTAGGTTGATTTTACGACGTAGTGGAACCAGGGAACATGCATTATTTTGACAAACCGAATTATTGGGAAAACAATCTAATTTTGTAACGACCATGACAGAAGAGCTCTAAAATACATAGTAAAGTAATAAGAAGTTTGTTTAAAATTTGATCTTATAAAACCGTCTTACTGCGTAATCTTCTTGATATACTAGTAAAATAATACTGAAAAGTACCAACATAAAATCCATTCTGATATCTACAAAAATGTATTCCTGACTATTTAAATATTTCAGAAAAAATTTGAGCTAAAATAGATACGACATATTTTTCATAGACAGAGCAGAAAATTGACTCTTGACATGCAATCAATTAAATAAAATTCGTAATGTCTTTAATATAGAAAACTGCGTATATTAGTTTTTGCCCGATATATTTGAAGCCATTAGAAACGAAAGCGAATTCAATATCTCATAAGACTTAAGAAATATATCGGAATTCGTGAAAATGTACTTAGCGGAAAATGTACTTAGCGGCTGGAAGTTAAGAACTTTGTAAACAAGATTTTAGGCACTAACTTATATAAAGAACCTGCAGAAGATAAATTTACTTGATAAATTAACATACCTTATAGATATAACGAAATTCGTAAAAATGTAAGAAAATGCTTTTCTCAAAAATTGTTTTTGCTCCCATGCATTTTACACAGCAGTTTTTGCCGTACATAGTCTGCCAACAGTCTGGGCGAAACTTTATTATTTTTAAATTTTATATTTATGTAGGGTGCGAAGATATGAATGGCGATGTTCTGGAAAAGTCTGATACGCGGTCAAAGTCGAAATGGGTCGTCGGTTGTTTTGGAGCAACCAGGTTTCTGTGAAAAGTTAATTTTGTCACTGGAATGGTTCCATGGAAGATACAACTTTTAATATTCATCAGTTGTTCTTTATTCAAACATGAAAATAAATAAACTGACCATGGAAGTAAAAATACTGAGAAAATATGAAATCGATTTTAACAGAGTATACAAATAACAAGTAGGCATCTCTAATTTCATCATATTTATATGAAAACGTATGGAACCTGTTTTTCCCTCAGGTGCTGATTTATAAAAAAAAATCTGAAATTAGTTTTTATACATAAAATGCAAGTTGGAAGTACAAGCTAATTTATAATTTTAATATCAGACCTTAGAGATATGACGAACATTGTGAAAAGATAAAACCAACTTGATATTTGTTTGTTTACAATCATTGAAATAAATAAACTGCCCAGTGAAGTAAAAATATCGAAATCTTTTGAAAAAGATTTCAGCAACAAGTCCGTGTAGATATATTAAATTTTTTCATATTATCGTGAAAACGTATGCAACCCCTTTCTTCCTGAATATCAAAAAAAAAATTGGAATCTGTTTTTTGGTAAAAAGCTAAATCGATTTAAATACCTCATCCAACCTAAGAGATGTGACTAAATTTGGGAAAGCGTATACAATACCATTACATTCTCTAGGGGGTTGAATTTCGAAAAATCTTGAATCTTGAGTACCTATTAAAAAAATCTTTAAACATATTTTAGGCAATTAAGTAAAAAACCCGAGGCAGTAAAATCGAATTTGATATGTCGTTTGATCTAAGAGATATGATGTATAATTGTACACACGTACATAGGTATAACCCGTTTACCTCATCATGGTGTTGAAAGCAAAAAATTCATTAAAGCCCGTAGAAATAAAGACTTATTCGATATCTACTGAGATCTCAGGAATATGACGAAATTTTTAAAGGCACCTTTGGGGTTAAATTAAAAAAAACTGGTACTGTTTATTTTAAGAACTCATAGAAGTAAAATTAATTTAAAATTTCAGAAGATCTATGAGATTATACGAAATGCGTGAAATGATTCTGTTTTGCCAAAACTCAGCAGCCCTAAAGATGTATTACCTTTTTTTTACCTGAATTACCATTTTTTATTTCAATCAAGCTTATAGTGAATCCGTTCTAGAGATAGAAAAAACGCCCCTCTCCTCCGGTACCCCATTTAAAATTATATTTTTGTAAAGTTTGAGCTATCAGTAATTAGCGATTCTCGAGATATCAAAATCGGATTTTTTTTTTCATTTCACTCTCTCGTACTCTCACCCCTCACACGTTCATATATTGGTTATCTTCCGTATAAATTCTAAGATATTTCTTTTATATTCATCATATTTATTAATTATTAACTTTTACACTTCATTAAAATTTATCCCGAACACTAACGAATACATTAAGAGCCATAACTGAATGCTTTTTCGTAATATGGCGAATCTCTGCAAATACTTTATAATGTCCGTGTGGAATCACTGAAGGATAAAATGAAAAGTCCAATGGATAATTGTTGATAGATGCATTTCCCTTGAATTGAAAAACACAATTTATCTATTTAATTAAATATTTCTTAATACATAAAAGAAACCCTACAATGAGTGGACATTCACGAACAAAATCTCCATACTTTCGTACGATTGGTAAAAGTCGCGATAAAATTTTAGAATGCCCCCGATTTGAGACAATCTTACAATAGTCTTCTTGTGCATCGAGCAATTTCTGATAAGTATTTTTATTCTTTCGAAAAAATTGCCATCGGAACTATTGAAGAAGGAAAAAAAAACATTGTATTCAATTCGATTCAAATAAGTAAAAATTGATTACCAACAAGTTGGTTTGTTCCTCCGCAAAATAACAATAAACATTGATTAGGTTAATTTTTTGACGTATCAGTGTCAAGGAGCAAGTATTATTCAGACAAAGCTTTTTGTTTGGAAGACATTGTAAGTTTGTAATAGCCACCACTGTAGGACTCTAAAATGAGAGACGGTAAAATTATTATTTTTATAATTCTATAGGTATAGAGTAAATCTTACTGCATATTCGCTTAGATAAAACAATACAACAGCACAGGTGAGTACGAACGTATAATTCATTTTGATACTTCCAAAAATGTAATCGTATCTATTTAAATATTTTAGAAACCAGGCGCGAACGCAGAAAATTATTTCGGGGGGGGGGGGGGGGGGGGGGTTCAGACAAATTTACGTGTCGAGTATAAGTTAAATTTAGTTATGCGCTTGTAATTACCTCATTTCGAGGGCGAGCATTCGCGCCTTTTAGAAACAAATCAAAGATTATAAACGGTCCAATAAATATTTCACAAGCGGAGCAGAAAATTAACTCTTGACATGCAATAGATTGAAATTGAAAAACAAAAATACGGTTAAATTTTGAAAAATTTTATTCGTTGATGTTTACAAAATATTGCAAGTTTCATTAACCTCCAAAAGTTTTGTCACAAGTATAATAAAATCTCGTATAAAAATTGTTATTATAATTTTTCCGAGCTTATATCTCGAAATTGACTAGTTTCGAGTAGAAAGTAAAATCTACGTCGTTAGTAGCGATTCCTATTCAAAAGTCCTTTAAAAACTTGTTCTCTAAATAATATGGTGGATGTAACAAATTTTCGTCTAACTTGTACGTTAAATCACTATACCTCCGAGGTGATGATAAAAAAGCCTGGATAATTTGTGATAACCTATCAAAAAAAAAAAAACATTTCGAATAGCCAATACCTAGCTAATTACGAAAAATTCTTAGTAAATTAGTTATTTAATTATTGATAGTAAAATGAATTTATAAGGTTTTTCACTTCGCTATATTTCCTTAATCTTACGATAAATACATAAAATATTAGTACAGATACTCAATAGCTCTAGAGTAACTTTATGAGAAACACTGAAATTTATACATATTAGGCAAAATAAAAAGAAATTTAATTTGAATTTGAATAAATTGAATTTGAGGGCTGGAATAGAATTATAAACTTAATTATAATTATGGCAGGACTATTTACGATTCAGTATTCTTGAATAATTTTCAAATTCGAATCGGAAACGAATCGAAATCGGATCGGATAATGATTTGATCGCTTTAAAAAAATGAATTTATTTTATTTCTCATATCGGATTTTAATGAAAAATTCAGTTAGGGACCGTAGCTACTTGACCCATAGAAAAACATCTTTATTATACGTATGTGAATATGCAATTTACATCAACAATGGTCTGGGCGAAACTTTATTATTTTTCGGTTCAAAGACGGAGTATATCATCAGTAGTTTCGAGATTATGACGTTTCTTGAAGAGTTAATTTTGTTCTTAAAATAAAAATATTTAAAATATAGATTATTGGCAGATTGAACATTGAAAAAACCAGTGTAGAATATTTGAGTGACGGTATACACATAATATTATGTACACTAAAAGCCCATAGAAATAAAAACGAATTTGATACTTTATCTGACTTAAAATCACTACTTCCACTTGGGGTTTGAATTTAAAAAAAAAATTGTGAAACAGGTTTTTAGACGATTCCATAAAAAGCAACTTGATATCTCATGAGACACTAGGGATTTTGAAAAATTTGTGAAAATGTAAGCACCCCTTTACACCACCTTGGTTTTTGAAATTCGAAAAATCGTGAAATTTTTATTACATTACATCAAATAGCCAATTTTTTATCTCATCAGACGTAAGAGATGGCAGAAATTGTGAAAACAACCCTCAAGGGTGTAAACCCTTGTTGAATATCCAAAAATTGATAAATTGGTTTGTAGGCGATTGTATAAAAAATCTGTTGAGGTGAAAATCGATCTAATATCTCATCAAACCTTTGAAATATGTCAATAATAACTTAAAACACTGAAACTGACTTTGTAGTGCTTACATAGGAAACCTTAAGAAGTAAAAATGAGTTCGATATATCATCTGATCTAAGCAATATGAAGGAAACTGCGAAAACATATGCAACCACCTTACACCCACTTGGGGGTTGAATATTCAAAAATCTTGAAAGGAGTTAATAAATAAATATGAAGTCAGAAGGAGAAAGTAAGACATAATTAAATTTGTTGTCACTTCTAAAAGAAAGGACAGAATTCGTGAAAACGTATTCAACTCATTTATACCCTCCGATACGAATTTTCGCAGAATTCGTGAAAAAGTATACATAACCTTTACATCCCCTTTGAGGTAGAATTTCAAAAAATTCTGAAAACACTTTCTAGGTATTTATATCAAGAAGCTGTAGAATAAAAATGAATTCAATATTTAAAAAGACCTAATAGAAATAGAAAAAATCGCTAAGATATATGCATTTCATTTTCACTGATCATTTTTTTTCGTCCCTTTACAAATGCCAATGAATATTTCCCTTTTTTTATCTAAATTACTTTTCTAGTTACATACTAGAAAAAACACTTCCTACCCCCGTATCATACTACCCCTATAAAAAACTATATTTTTCCAACATGCTACCAGTATACTATAGCTCTATCTAAATGCCAAGTTTCAACTTTATATCAAAATAGGTACTCGAGATATAAGAACCACAATCTTTTTCTTTTCACCCTTCCCTCACTCTTACCCTCTTCAACCATTTTTTCAGCTAGTGGTTTATTAGACCTATTGCTGATACAAATTTTAAGCATCTAGCTTATGCCATTCTTAAGATATGAAACGTAATTTTTTAGAAAAAATCTAATCCCCTCCACTTTCATGATCCATTGACCCTTAAAAACGTTTCTTTCTTCAGTATTTATTTGTAAACCTTTATACACAAACGAAATTTTATTTGTCTAGTGCAATTGGTTCGTATGATATCGTAATCCAAAGTATTTCACCCCCTACTCCCGTACGCCACTCAACAATTTATTTCAGATCTATTCTTCTAGTATACCTACAGGCAGTCATTAAGTTAAAATTTCGTGACATCAACTGTTTAGGAGACATATATTTTAGAATGTGTCGATCTCGGCTTTCTTGCGTTTCGGACGCATTATTTTCCAACCCCCCACTCCCACAACCTTTCACCATAATATCGGCAATTGGGTCAACTATCGAACCTCTATATAAGTTTTAAGTTTCAGCCTCCTAACGTAAGCGGTTGGTGAGATCTAGAAATCAAAATTTTTCGCCTAAAAACCTTCTTCTACTCTTTCCTCCAAAATTATTACCCGAATTTTTTTTTTCTATGAATAGACTGGGTAGGCCCCTTGAATTGACATTATTTTCAGGGGTGGGGGTGTGAGGTGAGAAGTGGAAAATTTTGGTTTCTAGATCTCAGCAACCGCTTATGCTAGGAGGTTGAAATTTGGAATTTAAAAAGAGCCTTGATAGTGGATCCATGCGAAAGGGGGGGGGGGGGGGAAATCTCTTCTAAAATCCATATCTCCTAAACAGATAATGTCACAAAATTGAAACTTATTAAGTATCTGAAGAATAAATTGGAAACAAATTTTTTAGTGTAAGTTATAATTAAATGTTTTACCGAACGTAGTGCTAATAGACCACTAGCAGAAACAAAAAATTTCCAGAAACAAAAAATATCCATTGGCGTTCGGGAGGGGGGCAAAAAAAATTGGGAGTGAAAATAGAATGCATATATTTTCACGATTTTCGTCATATCTTCTCGGTCTTCCCAAAAATTAAATTCTTTTTTTTTTCTACGAATTCTTCACATGAATACCTAGAAAGTGCTATCAAGATTTTTTGAAATTCGACCCCTAAGTGGGTGTAAAGTGGTTTTATACTTTTCCATGAATTCTGCCATATCTCTCAGGTCTGATTAAATATCAAATATCTTTTCACTTCCACAGGCTTGTCTAATAATCATCTATTTTCAAGTTATTTCCTTTATCAACCCCTAGACTGCATCCCCGAATATTACTCAATTATGTAATTCATATGTTATTTGTGGCAGTGGCGTAATTATTCTAGCGCAATCCTATTCTAACCGCTTCCCGAACTTTTTGTTAGGTTTTCAGTCACATAGTACTAACCTACACAGCTTCTCGTAGTTGAACGCGTTCCGAACTTCTACCGAAAAAATAATAAAGTTGCGCCCAGACTCTTGGCAGATTTTATTCTTCACATATCTGATCTTAATGAAAAATGTAGTCAGTGACCGTGGCTACTTCAAACATTGAAAAACATCTTCGTTTATGAGTACAGAATTCAAGAACGACAAAAAAATAAAACTGGTGAGTAGTTTTGTCAGCTTTTCCGCAACTCCACATGGAACCAATAACGATTGAATTCGTAAATTTCGAATTAATTTAATCACCTAAAACTGACTTCAAGTTTTTTTTATATTCATTAACTTCTTATTTATTAACTTTTACATTTCATTAAAATTTATCCCTTACACTAACGAAAAAATTAAGAGCCACAAGTAAATGCTTTTTCGTAAGGTGACGAAGCTCTGCAAATATCTTATAATATCCGTGTGGAATCACTGAAGGATAAAATGAAAAGTCCAATGGGTAGTTGGTGACAGAAGCATTTCCCTTGAAAAACACAATTTATGTATTTAATTAAATATTTCTTAATAGATATATGAAAACCCCTACAACGAGTGGACAACCACGAAGAAAATCTCCATACTTTCGTACGCTTGGTATAAATCGCGTCAGAATTTGAGAATGCCCCCGATTTGAGACAATCTTACAAAAGTCTTCTTGCGAATCGACCAATCTCTGATAAGTATTTTTATTCTTTCGGAAAAATTGCAATCGGAACTATTGAAGAACAAAAAAACGATTCTATTCAATTAGGTTAAGAAAAGTTTAAAATTCTTTACCAATATGTCGGTTTGTTCCTCAGCAAAATAACAATAAACATTGATAAGATTAATTTTTCGACGAATCAGTGTCAAGGAGCATGAATTATTCATACAAATCGTATTGTTTGGAATACAGTGTAAATTTGAAATAGCCAGCACTGTAGGATTCTAAAATGAGAGAAGGTAAGATAAATTTGGCTTTTATTTAAGATAAAGTAAATCTTACTGCATATTTGCTTAGATGAAACAATACAACAGCACAGGTAAGTACGAACGTATAATACATTGTGATACTTTCGAAAATGTTTGTTTTTGTTTCGAAATGTCGTATCTATTTATATATTTTATAAACAAATTAAAGCTTAAAAGAGTCCGATAAATATTTCATAAACGGAGCAGAAAATTAACTCTTGACATGCAAGTGATTAAAATTGAAAAACAACAATACGCTTAAATTTTGAAAAATATTATTCGTTAAGCCATGGATTATGTTTATAAAATATTACAAATTTCGTAAACCTCCTAAAGCTTTGTAACGCGTAGAATGGAGTCCCATACAAAAAAAATTTCGCTATTTTTCAGTGCCTCTTTGTATGTAACTCAATTCTATAGCTTGGAATATTAATTAGTTTCGTTTGTAGCGATTCCCATCCGAAAGTCCTTACAATATTTGTGTATGTAAACAGTTTTCGTTTCATTTTTGACCAAAGGCAACCATAACCTTTGAGGTGATAATAAAATGTTCTGGATAATTTATGATAGCCTATCCTAAAAAAAACAATATTTCAATTTCAGTTGTTAAATATGGAAAATTCTTAGTAAAATTAGTTATTTAATTGTTGACTATAAAATGCAATTGAGGGCTGGAATAGGATGAGAAACTTTATTGTAATTACTACGGTTCAATTTGCTTGAATAATCTGAAAAATCGAATCGGAATCGAATCGGATAATGATTTGACCGGTTTAAAATGATGAATTTATTTTACTTCTCATATCGAATTTTAATGAAAAATGCAGTTAGTAACCGTGGCTACTTGAACCATTGAAAAACATCTTCGTTTATGAGTACAGAATCCAAGGAAAGTTGCGGTAAGTCCAGAAGCCCACGGAAAATGCAGTTTAAGTTTTGTCAGCTTTTTAGCAACTCCACATGGAGCCAATAGCGAAAGAATTCGTAAATTTTGAATTAATTTAATCGCCTAAAACTAATTTCAAAATTTTTTTATGTTCATCATAATTTATTAATTATTACCTTTTACATTTCATTAAAATTTATCCTTAACACTAATGAATAAATTAAGAGAAATAAGTAAATGCTTTTTCGTAAGATGACGAAGCTCTGCAAATATTTTATAATGTCCGTATGGAATTACTGAAGGATAAAATGAAAAGTCCATTGGATAGTTGGCGACAGAAGCATTTCCCTTGAATTGAAAAACACAATTTATTTATTTAATTAAATATTTCTAAATATATTAAAAAACCCTACAACGAGTGGACATTCACGAACAAAATTTCCATACTTTCGTACGCTTGGTATAAGTCGCGTTAAGATTTTAGAATGCCCCCGATCTGTGACAATCTTACAATAGTCTTCTTGCGATTCGACCAATCTCTGATAAGTATTTTTATTCTTTCGAAAAAATTGCCATCGGAACTTTTAAAGAACAAAAAAACGATTCTATTCAATTCGTTTAAAAT
This sequence comes from Beris chalybata, assembly GCA_949128065.1. Lineage (NCBI taxonomy): Eukaryota > Metazoa > Arthropoda > Insecta > Diptera > Stratiomyidae > Beris > Beris chalybata. The sequence continues at coordinate 14,984,386 of OX421896.1, read as the reverse complement.
AAGGTAAAATTCTTTACCAATATATCGGTTTGTTCCTCCGCAAAATAACAATAAACATTGATTAGATTGATTTTTCGACGTATCAGTGTCAAAGAGCACGAATTATTCACACAAATCTTATTGTTTGGAATACATTGTAAATTTGTAATAGTCAGCACTGTAGGACTCTAAAATGAAAGAAGGTAAAATAAATTTGTCTGATTTAATATAGAGTAAATCTTACTGCATATTCGCTTAGATGAAATAATACAACAGCACAGGTGAGCACGAACATGTAATTCATTGTGATTGTCCAAAAAATGCAATCGTATCTATTTATATATTTTAGAAACAAATCAAAGCTTAAAACGGTCCGATAAATATTTCATAGCCAGAGCAGAAAATTAACTCTTGACATGCAAGTGATTAAAATTGTGAAACAAGAATACGATTAAATTTTGAAAAATTTTACTTATTTGGATGCAGTTTTCAAAATATCAAAGTTTTCTTAACCTCCAAAAGTTTTGTCGCGCAGAACAAAATCTCGTACAAAATTAAATTAATTTTGTATTTTTCAGACTCTCTGTGTAACTCAATGCTATAGCTTAGAAGATTGAATTCGAAATTAATTAGTTTCGAGTAGAAAGCAGAATCAACTTCGAGTAATTTCCATACAAAAATCCTTAAAAAACCTGTTCTCTAAATAATATTGAGGATGCCTCAAATTTTTGTTTAATTTGTGAAAATAAAATGTTCTGGATGATTTAGCAACTAACCTTTGAGGTGATAATAAAATATCCTGGATAATTTATGGTAGTCTCTCCCCAGAAACTAGTCTGGATGGCTTAGTGGCTAGAGCACTTGCCTTCGGTGCACCTGGTACTAGGTTTAAATCTGCTTGGTGACAAGTAATTTTCGGAAATGGGGTTGGGTGCCGGACTACCAGTTCACTCAGCTGTAAATGAGTATCTGAGTTAAAGTCGGAGTAATAATCACGGGCGAGCGTGTGACTGACCACTTCAAGTCCTAGTGTTTTGTTTGTCTCGTAGTGAAGTAACTCTGGCATTACTTCAAGACCTAGGCCCGGTTTAGGCTGTTGCGCAATCGATTATTATTATTGTCCCAGAAACATAGATCTCGAATAGCCAGTAGCTAATTATGGAAAAATCTTAGTTAAATTATCAATTTAATTGTGGATAATAAAATTAATTGATAGGATTTGAAACTTAATTGGAATAATGCTAGAACTATTCTTAAGTATTTTTTAATATCGAATCGGAAGTGAATCGGAAACGAATCGGAATAGAATCGGAATCGAATCGAAGGATTTGACCGTTTCAATAAAGATGGATTTATTTTGCGAACGTTTTAATTCAATAAGGAAACGTATATAAACGTGGTATAATAAACGTAATTGTCATAGGTGCTATAAACTACAGTTCGATTGTTTAAATGATATCCCTTTTTGCTTTTAATTTTTTTTTTTCATTGATTTCATTTTTCTCACCTTCATTGCTTTAAAATAGATTCACCTCCACCTTATTATGGTTGTTGTAATATAATAAAAATATAATGGTTTGCAAATCATAGGGGACCGCGTTTGGGTACAATAAGTTCGAATCCGGATTCTGGACTGAAGTACCTTCCCCATTGATAACCTAACCTCAACTTCTCATATCGAATTTTAAATGAAAATTGCAGCCAGTGACCGTGGCTACTTGACCCATAGAAAAACATCTCCTTTTATGAGTATAGAAAAGGCCAAGGAAAATTGTGGTAATTCCAGCGGCTCCCGGAAAATGAAATTTATGTGAATATGCAATTTTTCATCAAAGCAAAAAAAAAAAAAACTGGTGAGTAAATTTGTCGGTTTTTCAGCAACTCCACATGGAGCCTATGGCGACCGAATTCGTAAATTTCGCATTAATTTAATTTCAAACGAACACAAAAGTTGCTGCAATCAATTTCAGTTTCCACACCGAATTTAAATACCACTTTAAAAATTGGATGGCTTTAATTCGTGCACATCATTGAAAATTAAAATCATTTTATCGCTTTATGATTGAATTGAATACTTTTCGATTCGCAAATGTCCGGTGTATTGTAAAAATTCACACTACGCTGGTAATATGGCAGTAATTTGAGCGGAACGTGTAGAACGGTCCATACAGGAAAGGGGCGTTTTTTTATCAATAAACGAGCGCCACTTTCTATTTTCACAGGTAGAAATAGAACATACCTGTTGTAGTAGTCATAGGTGGTAAGAAGTCCTACTTACGAGCGTACTAGGGCGTTGAATATTGCATACCTGTAACGTTATTTGGTTCCGATTTTTAAAGGCTCTATGTGGTGTGCCGGTGGGCAATTAATGAACCTTTCACACCGGTTCCAATTCAAAACTCATCGGCAATAATTGGACTGTAGTTTATAGAGCGAAATCAATTGGAGCCTGTTTCATTGCTCCCTGGATGGCATCTTGGGCAATTATTGACCTATCGAAGTGCTATGGAGTACATATGAAGGAAATTCATTCAGTTGTGTTTTTATGTTGGTTCGAATGCTTTATTTATCGGTGTACTTGCTTAGCTTTGCAGTCAAAGTTGCATAAAAAAATTAAATTTGTGCTGGGAGTTGGCTAATTTATTCAATGTTCCTTATCATTAACCAGTTTTCACTAAGTAGAACTAAAAATTATAATGCACAATTTAAAGCATATTGGTGACCCCGACGTTAATCCGTATGAAAGCCTTTCGAAATAAAATCAATTTAGAGTTACTGATATGCTAGATACTACAGTTGGTCTTATTTGGTATACATTTGTCTGAAACTTAAATACCGACTCAAGATAATGAACCCCCTATATTTTCAACTTATATTTTCTGAGAAAGAATTAAAGATGTGACAACTTCAATTACAATTAAAGTACCGATTCGATACCCAAATATAATGAGAAAACTTGGCCAGTGGCCAGTTTAAACGAGCTAACAGTCTCTAGAACCATGTTTGAGAGTCTACAGCCAAAATTAAATTAATTTCGTCCCAATCAAATGTGTTCGGCTTCTTTTACAAACTGCTTGTAGGTGTGTATCACGTCTTCAGTGCCATACTTCAATTCGGTTTGTGTCTCAGATAAAAAATCTTACTGCAATATGCTTTAATAAAGACTTTACTTTTTCGACTATTAATTTGTTCACCAGTTGGCTTCAAAACTTGTTCAGTTATTGCTTGGCGCAAAAGAAGTCGAATGTACTCGAAATCTCGTGATATATATTTTACAAACGCTGCACAAGCTCGAATACAAAATCGGTTTTGATTAAGTGACGTCCGTGTGTGAAATTTCATTGTTAAGCAGCGTTGTGAATTGTTGTAGACAGATGACGATTTTCGAAAAAAAATTTAAGCGCATTTCTAAAACAATTTTGAAACTCACCTCCCTTCTTAGCCATTCACCTACTACTCAAAGTTCATCCAATCTACCCATCAAAATAGTTTTGGCAATATTTCAACGGGCTTGTGAGCTATGAGACATGCTTTTGGACGATGAAGAAATTAATGTAGCGGGGTGCAGTTTTTGAATCGTAGTCTATTTTGCAAGTCGTTGATAGGACCATGGATATATCCTTTGATACTTTTTTTTATATCCGTTCTCCATTAAACCAGAAAACTAAAAAAAAATTATAGAAGAAACCGAACAATTTTTCCAAAAATGAACACACTCCAAAAACGAGTTGAAAACGAGACAAATCGCTTTCCATAAATCAAAATACAAATACGCCGAAAATTGGTAAATTTATTCCGCCCCAAATCCCTCCTTATCAAAACGACTGCCTTATATCGCCAAAAAAAAGTTGTTACCTATCGAGTCCCTGGTCATCAACACTTTTCAAGAAACCGTATATCCAGGTAAGACACACCACACACCGTTTACCTTTTAAAATCTTAACAAGCACAGGTGATTATGCATACGAATGTTGAGCCGCGATATATGGCCTAGGAAACTTTTAAATTCAACAATCGGTAAATTTTTCGGTAACGTAGGGCCTCAAAGGCAAAAGTGAAAAAATTATATGCGCCGTGAAACATAAACTTTATGCATATTAGCTTCTGCGACAGCCACTCGATTAGGTGTCATTAGATTAATTAGTAAGACCTGTTACCTGACAGTAATTAATAATTCATCGATAGGTACGGAGATATAGGGAAAACATTCTTTTGTCCGTTCGAAATCATTTGTGGTTTATTGACACTATTTTTGTTTTTTCTTTCTTAAGTGTATTTTCGGTGTTTCCAATTCGAAAACAGAGAAACTATCGATTAGAAAGAGTTTACAAATTAAATGGTCAAATTAGAGGAATAAAGACCGCTTCAAATTTTTGGTCTCATTAAAGTTAGATGACGTTTTCTATATTTTGATCTATTGCACACTGATTGGATCTTATTCAGAAAAAAATATTTTAGTATAAAGGAAGGCACTTTTAGCCAATTACTGACGTGGACCCTATAATTTCAAAATTTGTCTTGGTAATTTTTGTTATTATTGGCTAAAAATGTGAGAGTTCGATCTTATCTATTAGTTTTAAAGTCGACGAAAAAATAGTGATTTTCTTTTTTAATATTTTTATTTGCAAAATGAAATCCTTTAAATTTGCAATCAATCCAGCAATTATTAATTTGTCCTAAGTAGAGATATTTATTCAAGTTATTAAATTTTGTTAAATCACGCCAAGGAAAGCAAACCTAGTAAGCATTTTTAATTGAAAATAATTTGAAAATAAATTACGAAAGTCTATTCACCAAATTCACTAGAAACTCGAAATGGACTACACATTCACTAAGGATTTTACGATTAAAAAATGATTCACCTAGACTTCGCAAAGGTATCTTTGGTGGTATTTCTGCTTAGGTGAACGTTGGGCGAATCGTTTCTTAATCATTTTAAAGATTTGTCGGTCAACGTACATTAAGTATAGTGAGGGAAAAAATCTATTTTTATTTCTCAAGAAACGTTTCAGATATGGTACTTAAATGTTAAGATTTTAGAAAAACAATTTTGGAGCTGGTGCCTAGAATATGTGTGTGGGAGACAACTTCTTTTTCTTTTCTCGAGAAGTAATTTAAGCAACAAAAAAGTACAGATTTTCATTGACGACCGGAGATACAACAAACTAAGCTTTTTCATTGAAATACACTTTTCTATATTTTCACGAATTTCGTCATATCTCGTAGTCTATCGAGGCATTGAATTATTTCTACGAATTCTGCCTCATTTCTTAACGAGATATGAATGTCGCTTTTGGTGTTAAGGATTTAAATAGATACAGTCGTGAAAAGTAATTTAATTTTTTTTCTCAGCCGCTGTAAGGGTACTTTTGTGAACGTTTTCACGAATTCTAACAAATATTTTAGGTATACCGAGATATCGAATTTGCTGTTACTTCTACGAACTTTATATAATAATCATCTAAAATTAATTCCAGGCTTCTCTGTTGTTTAAAAGAGGTATAAAATGACTGAATTTGTTTTTATGAATTTCAACCTATTTTTTAGGCTTGATGATATATCGAATTGTTTTTTACTTTAACGAACTTTCGACATAATCGCCTAAAAATCCATTTCAGAACTTTGTGTTATTCTACCTCTAACCGTTGAAAAGCTAGTTACCTTTTCGTCTCTCATTTCCTTAATTTTTTGTTATTTCAATACGGAATTTAATTTATTTATTGATTTTTTGTCAAAAAATGCATGGTTTTTCCCCATATTTTATGGAACAAAGGGGTTCTTTTATTTTGTTAAAGTTTTGAATTAAACCTTTTTTGGTGATAAATTTCTTTAAGCTACGATAATACCTAGACTTTTTTTTTTCCTATTAAATAATAGATAAAACGTACTTTGTTATAAGTAGCTATAACTAGAAACAACTCCAAACTCATTCTTCATATCGTAAGCGTCTCTAATGGCAATCGAGATAATAATGTCATTAATTGAGAATATCATAAACGTCTTGTATACTACCCAGGGATCAATTAAAACGATTCGGGCCATTACGGACTCCACTCCAGGAATCGATTAGGAGAGAAAAAAGTCGATCCAAGCGTGATATTGAGTCAAGTGGTGCATTAAGCATTAACGAGTCGTTTAGATGGTAGAAGTCGTACCCTACATCCGATGTACTAGCTGCGATGATTGACAAGCCGTATATACGAAGATTGACGTGTTTATCCAGTCCTGGGAGCTTGAAGCTGAATCGCTCAGGCTTGTAACTTTAACCAGATTCCAGATGACGCTGGAGCCAAGATCGGCCATAAAGTGCCCTAATAGCAAAAGAAGCCATAAGGCCTTTCGCCCTCCTTTCGAGGTTCAGTTCCTTCGATATTCTGCCTCTAGAACGGAAGCTGCAGATTCGTTTCGTTTTTTTTTTATTTTTATTTTTATCTATCTCTAAATTAACCGAAACGTTGAGCATGTTTGGTATGATTCTGTCTGGACTATGGACTTTTGCAGCATTAAAAAATAATTCGAAAAACGAGCAGAATACTCCGGCTAGTTGAGTTTTTCCTTTCGAAGATTTTATTTTTCTGCTGGGTTCTAGCAGCGAAACGGCATTCTATTTATGAAGTTGATGGTGATGGTGAATTCAACCGAAACAGCATCTGCATTTGTGCTCATCGCGCCGTTCATATGTGCCTGGTTTTCGCTATATGAAAACATCCTTGGCAAAAGTTATAAAATGTGTTTTATGCAAACATGCACATTTCACGAAAAAAAAAAACAAAAATGGAGAAAAACCGAAAAATGTGCATCGTATGGTTTTGGCAAATTTTGCAACAATTCAAAAAGGCGTTTATTAGGTCTAGGATAAAAAGAGAACACGAAACAATGTTTGGAATCCGCATGTTTGAGAAGTTCGTTAAATCTGTTATTAGTTTTGTAGTGAAGAATGTTCAATTGTAAACAATATGGTCATAATGCTAATTAAGGCGTCCTTGTCTGTGTTTGCGCTTCCGGCCCATAGTTGAATCGTTAATGATTCGTTGTTGAAGGAAGGCCTTAATGTCGCATTACTAACAGGCAAAAACCAACCCATTACAATTAAAAAAATGTACTTTGTAATAATAAAAAATCGCACTACAGGAGCTTAGGTTTTTCAGAAAAACCGATTGAAGATCAAAGTTCTTTCCCGAAATATTATAAAAGACTAATTTGTCTTCTTTTATGCAATTTATAATTTAACACTTTCGCTTCAAAACTTACTTAGTTATTAAACTTTATTGTAAACCAATTTCGTAATTTAGCAATTCTGTTTTTTTGTAAAAAAGTGCTAAGAAGAAAACCAACAGTTTCAGTCTCTTATTAGTGATATCTTTTTCGTCCTTCTACTAAGACCACTCAACCAACTCTTTCTTTACTAACACTACATCGCAAACTTTGTACGAGTGGATGAGTACTTGATTCCAGCTATTTGTTCCATTTGTTTTTTTTTTGATTGTCGATAAACTGAATACGGAAAATCATGTCGATTTAGTATAATATTAGTAATTCAAGAAACTATGGCTAATAAGAAAAAAAAGAATTACTCATGTGAGAAAATGGTTTTAGTTAAATGTAAATAACTTCTAAAGTAGTTTAACTAGCGCGAAGAACTTAACGTGAAATTAAAGGTAACAACATGATATTTATGTGAATAAAACTTTTTCATGGTGAATCTACCATAGAAGCTAATTTTAAGAAGTTTTGATTGTTTTCCAGGGTCCGAGTTTCAGGTGTGAAACCATAACATGAACCCCCGACTAGTGATTAATCGCTGTCCTCGCTACAGCCATTGAGGACACATAACAGATGGAAAACCTTCACCAAAGAAGCTGTTTCGTCACTGGATAGTATATACTCGTCAGAGGGTGTATCATACCTACTATCTGAAACACCCGGTATTCCAACTAACAAACAAATTTTGTATTTTTATGTTCCAATGAGGCTTCGGTAATGCTGTTGAGCAGGTGAACTCATTACTTCGATAAGACTTGCGAGCGGAGGCTGAAATTTCAGAAGCCACTGTTTCGATACTAACCTCTAAAGGCCTTATGTAGGTAAATACCAAACGGCTTTATGAAGGTTTGTAAGGTTCTTCGCTCGACATGTATAATACCAAGGAATTCGGCTTCAACCCTATTAAGATAATGTTTCAGATCGGCCTAATGTGTAGCGTAGCGGACTATTGGGTCAATTGGTGATTCGAATCCGAGAGTATGCAAGGTGTAAGTAAAATCAATTCGTATTTTTGAAACAAAAAATAATAATTTACAGGAAAAAATTAATTCGTAGTTGGAAGAAAACAAAAGTAAAAAAATTATGAATATTGTTGTTGTTGTTGTTTTTTTTTTTTGATTCCATATGGAAGCAAGAACAGCTTCGATAAGGCTTTTGCTGTTGAAATATGGGAAAATGTGCGCGATATTAGTTCGGTAGACCTTATCGAGGTACGAGAATAGTTTCGATAAGGCCTTATGGAAGTTAGTTTACTAGTTAGAATTGCTGAGGACTTGTCTGTATATGCGATATAGAACTGAGATACATATCTGCGAATGATAGTTTTACTAAATTCTACCATAGCCATTCTTATGCTTTAAGGTAGATGGAACTGAAGATCATTTAATATTAGAACCAATTTGGTAAAATTTTGGTTGTTAAATAGACTATATTAAATCACACACTAAGTGCGCGACATCGAATCTAATATTACTGAGAATGGAATTTTTTCATAGTGAAGCTACCATAGAAGCAAATTTTTTAAACTTTGAAGTTTTTTTCAGACAAAGTTTGTAAATTTATTTGAATGTCATCAAAGGTTCGAAAGTTATTGATGTAACATGGCTCAACAAATTTGCTATTGGCTTATTTCGAAAACAGTACGAGTACGAAAGCCCTGTTCTGTTTATAGTGATTTGCTTAGGTTGTGTACTCGTGCCACTCTACTAAAATAAAGTAAACAATACAAACATTTTAAAACATACAAAACATTGTTGAAACTCCATAACGTATGATATATGACACTATATTGGTACTACGGCTCACACTCGTTACACAAACCATAAACCATCGTCGATAAATTACCATTAACAAATGCACATGCAACAAATCTATTTAGGTTGCACTTAGTGCATCGTTCCATACTTGCATTTTGCATTTTCCTTTGCGTACTTTCTTAGTGTAATCGGAGTATACTGATGCTGTGGACTAAATTTAGTGAATGGGAGTCTCCTCCTTTTTTAAAATGAAAGTATTAGAAAGTCTTCTTGTCCTTGGCGTTCAAAAGAAAGCCTTTTGATTAGCTTGAACGAAAAAATCTTACCCTCACCTACTCTAAAATGTTGTAGACTTATCACTATCTTCTGTTGTTTTTCTAAGATCATGGATAAAGTAATACACACCCACAGCTTGATTACACCTTATTAATCAGGGTTTCATCCTTTGCATACCTGTGAATCGGTAATGGTCATAATATATGGTGTTTAGATCGTAGATGAACTTTTCCTTCTTGAATTCTCCAAGACAACGTTCTCGAATTCTGAACTAGGCTTTCATCAGTTTATACTTCATGGGCATCAACCTGAATGATCTGAATGACGTAGTTAACCTGAATGATCTTTTCTTAAACTGGTCTTCTCAGTGGAGTACTCCACGGATCAATCTTGGGTCCTCTCTTATTTTCAATATTTTACTAAGCTACTGATTGTTTTCAAAAACGTGTCTCTATGCAGATAATCGTCAAGTGTATCTTTGTAGCTCAATTGAATTGATGGAGAATTGCATTATGTGAATATAATATATTGAAAGGCCGTACTTCTTGATCTTCAACACCGAAACCACACAGAAACCCCATCGAAATCTGACTCCATTCGATTTCTTTCAAAATTTAACCCGACTTGTAAAATCACCAATAAAACGCCCTCCAACACAAATAATCCAGTCACATAATGCCGTCATTTTAATGTCACCAATTTGAAATTAATCTGCTTACAATCGAGACTACATGCTGCGCGTTTTATTTTTTCTCGTCTTCTTCGTGCCGTCAAAGAGCAAAAGCATTGACCATTCAGGACACTCTATAAAAGTCAGACCGCTTTGTTAATAGGAAGATGGATCGCATTATTAATTTTTATATTCCACGGTATCCTGTCCGAACACCACTCGCCATTGTCCCTTTTGTCTGGCCTACTAAAAGGACTCATCCCAAACCGCAAACATTACTTCATACATACTAATGGAGGTGTGTGGCAATATTACGAATAAAATGGAACTTTCCAGAGGGTGAAAAAGGAATAACATGTAGCTGGACAAAATGGTTCCATCTACTGGTAAAGTAGATGACAAGACCATTCATCATAAATCATGGACATAATAAATACAATTGTGGTTCTGTTGTTTGGTAAATATACTGTGAAATGATTCTCGATTCGCGCCTGTGTCTGTATTGAAACTGATTTGTTCGAGGTGAATTAAGGTGATTCGAAACATTTTTTGAGTTTGGTTGATTTCAGTTTTTTTCTGTAAGAACCAATTGTTTGCTACTGGAATCGAGATCAATATTTACCTTCTAGATTGGTATAGTCTTTCACAAGACGGAATTTTGTTATTCAGACGTTAATTGGAACCAAAACCTCACCTCTCTCTCAGAGTGGTGTACATTTTTACGAAATTCGATGTATTTTTAGGTCTAATCAAATCCGCTTTTTTTCTAAAGGACTTCAATGCCATCAGGAAAATAAAAAAATTAAAAAAATTATTTTAAGAAATATTTGAGATTGAAACCCCTAGGGTATAAGATATAGTTGAAGCTCTCACGAATTCCGTGTAATTTTTTAGTTTAAATGGGATCAAATTGTCTTCAACCTCAATAGCCATTATTATAATGATCTAGGAATTATTTTCGACATTTTGCTGTATTCCAACCCTAGGGTTGGGTACGATGATTGTGTACGACTTTTAGAATTGATTACGTCCCGGAGCATGACGTAAAACTAGCGTTTAAAGAGAGTCGTTTCAAATTTAACCGCCCATCCCAAACAATAATGACGTTGCTTACAGATTATTGGTTGGTTTTTTAGTTCTAAAAGCTATTTACACAACGGAAATTACCTGTATTCTCTCAACCCAAGACAATAATGTAGGGTAGCCAGTAACCGCATCACTATGAATTCGATATGGTTCTTAATCTTGTTCAATTATCTCTTGATGTATGCTTGCAATGTTTTCTCTACCACCTGTTTCTTTCCCCATATGAAGTCCCTGAACAATTCTTTTTTATTTTAATAATTTTCCATTTGTGTGCAGCTATTCGACAACACTGTCCATTATATCCTGTTGCTTCCTACACCGTCAAATTAAATTTAAATATTAACCCTTCGCTTCTATACTCCATAAGGATTGGTTTAACATATTGCCATTTTCGAAAACATACGGACCCCATCGGATTAGGATTCCGGCACAGATCCCGGCCTTTGAATGACAACTATCCAAATCCCGATACCATTATAGTGATGTCTTTCAACATACATACAAGTATAGTTTAGATCCTGATACGGCTGGACTATGAATATGATTATGTAAATAATCCGGCAGGGGCAGCCGTAGCATCATAGACCGCATTTAAGAAGATATGACGATGGCCCACCTATCAAGCCCATTTATGCAAATACCCATATTTCGTATTGAATCTGATGATAGCCTGATGACACTATCCATGTTTGATTTTCTATTGATCATCTTTTTCGATATGCCATCAAAGTTCCGAACAAATTAATTGTTTGATTCTTGTCTTATGCCGGGGCGAAAGATTATTCGATATCGCGTCTTATCGCAGACTTCGATAGAATCGAAAGCCATTGAATTTTCTTCATTTCTTCTTTGGAGCTTTTCTTTCATTTCTTTCGATATGTACACGAGTTAGCGAAGTATTCGATTCATTAGCGTTTCGAATTATCGACTCAAATTAAGTAGAAATATGTTAAATCTCATAAAATTTATATTCATTGTCTCCAAACTGGAATCCAGGTGTGCAGTAGTAAGATGGATCAATTTCCAGTTTTCTTAATCTCTTCTTAGTTTTAAGTAAGAATTTCCAATATATGTATGTACATATATGCGAAACTTCTCTATAACCAATTCTCTTCATTTAAAATATTTCCTGTTCTTTCTCGATTAGACAATTTTTTGAGAAAAATATCTCTGATTTACAATGCATTCAACTTTTTCGATACTATGCTATTATTTTAATTAATAAAGTATTGGGGCAAAAAAAAAAATACTAAGCTAATATTTTATATTTTCAAGTATTAGGACAAGTAGCCCACAGAAATGTAAAGAAATACCAGTCCGTCTGTCCGCCGTACACAGTGCACAAATTCTTTTGAACGCTCACAAGGGTCGTTGTGAAATTCATAAAACCTAAAAAATATAACGAAATTCGTGGAAATATGTGCACTCCATTCACTGACCACTTTCACGAACTTTTTTCCTTTACAAGTTCATCTACAGATACAGATGTCCACCGAGTTTCAAGTTTTAGCATAAGGCGCTCCAGAGGTAGGGAAAAAACTACCCTGCTCATTTTGCGGCTTTGAATGATAGAAAGCGGCGGTTTCTCTAAATTTCTAGCTATCATAAAAAAGTGAACAGATAATTCAGTCGAGGTAAAACCTAAGAATTAGTGTAGGGGTATATAAATACTGCAAAAAAGGATATGCAGCCCAATCGATGTCAATAATTCTTTATTGAGATAATTAAAAAATGTCGACAAAGGCCAAAATTTTAATTAATAAAATTTTTAATATTTTATTCTATCGTTTTTTGACGAAAAAGGTCTGATTGGAATTTTAAAATTTTCGATAAATGTACCACACATCATCACTAGAATCACGCATTTTTCACCACAACGAGATCTTGAATCGAAAAAAACACGTGTGACCACAACCAAAACAGAGCGAGATCATCTCATATTCAGCGCAGCATCCCAGCGTAACACTGAGAAGATCATCTCATCGTGAGCACGTACGATTATTCCATGTTGGTTTGGTACTCGTATGGTGTGTCACACATGTTTTCATGCCGGTACAAAGCCGGCGAAAAAAAATATCTCAGATCGCGTACGTGAAAGACTTGGGAAGAATCTTTTTGATCAATGGCCCCCACGATCATCAGTTTGATGTAAACAATCGCGGCGTGTGGTTCTTCTACGTTACGTTGCGTTTTGAAAAAATGTTGTTTCTTTTCGGGATTTGTTGTTTATTTCGTTTTTTACCGATCGATGTGAATGAAATTTATTGTGGGTGCAATAATGTGTAATAAGGAAAAAAATACTTTGTTATTAAAATAATAAAGGAAAATAAAAAAAATTCAAGTGATCGTGCCAAAAGTGATCGATGAAAAAAAATTGTTTAAAGTGAAATTTTTTTTGCATCTATAGGATTACTTGGATTACCATTTTGCAGATCGGATTAAAGGATTAAAAAAAAATTGATCGTAAGTCTGACATAGGATCGTACCGATCTTTTAACACTATGTAAACACTTGATATTATATTTCCGGCTTTTTGTTTTTGGGATACGCGATCAAATACAAGCTGCCGGCACCGTCAAAGGGTAATTTGAACCAATTGCTTGGATGATCCCGGCAATTCCCTTGTCTTAAGATTGGCCCAAACGCTAATAAAAGTCCGCGCTAAATCGAAAATTTAAACAAAGCCCGACCGGCTTATTGATAGACTCAACGTACGCTGGGAATTGTTTATTGTAAGCGAGTAGTGACTTTGAGGAGGCCATGTGAACGGAAATGGATATTATATACAGGGTCTTATTCAGGACGAACTTTAATTCAAATTGTCTTCGCATCATCTCACACATTTTGTTCATAAGCCACAAAAAAAAAATTCGGTGGTATAGTGATACGTAGGTACTTGAGATAATTTTCGTCTTTATTACAAGTTTCCATTCGAAGCTAATTAGCTTCATCGATCATCGGCAAACACAATGCAGGAAAAAGGGCTTACAAGGTAAGAACTTGTTCCCGACTGGAGGCAATCTTATGTAAATTTCGAAAATACTTCCACCTTTACATTAGTTGATATAGTAGGATATCATAGTGTACCCTGTAAGACGTTGTCTTCATCGTTTCTTATGCTGTCTTGCAGGTTTGATGATCTCTTGTGATTGCACTATTAAAAGGAAACCAGTCCCATACCGTAGATGGGGGACAACCTGAAGATATACAGGTGACATATAGGTGTCATCGCATGTGGATAAATACTTCTGGAAGCAAGTGCAATTCTTTACCGATGCTATTTTCTTTTGTGAGCTCTGTGACTTACTGTAAATTATAATGAAGATAGTTTGAAATTCTTCAGTTATTTTGTTGTTATCACGGATTATTAACGATTCGTTGGGGACGATGGTATTTTACCATGTTTAGACAAATTTACCTGTACGACAGGGTAGAGGCATTTTGATTGAAGAGTATCTACCTACATAATTTGACCGGTATGGTACATGTACGTGAGAATAATGTTTTTAAGGTGATACGTACGTGTTTTTTCGTTGAACTCTTTTGAGGACAGTTAAGGCTAAGTTATACTTGAAGCGCTTAAGATATGTGCATGTAACAGAAAACCTTACAAACGTATTATGCAGGTTTTTTTTTATAAATATTTTACTTTGTTGTTTTTATTGTTATCGTCCAAGAAAAGATTGGAAAATGTAATCCTCAAAAAAAAACTGAAATTACGTTCCTGTTTGGTACTAATTTCGCTACTGGCGCAATATTCTAAAAATATAATTTTGGAGGAAGTAGTGGTGTATGAAAATTGAACTTGCAATCCAATTTTTACTTGAAATTTACAGTATATCTATTTCTAATTTTTTTCAAGTAAAAGTACAAATTTCAATCAGTTTTACAAGAAATAGGTAGCTGGTATGAAAAAATTATTCATGTACTTTTCAACTGAACCGTAGAATTTACATGAAAAGGTTCACAATTTAAGTAAAATTTCCTGTAAAATTGAAAATATTTATATATACAGTGCAACCCGGTTATAACGTACCTTGAGCGGATCGCAAAAGTAGAACGTTGTAACCGATAGTACGTTATAACCAACATAAAAACCTTTCCCAAAAAAAAGGTACTTTATAGCCGAAAGTACGTTATAAAAGTACACTTTATAAGCGGGTTGCACTGTAAATTGAAAATTACTTTCTTTTTCGTGTAATTCTACTTACCTATTTGAATTTTACGACGAAAAGTATGTTACCTATATAGTTATGAAGTTGGAAACGTCGTTCGATTTTGATTTCTACTGAAACGCAAATGATACGCTTTCAGTGGCGCGTCAAACCTGCGCGGCAAAATCTAGAATTGATTGCGCATCCGATTCCTACCTATAGCCAAGTTTTTTTTATTAAGAGCAAGTAAGTCAGAAATAATATTAGAAGTAGAAATAAGTGTCTGTTGAAAGTGCTAATTATACCCTTTGTTAGAGTGTAATTTTATGCCGACGATGTTACA
This sequence comes from Beris chalybata, assembly GCA_949128065.1. Taxonomy (NCBI): domain Eukaryota; kingdom Metazoa; phylum Arthropoda; class Insecta; order Diptera; family Stratiomyidae; genus Beris; species Beris chalybata. The sequence continues at coordinate 14,968,858 of OX421896.1, read as the reverse complement.
ATTGCCGTCTCGGGGAAGCACCCAAACACACTGAGTGAGATATTGCAGAATGCTCTCTCTATTCTTTCCAATTGGGCTTCTGAATGCGGACTGGGCGTGAACCCATGCAAAACAGAATTAGTCCTTTTCACCAGGAAATACAAAATTCCTCACGTAGACCCTCCTTCTCTGAATGGTACCAGTCTAGTTTTCACTGATAGTGCAAAATACTTGGGTCTTATTTTGGACAGAAAGCTTCACTGGAAACCCAACATTCAGGAACGAGTAAGGAAAGCAACAGTTGCGCTCTACTCATGCAAAAAGGCCATTGGCATTAAATGGGGTATGCAACCCCGGATAGTTCATTGGCTCTACGTGTCCGTCATCAGACCGATACTCATGTACGGTGTTGTTGCCTGGTGGACGGCCTTAGATAAAGCGGCTAACCGCACCACACAGGGAAAGGTACAAAGAACAGCATGCATATGCATCAGCGGAGCTCTGAGAACAACTCCCTCTGCAGCACTGGACATGCTGTTCAGTCTGCCACCCTTAGACATCTTTGGCAAGCAAATGGCAGCCAGTGCAGCCATTCGGCTAAAGGCCTCCACATTGTGGACTGACATATGTGCAGGCCACTCAACAATTTTGAGTCACTTCAACATTCCTGAAAACACCGACTACACCCCTCCCAGTTATGACTTCGATAAAAACTTCTCGACAGCCATCCCAACCCGCCTAGAGTGGGAAAGGGACTTGGTACGAACGAAGAAGGAGTCCGCCCACATATATACGGACGGCTCCAAAACTGAAGACGGGGTAGGTGGAGGTGTTTTCTCTGAAATGCTTAATATTAGCAGCTCTTTCCGCCTTCCGGACCACTGTAGTGTCTATCAGGCGGAGCTTATGGCGATCAAGGAGGCCCTGTCCTGGCTGAGGTGTAATGTAATATCTACTAAGGATATTAGCATTTTCACAGACAGCCAAGCGGCGATAAAATCCCTGGAATCGACCTCGACAACATCACAGGTCGCCGTAGAATGTAGATCATCTCTTAAGGAGATGGCCGAACAGTTCAATATTCTTCTGTGCTGGGTGCCAGGACACATGGATATTCCAGGGAACTGTATGGCTGACGAACTCGCTCGGCGCGGCACTACCCTTCATACTTCGCCGGTATATCAGAACCTGGGTGTGCCTCTCTCCACATGTAAACTGCTACTGAGACTGGACTCAATTGAGAAAACCAACTCAAGATGGGCGGAGGGTACAACATGTCACACTGCGAGACAGATCTGGCCAAAGCTGGATCTTAATCGTTCTAAAAGGCTGACTCTGCTCAAAAGGGCGGACATCAGCAAAACGGTCGGTGTCCTAACCGGACACTGTCTTATAGGTCGGCATGCAGAAAGGCTTGGACTTTTCTCAAACGACTTCTGTAGAAGCTGCCAGGACGAGGAGGAGGAGGAGACAGTCCTTCACCTTCTCTGCACTTGTCCAGCCCTGTCCGTCAGAAGGAAAGCTCATCTCGGAGCGTACTTCTTCAACTGTCTTGGTGAACTTGCCACAATGGAGGTCGCGAGAATCCAACGCTTTATTATAAGCTCTAAATGGTTCGACGAGTAGGACCGGAGTCGAAGATCCTGTGGTACCACAACGGACCTTTTAGGTCTAAGTGTGTCCGTGTTCTCACGGACAGCCACGTGTACCTACCTAGAGTGTAATTTCAAGAGAATATCCAGTGAGTTTGTTGCTTTCGAAGTTGAACTTTATTGATTGCAAATTGAAATTGTCTAAAAATTGAAAATTACATTCAACACATTTTCATTTTCATTGACTATTACATACCAATGTAAATTTACTTGATAATATGTAAAATGCAATGTATTTTTTCGCTGTGCATAGTAAGAACATTTGGCATCTGTATGTAACTATCATTCCTTAAAAAAGGAGTACGAGAGGAGAGGCAACTGTTTCTCGAGTGTCCGATGGCTAGAATCAATCATATCCACGTCATGAACGCGTTATTCTAAAAAGACGAAATGTTAGATGATTTTGGTGTTTTGTAGCCCAGTGAGAGAAATATGTCTGTATTCTCTGTATCTCATGAGCAGCTTACGACACAAAGTTGAAGGGTCTATTAGAGAAATGTGCCTGATGTATGAATTAAGTAAGAGGAGCTGTTTTTGGGTAAAATAAATTATAACGTTAACCATATCTCATCTTTCAAAAAGCCTTTGATATCTCAAGAAGTCTTAAAATTATTTTCTATAATTCCAACAAGCAGACGATGTCGTATGATATTAAGGGTTTAAGGGTGAAGGATTGAGGAAAGATGGGTGCAATTATAGAAAAGTATTCTGATTCATATTTCTAAAGTATGCAAACAGTATGAATGCTAAATTTTCCTTTTCAAGACGGTATACAAGTGCTTGCGCGACTTCAACTCAAAGAAACTGTACTGAAGTTTTAGGTCATATTCCGTGACGTGAATACAGTTCATATGTGCAACTACCTATTCGACCTTAAATAAATTACTTTCATAATAGCTTCTATCTGAAATAAATTTTAGATTGCAGCCTCGTAACAATTAGTGTAATATTTTTACTTTACATGCGTCCTTGACTTTAACTCAAGATTTTAGTGAAGTGTTTTTGGGCTGTAGCCGTAAAAGTCGGTACTTCTTTTCGTCCTGAAAAATAACACAGTTCCACCCTATTGGGAAAACAATTTTTTTGTTTGCGAAAAAATTTAATTGACCTTAATTGCATGCAAACATTAATTTTTTAAAGGCTTTGGTATTGCACACTAATGATTAAATTAATTTTTTCGGATTTTTTTTTTGTGGTTTTAATAGTTGAAATTCAAAGATTTTCGGGTTCTCTTAGGGTGAAAATAAAATTCACTTAAAAATGTAGGGCTTTCATGTTTTAGTGCTAGTAAACCCTAAAAAAGCAAAACAAAAGTCTGTGTATCTGCTGTACGCTAGAAGGGTTGAAGGCGTGCGAGTCGCAAATCCGATGAGATAAAGTTGAAATGCTGTAATTTTGAATCTCAAGAATGGCTTATGCTAGAAAGTTGAAACTTAGTGTGTGTATGCAGATATATTATACGATGTACCTCAGATGTAATTAAATTAAGATAGAAGTTCAGGTACCTATACACGTGCGGAGGTGATTATAAAAACTTGTTTTTTCATACATTTTAACGAATTTCGTCATGTTGGAGCACCTAAAAGATATGACGAAATTCGGTAAAAATCGAGGTACCATATTAATTTTACTTCAACGGGTTCTTTATACAGGTGCTTAGAAATCGGTTTCCCAATTTTCAGTGTTTGACTCTTAGGTGGATGTAAGGTGGCTATGTAAATTTTCACGTATTCTGACCTATATCTTAAGGTTTGGGGTTTCGGACTTCCTCCAAAAAACTTACATCCGAACTGTTGGACGTTTTTTTAATTGTTAACCTATTGTGGCTCAGATTTCTATCCGAAAATGTTTGTTGTTCTCCGCAAAAGCACTAAATGTTAGACTTTTCTTTTACCTCTACTTCTGAACTAACTCCAAAAATGGAACAAAATTACAAGATATTTCCGCGATTCTACTGTGATTACTTACAGAACACAAGAAGTTCATTTCCGCTCTCTGAAAAATTTTCTTTTAACAATTTTCCATCCCTAACTCTGTGTAATTTTAATAGCCTGGAAATAGCAAGTAGATAAATAGAATTGCAAACAACTTCAAAGTGCCTTAGTCTAGACATCTGAGAGTACATTATACTTGTACTCATCAGAAATTTGTGCCGGGAAACTTTATCGATTCAAGAGTTTTCGAAATGGAAGGGTGGAAAAATAGGTTGAAGGTTCTACATACTCATATTAATGTTTCTCAAAACAAAAATCGGTTTTAGATTTTGAATATTGCCAGTTTCGGTAAAAATCCTTACAGTTAAAACTCATCTGAATTTTAGAAGTATTTCAGTTTTGGAAGACTTAGGGGTTGTGTCTTCTACCTGGTCATCCCTACGTATTGACCACTTGATTTAATTAACATCTTCGTGAGCTCCTGACAGAATTTTATCCGTAAATGGACATCACTCTAGAAACAAGTAGACTCTCATCGAATTATTCTGCCAAGGAATATCATTTGGCTACATCAGCCCCTATTTTCAAGTATTTTATTAACTTTTCTGCCTTGTAATATTAGCGATAGTATTCTCCAGTAACCACAAATCTTCAATGATTTTTTCCGGCCATTCGATGTTAAGAAAAAGTTATTAAAAAGTCATAAAAATAGCAATTTTGTTGTTTTTGCATACAAATTATCTAATCTGATGCACAAAGGTCGCAAAGGTCTATAACGCAAAGGTCTACAGCGCGGCTTGATTATGAAACAAAATAAGTTCTTAAGATAGCCATCATCATCATACTACAATAGTGCTTAAAAAATTTTTAAAATTTTTTGAATGCTCTTAAAGTTCCGGGCCAAGAATTGAAATGTTGAAATGTTTACTGATTGCCAAATCAGGGAAGGTAGGAAATTTGCGACATGTTTCTAATTTTAATAACCATAATCGAATTTTCACGTACACGTCAATGGATGTCAGATGTCACTATTTCGTAAGATTACCAGCTGTACTTATTGCTACTAATTTTATTATTTTAAATATAGCTCTAATATTTTAAACACAAATTCAGTATTTTTATTGATGACATTTTACCATGAAAATCTACCATAGGAGCAAATTTGATTAAATTTTTGTTGTTTTCCGGCGCCAGTGGAATGACGTCCAAACACGATATCCCTGACTGTTGATTAATCGCAGTCCTTGAGGAAATGACAGTTGGAAAACTTTCACTGGATGACTATGTTCATAGAGTGTACCATGCAATTTGCTGTTGAGTTGGGGTCGAGTGTACGTAATATTACCTGGCAAATATAATTGATTTTCCGCATGGTGGGATATCTACTTAGCTTCGTTTGTTTTTATGTTCATCTAAATTTAGTTTGCTGATTCGAAGAGCTAGTGCATTCCTTCTTATTCTACAAAGTACATATTAATAAAAATTCCAATCTTTCCATTGAAGTTTTAATAATAACTTTTTTCCCGCAATGTAAAAATTTAAATTTTTCAATACCACTCTCGAATAGAATGGCGTTATGTTATTCTGTTTTCCAGGTCAACAGGAAAAGCGCCGATTCACAGGGAAAGATATTTTCCATCTATTTTTAAAATTTTCATTTCTGTGACGTTTAAATCTTCGAATAATTTTCCCCTGAATCATTTAGTGGAATGCAACCTTAGCACATATTCATATGTGAGTATATTTCTAGTATAGGAATGCTCTATTTGTATATGCATATTTTATCTATGACAACTTGTTTTTTCGTTAAAGATTAAAAGATTTTTTCATATCAAATTTTCTGATAATAAATTCCTGAAAATATGTCGTAGCTTTAACAAGGGGTGCGGTTAGAGCGAATGTCCTTCCGTTACGACTGTGAAAACGAAAAGTATTTAAGATCAAAAAAATCTGCGAGGTGTGAATCTATTAAATAAATGGTGCGAATTTGCTACATCTTATCGTCGATAGATCGAAGATGAAAGTATATCTTCCTCTAAAATAAATCGATTCTCGGTATTTTAATGAAGTGGAAATTTATTCTAGTCGATATTTTTATACGGCAATAATTGATTTCTGTTTATTGGTGAACGATAAATCACGGCAAGTTATTTTTGGGGGCTCGCATTAATTTGATTAAAACTAATCAGTTATCTTAATCAACGATCAGAGGGGGTATCGATTTATTTTTTGTATAACAAATCGAAAATTCTTTATGAAATTTCAATGGCATAATTTTATACCTGGGGACCCCGGGCATATTGTTTGTGTTCTTTCGCGTGGGTCTGTAATGTGTTTATCTTCATAATAATAAAATAAACATAATAAACAGAAATGAATTGGAAATTTTGGTAAGTGGCCTTGTTAATTTATTAATCGAAAATGAGCATTTTTATTGCAATTTAATATGGGGTTGTTGAAATTTATTGAATTGACCGGATTTCGATTTGGCGGCGTGTAAGGAAATATTTGAATGAAAATTGAGGCGGATGATGATTTTATTCTAATTTCGAATTGTAGGGGCAATAATTTGTCTATTTATTTCCAATTTTAGTGAATTTGATAGAAACATAAATTTTGGCTTCGTAGTATTAACGATCATCTGATGGAAATAAAAATGATTTTGAATTGCCGGTGAGGACAATATTTATGATTTTTTAAAGTTGGTTTCGATGTAGAATAGGTGACACTATCAATGACTAAAGCTGCGAAATTTACGTTATGTTGGGCAGATATTAGTCAGAGGTGTTAGTGCTGTCTGCAGGATTTTTATTTGTTATCATTCGAGAAAGAGTTGGAAAATAATTTACGATAATTCCGGTTAAATGTTTAAAATTTAATTTATTTTATTATATGAATACCGTTTGACGAAGAAATTAATTGAGAGCTCAAAAGTAGAGAGTTTAATGGCAAATGACGATGGACATGTTTACGGGTCTTGACTACCTGTATGGAAAATATTTATAGTTTCCAAATAGTCACCTGGTTATTATAGTGTCATATCATAATAAAGACTTCTGGACTTCTACTCCAAAAATAATTTGGCTGGTTTTTTATAATTTTATATTTGTTCAAAATCAAAAATATTTATCCGACTTTTTGACGATTACATAGAAAGCATTTTAAAATATTTATTATAGTATCTCATTATCTCAGACCTTAGATTTATGTCGGAGTTCGTAAAAAGATGATAATTTAAAAAGAATCAAAAATTGTACGGAATTCATGAAAAATTGCACAACATTTTCTTACACTTCACTCCGTTGGGGGTTGAATGTCAAGAAATGCTTCTTAAATCGTTATTTACAAATTTTTATTTAAAGCTAAATCGATATCTCATTAGACCTTAGAAATATGTCGGAATCCGTGGAAACGTACACAACCACTTTTCACTAGAGTCACTTCATACGAACTAACACAAACATCCATTATCTTGAGTACGGACAATGTTTGTTTCATTTGAAACCAGTACATTTGAAATTTTTTGCAGTTGTCTCGATTTTTCATTTTAAGGATCTCCACTAAAGTGGATAAACGCTGTATTTAGTTGACATTTCATGAGACATATCTCGATTCCGTGAAACGTCCATCAAAATCCATCTGCTACACGTATACACACTAAAACTATGCCATTTAAGAAACCTGCGATTTTTTAAATTCGCAGGTTTTTAGACTACTAAATATGTACCAAAAGTGGTGATTGTCTGTACTCATGATAGTGGATGTTTGTGTTAGTTCTTATACAGTGACTCTACTTTACACTACCTATAGTAAAATATCGAAAAATTGGTACAATTGAAGATATGTAAAATATTTGATCCATTCTTCTGGCTTTCACAAGAAAAATAATTCAAATTAAGATCGTCGGATCAAAAATTTTCAATTCTTTTCAAAAATAATGGATAAATTATTTTGTTTCCAGAATTTAATAGCCGACATGACGTCTGAAGTTCCGTTACAGTTTATACAATTAATCCTAAAGTGAAAGGTGACATGTTGGGTGGGGATGACCACGGCTGCTATACTATATTTGTCTCTGGGTGGACTTAACTTTTTGTTATTATTACTATTATATTTTAATAAAAGGCATACACAGTTATACTTAAGCACTAGTTACAAAGACCATCTGCTTAACTTTTTGTTTCTTAGCTATTTAGTAGATACTTCGATTATTATAAAAATGGTAACAAATCCTAAGGCAGGAGACTGGAGCAGCACGGAATAACTTAAAAATGAAACAACACTGTAGACATAAGTAGACACAGAAGTTAGTGGGAAAAGTTTTTGGTTATAAATACAATGACTTCAAAGTTATTTTGGCGTGCGTGAGTTATGCCGACGGCGTGGCGACCCTTAAAATTTTCGCGAAATTGATCGGCGTTGACACTAAGTTGCGAATTAGGTCATATCATGTGGTGACTGATGTCTGGACCCTGCCGCTTGGGTGATTCTAAAAACAACAACAAAAAACCTTATACAATTAAAAAAATCTTAACAAAGATAAACTTATAGTCTGTTTCTTATTGTTCCCTTTTATCTGATTAGAATAAAAATTTACCCACTTTTCTCCTGGCTATTTTAACCCTAACGAAAAATAGCCAAGGACTTAGTTCTGGACAACAACCAGTCGACTACATTTAGAATTTAATATCTATAATATACCATAATGCCAGACAATGCAAAAACTATCCCTTAAGTCTGCATTTTTTCGAATATTTTATTCTAAAAAAACCTGAACAAGTAAACAAGGAAAAGACATTTTACCATAGTCCCGAGTCACTTGATGGTAATAAAATTTCACGTCACAACTGTCGACTAGTCATTTGCATAAGAGAAATATATTTGGAAAAGAAAGTTATATTTTACGAGGAGAAAAGAGCGCATATATTTAAAAAGAATAATGTTTGACGACCAACAAAATATCACGAAAGTTTTTTTTCCTTTTTTCTTTTAATGCGGCGACATTTTGGCAATAGGGGTGTCCCTAGTTATTTATTATTTGTTGTGATGTTACTATTGTGCGGTGTTACTAGGGTAGTTAGGAGGATAAGATTTATTATTACATTTTTAAATAAAGTAACACATTTAGGAGTAGTTTGAATATTGGTAATCTAGAAGTTGGAATCAAATTTTCATTCACGATAAGAGCTTTTAAAATTTCAAAGTTTTAAAGATTTGCTCATTTGATTTTAATTTTGGAACACCTTCAAGACGGTCACAATCTCTGTCCTATGTTATAAATGAACCCTATATATCAACTAAATATCTGCTACTTTAATCAAATTTACCATTCATTTTATAAACTTGTTAAAGACTATTTTGCTCATCGTTTAGTTATTTATTTCTTTTAATAGTGTTAAGTCTGAATCGATAGAAAATTCTTCTTAACTTCGAATGGTACCAATAATTGAACATTTTCTAAATCTTAACTATTTATCAGCTGAATTTCTAAATTAAAATTTCAAACACTACATCGACGTGCCGATAATACTTTACGAACTTCATACAATTTAAATATAACATGATTAATGTACGTCCGGAAACATTTTCCGCAACACCCTCACTACAATTTTATCGACCTTTATCAAGCGATGTTATGAATAAACGATAACATGGCCAACATCGTGAATATTCACGAAAATTGCTAAGAGTGCGCCCTGAATTTTAGAGTTTTGGGACCCAAAATCGGCATCATTCATTAATTATGTGGGAAAGACTTTGTTCGCAAGTATCCATTGAATACAATTAGAATTTCGAGGGCGGCATTAAATACGTTAAAGATGCGCTAACCTCTTCGGATGGGCTCCAACACTATAGACTTAAAATGAATTATTCCTAAATAGAACGGTTTGAAAGTGGTACGAAATTTACACTTTCGCGCTGAGAATGACTTTGGTCAAAGAAGTTCTCATCCGGTTTTGAGGCAAATCTCCTGTTAGAATATTGTCGGAGTTATTCTGATCAGATGTAAAATGTGACTGCCTACTTTGAAAAGTTCTTGAGATTTTCATAAGATCAAGCCAAAACTTTACAAAAAAAATAAAATTTCTCTTATGGGGTGTAATAGCTTCTATATCTATGCCATAACTGTCTGTCATAGTGCGTTCAAAATGCTAACGATTCTTTAATCGGTTCCCATCATTAGATACTACACTAGACGATGGTCAGTATCTCTCCGTATAACAGTTGTGTTCAATTTCAAATAAAGTTGTTATTTGACGCGGAAAAAAACGGAGGAAAAACCGTTCAACATTGCGCTTCCGCCGTTTAGATGGACTCATTTTGTCAATCTGCAACATAAGAACAATTAAGTCTATTGACAAATGATTGTTCCATTAAATGTGCGCGTAGGTAAAAAAGCGCGTCTATATAACGTTAATAAGAAAACTACTTAGGCGAAGTCTTGGTATGGGTGAATGCGCATCAGTCTCATAAATAAATATGCGAAATCATAGGTGGCATATGTCACGCAACTGGCAAGGTGTTAAAAGGTAATAAAAAGCAATAAAATATTTAGCAAAATGCCGAAATGTTCTACTATTATGGACAGTGATAGTTAACAATTTAGCGTATGTATTGACTTGTTCAATTACATAAATATTAAGTTCGGTTAGATTTCTTCAATCTGAAAAACCTCAAGTAGTTTAATTCCTACCAAAAGGACCTGTAAGTAGGACCATTTCTTTTCTAAAATTTCAGATCAAAAGCACGGAATCTTAGGATAAGAATTCTAAGATTAAACTTTATGTAGGGCTATTCAGTATGAACATACCAATTTTGTATTTTAATACAAACGCACCTTAAACTTTTTTATTGGTCTGTCAATTTTAAAACGTCAGTCAAGGCTTACATTTTTATCGTAGTAAAATTCATTGAATGATGGACTACTTGTTTTTATCCACATCTATTCAAATGTAAGATAAGAAACAGGATACGCAACGTAACTTTTTCGAGTGAAATATTTTGTTGTTTCCTCATGCTGTCTTCTCTCTGTGAAATCTCATGTTTAAAGTATTACATCGTGTGTCCATGACAGTTAATACATTTTGTAATGACAGTTTATAGCAAGTTACCAGATTGCAAAAATAAATGTTTTAGGCACTCGTCGTATATATCAGTGAAAGCCTCGAAATTGATTTGAATTTTGCATAGATTTTTTTTTTCCATCGTATGAAAAATAACGAAATTTCTGACTTTATCATCGCCGATTCTTTTGAAAATTGTTGCACTTAAAGAACTAGTGAAAAAAAATATGATTTTAATTTGTTGTTTCTATCTAATATTTTTGTTAGTTATAGTCTGAGTCCTCTTTGAAAATTCATATCTCTGGTAATTTTTATCCTAAAAAATAGAGGTTATTTGATTATAGAGGAAGGTTTTCGCAATATAAAAAAATACGAATATAAAATATCTTTGAAATTTTTCCTTTTTCCTTGAATATCTTAAAATCATTTTTTTTTTATTTTTTATTTTTTATTTTTTTGTAATTTATAGGTTATATTATTTTAAAAAAACATACCAAAAAGTTTACTTGGGATCTCAATGGGATCGGGGTCAACAAAATCAAAGCACATCATTGTTTCTCAATTATGTTGTAATTATAATTTTTCTACTTTACTCGTAGAGATTCTTGATGGAATGACCCTGGTCCTATTCATTTTAATTTAATAAATTGATGGCTATAAAAAGAAGAATTTAGCAACAACCTTATAAGATTCAATTAATCCGAAATCAATTACTCTTTGTTGTTTATTTACTCGAACTTAATGCATGCTTGAAAGATTCCTGTAAACAAAAATTCACTTAATCAGAGAGGCGATAGGTTTGTCCGATACCGCCGTTAATTAACAAATTCATAAGACCCCGTTTACCTGGCTGCATGTTCGACTTCAGTGTGTTGTCCAATGTAACCAGGTACGTTCGTAGGACAAAGCAAGGCGAGTACGCCCATCGCCAACGTGATCGCAGAGTTAGCAATTATTATATGCTTCATACACTTTTCTTGTTGTAAACCTGCAAGTTTGTAGAAAATTGTTTCATCCGAATCCACAATAAAACCGCTTAATCATGACTTGGCCAAAGGATCGAATCCGTCCTTCATGTGACTTTGCAGAAAAACTGCACGACATTTTGTAATTAGAATTTCGTTTTTACAATGCCGAAGGGATGGAAAAATGCACGCAAACGTAGAATTTTTCCTCACTAGTTCCCGTTTTCATAGGCATATCGAAAATAAAATATGAAAAATCGTTTTGTCGTATGGGGTGAAAAGTTTTTCTTCTCCGAACCCCCGGAACATATTCGAACGAACGATAAAGTTCCGGCTATGGTTGCTTCGAAAATCAAGTGGTACTTTTCCTCCGATGTACAGAAGCCTATCGACCTTAAGTTGACATATCCCCGGATAGAACTTAATCCTATTGTCCTGACGGAACGAATCCCTGAAATCAATAGAAGCAATAAATCGAAGAGGGTTAGAACAATATTCCAAAAATGAGGCCTTGCGTATGGCCGGGACATACACAGTTTGTGGGTAAGTCCCGAACTTTTTGGCACGTTGTAAGTGAACTTTGGGCTGGTAGTTAGTCCGTCGTCTTTATAGGGGACTGAACTATTTTCTTTGGTTCTTCTTCTTTATTTATCGGATTATTTTCCTTTTTAGGGAAATTGGCAATCGAACACGAAATAAAGAAGTTTTTTTCTGTACCTTTTCCCGATGCCTTCCATTATTTCTTTATTCGAAGACGGGGTTCAAAGAATGTTGAAAGAAGAATCCGTAGTATAAAAATGAATTCAATATTTGGAACATATGATATGATGAAAATCTTGAAAATATATTCATTAATTTTTTTTGCCCCTCTTTCGAACACCAATGGATATTCGAATTTTGTTTAATGAAAATTACTTTTCTAGTTGATTTACATATACCTACTGAGTTTCAACTTTCTAACGTAAGCCATTTTATAATAAGGGAACCATTCCGTACCATTTTTTTTTTCTAAAAAAATTATGTTTTTCCAACATGACATTATTATATAGCTACTATCTAAATACCAAGTTTCAGATTTATATTATTATATGTTCTTGTCACATTAACATCGAAACTTTTTTCTTTACGCCCTTCCCCTTCCCCACCCTCACCACCATCCCCATCTACACCCTCAACCCAATCCCTGCTAAGGATCTATCTATTAGGCCTACTTTTGGTAATTTAATTTTTAAGCATCTACGTATCTTAGACTGTTCTTGAGATGTGAAGCTTTTTTTTTTAGAAAAATTCCACTCAAAGGGTGGCCAAATGAAGAGGTCTGCTCAGTCTAGTTTTGATTTTTTGGTGTCTATTGAAAAAATGGAAAGTCGAAAAAAAAATTTTCAGAGTAGCAAATTTTTTTTTTCTTAAATCGATAACAATACTTTTTTAGGTGTATTTTTTTTGCACATTTTTTCCAGATCCAGAGTAGTAATTCGCGATAGCCCTCAACTTAATGTCTGAACCGGTTTGCGATTTACGGACCTTCTTCATACCCTTTCTCGGAAGGCGTTTACGGCGGACAGACGGATTTTTTTTTGCTCTTTTGAGTATTACTAGTCCTAAAACGTAAAAATACAAAATTTCAGGATTTTACTGTCCAGAAGGGAACTCTTATCCAGCTACTGTACATGTGCATAAGACTGCCTCTAGTTTCGGTATCTGTACTAACAGACAACTTTCCACTACTGTTCTTGAGAAGTTATTTGTAGCCACTATTTGATCCCTCATCTGTACGTTATCATTCAAAGCGGATACGAACTTCTGCAGAAATGGCACCTTCCCGCACAGTCCGGATCCAGTGAATCACCAAACTACCCAATAGCATTTCCTGCCCCCATAATTACAATTTTCTTATGTAAAACAGTCAGCAAATTATCGTCCCTTGACAATCAAACGTCTCGATTGTGTTCCGTTTCTGTTTAGAACAGGCGACAACAACAACTGCCACGACGACGACCGGATGAAGTTATCTTTTGCTTTTTCTTTCCGAATATTAACTTTAGTTCGGGTTCGTTAAAAAGTTTTTTTTTATGGCAAAAATAAAACAAGTCAACCAACAAACTGAAATGCAACGTTCGAAGCAAACAACTCGACGTCATTGCTTAATTTGAAAGTTGCTCTGTATCAGATCTGAATATTATTGTATCCACCTCTGCCTAGGGTTGGCTGGAAGACGACCTAAAGTTAACCAATTTCTGTGCAGTTTCTAAGGTCGCGATAGAACTGAATCGCTGAATATGACTCTGGCTGTCTGTCAATTGGATAATTTCAAAAGTGCGACTATTCCCGCTATAGCCTTTTATGCATCACTTCAGAAGGTTGTTGAGTTCAGTTTTGTTTCCTGTTCCTAATTAAAGTTGGATATTGCGAACAAAGAGCAATTACTAATTTGTAATTTCCTTGTAGTTCAGAGAGATCAAGGGTTACGTAAATAATTTATTTCAGAGGAATGACATGACTAAAAGATTGAAGATAAAGCTGGAGAGCTGCTAAGTCATCATTGACATAATTTCGTACTGCTTCTTCAGCCAGCAACATGAAAGAGCTTCTTGTAATGTACACACAGGAAAAAATAATTATCTCAACTATTTGCAGAGAATTTTGAGCTTAAAGGCAAGGGTGTGCAATTTTTTGCCAGTTTGCTGGCATGTACTAACTCGCCGGTAACCGGTGGGGGAAATTCAATTCAATCACATTCAATACTCGCACTACTGTCAACATTTGATTTCATTTTCTAGTCGATTGCTGGTACCATGGAGCTATATATAACGGAGATGGCAACACTCCGTTTCTGTATAAAGCACTGTGAAGCATTTTGAAGTTTAAGCGACTGTTTTTGTATGGAGCGTTTCATGCCCGGTGACAGTGAAATGCAAATATTAGCCTAGTATTTAAAGGTTGGGCTTTTTTTCTTTTCAATATAGGGGTTTAAAATATATGTATGTGAGTAAGATGCTGATAGAAGCATAGTGAATATCGCCGGTCCTTTGCGAGAAAACCTCGGACTTCAAAACAGTCGCTGCACGCCATCTCCATTATACATATAGCTCTATGGCTGGTACCAAGAAAATTGCTTCACAAACACTTTCGCGTGAAACTGACTGTCGTCTCACTTTCGCAGTAGGAACACTAATTTCTACGCACGCCATCCTGTGCTTATATATTTCATATGTTGAGACTTCCACAGTCTTCTGGATGCTGGAAGTTATTTAAAGCTTATTTGTTGTTTTCGGAAACTAGTTTCCTTTATAAATAAGTCATGCGGATTGCGAGAATACATTATACATCAATAGTAATTTTATTTGCGGTATTTAAGTTTGAACTACACCTATTTCAAATTATCAGCTGCGATTTAAGAAACCCTTAATTTTCATAAAAATTCAATCTAATTTTAAATAAAGCCTGTATTCAGTATCGTCTTAATAAAACCATATTTTCATTTCAAGAAATTGTGGAGTGAAGAATCTTAATTACATTTAATTGAAAAAAAAAAAAATACTTATATACAAAAATGAATGAAATGGTTTTAGATAAATTAAGATTACTTTCAAAGTAGGAATGCTAAAGATAAACTGAAGTCCTTTGTGGAATGATGGGTCAACTCGTTTTTGAAAAACATGAAAGCGCTTGACTTTTTTGACCTCTAACTGCTTTTGGAAAAATTCAACCGATGCAGTTAGCCCCTTGATTTAATAATATGCTTAATAATTTTAATAAAATCATAAAAAAATCCGTAAAATAATTTTAAAGCAATAAGGCTTCAGACAAATCAAATTGCGCATGTTGTTGGAAAAACGAGTCCGTTCCATAAAGTGCTTCAACTTTTCTTTGAAGATAAAAAAATTAAGATTTTTTTGAAGCATTAGCATTTTTTCTATTAAGTTAAAAATCATTAATGTTACTTTAAAGGTTCAGAAGCTATTCATATAAAAATCAGAAATTAAAAAAATGCTTAAAAATGCCATATTCCGAAAACTGTTCAAAAATGATCTAGTGCAGGGACGTAATTTGTGGGGGGGGGGGGGGGCAGGGAGGGCATGAATTTTGTTTTCTCATATATTATATATAACATATATATAAAAATATATACATTCATAGCATCGTGTCCCCCCCCCCCCTTGAAAAAACTGAAATGACGTCCCTGATCTAGAGGATAAACTTAGGTCCTATTTGCATAACTTGCTTCGTCTACGTCTACATTTATGTTGATGCCACAGCAAGACATTGCTATTATAACAGTTTAGAAAAAACTTAGCTAAACTAGCAAAATAGCTCATCTGATGGGTATTTTACACTTCATAAATCAAAAATTAAATTAAGTTCTATAGAAAAATTTGAATTTTACGTTTTTTAAGATTGACTGAGCTCAGCTGTCGTAAAAGTAGTCAAGACACGAACAGTAAAGGAATTGAGACACAGTTTATTGCTATGCTATGTCTATATCTGAAACCACTTTGTCCAAGTAGTAGACCCAGTGGCCAAAAAGCATGATACCAGTTAAACCCTATGGGGCTTAAAAGAGTTGAATACGTTTTTACGAATTCCGATATATCAATTAAGTCTGATAATATATTAAATTGGTTTAAATTTCATGGGCTAATCATGCAATCGTTTAAAAATTAATTTAAAATTTTTTTTATTATTATTGTTATTACTATTTTTTAATAAAAGGTATATAAATACACACAGTTATTCTTAAGCACTTATTACAAAGACCATCAATTGTATAAATGTGTTATATATTTACGTAAATTAACTTAAAATTATGTTCTTAATTTGAAAAAGTTTTATATATATATAGTACATAGTTCATAATTTCTTAAATTTTGATAGAGAGATTAAAATTCTTTATTATTTTTAGAATAGCATATTTTTTTATATTCAAGCCACAGTAGTGGAAAGTACTATCATGAAGTTCAGTATAAGTCTGAGATCTGTCGAGGTAACGAATTGGTTTTTACTCGAACATAATCGTCCAAAAAAGGATTTCCGAATTTTTCGACTTCAAGTTGAAATGAGTGCGTTGCATAGATTTCTACGAATTTTGTCATATTTCTTAGGTTTGATTGGACATTGGCAAGGTTATTCGCAGACTTTTTACACAATTTCTTGGACAGAATTTTTTAGATTTTGTAACATTCAACCATTCACTTGTACCATATATATGTTCACAAATTTCGTCATATATATATTTATTATGTCTGTTGAGATATGGAATAACTTTTTGTTTCTACAAAATTTTTATACAGTCACGAAAAATTCACTACAAACTTTTTTTTAAAAAATGGTGTAAAGGAGTTAGACACGCTCTTACGAGTTTAGCCATATTTTTAGGTTAGATTATCTATCGAATCGATTTTTTTTGTGAAAGCCGTTTATGCCTAATTGAAGTTGAAATTAAATTTTGTAATATCTAGCATTAAGTGTGCTATCCTTTTGTTATGCATCAGAAAAAATTTTTAAGGATTTATTTTTGAGTTTACTATTCTTAAAATGATAAAAATAATGAAGAAAAAAACTGTTTTGATCAATCTATGAAACAACAGCCTCTTATTTTCTTCTACAAAATCATCGTGACCTAATATCGTGACCTAGTACCGATTCGGTGTAAAATATGTGCCTGGAAAGGGGTTTTTTTGTTTGCAAGATTTAAATACTTCTCACAGCATTTAGTAATCCCTTAACAATTTTCCTGGTCCGATCCCTTACATCTTCCCTTATAAAATAAACGTCGTCTTGTTAGAGCCACTTCAACCTAGATGCTCTTTGCATATGTGTAGTGAAGTGAATTTTGGGTTCAATTAAGGAATAGCATTTTAAATGTCTTCGCACAAGTTCTTAAGGTCGAATTGTAGAAGAGTCACATCTAATAAGAGGCAGCAAAGCATTGGAATAGCACGCAAAAATTAATTTACAACGTCCATAGTCCATACAACCAGCGACTAAATTTTGTGATAATAATTGAAATTTTGCTTGAAACCATATAGACATATCCAATCCGAAAGACATTAGTCCCGAAAAAACACCGCAAATTGTGAAACTGCCGGGACAAGAACCTGATTCAGCCCGACATAAATCCCAATACTGTCCGAAGTGATTTCTGTCGGAAGTCCATTCACATGTGACCATTTCGATTTCTCCTCGACTGACTTTTAGACGATAAATTAGTGAAAAACCGTTCCACTTCGACTATGCGAGCTCCTCGTATGATCTGCATCCGTAACACATGCTTCGCTGATAGTGTATTGCAGCCAATATATCGGTGATAGTAGGTTGCTTGGGTGTTCCGGGCCATTTCTTTCCGATTACATCATGGCTCGTTATCTAATTTGCATCTCGCTCGATTCACCATCGTTCCCGGATAGGGGTGGAAAAAAAAACGTACGACATGTGACACCACCTAGGTAAGGTTTCATAAATTGAGTCTTTTCAGTAGCGCGTTTTGAAATTGTGTCAGCTTTTTGGGATTTCAACCGATTTGAGTTGAGTTGGATTGACACGGTATTTAGGTCAGTCGATTAATTTTAGGGTAATGGGAATTTTTTTTCCGTGGGGTTGTTTTATTTTTCGGGTGTCGGCATGGGGTAGGTGCGAAGGGAATGTGTTAACGTACCGAGTGATATTTTGAAGGTAAAAAAGCGTGACGAGTGACGATAAGATCTTTATCAGCGGTGAAATGTTCAGTAAGTGTTATGGGGGCAAGCTGGCAGATGGAAGGTATTTCAAGAATTTTCGGGGATATATGTCAGGTTGGGTGAGAACACATTGGATTGGAAGGCATGGGCTGTTCAAGAGATTTGGGATTATTTCAATAATTTGGTAAGAAACCATTCTGAGAAGGCTGAAACTTCATTGGCCTTACGGATTATAAAACTCCTTTAATTCCTTTAACGAATCTTGCAAGACACTTCTTTTCTTTAGATCCCTCCAGTTCTGGGTGAGATTCAATACTTTTGTTCATTTTACCACCCAAAAAAATGAATGGTAAACTAGTCAAAGAAGTATGTATATACAGGGTGTCAGTTTTCTAGCAACTTTTCCGTTATAATTCCGTGATTTATTTTGAAAAAGTATATGTTTCACAGGGTTGGTAAATTTTCAATACCTGAGGAGATAAAGGATTGTAAAAAAAACCTCTTTACGACATGTACCCTCACTATATTCTCAAAATTAATAATCGCAATTCAACAGGTTCTAGCTTCTAGCTGTTATTAAATTCTCTTTAATTTAAAGCACTTCAAAATAAAAATTTCAGGATTCCAATTCTTGATTAATGTGATTTTTTTCAGAAAACCCCATTATTCAAATGTAATTTTAATTTGTTTTGTATCATTACCTACAAAAGTGTGTATGACTTAGGTTTTACCATTTTACAGATAAAAAGTTTTTTAACTTTGAAAATTTAATATGCGATAAACTAACCCTTGTTAAAAAAAGCTGTCAAAATTTCTTGTTATACTTAAGCATTTGAACATGGCCATGAAATAGTTTCCAACCAATTACTAGAAGCCCTGTATCTTTAACAAAGAGTTCGCAGAAGTACAATTAGTTTGATATCTCGACGCACCTAAAAGATGCGATGAAATTCGTGAAAATATGGGAAAAAAACCTGCTCCAGTACCAATGTATGTAGAAAATTTAATAATAATACAGACGTCGTAAATGCTTTAGCTTGAATTTGTTCTAATCGTGTTAAGTTGCTATACCTTTTATATATGCAACTATTCCCTTCTAATTCCCATATAATCTTTTGACCATTATTCTACTGATGTGTCTATTTTCTCATCGTCTTTCTGCACGATTCTAACGTGTCTTCAGATCCTCCCTAATCCGACATTATTCATTCCATAAACGCAATAATAGTCCAGAAGTTAAATTATTTGTGCTGAACCGAAAAGTCATGTTTACGAGGTAATGTCCATTTAGCATCATTACAACGTTGGTCCATGCAGACCCACAAGAACAGCATTACATAAAAGTAGATTGCAACATATCCCTGTACAGAGAGAGATCTGGGCTAAGTTCAAGTACAATAAACGCGGTAGCCGGGAAAATAATGTTTTGTTTCGAACAGAACTTAAGTAGTACTCCGGCGTGACTATTAATCGCTCAATTAAACGATTCCGTGAGAAATTATTCCCAATCGTGCCGACCATTGCCGCCATCTATTGCATTCTTGTTACTCCGTTCTGGAGTACAAATACTCTCTGTCCTGTTGGGTAAGTACAGCAAACAGGCCGCCTTGGTTTTGAAAATTTACGACCACGGGGGGTTTTGTTTTATTTTTCTTCGCAGTTTTAAAGTCATTCGTGGTTAATTATGTTAACTTAAAGGGCACATCCAGGGTCCATTACTTTGAATATTGTGGACACTAGACGCAAGACCCGCATGACAAGAAGTGGGTGCCAAGCCATTTCAGAGACAATAGTGTTAATGGATCCTGCAGAAGTTAATTAGAAAAATTTAACCGCTCCATCGCAAAGTCATGATGACAATGAGGGTGCAGTTGATTAGTCCAACGAATGCGAATTGTACGGTATGCGTTCCGAGACAAGCCTATGGTCAAATGTCCGCCCCCTGTCCTGTCTGGCTCGATTCGAAACCGTCCAAGTCAATTTCACAGATGGTATACGTAAACATGTCATAAACGCGGCTGCCTCGATACTGTCCCAGAGCGAGGGGTGCATTTTTCGAAAGCACCCCTTAGGATTAAGGTGCGCTCATACGGTAGGACAACGTAGAGTCGGTGTACCCTTCGGTTTTGCTCTCGCTTGGCAAGTTGAATGGGTCTCTACGGTTGTGTCCTGCTGAAGAGGGTCGCCGTATTGACGAAAAAAGAAAAATTGAACAACGAGGGGTAGTTAAAAGTCCTTTTCGAATTTGATATGACACAAGGGGCGCATGTGCGTAACTTTTGCCATGCATCGCATACGTATGACAAGTTTGTTGTTGTTGTTGTACGTTTGACAACGCCATCCTCTCTGGCTCTCTGTTTCGACTAGTCGGATTCGAAGATTTGTAGTCCGCGCGTAAAACCCCCGTTTTGTATTTTCGAAACTAGCTACATATAGTTCGTACACTCACCCCGGTATGATAGAGCCGCCACATACTCTACCCTAGTGTACGAGCTCGAAGAGAGGGTTGAGATCCGGTCGTATCGATTTTACGTACACCATTCTACCCGGAAAAGACTTTTCGGGACATTTCATCAGAGCCCCTTTACAACCCTTAGTTCGTTCGCGAGCAACAACAATAACGGCGACATCTAGAACGGTGTCGAACGTCGTGCGGTGAACGCGTGCTTTCGGTCTAAGACATTCGCGAACAGCACGAATAATTCACACTCAGTCTCTCTGTGTTTTGGTGTTTTTAGCCGAAAAGAGAGCATTTGACCGAATTCTCTTTTCGCGTTCTCGTGTTTTTTTCCTTCGGTTGGAGGGAAACTTCGACGGCCCGTTTCGAACAGCTCGAATTGAGTGAGTTTCCGAAACTGCCGGAAATTCTGCTCGTATTTGTCGACTGTTCGGACGGTGTATAGTCGATATCGACGGTTTGCTCGGATTTTTTCTCTGATTTTTTCCTTCCAAAAAGAAAGTTTTATATTTGAATTTTTTAGTGAAATTTATGTACTGTGTGCGGTTTTATCGCTACTTTCGGAAAATGCAAAACAACGAATTATAAAATTTGATCGAATTGCTTCCTACTGGTCCAGCCAACTGGCTGTTAGGTTTCGGGTGTTTTTTTTGTTGGGTTGTTCGGTTGAGTTGAAAATTGGTGAAGTGATTCTACCCCTTACAGAAGAAAAGTCTGAAAATTTAGTGCTGCAAAATAAGAAAATTCAGTGTGTTAAAAAGGAAGAATAATTTATCAAAGTGCAGCAAGTTTTACTTAAGCCTGAACGATGCAGACTCTAAAATTATGGATTACAATCAGAACCGGATGCGGATTAATTGAAAAGTAAGAATCAGCTTTGAGCTGTAAATAAAAATTTCGGGGGTGGAAAACTTCCGACATGTTTTTTTCCCACTTCAGTGTTTCGGATAGTACCCCCGCATGCTCTCTTCTTCGTTCAGTACCGGGCCGACTAAAAGGCGAGTTTTGCAAACCTACCCCCTGGTTTTTCTACGATTTTCAATCAAAAGTCGCCGTCGCAAAGTGTCGTCTTATGAACCAAAATAAATTGCGGAATTTCATGTCGTTCTCGTGGCTATATTCCAATGCATTCGAAGAATATTTGCAAACCATCCCCATCCCCTTCGCTCCAGAAAATCTAAGGGCAACACACCTTACTCTCGCACACAATCTCACGCAAAAAATCGATTCCGTTTCCTTACCGTATAAAAGTCATCCATGGTTGACGGTCGGCCGATCCTATGGTTGCGAGTATTTGTACTACGAATGCTGTAGTATGAGGGGATTATAGTAGGCTCCGAAGGAGGTATCGGGGAGCTGAATGGGGAAGTTCGTATGCTGTCGCCCCCCAGTCCCCACCGCGGCCCCTTCATATACATATAAGAATAAGAAATAGATGAAGCAAAATTTTGCAAAATGGTTTCCCATAAAAACCTTTGCAAGATGGAATAGGCCTTCGCAATTCACTCCCCACTCTTTTTCACCGACAATAGTACACACAGCCTAGTTGCCAGGTTATGTTTTATTGTATGTTTGTCTCCGTGTATAATTTGCATATTATATGAGTATCTCCCCTTTCGTTAGCGAACCCCGTCGTGTGACCCCCTCTAACCACCCGCCCCGCTACTTCGGAATTAATACTAGACCATGGGAAACAAGTGGAGCATTACAAACGTTTCGTGTCCATTCATATAAGGGCTGAATAGTCTCTTCGGGGGATATCTTGAAAGACAGCAAAAATTATAGTGACTGGGCTTGAAGGGGGTGCAAGGGGTTGGAAGTATTGCCGATGACTTTGGCAAGGATCTGTAACGGTAAGACTCTAAACAATGGCCTGAATAGGAGTGGAGGTGGTATGGGGTGGCTTGGTGAGAGTTTAAGGGATTTTGTGGTTGTCTCCTACGGAGTGTAGACGTCTCCGTTCAACTACCCTTACTATTCTGCGACGGTGTGTACTTAGACGGCTAGAAAAATTCGGCTGGTCTAAGAAAGTAGTACTTATTACTTGTACGAGGGGTCGTGTACATTTCCACTTTATTTTCTTATCGAATTGGAGACAAATCGATTTGTTCGGAGCGTTACCAAGGGCGTTAATTGTTTCTGTTAAGGTGATTCTTGTCGGTGCGCTACCGCGCGATCTTATTACTCGAGGTTTTTGTCGAATCATAACCGAAACATTTTTCGACCGTGTTGCCGTGAAAATCGATTTATTCTGTTAATTAATTTTTTTCACCTCGACTTTTTTTATCATTAGTTTCATGTGTTTCTGAAACCCTACGGAAAAAAAATCAGGTGTTGCTTGTGCTGACTTGCTGCTATTTTTTGTACTTCCCAGGTAAAAATTCCCGAACAGAATTTAATGTTCACGGCAAATAGAGGTGGTAGTTCCTATGTTGGCGCTACAGTTTGAATTTATGTTGTCGCGCTTAGCTCACATTATTCCCTATTATCGGTCGTATTGCGGCATTTTCTGCCATTTGTTGCACCCCGTCTATAGTTTATTTGCTTTTTATTGATTTTTGGTCGTGTTGTGCTAGACGGGGTGGTTTTCCGGAAAATGGGCAGGCAGGAATTGCATGTTTGCATTTGAACATAACAAAGGGATGCAGGTGACCTTTGAATGTAGACAGCAATTCTTGTAGCTATTTAATTGTTTAGTAGATGCGTCGGAAAAACAATTTTTCTGATTTCAGCAGTTTCAATGTACTCAATGTCCATGAAAAATGATTAAAAAAATTGTAAGATTCGAATAAAATTCTATGACATTAAGTCTTAATGGCATTACCCAAAAAGCACAAAGTCTCAGTAAAATATTTATGTAGTCGCAACGACGTCGGTTGTACAACCTTAAAGTCTGCAGACTTCGAAAAATATGTAGTATGTACGAAGTATTGACGTAATACCGATTAGTTGGTATGTAGTCATTGCTAGTTACATTTTGAAGTGTTTTGATAGCGAGTAATAATGATAACATGATTTAAAAGTCGCAATATAGTCGTACTACTGTCGAAAAAACTTGCTTAATTTTTTCGACAAATAGTTGATCAAGTCTCAAGCTGTAGGATCGACAATTTGTGTATTCTTGGTACACTATGTACGCTATGTTACAAATAATGCCGGTTTCAAATTTTCAAATTTTATTCAAATTCAAGACATTAACTTACCCAAATACAGGGTCATTTTACCATCAAGCTATCGTGAAAGGAACATATAATTTGGCATACGACCGTTTTTTTAGGAGGAACAGGTCAGAATACTAAATCAATTGGTCTAATCGTCGTGCACTCCCTTTCACAATCTAGCCTTCATTGAAAAAAATACTATTTTCAATACCACGGAATTCACTCGTTTAATAAAAAAAAATCTTCAGAGGAACGAAAACATCATTGATTCTTTTTAACGATGTATGATAAAAATCAATAGCGCAACAGCCCAAATCGAGCCTAGACCTTGAAGTAATGCTAGAGTTACTTAATTGCGATGTATGATCTGTACATTAATACCATGAATCATATTTAAATAAAAATTAATGTGAAGGTGCACACTTAATATTATAGACATCAGAAACCACAAGTTTTAGCAATTACTTCGGTCATATTAATTAAAAAATTCATAGAAATAAAGCATCTTTTCCAAGTGTTGATGAAATTATTCTTCAGGACTTTGTTAATAATAAACATGTTCATAGCATTGAAGAATATGTAAATATTATCGAAAATCAGACACTTGCTTTTCTCTTCTACGAACTCTTCAGATAATCGCCTGATTTAATATTTTTTGGATATTCAATTCCTTTGACCGAATTGTGTACTTTTCACGAATTTCGACATAACTCTTGGGTCAGATGAAATATCGAATTGTGTTTTCAATTTTTCGGGCTTTCTATATAATCGCCTAATTCAATTTCTAGATTTTTAGATATACAACATTGAAGAGGGTGTAAATGCCAAAAAACTAATTACTAGAATTTTCAAGTTTTACCTCCAAGAAAGTATAAGAAGGTCGCATAAATTTTCGCAAATTTAGCAACATCTGAAATTTTTTTTTTTCAATATTTTTCACTTCTATGGGTAGTTTGTTTATTTCAATTTTTGTATAAATAATCACTAATGTATGTCGAAAGGAGCTATTCTAGTTACCAAATTTACTTCCCAAAAAACTACATTGTCTTGAAGCAAGTGATGTCTCATTTCGACTTTGACAACGTCGCGGACCCAAAAATTAAATTGTTAAGGGCGGATGGCATAATCATTTCATTCCCCAGTTTTAGTTCTAGGGTACGCATTTGATGGACCTTTTCATAAGAGGGTATATTCGAGATCTATACCAAGTAGAACGACAATTGGTCCCGTTTTCTATTCTCTAGTTGAAATTTTAGTAGAACACCATAATGCAAAATTTCGTATAACCTGGAAAAGATTTTGACCGGATACTTTGAGAACTTTTGAATGGAAGATACTGGCAATACGTGAATGGTTCTGAACAGGTGAACACATTTTTTTTCGCCTTTGACATAACATTTATACTGAGTGAAATTATCTGGCTGAACTATTTCTTAAGTTATAGTATTTCTTATATGTATGGTACAACGTATTTTACAATATTTATAGTTGGCGATTCATTGCTAATAAATAAATGGTAAAATTAAAAATTGTGAAAGTACAAAATTAAATATATATTTTAAGGCTTTTAATAGTAACATTACAATTCAGAAGTATATTTTATACAGTCGATGTAAATTTACAATAACTTAAATGTAATAGTTTATTTTACATAGATTCCCGTCTAAATTTACACTCTGATTTAAATTTACATGCTTTACGTAACAGATTTTAATATGTTAATTATTGTATAGATTGCCTCATATTTTACTGTGCTCGATGAATAAGATTAAAAATTTATACCGTTGGGGTCACAGAAGAAGTGCACTTTATTGAACTCAAATTGAAATTGAACGACTATCTTTCTGGCATGGAGCTGTTGCAGTTTTGACTATCGAAACTAGTACAGTCATCTATTGCTCAAAGAAAATAGTTCAAAGGATAAAAAAGCTGTATAGTAAGACAATAATAATAGCATGCTGTCGGTTTCATATCCGAGAAACACGTTATACTGGAAAGGTGAGACTTGGTAGACATGTGAAATAAATGAAAATGAAAATAAATTGCTTCTGGTGTAGAAAACAACATCCATATATCACCCACGATGGATCCTTTGAAAGCAAGATTTTATTAACTCCCGAGAGCGTATTCTATTTACCTTATGGTAAATACCGAGTTGTTTTAGATGATGCTGTATAATTTGGGATATACTTTGTGGAATATTTTCAAAGTTGTTTGATTGAAGACTCTACATGTTTTTAAATAAAATAAATTGTTCGCCTTCAAGATGCACAGTAAAAGTCTTCAAGAATACCTACTGCACAACGACTAAGGATAATTTTTTGAACAATGTTTCTAATAGTAGCATTGTTTTGTTTGTATTATAAGAATGACTTTACAACCCCTAAGACTTCTAATAATACATTGTTTTTTTAAGTATCAAGTAAAATATCCGGTAAACTAGCTGGTATGTAGCTCATATATATTTATTTCCGTCACTTTAAAGTTCATCTCACGTCATGTCACTGCTGTGATTGAATTATTAAAGAATATTGTCTTACATGCTCTTTTTCACACTTATCACACAGGCATATCAAAAACACACTTTTAATTAGTTTCCTAGTCTTTTCTTTCTAGTCTTAAATTTGTTCATGATATTTGGCGTCATCTACTTCAATTCAAAGTTATAAATAATAAATGTTAAAGTAAAAGAAAATTTGTTCAGTTATTTGCACGGAAAACATCAAATTATATGCCGTCTCTTTGATCGGTGCCATCATGACGAATTCGATTTATCGCGAATTGTGAAGAAATTTTCCTTCATCTTTTCAATCCAAAGATGCTCAAAATTTTCTATTTTATTTCGAAGGAAAAATGTCTGGTTTGCCCCCTTTTCTGTGAAAAAATTATTGTTGGCTATTTTTCAATTTATTGTACAAATATTGATGTAGAAAGAAAACTCTCTTTCAAAAGATATTACAGTCTTCCCGTTTAGTTTGTTTCATTAGATTTGAGATTTCTGTTGCGAAACTAGGTTAATCCAACTCATTGCGATTTGAGCACATTCTACTCAGTCAATTGGAAGTAGCGGTAAGTTTTATATAACTATCGTTTTTGTGCAAATAAAGATAGTTAGTTAAATAATTGCTGCATTTCCAAGTTCAGTGCTTTATCCGAAGTAGGTATTATACAATTGGCTGTTGCATATCCTGGTTCCACTACGTTGTTTTATTTAATGTTACTCCGCGCTGCGAAATGATTGTTGATTGTGTTCGTCTGATTACTATCTTGATTGACAGGGAAAAGTAGTTGGGGAAAATTGGTTTTTGCTGAAACTCAAAGGAATCATTTCGTAATGTTGTGAAGATTCGCCTAAATTTTGTTTTTGCTGTGATTTGAATTACCGATCTCAATGATTGACTAACCGGAGGCTACCGCGGCTTTCAAATTTAACGTTCCGTTTCGGTGAAAATTACTTCATTTTCGAAGATTGTGTCTCGTTAGAAACCTTACTTCAGTCCAAACAAGAAACTGAGACGACTGTAACCGGCAGCAAATCGATAAAAACACTTCATACTTAAAAATTTCGATTGGAATTTAATTTTTTTGAGGTTTTCGTTTCCCATAAATTAGTCGTAAAGTTATCCAAGTTATCATCACCTTCGATTATAAATGATTCCGCTTCGTTTGACTGACAGGTAGACATCATCGCGAACACCTTAATTTTATCGTACGAAAATTCTTGGCAATCCTATGTCGGGGTTTTTGAGTTTTTGATCGGTAGCTGCCTGAAGGCGTAAGTCCATTTAAATTGATCCATTAGTTAATGTGTAGTTAAGAAGCTTTACTCGTTGAGTCTTTAGATTGTTGGAATTTTCGTAAGATTTTCAGTCATATCTTCGCATATATCGCACGAAGGAATATAAATTGCGATTGTTGCTTCTTGCTGGATATTAAATGGGCTTAAAGTGATGATGTAGATGATTAGCCATCCGTCTTGTTTGACATGGCTAATAACATCGAAATCGGTTAATGCGGATGTTTAATTGTATGGAAGGTTTTCGATGAAAATAACAACAAACATAGAACATTTGTTGTAGACCTGAAGGCATATTAAATTCTGAACAATTTAAAATAGGTATGTAGTTTGTTTTGAAGATGAAGCCGGAAACGAGCCTATAATATTTTCTTTTTCTTATTCGGTGCTTAAGAAAAGAGTTTTACCTGGAATGAGTTTATATAAATTGCACTATTTTAACGAAATTCTACTAGGTCAGCAACTTAAAATCTACTATGTAGAGTAGACAAGAAAATCCAAATTATGAAAACAGAAAAAATCAGAAACGGAGGGAGAGGAAAAAGCCTCCTGATTATTCTTTAAAATAAAATAAAGAATGTTAAATTAATACAATCAACCAATTTTTTTACAATCATTTGAAGCCATTCAAAATTCCCAATTTAGTTATTCCATACTGCTTATCTTTTTTGTATATTATTCATGTTTTTTCTGAGTTCATTAGCAGGGCGTATTATCTGAATTGAAATTTGTTATTTTCGTAGCATTATATCCCGGTGAGGTTCGAGCCCGATACCTAACATATTTGAAATTAAATAAACCAATAGTTCAATATTATTTCCATTATCCAAAAATTATTTTATCTAAGATCGATTCGATAAAAATCAAATCACTGTGAAAGTCAAACGACAAATCTATTCACAAAATTTCATTGCTCTATGTACGATGTATAATTAAATTTCACGAGTCAATGATTTTTTCTGTACTACCTGAACCCAATGTGATTTTAGAGTATATACGTATCTACTGAATTCATCCCCAAAAACCCGACAGGATATGCAATATATGTACGTTCCAGTCTATACGTGGCTCTATATACAGGTATTAAATCAAATTGGCGATTATTGAGTATTTGATCAAGTGAAACAAATAAAAATCAAAGCTAAAAGATCAAAGCCTTATATTATAAATTTAGGACACTTAAACGCGATTTTATTAGCCGTTATTGAAGCAAAATATTGCTTTAATAAATACATCCTTGTAAGGGTGAAAAATTTTTGATTGAATATTTCGAGTTCATTGAGATTACATAGTGTTTGTCCCTTTATACAAACGCCTAAAGTCCGTTTGAACTATTTTTAATATTCAACCTTTAATAGGTGAATAAGGGTTAAAAATGTTTCCACGAAATTCATAGATGTATTTAACACCTTGACTGTCAAAATGTTTGCCAAAAATGTTTGCATTGATATTTGAAGGGGTTTTCGTTGAACTGGCACGGAACTTGATAAGGTCGATGAGATATTGAATTGGTTTTTATTTCTACATGTTAGCTATTAAAAAATACAGGTTCAGGGTATTTTGATATTTATATAGGCGCGCAAAATTAAATTTCGTAATATTCCGATATTCAACTCGAAGGTTGTGCAATTGAATGTAGTCTTTTGACCTCAAAATCTCTTATATCTGATGAAATATATTAGTTTTTGCTTCTGCAGGTTGCTTATCATAGTTTCTCGCTTTGCCATTATATAGTAAGATAATTGAAAAGATATGTTTTCACAAATTCGTAGTTGTTTTTACTTCTACAGACCAGCAAACATTTGCTTTTACTGTTGATCAATTAGAAAGGATATGCAACAAACAAAATTTAATCTGAAGCCTTTCAATAGTTCCCTGTTTGCTGACGAACAAATTGAAGATATTCCTGTTCACTGGATCGAATGGGAAGAAGCTATCGAAGCGTTCATTGAACATCAAGGCATCAAAGAACTTTTCCATGTTGAACATGAACTCGTTTATATTGATATTAAAATCGGGAAGGCAGACAACCCCGTTAAGAAAAGTAGAGCAAAATTCACACGGAAGATTTGAAACGTTTCAAATGTATCAATACAGAAAAAGTTCTTAGAAAATAACAAAAGAACAAAAGATGATTTGAAATTGAATTTCTATAAAATGAAAAAAAAAAAAATATTTGTTAGTGCTATGCCATACTTTCTGTGAGGTTACTGCCATGTCAAACCTTAGACTTTTTTTCACTTCGGTTATTCAAATTGTCCGATGAATACCTACGTGCGTAAGAGCCGGGGCTACCAATTTAAAAACAAAGGCCGTCGTTATTCACAGTCGTCATAAAGTTGGCTTTAAGTTAAAGCTGACTTTAGTGTCATATTATTAATATGACTGTGAACAGGGGCCAAAGTTACTAGTAGATAAACCTATCTGTATTTAAATGAAGTTGGAGCTACTGAGCGGACTCTCTGTCGAATGATAGCTGTAGATACTTTCGTACGAGTGAAGGATTGCCATTACTGTCAGAACATTCTTTCGAAAACTCAAAGTAATACCTTACCTGGGATTTTAAAATTTTATTTAAGTTCTTTAAACACATTTATTTATTTTTTGTTTTCAAACAGTTATTTGGAATCTAGAGCATAAAATTATTATTGTGTACAAAACGTGAAAAATTGCAAGACTCATTTAGTCATTTACTGAACTAAATTAAATTTACATGGTTCTGCTTCGATACTGAAAAAGAGAATTTACTTAGACCAGCAAGTATATGCAACGCAATTGAATCACTCAATCTTTTTCAAAACTGAGTTCACACACAGTGAAAATACGTAGTGCTGCAAAGGCAGTACTTGAATACGTTATGCTCCCAATTGCAATTTATTTTCTTTTTTGGATGAGACCCTTATGCCATGTTTCCACTGCCTCGTAATCTCGTGATTAAGAGAACGAGATTAAGCACTCAGGGACTTCATTTGTGGGGGAGGGGGGAATTTGGTATTTTCATATATTATATATAACAATTGTGGCAAATGCCCTGCCTGTCACCCCTCTCACCCCACAAATAACGTCCCTGCGTGCAATCTAGTTCTCTTAATCGCGAGATTAAGGTGTAGTGGAAACGTGGTATAACATAGCATTTCAAAACATTAGTTTATCTAACAATTCTAGGTACCAAACTAAGAATTATATTCAATCAGTTTCAATTTCATCTGCTCAATTACCAACTTATTCTAGCTTATTGCAAATTACAAATCGATTTCCCTTGAAAACTTTTAAACCAAAAACGAAATTGAATTAGGAACCATCTACAATTGGTCGATAATGGGCCATCTGTTGCTAATTAATTATCAACACTATTCCATTCTGTATTCTAATTTTTGTTCACTTTTCCGGCATTCTATCGATGTAGTTAACTTTTCATGATATTCAATTAAAAAAAAAAAACTTCCTCGTATTGATTTAATTGAAGTCGTTGAGTTTTCCTTTAACTCCTACGGCCCAATCCATTAACATAATTAATTACGTGAATTTTTGATCGAGGCTCACTAAGTCTTCGGGAATTCGTTATACAGGTGCATTTTTTTCTGTTTAGACCTCGTCGCATTTAATCCGTTTCTAATGACGTTGTATGATCCGGGCTGAAAGATTAACAGCCAACATCTCGAATTCGATTAAGAAAAAAGCCTCAGTTTTCTTACATACGTAGCTACGTAGCTACATTCATATATCTGATAGTCATTAATCTAACTATCTTTCACCAAGTATCTTTTGTGTATTTCTTTATCTCGCTTGGTGTTTTTTTTTCGGGCATATTATGGAGAATATCGTGTCGTATTAAGGCACCTTTGGTACTTGAACATATCCAAGACGTCCGTCTTTTCTCACCTGGTCGTACGGGACTATCTAAAAGACCAGAAGTTTTACCACGGTTTACGTCTAATTTGGGTAGGTTGTATTTTTTTTTGATATTAACCCGCAGAACTAATTTTTGGAATTGTTTTACATGGGAGCGCGATGTGTATGACTGTGCGTTCTCTTTTGAGGCAAATGGTCATTCGGCAAATATATTATGGAGTTAACATGTAGCCATATTTTTTCGGTTAAATTAACATAATTACATGTTTCGGTGGCATAAAGTTTACCGAACTATTGTCGGTGAATAAATTTGGTGGACTTGACTTTTTGATACATTTTCCAGCTAGGTACTAACTTTCATAAAGGTTGTTTCGCTATATTTAAAAAAAAAGTAGTGCGAATATTTATAATATAGAGTTACGTTAACAATAGAAAACACACCTAATGTTCGTAAAAAAAAATAAATTTTTAAAACTCAGTCATATGGCAATGGTATTCATTTCAAAATTGATACTTCTGTTCTTCTATCACACTGTTTTACGTACCTTAAAATTTTTCTATTAGAATAGATGCAAAAATACCTGGTTGGTCTGTAAAAGTTTTGGGTATCAGATACTTTAAAATTACACTGTCAAAGTATTTAGGTATCAGTTTGATACAAAATTTGTTCATCTCGGTTGATGGGATTGATGGCGCTACCTGTTGGATTGCCGATACGTATGACGCACAACTTGATCACTTTTCGATTGCTTAAACGAAACCAAATCGCTTTACAAATACTGTCCGTAGAAACTGAACGTTGTATCGCTGTGTAGCGAAAACTGTTCTTGGCTGCTACTTCTTTCGGTCTTATTTACTGCATGTGTTGAGTCGAGAGCTTTCCCGAATATTTGGGGGTGTTTATGGAATAGTCAAGAGAGCTGTCAGTTTTAAGGATAATTTGAAAGTCACGGCTTTGATAACAATCCTTGATAACAATCCTTGATAACAAAACTGAATTATTGAATCACTTGCTGAGATTTTTTGAGCTTCCTATGTCAAGAGTCAAAAATTTAAAATTTGGAGAGATTTGAGACCTCGTAAAATAAAAAAAACTTTGAAGGGTGATGGTGTGAGGAGGAGACGTTGAGCGTTTTTGGAGAAAAATTTTGGTTTGGAATTTGTTTTTAAATAATCACCAAAATTTTCTTTTAGGATTTATTGATATTCAACCCCCAAGAGGATGTAAGGAGCTTAGATATACCTATTTTCACAATTTCCGCAGTCTTCATCTGATAACCGAAGAAATGCCGAACAAGTCGCGTCCTTTAATAACTTGAAGCTATGAAAACGTCTCTAGTACCAATTAGAATCACGACATCATGACAACGTTGTCAGAAGCATCACATGCTGCACCCAAGTATAACTAACATGAAATATCTCACCCCTCTTATTTGTATACCAATTCCAGGTTTTGAATGGGACAAAATATACAAATAAAGTCGCATTTTACCATACTTTCCAATTCATTCCCATCAAAATGCAAACACTGCTCGTTATCATACTTATGAAAACGATACGAATTACAGTATACTACACCCGGAATTTTAACTGAAATCAAAACGCTTTCAATTAATCAACGATACCTTCATCACACCTTAAAACATCGCATATTCCATAACTTCCGAGCTACACGGCTTTCGGCTCGAAACCAACCCTCGGTTATGATGACAAACTCGGCCCATATCTGAAAAAAATATCAAATTCTGCATCGCATAATGCATCATAAAAACAACCCTGTCCCCTTTTTTCGGAAATGCTGAAGACGACATGAAGAGTACCACGTGTGTATTGTGCTCAAAAAGGGTCTGCCGACATATCAAAAGGGATTGAAGTTGGGTCTGTGCCGTCTTCATCATCATTTAGGGGAGAAAAAAAACTCCATCCCTTTATTATACCAAAAATTAAACAGCTGCATCCGAACGGTATTGGAATGAGGCGAGTTAGGCGTTAACCTCAAAATAATAAAGCATATATGTACATATGTGCATATGTAGGAAGTCTGAATAGCACGCTTAATGACAGGTCATAGACGGTGACAAGGCATCATAGCATTCACCACAAAGCCGCCCGATCTCAAGTAACACGCGTCTAATTAAGCAATTAAATATGAGCAGGTTTTTCTTTTTCGGTCCAATTCGTCCAAATTAGAGCGTTTTTTTCAGATTGAATGATTTGAGAATGACAAACCAAGTTCTCGCTTCACATGCACCTGGCAATGCTCCCAGTCCATTACAGATCTTCCACACGGAGGCTTTAATGTAATGTTACTTTAATCCTAAAAGCACCTAGTCAAGATATGGGTTGAACCATCTTCATTTTCCACACTACCAACCAACCACCTTTCTTTGCCCTTAAGTCGAATATGGAAAATGACACCCTCTCGGTGTCTTGACTGTACGGAAGAGACAGACTTGATGATTATTGTCTGCGTCTATCAGTGAAATGGGTTTGTTGTGATAGGGGAAAATAATACGCTGGATATGAGGGTCTGAAATGCCCTCTGACTTGTCTGTTATTTTTTTTTTTCGTTCACACGAACAATACCAATTTTCACTTCCACCCACAATGACATCTAAAGTAAAGTCTATCATGCGAACTCCTTACTAGCAGCCCGCCAGACGAATCTATTCACAGAAAACATGGTTGTTTTCATTATCGTTCAGTACGACCTTATAGGGGTCACCAATTCTGAAACCGAGAACAACTTTTTTTTTACTTCAACAATTTTCCTGTCATTTCTCGCTGAGGATTAGGTAATGACTTTGCATGATTCGAAATGACTTGAAAGAAATAAAGTTGCCGAGCGGATTGAAGAAATTGTACAACTCATCCGAAACGTCGACACTACTAATCCATGTCAAAGTTTAATCGAATTTTCAAGTGACTACTTCAATGTATTAAAAGTTTATCGAGGAAATTGAATTAGAAATTAGTTACAACGTCAATTTTATCGATGAGTAATGAACGCTTTGTATAGCAACACTAGGAGATAAAGGGATAAAAAACAATCCCTGACACTATTGATATAACGATGGATTAATATGGGCACTTGTTGAGAGGCCGATGAAGATCGGACAGGTTTTGATAAAGATGTGAGATCGTTTCGTTATTCTTGAAACTATGAATGGTGTAAGTGGCAAGGGAATTGAAAGGAGAACAAAACAAACATTTTAACAATGACACAGAACTCTCCAAAGATATTTTATAAAAGTGTATCTTATATTTTTGTTGAATGGGTTACAACTTCATTGTCTTCCTTTTCTTAGAATTTAGTCTTGGTCTTGTAGCAACCTTTTTCTCAGTCTTGCACAATCGTGTCTTGATGTTGTTATCGGTTTTGCGTAATTGCGTCTTGGTATATTTATTTGTAATTATTTATTTATTTACATCAGTCTTACCAACTAGATGCTGATTCCATTCTTTCTTCCTTTCTTTCTTCCTTTCTTTCTTCCTTTCTTTCTTCCTTTCTTTCTTCCATTCTTCCTTCCTTTCTTTCTTCCTTTCTTTCTTTCTTTCTTTCTTCCTTTCTTTCTTCCTTTCTTTCTTCCTTTACGAACCCCTTTCTTTTGAAGAAAGTTTATAGAAAAGATAATGAACTATACACTTATAACATAATTAATTTCTGCTCCAGTTTTAAATTTTCATACTTTACATAAGCGGGTAGATTACTTCACGGCATGCTGTCAAATATTTGAAAAAAACAAAAATTCACGAAAATGCCTGTCAAATTTATTGAAATTTTCTGTAGAGCATATAACATAGTGGGACAAACTAAAATTTGACGACTACATATATTGTACTATCTGAGTCTGACAGCATTTATCAGATGAAATTGTCATTGGTATTTGACGAATGGCATACCGTGCAATACCAGCTTTAGAGTTTCATCATATAATAATGACATATAAAATATATGTATATACATATATATTATGGACTGGACATATTTTCAGCAAAATTATTTACATTTCTTAGAACACTAAGCATTGATTCTGAAGCATTCTATTGCACTCAGCAGTAAAATATTTGATCATTTCCCTGAAAATCGTCAATTTTTAGCTTACCACATTTATTTTCTCTCTACAATGTCTATTGAGACAAAAGAAATTTGACTGAATTTTTTTTAACTTTTTTTTAGTTATATATTTGATACCAGGGCATACAAGTCTCAAGCCCACAAATTTAAAGTTTAAAAACCCTATTTTAATTTTAATGGGTATTTTGTTTTCTATGGAACACTTTGTATTCTAGAGACATATTTTATTTCAGTTTTAGTTCAATTTTCTTAAAATAAATAAAATTAGTTCCTTGGTTGTTATTTTGAGTGTAATCTTTCTTGATTGTCGCCAAGACTGCCATTTCGTATTTTTCTGGTACGCTAACTATCTGGAATAGCAGGAGGGAAATTTCGCAGACCTTTATTATTTGTCAAATACCATTGACATATTTTCAGATCAACAAAATTTACCAACCATATTCTCAGTAACTGATTTTAGTAAGTTTATGTAAGTGGCAAATACTTTCTTAAGTTTCCTACAACTAAATGGAATACAGATCCATATAAATTCGTGTTGTGCATAAACCGCTAAGGTGGTGTAAGGTGATTTTGAACGTTTTCACGAATTCCGACATATTTCTTAGGTCTTATGTGCCATCGAATTTATTTTCATTTCTAAGGGCTTTATATACCTATAAATCCACTTAAACATTTTTGATATTCAATCTCCTAGAGGGTGTTAGATGCTGTTCAAGTTTTCACGAATCCCTTAGGTTTAATTAGATATTGAATTTGCTTTTATACATATAATGATAGAATTCGGTTTTATAAATGATACAATGACCTGAAAATTAATTTCAGGATTTTTCTATGCTTAACGCCTAAGAGGGTGTTTTTTGATATTGGACCCCTAAAGGGCTTTGTCAATTTATTTAACCATTTCTTTTGAAATTAAAAAAAACCTAAATAAAAAAAAATTTGACAATAATCTGGGTTCAACTTTACTATTTTTTTAATGGAAGTCCGGAACGCGTTTTAAGCTAAGAATCGGTGTACGTTACTGTAGTTACATAAACCACCACTCACTCTTAAAAAATTATTAACCAGATAAGCTTGTGTTAACTAAAGTTGAGTTGCTTATCATAAGAAATTTAATTAATAATCAAATAAAATAAGCTATAGCCACTTCGATTGTTTGCTTTCATTATCCGGAAATTTCTTATTTGGTGCACATTACTATGAGTTATTGATAGCCGGAACATGAAATTTGTCCTCATTTATTATTTAAGTAAGTGTGAAATTACAGGAAATGTATATTTCCTTCATCTTTTCATCACCTTGCTTAAGAGGAGCATATTGCATAAATTGGCTATTCGACTTACACTAAACAAAAACCAATCTATTCACAACTTGCGGACAAAAGTTTGTGTTTTTTTATGTTTCTGACAGTTTTCTGATTAGCTTTTTGTAGGTAGGTATACATTATTCGTAGTTATTGTCACTTGTGACTTTTTCGTAATAGTATTTTATTAGGAGTTCAGAATATGGAAAACTTGTGAAAAGTGAGAGAGCGAGAGATCTTAAATATTTTTTATTTGAAAATAATACATTAAACTTAAGAAAAAATTTAATATGTGTTGCAATATCGTAACTCATTGCGATATTAAGTATTTTTCATGGATAGTTTTGGTGGAGTTTCGTCCAATGAAAAAGTTTGGTTTCCATATCTCAAGAAGAGTTTATACTAGGAAATTAAAAATTGGAACTTACAAAGGGTATTTCTCTCACTTGATACGAAAAGGATATTTGCAACAGGCGGGTTTATTATAAACTGTTAAATATATATTCATTTATTTGTTCCCTAATGGAGTTAAAGAAATTTTAATGGTACTTGACTTTCACCATACTTTGAAGTTTTTTTTAAACTGATGGCATAAAAACTACTAATTGTAAAGTAACGAGTTAGAGTTTGATTTCAACACAGATATAAAAAGTATAATTTTATGTAGGTAGTGATAGTTCCCGAAATTCTGAATTAAAATTCTTTTAAAAATTATTCATTTATTTCCGAGCAGGACTTACTGAATATATTTTTTTGAGCATATTTTAGAATACCTTGCAAGTATAGTTATAACTTTTAATTCAGTTTTAAATTGGAGTACGGAGGTGGGGCAAACAACTTATTTGTAGGTAGGTGGTGTACAGATTTTCACGAATTTTATCATACCTCTTAGGTCTTTGGTCTCGAAAAATAATGAAAATAGTTGGAATTTCATGTTTTTTCGTTGTTCGATTCTTAAGGGGGTGTAAATAAGTTGTGTATGTTTTCATTAATTCCGACCTTTTTTCGATCTGATGAGAGAACGTATTAATTTTTGGATAAACGTACGTATCGCGTTTAATTCTGAGATGCGTATCCTCAAGAATCTCCAGGAATCGTTCTACTAGCTGTTTCATATCCTAACTCTGATTAGTTCACTGTTTTGTGTGGATACTCTCGGTTAGCCTCACTTCAGCAAATTATGCTAGTTCTTTCAACTTTTTCCAAGGATAGCGACCAAACTAAGTCTAAGACTAAGGACTGAAAGAGATCTGGAGTAGTTCCATCAGATCTTTCTGTTAAGATACGTTGACATACAAGCTTTCCCATTTCGTTCTTTTAATTCACGACAAAAGCAATTTTGGGTAGCGGACCCTGGGAGGCTCAAGTAAACTATCTACATATATTATAATCTTGGATAGATTCTCCACATGAGGTTGTCGTGGCTGGATAGACCTCTTTAAGAAGGAGAAACTGTAGCATCTTCACACTTCTTGACATAAATCTCGCCGGCAAGGATCAAAAAACAGGCTCAGGCGATCGTAAGACTTTTAGAATGGTGAATTATAGAGGAGTTTCAACTTCATCCCACTTTTGTCATGAATGAATTTTCATGACTAATATCACATAGCTTAGCGTTTGGGGTCGAATATTACTCATTACAACTACATACCTAATACTTATTTCTTTCTTCTTTCAGGTGATGAATCCACAGCAATCGGTAGAACACTGCCTAAAATCACAATGTATTTGCCCAAAGGTGTTTTTATCGTCGAACTTTTAGAAGGTGAAAAAAAAAATCAATGATTTAATTCGGTTCGTTCGGTCGCTTAAAATTACGTTTAATCGGATTAGCATATAAGGAAGTAGAAAGTTCACATCGAAGTGTATAGAAAATACAATAAGTGCGTGCGTGTATTTTAAGCTCCGGGAAAAAAAGGAAAATAGTGCAGAAAAGTGTCTTCCAACACCACGAGAAAATGTTGGAACTCGCTGTGGCCGCTAGTAAAATGCGGCACGCGAGAAAACCGCGTAACTACCCTTCAACCACAAGTTTTCATAGTCGTAGTAGTTGTAAACGTACAGTCGCCATGAATGTATTAGTAGTGTTTGTTTGTGTTTTAGTCAATAATCGTAATATTAATGAAGTTAGCGCTTACGATAGTCATCAGTATCATCATCATCACCACGTAGACGAGGATTTTTCACTAGCTTCACCAAACCAAAATACCATGTCTCTAGTCCTTCCCCACGACACATATCCGGGTTTTAGCATTAAGAAGTTCAGCACGGTTCCGTTAACAAATGCTACCAAGGGTTTGCTTGATCTGGACAAGTTGAAACCGCTGAATTACCGCCTTCTGGACACAGAGTACTCCAAGTTCTTTACCGTCTTGGATGACGGTATGGTTATGACAACGGCCGATTTAACTCCCCTAGTTAATCGGCCGGTTAATCTAGTCGTTGTCGAGGAGACACCGAACTCGACTGCCACCCACAAGCTTCAACTCTACATCATGAATCGAAACGATATGCTTCGGTTTCCAGGAGCTAGTCTGGATGTAGCGGGTGAAGTCAAGGAGAATCAGCCTAAAGGAACGCAAGTAAGAGGAGTCCCACTTCTTCAAGCCAACTCTGCGCACAATCTTAACTCGATTAAGTATGTTATTATTGATGGAAACGATGATGATGCCTTCGCCCTGCAACAAAGTGGCACGAAGGACTATCGGAAGTCTATTATCGTCCGAAGTGGAACTCGAACTGGAGTATGGTTGGTCACGAACAAGCCGCTGGACAAAGAAACGAAAGCCGAGTATGATATTTCGGTTCAGGCTTCGGATGAGGATGAACTGGACAAGGCCATCTCAAGAATCGCCATATCCGTGATCGATGAGAACGACAATCGTCCGATCTTCCTGAACTCGGAATATAAGTTTTCGGTGGCCGGCACTAAAACCAAAGATCTAAATGGAAACTACTCGATCGTCTGGCAACGTTTTACCAGCATTGGCAAGGTTGAAGCGAAAGATGGCGACGGTGACAAGATCGCCTACAAACTGATAACTCCCAGCAATACCGTGATTATAGTTCCTCAAACTGGTGAACTTATGCTAGCCAGCGAACCCGAGAAGACCGAACTTCTGCTCGAAGTCGAAGCTCACGATCTTCGAATTCCCAGTTTGGCCAGTGCCAAGCCGGCCAAGGTCCTTATCGAATTTGTTGCACCGGAACCGGTTCCGGTCATTATGCAATATATCGATCATGATACAATCAATCAGCATACCCATCGCCGCGATAAAAGACGAGTAACGCGCGCGGTTCGTCCTACGAAACGTATCGAATTTACGGAAGCCGATGGCGATGCTGAGGGAAAAAGCGTTTTCCAATTGGAAAAGGAAACAGATCGCGAAACGTTTAAAATTCGCGACGAAAATCCATGGGTTACGGTTGAACCGAACGGTGCAGTTCGTGTCAAGAAGAAATGGGATTACGAGGAGCTGGGACCTGAGAAGACTATCGATTTCTGGGTGATCATCACGAATGCAGGACATAATGGTGAGTTTATATTTTGATTATATATTTTTTTTTCAAAATGCTCCTTAAATTAAAAATTATCATAAGATTTCGGAAAAAATGGGACAAAAATTTGACGGTTCGTTAGTAAAAATTAGTCAAATTTGACAAATTTGGTAAAATTTTGTAAAATTTTGTCAAATTTTGTCAAATGTATCCAAATTTTGTCAAATATTTGGCAGTTGGCTACAGGGTAATACTAGCACCACTACTACTTTTTGCGGATAGTTGTAATTGTTAGTAAATTCTAGTTGTTCTAAATTGTACCTTTTTTATTCATACCAAAATTTAAAGTTTTAAGAAGCCTGCTCTATTCGAAACCAAATGTGTAAAGCTAGTAATACACTGTCTGTCACGCTATCAAATGTATTTCTATTTTCCCTTTCAAATGCCAGATGTGTAATCGACAAATTTTTGTTTGACATATTATTTTATTTGTTCACGAGAACGACTATTTTGACGGTAAAGTATGACAAAACTTTTCGTCAAATTTGTTTAGTCAAATATTTTACTGCATGTCATACAGTATAATACTGGCCTAAAAAATCTTTCGCGTCTTGCTAATCTAAGCTACTTTAGAACCGAAATGAATGTTGAAGAATTTTAATGGAAGATTAAATGGTGGTTGGGACACTACTATGGTTAGCTCGAATGAAATTAATCGGGCATTAGTAGTTCGAAGTGAAGTCATATTCGAATATCCGAAATGTTGAGAATCTGAGCAGTTTGAGTTTCAGGTTTTATGATACACGCCGTCATTGGTTTCTTTTTTACTGGTAGAGCCTTGAATCTTACTAGACATTACCGTCGATAATAATTCAATTCAGCTGCCTTCTATGTATATTTTGTCTGGCTTCGACGGCTTCCGTCAAAAGTTACGCCAAATGATTCGGCAGCACGGATGCCGACGGCATATTGCACACACCACACAGATGTTACTTCGTGCTGCCAAAAATAGCCACGAATGGTGCCGGCCGTTCAATAAGATTTGAACCTTCCGCACACAACACTAACGTCTACGTTCGCGCCTTATGAGGAATATTTTCGGTTTCGAGGAGGTCCCAAAATAGACTGCATCCCGTCAGGCGGTATTGCAGCACCGACTGCAGCGTTTCGTGGAAGCATATGCTGGGCGGTACAATTTAATATCCGCTTTTCACTTCAATAAAATTAAATGGATTACCGCCATACTGTGTGGATCTAGCGCTTGCTTCTAGCCGGATTTTGTTGGAATTTTTCGAATTTTTTCCTGGTGTTTTTAGCTCAAAGTTATTAACCCAGTGTGTTACTTCTTTTCGAGTACCATGAAGTTTATTGCACTTGTTCGAATCTAATGTACACTATGTCCGTCGATTAATTAACGCAATTGGAGATGGCTGCCTCCCGCTGTGTCTTCTTTGGCCGGGCTGGGAAAGAACAACTCTCGCTTATAATATAATTGGCCCTTTTCGATGGACTGAAAACCGAAACACAATCGTTACATGTGTAAACCAGAAACAACTACTGTGCCAACTTGGTAATTATTAGTCGGACGATGATGGCATCATTTTGTACAATTGCAATTAAATGTTTCGTTTGAATTGTTCAAAATCTAAGACTTATTTCGTATAATTTTCTCTGAATTAGGTATTCACATTTTTTTCAGTTTA
The DNA here is from genome assembly GCA_949128065.1 of Beris chalybata. NCBI lineage: Eukaryota > Metazoa > Arthropoda > Insecta > Diptera > Stratiomyidae > Beris > Beris chalybata. Next base: position 14,926,738 of record OX421896.1, on the reverse strand, counting down.
GAAGCATTTTCTTGTATCAATTGTTCGTACACTAAGCGTGTGAATTTTCCCAATTCTTATGACTTATGCATAGAACAAGAAGGCCACAAATTGAAACTAGTGAATATCACACGTGGAGAACATACCTGCATCACATAATTGTCTTCAGTATGTTTGTGGCTATTTCGGGAACTTCTATAGGAACAACTTATTATCGAGGGACTTGTATTTTTCCCTTAATCATCATAGGACACATTTACCATATCTACAAAAAATAGTTAAAATTGGTGACCCTCAACCTCAGGAGTGCATATGAAATACGCCGTTCCGCAAGGCACGTTTCTCGGTCCTCTGTTATTCAATGATAGTCGTGATTGTGAATCCTTTTCCTTAGCAAAAGTAAGATATCATGAAGAACAATAGCTTAAGAGGGTTTGGCGTAAATCGAAATTTGTTAACGAGAGAAATGTCTCAACTCCACTGGGTAGCTTTCATACAGAAATATGTCTTATTTCATAAAAAACAAACTGGATGAAGAAATATATAGTTAAGCTACGAATTTGAAAATTTGGTCGGTATGATTCTCACCTCTTTCTTAGTATTAATCTTAAAAATACAGCTGCTCTTTCGAGGTCCCTTACAAATTTTATTGAAAAGTTGGTGCCTGATTGCTCAACAATATTAAACCTCAACTAAACAATTTTTTTACATGTTACTTCAAATTCAAATAAATTTTCACCTTTTGTTTATAAGAACAGTACTCTCATAATTTTACTCTCATGATTTTATTCTGTAGCGTGAGCCTTTTCGATAATAATTCTTCGATCGGTTTTGTGCGTCCCTATTTCTGATATTTCCTGGCGATCGATTGTAAGAATGGGGGTTGGGTGTTTGAAAAACGTTTGGGAATAAATAATGTTGAAAAGTAAGGAAAATTGTACAGAAGTTTAAAACCGTGACGTGGCTGTGGCAACTTCTGAGATGATAGACTTGCTTACTCACACCAGATACAATGTTCTCTTTTAGAATTCTATCAATATGATAATTATAGGGTGCATCTTATGAGAGTTCTGTCTTTCTAAAGCTAGCTAACCTTGTTATGAGATATCTTGAATGTTGGATCTTGTTATTACAAAGAAAGCGGGCATCTTTTTGAGAATCGATCGAAGCTTAACTTTGTGCATGTTTGTAGTTTCCGGTGTTATAGTTTATGACTACTGCAACGTTATTTCCGTCAAGACGTAGACATTATAAGACAATACTATTCAACTATTACAAAGTATGCCATTCTGTCAAAATTTGATTTAAAAATTTGACGGAAAGTGCATTCTACTCCAAAACTTCTATTATCGACATCGTTTACGGGTTTGCCTACTGAAGCATGTAGATAATTATAGTCGACACGTATGTACATAAATGAACAACATTGAGTGAACGTTTCTTATTACGAAATGACAGAGAATTTGTTTTGACGAATCATTAATTAGTGAAATATTTCGCAGTAATTTCTCACCATATGATAGGTAAAAAAAATGTTTAATTCAAACCAACTCTCTCACCCATATGGTCTTAGACTAAGAGGTCAAGTTGTTTGCATCTTTCAAAATGAAATACACTCAATCTACCAAATCTAGTATTCTAATTGTCGTATAACTTAAAACACATTTTAAGTCTCATTACTAGAGTTATGTTATGAGAGTACGTAAGAGTACAGAGTGTAAGCTCTGTTATTTTACATACAAATGTACAACCTAAATAAATTATTACCTTTTATTCTCGGTATTTATTTTCTTAAAAGAATTCTGTTAGTTTTTTTCGAAAAAAATAGCATAGTAACAATTTGTGCCACTTCCACCCACCACAATTTCTCTGGAATTTCTCCGGAAGTAAAACATCCAAAACGAAATTCCACTCGTGCCAAGTTATGCGTAAAATGAGTACAAAGTACACATATCTCACACACTCATGTATGCCATGTCCTATATTAAGCCAAGGGCAGTATAATTTGCGCTTAAACAATGAACAACGAAAGGACTCGAATTTCGAGATGTTGCATTTGAAAGAAAGCTGAATACCAGCTCAACAAAAGCAAGCTACTTCAACACGTGTTAGCATTAGTGCGCTCAACTAAATGAACCCATTTGCGCGAGCCTCGTCCGGATCTAACCCTATTTTTCTAGTTCGCTTTGAACGGAACATTGCTCCCGGGGCCAGTACTGAAAAAATATTCATCCCTCATCCCCTACATTACTCCGAGGAATACACAACAACAATTCTAATAGTATATCAGCGTGGGAAAAAAAAACGTTCATAAGTCCTCCATAGTACGTATCCACTGTGAAATATGATGAATTTTCTGGTGGAGGCGTGGAGCAGGATCAGTGCTGACATGACATACTTTACATCCAATTTAGGACACATACAAAGTGAGTTTGTTCTGTCAGTACTACAGGACTATTTAATATTTTATTCTGTAGTTTTGTAACCCATCCAACTCGCCATTGTGCCTGTGCTAAATACGAAATTCGTAAATTTTTTATCATTTTCTGGTAGGTTTTTGCTGCTTGGGTTTTGGAAAAGCGGCACACATATGTTGTGCATTAAGAGGACTCTTGAAACCACTACTTAGTTGGCCACTTGAAATTACATAGTTTATGGCATCTTTCTAAAGGAAATGTGTGGGCCAAATGGTGTTCAAGTGGCCGCATTGTGCATAGTTTCGGTCGATATGACTTCGAGGTAATCGTCACTGTATGCCTGAATATTTTGGTCCAGAAAGAAATATTGTCCTTAGAATTGAAGGTCAGGTCGAATACAACAATGGGCAGAGATTGTAATAAACGGATAATTTCGGGGAAGGCTCAGAATTTCGGACATTATGGTAATGCAGATGTGATGTTTAAGTGGGTACATCTGGATTTTAAATTGGAATCTATGAAGTAAAAAGAAGGGAAAATCGCTTGCATCGATATTTAGCTTAGATATACATATGTACTTGACGCTTCTGCTATTACTATTATAATCTTCCAAGGAAACGTCGAATTTCGTCAAGCTGGTCAGTCATTCCTCCAACCGTTTCTGGACATCGTCCTTGTTCCATCTTATCGAAGCCCATTCTTTAGCACAGCAACATCGCATCGACGAACGTCTATATGTCGTCCTGTTGCCGACTAAATATCGTCCTGCTTTAGACAATGCCGTGACTCTGAGCCTACTTTCAAATAAAAAAATATTCCTGAATAGGTGAAATAAACTGTGGTGTCCAATTAAAATAAAAAAATCTGCCAACAGTCTGGGCGCAACTTTATTATTTTTCCGGCAGAAGTTTGGAACATGTTCAATTCGGGGATGCGGTGTATGTTACTATGTGACTGAAAACCTAACAAAAAGTTCGGGAAGCGGTTAGAATATGGTGTAACATATGAATTATATAATTGGGTCATATTCCGGGATGCGGTCAAGAGGTTGAAGAAGACAAAACTTAACAATAGGTGATTATTAAACAAGACTGTGGAAGCGAAAAGATATTCGATATCTGATCAGACCTGAGCGATAAGGCAGAATTCACGAAATAGTATTAAACCACTTTAAACCCACTTCGGGGTCGAATTTCAAAAAATCTTGAAAACACATTCTAGGTACTTATATGAAGAATCCGTAGAATAAAAATGAATTCAATTTTTGGAAAGACCTAGGAAATATGACGAAAATCGTGAAAATATATGCATTTTATTTTCACTGACAATTTTTTCTTACCCCCTCTTCCTAACGGCAATGAATATTAAATTTTTTTTTATCAGAATAACTTTTCTAGTTGATTTACATATACGTACCGAGTTTCAATTTCCTACCATAAGCCGTTCTAAAGTTGAGAAAAACACTCCCCACCCCCGTACCGTACTACCCAAAAAAAAATAATTTATTTTTCCAACATGCCACTACTATAGCTCTATCTAATTACCAAGTTCCAGCTTTCTATCATTATAGGTTCTTAAGATATGAACGTCGGAACTTTTTCCTTCTCACTCTTCCCCACCCTCATCCGCTGCACTCACACCCCCAAAATTGTTTTCCCTACTAGGGTTCTATTAGGTCTACTTCTGGTAAAATTTTTAAGCATCTAGCTTATACTGTTATTGAGATATGAAACGTGTTATACTTGAAAAGTATCTTCTTATCCCCTCCACTTTCGTGCTCCCCCGCCCCCTTCAAAGATTTTACTTTGAGGAATCTTTATTTATCAAGCTTTATACCCAAGCCGAATTTTGTTTTTCTGGTACATTTGGTTTGTGAGATATTGTAGTCTTAAGTATTTCAACCCCCACCCCCGTACGCCACTACCCCACCCAAAAATTTTGTTTCAATCTACTCTCTTAGTATAACTACAGATATTTGTTAAGTTTTAATTGCTTGCTATTAATGGTTTAGGAGATATGGATTTTAGAATTTGTCGATCTCGGCATTTTTGCGTTTTGGACGCATTATTTCCCCCTCCACTCCCACACCCCTTCACCCATATCTGTTTTTTTTGCAAATGGGTTCATTATCAAAGCTCTATAGAAATTCTAAGTTTCAGTCTCCTAACACAAGCGGTTCCTGAGATCTAGAAACCTAAATTTTTCGTCTAAAACGCTTACCCCGCCTTCCCCTGAAAATAATGTCAATTCAAAGGGTCTACCAAGTCTATTCTTAAAAAAAAATTTAATTTAATAGCTCCACTGGTTTGAGAGCTACGAGCCTTCAAAAATTTTGGGGCGGCAATAAAAATTTTCTCTCCGTCTGTACGCCGTACCCCGTACGCCGTGTCACTTCTCTTTTTTTGCTCCGAATGGATGAAAAAGGGACTATATGAAGACCATTTTTGAGTTTTACTGCAGAACTAGTCCCATTAGAGATCTCGTGTTAAGCTCCCTTACAAGTATTTTTGAATGCTTTCTTTGGAGATATATTGGAGATCTGTTTTTAGCGGACATGCTCTTGCAAAAAGGAGGTCAAACGAGGTCTCCAAACCTCCCTAAGGAGCAGTCCGGGATTAATCATGGGATGCTTTCATTTCCTACTGGGCTTAACAACAATTGAGTTCTGTATTTCATCTACAATCTAAAAACTGAAAGTAAATACACAACTTTGAAAGATGTAAAATTACGCATTTTTCGTCACAAAATTTAAACTTAAGTTGATATTTACTTGAAAAAAAAATGCATTTTTCGTATTCACTCAAATATTATGCAAATTTACATATATTTTGTTTAATTTTACTTCAGCTTATGCAAATATGAACAGCTTTAATTTTATTTTACTCCAATATATCGAAGTTACGCAATATTTTGCGTAAAAGTACGTCGCATGTTACAATAATGAATCGCGTAGCTGTAGAGAAACAAAATCGCAGCAATTAACGACTAGAATCGGTCCTGGTCATTTGGTGTATGAAATTGATGCCGGTGAGTCGTCGGGTCTCAGATGTACTTTTTTCATTTTAAAATAAAATGAATATAGTTGCATCTTGCATGATATAGCATTTAATATTACCACAGAAAGAAGTAAAACGCATTAATAGATATACTATGTATGTATACATTATTTAGATCAATTCTACAACCAAAATACCAACTACATATAGTAACTTTAATAACGTTCTTGTTAAAAATACACTTGCGGTGTAAAGAATGACATAATAATGTAGTAAAATCAAACATGTACTTGCACTATACTAGGAATTTAATTTCTAATTATTTTAGTAGTATATTTACTAAAAAAAATTTAAGAGTGTAGTGTACGCTTATCCGATCATCACAGCGGATTGTTTGCTGGCGGGCCAGTAGCGATAAATTATACAAATATAGTTACTGCTCATTATTCAACTTCAATCGACGGTGGACACCGACTAAATAATTTATAAGAGCAAAAAAGTATTTCTGCTGTGTGCGCTAGCAGCAAATATGCCGTAGCTGATGACGAACTCTATTTGGCTATACAGTCACAAGCACACCCCCTTCTGTCAGGACAGGATATCATTTTCAATGTCATATTATACATTTTAATTTAAAATGATGTTGAAATCAAATATAAAATAAGTGAATTTGTTCAAAAAGACCAAAATGTTTTATTCATCTTTCATCTCTGTCGGTCTTCATTCCTTTTAATCTTTCACATGTACCTTGGCTGTTCGAGGCCGCTAAAATGGAATATTTGTAAGTCATATCGTACAATATAAACCCTTAATAACCGCTGCGCCGTACAAAAAAAAAACTGCTTTCGTAGCGATGAAATTGTCCTAACAAATCCAAGCCACTTTCTACGGACACTTACCCACCTACACACGACACAACCCCTAATTTAAGTCTATCAAGATGAAATTACATTAAAAATCTTGGTTTTGTTGTGTCGTCATCGCAACATAATAGACGATATAAATATGTAGCAGTGACATAAAGTTCTAAAACAGGATATAAGAGGAACGATGATGAAACTTGGCAAGATTCTGGTTTCTCGAAATACTTCTACGTCATACCGAGTCTGTCAGCATCATCGTTGAGTACAGTATGGATAAGGTTGAAATTTTAAATGTCAGCATACAAACAAGCCGATTCGAACACTACTATGAAATTTTGGTTTGCAATAGGACACCCCCATCCCCATCGATTCACACTACTACACGCAGTCTGTGAAAAAGGACGAACATTCCTTTCGGCTTTCGGAAAATCCAACGTCAAACGATGCGCACGTTCGCTCTGACATTACATGTGTTCACATTCTGCTCGCCTTTTTTTTGCTTGCTACCCTACTGAATCCACCCCTCAATTTCCTTATAGTCTGGTGGCCGTTCGAATGGAACACGGACGGGAAGAATTTTAAATTTGGACCGGGGCAGGACAAGGGATAATGGGAACAGGCGGCTGCCAGCCAACAATCTTACTCCATAGGGTGTGTCAGGTTGCGCCGCTTTAAGTCCCGGCGAAAATTCGGGGCTGTTTCGTCACAGAGAAATTGTTTGTTTTTTTTTCGAAAGGTGGTCCTTGTCAATTTGTTGTCATCATAAAGACGTGATTGAAGATATAACGAAGAAGTTGGACGAAATGATGTAGGAAATGAAATTTTAGAAATTATAAAATGCTTTGTTGTATAGCTATGGCGTTTAATATTTAGTCTAGGTACGGAAATGGGGAGCCATTTCGCGACAAAGTTTAAGGGTGGGTGGGCCACATCGACTCTTTCTTTTTTTGTTCTATTTCAACCTTGGCAGAAATGTCAAGATCCATTAGTCTGAGTAAAACTTTATAATTTTTCGGGCCAATGTTCTGGAAGCAGTTAAAGCAGGTGTTCACATGGGCGCTCAAACAAAAATGCATTCTTCTTCGTGATTTTTTCAATAGGCCATCGAGAACGTACGATTTGATTTCATTGGACTTCTTTCTTTAGAGTTATCTCAAAAACAAGTTTTACGCCAACAAACCTACCACCATTTAACAAAGGGTTAAATGGGTGAAGGGTAAGATAACAAAGCATATTGCTCTAATTGAAGAGCAATTATGCCGTGATGACATAAAAAATTTGGACAAATGGATTGAGGGTTGAGGGTCGCCATAGGAGCGATGGCCAGTATTTGAGTAATATTGTTTTCCATACTTAATTGCCATGGACCAAATGAATTTTTGTAATAAAAATTGCATTAACTCCATTATCTAATTTGTTGTAGTTTTTAATTTTGATTTAACTTCGGAACGAGTTATTGTAACACCCTTTACCTCTCTATTATATCTCTCTCTCCATTCTATTTTAACTTGGTGGTTGAACTGAGAAAAATCGAGAAATTAAATCGTAGAGGAAGCGTTAAAAAGGTAAAACTAATTTGGCCTAAGAGATATTGCAGTATTCGTGAAAATGCAAATTGAATTTCGAAGACTCAAAAATAGGTTTTTACGCGATTATATGAAATTTCGGTAGCAATTGAAATCTTTTTTATGTCGCATTAAACCTAAGAGATATGGCGAAAATTGTGAAAATTTATGCAACCCCTTTGCACCCCATCGGGGGTTGAAAATTTAAACTTGTTTTTGGGCGATTATATGAGGCTCGATAAAGTTAAAACGATTTCAATAACTGATTACTGATTCCTTTTTAGGCAATTGTATTGAAAGGCCGAGGAAGTAAGAAACAGTTCGATATCTTATCAGATCTAAGTAATATGCACACCATTGGGGGTTGAATTTCGAAAAATTGTGAAAAGTGTTTTTTTTTTTTGGGAATTATATGAAATCCCCGTAGAAGTAAGAACCTGTCGACAATTGTGAAGCCCTTAAGGGTTGTACATCCGAAAATTCTGACTCGATTCTATCCATATTGATACTTTTAAATTTTGCACTAAAAACTAATTCAAAATCAGAATATTAAAATTTTCAAAGTCGTAGCTTAAACCATTCTGAAGTTTATATAGCCGAAAGAGTTTTAAGCGAAGTTTTCATTGTGATAACTCATCCAATACTATCCTGTCTGCTTCTTGATGCTTCACTCCTTCATTGCCATTTTGTATAGGGATTCTGTTTCGTTTATATTGAAGAAAGTTCAAAGAAAACGATTTTTTCAAAATTTATTCTGTACTATATAGGTATTCCAAAATAAAGTACTAAGTTCTAGTCTCGGGTACAATGAGCTATCTTTGCCTGAGTGCTCAAGCTGCACTGCTTCGCTACCTTTCTTTTCCGCATAAAAAAACCATTTCTAGTCTATGTCGAAATCTTACAAATGTGCAACGTTAAGTCAATTCATAAATTCCGAATTCAACCAGTACTGAAAATGTCGTAAAAACACTTCCGCTCGAATTCCAATGAAGAACCGATATGCTATGCTTGTCTTCTTGTCGGTCCTTATACTTTGTAGTTGGAAACGTAGAACGTCTTAATTTCTCTTATGTCATTCTTTAAATCATCAACTTTCAACGTATTATTTATTATCAGGCGATTATGTAAGTGGCGTACATATTAAGGTGTTGAATTTGGAAAGTCAATCACAGTGTATTACCTTCATCTGATACACCCACTTCCTTCATTGCACTGTCACCGGTAATTGTCAACAATCAGTTTCGTAAGGCGTTTGCAGTAAACTGAGACTATCCACCTTAGTATGGCGCAATTTCTTTAATAAAGATAATTTTTGCAGCTTTTCTTTTCTTTTCTTTCCATCCAACCAACATAACTCATTTCGAATTCACTCAATTTAATTAATTTCCCAACCATCTGAAGAATGAGAATTTCTATCAAATTATAACTTTTTTACCCCGAAAAACTTATCACAAAAGAGTGGCAGACATTCAATATGTGGGAGTGTCTATTATCCGTTAACATTGTTCTCTAATACCTTACCAACGTCTACAATATATCTTTTCAAATGGTTCGGTGTGCGGCTACATAAACTTCCAAGCCTGTCACCAATCGCCATTATCTCATTAAAAGTAGGCAAATCCTATTATACACTCCCATTGGGATATAGGATTTATAGGAAACGAACGAAAAGGAGCTGTGTGGAATAATAGTTTAATGTCGGGGTCACCAAGAGGAATGTTCCTTTTCTCGTATAAGACCCGGGAGTATTGCGTGTTTCGTGCTGTTGCTTTTGTAAAATACCGAAGCATTTTGGTTAAGGTATTTTCGATATGAAAATTGCTGAACCGGAACACAAATGTCTTTTCCTTTTTATTGTTGCGCATATATGATTAAGATTGGGGGGTCGCTCACCGAAACCCACTGTGTTAGTTAGTTAGTCCAGGTGATACGTTCTATACAGTTTCGAAATATAGTGTTGGTTGCCAGCACATTAAACACGTTCAACCGTTGACCCTTCCCGGGGTTGCAAAGGGTTTAGGGTGAATGACGTAGTTTCTCGTATGTTGCATAGCTGGGGTTAGTTAATACGAGCATCAGTTAACATTATGTTTCCCACTCGCGGAAGTCGAACAGGTCGGTAGCCGATTTACCTGTGGTTTTTTCTGTAAGTATTGTTCGAAAAGTACAGGTAGAGTGCAGAAATATCGATCTAATTTTTATGTAGAGGTACTCGAGGTACTTACTATACTGCAATATAGCGAATTATCCAACTCAAGTACCGTGAACTTCATGAAGGTGATTTTGTCATGAATTGTTGTAGCCTGAAGGTATTACAGTGTACATACCTGTACCTTATACGACTACTTAACTTACACTCGTTGTGCATTACTTTTCATTCAGGTGCAATTTTCCAAAGCAATTTGGACAAAAATCGATTTGTATGTTGTGAAGGGTTGGAATTCAATTGCATGAATAGCACTATGTATAAAAGCTACAGGGGAGAGTAGTAAGGGAGCGATAGGCTACGTATTTCACGTTGACTTTGTAAGTTCAAGCCTTTCCTTAAATTCTTTTCTCTCACTCTATGACTGTGACCTTTTCCGCTCTATTTGGATGAGCATACAAAATTCCTAGATTTAATTATTTGATATCAAAACGATTTTACGAAATTAATCAGCAGGGGAGATATTTTTCTTATACTATTTTTTTTTATTCAGTTAAGTCTTTGTCTTCTTTGACGGCTTTGTAAGATGATTTCATACGACTTGAGTGGATTGATAAATAATTTTTTTTCGATGCCTTTTGTTATTTTATTATTCACTCCGGGATATGTGATTTTATCGAAGTATTCAATGCAATTAACACTCAGCGCTAATGTATGCTTAGTGCTTGGACAGAATGGCGTTTGTTATACTGCCGCGGATAATTAAAAAAACGCGTTAAAACATCCCACGCAAAGTTTTTTTTTAGGAAGGCTTCTTTGCATCGATTTAAATTGGTTTATGACGCAGTTTCCAATAAAATAGGTTTTAAACATTTCGTTCGTTCAACTTTTTATGTTAATGGAGAAAAATTAGTAAGAATTAAAAGGCTTAAGATTTAAAACTTGCTGAAGATAAATTCGATTTGTCCAATATAAAGAAGAATCGGGGTTTTTAATATCGAACAGAGTTTGACCAAGTCCTGATGGCTTGGGAGTCGTTAGAACTATAAAAAAGTGAATGAATGACATACTACTTGCATACCTTCCATTAGTGCTGAAAAGCAGTACTGAAATTAAGAATCTAGCAATGGTCTTGGCGAAACTTTATTATCTTTCGAGTTAAAGTTTGGGAGCGTTCAAAGTCGAAGTTGCTTCGAGATTATGATTTTTCTTGGAAAGTTAATTTTGTTCTTAAAAAATATTTAAAATAGAAATAACCAATTTCATACCTGATCAGAACTGGGATGGCAAAAATTGTGAAAACATATGCAAACTCTTGGCAAACCTATATTAATCCTAAGAAATATGTCGGAATCTAGGATTGAATTACATGTATAAATATATACCGAATTTAAATTTTGCGTTCACCGGTAGACGTACGGCGGCGTACGGCGGACAGATGGCCTGAAATTGTTTTTTTGCTTTTTTGTCTGTCTACTAGTGATGAAACAAAAAAAGAAATTTTTGTGGGTAGCATATTTTTTTCAAAACCGATTACAATTCTGTATTATTGAATTAATAAAAAATCCGTCTGCCCGATGAACCACTACGAGTTTATAGGCCCGTAGTTTACAAACCCGATAAGTTGTTAAGGTCAACTTTTCTTGGGTTGGTAGATAGGATGCCATACTTAAGAATCGCGCTGAAGATACCACAGTTGGTTTCAAACTTATCAAAAAAATCTTCAATCTTTTTCCAACGGTTTTTAATTAAATCTTTCTGACAAAAAAGTCAACATAAATCATTAGTCTAAGCAATTTCGTACGCAGACATTATCAAAAAGAATTATGTTCGTCTATTTCACTAACTAACTAAAAAGAAACAAAAAAATTATTTATGAATATTCTAACGTCTTAATCGAAACGATTTTCATCTTAAATAAAAATTTTGAAAAGACACTGGGCCTTTCAACTCCCTTTTTATACCAGCGGGAATTCCGAAGCGGTTGACATAATTCACACCATTAATCACTTCGGTGTGACACTGACATTATTTATGCGTATTTTTTTATTATTGGCTCCAGTATTTAAGATCAACAGAAGAAAAACATCTTAATTAAAACTGGACTTTTAGGAAAATAATTTTTGGAATTTTTTTATTCCGGAATTGATTCGATCGATTTGTCTTTGAAAAACATATTAATTTTTTCATAACCCGGTTTAAGAAACGGCACGCTGAAAACGGTAGGCGATTAAATCTTTTCTTTGCTCTTTCGGCACTTGATAAAAAAACCGAGTTGGACAATTTTTTTTTTTGCTTATCGTCCCCGACTTTACATCCAAGTTTAACCCGAATTTTAAGTGGTTTTTTGGGGGACAATATTTTCGGTCTTTATGATCATTGAGTACACAACAAAGAACTTATAGGCTTGACGAAGAAGCAACTTAATTCTTGGTTGATGGTGGCTTTGGTGTGGCTGTACGACATAAAGGCCTAGGACAAATCTCATCAAATACATCAATCATTTAACTTTAGGGAATAGTGCGAGTATTTTACGTGGGTGGACACAGAACACCAGAATAATGGCATAGTGCTTCCTGGTGAGTAGTTCAGAGGCTCTTATGAATATGCCGGGAATTTAATTCCCCGATAGTAGCTACGGTTTCGATAGAGTTTCAACACAAAAAATTGATGATAGACGACTCCCAGATGGACAGTTTATTATCAAAGATGCCGTACCGCAGTGTGCGATTGGATGGGAAAAACTGTGCTAGACGCGGGCAAAATCCATCATCCACTTTCAACTCGTGATTATCTCGAAGATCTCGTTTGTTGATAAACTTGAATTATTAATGCTTGCTAGACATGAAAGAAGCACCATCTGGGGAAGCTAGTCCATATACTCGCCAGTCACCATAGTATGCATGAAACAAGATACCACCGTTCGTTCATTGTTCATGTTGGATAATGAGTTGTCATATTTAATTTGTTGGAATTATAGTCGAGCACTAACCGAATTATTGTCTGCTATTGTATCCCTGAAATTTTTGGTCGAAAAAATAGCTGAATGCATTGTCCTTTCCGTTCCGGAAAGAGTTTTTAAGCTCCAACGAAATTAATGTGATGGCAATTATGAAGCGGTTTTGTGACACGAAAGCAATGTATGTCTTTCATTTCGGTCAAGGTTTGCCAGATTTTTTATTACCGGCTCGTATAATAAAAGTTTCACATGGTATTTTCACTTAGTAGATCTAATTTCGCGATTACAATTTGAGCACTTATAATAAATAATCGCGATCTTCATCTAAAAGTTATTTCAACATTTGTGTCGCGCACTAGCAGATCAATAAATTTTCCTTACAAAAATTGCATCAAAAAGTAATGACTTTTTCGAAAGCGAAGATATTTTGAGAGTTTTGCGAAACTTGATTTTGCTTGATTTTTTGATTTGATTTTTCATCACTATACTGAATCTATACTTTCGCTGAATATGGAAGATATTACTGAATTTGTGTTGGTATAAATATTCCGTAGTCAAAATATACCTAAAAAATCTGCAAACAGTCTGGATGTGCTAAGTCCCCAACAAAATTTTCTAGAAAATTTTTTTAAGACTTGGAAAAAACTTCTTTATAAACAAAAGGGACTTTTAAATTTTGGTACATCATATCAGTCGGAATTATATAAAGCTATAGTTTAAGTAAATGTACAAAATAAATATGAATTAAGTTTATATATGGTATGTATTTCAAAACTAACAAAAAAAAAATTTTTAAATTTTAAAAATTGCAAAAATTTTCAAAATAGTCAAAATTTTCAAAACAGTCTAAATTTTTAAAATTGTATAAAAAAAATTTCCTCTATTTTTGTTGCTTATCAAATTTGGCTTGGCTTTTTATTGGTTTTTTGGAAAGATTCGGAGATGTATTCTACTTTTTAGTTTCGTTTTATTTTCATTACAAGGGAACCCAAAAAAAAAGAAAATATTTATAATTCGGTTCATAAATTTACTTTATTATTTTTTAATACTAAAGTATTGTGATCGACCTGACATTTCAAAAAAGTTTGCTAACCTGAAATTTTGTGCTTACACGTTTTAGGACTAGTAAACACCAAAAAAGCAACAAAAGATTATGTCCGTTTGTCCGCCGTAGACGCAGTACGCCGTACGCAAAACCATTTGAAGGAGTATTGCTCATAAACCCGTTGAAGTATTAAGTTGAACTACGATTTTTTTTTTTGTGGGGTGGTGTATGAGAGTGGAGAAAGAGGCAATTTGGTTTCTGGTTTCTAGATCTCAGGAACTGTTTATTTCCCTTTTTCTCCTATCTTCTTCTCACCGTATATCTTAGTTTTTTCTTAGCATATCGCCAATTTTATATTTTTTCCGTCTATGCTCTCCAACTTAACAGGATGCATTTTTTAATAGTTTTAATGAGCCACGCTTGTATTATGCTTTATACAACTATGTCTAATATTTGACTATTTTGGCTGTCAAATGCAGAAAGAGAGTGTCAAATTTTGATAGAAAAACGGTTTTATGTACTTTTCGTCAAAGGTTTGATATTCTAATATTTGACTGTTGTGGTGCTACTAGTCTAACACATTGTTGGCTTTGAAAAATTGAAATACAAATATAAAAACTTTTTAGTTGCATTTTCGGGTTTGTCGCTTTACAGCATTTTCAATTGTTCTTAATAGCGATTTATTATACTTCTGATTCATTAAAGCTACTCAAAAAAATGTGGGAGTATTGTGATTCCTCGAGAAGTGGCCGATCTCCCTGTACTATTCTTGCATTGGGATTTCGGGATCTTTTTTGACAATTCAAATTTTAATGTCGAGTGTAGAGATGAACACTGAAAGGAACTGTCCTGTTCATTCCCTCGTTCCGAATCTGAAACATGAGGACATGCAAATAAAGGACATGCAAATAAAAGGTCTGCACTATTCCGTCAAGGTCTTCCGGAACTTATCGTTCCTTCGTTTCGCCAGTACAGTTTTTGTCACGTGTCCAATGGAACTACAGTTCACCAAAAGGATTGAGTTACTTCACTCACTCACTTTAATGAAGTGTTCTTTTCGAACAGTTCACTTCTGAACGACAAAAATGTCAACGTCAAAATGTTTTTGTCTCTGCGTACTGATCGAAAATTCCAACTGTAATGTTGACTAAAAATACATTCAATAACACGATTGATTCCATTACACTAAAGATAACTTCTGGCTGCTTCTATAAACAACATTAGCTACACCAACATTTCCTGAGCGGAAACCATTTTCCATCGGATTTGTTCTTGATGCACTTCGATTGATGATGAATGACGCTAATCAAATTGCTAGGAATTACGAATAAGTGCCCTATTCTATTGCAGAATACTCTGGAGTTCACAATGATATTAACATAGACTCCCAGAAACAACCCCCGGTAAACATGACGCATTATAATTTCAGATGACATTACGAATTCTATGGGCACAACGAGCGAGAAGTTGGCACAAGCACGCATTATCGAAAAATGAAGACCATCTGATGCTGAAAACTCAGCAGAAATCCAATGGGATTTCCTCTTCGTATCGTTCGAAGGGATGATGATTCGGCCTATTCCAATGCCTGCCCAAATGCACCCCAGCCTCTTGAATTTCACTTCCCCGGCCAATTTTATCGATTTTGGTCCTGGGCCAGAAACAACATCCATTTAGAAGTGTGCTGGTGTTTTCCACTTAAGTGCTTTCCGTTTCTAAGGGAAAAAAGCTGTTCGAAGTGAAATTAAGAAAAATCACCAAAATGGAAAGCAATTCCCCCGATGCTGGCGAGCAAATCTGCCGTGTCCTTGTCGAACGTGTGTTGCCATTAAGCGGCTATGAAGATCTATGGCTATGATAGCGTGCTGCATTTTCCGGTCTCACTAAAATGAATGCATTAAATTGGAAAAACCCTAATGCAGTTCGCAATTGCAAAATCCCGGATGAGCCATGGTGGATGACTTTGTTCGCGGTCGTTATTCCTGATGCAAAGAAATCCAATTTACCGTCCTGGCCAAAGCTTGAATCCCGTCGCTAGGTTAGTGTTAGAGTTGTCGTTTCCTTGAAAAATGGCCAACCGATGGAAATTGTCGATTGAATGACCGATATGGCTCGATGGATTACAGGCAAAAAAGTGCATCTTCTTTCAACCCGCTAGTGCAGTTCTGGATTGGTACTTTTTCTTATGCCAACTTTCTTAAGGTCTGTCGCCTTTTTCTTTACTTCTTATGATTGGCCAGTTCTAGTAAAAGTTTTTGCACAAAGTTTTCATTTCCCATCGAAATGAGGTGGTGGCAAAGAAAAAGTCCATACGATGAGAAAATACGATGGCAAATGAATGAAACTTTTATGGCAAACTCATCGTGGAGCAAACATGATGGATTACACTTTTGAAATAAATGTAATCCTCTTAAGTATTGTACTCGAATGTTGAACACAATTGAGTTGTTGAGGGTTATGATATGGTTACCAATGAAACGATTTTTTTCGACGGATATAAAAGTACTTTTGGCTCGCATGAAACGTGTAAGACGTACCGCTAATAGAAAAAGTTGGCGCAAAAATTGATCAATCCATTTATCGTTTCGTTAATCCGGTAGATTGAAATTTGGCAAAGCTTCTATTGGCTGCATCCCATTCCATTTAGTTTTATGGTCATCTGTAGATTTCTGTTGGGGTTTTGTATTCGCTTGCCGATACCTATCCTACGTGTCCGTCGTCTTGATTGATATAGTGCTTGTATGATATCCAGTTTCCCGTACCTGTTTGTTTTTTTCTAGGTAATCACAGGTAATCACTCTACTCGCCATGGTGCAGTCTTTTGACAAATTCTCCCAAAATATGTTAGAATTGATAATATAACATAACATTCTTAAAATCATTATTGAGATAAAATACAACCTCCATGAAAATATAACCATAGCAATATTTTGTAGCGTTTATGTCCAGTCTGAGACTATTAACATTTTTTTGCTGTATACCTTAAACTTAAACTATTTATTTCTCCTTGTAGAAAATTCAGTACGATTCACCTGTAGGAAATTTTCACAAAATTAGTGGTTGGTTTGCGATCGAGTATCGGAATTTGTGTATGTGGCTTTTGCTTAACTCTTTTTGGTTCTTTTCAAAGCATAAATTCATTTATTTAGTTATAATTTTAAGCAGGATCCTTAATAGTGCGAAGTGGTACTGGATTGTTCCAGAGTTTATCGCAGTCAGTGCTTTCTGATGCAGTCAACATGATGTAGATATATCTAAATACTCACTTGTCTACCGTATAGTATACTCAGGAACAAGTCATGAATGAACTACATTAGTGAAATTTGCTTATCTGAATGTTGTAGTTGATTTCACACATAAATTTCCTTTCTTTTGGGGAATTTTGGTATTGGAAGTCGACTGAAAGTTGAATGGGATTTATAATGGCAAAATATAAAATATATAACTAAGACATAGTAAAGTAATATCAATGGGTATATCAGCAAATTATTATTGCAAAATAGGATATCAAAATATGTAGACAATGAAACAAATAGAACACGATTCTTCAATCGCAAGAGTAGCACAACGTTTTGATAATTTCCCCGAATTTTCTTATAAAATTTCGATAAGTTGTCATTATCCCATAATTTCTAGCCATTAACCAACTTAATCTCCATAATAATCCCCAGCAAAACATGATCATAAGTCATTCAAGTGAAATTCCACTCCATAAAGATTACTACACTGGTCATTTGCTGAATGTCCTTCCATTTCACCCTACAAACTAAGCCTACCCCTAGATGCAAATCCGCGCCGCATAGAACTCCCCGCGAAGGGGGTTTGTCGAAGAAAAATAAATTAGCATTTCCTGCTAGTCGCTACTAACAAAAGCAGCCGGGTATAAGCCACACTTGAAAAGGATATAGAAACTACCAACTGGGATAATCGCACAACAACAAGAAAAGTACAAGTAAAAAACGGGAGAAGAAAAAAACAACCAACGTTCAAAACAGAACGAAAACAAAAGAATTATTTTTTATGATGATGTTTGTTCGCTGCCTGCTTGCTAGTTGTATAGTTGTCGCTTGTTTTTTTTTTTTGCTTCTTGCCACAGAATCGCAGGGATATAGCGAAATGAAATAAGGACCTGGTTTCCAAAGGAGAGAAAGTTGCAGTGTAAAAGGCAAGGGTTTCCCTTTGATTTAAGAAATTCCATTATACCAGTCTATGGTTTCAATACAATCGCACTTCCTTCCCGATTCGGGATGGTACTGAAGTACCCTCCTGCTATTTTTCTACACTTACGATGTCCTGCTTTTTTTCCCTTTCATACGAAAGAAAGTTGTGGTGCAAGAGGAAAAGGAAGTAAATGCGACGACGATTCGGGCAACGTTCCAGGACGAATATTGCAGGCGGACGTCCCGCACTGAAAACAACCTATCCAGTGGGGTAATGGGACAGGGCTGGCTTTTTTTCACTACTTCGGGATATAGTCGACTGGGTTTTTCGCTGTAAACTTCTAGCTTCTGGGTGAAAAAAAGGATTTCGTATTGTTCGTATCGCGATTCTTCATTACTTTTACTACACGGGCAGGATCCTTTGATCTGCTCTTCTCTGCGGGTTGCTTTCGTTAGTACGCATCCAGACTATGGTGTAAACGGGAAGCAAATGGCTGAAATGCAGGTCTAGTGGCCTCAAAGATGCTGCAGGTACAATGCCGCGCTAAGAAACAACATAATGAAAGAATACTCGGCTACCCGGACTATCAGTAGGGAATGACACTTTTGAAGATTGCTTCCAGAGTAGCTAGTTCAAATGCGAATGACTCTTCTTATTGCGTTCGCGTTCTATAGAACGTGCTGAACGTGCAATTTAAATTGAGATTTTCATCTTTGAGGCGTAATTGTTTTGGGATTTAATTGAGAAAGAAGCTAAGAGGTATTATTGTCTTTTACTCATTTCCTGATTTGCTGAGATAGTGAAGTGGTGTACAATTTAATGAATTTTAGTATTGAAGAATTCGACTGATTTCTTTGTTTCTCCGGCTAAAAAGTTTAACCAAAATTAGATTTGTAGAGGCTCGCTAACCCAAAATAATAAAAACCAAGCATCCAAAGGTTTAGTGATACGGCGGACTAGTGGACTTGGTGGATTAATGGGTACGACGGATTACAGTACATATATACTTGTGATAAAAACTAAAAGATAAAGTTCCATACTATAAAAATACTACTATATCTTATCAATTTATGCAGTAGATTGAAATGTACTAAACTGAACTATTATGCATGAAAAACTATAAGTGCTGTTTATGATTTTTGAAGTTTTTACGGTTTTATAAATTACCCTCTATTTTTTAGGAATTACAATTTTTTTTACACATTATTTATTTTCGTGACAATTAGTAATTTTGAGTATGGAGAAAAAATTGTTTTAATTCTTATTTCTAAAATACTTAAAAAATGTTGTTAATAATGTAAAAATTAAAAAATTTGCATTATTTTTTTCTTGCTATCTGTGGCTTTTGAATATTAAAATATTTTGATGGATCTGAAATTTAAAAAGAAAATCCCATCCCAATTTTTGGTTAAAATGAATTCATGACTTGTAAAACCCAAAAAAGATTAGAACAAAAAACTTTGTCCGGGTGGCGTGTTGGGGTATTGGGCGATCACGGCAATGGGGTATAATAATTTTCTTCTTATATCCCAAGAATCGTTAGAAAAATAAAATTTTTGATAGGTGTAAACATATACTGGCATTTTTTGAACATTAAAGACGTCGTATGCTAGAAAACTGAAATTTGGTGTTTAAATAAAAAAACAGATTTGAAATTTGAGAGAAATCAAAATTGGGTACATACATTTTCACGAATTTCGCCATATATCTTGGGTCTATTGAGGTCACCTACGCGCTTACAGCCAGTTTTTCAGATTTGTCGATATTTCCATCTGCAAGGAAATATTATGTAATTGTCCACGTTTTCACGGATTTGAACACATCTCGTAGGTATATTGAGTTAAAAAAATACATCTCTTAGATCAGTCGAGTTGTGGACTTAATTGTATTGATATGGACTCTTTATGTAATAGTTCTTTGTCCGCATTTTTGATTCTCAAACGGGAACGGGGTGTTAAGTGATTCTATATATTTTTACGAATTTCGACATTTCTCTTTGGTCGAATACAGTTACCAGCTAGTTCGCAACCAATTCTGTTTTGTAGTACTTAAGCAAAATTGTGAATGGAGAAAACTAACTTCTTGTTAAATCAGTACTACAATAGGATTGAATGATTTATATTATTCGTTATGCTTTGGAGTTAATACACAATTCTGTACTGTAGAGTATTTAATAGAAACCAACAATTTTGTGAATCTAGGAAAATGGGATCCTTCAAACGTTTCGAGTCTCGTTTTCTCATCATGTCTTCTTGAAATTTTCGAATTCTAGAAATCGATATTGTATCAGTACTGGAGACAAAGATACAATATTTACTAATTTAGTGGAGAACCGATGCGATTGCGGTGGTGAAGCTCTATTTTAAATTATGATGAAGTTAAAAGACAAAGTCGACAGCAAGTTGTCCACATCAATTTTCTGCTAAGTGAAGTATTAGTAGAAGTCGTGAAGTGATTCGCATTGTCAAATTTAATTTGTTTTTTTCTGTATTGGACGAATTTTCGTGATATCTTCTGAACAAAATGTATACAGAAAACACGTGCCTGTTTTCTTGGTCCACCTTGAATCATTCTCAATTTCCAAAGTGGTTTTTAGGATCATCAATTATCATCCAGGCGTGCTACAGCCTCAAATATTTCATGCATACAATGTTCTTTAATTTATCTGTTATGAAACCGATAATGACAACAGGGGAGCAGTACTGAAACTCCATAAGCGCAAAACATATTTACGTTGTAGGTATTTGCCTATGTCGAATTTCTTTTGGAATAAAATGCAAATATAGCTATCGTGTTCTTTGGGCACGAGTGTACAGACATCTGTAGAGCCTACAGCCTATGGTTGAGTAGGTACTTGAGAAACATCGCTCGGGATTACAACATTTTCTAGATATCAACGAAAGAAAAGAAAAACACACTCTTCAGATGAATCTCGGATGAGTACGTTTTTCAGAAAAGGGGGCTATGTTTATTTCAAGTGGCTTCCAAATTTGTTTAGTCACGAACGAGCAGACAAGAAAAGCCTATCGATGTCGAGAACTCGTTTCTAGGAGCTAGCTGACCTAGCCGGCGATGGTTGGTTCCCCGGCTAGCATCATGCGGAGTCTCAACAAGTCCGTCCATCATCCACTTGGAGTCTTGGATTAATGCACTCACTAGCCAGGCTATCAATGCGCCAAGTACTTCTCGAAGTATCCGGGGTACCTGAAGAACTGGATTAGTGCAATTTCGAGAAAAGATCAATACGTCGATAACTTAACGACTTTATGAAGTGAAGGCTGCCGTCGAAGGTACGTTGCAATCATACGGCGTGGGAAACAGATGCAATCGATCTGATAAGACGATATCGTGACAGACCGACTAACACGACTCAAGAATGTCTTGTTCTTCTGCTGAGTTATCTGCCCTCATGAAGGCACGACGAAAATTGCCCCGGCTCCGAAATATGACACTCGAAGGTAAATTGAAGTTAATTTGCAAATTTGATGTTTCGTAGCCAACCCCAGGACGAAGTTCTTGTAACTTCCATAAAATAACGTGCCATGTTCCGTCCATAAAATCTAGAATTACCGACACCTGTATGCCATGGACGACACTAGGCACTTTGATATGGAAGTCGTGCGTCGCATTAAAATAACTCGCTATGTAAGTGTAGCCGGCAAGGACTTTATCGTTGGTGTATAATAATTCGATTGGCTGGAAGTTCTATAGCGTAAAAAGGGGTGTAATGTTGTACGTAATGACATGAAGTCCTAGATATTCAGGCTTGCAGTGCTCTTGTCGTAGCTTCTATTGATTTTTGAAGCTGAAAATTGCAGCATACAGCGTCTAATTTTACACTTGAATGTCATTTTGCCCCCCAGGTTTCTAATGGCTCCATTTTTGCTGGAGAAATAAGTGGTTTTAATAAGTTTCTTTAAATGGCTTGTGCTCCTAATTGGTGTTAAGTATTAGGTTTCGTTTTCAAACTAGAAAAGTAGTTTTTTTTATAGACTTATGGGTATGTCGCCACGAACTCACTTTACGCGTATGCCACCTTTCAAACATCTTACATATGTACATATCATTCTATCAATATCCATATTTTCTGGTGTTCAACTTGTTGGAAATAATCGCAAACATAAAATCCCCATAAACGTAGCACATGTTCACAAATAATCTCTAATCTAAAATTGCGAAAATATTTATTGCTAGTAATTTAAACATAGTCCTCATAGATAATGTTAAAACAAATCCTGAGATTGAAAAATGTTTTAAAACATACCTCACCTTAATTCAAAATATCTGTGGGTTCCAAAACTAATAAATAAAAATTTTCGAAATTAATTGTTTAATACAACTTCCACTGGAAAATAGTAAATAGTTAAAATAGTGCAATAATAATAAACATTTTTAGGATTGGTTTCAAAATACAAAAAACAAATTCTCGAAAAAAAGGAAAAAAAAAAAAAAAAAAATGAAATTCCTACTCATGCAAAAAAATTCAGAATCACTGAACAATATTAACATATTTAAAATGAAAATCCTAACAAAAATCTTAACAACAAAATTTGAAATTGTTTCCAAAATCAATAATTTCATACCTACAAAATCGGTAACTAAAATCTAAGTTATTAGTTCTTTACAATAAAATCAGTTAGTGATTGACATTACCTTCACTTTTAAGATGTTACTTGCATCACGATTTTTTTAAATAATAAAAATCGCAAACCACTAAAAAAAACTGGCAATGGTACAAGCTCAACTTTATAGTTTTTTGGGTAGAAAAATCCCAATTTCTTCTTGTCTTCTTAAAATTAAGCGACAGAGTGGGTGAAAATTATATTATTTTTGGGTAGAAATCCGGAATGCGTTTTATGGTGAGATGCGGTTTTTACGCTAGTAGAGATGCGACTAGAATTTTGAAAATGGGTTTAATATTGTAATTCAACATAAGGTTTGGCCCATTAGAATAAGCGGTTCCTGAGAACTAGAAACCAAAATTTTTATTTTTATAACGCCCTCCTCTACATCTTCACAAAAGTTACCCCTCGTAGGGATTTCAACGTAATATCTGAACGGGTATTTAATCTGCGTACCTTGAACCGCTTTTCAGTCTTTTTTAGGAGTTACTTCTTTAGTTACTACAATATTTTAGGATACCTATCAAATTTTTTAGTAACTTTTAAGTTGATCAAAATACTTTATCATTAAAAGATAATAAACTAAAAAGGAACATGAATTAATAGAATGCGATTTTGAATAACAGTACCCAAACCTCACAAAGAGAAAATTTACGAGTACCTATATTTTCTCTAACATCCATGACATATCAAAATGTGGTTTTAATAGGACCCACTCAAATACGAGATAAAGCTAATTTTTCGATAAGAAGAATATAACAGAATGGGTCCTGTTCAATCAAGGACACAGCTCGCAACTAAATTCGCCACAAGATCATCACAATAATCTCTAATTTCGTAGCACAACAACAATATAATAAAGCTCATGATATGTGTTTGTTTCTCAGAAATGTTTATCTTTTCAATTATAATTTTAGCAGCTTTGAATATCTTTCAGATAAACAAACAGAATTATGTTGGATACTATAACATCTGATGATTTACGTCGAGACAATTCGTTGTACTATATTATACATGTGCAAATATACTGTAAATATCATTACGAACACATTATGATACAAAATTAAGATTTAAGTTTGGTTCGTAAGTCTTACGAACTGTAAATAACTTTATTACATACTTCTCAGCATAACAGTCGAAAATTTGCCGATTTATTCAAAATTTCAACTGAAAATAAAGCGATAGAAATCTAAAAGCAATAATACTTAGATACCATTACACTCAAGAAGCTGATATCCCCACAATATCTACATTACGGTCTCGAAATGGCATGACTTAAGAACTTCCAAGCTATCGATTTTCCTTGAGAATTTCCCGCAAACAAAAACATTCGAAAAACTCCCAATTTCTGGTAACGCTCGAGAGAAAAGGACCATCTGTAAAAATGTTTCGATCCGATAAAATGTCTAGTATAATACACCCAGGAAGATAGTGTGCACTCGAAGAAAGTGGATCATCTAGAAAAGGCACGTAAACAGAGAAATTGCTTACAGACAGAACGTTTTTTTCTGCGTTTTTGGCTGCTTTCTGTAGATTTTGTTGGTAATTTTCGATATACTTAAGTACATCCAAAAATCCATTTCATAAAAGATAAACACAATTTAATGTGGACGGGGGGGGGGGGGGTGATAAATCGGGGGATGGAGAACGGAGCCATCAATGTATCATAATGTGAAGCACCTGTTAAACTTGATGAGTTTTTCTTTTTCCCTTAGATTACTTTCATAATTGGTACAGACTACGTAGTGTATTTCAATTCCCAGTGGGAAATGTGCCATTTTGTTTGTGTTCGGTTGTTATTCGAAACATAATCATTTTGGGCAATCAAACTTTCTTTTCTTTTCGGGACCATGATTAGGTCATAAATCTGGCTGATAGTATTGTTGCCGGTGTGAATATCGAACTATCGATAGGATGGAACCGAATTGCGAAACTTTTATTTCAGAGTAGTGATACGAAACAACATTTATCGTTTCTTAGTTGCTTAATTGTAGTATTTTTTCAGCATGTGCAGTATGTCTCTCCTATAATTGGGATAAAAAAAATTGAACCGTCTTTGTCGTCCTCCAGTTTGATATTCATGCTCAGATATTTTATATTATACTATAAATTAGTGTCCCCATACCCTTTTCTATTTAAAAACAAAAACACTTATCATTTTGGGAATAATCACAATGTTAAACATGTTCAAAACTTCTTTAACCGAAAATAGTAAAGCTAATCCCAGACTGTTGACTGATTTTTTTTTTTTAATTTTCAGGACCCAGAGAATAAAATAGTGATATAACCCATTAGTGATTGAATATAAAATATTCTGAAACCGATTGTCAGGAAATAATATAGAAAGTTAGTTTAGTTAAAAAACAATTCGATATCTCATCAGACCTAAGTTATTTGTCGGAATTCGTAAGACGAACACAATTATTTTACATCAGTTTAATATCGTAAAATTTTGAAATTAATTTTTAGATTATTACATGAATTTAATGCTCGTAAAACTGAATTCTATCTCATTCGGCCTAAAAGATTATGGTAATTGGTGAGAACTTGAACAATATCTAACAGCTTCCCGTAGTTAAATATAAAGAATAAAATAATACAAAGCTTAAATCTGAGTTTTCCCAATTTAAAACTTTAGAATTTAAAGTCAGACCGGTATCTCATTAAACCTAACAAATACAACGGAATTCGTGAAATTGTACGAAACCACTTCCTTGTGAGTTGGGTACCGAAAAATTTGGATAAATCTTTCTAGGCGCTTATATGAAGAACCCGACTAAAATTAATTTGATATCTCAACATGCCAGAGATATAGCGAAATTCGTGAAAATGTTTAAAAGAAATCATTCCACGAGCGATGTTTTTACTCAACCCCGTACAGCAATAAAAATCTAAACTTTTTTTTGCTTCAATTACCATTTTTAAACAATTTCCGTAAATTTTTGCGGCATATTTCTCCATTTGATATTTGATTTGTTCGATAGTTTTAGAATAAATACATTCGTTACATAAACTACCACATCGGGCACAATAGTAATTGATATAATTGATTTAATATGGACCCAAATTCCACTCATTTAATTGGATATTGTGTAGAATTTACCGATTTCACAGCATTTCTGTACCTATTACTTCTCTATACATATTCCAACTATAGTAATCAATCTATTCTAATTTTTAGAAGTGTCGTACGTAGTGTCAGGCTCTATCATTCTCTTCTAATCAATAGTGAATTGTTCATTTATTGACATATCTAGTGCGCTTCCACCAGCCCGAAGTGATGCTCTAATTAGACACTTTAAATCAACAAATCGACTCAAATTCGAACTCATTCAGAAGGTGGGTACGATTAAGTTCATTTTATAGCTACCTGCTAGCTCACACCTTAGACAAATAAATTCCACTCTACTTCTGAATTTCAATAGTACCTAATTACAGCAAGATTTTTAAATTGATTGTTACACTGAAATTAATGATATTCATGGATCGGATTAATAATTAAAATGATGAGCACAAATCTTAGATAATCGAAATGGTGAGGATTGTTCGAAGTGTAATGTTTATTTTATTGTACATATTTACTATCCTTGTGGTGAGAGTACTTATCAACAATTCGAGAGGTTCAATTTGATCAAACTCCTATCAACTATTGTAATAATATTTATGGCTATAAATTTAATAATCAGATATATTGTTGTGAGCTAGGAGTTCACCGGGATTTCTAGTAAAACACAATTCGTTTAAAATCAATAAAAACAATAATTTATTTTATTAGTAATCGCAACTTGATCACACCTCTACTAATCCAAAACTCTGACTGCAAACCCAGTCGAGCTTATATACTGGATGTGTTGTGTCGAAAGCTTTTCCGAATATTCGGTATTGCGTGTGGAACTCTCAAGAAGTATTTTCTTCATGCGAGGAGAGTTAAGGAGAATAATATTCGAGAAGTATACAGAAGTTTCTTCATTGAATGTTAAAAGACGTGGTTTTCTTACGGGAAACTAATGTCATTGCGTATTGCGTGGTACCAGGGTGCATGTAACAGTATCTATTACATAGCATTACATCTAATAAAATCGGTATTTGAGTAGAAGAAAACAGAAACTGGTATTGGAGTAACAGAGGTAATGCAATTAGTAATGAAAGTCTCAAATTGATAAATTTGCATGGCTATTAACTGGAATAATGGCCTAGTGACCGTGGCGGCTCTTAGTGCTACGCCCCTTCTTTAACTGAACTGAACAGTACTGAAACATATTGATCCTTCGAATACAGTAGAAGTGAGTAGTCTAACTTAAGTAATGAAGTGATGATATGTTGAATGTAAAGAATCGTGCCGTATGCAACTAGTGAAGTACTAAGTTATATAAAAAGAAGCAGCAACGCGACTATAGTAACGAAACGATGTAATGGAATGAGTACTCGAATATTCAAAGTAACCAAGTGCTTTGAGTATTTGAACGATGGAAAAGTATTTGTGGAAATACCTTAGCTGTATGGTGTCATTTTATTATAGTTAGGTGTCGCTTTAACAGAGTCTTGATAATTTACGATTCAACTATTTGTTTATATTTTCTTGTAAAATCACAAAACTTTCAACAATATTATGATTCAAAACTAGAAGACATCTAAGAAAAATTCACCGCGGGCGTTCGTAACAATTCAATGTTCTTGGTGCTGTTATAATCACTTCGCTATACCTACATCAAAAAAAAAAAACATTGTTAATTTCAAACCACATGGTGCAATACTGAAATTGATTATCCCTGTCCCGAGGACACTCCCCTGCAGATTCCTTATTAATTTTGATAAAATATTTTATGATTTGTTTTTCGTATATTCGATAGAATTTATAGCTTAGATTAATTTATGTTCACCATCAATCCTGATCTATTCTTTCCTACACAAAAAAAAAAAAAACTGACGTATAATATTTTAATGTCGCTCGTATAATAGCTTTCGATTGATTTAAGGCCGATTTTTGATACGTTATACGAGTATGTTTCATTTTTCGTATAAAATTTGTTTTTAATGACTTCTTTTCTGTTCTAGGTAAGTTGATGTGTTTTTCAATACAATTCGGATAAAAAAGAATAACGCGATTGAATTTCGAATGAGTAATCTAAACGATAATAA
Source organism: Beris chalybata (assembly GCA_949128065.1). Lineage (NCBI taxonomy): Eukaryota > Metazoa > Arthropoda > Insecta > Diptera > Stratiomyidae > Beris > Beris chalybata. The sequence continues at coordinate 14,898,846 of OX421896.1, read as the reverse complement.
TTTGCTTATCTGATCGGATATTTGCCGGTTGAGGTCATAAGAACAGCATGTGAGAACCTCTTAAGATTTTTGTCGGTTTTTTTTCCGCGGCATACCAAAGCGATTAAGTAAATATTTATATCGGAAATCCGAAGATGATACCGAGCTGGATTATTTATTAGATTCGAGCCATATGTGAGTCACATCTTGAATGAACTTTATGATGTTATACATTTTGAATCAAAACTGAATCTTGTAGACATAAACAGAGACTGACAGCATAAATCACTGAGAGATAAGTTTCGCGGTTTTATCGGTTTTTCGATGCAATCTTTTTGATGCGATCTTGTAATCGAATCGAAAGAAATCACTTGCCTCAATAAGAGTCATGTTATGGTTTGTATGAAATCCGATATGAAACCAAGTGTAACCTATAACCACACTTTGATAAATATGAAATAAAGCAAATAAAATTAACAAGGCGGCTTGATGTAACAGAAAACTTTTCCCAACTTGACTTTTCTTTTCAAAATTTACATAGTATACGACTTAAGTAAATATTCTATTCAGTGTTTTTCTTTTCATCCAGAAAAGCTTCATACCGAAATTTTTCCGAGCACTTCTTAAAGAAAATTTAATTCCAGATAATCCAGAATCGTGCCGAAATTACGCTTGTACATATGTGTGTAATTTGCTTTCTGATGATGGAATTAAAGGCCCATTTTATACAGAAGTCGATTTAAGATTAAGCTCAATCTCGGCGCGGGACTGTTCTGAAATTGAAGTGACTCTCCTTCTCGGTACTCGGTCTTAATTTTATTCAAAATGAAACAAGAAATTTTTGTTCGTAAAAACATTTGCGTTTATATTCAGACGCTGATGATGGAATTGTTTACAATGTTTTGTCAGATTGAATACGCGTTCTAGGAATGAATTGAATAAACTCGGAATTATTTAATATAATGGCAGCCATGATTGCGTTAATGGGAATAGTGTTAACGAATTTTGTCGAAATGCCCCTCCACCTACTTATAAAATTGATAATAGGTGTGTTTTTTTCAACTGGATTACGATCAAGATCATTTATTTTACATTGAAAACAACAACAATTGAGGTGATCCAAAAACAAAATGGGATCATAGTTGGATCGTAAAGCTGCTTCTGAATTCAACAAAATTTTCGCATTTTCACAGTTGTCGCCCTGCAACTTAACTGCAATGGCAGCTGATAATTGACATTTGTCAAACGTCAATAAATATTTTCCGTATTTATTAAACAATATTCGCAAATATCTGCACAGTAAATTGGTTCTATACATAGTAATTTTAAGTACTTACTGCTATTTGTTTTATATCCATTACTTTCACTAGTATCTGTCAATAATATATCAATAAATATTTGACAGACAACAGCTGACACATAATTTCTAGCAGGAATGCCAACCGCTTAAATTGTTTTTTTTTGGATCATCCCACAGCGTTTTTTTCAATTATGATCTTGATCCAGTTGAAAAAAAACCCACCCAATGAAACCATAAATTATTCAAATTTTCCGAAATATGTACTTATAACGATTTGGCACTCAGAATTAATATTTTTGAACTTCTTTAAATTTATTATTTTTCTCGAAATTGCCAAGGTCTTTTATTTATGTTTTTGAAAATTTAAATGAAGTAAGAAATGATTAACGTCATAGAATGGATGTCAAATCACACTATTTCCATTTTAATTTTCCAAAAAGTTGTATAAACTTTTAGTATGAAGTCAGTGAATCGATGCCGATAATTTTTACTGTATCTATTATTTCAATAATAATATAATAATAATATTATTATCGACTTTTTAAAAAAAAATTTACTACCCTAAAATTTTTTTTTAAACGTTTCATGATTAATAAACACCAAAAAAGCAAAAAAACATTTTCAAGGGTTGAACACGTTTTTACGAATTCCGTCATATCTCTTAGGAGTAAGAAGACATTGGATTGGTTTTCACTTTCTCGGGCTTTTCTTACATATATCTAAAAACTTATTTCAGGATTTCTTGTATATTAACCCCAAAGTGGGTGCAAGGGGGTTGCATATGTTTTCACTAATTTCTACATGTTTCTAAGTTCTGATAAAATACCGTGTTAAATTTTACTTCTTATGGCTTTCATACAATCGTCAAAAAGTTAATTTCAGTATTTTTAGATATTCAACTCCAAAGTTACGTAGATATCAAACTGATTTTCACTTAAACAGACTTTTTATATAGTTTATATAATCACAAATGTTTTTTTAATTTAAATAAAAGAAAAGTTCATAACAAATTCAGTCCGTGTTGAATGTTATTTTATATTTTATTTGACCTAACATTAACACTAAGCCTTTGATAATTTTAATAATTATCTTAGGATTCGTTTATGTACCAAATTTAACATTTAACGTATAAGACTCTACCCATAGTTCGATATAGAGCTAGTGTTATAATTTTAATAGTGTTTTAATTTTAATCCAGCCTAAAGCCCTGTCAACAACAAAAGTTAATTATTATTTATTATTCAGTCATAAAAATTGGAAAGAATAATTTCAATTTCAATTAATCAAAATCTTCTAACAGTCTCAGTGAAAATTAATAATTTTTTGGTAGAAATTCGTAACACGTTTTGTACTGAGGTGTATGTTACTGACAACCTAGAAAATGTTCCAAATAGCCACCTGGTTAGTGGCATAGTTACCTACAATAAATCTCAACATAAAGAGCGTTCTGGATTTCTACTAAAAAATAATAAATTTACACCCAGACTGTTGGCAGATTCTTTTTTGCAATATCAAAAAAATGTAAGGAGTAAGACATGGATGTCTTTAGGAGTTAAATTAAGTTCGAGTCAAAAATTTATAACCTGATTTTTAGGTGGTTGTATATAACGTTCTTTAAACTAAAAAAGTTAGTCATATGTCGGAATCCGTAAAACATTTATAACATTTTACGCCTTATTACGGGTTGAATATCCAAGAATCCGTTGATTTTGAAAGTGGAATAAGAACTTGTACAAGCAGTGGTAATTAGGAATCTGCTGAACATTTAATTAGGATTTCCGCGCAATCGGTTGAGTAGTTTTTTCTGAATTATGGCTGCCAATTAAATAATTCACTTTTTTTAAATATTGGTGAGGGCTCTGGCCAGCTCCATTATAAGACTATTACTTTATAAAGACTTACATACATATTCTATGAAAAATTTAAAAGTAATTTCGTTAAAAAAAAATTTTTTTGCTGACCCCTTAAACAATTAGAAGTAAGTTGGATAAATTTTAATTTTAAAACACAATAAATACTACGAAATTCGTAAAAATGCAACGAACATTTGAAAATCTAAATTTTTGCTCTTTAGTATATATGTATAGCAAATGCCTCTGATGTGGCTCTATGCATGTAGCCGTAAATTTTCAGGTTTCCATCCTTTGAGGGTTTTTGAGAAATAAAATTGATATCAAATTAATTTTACATAATGGTAATTATGTTTCAGACTCTTTGTTTTCGTTTCATTGTCCCATCGTGAAATAGTCTGGGTATAGCGATTCAACAAAGCGGATATTACAGAGCAAAAAATAGACAATTGTTGTTTCATAAATGATAATAATTTAATTGAACATAAATGATTCATACCTTTAAAATATTTGTTTTTTTTTAGAAGTAGATGTGTACTCAATATTTTGGCAATGAATGACTACAATTTTTGCCGGGGATAAATTATGTTTAATTACCATCTGTACCAAAACGCTTTCTTTAGCTATAAATTAAGCATAAAATCATTGTATATGTTTGTTATTCTCAATCTACTTTGTTCATTATTTTGCCTGTAATTATACCGTCTGAATACGAAAAATCCTAACATCGCCATTAATCAAAAACAAACAACGATAGGCGAATATTAAACAAAATTTTTACCTATGGCACCTCAATTGGAATTCAGCTTGTTTACAATGTTTTGCTCATAAATTTATAAAATCGATTACAATTTTGTATTAAACAGAGATGATAAGTAGGGAACACACCAAAGGTACGCCCTCCTGTAATTTTACTTTTTCTTATTGCGAATTTTAAATTGTGTGGTTTTTTGTGTAAATTGTCTACGTTTGTTATTCATAAGCTGTGTTGCGATTAAACTCCATGAATGTGTTTAAGCTCAACCTTATAATCGCTTACATCCTTTTCAGTTGCATCCCTGCTTTTGATGTAGCTACAACGGGTTGTCTATCTATAGGGGCTACATTCTATCTGGTGTTCTATACTTACCAAGTAGATTACATGGGATTAGGTTTTAACTGAGAGAATAAACGCTAAAGAGAAGGTCCGGATTTACATCACGTTTTTATGAAAATTTCAACAAGATGACAAGAAGAGATTTCAGCCTTGAAAAATATGTGCACTGTAGAGCATTCAGCATTATAATAAGCTTGAAGCTACATAATCACTTATGCATATATGAAGGTCCTGGGAAGACTGGAGTTGGATGAAATTGTTGCCAATAGAAGTCATCGAAAGGGTGAAGAAATCTCAAAAGTGAAGGACAGGGGAGAGGTTTCCTGTACCATACGTGCCCGGGATCAACCCTGCTCTTGTCAAGCGTTGGGATATACTTAGAAAGCGTCGAAAGCCGATGAACAAAAGTCCCATCTAACATCGAATTTTGTTCATAGTCGCTAGATCCATAACCGTTTTAAAAGTGGCCTCTTACGCTCCTCTAGGACGTACTACACCCTGTCTAGCTGCAATAGTATACGATATAGCATTGGACCGTAAAGTGTATGACATGACGTATTCAAGCGCGGTATCAAAAGGATGTGTTTCAGGGAAGGAAGTGTAAATTTCAAGTACGTACTAGAGTCGAAACCCGAAATACCATGCGGTGAAGTAGAAAAATGCTCGGAACGTTTCTTTCGAGTTTTAGAGGAAAGCACCTAATATGTTGTTTTCAAGTCGTGTATATCGTGTATATGTCGTCGGAAAAGAAAAGGATTTCTTCCCCACAAAACACATGAACACGTGTAGCCGAGAAGCTGCTGTTCTTTAGATCGGGTGATGGAGGACTCAAGGGCTCGATTAAAGTGTCTCATCTGGAATTTTACAAAATGTTTCACATTGTCGAAAGATTTAACAACTTGACGGTTGAATGGTGTTGTAAGGATTTGCGAAAAGAAAAAGACATCGTTGGGCTTACTTGCGAATTTTTGAATGTTGCTCAGCCTGAAAATTCGAAACTTGTTAAATCTTAGGTAAAAGATATTTCTTGAAACTATTTTCGTATAGCTTAAATTGTATCAAAATTCGAACATTAGATCTGAAATTTTGAGTGAGAGAAGATTATTGAAGTCAATACGACGCATAGTAGAAGATCGTACAGTAGAAAATGTCATGAACAAATTTTGTAAAAAGAGAGCGGAATGGAAAACAAGGCATTCTTTAAGTGGTTCATCTCGCGTGAAGGCTTTTTTTTACGCTTTTTTCGAATTTTGTCTTGGAGAACTAAATGTAACTTCCGAACGGCTTCGAATATCGGCAAATTACTTCGCCAACATATTCTACAATATATGTATCTGGATGCAACTTATGCCAAAAAATTGTTTTTTTGAACCAGTTACACAGGATTTTGTATCTAGTATCTTGTACTCTGTATCTTATATCTGTATTGCACCACGTATCTTGTATCTGCCTGTTTTTGGTCTGGTGTTTGGCCTGGTCTGCCTGCATTTGGTCGGTTCCATTATTTTTGAGTTTAGGGAAATTTCAATATTTAACCAATTTATGGAAATCTTTTGCTACATTTTGGTTTGTTTCATCAGAAATCTTTCGAGTTGTAAATTTAGTAAGCACTTACTAACAACTTTTTACATTTGCAAATTACAAATTTAAACTTTCGTCGTTTCAACACGCATTCCAAAGTGCTGTTCAATGTGCAGTCAACAAATTAGACAAATTACATTTTATAATAATTAGCTTTGATATGTGTATTCCTTTATTTCTACCAAAACTAATTATATTCTGTGATTTAATTGTACAGGCAAGTCCACTAATGGAGTTCTGCATGACTGCAATGAAATTCATACTTCACATTGCATGAAGCTTTTAATTAATTAAATTATGATTCCTACTATATTCTAAGTATCGTCACAAATTTCCTAAAATACGCCTTTCTATATTTATTATTGCCGCGTCAAAGAATCGGGGTAGTTTTTAAATTTTCGATTGGCCTTTTTTTCCATAAATTTTTGTGATATGATGGTTGACCTGGTGTAAATTATTGAGTTAATTTATTAAATGTTTGTTTTATATTTTAATCTGATTTTCAAAATTAACAAGTCCCAAATATTGATACTATGCTGTATATATGGAAGCAATATTCGTTTGATGCTGTAAAATTTAATTAACTATTAACATATAAATCAGTAATAACATGGTAAAGGCAAATATTTGTTCATAGAAGGAAGATTTATCGTGAGCCAAAAATATTTAAAAATAAACTGACAATAAACGACCCATTCTCTAATATTGAATTGATCTGAATTCGATGCAGAAAAATATTATTTCCTTGCGACAAAAAATTATTGTTTTCGAGAAATATTTGGGTCATTTCATCAAGAATCGCCAAAAATGACGAAATTAGTGGCCCTACCATTTCCGATTCCTTTGAAAATACTTGAAGACTAGTAAAAAATAATTGAAAATCAATTTTTAAACTGTTTTACAAAACATACCAACAAATTAAGGTATGGGCACAAATTTGGCGATTCTTAATGGAATGGCCCATTTAAATAATAAGGAAAAGGGTTTAGTTTCAAACCCGGTAAATTATTCCGAACGAAGGTTGTTTCATTTCGGTAAAGAATTAAGTTTTTTAAATTGACCATAGTTTTCTATACAATTTAATATTAAATATGTTAATGAATTTAATTTTGTAGGTTGGACATGGCCCTTAAGTTATTTTCGCTGTTTCTTCTGATTAGTAAAAATTATCTATTTTGTGCCGAAAATCTTTCCTTCGAACGTTGAATTTATTTTTTAATGTATTTTTTTTTAAATATACGCGACGTAAATTTGGTAATAATAACTCCTTACGACGTTAACGAAACTTATTTCTAAAAGTTGTATTTAAATTAATAATTAAGTAATAATAAATAAACCAGCGGAACGATATTGGCTACAAATGTCAAACTAATGATGTTAAAATTGAATAATTTAACACCTACCACAACAACATTTTAAATTAAATACCCAACCCACTTAAATCTCTACCAATTTTCAACAGCAAATAAGGTATTTTATATCACCTATCAAATTACCAAACATCACAGAAAAAAAAGTATCAAGTAAATTGCTGGAAAAATCTAAAACAAAAATCTCAAATCTGTCTAAAATCCGAAATCCAATACTTTTACACGAATAATACGTGAATGTTATTTTTCCATAAAATCTGAATAAGTTAGTCCGAAAAACGCGTAAAAATTTTGTCAACGAATTGGATCATAAGAGCTGAGTGAATTGATGATATGTTGAGATGAAGATTGGTTGATTTGGCGTTGAATTTTTACGACGGTTAAACAAAATAATTTAAAGATTACCTTCCAGATATCGAAATTAAAGTAAAGTGTGCATTACTAGCTCTTTTTAGGACCATGTATAACAAAAATTGAGTTTTTATACGATTGAACGATAAAATTCCAATCACATCAAATCTTTGGTTAATGCTCGCTGTCATGTGCAGACAGATTTAACCGTGCGGCTTTGATTTCTTAATTTTTAAATTAAAATTTTTTTTTATCTTTTTCGAGATTGCCTACCTTTTACGGTATGAGGTTATAACAATGTTGTAGGCGTATATAGTACAAAAAGAACAGTTTGTGATAATCTGTCAGATTTATGATAGTGTCCATTTATTGGGATAGTACGTTAAGATCTGGATTATGATGTTTGTTGATCAGATATTTCAATAACGTTAGTATGGCATTCCAGAGACTACGACTAAAGCATACTAATTTTGGCACTTGCAAGGATTTATTAGTTGAGAGAAATAATTGAATTTAACTACACCTTCGAATGGCACCCATACAGTTGTTCTTGGAAAACTGGAACATATTGTTTCACACTAACGCATTATAAAATTTAATAATACTCAAAGGTCGAACATCATCACATCTAGAAATTTTCCAATACTTTTTAGCGTCAGAATAATGAACAGATAAAAAAATATATTGGTTTTAGGTGAAACTACTTCTCGCGCGCTCTACACACACAACCGAGTGTGCTGGAAATCTTTTGACTCAACATATGCAGTTTATAAGCGCCGAAGATCCGGGGAATAGATTTTTCTCCTGCAGGAGTGAAACTACGTTCAGTTAGGTATATGCAAAAGTGTATTTTGAAAGTAATTTTCATCGACAACAGCAATCAAGTTGTAAATGAAGTCGAATTGAGTTTCACTTGACAAACCGGAAAACTTATGATACAAACTTTTGTGCTGGTTTGGTCTAGCTAACTATCTGACAACCCTTTCACAGTTTCCACAAAAAAAATATATTAGTTTTGATCATTTTATCTAGGTCATTATTATTCGATTAGATGCTGATTATTGTGACAGCGATTGAATTTTGGACCTTAAGTTGATAATCCTATGTGGATTCTGTAATATTCCATTCCAAGAACAGATTTGTTTGTCATCATTTATATAATAACAATTACGTCAAAATTACCTAATCGTTTTCATTCAAGATTTCTTGGTCTTTCGCAATAACGTACTGTGTGCAATCCAATTACGTTACGTCCTGGTCAAATTTTATCAACCCCAATAAAGTCAACTTAGTAAATGTAGACACAAAAAAATAAATAAATCCGACAACTACGACTATAAAGGTCGTCAATATCTTCTTCAACGTCTGATTCAATTGCTTGAAAGGAGCAAAAATTGGTCATTGAATGGGGTTGCATATATATTGTGAGATTTTTTATTTTGTCGATATACGACGTAAACATACGGATGATGGTACGTAGAACCACCTATTACCGTACCAGCCCCATTCCATAACCCATACGAGTAATAGACTGATTGCAACCCCAAGATATCGACTGAACGAGCAAAGGATACTCTGTTCGGAAGGTATTTCGAAACCTTATAGGAAGTGCTGAATAAGAGATCCTTTATTTGTTCAATAATTCAAATAAATTTTCCCTTATCCCTCAAACTGGTTCGTCCGTGTGTTTTTTCCGGTGCCGCAACTTATTTCGAACCTGGAATATGTGATTGCTTTTTGGGGGAAAATTTATCGATTTTAAAAAGGAAGACGAATATATAATTTGCCACACCCATCAGATTGCTCGACGGATAACTCCCGAAAGGATCTGACATTTTACGAAATAAATCTTGAAAAGTTTCGAGTATGTTCCGAGCTATCCCAGGATAAATCTACCCTTCGGGAATATTCGTTTCCAATCAAGGGAAATTCCCTAATTTGATTTGTGACTAAGGTGGGGTGTGAACGATAAGGGTGGATATTAGCTCAAATTTCCTCCTACTGACAAAGTTTACTAAATATTTGCGAGTATGTATTTTCCGGAAAACGAATCCGGACAGTCGACTGATAAATAATGCAGTCTATCATAATCCGGTACAAGCTACGGCCGAACCTTTGATCGGCTGTGTCGCATGTGACTGGATCATGAATACACCATACAAAATACCTGACAAGGTAGGATAAGGGGCATCGAACCGTACTCACCTGTGCCTCATATTCGGCCAAACATTGCGTGAAATTTCATTGATGAAAGCTTGTTAAACTGCACACAATATTGCGAATTTCTCTGCCAGAATATTTTATTGAATAGAAGCGGTTAGAGCCTGAAGTAAAATTTTCAAAATGAAGGTTTTGTGATTTCTTCGTTACGGAGTGAAGAACAGTTTGATAGATTTTCAGGGTATTTGCATAACCATAGCGAAATTAATGTGTGAAATGATTTTGCAATTTACAAGGACCTGATGAAGCATTTTGGGAATATTCATGAGATGCAATTAAGTTCTCTTAGATGTATGCGCTACACAACTATGCTTAATTTGTTCGAATATTTGAATTTTAGTTAGGACTCGAGCTAGAATGTTCAGCAGCATAATTTAGTGTAGTAAATCATTTTGGCATTAAGAGTATACAAATGGATCCTTAGCGATCCGTAAATAAGTGGATAATGAATCATGAGTTATTCGAAATGCTTCCTCGTTAATGGTTAATGGAAATCGATTCGCTTATGATTCATATTATTAGCAAAAAAGTAGTGTTTTTATTTTATTGTTTTAATGTAATGAATAACTGGCACCTTAGGCATTGTATTTCATGCTGTACGTCTGCTTTCGTCAATAGATCAATTCCTTTTTTGCTTATAACGAAGTGTAACTGAGTTGGAAAAAATGCTAACAACATATTTCATGATGATCCAACTTATATCTTTCTGGTCCTAGGATTTTGGGTACCTAAGCTCTATTACTAGGTATTTTGTCCTAATAGAGTGTTCAAGATATACATATATGTTCGATGAATAGTTCCAAGAAAATCGTTGCTCGGTTGGAATCACTTGAAGGCTCTTTCTTTTTACATAGCTTACGTGAAACCATCCGAGATGTGGAACTTAAAACTTAAAACTTAAAAAAAGGGAACTGATTCGTTCGCGACGGAAGGAGGACTTTCTTTTAGGTCACATTCCCCTACACCATTTATCAATTTTTTCTCGCGAACTGCGAACTACAAGAATGAACTAGTTCGCGAAGGCTCGGGAACTAGTTCTAGCGATCACTAAGGTGGACTGGAATCCGCAAGCCCATTATAGAGGTTATTACCGAAGCGTTTGCTTCTGAAAAGTTCAACCTCCGCTCGCAAGTCTTACGGAAGCTTTATCGAAGATAAAAGTCTACAAACCTCCATAACATTGCTGGTATTCACTTCCATAAGGCCTTATACAGGTTATTACCGAAGCTATTGCTTCTGTTTGCTAGTTGGGTAGGAGTACCTTCTACTCAAAAAAAATTGTTTTAGATCCATCAGCCTTTTCTAGGGATTCGGATAATAAAAATGTAAGCATACACCTTCTTAACGGTTGAAAATTAAGAATTCTGAAATTGGTTTTTTTGATGATTGTGCAGAGATCCTTTTAGGATACATTGTCCCTACCTTCCACTCACACATAAACTCCTATTGACAATTTTTTTTTCATGAAGCTCCACTATTATAAATTTATTATATATATAAGTTCTAGTTCTCAGCTTTCTACCGTAAGCTGTTCGGTTCCAATAAAAATGTGTACTCCTTCAAATAGCATTGTCAACATTTTCAGCAAAAAGGAGCACTCAGGCTGTGTGTCATTCAAGTGAAATTTTATTTAAAAATAACTAAATAAATTGTTATAAATCTATAATACTAAACTTTTTTAATTTCGCATAATTGCCTATTTCAATGCAGTAAACAAATAAAATTAACCATAATATGCTGAACCTACTGTTATTTATTCGCTAAACAATTTAAGTTAACTGTACTTAACTCAAATTTTTTTCCGGTAATTAATGCCCTTTGAGAAATGATACATATGGAGGTATAACCAATATGAATAATTGAAATAATATTTTTAATTCACATAAAACTCACAAAATAAACACACGTTTACCGTATCGATTGAATACTTAATGGCAATTAGTAGTAATGAGTGCATTCAAAATAAATATGCATAACAATTTTTTTCCTATTCATATTTATATCGATCTTACCGTTCAAATAAATAGTTCAGTTAGCTTGTGTACCTTACTCATATGGTGAAAATACTTAACACACATGAAAATAGTTCATAGCAAAGGTGCCAAAAAAGAATCAAGTAATGTACCCGAACTGGAACTGGTTATAAGTAAATAATATTAACAATAAGTTTAAGTGGCAGACAACATTCAGATCAGCTCGTATTAGCTTACACATCTTACATAATCGTTCCTGGCAGTGTTAAAGTGGAGTACCGCAGGGCACTGATATACGGCCGTAATTTGATATTAGTTTCGACCGATGAATGCAGCTAGGCCAACTTGGTTGCATGACCAAGGCGTTAACTCTACGGTTTTTCATTATAATCAGAATGCCGTGAAGTGATGGCCTATCCGATTTCATACCGTATCGGAACATCGGTGACATAAAGTCCAACTGTACACAACCAACTATGCAACTTACCTGTCTCATATGCAGTAGTAAATCTGTACAGGTGCGAGATTCTTTAAGATTTTCCCGCAATATTACGACTTGGAATATTTCCATACAACTGTAAATTTACACTTGTCACATGTCCGACGACCTTACGTTCTGCCCACGGGATTTAACTTTGCGGTTCTATTGTTGAAACTCCTTTTATATCGTACCTGTCTGCTCTCTTTCCAGGTGTAGTACACCCGTAGCGTAATCGATTCAGTTTGTTTATGCAGTCCGCTATTCACTCGATTCAACTTTGTATTTACCTGTCGGCTTTTCCGGATTCGGGAATTGGAAAAATGGGTTCGAATAGGATTTTCCGGTGTATAATATGAAATAGGAAGCTGTAGGATTTTATCTAGGTTGCCGGAAGCCTTTCTAAAATGTATTCATGGGTGTAAAGAAAAGTGGTGTAGCTATACTCGTACAGCTAAGTTGTATCGATTTTTAAGGCTACCTTAAACAGGATTCCAAATCAATTACCCTAAATCCTTGCGATATTCAGGGTGGAAAAAAAACATTGCTCGACAAACGAAATTGATTAAGGGTTAACGTGTTGCATCGAAATGTAGAATGAACATAAATTTAAATATTGAAAGTATCTGTAAACAATTTTTATGCCATCATGCTAAGTAAAGGAAATACTGTACGATATCTGTAAATTTTTAATGAAAGCGTTGCAGACTACATGAAAAAGGTGATAAAGTTTGTGAAAAACGTGAAGGGGATCAAGCAAAAATATTGAATTGAATTAATTTAAGGTCGAACTAACAATTTAATGATTATGCAAGATAAGAAACATTACTCGTATAAAATAAAGCCCATGACCCAATCAATGCAGTGCAGCATGCAGTAGCATTCTGCATATACGATTTGCATACTCCATGATACAATCATTGCGTTGCAGTAAATGTTCCGGCATGCAGTGACTCAAATGTTGCTTTCTGTGCAAATTTTGTGTAGTGCTGCGTAAATTTACTAGAAAAGTTGAAGCATATTTCCTTACCATCCGAAAGATGTAGAATCCAATGGATCTTTTTAAAGTGTAGGTACATATGTATAATTTCGTTTAGCATTTGAAAATTGTTATGGAATGACATTCATGGTGAAGAAATTTTTGTTGTTTTCCGGCGTCACTGTAGTGAAACCCCATCAGGAAATGCATGACTGTTGATTAATCACTGTCCTTGAGGACACGACAGCTTGAAAACCTACACTGGATATACCAGTTTATAAGACTGTGTTTGACTAGGTCCGAAGGAGCTGTTTCTTCAACGATTAGCATAGACTCATCAGAAGGTGTATCATTCCTACTATCCGAAACACCTTTACAGCTGGAGGTATTGCTTAGGAATATTATACATACATAGGTGATGTTGAAACAAATTTCAATATCGAGAATTATATTGGAGCGAAAATTGTTTACCGTCACATCCCTATACAAAAGCTAGGTAGCACTGAAGATCACCCAATATTTCAACCAATTTATTGGAATTTTTGGTTCTTCGGTAGGATGTATGAAGCTTAACGCTAAGGGCACAACATCAAATCCCGCCAACCATTAATGAAAGGCATTAATTTATGAACAGTTTTTTCAGCGTTGTCAGATTTTGCAAATTTCAGCGATAGTAAGATTGTGATGAAAAGCCTTCTATTTTCGAAAGACCTTAGTTCGGTTTCCAAACAAAAGAAAAATTTTGACTATGGCAAGCAATTCATTATACGGTTAAAATGCAAAGTCATTTGCACACTATTGTGAAAGTACCCCGAAATTGAATAAAATAAACTAAGTCGAAAAGTAGGACTCTACAACAATAGAAAATGCACCAAAAACCCACCCTTATTTGAAACAAAAGTTAAGCTATTATGAAATAACAGAAGCAGACTTCGGAGCATATGAATTGCGATTTTATTACAAAACGAAAGAAAATTGTCTTAAAAGAAAATCATCTAGTTTTCAAACTAAATCTCTTAACTTATTCGAAGAAGTTTTAAACCAGAAACTTTTCCCAACTGATAGTCGGAAAACCGCACAGATACACAAAACAAGCAATGGAAAACCACTCGGTGCAACTTCTATTGTTTGCAGACTGCATCCTTAACGAAAGTCTTCCATTTTCCTTTAGTCTGTCCAATTTATTAAAAAGGAAAACATATGCAAAACAGATATGTCCTTTTTGTCTTGTAGTATCCTGTGAGTGAAACCACAGACGGTAAAGTTCCGAAAAGTCATCGATTAATAAACGTAATATTGAAAAACTTTGATCACAAGCTGACTTTGAGGAGCGGTCCTCAGGACATAAGTGCCTCAGGACATAACTTCGAACAACACCATAAGGCAAAAGTTCACAATTATAAGATTTACGGGATGGTAGTAAGTTTCATAAATATCTCAAAACTTATAATTAATCGGGGGGTAAGTTTACGCCATTACCATTTTATACATCGCATCCCACTTCGCAAGAAACTTTTAAGAAAGTAGGTGCTCTGTAACAGGGCTAGTGCAAGGACTCTATCTCAAACTCGTTTTCTGGAACTCAAACTACAAGGAGCTATCGAAAATGATTGTAAAGGCGAAAATCTGGTCTTGGTCCATTATCCTTGTGCAAATTTCAAGTGTTTTCAGAGTATTACAGCGTGCACTTATAGCCGTAGTAAGGTTGGAAAATTCAAAGATTTTAATCGAAATCTCGACGGCAAACAGACGGAATAAAGTCGAACAAAATAGGACGACGGATATCCGAAAAGACGATGCTGCAAGGAGCTGCTCGAAGACGATCGTATCAAAGTTTACCAGAAGAAGTCGAATTGTACCCAGAAAATATATAAACCGGTAAAATTGAATTCTTCGTGAATGCAAACCTGGACTGCCGCACGGTCTATACATCGTTCGAATCGATCTGCCGAGCAAAGGTATTTCGGCATTGAAATAACCAACCGGATGGCAATGTTTTGAAAGAGAACTCACTAAACAAACATCCTTCGACCGGATAAACTTCCAGAACAGACACTCGAGATTCGAAAAGACGGTTTCCGTCTGATTTATCATTTTTCAATTTTTGCGCAAAAAGGAGACCTGAACAAAAAACCTACAAGGACTTAAGTCTACAGACGTCGCAACGACAACGTTCCTGGCTGCCATTGGCATCCCAGGAAATCTAATCGTATTTTCGACGGATTCGTAATCTGGTGTTGAGACAGCAGCTAAGAAGCAGCATATAGTAGATACGAATGGGATAAGATATGCCCTAGCCAAAAATGTACGGAGAGATAGTAATCTCAAAATCTTACATCCTCTGAGGGAAGCACAAACAGCTTCTTATCCGAAAAAAAAACAGTTTAGCTATACTGCGATCAAGATTTCTTTGGATTTTCAATTGCAATCACTCTACTGGCTTTCCTTTATTGACAAGGGCAGCACGTACTTTGTCAATTGGATAAAAGTAAAATAATGGTGTTGGCCTCAATTGTTGGACTTGGTGTCTTCAAGGGCTATAATAAGAAGAATTGATATTATTCCATGATTGTTAGATGTAGATACTTATGTTCTGTGTTCGATTCGTTGCCTTCAAATATCGGAACTGTTGTTCTTGTATTTTTACAAAAAACAGTGAAGGTTCTTGTCTGCTGCAATATCCGACTGTGGTTATTTGGCGAACAATAGTCCTTATGACTTTTAAACAATAGTCATAGTAGTCATAACTTTTTGGCGGATACAAACTTTGAATGTAGACATTTCATTCATTGGCACCAGCGTCAAGGAAATTTTTATCGTTGTTTTCCCTCAGCTTGAAATTCATGAAAACGAGTTCAACCCTTTTATACTCTCTTTAAGGTTGAAGAGTGAAAAATCCTTAGAATGGGTTTTTAAGCGATTAAAAAACGAAGTGGACACTTATTCGATACCTAGTCAGACCTGGGGGATGTGACTGAATTCATGAAAATTTGCCAAACCCTTAAGGGACGCATTACAAAAAAATATGAAAATAATTTTTAGGCCATTTATAGAAAAGTGCGTATCTTAAGAACTGCAACAGACTTTATCTTGAAAATTAGAGATCTCTAGTGAAGAAACCAATTTTGGAAGTGCTGGTGATGAGTGTTGGTGTGTATGGGAGGGTGCCTAATTTCTGTTTTATTATAGAAAGCTAATAAATAATGGCTATATAGAACCGCTATAGATCCGCTATATGATAAGTGAAGCAAGTTACGTGGGTGAGGTTTTTTCTATATACTTCCGAAAAGGCTTATGCTAGAAAGTTGAAAGTTTTTAATTATATGTAGATGAAATGTGGAATAAAATATATGTCCATTAAAAGGGGTCTTTCCACGTTTTTACGAGTATCTATATATGTATATACAGTCAAAGCCGGATATACCGACATTGAAGGGACCCTCTAAACTCATCACTATATCCAATAGTCGTTATAAGCAATATGCAATTTAGATACATTCCTTTGTGTAGAGATTCGACCAGGACCATGCCATTTAGTCGTAATAACCGATCTGTCGTTAAAAGCGATGTCGTTATATCCGGTTTTGACTGTAGATAGATTTTACTTCTGCGAGCACTTTACATGAGCTCCTCGAAACTAATTTATCCTAATTTCTCGATAATCGGCCATTCCATCTAGAATCGCCAAAAACGACCAAATTTGTGACCCTACAATCTCCGATTCTTCATTTTTGCTATAACTAACGTTATATACCTATAACAAAAAAAATTAGATGGAAACAAAAATTGAATTTAAATTATATTTTTCACTAGTTTTTGAAGTACAAAAATGTTCAAAAGAATCAGAGATGGTAAGGTCTCACCTTTGGCGATTCTTGATTGACCCATATCCAAGGACTAACGAATTCCGAAATATTTGTTAGATGTAATTAAAGTTTCAGCAATATTCGATATTCATTGGATAATATTTTTCAAATTTTCACGAATTCCGATAAATATTTAAGGTTTAATGGAATTGAATTAGCTTTTACTTCTACTGGCTTTTTTTATTTAATGTACTGATCTAAGACTTATTAAACGCGATCCGAACTTCTACCTAAAAAAAATGATTTTGCGCCCATACTAATTCTTGATACTTTTGAGTAGAAATTATACTTGCTTTTAGCAGACTCAAAGAACAACTAATTTTGTACTTGTAATAAACTAATTAATTAATTCGTTTATTTTTTGCCAATTATTTAACTTTTCTTCAGTTTTGTTGAATTGACATAAAAATGCTTTCATTGCTTTTTTCATAACATTCTTCACTGTTGGTGAACCTTTACCAAAATCTTTATTTATATGGATACAACAGTAGCTGATTTTCCATAACTACTATATGTAGTTACCATACATACTTGATATGAAGCCATTGATTTCTTCTTGACAATGATAGATCTACTAAGCAGCGTGTCCGGACGAAATATGTTTTTTATTCATTCTAAAAATAAGTGACAACTTGTTTTAATGTTCCAAAAATATTTCGGTTGGTTTATACATGGTCATACAATAAGTATATCGCCCCTTAAACTTTTTTGTTGGTCTCTTAATGACAAAACCTCCGTCAAGGTCTACATTTACACAACTCTAGTGTGTTTTAATAGGGCTTTTTAATAAGGAAGTAACAATTTTGTATTTAAATAAAACACTGTGCAATTGAGATAATTTTCAAACAATGTTCTTTTGTAAAATTCACTATGATAAAAATGTAAACCTTGACTGACGTTTTGAAATTAACAACCCAGCAAAAAAGTTTAAGGGTAAATTTGTATTGAAATTTAAAATTTTTATGTACCTACCCTATTTTTGTAATAACTTAACTCAGAAATCACAGGTTTGTTTTTCCCTGCGCAAAAAGTTGATCCTTGTTGGTATCGAACTATTATTTTTGGTGTAGATTTTGCCAAGTTTTCAATTTATTCTGGTTTCTATTCATCTCTTGAAAGCATAACACAATTTTAATAATATTGTGCTACTTTATTGCATACATCTTTCGTTCGGCCAGAAAACATATAAAACGTTAAAAAAAACCTTTTTCAGTATCCTTTTAGGACTGCTTAATATTTTATGTGACCGAAACCATTAACTAGGTGAGTGGTTTTTATAGCACTCCGTCCACCCTGGAAAATGAAATTTTATATAGCAAACGTTAGTAAACAAAACTTTAGCTCTATACTAAAACATAAATTTCGGGTTGGCTCTATAGTAGCTTTTTTTGGCTCGAAAGTGCACTACTACAGGAACCTGCCACGGCAAATGTATTAACTCTATGCGAAAATACACTTTTCTTCCACTAAATATGCATAAAGTGCTATTATCCTGGATCGGGCACACAAAACGCTTCATGATCGACGAGTCGTACCATTAAACTTTTCGGATAGCATCCCGGGATAAATTTCGTAGCTCCTTTGGACGAGATAAGATGCCAAATATCCTTAGGTCCTTAAAGAATGGAATTAATCAACGTCGGACGAATGCCAGGATATGTCCAAATGGAAATAGGATTGAGCTTGAAGTCTACTGTCGCGGCAGGGAGGATGGGAGTTCCAAGTAGTCGCAGGGAGTCCCATGAAGTCGAAATGGCTACGGACATTTATTTCATTATGCTAATAATATCTAGAAAGGTGTGGTGTGGGGATGGAGGATGGGTAGCTGTGTGGCCATCATAAAAAATGGATCTGCATAAAAAAATAAAATTTCAAGGTATTCTAGTGGTTAGTGGGTGGTTTATTCGCGTTTGATGGTTGCTGGGTGATAATATTCGACGTAATGATAGACGTTATTTGATTTTATGTTTCTCTTTATTTCGTACAAATAAATGCTGACTTTTTCCGTCTATTGTGTGTTCGGCTTTTTATGTTTAGGGTAAATAAACGGAAATTAAAAATAAGCTTAGGTGTTTTTATGAAACTTTATTTATTCAATTTCGATTAATTACAGTACCTATTCGGAATCCTTGTTTAGAATACAGGATGAAGGGGCTCGTCTTAGGCTGTCATTCCGTTGATGATGATGAGAATCATTGGTGAATGTATGAAATTCCAAGACTGAAATCAAGACTGGAAGCTAGGATTATACTTACCAGGGTCAGTCATCAATCGTTTTCTTTGTTCTTCTGACTTAATTTCTACTGTCATATCCGGGACTGCATTTCGATTCCTGGTCCAGTTTAAGCTAGAAAGTTGAAACTTGGTATTCATATATATATACCTATGTATATGATAGGGGAGTAAATAAAAATAGATTGAAATGGGTGGCGCAGAAGATGTTGTAATCAAATTACCTAAAACTTTTAAGGTTGAGAATTAAATTATTTAATTGTGAAGCCACTTTTTTATTTGTTTTGTTTTTCTGTGAATAAATGAAATTAATTTCGGTTTTACGAGTATATCGGATGTTGGGTAAAGTACTCAGCAATACCAGCAGCAGTAAGGGTTTTTCGGATAGTAGGCATGACAAACCCTCTGATCAGTCTATAGATTATGCCATCCTTTGGTGAAACAGCTCCTTCGGGCGTTGCAGAATTTGGTGTTTTGGGATGTTCAGTTTTGAATTTCGTTTTATTAAATTTTTTTATTTTAAACATACCCGTCCACTTCATACAGTTCGGTGTGAAAGCCACACTGCTTGACTTGTCTCAAATCAAAAAACTTATAAGACGTACCATATATTTGTTAAGAACTCCTTGACTGAAGTCCTAATTTTTTTCTCCCTCTTCTAATTTCAGCTGGTGGCCTAAAATACACGGACAATCAACGCGTTATAATCCACGTGAAAGACATTAACGATGAACCGCCGTATTTTATTAATCGTCCGCTACCAATGCAAGCGGTCGTCCAATTAAATGCACCGCCTAATACGCCCGTATTTACACTGCAAGCCCGTGATCCGGACACCGATCATAACATCCATTACTTTATAGTACGCGATCGTACGGGCGGTCGCTTTGAAGTTGACGAGCGGTCAGGTGTGGTACGGACACGTGGCACTGATCTATTTCAATTGGACATGGAGTACGTTTTGTATGTGAAGGCCGAAGATCAGAATGGAAAAGTTGACGATCGGCGGTTTCAGAGTACGCCCGAGGAACGTCTGTCCATCGTGGGTGGTAAAAGAGCCCCGCAATTCTACATGCCAAGCTATGAGGCTGAGATTCCGGAGAATCAAAAGAAGGATTCAGAGTGAGTAAAGATTGAAATTTGTTATCGCCGTTTTTTTTGTAATGATGTTATTGAGGTGTGTAATGCTGTAATTTGGTGGCTTCCTTGTTGAGGTTCTTTCAACCTCGAGCATTACCCAGAAAAAGGCGTTTTAGTAGTGTTGCGATGAGAAGTATGGAGGTATCACCTTCTCAAACCCACCCCATTGAATTTTATATCACTGGATCGGTTATACATGAAAGTTTCAACTAAAGTCAAAATTAAATTTTCCAATAGCTTCCTGGATAATTTTTAAGGATACCATATAGACAAACCCAGCGTTACAGTTCGATTTTAACCGACCGTTACCCCAGATCGAAACTCGTATTTTATTTTATTTTCATTCGACCTTACTAACTTTTTTGGAGGACTCATAGGTGACAACAAATGCTGATAGGGTATACTTATAAGTGGCGCAGACGGTAACCAATTAAACACTCTTTCCTGAAGTTACCTTCGTCACCATTGGTTTATAACTACTCGTACATGATTGGCACAAAATTTAAGTGTGTACCAAACGATTACCTCGAGATGCTACCCTATTAGATTCCATAGAAGCTAAAACTAAGTTTAGAAACTATATTCGAATGGGTCCAAAAATTTGTTTAACCATTGGATTGCAACTCTTCAATACATTGCTGGTGGTATCCTTAACTAGTAATCCACATCAGAGCAAAACAAGTGGTTTCTCTATCTAGCCGCATTCTAACCCCAAATTGTTCAGTGGTTATTCCTGTTGTGATTCATGAGTTTTTCTTAGTATTCAGCATATTGCCTTGTTACAGTTCAGGAAATCTTATTGGCGTCAATCCTGTTCAGGAATCTTTCTGGATGTACACGTCCATACCTAAAAGACGGTTCAGTCTGATGTCAAGGTGTAGGTTCCCATGACAATGGACTTAAAAAGTACATGACAGCAACAAGGAATTGTAATATGTAATTAATTACTAATTAAATCTGCTACCGGAAGCTAAACCTAATTAATTCTGAGTACCTTAAAAATGAAGAAAAGTGATTGAGATAATTTTCCGCACATATTCGACGTCATATACATATTATAATTCCTCACTATATCATTGCGATTCATCATATTCACTTGACAATTGGACGAAAAAATCCCCGCAATTACCAGGAAATAATTGTTTCATGGAGATTTTAGAGGCATAACCGAGACATACCTCACCCCACACGCCACCTTCCTCACGCACCTGTCTACATTCCGCTTGTATTTTAATAGAATAATTTACATAGTTACAGGTCATAAGGGACGAATGAAGGCATTCCTTAAATTGAAGGTTTACCCCCTGTTGAGGAATCACAGTGACCCGGAACTTCAATTTCGTTTCTTTTCCGATACCGAACATAATTCACCCCCTATCCACACATTGTATACATGGTTAGTTCAACTAATTGCGTGGAGCATGTTCCTTGCGTGACTGGGCAACATTTGCGTGATCTACCCCCGTATGAATATTTTTTGTTTTGTTTTATTGTTGTTGAACGAAAGGATTACACTTGATTATTTTACAATTTAAATTTTATTATTTAGTAATATTTTTATATTTTTATTGCAGTATTATTTCGGTAAAGGCGAAATCGTTTGCTGATCGTGAAATCCGATATACGCTCAAGGCTCAGGGACAAGGAGCTGGAACTTTTAATATTGGCCCTACGTCCGGTATTGTTAAATTGGCCAAGGAGTTGGACTTTGAGGATTTACGACAACCGCACGTTTACTCGTTGGTCGTTACTGCCACTGAGGATTCTGGAGGATTTTCAACTTCAGTTGAGGTAAGTAGTGTCTTCTGTCTCGATGAAGTTTTGGTATTCTAGGCTGAAATGTAACTATAACAATTTAAAGTTAAAACAGCTGAAAAGCCTTCACTGGCTAAGTCAGTTATGGAAATTGGTTTGAAATGGGCTCGTAAGTAGCAATGGCCATGGCAGAGATCGATCCCACCTCCCAACTAAAATGGGGTTTTGAACTACGAGCATGCAAATGTGTGTTCATACGGCATCTCAGCATTAAACATGTTTCGAACTGCAACCCATAAAAGAATAAAGTGGCGCCCAGACTATTGACCACTTTTTAATGCTGTCGGCTGGCGTTACTTCTGCCAGCTCTGGTTCACGTCTGGAATATTCAGTCTTCTGCTTTGTCAAGTAAAGACCCCTCAGTCAGTACACCCATGAGGGTAAGAATTCCTATAATGGTTTTACTTTCTCTCAAGGTTTACCAAAGCTGCCTCGCATCAAAATCCTGAAAACCTTGCGTTACTCGAGATATGTGCATCAAATGCAATTTTTACAGCTTCAATTGAACCACTTCTTTCAACGACCAACTCGTTGCCAGGAACATAACTACCCTGTATGTCTGAAATACTGAAATATGGATCTTGGTGAGCACAAGCCTCTTATTCCTTCGACAAAGTTTGTTTTAGGTAGCATACTACCTCTGAAGCCGCGATAGTGTCTTTCTTGGGAGGTCATAAGAAACAGGGAAATCATTTTTGGGACGAATAAAATTGGAAACAAATAAAGTTTCTAATTCCATTTTTCCATTTCAGCTCACTATCCGTGTGACCGATGTTAACGACAACGCTCCAAAATTCGAACTTCCCGACTACCAAGCCCACAACGTCGACGAGGACATACCCCTGGGAACTAGCATCCTTAAGGTCAAAGCTATGGATTCCGATTCGGGAGCGAATGCCGAAATCGAATACATGGTCTCAGATGATCACTTTGCCGTCGATTCGAATGGCATAATCGTGAACAATAAGCAGCTGGACGCGGACAATAATAACGCCTACTACGAGTTCATAGTGACCGCCAAGGATAAGGGCGAACCATCGAAAACTGGCCAGGCTACGGTACGAGTCTATACGAAAAATAAAAACGACGAAGAGCCGAAATTTTCGCAACAAGTCTATACGCCGAATGTCGATGAGAACGCTGGTCCCAATACGCTCGTAACGACTGTTGTAGCGTCGGACAAGGACGGTGACAACGTACGATTTGGGTTTGTCGGAGGCGGTACTAGTTCCGGACAATTTGTCATCGAAGACATTACGGGCGTGATAAGATTGCACAATAAAGCGATATCGCTGGACCGTGACAAGTACGAACTGAATGTTACCGCTCTGGACGATGGCTCGTGCTGTGTAAACGGCGAATCTACCATACACACGTCGACGGCAGTTGTCGTTGTCTTCATTACGGACGTGAACGACAACAAGCCCGTTTTCAAGGATTGCGGAACGTACTATCCGAAAGTCGAAGAAGGCGCTCCGAACGGAAGTCCGGTGATTAAAGTCCAGGCGACTGATGAAGACAAAGGTGTCAATGGACAGGTAAGTGACAAGCGTTCAATTTCAATTCAATTTCAGCTATTCACTTGTATTCGACCCCCAGTATCTCGCACTATACCTTAACTGCCTGTTGCTTGATCGGCCCGGCCCCCCATACATTTGCCGTGCTTCGTGTACCGCGTCAGATACTCCCTGACGTTATGAAGATAGACACCTAGGGGGCTTGAGAGAGGTTCAATTTGTCAACATCCAGCGATAAAAGCATTTGCGTGCTTAGGGAATATTGATGCGATTTGTGCGCGAGATTAATAGCAAATCCCGGAACAAAAACATAAAAATACGGAAAAAAAATATTTCGCTGTTTTCCATACAGTAACACAACAGGGTATTCCCCAAGTTACTATTAAGTTTATATCGTGATGGAAAAGTTTGCATAGTTTTACACCATCATCGTCCTTATGAAGCGAATGTTACCCGGCGGGTATTAAGGGCGAAAGTTACCGAGCCTTTTAGTGCATAAATTGCAAATTTAGGTCCTTCCCGCAAAGAGTTTTGAAATGTTGGTGAAAGTTTTTCCAAAAAAATGTCTGGTGAAGAGATGTTTCGGATTGATGTTGCGTCACGTTGATTTGAATAGGGCGCAGGACGTAATTTTATTGAGGCAAACAAAAAGGCAATCAGCTTAGGAATTTACCAAGTTTGAAGGCATTTTAAAAGGGTTGAAAGTTTCGTTGTTTTTTGAGGGATTTATTGATCCGTGAATTGTTAAGAATTGGATGACGCTACGGAGAGTGTGTATCTATTGAAGTGAAACTTCAACTGGAATTTTCAGAACGAGATACAAAAATGGAGTGTTGAGAAGAAGTTTTTGGCAATTTGTAGTGAGGAAGTCCAAGGCATTGGCGAATCAAAGAGATGTGAGGGTGTACGGTCTGACGGAGGGGTTTTGGGTTTGTAATGGATCATCGCATGCAACCACATACTAGGTAAAACTTTATTCTATTTGATTAATATGCAGGATAATACTCTACGTCGCATTTGGTGGTCTTTTCGTATTATATTTTGGAATTTAAAATTGAGGGAAAATGTGATCAACCCTAAGTTTCGTGGTTCGTCAAGAACTACTGATGTCGAGAGCTACTGCTCTCCAGAGCTACTGATGTCGAGAGCTACTGCTGTCGAGAGCTACGTATGCCGCAAGCCACTGCTGTCGAGAGCAAGCGCAGTAGAGAGCTACTCGTACTGTTATCAAAAGCCACTGCTGTCGAGAGCTACAACTGATTGATTACACACCGAAAACAATTCATGTACTAACTATTTTAATTTATCTAAAAACTAACAACTCAAAATAATGCAATAAGACGCGTCTATCATCAATTTTTCAACTAGTGAATTATGTTCAGAACTACGGAAGAAATCTTAAGTACTAGATACGCTTTGTTAATGGAAATAGCGTTCCAAACTAAAGAGAAACTTCTGAATTAAGCTCACTTTGTGTGATGAAGTTTATGCTGCAGTAGACAGGAACAAGGACAGGAGCAGGAATAGTAACAGCAGTTACGACTAAAATGTGAAGATACCACAACTTTCCAAACTATAGATCCCTATGGAGTTTAATATGCAAAGTGCATGTGATGAAAATGTCGCCTCATTTCAAGATGACAGGAACAGTTTGAAGATTTTGTTAATAATTCAATATTTGCTGTGTCAACTCTCTTAACTGTTGTAAGACGTCTGAAGTCCTTTTCTGAGATTTGTAGAACTTAATCAGATGAATTAGAGTAAATTTTCTTAAACCACTACATACTTGAAACAATTTCTCGTAGAATTGTTTGTCTTGCATGACAATGAATCTGAGGTAAAACTTTCCAATTAAATTTCAGTAATTTAGAAACTTCGAACAGAGTCCATAAACCAGTTGTCCAAAAGTGCACTACAATCGCATCGAAATTCCAAATAAAATCAATTGCATTTTTGTTCGAAGGAGCCAACTGCATCAAATGCTAAGACTACTTGGGACTACTGCATCGCACTTGTACTCCACGTAGGGCAGATTATGGAACATTCGACCATTAAAAGCTGAATACACTAATTGAAGCGGATGAGTAATGATCGCTTATGGCCGTCTTATCTCGTAGATTGAATATTAAAATAATTGCTCGGGTAATTAAGTTCTTTGCCACACATGGGTGCATCTTAATCGAATCATCAGTATAATCAAGCGGTAAATTTTTTTATGTTAATTGTTTCGAATTGAGGCTGTATATTTACGGCAGAGAGGACGAAATGAGAATGGGCGGAATTAGCACCGAAATTATCATTGCACTAGGGTTTTGTCAAAGCTAAATTTTATGGAAACACTTCGTGTGACTTTAATACGGGAATCGGGAGAGAAGTTTATTAAAATACGACAGTGACAAGGATAAAGTCAGACCAAGTCAAAGTACCTTCGAATCGACAAAATATTTTAAGTGCAGCAGGTAAAAGGTTGGGGCTTGCACAGTCTGCGTTCCTTTCTATAATCTTCTTGTATTTCTGCAAATTATTTAAAAATTTATTAGTAGCTGAATTTTGAAATAAAGTAGCCCAATTCACAACAAGCACAGATAGTATAACCATACTAAAAAAGTGTATGCATTCATTTTTGAAAATAAGCTGGCAAATGTTTGTCAGAAAACTGGTCTTGGGTTAATGATGGTTTACAACTATAATAAAGCTTTCATAGTTTGGAAAAATAATCACATTATAAGAGAAATGCAAAATGATTTTACGTTTGCATATACATATGTATTTAGCTAATATGATATAAAATGACTGTGTATGCTTTTACGAATTCTGTCATATCTCTTAGGTTTAATGCAATATCGAATTGTTTTTACTTTAATGAGCTTTTTATACAATTGCCTAAAAGTTGTTAAAATGTTGATTTTTTAACATTTTGACAATTTCTTTAATTTCTGAGAATTTCTAATACAATTTTGAAAAATTTTATTTTTAGGTCAAATACTCAATTGTCCAGCAACCGAATCAAAAAGGCACCAAATTCACGGTCGACGAAGAGACCGGCGAAGTTTCCACTAACAAGGTTTTCGATCGCGAAGGGGACGACGGAAAATTCGTTTCAGTTACAGTAAAAGCTACCGATCAAGGTGAACCCAGCTTGGAAGGTGTTTGTTCCTTTACCGTAGAAATAACCGATGTTAACGATAACCCACCACTTTTCGATCGACAAGTAAACAACTATTTTCAAAAATCTTCAAATTTTTTTGAGAATCCTTAATAAAATTGGTTTTTCTTTCAGAAATATGTCGAAAATGTTAAACAAGATGCAAGCATTGGTACAAATATTCTTCGTGTATCGGCATCGGATGAAGATGCCGATAACAACGGAGCGATTATATACAGCCTAAGTGCTCCTTATAATCCCAACGATTTGGAATATTTCGAAATTCAAGCTGAATCCGGTTGGATTGTCCTCAGGAAACCGCTTGACGTAAGTGTTTGCTTTTCAGCTCGTTTTGAAAGTATGAAATCGTTAAAAAGTTTGCAAAAAAAAAAAACTATATTTTCCTTGGTTTTTGATTTTTTCATAATTTTCTTCTATTTTAATTTGTTTAATTTTGCTACTAACTTTCTGTAAAATGAATGTGCTCGAATGAATGTTGCTTTCAATTGATACAAATTATAAATTTCTAGGAGTAATTTTAGGAAAAAAAAAAGAAAACATTTTTTTTTAAAGAATATAGTCAAAATAAAAATATCTCGCAACATCATGGCTGCCGCAGAAACTCCCGCATATAACGAACATAAATTCCATTAAAGTTGAAAAACAAAATCAGTCGTTATCGTTAGTTCGCGAATATAAAATTAACATAATTAAGTTTAGTATTTTATTTTTTAATTTTAAGTTCAGATGATTTTCGCGAAAGGTCTTGACGGAGATGAAGATGAAGAGCGCAAAGGCTCCCTTCTATAATTTAAGACGCATTTATTTCTTTCTTTCAACGCACATTTTAATTTTAATTTAAGATTTTCGATTTTCAGTTTAATTCAACCAAAGCCGTTATTAATTACTGACCAAGAATTCTAGGTGAAGGCAATTCAAAAATTAGCTTTCTGCGAAAATTATCAATTAGTTAAAGACAATATTAATTTGTAGGTTTTTTCTTTAACTAACTAACCTACGGGCGCACTTTTTATTTCAATTTAAGTTTTTTTTTATAATTATTATTAATTAAGTTGTTTTTATTAAATTATTTCTCATTAGTTGTTTTTTTCTGTTTCGATACTAACAACATTTCATTAAAATTGCACACAACCTTCCAAGTACTGTGTATTTTATATGGATAATTATTTTAATATTTTTTATTCATGATCGATTAAAATTATGTTAATTCATGTTCCCATTTACGGTAGTTGTTATAAAATCAAGTTTTGTAAATTTTCCGATTAATTTAATATTCATATTTGAATAGTCTATAAAGTAATTTAAATACGATTTATTCTTGGGGCTATTTCATCAATTTTTGATCGAACTGATACCTGGTATTAATCCTTTGAAACTTTTTTCTTAATATTTTGTGACTTCAAGGAAGAGTTGAAAATAGACTAGATATCCTTTCGATTTTTATTACAGTGAGGATTAACCGTGTATTAATTTAAAAGTTATGCAGGATAAAGCTCAATTTTTCTTGAAGTTCAAACGGAAAAAATTCTTCACGCGCAATTACATTGAGTCCCCGTCAGTTTGCATAGGGGCATAGGGCAGTAATTCCGGTCTTAAAAGTGCACTGTTCTTGCTTGCAGTATAATTTCTCTTCTTGGAATCACCGAGACCCTACATAGTTCACTCTTTGGATAGGAGGAAGGGAAGGGCTTCTTTTCTAGCCCAGTGATAATTTTTTCCAGTTCAGATCTTAGTAGTTTCTTAGATTTCTGTAGTTTATTAATAAATACACTTGCACGATCGGTACAAGATTTCGTGGTGTCCTTCTCAGTTATAAGACAAATTCAGTAAATGTCTGTTTCAACTTTCGGTACCATTTTTATTTCTTCCAATTCACCCGATCAGAAAGATGTAGTTTTTTTTTCAACTTTCCAATTTAAGTCACTTAATCAATCAACCAAGTTATCAATCTCGCAATAAACTTTTAGGTATCAGTTCAAAGGGGGCCCGGGTGGCACTTCGTACATATTGAAAAAGCAATTTATTAAAAATTTATTAATAGTAATTAAATGAAATTAGACGACGCAGGTCTTAACTAAGATGTAGTTAATGATTTAATTTGTACAATTAATACACTATTACAGCGCAACTTTCTTTATATAATTTCGTACTTTGTAATACACAATATTTATTTATTTTCGTTTTACAAATCATCATAAATTTTTTAAAATTGGTAAATAAACTTGGTTTTATAATAACCTACCCAACATTTATTCATTTCTTTTCCATATTTTTCTTCAGTTCACAAATCATAGCCAAATAAAACCATACACTATATTTTTCTCTTAAATTTTTGACCATTCCATTTTAGCGCCAATTATTTCTTTTTAATTCGGAAATTTATTTACATATTATTTAGAGAAAATAAAAAATAATTTTTTTTTTCATAATTAGACAATTTTTTTATATATTTATTTAATTTTCATAATTATTAATAAAGAAACTAGTCGTTTAGTAAAAATTTTTGCGTCAAATTAAAGAATCTGCGAAATAATGAATTTTTGTTCAGCAGCACAAACAACTGGAAATTCTGTAGATTATTTTTGCTGGTATTTTATATTTATTTTTAATTTTTGTGTCTTTAAGAAATCGAAAAAAGAAGCGGATCATCGAACTAATTTTTGGCCATTTTCAGCAATCATCGTGTCATAGCTTGTAAACTTTCAGGATGGCAAATTAAAAAAAAAAAAATCTGTGGCAAATTGTTATTCAATTACGCACAATATTTTTGTTATATTGTTGTTTTTTTTTTTACTGTAGACATTAGAAAATAATAACAAAGCAAACATACAAAGATTTTTTGATGTGAATATTTTGGGGTAAAACAAGACTTTGTCTGACGATTTTTGTTGGTGTTGTACGACTTGTTTAACCTAACCAAAAAACATTTTTTTTATACATATGCTTTTTGTAGCGGATATGTATGGAGCTTTATAAAGATTTTCCTTTCAAATAATTTTATTGCAAATACTACTAATAATACATATCCGCTATAACTACTAACCTCTAAAAGTGACATTTTCGCGACGTGTTTGGGGCACTACGAAATATTGAGAGTAAATCTTAAGTAAAATTTTAAAATAATTATGAAACGATCATCGCATTTTTGAGCGTCGTTTCTCCGCCGTCGATGAATGATTTTAACAACGAAATGATTAAACAAAATCGAAAATAATGGCGATAACTTAATTTTGTTTTGTTTAAGAAATCCTTTTTATTACCAGTTTTATTTTATTCATATTTAATATTTCAAATTTCGTTATATTTTTTTTATTATGTTTCTCTGAATAAGTTAGTCCTCTACGTAGCCATACGTTTAAAATTATAAAAGAAATTTAAAAAAAGTACCAATTTTTAAATCCTAATTGAAAATTGTGTCCCTTTTTCCTTCCACACTGAACACACAAATTTTTATACTACATCAGTTGGAATGTTAAAATTAATTTTCGATTTGTTAAGTTCAGTGATTTAATTTATATAAAAAATTATTAAACTTATCTTATGAGTCTTGCATGCGTGATATTTTTGCTTGCCATTCATTTTTTTTTCTTACTATTTGATTTGATTTTTTAGAGTTCGACTGGTCAAAATGATTGGTAAGAAAAATTCTTAATCATCAAATTTCAGCAAGCGACCTCTTTAAAATTTTAATTTCAATATTGTATTTTATTATTTGAAGTTTTTTTTTCTATAATTTCATTAAATGCACCACGTTTCTTATAGTTTCAAATATTTATATAAAAAAAATTAATTAAAAATGTAAAAACAAAGTATTTAAAGAATATTAAAAAGAATATTTGTTTCTTTTATATTTTCGTTTTATATGACGATGTTTAAACAAAAAATCGGTGGAACTTATTTAAAAAAATAATAATAATCGAATTAATTTGCAACGGGTGATAATAGCAGGGATGCTACCCTGTAAGTAGCAAAATTATGAAATAATTTAGACGTACTAGTCGAAATCATTTATTTAGCTATCCTTCCAGAACAGTATTAATTAAAGCTAAGCTCTTTAATGTTAATAATGCCTATTAAATCGGCTATTCTGAAAATTTCATTTTGTAATATCTGTGGTAGCCAAATCATTTTATGGATTTTTTTTTAAATAATATGAAAAATTAGCTGTACAATCAAATTGTATAGTTAATTTCTCATTATATCTAATTTGAATGTTGGATTTGACAGTAAAAATAATGATTATATGAAAATTGAAAAATATTGATTAATTCTTGTAATTTTAGGTAATCATCTTGGAATATTTCGTTCAAGAAAATATTTAGAGTTTTTATTGTTGTGTTTTATTTTATGGTTTCGATAATTTCTTAGGATATTGTATTTTATTTATTTTTATGTTCGATTTTTTTTTTGTAATTTCTAATTGAACGAAAAATGCATGGACTTGAATCATTCGGGAATTTATGAATTAAATACTACCATATTAGCTTGGTATTACTAATGTTTCCATTTTTTTTAGTCCGAAATAAATTTTTTTGAGAAGCCCTACTCGGGGTTTAGTTATAGACCTACCTTTTAAATGTGTTAAACCTGAATTAAAGAATTTTATATTGACTGACTTGTGATCTTAGACTAGACTATCACGGCTGGTAGAAATAGTAGCTAGTATGTATGTGAATAAATTTTGACCGGCAGCCAAGCCGCAATCAAAGAACTACATTCGGCACTAGCTCCTCTAAACTAGTTCAGCAATTCCGAAATGAATTGCGGCTCAAAGTTACTGTGCTCTGAGTGGCAGGGTATATAGTCATAATGGGAAAAAAGGGGGCCGATGAACTGGCCAGGGAGGGCTCCGCTTTACCTGGCTCTCTTGCGGTACAAGTCCACGTTCCTTTAGGAGTTGTCAAGGGGTTACATTCTCTCCTATTTCATTTACATTTTCTCCTATTTTCTGGAGTTAACCAGATCATAAAGTGTAACAACCTGCTCAATATCTAGGAAGATGTGGCTATCTTACAACCGAGCCAAGTTAGACGAACCTCTATACAAGACCCGGGCAGGCGTCTCCAGAATCACGGCGATCAGTTCAGGTCACTGGCCAATTGGGGATCATGCAGCCAAATAGGGCATTCTGTTCAATGTACACTGCCGCATCTACCAAGACACTAATGAGCGGGAGTCGCTCGTTCATGTCCTTTGAGAGTGCCCGGATTTAACTAGAGCTCGAGTGCGAGCACTAGGCAAGCCCTTCTTCGGGGACCTGATGGAGATTTCAAGGAAGAAAATTGCAGAGCTATTACTTTTCCTAAACAGCACAGGGTGGTTACAACGATTCATTTATTTCACACTCATCTTTCGAATTCCCCAGTCACAACAATCCCTAACATTCGGGTTTAACACGAGTTTGTGGTTCCAAAACGGCCTCTGAGTTAATTGAGCTCTATCTAGAGGACAACAGGGCTGCCACTTAAACCAACCAACCAACCATGCATGTGAATACAATAAATTAATAAATTTGTAAGCACGAAATTCGTTAAAAAAAGGCGAGTGTTATCGTTTCAGTAAGTATGGGGATTTAGTGTGGCAACCTACACAATATTCATCACGAAGTTCCTTATTAGTGTCCGGATTGATAAGTGAATCAATACCTAGCTACTAGGGAATAGGTTTCAATTCTTAACATTGTGTGACCCTACTCTTTCTTTAATTGTTCAGAGAATGGTTTGTGTCCTAACCTATCCACAGATGAACTGGTATGTCCAAGGAACCATTGAATATTTCAGAAGACATGACCTTCAACCACTTGTATTCTGATTGTCTTAATATCCCAATCGCTATCACTTTTCTTGATAGAGGTTTGTTCAGAAAAACTTCGGGTGCAATATAAATAAGATATTGCAGTTTTCTCAGCATAGTCCGTTCCCTATTCGAAAATAAAGTGCACCCAGGTTTGAAACTAAGATCTTATATAAAAGCATCAAAATTTTCGATTCTACTTAGCCAACAAACTACCTCTCAAGATGCAGCTTATTGGAAATGGTAAAAAGGTAGATCTATCATGCTACCGATTTTAGTAGAAGTTGTATAGATCAGGAGGCGAAGGAGGAGGAGGAGGAGGAGGAGGAAGAGGAGACGTTTCTTCATCTTATTTGCACCTGACCGGCTCCATCCACTAGTAGGATGAACTCCGAATAATCCACAAAAATGAGCGATAGGAAACTTCGAAGGATAAAACCTTTTTCAGGAGTACACTGGACCTATTCTGTAACGAACTCAGACATGAACTGAATATAAAAGGTGCTAAAGTGATTTTGTTGTTAGAACTCTCTTTTATTATCATTGTGGAAGCAGTTCGCATCAATATCATATAAGATTGATGTCTTAATTCAAATTTTAAACCTTGTTCAACATTTCATAGAAACTGTTTATTGAAAGTCGTAAACCTACCGAAATCTTTCTTTGTTAATGAGATTCATGCAGTATTAAACCTACAAAATTGGTACAACCGACAGCAGTGCAGCGAAACTTTTTTATTCACATAGAATGCAGGGTTTGTATATTGGATAACATTTGACGGTGAATCCTTGCTTCATTAAGTTCAATACAGAACAACGAAACTTTTTCAAGTGGCAAACATTTGCATGTAACCGTTTCTCATCTGTGTTGTCTGTAGGAGTAGACAAAAAAGTATTTACACTTATTACGACGGAAATGCTGACCCCGACGTTAATTGAGTCAACCAAGTCTATTTTTTATAATATTAATAAGAGAATTTGTATCATTTCGCTACATTTTTGTTTAAATTTATTTCATACCTCTGGACTGACTCCTTTAGAAGGTGTAAATACTAACTTGTTCCACCTGTGTTATTTTTGAAACGCATGTGCACTACAAAATGTTAACTTAGTTCCTCACTAATTGAAATCCGGATCGACGGAGTAAAAATCTTAGAAGTAGGTAAAAATTCCAAGTACTACTGTTTTTTCACTTTTGACGAGGGAAACTTAATTTATTTGTAAACAGTATCTAGTTTTATCAGTAAAAAAAATCTTAAAATTTTCGTACAGCAGTAAAAGAAATTTTATGTAATTAACAACATCTATTGTAAGTTTTGTGAAATGTTGGCGGTATATTTTTATATAGTAGGTCATTTCAAATAAGGTTAATTTTTTTCTTGAACAGACCAAACTTAAGCTGATTCCTTGGAAGTCCTTAAGGGCTTAGCCACCCTTTTCTACCTACATATATCCTCTATTTTCTCAAATCCTGCCCCTGCTTTGACGCAAAAGGAGACTCACTATGAACTAGATATGTTGTCTAAAAAATGGAAACTTAGTACACGCCAAATAGCGGGTAACTGTATTGAATATGTTTTTATATATTACTACCAATGAACATGCATTACTTTAGTAATGTTTTGATTTTAATTTGAATTGATTCTTAATTATTTTCTTAGATTATTGATACATTAAACATTCCTAATTATCGTCACGTTATCAACACTTAACCTACATCATAACATACGTGTCTTTAATATATTTTCCGCATAGTTACCCAACAGAATTGGCTAAATTAAAAACAAATGTATAATTGCTATGATAGTTCCAATTCTCTTAAAATTTAAATTCCCTTAATTTGCGTGATTACATTGATGTAACAAACATTTAATAATAAAAAAAATAGTTAAATAGAAGAAAAATCTCCCCATCTTTAATCCAGATAAAAATATATTATATGTACCTAATATATTTTAATTTTAATTCATTATATAATTTTTTTATTATTTCATAAAAAAAATTTTAATCTTTTGAAAAAAACCATATTATCACTTTATTTTCATTTTTCATTTACTTTCATTTTACTTACAAAAAACGCCATGTGTCTTCAAATCAAACCAAAAATCACTCTAAATAAATCCAAACAAAAAAAACATGTTGGTCAAACATGTTCGAAATCGAACAAAATCAAATCGCTCTTAAACGAACATAACGAATGTAACGAATAAATAAATTCTGTATGAAAACGAAACGAACAAACAAAATGCAATAGCGAGAAAGATATCGCTTAAGGGTTCGTGCCTCTGATAAGGGTGACCCACCGTCGTATGCAGACGTCGACGTCGAACTTGACGTCGTCGACCGAAATAACAAACCGCCAATTTGGGATAAGAGCGTCCACGGCCCCATTCACATAAAAGAAAATGTCACTGTTGGTACGGTTGTAACATCGGTTAAGGCAAGGTTGGTATCATAGATATAAAGCTATAAAAAAACAAAACTTTCAAACAAATTTAGAACAGAAACTAAGCGAATCTGAAACTTTTTTTTTTTCATTATTATTATCTCACCCTTCATTTTGTACTTGGTACATTTCAAAAGTCGATACATTTGTGGTGAAAGAGAATGGTGAGCTAAGTAAAGTTTTTGATGACTTAGCGAAGACACATTTTTGTTCATCGGTTAGATACTGGTGAATTTTTTTGAAACTAACAACTGAATTTTTGAATTTTGATACCCCCTCCGAACAAATAATAACTAAGTTTTTGTCGTACTGATTATTAACCGCTAATTTTAATTCTATATTGGCTTGTACTTATTTTTGTGTAAGTACGTAAATATTTAAATTGGACAAGGTAATTTTAATTAACTTTTAATAATTGCACCTTCCCTTTGTATACTCATTACGTGTATGTTATTGAAAAGAATATTAACAATAAAAGCTTAACACTTTCGTTATAAATAACTTAAAAACAAAATGGTTGTCCTACAACGAAAACTTGCTTTCTTTCCAAAACAAAAGTGTTAAACTTTAAAAAGTAGTGCTAGAAAATACTAACTGTATGTTTGTAAAAAATTATTTTCTTATAATTTTCTAATTTTTGGAATAACAGTTCCAATGCATATTTGACGAAAAATCTTTTAAAAAAATATTTTAAAAGCAGCCTATTTTATACAAGCTTGATGCGTTATCCTTCTTTAATTTTACCGAACCCCGATACTTAAAACCTAACAAAACTTAAGTAGAAATGCGGCTGGAGATCGATGAAAATGCCACCGACTAAAGCGTATGAATAATTTTTTTAAGCCCACAACTCATCGATATAAAAATAATTTTTGTTTTTAATATTTTGTTTTTAGAACATAAAAATGTTGTGTGTGATATTGTGATAAAAGTTTTTGGTTCTGATTCTTATTTCCTATTTCATTTTTGGGCAATGGGTTAACTAATTACTATACATGTTTTTTTTGGTTTTTAAATTTTGTTTTTATTTGAATCAAACTATCAATAAATTTTTTTTGCTAAATAAAAAAAAGCAGAAGAAGAATAGCAAGTCTAAAATGAAAATTTGTTTTTTGTCATTTTTTTCCCTTCGAATGAAAACACTTTATCGCCTCCCCAAATGCGTATATCGCGTTAAAATATGTGCATGTGATATATATGGAATATTAATGAATACAATAAATCATCCATCGAACGCGGTCAATTTTACACACTATAAAAAAAAAATCCAATCAACAAAACAACAACACTAAAATCGAATAAAATCATAATTTTCATGTATGAATTTTATGTGGACGAAAATAAATTTGCATCATAATGATATCAATGGAAACGAATCAATCGTCCTTAAAAAAATTTAACGCAAAAAAAATATCATTCTATAGCGTGAAACGTATAAATTAGAAGCAATGGCTCAAGATAAAGGCTATCCACCCTTATCGCGTACCGTTGAAGTACAAATCGATGTTGTTGACAGGGCCAACAATCCACCTGTATGGGATCATAACGTCTATGGGCCAATTTACGTCAAGGAAAATATGCCAGTCGGTGGAAAAGTGGTCTCGATCAAAGCCAGGTCTGTGTTTGAAAAAAAAGCAAAAAAAAAAAATCAAAATACCTAAATTACAATTTTTAAGAAAAAAATATATATATATAATTTAAGGGTACCTTTTTTGATTTTTAATTTGAACAAAAATTGCGTTAAGTACGATTTTTTTCTTTGTTTTTTATTTAATTTCTAAACACGAAATAATTTTGAGATTATTCTTAATTTATTGTTTGTGTTTCATTATGTTTTCGTTTTTGATGTGTTGCGAAAAATTTTCACGAAAGTTACGCAAATTTGGGTCAGTGCTAAATGTTGCTTACACAAAAAATGGTTTATTCTTCAAAATTATGGTTTTAGAAAACTAGTCAGATGTTATTGAACTAGTTTAAAATAAAGGAAAAACTCGTAAAATTCCTCAGTCTACTGTAAAACGTTCGCATCACTCCGGACGACATTTTTTTTTAACATTTAACCAATTTTAAAAGCTTACTATAGTGTTAAAAATTTTAATTTATTTTGTAAGATTTTACGCTTCTTTACAATGGAAAATTTACCATTTACGTTTCTTTGCAATGGGAAGATGGATCGGTATTAGCAGGAATCAAATGTTTAAATTATAAAGTTTCAATGCACACCTCCACTGAAAACACCTCCCTTTTTGAATTAAACTAGTCTGAAGATTAACCATTTATTTTATTATGAATTTTTAGCACTAATCAAATTTTTAGGTCATCCATTGATGCTCTACATATAAATCTAACATGTAATACAATGTAACGTTCCATTACAAATAGACGAAATTAAGAGGCTTGGTTCTATTTAGTAAGAATAAGACTCTCAATGTTGACGTGATGCTGTAGCCTATTTTCATGTTTAGTAGCATTATTTTGTATTACACTAGCTTCATTAAGGATCTCTAGGTCCCGGTGTAGATCGTTGTTTCGTACATACCACGGACCATTGACTGTATTACGTAGTACTTTGTTCTGGAAAGCTTGAATTTTTTGAATATGAGTATGTTCAGCACATCCACATGTTCAAAATTTTAATTATTTAATATTTTTCTACCGTTTTAGATATGTTTTCAATTGGCCTTTTTCGGTCAGTTACCCCGGCATTTCTCAACTAGCCATCTGCACCAATTAACACACTTACCGCTAGTTCAAAACACTATCACCAAATATGAAAGATATCATAAAGATAAGTCATATTGGAAAAATATATTTATTTATAGCGGTAGCAGGGTACGGGGTGCTTTTTCTATCTATGGAACACCTCACAATAGAAAGTTGAAACTTAGTGAGTACATATAGGAGTAAAAATACTAGGAAAGTAATTCAGATAAAACATTTAAAATATGCATTCGTGTATGGAAGGAGGGAAAAAAAAGGTGCCACGAATATCGTCATATATCTTAGGTATTCTGGAATATTGAATTAATTTTTATTCTACGGTTCTTCAAATAAATGGCTAGAAACTGTTTTCAGGATTTTTTTTAATTCAATCTCTTAGAGGATATAATGGGATTGTGTACATTTTCACGAATTCAGTCATACCTCTCAGGTTTGATGAGATATTGAATAACTTGTCACTTCCACGGGCTTGTTATATAATCGTCCAAATCTCATGTTGAAAATTTTTTATTTTTCAATGGTTCGACAGTTTTCACGAATTCCGTCCGTGGAGTATTGAGTCATCGAATTGTTTTTTCCTTGGCCGGGCTTTCTTTATATTGTTCTGAAAACTTTTTGAAAGTTTTCGGATATTCTACCCCCAAGTGAGTAAAAAAGTTCCATACATTTCCTCAATTTTACGCAATAATCTTTGACGAGATATGAAATTAGCTTTAGCTTCTACAGCATTATTATACAATATCCAACAAACTTATTTAGAAATTTTCTGATAACGTCAATATTTTACGATTTTTTGATACTCAACCCCCAAGTAAAGTGAATTGGTTGCACATATTTTCCTAATTTTCTCTTAGTTCTGATGAGACATACAGTACGTTATTACTTCTGCAGTCATTTCATATACTGGCCTAAAAACCGATATTACGACTTTCGAAATTCGACCCCCAAGGCGATGTAATGTGTCTGTATATGTTTTCACAATTCGTTATATCTATTGGGTCTAATGTGGAAGAAAATTGGTACTTAATTCCAAAATTTGAGTCGTACGGCCTTTTTATGTGCTTGATCAGCTAAAATATTTTTATTTCTATTCTGAGGATAAAATTAACTATCCAAAAAACCTTATAGTCTCGAAACAACTGATGTTATACTCCAACCTTGACCGCGTTTTGAAGTACGACCCAATTACGCAATTACAGAAGGCATTGGGGTAAGAATTATAGCGCGACCCTATTTTGAGACCTTCATAAACTGTGACCTGAAAAGAATAAAGTTTCGCCCAATCTATTGGCAGGTATTTTATGTTTCTTTTTTTCGCTCCACATACATATAAAATTTTTGCAGATTATGTAGGTGATTAGACAATTCAGACTTCAATAACACCTTTAAAAACCGCTATGGATGCAAAGCATTTGTCTTCATAACCGTATAATTTATAATATAATATGTCAGAATCATATTGCTATTACTATGGAGTCAAAAAAATAATTTGAATTTCAGTTAGACTTGAATAAAAGGCTGGTGCATCGATAAAAGTCATTTACACCCTTTTTCCATTATTGTTATTATGTTTTTAATTTCACAATTACCTTTCAAATTAAAAACAATTACAAACTCACATTAATACGGTAACCATGGAAAAAATTGTTCTTTCCATTTATGACACTTAAAGAACCACAGATTTACGTAACTCCCTAAGTAAAACCATTTTTGATCGACAACAAAAAGCACTGACCTAAATTAAGATCGTCTCTAGAAAAATTTAAGTGTAATGTAATTTTCTTTTCCTCATAATCCCTCGATGCACTTAATGCTTTGCACATGAAAAGCTTGTTACACATAAATCGTCCTCAAAAGTACTATGCTCGGTAGACATACGAAAAAAATAAAAAGATATTCATATACGAGTAGTAAAAAGGGATGAAAAAAAAAACTACCCCTCACAAGAAAAAAAACCGACCCTGTAGCGAAAATACTCGTATTTTTTATAAATGTTACAAGTGAATTTAACCAGAGAGAGAAAGCGACTAAAAGCACTGTGTGATTGCATGCATATATACATTACTCGTAACTTCCATCACCATATAAACCCTGTAGATCTCCCCGAGCACTACTACAACTTAGTATAGATTTAAACCTACAACATATATATGTATGTCAGGGGATGTTTTGTATTTAATCTTGTCCGTTTGGTGGAAAACTAAAGGGAAAACCAAAAGAAAACCCCAATCGCAAAAGGAATCCTACGTTTAAGCTAAAAATGTCCTAAAGGAGTTTGCCCAATGGAAATTTTTTTTTTCGTATTTACCTACATTCGAATATATCCTGTATCTGGGGTTGCTATTTATTTTTATTTTTAAAAAAAATTTTAAATTTATTTCTGAACTTTTCCGGCTTTTCTCTTAATTTCATAGTACGTAAAACGTCCCAAGTGTGACTTGGAAAACATTTGTGACAACTTTTCACCGTACAAGCGTACCGTAAATTAAGTTACGAAAGAAATTTAATATTATACCTCGATCCGTTTTTTCTTAATGTCGATATAATGTCACAAGTGAGTGCAATTAGAAGTGCGGCTACCGTAACATTGTACAGACTAAGACCAAGGAAAATTTTATGCTTTTTAAACGTCGCGGGTTTTCTTGCCATAACTTCGTTTACTTATGCCTTCATATCCAAGGTAAGATTTTATAATTGGGTTTAGCGAGGCGCTTTTTTGTTCAGATAATTAATTAAATTTTTTTCCTGCCCTCATCCAACAGAAATGTTGTATGATCTCAAGTGAAATCGTAGGGTATATGATGAAAAGGAGACATAGTCCGGGTACTAATTTAACTCAGTGACATTTTTAATCTGGTTAAAAGCCTAGTGAATTAGGACTGGAAATTAACTTCTAGGATCTAGGATTTTGTTCTTATATTATATTTCATTTTAGTTTTGCTATACAGGCAGTAGGTTCTTATGTTTTGTTTAACTTCATATTTAAGTTTCAATTTTCATTTGAATTTCTCCAAGGACTTGGGTAAAACTCCCGACGTTTTAGCTGAAACTTCTTTTCATTTCGGGGAAAAATAAAAAATTTGTGCCGCGGGAGTATTTTTTGATTTTTGTCCTAGTGGTGCATGCAGTACGTTTTTATTCTCTCCCCAAATATTTCAATACGTCTTGTTGTCTTAAATATTTTTTTTCTTGTATTTTGTAACTCACTATACTTGTATATCCCTTTAGAGCGCTTGGTAAAAATCCTTGCAAGCAAATAAAAATAATTAAAAAAAAAACATATAAAGTAACAAACAGCGAAAGTAATAATTGTGCAAGTCTGTTTGATGGTGCAAAATAAGGACTAAATCACGACATTATTATATTTGATATTACTGAATGGAACGTTGTTTTTGTTTTTTGTTCCAAAAAAAAAAATCTCAAGATATACACAGTTTTGCATTTTTGTCAACAATTTTATTTATTTATAATTTTTTTTTTTAAAAAAAGGCAGTGCTCTTCGTGCATGAAAACCTTTAATATATCAATATATCAAAATATTAAAAATAATAATTTAACGATATCAAAATACATCTAAAAAAAAAAAGTATTTTCAAAATACAGTAGAACTTCCCTAAGTCGAATCACCAATTGCCATTTAGCCGTAGAAAATTCGAGTTATAAACAACATTTATTATAATTTTATAATAATATAACATATGTAATACCTTAGATAACAATTTTATCCGGTCAACTACTTCAAAATCAGTGAGATTTAGATTTAGAACTTCGGAATTCTTAAATTCGAGTTGGAGAAGTTCCACTGTACTTTATAATAAAAATTCATACAACTCATGCCCGTCGAACAACTTCCATTAAATGAAAATTTCCCGTTGTCTTCTTTTTCACTTGTGAAACCGAATTCAAACACGTTTATTATTTAAATTAATTTGTTTTTCTATTTTTTTCCGTAATTTTTTATATTTTAGTGACTAATATCTGAATTTTCTTCTCTTCCCTAATCGTTTGCGTTATGCAAAAATTCGTATGTTATGAAAACTGACAAAAAAAAACACACATCTTAATTTCGGCATCATTTCCATCTGTTCGATTTCGTTCGTACGCGTAATCTGGACTTATAAACGCTATGAAAATCGTTGTAACGTAACAAAACATATTGCCTGACGTATTTGATGCGGAATAGCTCGGGGATAGAAGGAAATCCGACAGTTTTTTATCGACTAATGCCCGGTTCGACAGCACAAACGAACAAATTTCATACGTTCTATTTGCAACAGAGACCGGATAATGGTGACACATGGGCCGATATTAAAGTTAATCATCCGTTGGACTATGAGAGTATTAAGGAATATAATCTAACGATACGTGTAGAGGTAAGTGTGATTTTTTTTTTAACTTTTAACTAATATTATTAGGCTTATAAAATTGTGGAGGTATCGGAAGTTGAGAACGGTGTTATCATTTGGAAAATAAATCCGGTAACATTTTTCAAGTGGAAAATAAATTTGGTAACATTTTCCGGTTAGCCTAGCTTGAAAAAAACATAAAAATATCGATCAAATCTTGTTTACAAATAAAAATACACCAATCTTCTTATATTGTTCCTGATTCGGATTAAGGTAAAAGTCCTGTGAAAGGCCTTAGTATTCGCATACTTTCGACAGTCATTGTAAAGATCTTTCGCTCGGTCACTTGGACACTTAACTTGAAACTTATGTACTACTATGATAGTCTCTTTTTCAAAAATGGTGAATTTAGTGAAAACTTTTGATAACAATATCTTTCAAATTACACCAGAAAGATATTGTAATTAGTTTCTGTGTATGAGATTTCAAAAGGAGTCCACTAAAAGTAAATTTTTTGAAAGGTGAGGTGGAGCACGAAAGTGGGGGGCGTAATGGTGAAAGGGAGTAGAAAGGAAAATATTCGGTTGTGTATTTCTTGAAAACCGTAATAAATAGAAAGCAGAAAATTCAAGATTATATATAGCCACTATGGAGACATCCTAGAAAAAAAAATTTTTGATAGGAGGAGCAAGGTACGGCGGTGAGGGGTGTTTTTTTATATCTCAGAAACGGTTTACGCCAGAATGTTCAAAGTTAGTACCTTCATATATGTAGATGCGCTACTAGAGCATTTAGAGCAAAAATAAGTTTAGATTTTTATTGACGTTCAAAGGTTAAGTAAGAGAAAAGTACGTGAAACCCACGTCCCGGACTACTACGCAAAAAACAATAAAGTTACGCCCAGACTGTTGGCCGATTTTTTTAATTGAAAACAGAACCAAAAGACGGCTTCTAAATTTTGTTATCAGTTAAAGTGGTTTTTACTTTTACTTTAATTTTTCTTATACTAGTAAAGTATTGTGATCGATCCAAAATTTCAAAACAATTGGTAGTGCGGAAAAAAAAACCCTGAAAAGGTATTTTTTCCAGGACTTTCTTTGTATCTCTTAGGTATGAAACTAATTTTACTTCTACCGTCTTTTTATACCTACGATTGCCTAAAAACTGGGTTCCTTTTAATTGCGTACGTTTTCACGAACTCCGACATTTCTCTTCGGTCTATTTAGATATAGAATTTGCTCTGTTTTCAAAGGAGTTTAGATGTAATCATCAAAAAACCAATTTAAGGATTATGCGATGTTAAAGCATCAAAAAAGTGGTTCTTAAAGTTTTCATGAATTTCGATAAATATTTTGGGTCTAATGATGTATAAAATTCCCTTTTGCGTTGACTTTATGTTATAACCCAAGAACCAATTTCGGGACCTTAAAGTATTCAACCCCAAAAGGAGATTAAAATAAGTTTGTACGTTTTCACGGATTCCGACAAATCTTTTAGGTCAAATGAAATAATGCATTGTTTTTTACTTTATCGTTCTTTAGATTTTCAGCACCTAACGGGCTATGTCGATATTTTGTCCGCTATGTTTTTATTAAAATTGAAAAGAAAAAGAATTGATAAATAAAAATTAAATAAAAAAATTAACAGTCTCTAATATTTTTTGGGTAGAAGTCCAGAGCACACCTGATGCTAATTTTTTTTATTCTTATCAGTATTCATTACATTTCCTAAACATTCCTCATCAACACACGAATATGAGAAAGTTCTCGACTCAACACATGCAGTATATAAGCACGGCAAAGTTTACATTCGATCACAGTTTTGACTACGATCAAACGAAACCTCGATCAGTTTCTACAAGGAATTTGTAAAGCGTTTCTGATTAGTAGCAGTAATGGAACAGTAATTTAGTAGTATATAAAAGTGGGTAGCGTTGCCAGTAGTGCGATTCTTGAATGGGAAAAGTAAAACGGATTTTTTTTAGTCAATTTTAAGCGCTAGAGAGGTATGAAGTGTAGCTTTTGCGTCCATCAACGGGAATGCACGTATGTAGTTCATTGTAAATGAACGCGTTTGTTCTTCATCGTTGTTCTCCGAAAATTATCGCAGCTACAAATGTTTCCTTACATATTTCATAGATTGTTCGTTTGAAATTTTTAGAGCTGTACTGTAATAAGATCCCCCGAGGGTGTTCTATGATTCATAAGATAATTCAATGAATGGACTCTCCATGGTCCAATTCGAAACTCTTCGGTTGGTGTTTGTGAAGACCTTGCTAATATGTTGAAGGATTGGCCAAGGGCTGATTTAAATTACTGCAGTTTGCCTTGATGGCATACTTGTAGCAACTGTGAGAATTTATTAAAGGAGAGCCCCAACATTAATGTTGGGTAGATTGTACCTATACTCTAAGATCATACCGGACTATATTCATATATGGCTCCAGGATATCTACCACATCCTGCTTTTTGATGTTTGTGTACAGGGTTTTAATAGACAGTTCCTATTAGAATTTATTAGCCCAACAATTTATAGCATTTTCAACTGCATCGCGCACGACCTTTACGAAAACAAATACAATTTAGATTCTATTGTTTTGAAATTTCATCTAAATAACACTTGACTAACAAAATGAAATTCAAAGCTCAAGTACTCGCCTTTCAGATAAAAGTAAGTTTTCTAGGA
Organism: Beris chalybata; assembly: GCA_949128065.1. NCBI lineage: Eukaryota > Metazoa > Arthropoda > Insecta > Diptera > Stratiomyidae > Beris > Beris chalybata. The sequence goes on along the minus strand of OX421896.1, from coordinate 14,853,943 downwards.
TGGTTCCATCGTTTCTGTATTGTGTTCACCTGACCTGGTATCTATCTGCTTTTCAGTATTTTATCTTACACATTTTAATTTTAATTTACGAGCATTTTCTACATTGTTTAAACTCTTTGTTATCTTCAAAATGTTTTTATTTGTTGAAACGTTTAGTGGACTTGCTTAGGTTGTAAAATGGTTGCTGTTTTTATACAAATTTTTGTTTACATACTAATGTAACCTATGTAATACTCTTGTTCTGGAATATTAAAATGTATGTAGATTCGATATCCTGCAGCCATCATCTGATGCAAAACTCTACACATTCAAACAACTTTTATCCGACTATTCTATACTTAAATTTATTTTCACGTAGTTGAATTTACTTGTACCGACTTTCAAATTTTGTTTTCTCATTGAACTGAGCCTTTCCTGTCCTATGTATGTAAGAAAACCATTTTTGGTTTCAATCAATGGCTATGAAATCGACTATCATTTCTTCGGCAATACTGTCAAAAGATATTTTAAATCCTATTTCACCTTTCGAGTTGAAGCTATTTGGTTCTAACTGAATACGCCTTCTTTTCCTCAAACCAATGAATAATGAATATTTCTAGAAATTACACTGTCATAAATAGAAATATTAAAAAAAAATCAATTTAATTTAAATACAAAATTCGAAAAATTTAATTTATTGAAATTAAAGTTCACCGCGAGTTTTCCGGCCAAAGTATGAAATATTTGCCAAATAGTGCAAGGAATTCTAGTCATCTTACTCATAAGTACCTAAACTAAATGGCCAATTTCGGGACCAAATATGCAACATATTTCTTTTATCAATTAAAATTTTGAAAAAATTGAAGTTTTGAATTGTAAACATTCTTTTAGGAATATGAAATAATCTTTTGTTGTCATGTGAACTGCGATTTTGAACTACCCTTGTCCTATGACTTATCCTCTTTCTGATGAATTTTTTGCTGACATTTTTAAAAATATCTAATTTGACACTTCTCAGATCGAGTTTTCCAACTGCAATCGAATTCAATGAATGCCAAAAGCTTTTGATATGAATGAAATTCGGTTTCACAAGGACCTTTTTACAACCTATTAGAGATTAAAGAGCCAAAATATTGAAAAAATGCTTAAGCCTTATCTCATCAGACCTAATAGATATGACGAAATTCGTGAAAATATATTATTCGGCATACGTCGTTTTTCCTATGCAAAACTGGATTTTTTTCCCCTCCTTAGCCACCATCGTCTATCAACTGATCTTGGAGTATTCTTCATTAATAGCACTGTGGACAGATGTGAAAAATGAGAACTTTTTGATTTCATCCTCTAGAACCCTCCTATTCATACTTTGTCAAATATATTTTTTTTTATTTTTGATGGGAGTCTGCTGGGTATTGCCCCTGTACAAATTCCACTACTATATCTCAAGTAGGTCTTGTTTTATGATCCGTGATTTTCTTGAAAAACGTTATCCCATTACACCGTCAAAAATTGTATACCCCATTGTAAACCCTATGCCAAATTGAAACGGGAACTAAATTGCATTCCTTTCGTAACATAATAATTTTTTTTTATTGTGGACCAATTAATGTATTTTCTTTTATGAAGTTCTTCCAAAAATGTGCAAAAAAAAACAAACAAGGCAAAACAATGCTAAATATTAAAACAATGAGAGAAAGTAATCGAGAACTCATCTACAATAATTGTAAGTAATCTAGTACTTATTTTTTAATTCTATAGTATCTACCTGTTTAGATTATAAGATGACTGTTAGGGGATACAGTGTTAGTTTGACGAGGAGTCATTTTATTGAAACAGTACCTGAATACGATCGGTCGATTTAGTAATGCATTGGTTTGGTTCGATTACTTATAAGTCACTACTGAAATATCTGCCAAATTCGATGTATTTGAGAATTGTCTCCATTGCAATTTTGCTGCTTCAAATTTCTTCAAATTTCTGAAGCCATGTAATGTATTAAATACTATGATATTTTCTCTAGATACAAAATACAAGACGTACAGTAGATGCCAATACCAATAATGGAAATATTCACATATCGAGACATCTTTTTGATGAATGTGACAGCTATAGCTCTCATCGAAGTTTCCTTTGCTTGTTACCATGGACATCTCTTCGATGCAAACCATGTGAAACAAGTTCCTGATTGGGAGCATATTCGAAATTGGTAGTTACGACCAGATTATTGAAAATTGAACAGAACATACCATCAAATTAACAAGTTCATTTCATACCCAGGCAAATGGGACGGAATCTGGTAAATGCTGCACAACTCTGTCTTTAACAATTGCTGAGCGATTAAATCGATTTTCCATCAATAGATTGCCTGCACCTGTAGAAATGACAATTCGTAAAATAAAAGACCATTCAAGCTGTCGTACGAATCGATTAATCAGCACGTACGGCGACATCAATAATCCCAACTTCTTACCCGACGACAAGGACATATCTGACAAATTGAAATCAATCAAGAAGTGCATCCTACCATTTTCTTCGAAAATATTACTAACCCCATATAGTCACCTACTATTTTATCCATTCCCGCTTTATCTTCCATCAGTAGTTAGTTGTCTCCATCGACTGGAAGAACCAATGCGTTGATTAAACCCCCTAACAGTTTCTAGTGAATCCCAGAAAGATAGGTGCATCGGAAGCCTAACCTACTCTCGTAATATTCTACATTTTGTATTTGAGAATCGAAAAGGATTGGAGAAGGCAAGTAGTTGTTCGTACAGAGTACAACCAGGGAGATAATCTAAGTCTCGATTATTGTACGAGTCCTTGCGACAGAATTTACAATTCAAATGCTTTAAACTACTAACAAAACTGCTGTGGCTTAGTTATATACGGTGAATGTCCTTGTTCTAGGAGCTCAGATACAGACGTCCATTGAAAAGTTCTGATATACTATACAAAAGTATAGTAGGAGCGCACAATACTACAGCTCGTTACCAACCAATGAACAAAAGATATCCGCAGGATGGGAAGGATAATAATCTGAAATCATGAAATTTGCATTACCTTAACTTTAGATGCGTTCAAGAAACACATAGTCGTCGCGTTGTTCGAAACCGCCCACCCCCACATATATGCACACCTACTTGGAAAATTGTTCCGAAAGTTTTCTGCAAACCATTAAAGTTGAAGTCAACTTCATGGCACAAATGCTCTTCCGCTTTTCGAAATATCGATAAATTTTCTGATTGGATTTTCCCAAGTAAATTCGAAAAGTGGAACGGAATATATTTATGGGAATGTGAAAGACGAAACTTATAAGTGGTATGGTTATGAAATTTGAGATAAAATTGAAAGTCATATCTGTGAGGGGTTTGGGGCTTAGGGTGGTGGAGTAGTTTACCCTATTGTGAATGGTTCATCAGTGGAGAAATATTCTGACACAAGTAAATTTTGAGAGAACTACAGTCTTATTTTGCTCAAGTCTGAGATAATCATAGCTTTGAAACCCAACCAAAGTTTGCCAGGTTCTCTACCTATTTAAGTACTTGATACATTCTCGAACTGTTCAAACTGTTCGTTTTGTTAAATCTTCCGAGAAAAAGTTTTCACCTTGCCATACTGTTAATGGATACTGCTGCTGTTAACACAAGGCAAGTAGAACTTACCATCTGCACTAGGTTATTATGTATTTTTCATGGCTTTCCTTGTGTATTTTTTTAACTACTTTCTTTTTAATACAGAGAGCTACAGTACAGAATTCATGGAAAATTGTCTTCTATTTGTTAATTTGTTGTTTTACGAAAATCTGTTGCCAAGAGAGCGAGTTTCTAAGTCAGTGACCGCCTATCTACCGGCTGCGCCAATTATTACAATAATATCTAATTAATTACTTGCCACAAAGAAGATGCAGCTCAAAACGTGAAGAATTAATCGATAATTATCACTTCCGTTTTTCGATATTATCACTTCCTTTTTTTGATATTATCACTTCCGTTTTTCATTTCCATGTGACCACTTTATAAATTAAGCTTTAACAAAAAAATACTTTTCTAAATCGAATAATATCCATGTCATTGACTAATTGACAAATTGGTTGAAAAATCTACTCGATGGATGAAGTAAATTGGAGCACCCAATCCTATTTTAAAATAGCTTTTTTTTTAGATTTAATGTAAATGCTTGAACCTTTTGACATTCCATCAATTGACCTTTAAGTACATACTTTATACTTTACTCGATTGCACTTGAATTTGTAATCCAATATTCCAGCAAAAATTTAAGCCATTGCTGGTGGTTCACTGATGTTGAAAGCTTTAATAAAATAAAAGAAAAGACATTAAACACACATTCAATTAGCAAATTAAATCTCTTTTTTTTTAAATTCCAACGGAATATTGCGATGAATTTATTGTTGATTTAGGGGCTTAACAAAAAAAACCCATTTTGAAGTTCACACGCGTACGTACAATTCATAAATGTGTGATCTACCGTCATACATGTTAAATGCTATTAACTTTGTTTATTTACTAAGTCAATTTGTTGAGTAAATTTTGATGCTCAAAGGGATGTAGGCTGGTAGGAATATGTGGTTAGCTGCATGTGTGTTGAGCTTTTCCTTATGGTAAATTTTACTGTTTCATTTTGATATGTATATAAATTCTGTCTAGATATCCGAATAATTTTTTTCTGTTATACATTGTTTGCATACTAAAATACGTTGATATAACAATCCTTTCCCATATCCTTTCAATTTGTACTGTACGATGTGTTCACCTATCTACATATGTATATTCATTTCATTTTAAATTTCTATGAATAGGCTCTTGTTGGAATAAACTTGATCCGTTTCACGTAATATTTTCAGGAATTTTGTTTAGTAATTCTAAGAAGGATCTTTTTGATATTTTATTGCGCATAATACAAAAATGTCAAGCAAAGTAAGAACCTATTAAACAAAATTCCTGTAATTAGAACAAGAGCCAATTCTCTATTTTGCCAAATATTTCATTTGATTTAAGTCAAATATTTTATACGGTTTTTATAAGAAGGCGCCCAACTGTAGGGCAGAATGTGGAAAGGAGCGCTCAATTAAATATTAATTATCTTTCTAGTAGGTACATTGAAATACCATATTGTAAAGTACGCCTATAATTAAAAAAATAATTTAATGTCCTTTTAAATCGGTAAAATGAACTTTCAGCAATATTCTTCCAGGACGATACATTGTCAATAATTCATTCCTCGAAAGACGTAGTTTTGTAAAGAATTGACACCTTTTGGAGGGAGATCTCAGCTACCGCTTATGCTAGGAGGCTGAAAGTTGGAGCTTGTACATCAGTTGAAAGTTCTTGTCGGTTTCACCCCAAGCACTTGCTATTTTCTTTTACTGGAGCCAGCTCAAATGGACACGGCGGCTGTACTTTGTGCTCCGTACATGAGAGCTCGCCATACGTTTTTCAAATGTGTATGCGTGAATATGCCTGAAAGCACGAATGAATTTTTAAAATTTCAAGGCCATATTCAATTCCGATAAAATGATTTTTGTTAGACGAAACACAAAAGCAGCTTTAGCCTTATGCACGAACCCAACCTTTATCGAAGGCACGGCACATTAGTATTGGCACTTGCCGAGAAAGTTGAAGTTGAGTCAACTCCCAACGATTGCCTCGGCGCGTCACAGAGCTAATTGTTTTATGTACTATGTAGAATCTTGTCGGCGCCGCAAAACGGCGGAGATGGAAACGCACCTTAATAGTAGACGAGCTAAAATCTCATACATTTCTGTGAGACATGGTTTTTATTCTTTCCGGAAGGCGGAGCCTATTTTCTCCGGAGTCGAAAAAAACCGACCATGTGCATGTTGTCCGGGCCTAAAGCTAGTATTACGCTGTATGCCAGGCGGTCAAATATATGACCATTTTCCCTGTCAAATGCTGTCAGATGGTGTCAGATAGTGTAAAGGTCAAATGCTGTCTGACAAAATGTTTTATTTGTCCACATTTGACCGTTTGCGATTTCTGAAAAAACAATTGTGTCAAATGGGTCAAATAGGAAATGTCACTCGTGAAAATTTGTTGTGGCAATCAGTTAAACAAATAGCAAAAATTATATAATTAATTATTTTAAGTACTGTAGTTCGGTTTTTGAAGTGAAAACTTCCTTAGCCCCGTTGTGATTTGGAACTTGATGAAACGGAAACGGAAACGGAAACGAAAAAGCGACAGTAAACAGTGAAGCGAAAAAGCGACAGTAAAAAGAGACAACCAAAACACCTGCGTGGTACTGATTTCCCTCACCACTCTCTCACCTCTCTCTCACCTCTCTCTCACCCCTCTCTCACCCCTCTCTCACCCCTTACCTTTCTTCTTACACTCCATTCTCCTAATTTCAACCCTTGTTAACCCCTCCCCCCACTGTATACCCCCCTCTGTGTACCTTAATCATTCTACCCCTTACCCTACATATTGTTCCCCTCATCTTCTTTCTCTATCGCATCAACCAGGCACCGGCCTTGCTCAGCCGAAGATGGGAAGGTTCGGGGATCTCTTACGAACCGTGAATGTGTTGGGCGCCACCTAATCTGGACTAACGTGAGGAAGATTAGGAAACCTCACATAAAGAAATGGCGAAGACACCTTAAACGAGAAGAAGGCTGTGATTACAGGCGGTACTATATTATATTAAGGTAAAGTCCGGTGATTTGTGATCCTTTCAAAAGTCTTTAATTTTCCTATGTCTATCTCCACAAATGTTTAGAATCTTGCTATTATGATATTCAAGAAAATGTCGATTCTCTTGCGACATTGAGAGCTGATCATCTGATCATCCTGGGATCGGAGAAATATCACCCTCCCCCCCCCCCCCCCCCAATTTTCCAGAAAAGCAACCTAAAGTAAACTTTGCACATCATCTTTTTGCCACGACGAGCGATTGTCAGGTTTCTTGGAAAAATGAAAATATCACAAATTTGTATATAAGCGTAAGTGGAAATATTCAATAGAAAGAAAATTGACTCTGTGAATATCATCTCTTTTTGTTGAACCCGACACCTTTTTTTACTTTTATTAAAATGTTTTTTTTTATATTATATATATATACCTAGTACTATGATACCATTTAGGACGTTTCGGACTTCAACCCATAAAATAATAAAGTTTGCGGTCGATTTTTTGGATTTATAGTATGTCCGAACTCGGTTTGCGATGTAATTCAGGTGCGAGTAATAAGAACCTAAAAAAAAACATATTTTTTTTATATAAAAAAAAAATTTGGAAGGCAAAATAACCCTTAAGGATTCGACTATACAAAAATCCTGAAAACAATTTTTGGGCAAATTTATATAGAAAGTGGTTTAAAGTGAAAACTAAATGAAATGTCGGAATTCGTAAAACGTATACAATAACCCTCTTAGGGAATGACTGTCGCAAAATTCTAAAATTTACTTTTCGATCATTATAAAGCGCATTAAAGTTAAAACGAATTCGATATCTCGCTAGACCTGGAACATTTGTCGGAATTCGTAAGAACTGCAACAAAAACTTACGCCACCCTGGAAATTGAGTAATAAGAAATGATTTAATCGGTTTTTGCCGATTATATAGATACCTTTTTCAAGCCTGATTATATCTGATAATCTGATTATACTCGTACCTAAGAAATATTTCGAAATTCGTGAAAACGTTGAATATCAAAATATTTTGTAAACGGGTTTCAGAAGCTTATACAAAGAGTCCGCATAAGCAAAATTAGTTTGATATCTCGACATTCTATATAGATATAACAAAATTCGTGAAAATATTGAAGAAATACTTTTCACCTAAAATTTTTTTGGCCCACCTTCGTACTCCAATGGAAATCAGAGTGTTCAAGGTTCAGCGTTCTTGCATAAGGCGTTCCTGAAATCTAGAAACTAAATGAAACATTTCCATAACTCAGGGTAGTATTTTTTTAAACTAATAAATAAATTAAATCATAGTAACAAACCGAACTGCTGGGACTAAATGAATGCATTGCAAAGTGAAGTTGAATTGTTTACTGTGTATCTATCGTCCTGGAGTTCGAATGGTAGTGTCACTAGTATTGTAATCCAAATTTTTAATTAACAAGATAATATTAATTGCAATATTAAATTCAACAAAAAAGAAAAACCTCATGTGTTCGTCCTTTGAACTAGCTTCATAAGAAAAAAACGCACTTGTACCAGTTTGCTTCAAAGCTTTATTTCTAAAATGATGCCTGATAAACACGTCGGCAATTTCCGAGTGATTTTCTTTCAAGCATAACATGTTTTGTCCATGACACCTTTATAGAGTTTTCCTTTTGATATGCATATGTGCCCCCGAAGCTCAAGGTAAGTGTATACGTTCGGAGGTAGAAATTTTCTTCTTTAACCATTTTCTTTCACGAAACCGGAAACATCACAATCTGTATTGTCGTTCCCAGTCGGTATTAATGCCGTAACATATGTAAAGAATTTTCGATCGAAATTTTCTGTATACGCATCGAAACCGCACCGCTTCACCGCTCAAATGAAATTAGCATATAAATTTCACGTTCTTACCAAGTTCCTAATGCAAAATGTGAAATCTTATGTGAGAAATCCTTACGTACAATTCACCTGCAAGTACATTAAAATTTAAAGGCTTACGTGCGAATTTCCTTTCTTGTGTGAATCCCCCTTTTTCAGAAGCTCCACATATACTCCTACCGGATGATGGAATCTAATGTGTACGAACTGTCTTTAGTATACAGCATCGTAAAGATGTAGCTATAATAAGGACACAGGTTGTATAGATTTTCTTGGTTTTCAGTTCAAACTTAATATCAAAATGCTGAGCCAGTTAGGTGTTAACAACAAAATTTACAGCATTTCTAAGTGAAATTTTCGCATACTCTATTCTTATATCCGGTAGAGAGGGAGTAGTCCTTGGGTGTAGTACGTCGTACTACAGATAAATGTTTTGTCATTCGATGTAAGTGAGTTTTTGTATAATGGCAATGCATGACAAGTGTTCCTTCACAAACATTCACTGATGGTGTTAAGTGTTAGGTTCAGGAGTATTTACATGATAAGAAACGTAGCAAAATAGTTACCAGTTTGAATGTATTGTGGAAAATTACATTGTTTTACCAGGAAAAAAAGGTTGTTTTTATGGCGAAAGTTTCAACACTTGAGTTTATTCAAAAGCACTATTTCAATACCCCACATACGATAAACACTTTAGTTGTCCTAAATTTCAACTGGTTAAACCGAGATCATTATGTAAACATCCAGTAGAAATTAAAAGCTTGAACAGAAAACGGAAATTGAAAGTGCCTACACATTTCAAAAGGAAAAGTACTGCTTTACATATTGCTGAATTGTGGAATTTTCTTTTCTACTGGCTACGCCAATTCACTACTTTCCATAATGGAGATGGGTTTGAGGTCACTTTACCAACAAGATTTCTATTATTACTGTTATTTGCACCTTCCTGTTATTGTGCTTGCCTTATTTCATATCTCGGGAAATTGCCTGATCGTTAGTAAAGTATTCCAGATTGTAATATTGTTAGCTAACCGTTTGACTGACTTTTGCTAATCATAAGCTTCATCCGATTGCATTTGGTGTCTTTCTTATGGTTGGTTATTAACTAGTTATCGCTCAACGAGATTAGAAAACGAACTACTGATTGGGGCGCCAATTTTTGAAATAAGATCTAATCAATTTTCACAATGGAGATGGGTTTAAGTCTCAAGATACTTTGTCCTTAAGTTATCTATTGTTACTGCAATTTCAGACCCTTATCTTCCGTCTAATCCAGGTCTTCTGTGGAAGTTTTGTAACAATTTTACCTTACCGTTGCATTGCCTTCTTTTAATCATATGCTTCATCGGATAGTCTCTGCCATCTTATAAGACAGCATGTAAGTATATCGGGTCGAATCTCATATGTTTCTTCTTCTGCTGATGTTACTCCTTACTGCTATAGTATTCAGGGCATAGTTCGTCTTATAGCCGTATTGAATGCCAGGACGCAATTAGCAGAAATGTGGATATACTGGGGTATAAGCAATAAATAAACGATTGCTGCTTAATTTCTGCCTTACGTCTTAACCCAGAAGCCACAATATGACCAGCTTTCACAATTATATGAAATGAGTAATGACATTTAAATTGAGTGAAAAATGAGACTTATCTTCTTTCATAGAAACAAAATCAATTTCTTAATGGTAATAATTGACTGACAAAAAAACTTAAACCGACAAGTGATTCGAAAAAACCTACTCAGCTTTGTTTGAAGTGGAAATAGGAAAAATCATTTCCATTTGATTTAATTCCCTCTTAATAATTCACTGAATGATTTTTTTTATTCCGAGTTCACCATGAATAACCTTTTTTCGAATTATTTCATTTCTCCTGTTTTTCTTTTTAGCACAGTATTTTTCTCGAAAATGTTCAAGCTGTTCATGGAGCACTTGACAAAAATTTTTATTTTCATGATGGAATTATGTAGATATTTTCCGATGCTGATGTTTTTAAGAGGCATTTTTTTGGCCCAAGAAGTTGATATAAATTTGCGAGATGATACTAAGCAAAAAAGCAACGAGAACAATGATCGAGCATATTAAACGTATTGTGTGTGCTATTTCAAGAGAAGGATATTAAATTTAAGGAAATTTTTCTAGAATAATTCCATTTTATTGGGGCCATAGAAAGGTGCCTTTTACCCAGAGATTATTGTTGAGAAGGATGAGTTTTTACCTTTTTGAAGTAGTACAAGTAGAATAAGTTCCACTCATAGTTTGTCAGTATTCGTTCATTGCCGTATACTTGGACACTGAAGCCTTTTTTTAGGTAATGACATTGAAATGGAAATTAAAGAAGTTGCCGGCAGTGAATGCAGCTCCTTCATGCATTACCGAGGACCTTTTTTTCTTTAGATCATCACATCCTACATAATTTTTTACTCTCGCGAACTAATGAACTGAAACAACGAACTAGTTCGCAGCGGATTTGGTCGGCTTCAGCAACTGGTCTCCTCGTTTTCTTCACGATCTTTCACTAAACTCAAGGCACTAAAAGGACGGACTTGTTTTGTGACGGATCGCGAAATGAAAGTGATCGGTCACTAAAGTAAACTTAAATGCGCAAAAAAGAACTGCCTATTATCGTGGCTATAAATTTCAATAAAAATCAATTGGTTTCTGTTTTTTTTTTTAATCCGCTTATTATTAATAAATATTCGAATTTAATATATGTACATAATATGCAGTTGCTGAAGTCGTCGCATAGTTAATAATTCGCTGTAAAAAAGCATGCAGTTCTGCACATATCCGCTTATGACTTAAAGCCTCAGTGTATTTGAGATGAACGAAATATGTGACATGATACTATCGGGTACTTTTCATTACATCTTGTTAACTGCTGGATGTTGTCCTTTCACTTGATATTAGGACTTGTACCTTCCATATTCAGAAATCGAGTTCAGATCAAACACACTTTAGTGTTCCCAAATTGTGTCGACGTTCGTCTTAGCATAAAACAGAACGTTCTTAAATGCCCATTACAAGAAATAATTGAATTTATTCATAACAAGTTCATAGTTTCGAAGTAACTTCAGGCTGTCATCTTGCCCGCTGTTGTTTCCCTGATGGATTACCAAAAAGGGACAACTTTCGTCTGTTCACGTAACATGGATTCTGATATGGTCCGACAACGATTCCTGAATAAATTACAAGTTCGTTGAAATTTTGTTAAATATAATTTCAGACATGTCCTTGTCGCTTGCGTAGCCTTTGCTCATCGGAATATTTTCGGGGGGTAGGACACAGCTCCATGGATATACACTGACTACAATGATAGCGTATCCTGTTTCGCCCCAACTTCTCTTATCAAATTTAGCTGTTAGCAGAAGCCACACTATTGTGGAGATACCGAAAAGTAACACATGTTAATGTATGGTGAGGTATCTTTGAAAACATATTGCTGGAATAAGGGATGATATCTGAACCGTAGTAATATGCAAATCGGATTATAAGGCCGGGTGTAATGAGTAAAGGACTTTACTGATTATGTAGCACATTTCGAATACATTGCTATCAAAATGAATACTTTCCCGATGAAATTTTGAATTGCAGAACTATGCTAATGAGAAATCCAACAAATTGAGCGGATTATTTTCGGTGATGATTGAGGCATTTAAGGTAACCAACCGTTCTACCGTTTTATTTTGTGTCGTTATTGCTAAAATTGAGATGAAATTTTTCGCAGCTATGATTATATGATTGGGTGAATTTTGAGAAAATATTATTTACAGGCCAGCCTTTCTTAACTAATCTTTAAGTGATGCCTCCCTTGCTGTTCTTGACGACGTAATCTACAATAATTTGTGGCAAGCCAGCGTATTTTTCCCCCAACTTTGAGTTCCAGCTCGAGAACTTTTAGATATTCTTATTTGGGATTCTGTGGTATTAATTCTTGGTTGAAAAAGTTTGGATTATATAATATCTATCAAACTAGAAAGATAAAATTTGATTGGAGTATATAGGTTTACAATTACAGACTATTAAAGGAAAATTTTTGAGTACCTGGAAGAGAGGCGTTGCTGGAAAACAGAAGTAAAAAAAATAAATTAGGTAGCGTAGAGGGTAAGGGTAGGGTGGGTGGGAAGCAATGGCAAAAACAATATTTCCGGTAAGGACAGAAATGCCAAAATTGACGGCTCTTATAGATCACCCATAGCAGAGGCATCATAGATAAAAGTAGAAGTTTTATTCTGCCTCAGGAAGAGCTTATACTAGAAACTTGAAACTTTCTATACTCGTATATTGATATATGTACTACAAAAAGCAATTTCAGATTTGTATTGGCGTACTGAGGTGGTACAGAAAAACTCTAGGTCAAGAAAGTCTTTTCTATATTTTAAAGAATTTCGTCATATCTCTTCATGTCTGTCGAGTTACTGAATTAATTTTACTATTTGATTTTTAGATAAGTGCATAGAAAAACTTTTCTAGATTTTTTGATATCACTCTTCTACGAATTTCTTCGAATTTCGAAATATTTCATAGGTCTAATCAGAAATTGAATTCTAAAGCCGGCTTCAGACTTATCGCGTTTCGACTATTTCGCGTCTTTCTCGTGATTAGTGTGTACAGGTTTCTCGCGTTTTGTTATTCGCGTTTCGCGATTCGTGTGCTTTCGCTACTGAAGGCGGTTTTTTTACGACATCAAGGGGTTTTGCTTGACAAAACAGTGACGAAAAATATTTGAGATGATTTATTCGTTACTTTCTCGCGAGTTTCATGTGTTTCGTGAAACAAGACGAAAAAATTCGCGAAATGTGAAACACAAGAAAATCAGGAAAAGCCTGTAGCCGGGACCCGGCTTAAAAGGTCTATGAATTATAAAAATAAATTTTTACATCGCACCGTACCGGTATTTTTTTTTTTAATTTTTTGAAAAAAATATTGGTGGTGGGAGTACAGGGTTTGATGTCGGTGATGGTGAATGGAAAGCAATTGCTAAAGAAATATTTCTCGGAAACCACAAAGATTGGAATTCTTAGAAGTGGTTGCTAAATAGGTTCTTTATTGAAAAATGCATTTGTTGACAGTGGAAGCAAGGTACCCGTATCTGGCTTGTGTTTTTTTTATGTCTCCGAAAGAGCTCATGCAAGAAAGTTAAAACTAAGAAAATGTACTACGGTAGTAATTTGATCAACGAAAAAACTTAGATGGGGAGTGGGGCAAAAAAAAAAAATGTCTGTGAAAAATGTTTTCTCTACATTTTTAAGAATTTCCTCCTATTCTTTTAGTTTATTGAGTTGTCGAATTAATTTTAATTCTGGGTATTGTTTATGTAATTACCTAGAAAGTGTTTTATGGTATGGTCGATGTATCTCTTAGGTCTGATAAAATGCCGAATTGTTTTTTACTTTAGAAGGATTTCTGTACAACTGGCTAAAAATCGATTTCAGATAATAATAGTAAATTTATTTATTTTATTTCACAGTGGCAAATGCTTCTTGTACACCCAACTTCGGTACATTAACTTTTTTGTAACAGTGAGCATTTTAGACGGCCACCATAATGCTGACTCTCAAAATTTAATATTATTTTTTAATAATAAAATATTGTGAATGATCCGTTATATGACCAAGTGCTGTTTGGAATGTTATCTTTTAGGTTGTCAATCCACATGTTAGCATTAAAACCGATCTGGACTTGTATCCAAAAAATTATAAAGTTACGTCCAGACTGTGTGCAGATTTTTTTATTTATTTACTTAGTTTTATTTAGATGGTGTAGTTAAACCCATAGGTGAATAAAACAGAACTTTCCGTTAAAATTCAGCAATACTGTGTAATAGTATTTGTCTTATCTAAAAATGAGTATAATTGTTTAGTCACTCAGCCATAACTTTTCAGATGAGTTTCACAAGCAAGAGCAAGCTAATATCCAAACATATTAAGTTAAACCCTTACAAGGTTATTGGCCATTTAACGAAAACTCCTCAGAAACGAAATTAATGTCGTATTTCATTCGGAACAACACAAATTAATCTGTGACAAACTTGTTGACTGTTTTCGGTATAAAGTTCAACACAAGTTTTTCCTGAAATGAAGTTCATTACTCCATCCCAGCAGATATAATAATTTTTCTCTCTGGCATTCCAACAACTAGTGAATATATTCCCATGATCTCATATCCAATTCGAATAATTTCTAACTTTAGTGATAATTTCGGAAAACGTTTTATAATTGTCGCAAGTTCTTGTGAATTTCTCGAGTTTGGAAAGTTTCGCTAACGTCTTCCGTATAAAATGTTAAGTGTTATGCTTCCATCTATAAGTATGTTGAGATATATGCGAACAACTATATTTATTAAATTCATTCGGGGTCGTTTATGCTATAAGTCGTTATTAGCTTTCGGCTGATTGAACTTTCTTTCATGTTCGGACATCCTTACTACAAGGACGAAACTACTATCCAACTTACAATTTAATTTGGTTCTTCGATTACGTATCAGGCAAATAAAATCCACAAAATTCATTTCCAATTTCCGTCATGTATGTTTTCCCAATGAATTCAAGCCAACGAACACCCTACTCCCCTACTATCTACCCATCTACGATAGGTTTTTAACTTCAATTAGAACAAATTAAAAGTTTTCTACGTCTTAGAGAGAGGAAAAGTCGTAAAGCAAGCAAATGAAAAGTTAAGAAAGCTGGTAGAACTCCTACGTTTCTTCGTCGAAAGATTTTCTTAAAAAGATTCCTCTCGTGTACGCCACTGTATTCTGGGTCGTTCCTTCGACCGTACGAATTAAATAAACGATGTCTTATGATTTCGCCTGAAGAGGAGGAGCAAATAAATTACATTTGTAGTTAAATAAGTCACGTTCACACTTTTGAAAGTTTCTGTAAAGTTCTTAGCACTTTTCTATTATAACTCATTTTCGTGTCACCCGTTCTCTGTTCTGTTCTAATTCCTTTCACTCTTGAAATTCACGTCTTAATTATTTTCGCGCGAATCATAAGAGCTTCAAACAAATAAGACATTAGAGTTATGAGGTGTTATTCCTTTAGTTAAATGTCACGAATGGCTCTAGTTTTGAAGTTTATAAGGGGTGTAGGTATATCGCTAAGAAAAAACGCAAAGTTAAAGAAAAAGGAGCATATATAGTTTGAAAAGTAATTGGTGAAGTGAAAGGAGTCCTGTATGTCGGATGATCTCGAGAGACACTAGGATGCTTTTCATTGCAGTTGTAGACGAGACGTTGCTAATTTTGGACAAATTGCGACAGCGCTACTCTGCATTCTTTGTTGGCACAAAATCGTAATTAAAAGTTGTAAAAAAGTTATTCACTTCGAGTTGCTCCAGGAAGCTAAGTGACCATTTTATGGTGTCCGCTTCAGGATTTTGGGGGTTTTATTATCTTCTCCTAATGTAATTGGTTATTTAAATCTTATGAATTTAGTAACACAGATGAAACCATGCTGCTAATGAAGTATATTCTTCATGGTTTGAAATCAGAAAACATATCAAGTGAAGCCTCCATTTCGGATATTGTTGTTCTTACGTTAGTATTGAATAATCATAATCAATGGCACAACAGCCCAAATTGGGCCTAGGCTTTGAAGTAATGCTAGGGTTATATCATTATGAGACCAACGAAACACTAGGAGGTAAAGTGGTCAGCCACACGCTCGTCTGTGATTATTACTCCGATTTTAACTCAGGTACTGATTTACAGCTGAATGAACACCCAATCCTATTCTCGAAAATTGTATGTCGACAAGCTGATTAGCCTGATACCAGGTTCACCGAAAGCAAGTGCTCTAACCACTAAGTCACTTCCCGATTTATGATTCCTGGTATGGTCCCATTCGAAAAGGTGATTTTATTTTTTTTATGTATATGTTAGAGTGAATATACATACATATATGCTTCGCAGAGTACCATATTTTGGTGTAGGTGGAAATCGAAAGAAGTACCTATCGTATACGAGTAGTGTCAAGGGATTTAGATCTTAGACAGTTTTTGAAACTTGTTGTTGTAAACTAATTTTATTTTATAATAAGTCGTGCGAGTTGCCAGGGTACACATGCAACAATAGGTTGATACTAATAAATTTCAACTACAGATGACATTCATAGTTATACTACGATATGCTCTCGTTTGGAGTAACTTCTGCTAACTTCAGAAACAACTGCAAACTCTAGATCATAGCAATTCAATTTCCATTTGAATTTTCCAAACTTTCCATATGAATACTTCCGAACAGAACAACAATTAGTAACGATGCACTGCTATGCCATTAAGCAAATGCACTAATTACAATTTATTAGCTCTCTAAAAAAATTGAATGAATTGAATGAAATTTGTTATCTTTATCTTTATCTTTATCTTTATTGCCTTGAATTCTATTTTGACTTAACGCTAATATATTATATTTAAGAGATCAGTCTTTTCAATTGACTATACAGCTTTTGACAATTATTTCAGTTTGAGAAGTTTAAGTATTAAATTGAAAAGTAGGAAGAGGAAAAATAGCGAAAAAAAACTCTATGAATTTAAATTTTTCTTATAACTAAAACTTAACCTAGTGTTTGTGAACAAGTAAAATTACTAATATAAATATGTTTAAATGTTATTAATTAAATTATGAATTAAATTGTTCTCAGCAAGTTCAATTTTAATGATAAATTTTTGGTATATAGATTCTACTTTAACTTTAATATGTTCTACCTTAGCTAAAGAATGTAATTGATCGGTTGGAAAATATCGTGGCAATTTGTGAATCATTTTAAGAATTTTGTTTTGAGCAGTTTGTAACTTATTTATGTGGGTTTGGGCGCAATCCTTCCAAACGACAGCACCATATAGAAGAATAGGTTGAAATATCATTGAGTATAAGAGGAGCTTGTTTTCTAAGCTTAAATCTGACTTCCTATTAATAAATGGATACATTACTTTAACGAGTTTATTCACTTTACTAACTGTATCAATGATATGGTCCTTATAAGTCAGTTTCTTATCGAAGATAAATCCTAAGTATTTAATATTGTTACTCCAGGTAGTTTTGGCTCCGTTAACTGTTATATAATTATTTGCGGGTATGTAGGGAATAACTCTTCGTCTAGTGAAGTATATTGCTTGGGTTTTGGTGGAGTTCATTTTTATTTTCCATTTGCACATGTACTTTGTAGCTGTCTCAAGTGCGCCTTCTAAAGATTGGCAAATATTTGATGCTAACGTTCCAGAGCAGTAGATAGCAGTATCGTCAGCGAAGAAAGCAGTTTCACAGTTGGCGAGGTGCGGAAAATCAGCAGTGTAGATTAAATACAAAATTGGTCCTAATACTGAACCTTGAGGTACTCCTGCTAGTATTTCCTTTCTGCTTGAAAGATGGTTGAGTATTGATACCTCAAAAGATCGGTTGGCCAGAAAACTACTAATTAACTTCATGAAATTTGTTCTATTCACTGATTTCAGAAGTTTAATCTACTTTACTTTGCTGCCGTACAAAAGAAAGCGGCTAAACGGGAAGGGAAACGCTAGCCAAGAGCCATCCGGACCGTTAATACATCTATTCAATGTAACAACCAATCTGTTTTCGTAAACAACCATTGTCGATGTCGCAACCTGTAACCGAAATGAATTAAATTCATTTTCGAAATGGTCTCACTTATTCGAGTGGTTAAAAAAAGGTGGGCGAAATACGAAAACCACCCCAAATTCGTCTGTAGGCCCATCATTGTTTACAGGATCGACTGAACTGCAATACGGTGAAAAAGGACGAAGTATCTGTGAATAGTGGAGTCTATCGAGCAAATAGCTTGATTGATTTTCAATTAAGCATTCAAATTAGGCCAGAGGACGCGAATTCACAACAAACTTAAGTGGAATCAGTGCCAAATTAAGACTTCTCCTTACCATCCTCCGAACTAGTCCTTTAACTCAATTTATCCAACACTATGCCTGTGTTGAATTATATCTTTTCTTCGAGACGTTGTAGGGTTTTTTTTTGTTGTCACAGCCAAGTCGTCTAATAGATCGTAACCTTCGCAGGATCCTAGCCGGATTGCCCGACTAAAAGGAACTTTCCTGATTGCTTCGCTAATTAATTCATAATTAGGTTTACCATGCTAATTTCGCCGTCAGTTCCGCAAGTCTACGAAAGATTTCAGTTCTCTTGACACATTGCTCTGTATTCACTGTCCTATCCGATTTTGAACAAGGACTGCGCCTCTAGATGACACAGAGCTTGTACAGCCCCCATGATTATAAGTTTTAATTCGCTATTCCTGAAATAGTAGCCGTTGTCTTTTTACGCCCAATCTCAGGCGAAAATCTTTCAGGACGAAGTTCATTTTTGTTTTTAATTTATCTCTTAGTATGCATAGGACATGGTGTCATATTTCCATTCGGGTTTTTTGAAAACTTTTCGCCCGAAACTTGTAGTCTGGAAGACGACGTGAAGCGAAACTTTGATAAGATGTCCGGGGAGCTGCATAATTTTAATGGAGAAGTGAATACAAGTTTTCGGAGGCCATGTTCTAGTTAACACATCCCTTGTCATGTTATCGTTCTACTATACCAGACTAAACTACTCGCCAACTGTATGTACTAACAACTGTATGTACTAACATTGTCCAAATTTGAATGTTTGTTGGTTAAGTAGGAGCAAAATACGATAAACGAGAGAAGTTCCATTTTCGTCCTCCGGCAAGGACGCTGTCAGCGACGACAACGACGACTTGTTCTATTCGAAAAACGCTCATATCCTAATCTGATTTGCCGTTTACGAGCTCCGGGTATACTATTACTTTCGTTTTTATTGCAACGAGGGTGTGAGAACGTAAGTATTTCACTCAGCGTTCCCAGGGATGATATTACATCCACTTTTGAATGCTTGGTGTAAGATTGTTTTCGAAAACGATTTTTTATGGTCCTAATGTTAAGCGTTGGATTCGTATGATAAACGTAAACAGCAATTGACACGCGTTTTAAATGGTGCACGTAAGAAGTAAGTGTTATTGATGTAGAGCATGCGGATTATGTTTGAAAAAATAAGGGATGACGAAAAGGACGATTTCGGGGTGGTTCAATGCTCGATGGTGGAGACTCAATGAGTTCTTATGTGAAATATGAAAAAACGCTAGTAGAGTGTGCTAAAAAAGAGACATATTGTAATCATTGGGTACATTCTTTTCATTCTATTGTAAAACAGACACAGTGCAAAAGATTTGATTAAAATACTGTAAAAATTTTGAACCCTTCAGGGTATACTCTCCTGGGAGAATGCTATTCTAATACTAAGTTTAAGCTGGAGGAACTTCATTATTTTTTAGGTTGAAGTACGAAAGGCGTTTTATGCTGGTATAGTTTACTATGCGACCCATAGAAGTAAAGGCCATTTCTAATTAGATTTAAAAGGTTTATCGGAATTCGTAAAAACGCGTTACTCTCTCTAACCGATTGAATATCAAAAAAGGCATAAATCAGGTTTTCGCGATTATATTTAAAGCCTTCAGAAATGAAAACGAAGGCGATATCTCACTAGACCCAAGAAATATGTCGGAATTCGTGAAAACGCTTCACAATTACACGAAACCCATTTCCCACCTCAACCTCCTTTTTAAATTTTTTTTCATTTACGGCGAATTTTTTTTCGAGCTTGCTAGCAGTATCAAAAAAAAATGAAATGTTTAATGAAGGAAATTTTTTTTAAACTTCAGGCTGATTAAATAATTTATTATTAAAAAAGTATAGTAATATAAATCTGTATGGTCAAGTCCTTCTTGTAGTTGACATACAAAAATCCTATAAAAATGTCAATAAAAAATCTTAATAAATCGGTTATCCACGCAGTTGACATTTTATACACTTGTCTTTTCAGTGAAAACAATGTTTCAAGTAATTAGTCAGATAAGTCCTTCCACTCCTTCCAATAGCTCCCATACTTTATGTCTTTTAGATTCCTGCTCAAAATTCTCGGATAACTTCAGAACGCCTTACCCCAGAAATTTGAAATTTTGTATATGTTAATTTTCTCTTAGTTGTAATTAGGGTATGAATATAAAGAAAAAAGCATTATTTATTTACGTAGCTATCACACAAAAATCCTGTAAAAATATTCCAACCCAATTTAAAAGAATCTATATAAAGTCAAAAAATTGTTTAACGTTTTGGATAAGTTGGTCTTGAGTGAAAATTAACTTACCTGCGAAATTGTTGAGATAGGAAGACGAAATTTTTTAGGAATTAGTTGTGAGCTGATCGGGGTTGCTATTGAGCGAAATCAGTATGAAGTCACTTCATCGAGTAACTCACATACTAAAGTCTTTAAAACACATGTCCACGAGTGTTGGTTAGCAGCTCCAGAATTTAATATTTGATGCAGATTAACTTCTAAATGCTTCCAGATTAAGGGCAAATATTTTTGAAATCGTGTCCTTTATGAAGTGATGTTTTACCAGAAGTTCCAGGTACGAAATTGATACTCCAGTTTAGATACGTAACCAGACGGGACTCCTTACAAAACGCACGTTAAACCATTTTTTTCGACTGCAAAATAAATTGAAGCCTTTAGTGAAATAAGTGGTCAACTCTTTTTTGAAAAAGATGAAAGGGCTTGTCTTGTTTGACCTCTAACTGCTTTCGGACGAAATTCAACTGATGCAGTTAGCCCTTTATGATTTAATTTTATCCTTAATAATTTTAATAAAATAATAAGAAATTCAATAAATTAATTTTAATCCAATAAGGCAGAAAAATCAAATTTCGCAGGTTGTTGGAAAAACGGATTGACCCAATAACCACTAAAGGATTCAATTGTAGATCAAAATTTATTTTGGAGTATCATGCAATTGACTGCAGTCTATTTATACGAAAAGTAATTTAAACAAATGAAATTAAGCGTTTCATTGGTGTACGGTTAAAAAGAGTCAGAAAAATGGGATGAAAAAAGGTCGCTGAGAAAGGGATGTACATATTTTTACGAATTTCTTCATATCTCTTAAGTCCTCTAAGAGATCGAGTTAATTAAATAATTGAAATAATTTAATGGATTTTTTATATTCAACTTGGAAAGTATAAAGATAGTTGTTAAAATTTTCGCAAGTCTAGACATGCCATTTAAGTGTCATGAGATTTCGAATTAGTTTTTATTTTTGATACTCCACCCCTAACAAATTATGATATAACATTGATATCCAACCAGATATTTAATTGATGTTCACTTCCACGGCCTCGATAAAAATTTCGGTATTTTTTCACATTTAACCACTAAGGTCTATTCTACTACTGTCTTCTTGTATCGGAGCAACTAGTTCCATATTTTGATTTTGACCATTTCCTGGACTATGATTCAAAATTGCAATTGAAGTTTTAATGGTATCGATGGCATGTGGACACTTCTGTCGCACCTCGATTTCACCTATTCCCTATACTTCAGGTACTGAAAAACGAAATAGTTGTCCCCATCCCTATTTAAAAAGTATTTTGTCCGTTATTCCTGTCGAAATACATCTATTTTCACGTGATTTTCAACGGTTTTTCTGTTAAAATGTTAAGATATCCATTATCTATTTATCAAGAAATTTGTAAGAAAATTAAATATTAACTTAAAAAACATTTTTTCATTTACAGAATAACGGCGCCCAACAATTGGCTTCCGAAGCAACAGTTTACATTATGCTCGAAGACGTTAACGACGAAATACCCTTGTTTACGGAGCGTGAACAAGAAACCGTACTCGAGGGTGAACCAATTGGTACAAAAGTTACTCAAGTGAATGCTATCGATAAGGACGGTACCTTCCCCAATAACCAAGTAAGTGGTGCTATTTGATTTTAGTTTTGATTGAATGATTGAAAAATACCAACCCTAATTTGATTTCCTGCTGTATTTTAATCATGTGCATCGCCCGGGAGAACACTTATCCAAAGGTATATCGACTTACACTAAACACTGTTCTGCAAATCAGTGGGCATTTTCAATAAAAAGATTTTCTTCCAACGAGACGAAAACATGTTCCGATGATGATGTATGTCCGGAAAACATATTTCGTACGATGATCAAAGCAACGTTTCAACAACAAATTAATATTTAGTGAATTTCGTATTAGCAAACGTTTGCCGCCATATGGTGAAAATATGTGTATGCCGTGTGGACGTTGTGAAGCAAACAATTTTGATTTGCAAAAAAAAAAATCAAAATTTGGCAATATTCCCTCGTCATCGAGACTATATTTTCCGAGTATATGCTTTTCTCTTCTGCCTTTCAATTTGAGAAAATTGAGGAAAATTGAGAAGAATTTCGAAGATTGATCTATGGTATATGAAAAGGTATCGAGTACGATTTCCTTTAAGTGAAATATGGTAATTTTCAAGGAGATGATTTATTAGCTAACGACATACATTTGTATTTTGAACGATTCATTCATCAACGTTTAGTGTTGATTTTAGCTGTAGTTTTCAAGAAGCAAGAATTGATATTCACGCTTGCGATGGCTTGCGATGGTACTTATAAGAAATTGAATTTTTTAGCGATATCTCATTTGAATATCAGCAGTTTTACATCAATCAATTATAATTCAAATTTCATATTGATTTTCCTTTCGTTAGTTTTTGCGAGTAGCACAGTTTGTTTAAAGTGTTGATTGGATTTCAATTGAAAGTTAATCCTGTGCAGAGATTCTGGTTAACCTCATTTCGATAAAACTAATATTTGAATCTTATTTACTCTGAAATACGAAAACATTTTAGAGTTCTGGATATCATTTTGCTCTTTGCTCATGCTTTCAAAATTCTTCCACTAATAAAATATTTTCTTTTCAATTAGCGATATTGAAAAAAAAATTTTAAATTTGATATCCTTTTGGGTTAGACTGTTTTTTAGTATTTGGTGTTGTGGCTCAAGAATTTTCGCAGTGCCCACTGAAAGAAACATGTTCTGGAGTCTCGATGTCAAAAAACCCTCTTGGTTGATTTAAGAGGTACCCTTTAATATCTTTCACTATCGAAATAAAATTTTCCAAAATTTTTCATGTGAAAGATTTCACTTCTCTATATTCGAAACAAATGAAAGTGATTTTCAAAAGTTTCTTAATCCACTTTTCAGGTAATAAGTCCATGATATTTGTTTTCTTTTTTTAGTCGTTCTAAAGAAATAAAAAACTATCATACGTTTTAGTCACTAAAAAAAGTTTAACGCATTAGCTCAAACTCAAAGGGCTCTTAGGCATGTAAAAAACGAAAGCAAATCTTCAAAATGTTTGCATGTTACAGGAATCGCTCTTCTGGTTAAACTATCCTTCTTTCGTATAGTTTCCGATCGAATGTCATTAAAAATGGATGAAGCTAGCTTTTCACTTTCCACTTGTCAAGCCGTGAGAAAACATTCCACCCTAAAGATCAAATTTTATAAATATATTTAGGTGCATGTGTAAAAAAGAGCTCAATAAATTTAAGAGTATAGTTCTAAACTGCCTTCAGACAGCTTTTTAAGCAAAATTTAATTTATTTTCCAATGCAATATTTTATCATTTTATATACACGAATAGTAGCATCAAATAGTAATAAACCAGCCACCATTCGATAACGTAACAAATTGTTTATTATTATGGTTGGGACTATATACGATTGGTTCGGTGTTCTATAAAAATTTCCCTAAAATATCAAACAAAGAGAGACACAAATTTCAAAGTGATAACCATTTTATATACATTGAAAAAGGTAGTTACATGCACTGCACAATTCTGCAGCCGTTATTTTTGTCACACAAGAAGTTATTAGGAAAAAATTTTTAATTTCAAACCTTCCTTCCTTAATAAAATTGTCTGCTTATACCTACCTAAATTTGAATTTATACATGTTAATAATTTCCTAACCAAAGTTCAATATTAACATTTATATCGAAACAAGTAGCAGCTACCAATCATCAAATTGATTCAATTAAAATTAATGTACAGAGAAATCATTCATTCTGAGAAATTTAGTGATCAATATTTTGGCAGGAGTTCTGTAATCATCGAATGTAAATATGTAGATGGTGATCTGCATAGTGAGGAATATGAATAATATGTCCTTTCTATGGGTGAGAATATTTGGCACGGTGTTGTTTTTCGGTGTCTTTACGAATCTCACTAGGTATACCTCAGAGATATATCTATCGAATTAATTTTTACTTCCTCGGACTTTTTAGAGAGTTGCATATGTTACGTTTTGACAATTTTCGGCATGCCTTACTTCTGTGGACTGGTATATTCCGAATTTGACCGCGTCCCTGGGTACGATGTTAGTTGTGTTTTAAATGTTTCTAAGCATTCAAATGCGACCAATTTTTAACAGCCTTTCAAATATTAACCGGAAAAATAATAAATTTTCGGCCAAAATGCTGTCAGCTTTTTTGTTTGATTCCTGGTCGATTTTTCCTAGCTGAAAAAAGTAAAATCCCACAAAGTGAGTTTAATGTTTGAACACAGGCAGCTGCTAAATTTTTAAAAATCAAAAAAAATTTCCGAAACGGTGTATACCTTTTTTAGATTTTGAAATATAGTTGCCGAAATCTGGCGATGTATTTCAGATGTTATATTTCTTTGATTAAATGTTAGTTGTTGTCCGCCGTCAGTGAAGTGAAACCCCTACACGAAATCCCCGACTGTTGATTAATCGCTGTCCAAGAGGACATGACGTTTGGAAAACCTTCTCTGGATAGACTAGTTTATAAGGTTGGACTAGAACTGCGTCGCCATCGGATGGCATAGACTCTTCAGAGGGTGTATCATGCCTACTATCCGAAACACCCTGACAGCTGGTGGTATTGCTTAGGAATATTCTATATAGACGATGTTGAAACACATTTCATTATCGAGAATTGCACCGGAGTAAAATTTTTGCCATCGCAGGTGGCACTGAAGAGCGCCCAATATTTCAACCAATTTGGTGGAATTTTTGGTTGTACTCTAGGATATATAAAACTCAATGCTAAAGGCGTAACATCGAATACAGCCAACAGAAATTTTATTTGTTTACTAATTTTTTATTAGTGAATTTTTCATGGTAAGCTTCCATAGAAGCAAATTTGATTAAATGTTAGTTGTTTTCCGGCGTCAGTGGAGTGAAACTCCAACACGAGTTATTTAGTTATTTATTCTCAATATGACAATATTGCAGGTGCTATTTTTTGTCATAAATACGGCAAACGAATAATAAATCAGTGAATTGATAAATTAAAAGCAAACTTCAAAATGAACTTATTTTTATGTTTCACAGAAGTCCCTTATTCAAAGGATTCCGTTCTATGCGAGACCATAGTTCCTTTTCTAATAAACATTTTCTTCCAAAAGATTTTTAATGCATCTTAAATTTGTGTCCGGATTATTGGCAAACGTTTATCCTGTGCGCTTAACAAATCGCCTTTCTGCTCTTTAATTCGAAAATTATAACAGTTTTTTGCTCGTGGTGCTGCTTCCTACAGCAAGGATCCGCAAACGCCCTTTTTATATCCGCACTCGGTGTGATCCGTTTGTACACACTCCGTGTAATTACATTTCTCAATTTCAAGCACACATTGCTTATTGTAAGTAGATTTAAGTTGTCCGATAAAAACATTAGAAACGCTCAAAAAAACCGAAAACTCGAGCACACCATCCCTTTGAACTCTATAAGTGTTTATTCGGGGTTGGTTTTTTCCCCCACCCGAAACTCTGCTGTACTGGTTCGTTTTTCTTGTTCATGACTTTGTGCTTGTCTTTCATCTGCAGTGTGTCACTGGTGCGGCCAAAAAAAAAATGGATTCACTGGTAAATTCCAGCATTGCGATAAGCTTTTGCCTGTTCTCTAGATAGAATAAGGTAGCAACTGTGTTGATGATATACAACATCCGAACTAGTGATATGAGACACCTATAGTATAGGAAGGTGCATCTCTTGCTGTAGGGTTGTGTTCATGTGTTTCGATTTTACTGCATTCTAAAGTGAGCTTTACGGAGAATTAGTGCAGCCAGGAAATTGCAACCCAACAAACCACCCCATGGGGCTAGTAATGATATAACGTTAATTGTGATGGCTTTTCCCATCGGTGAACTGCTATATTACAATTTGTGAGATATATTTAGGTACATATAGATGTTGTATATGATTAGCCCGGAGAATGAATAAATTAAATCGATAAGATCAATTTTGAGAGAGGAGCAAGTCCCTATTGGAAAATAACGCAAATAGCAAAAATAGCGCCTGAAATTATGAAAAAAGCCTAAATCCATGATCAACCATATCCATACAAATATTTAGAGTAAACAGCACAAAAATTCGCAATGATCACTCATAGTTGAAGGAATAACTACCTACTCTTCAAGTCTGATTCATTACCTTTCATTCAGGCTAACTGGAATGGGTTTGATGCAACATGGAAATTAACTACAAGCATTGCAGAGGACCGTTTTGGTTAGAGAATTTCTTCCTTTTAAATCTCTCGAAGTTCACTATCATTCGAAATTTGGTTTGATTCGTGGTGTATTTCACTTAATGCAATGTCTTTTGATGGAATGCACAATTTAGCCAACAACCAGCTCTTAGGCTACACATTACAAATTATTTGTAATTTTACAGCATAAGGTATGGTTAAACTACCTAATTCATGTAAAAACACTATGCAACAAAATTTTTTACGTGAAATTCTATGTAAAATTACACAGACACAAAAATTTCAATAGCTTTTTAGATTTCAAAATATTGAAAAATTGGATTCTATGTTAAAAAATAAAATTAAGGACTAAAAATACAGTCAATACTTGTAATTGGAATTTTACATGTCGGCATAATGTAATTGTTGGATACCATGTGTCCGAATTGTCCTGAAATTATGGATTTGTGTATGTCTTTTTATCTAGAAAATAGTACAGCGCCTTTAAATCAATAGTCTTTTACATACGTACTTACTTTACTCATCTCCCTATCAAAAACGCGAAATACAGCGCGAATATTTTTTAGTTAATTTAATTATAACCTGAGCAATTTCTTGTACTTATTGCCAGATGCGGTGTAAACAATTCCCAGCTTCGTTTCATTATGCGGCAAAATATCTGAGAGCAAAGTAATTTTTCGCTTCGTAAGTCACGCATAATAATAATAATAATTTCGATTCTCAGCCCAGGATTTCCGGATTTTATCACTTTCTGTCCTGAAATTACTGTGATATTTGCTTAACAGTGTAAAGTTAATGTATTAATGCCACGAGTTGTTAATTAACTTTGACTTGCACCCCAAACTTCCCCCCACACCCCCATCGTTATCACTAATATGAGTTTGTTTTTGTATGAAAGAACAAAAGGATTCGAGTCTGGTGTAGATAAAGTCGTAAAAAATATGAAGGACAAGAAAAGACAATTTAAATTTTTTATTCACAGGTTTATTACTACATTGTCGATTCGCCCCGTAACGAAGGTAAAGAATTTTTCGAAATAAATCTTCAAAGCGGTGAGATCTTCACAAAGGTGGTTTTCGATCGTGAAAAGCAGGGAGCGTATGCGCTGGAAGTTGAGGCACGAGACGGAGCACCATCGGCACGGCCGAACAGCAATGGACAACCAAACTCAGGTGAGTCAAAATTTTATTAACTACCCAGTATCCGGTCGACTATTTCACATAGTTTTGTCAATCTTGACAAATCAACAATTTAATACCAGCCATAGTAGAAACAAAGTACTTTATTATTATAAAGTTACAGAAAAATGGGCGTACAAATTCTTAGTCCAGCTCGAACTTGTACCCAACTGCAGCTATTTACAGAAGTTTACTCATACTGAGAAACTTTTATATATGTTTTTGGCGATAATATCGCAAAAGAGAGAGGAGAATGGATATGAAGGGATATTTTTGGAATATCGTTCTGCCGATTCTGCGAACTACACAGTAAAATATGTTTACTACTCTCTTAGTAGGCAATACACACTTTTGTGAATTTTACTATTTTACACATATGTGTGGAAATCAATAGCTAAAAATGTGTAAATTTACTGCTGATAATGGTAGAATTTTACAATGAGTAAAACTACACACGGTGTGGAGAAACTAATATGTACTACATATGTACTAGAAATTGATGATAGGTATAAATGATTAAGCTTCAAGCGAATAATCGGCAGATGAATTCCAAGACGTATTTTGACGGGCAAAACACCCAGCAAAATTTGAAAAATTCAAGAAGAACATTTAACCAATGACATTTGGGAAAACCCCGAATACATATAAGTCAAATACTTGTATTCTATATAAATTTAATTTATATGTTTTAAAGCCAGTATTAATGTAATTGTCGAGGCTAACCATAAATAAAATTTTTCTTTTTAATTTTAAAATCACGCACACAAAACCATGAAAGAAGGAATTAAACAAAGAAACGGTCATGTTAATACATAGCAAAGAAAAAACTATATGCTAAATGTGTAATTTTACACATAATGACAAATTATACACATTAAAAGAGGGAAATTTTATGCGGTATTGCAATATTTCTACCCAGTCAGTAAATTTTTGAATTAAATGCGTAAGAATATAATGTTATAAGAATTACTCTTAATATTGTAAATGTTAATGAAAATTCGTAAATTTACTACATAAATGAGGAATATTTTACTGCTTTACGGACAGTAATTTTCCCAAAATTTTACTTTGTACGCTATGTAGTGACATCATAACGAACACACGTCCACGTTTTGCCTAAGTTTGGAATATCTAGTCACCCACACTGTATTAAATTTATATTTATATTTTACTCAGGTTTAGAATTAATACATAATAATATGTATGAAACAACACAACGCCATTGAATTCTGCACAGCTTTATTTAAACTTACATATTTTTATATCATTTTTACAGAAATTACAACATTTACACATTTTAAAGCAAATAAGCACATAAGTTGCTTAAATTTACGTTCTAATTGTAAAATTACATTAACCCTACAGTAAAAGCTACTATACAAAAAAGTACTTTTACTGACATTTTTTACACTGCACCTATCTTGAACGAAGATTCAATATTTCTTCGAAATGTACATAAAATAATATCACCATCAAAAACAATATTCCAAGCTTTTACACCACCAACGTATGCAAATATATTTTCCTTTACATAAGATATGGATTGATAAGCAAGTTCTTTAAGGAAAACAGCAATTCGTTATAAGTATACTTCGGTGAAGTATTTTCTGTAAATTGTAAAGATAACTAATTATTATATTGTTAAATTGGTGGAGCAACTAAACTCACCCTTGTTATACGGGACTAGTGCATTTAGTAGCTCGACAGCCCAGAGGAATTAAACTTGCTCCTTGGTAAAAAGGCACATAAAACTGATTTATTCAACGGAATAATCCCCTTCTGTTCCTTGACTCGGTCTGTGGATTATCGCTGGGGCTTAAGTAAGAGAAATTGGAGTTTGTACAAAAAAAAAAAAATGGGAAAAACTTTTTTTTTTAAGTATTCATGTTTTGAAAGTTTGGTAATAACAATACGTCACTTTGCAGTTTACATGTGTTTGACTGCGAGTACCAAGAGCTATAATAGTTCTTCTTTCTGCACTGAAACCGTTCCGTCCGCGCTCCATCCCCCGTACAGTTGGTGCCAAAAAAGTCCTTAACTCTTAAGATTACTTTTCGTCATTTGTTGCCCATAACTTATTCCGATTTTCACAAGCCCAGTTTAATGCTACAAGACGATCGTCCATAGAATCGTTTCCTATTCAATGTCCTTGCGAATTTTTGCTTCATTGCATAATACGACTATTTATAACCATCGAGTCAGCTCGTAATTTTTCGTCCTGGACACCATAAATTCGTCTCGTAATTACATTATGGAACGTTTTCTTCTTCGAATTCTTCAATCACTGGAGATGAATTCGCCGCCAGAAGGCAAAAAAAAAACGGTCCTGGAATCTTCTTGAATGCACTCCTATCTTCTTTGAATATTGGCATCGATTCAAAAAGATAATTCAAATATTTTAGGCGTATTCACATACATTCATACATCCTCGCTTGGACCATTGTTAAATAGAGTGCCCTATTCGATGAAGCTAGAGGAAGCCCACTTCATTTCGAGGCGTTTTTGGTTGAACAGTGCGAATAACCAAGAAAAAAATCCTTGAGGGTTGATTCCGCAAAATATCTCAGATTGGAGCTCCCAAGCCGCCTTATTATAACAGCAATGAGTTCCTGGAATAGGAGCAAAGGAAATGGGATAAAATTTCGAAGTTATCGAGGATATAGTCGGAAGTTCGGCAGCAGTATTGGTCTGTCGAATAGCACATATCTTCCATTGAGATGCATAGCGTTAGATTCTTTCTTTTGCAAACTAGGGAAAAAGAAAAAATTCTCGGAAAAGTTATTCTATTGGGAGGGCAGTTATTGATTGAGTTAATGCCGAGGGTGCTAATGGCACGGGGTCGAATGAATTCAACGGTGAGGAGGTCGATAGACAATAAGGATAGTTTCGTAGTTTTAACCATTGTTGATTACCGGAAATTAATTTTCTGTATTAGCAAAGTGATCTTTCATTGCTTTCATTACAAAGTTCCAATGTTTCCAGCCATTCTCAGACCGCCGTCAAAATAGTTGCACCTAAAATTTATATTTGATGCCGATGTTTTGTAGTTTTTAAGTAAATTGTTCAAGTAGCCAGAAGCTGTATACTTTCAACGACTTTCTGAGTCTCGCACTTAAATGGACGATATTTATGTTTGTTTTACGGTGGGACTCTTTAATAACCCTGGGTCTACACTGACAATTTTTCTGGAAATGGCAATGGAAAAACTGAATAATTGCCATATAACAGATTGACAGGGAAGACCCATTAAACGCATATGGCAATATTGTTCTCAGCATTGCCATGGCAATTTTGAGGGTAATATTGCCAGAAAATGAATCGTTTGACAGAAGTTACGGTTGCTTGTCAACAGATAGGCTTACTTTTTTTTCGTTTGATCGCAAAATGAGTGAAAATAAGTGTACTATGCAAAAACTATTGAATTAATCAATAGCTTTCGAAGTTATGATAGCTTTGCTTCACAACTTGAGACTTTAGAGTTCACTCGACCAAATAAAAATTGCCTGGCAATCAATTGCCTACTCATTGCGATTTGACATTGAACTCAACGGTGATATTGCCATTGTGATTGCCAGAGAAGTTGACATTGTAGACGCAGGGTAAGAACAATCGATGCGATAAAATTCGTTTCAAATTACGGCTTGGCTATGTCGACAGTGAGATATAGATAGCAGAATATCGCTTGAGGTGTCGACAAAATTATTTCTTCACACACCTAGCAAATTTTTAGTTGCTGAGCAAATTTTATTTGACAAAGAGATATGTATGTCTATCGCAGCTCGTCTCGTGTACCAAGTCAATAAAAAACTGTTAACTATTTCGCCCAAGTAAACTCCAGATCTATTTTATAACCTTTAATCATTGCCAGATATATCATTCCAAGTTATTATGCTGACAAAGTAGTAAACTTTTCGTCACTTTAAATCCACATCAAGACCATTCCAAATGCTTTATTCGTCAGTCAAAATTTTTTGATAACTCGACATTTATATTGCGCCTTCTGACTGTCAATTAGATTCGGCGTTTTCATGGGCACGTAAACAAACACCATCAACATAATCAGAGTGGTAAAGAGCCGCCATCTAAGTCCTTAATCTTCAATGTTGTAGAAAGAAGCATTCAAGATGTCATTAATTTATTACAACAGGAAACAAGGCCATAGCTCTAAAGTAACATTTAAGCTATCCCGCAAAAATGTCCTTTCGCCGTACGTCCATTCTTAACTTGTATATCTTTTATTGCAGCAATATTTTCTTAGGTAATCCTTCTCGATTTTAAATCGATTGAAAGACAATTCAAAGTCTACAATCGTAAGATTTAATGGGATATACGATTCGACAGACTACTTAGAGTGTATATTTCTGGTTGTGTTATAAGAATTGGGGATTTTCGAAGTCGGTAACCTACACCTGATAGTCCTCAAATCTCCTTTCTGATAGTGTCGTTGTTTCTGTTGGAGGGTTGATTTAGCCATGATATTTGAGAGAGAACGTCGAGGACATAAATAGCGATTCTCAGCGTTTGCTTTTTTCGGAATTTAGACGATGGTTTTCTTATAGCTCCTCGACAGAGATATTTTCTCTGTCTGGAAACTTCAAGTCGAGTGAAAGATGAACACCGACAACTGCAAATTCCTAGTGTACTTTTATTAAAGTGTCCTTAATGGTTTTGTTTCGGTGAAGATTGTATATGGACACCTTTTCAACCAAGGACTACCTGAACGTAAAGTGGTTGAAAGAGGTTAATTCGGAACACTTCCAAATCTGATTGTCAGAGTAGTCCTTTCATAAGTTTTTACGTGGTACTAGAACTGAAGCATTTTTTCTATTTTGAACAGACGTGAAAAGGGATGTTAGAGAAATAATGAATAGGAAGATTTTTTAGTCTAAAGTGATGACATATGCTACACTGAAAGAAAAACTATATTTATTCCAAGGTTGCATTGACTATATTAAGCTTCTTCTAACCATAGTAAAACTGACATGTTTCCAGTGATCATGGCTATGATGGTACTAGCCATAGCACATAATTCGTAAAAACATAGTATGGTTGCATTAATCATATATCCCTACTGAAATTTAATATGGTTGTACCAATCATGCTCGTTACATGATGTAATTGTGTACTATAATCACGACAACCTTATTCTATGATCAGTGGAACCATATAATTTGATAAGATAGTTCCCATAACCATACCTCTCACAGTACGAAAAGTGTCGTGTAAGTTCGCTTCTTCCAATTTCATGTGTGCTTTGTTCGAGAGTGTTTAATTGTTGTTCAAGTCATTTATTTATGATCGAAAGTGTTTTCTTTGTGAATTATTTTTAAGTGCCACATGTATCTTATGATTGACCCAACCTTTATATTATTAAAGAAGGTTGCGTGAATCATACACCAAGGTTCTGAAATCAGAACTATGATTCAGGCAATCATGTCACATAAATTTTATGATTGACCCAACCATGTTGTTATTAGATAAGGTTGCGTGAATCATACACTAAGGTTCTGAAAGCAGAACTATGATTCAGGCAATCATGTCACATAAATTTTATGATTGACCCAACCATGTTATTATTAGATAAGGTTGCGTGAATCATATTATTAGATAAGGTTGCGTGAATCATACACTGAAATCAGAACTATGATTCAGGCAATCATGTCACATAAATTTTATGATTGACCCAACCATTTTATTATTAAATATGGTTGCGTGAATCACACCTAGGTTTCCACAACCATAATTTGAAATGAGCTAAACATGTTACATGTTGTAACATAGTTGTGGCAACTATAACCTCAATCATAGTAAGGTTCTCCCAAAATATGGTTGCCACAATCATATTTTTTCTTTGAGTGTATGCACTTAATGAGTATTGTTCTTTAGTGTTCTCTCAGAATAGTAACAAAAAATGAATCTGATAGAATGTAAGCTTTAACCCATTTAATGTTTTGCTGGGCAATCAATTGATTTTGACGTGTCAGACAACTAAAAGTTCTAGGAGTGAGTCACTACCTAATTAGAATATTTCTACACATAGAGTCGAATGGTGTCGAGATCTGGTGCATCATACAGATGAATACAGTGTGTAGCCCAGCATGGACGTATACATAATATAAATTTGTTGGGAAAGCGAGAGTGAGTTACAAAGAGGCCGATATGTTTCTATGCTTAGGATCCTTAAAGTTACGCCACTGGCTATACCAATGAATGAAAGAAAGTCATATCTACGTGCTGTATTCTATACCCAATGTCAGAGCAGATTTAATTCCTTAGAATCACCGTGACAAGTCTAGACAAATTTTTTTTGAGAATTAATTTTGGTTTGAGCTTATAACTCCTCTTCCGCAGATGAGTCAATTATTTTTACACCCACTTTACTCTCCCTTAAAGAATGCTGAAACTTTTTTCATCAGACACAGGAGATATGTCAGAGTTCGTGAAATTCCCCATAAAAATTTAATATCGAAAAATTCAAAGATCCTTAGCACGTGGAAGTAGAAACCATTTCAATGTCTAGTAAAACCTTATAAATAATACATGAAAACCCACCTCTTTGAACCTACTTAGGGTTGATTATCTCAAAAAGAAAATTGAAATCAATTTTCAGGCGATTATATGAAATGAATTATAAATAATTCGACATATTATTAAACCTATTAGATATAGCAGCATTCGTAAAAATGTATATAATCCCTTACACCCCTTTCAGGGTATCAAATAATTCAGAAAACAGTTTCCATGCATTCATATGAAGTGCTTGTGGAAGTTAACTTAATTGGATATCTCAGAAAACCTA
Source organism: Beris chalybata (assembly GCA_949128065.1). Classification (NCBI taxonomy): domain Eukaryota; kingdom Metazoa; phylum Arthropoda; class Insecta; order Diptera; family Stratiomyidae; genus Beris; species Beris chalybata. The sequence goes on along the minus strand of OX421896.1, from coordinate 14,819,074 downwards.
AGATATAAAATAAAATTCGTAAATTTTTTTTATTCAAATTGAATATCCAAAACCTCTGAATAGAATTTCCATGCCTTTTATCTAAGGAGCTCGTGCAAGCGGTCATAATAATTGATGCGTTTCCAATTTATATCTATCCAATATAATAACCTGCATATGTGGACTTTTTATCGAAATCTCAAGATTGTGTGGGTTAAAATCCAATCTGGGATCTTCCGATGTTAGTCAGTCTAAGCTTTTTATTTGATTATATTATACTGAATTTTAAATCTTCGCATTGTGAGAATTGAATACGTTTCCTTGTTTGTTCTAAGTTCTGACAAAGGAATCGATTAAATATTGTTCACATATAGACATTTACCAAACTTCAATTAAATTTTGTTCTCATATAGACATTAATCAAACGGACTACTTCCACACGAACGAACACGAAGTGTCCGAATACTCTTCAGAAACATTGTCACATACATTAATGACAGTAGACTTCATAAGATGTCAACTGCATATCAATGTTTTGTAGAATCAAATAGTCCGTATCAGTAGAATCAAATAGTCTGACCGACTATGGAATATTTGCTCGGTTTGATCATTTGACAGATTTTGCAATTATTTACGGCGTTATCTTTAACATAGTTGTCAGTGCCGAATTTTTTTTATTATGTTTGCCACTTGTCACCTAAAGGTATAACAATGGACTAACCATCATAGTGAGAAATATTCGTTTAATTATGGTTATAGGAGAAGAAGGCGATAGTGATCAATGCTAATTAATGTTTAACATTTTTGAAGTTTTTCTGCCATTAAACCTTATTGAGACCTTAGAAGCTACTCAACATCCGTATAAAAATCCTTCGAAAGCGAACTTCTCAAATATTTAAAGAACTTTGCGACTTAAGTATAATTCGTCTCATCGTACAAATGGAACTCCTTGTAAGACGCTAGAAGTTCATTTTAATTATTAAAATCGTAGATAGAGAAAATTAAATGGCAACCGAATACCAGGCAACGAATTCTTCTATTAAATCGATGCGTTGATTAGAACCAGTACAAAACTCATCAACGTTTTCAGCGAGCAAAGATAGAGTGTCATCATAATCATCATCATCATCCTCTCGGGGTTGGTGTCAGGTTGTATTCTACACCTACCCCCTAAACAAGAGGACACGGGAATTGGAACTGTTCGTGTACAGCTAAAAAGGATCGTCAGGATAGATAACATTCCACGGTTGGCAAACAGAGCAGAAGACGTTTTGATAAATAATGCACAAAAGGCGAACGCTACCGGCTGTGATGCAACCCATTCACCCCCTCCGAACTACCCTCAAAAATGATGCAGTTTAGCAGGTGACATCTTTTATAATCATTATAACCGTCACACGGTGGTGTCGGAACTCGTTCGCTTGAGATTAATCTTTTGGACGTAAGTCAAGTGGAATTGATGTTTGTGCAATCTGTTTCTAAGGTTGGCCATGTGCAAAGTTCGTACAGATCTAAACCTGAACATATGAGGATATACATACGCTGCCAGGATATGGAGCTTAAGCGGAAAATATGAATTTTGAAGCACAAAAAGTACAATGTTTACATGTTTGGAGAAGAAAAAAACCGGCTCAAAAATTAAATCGCAAATGTTTGAAACGATTTTCCGTTCTGAGAAGAGCTCTTTGATGTATGACCAGGTGAGAAAATCACGACAGGATCATGTGAAATTTAGTGGAAATTTCGATTCAGATGCATTTTTTACAATTTTAAGCACTTTTAATTGGATTTCAATTAGTTTTGTTTATTTTTCAAACGAACTTTTGAAATCAATCTTAACAACATCCCGTAAACTTACTTTTTTTTTGGAAATAATGTAGTTGAAGATAAAATATCGATAGTACTATAGGGGTTGAATATCAAAAAATTCTGAAACCGTTTCTTAGGCGATTATATGAAAAATTTTTGTTAGACCCGGTGATATGTCGGAATTCGTAAAACCGTATGTCTTACACTCTCTTAGAGATTGAATATAGTAAAATCCTGAAATTAATTTTTAGATCTTTATAAATAAAATCCATAACATCCATTAAAACAAATGGCGAATTCGATCCCGTTACACCTAAAAGATTTGTCGGAATTTGTGAAAGCTTGAACATTAGCTTACACCCCAAAGTTTTAATATCGAAAAATGATTATAGCGTTTTTTTTTCGATTATATTTTAAGGCATTAGAAGTGAAACTCAGTTCGATATTCATTAAACCTAAAACATATATCGGTATTCGTGAAAATTAACAAAACGCACAACCTTCTCATTTTAGAATTTAGATAGTAAAAAATTGCGAAAAAAAACCTTTCCAGGTGCTTATATAAATCTACATGCCTAAAAGATATAAAACTATTTGAGAAATTGCTGAGAACACTCTTTTAGCGTATGTTTTTTAAACTCCACCTTTCTATGGCAATGAAAACCGAAACTATTTTTATCCTAATTAGTCTTGTAGAACATCAACAAATACGTACTAAGTTTCAATTTTCTAGCATATCCCGTATCTTAGATCAAAAAAGTAACGTTCTACCCATAGCTGGCTACCCCTATCAAAAATATAATTTTTCTAATATTAGCCTTTACTTATCAAGTCACTTCCGTGCTTTACCATCCTTGACGGCGGACAGAGTGCCCTTTTTCCTTTCCTATCCCCTTTTAAGTAAAACAATTGTTTCATTTTCTCTAACAAATTAGACCATACGATTACTTTTATTTCGACTTGCTGAATCTAAGACTTCTTGACTTTTATCAGGTTTCAGAAAGTCAATGCTCACATTTCTCAATAAATTTTGTATGATGACAACATGAAGAATGGACTAGGTTCTTTTCCTAATGAAACATTATTTTAAACAAATGTTGAAATTTTAAAGTTATTGGTTAATGTTCTTGGAATTTTTTTTTAAGTATGGTAGCTAGGCAAAGAGGTAATATTATTGGCCTGTAACGAATTTATAGTTACAGATTTGATTTAATATTTAGCTTCCAAATTGCAATACTTTTTATCTAGAGTGGCAGGATTTATTCTACGAAGTTTCCTAGTTGTTGCTCATTAGCGAATATTGGTTATGTTAAATGTGAACAGCTTCAAAACGACTTTAGTTCGAGAATTAGGCTTACACTTATATGAAAGGTTACTAAATATGCTTCCATAAAACAGTGAAAAGATATAGGCAATCGTCCCGTTTTACAGTTGATTGTTCGTGAGTAACACCTTTTCTTGTGTAATGTAATGAAAATGGCAACCAGTTCAGTATACTCTTATACTTAGAAGGAATACTTCAAAAAATTTTTAAGTCTCCAATTATTTCTCCACTATCAGTTGAAATTAAATTTAAGTGGTCTTATCGGTTTAAATGTTTTTAATATTAATTGAAGAGATGGTTAAAATTCTTGAAAATTACTTATCTCGAAAACGCCCGTTTCAGTTGTGTTCTACTGAGAACTACAAAATTATTCCACTTAAAGAAAATTCGTTAGATATAAAGGACACGGCTCAGTTGGCAATGGTATCAACTTCAAATACCAACCAATATCAAAAGTCATAGACAATTTTCCGCACTATTTGATAATTAGACCAAATACACAATTTAATTGTTGGCACTTGATAGCACCCCCTTAACTAAATTCTGCTTTCAACTAATAATAAAAAAATCATTTCTCTTCGAAACGTTGAGCACGAAAGCATTATACGTGCCGAAATATATACCAAACTCTGGCCACATTTTCCCAGCAATAATTTTCATTGCAAAGCTCAAATCGAAAGATTGACCCGGTGCCAAAATAGAACCAAAAGCATATTTAAACCTGGAAAATTTCGACATGTGCATGCAGGGAAACTATATAGCCTGATTTTCTGGCTTTAGGAACCGACCAAAATTTTCGTCCAATAAACAATGGTCCTCTAGGTCCGGTGAAAATCTCATTGCACTACGATGGTCTTCAAAAATTTCCCAAGCGAGTTGTAGTACCAGTACTTTAAGCGCATAATAATTCAGGCTTTCTAGTTTATTTGTGTGCATTTTCTGTTTTATGTTCAGTTTTCCTGGTCTATGCCAAGAGTATTTTTGTCGAATTTTCTTGAGACTTGGGTCGTTTCGCACGGCTAAAAAAAAAACCACAGTACAAATTGAAAATAAGGTCGACCCCTAAACAAAAGGAAAACTATTATCAAAGTTTTTGGGTACTGGAAACATTCAACCCGAAAATCAAAATGGAAAAAACAATACGTACTATTTTCATGTAGGTCCGACAACGAACTGCTTTTATGTTCATTTTGGGGTGAATATTTTTGTCCTTTCGGTTCCATGGTACCTCCAGTTTTCATCCTTGCAACCGATAAGAATTTCCCGAACTATTCTCTTAGTTAGTTGCTTTGCTATCAAGGGCCTCATAAAATACTTAAAAGTCACATCGAATTCAAATTTCGAGGATTCAAGTTTGGCAAATTTTCAGAAAGGAACAATTTTCCGCATGCCACTGGACTCCGTTATGGAAAATCTGTACGACGGAGAAATGTATTTCCTGTGGAGTGAAAAAAGAACGTACACGTTTCTATGAAATTATACTGTGGTTGCGGGGCTGGGACAATGGGTTACACATTGAAGTCATTATAGTGAAATGGACCATCATCGTCAGAAGTATTTCCGTTTTCCGACTAGTTGGCGGTCGGAAAATAAAATGAGGCTAATTGGCGAAATGAAATGAAACGAAGAAAAATCAAATGGAGACAAGGGCCAAATTTTACTTCAAATAATTTCCAACAAGAATCTGTAGTAGCCAGAATCTGTAGTACCGACAATCTATTGTGCCCTATCGCAGGAAGTTAGTGGCTAATGATGTCTGTTTGTTCTTTGCACCTTCATGCTACAACCCTTTTCTTTCACTTCACCTTCTTATTTCTACTATCTGAAAGACAACCCTTGCCTTAAACAGATACAAAATGTTAAAAATTCTCAGCAAAAATGCAATGAACTTTTATGTTATGTCGTGTTTTATAGCTTTTCATGGTGACATTGTTTCGAATCTGTAAAGGAAAATTGCAAGACTTGAGATACACAGCGGAAAAGAAGATGTATTAAATGGGATTTTTTTCCATCCGATAAATCCCTTTTGGTTCATATAAATTTTCGAGTGTTTAATGAGATTTTGGACTTTGTTGTTGAATATTTTCTTCAAACATGCAATTCGGAGTAGATGATTTCAAAAGAAAAGGCTTCTATCTTAGAAGACTAGATAAAAATAGTGCAAAGAAGGATAGCATTTTTTTGATAATGTTCATACAACGTCCGCAAGCTACTGCAGAAATCGGTAACAATTTACTACCGGAAGAAAGGAGAGCTGCATTAAAAACTTGCTGGTGCATAGAACTGATAAGAATAATAAGCTGTCTGGGATTAAAGAATGGGACTTCAGATGAACAATCGAATCGAATATCAGTGAACACAGAAACCAGTTTTATCCTGTTGTGCACTTATTTTTCTAGTGACCTAAGAAACTTGAAAATATTCTTTACTCTTTTTAGGAGTCGCTTAGCCTCTTTTCTTTCAATAGGATTTGGTTACCTACCCCATTTATACAATATAACAAAATATATTTTGTCCAAAAAATTTGACTCATTTGAGACAAACAATTTTTTTTTATAAAAAAAAAACACAAAAAATCTTTCTTTACTATCACTACCCTCATAATTGTAAACAACTTAAAAATTAGTATTTTTAATTTTAGGGGTAGCTTGCAAAAAAAAATTGTAGTAGTAGTAGTAGTCTGGGTGGCTTAGTGGCTAGAGCACTTGCCTTCGGTGCACCTGGTACCAGGTTCGAATCTGCTTGGCGACAAGTAATTTTCGAAAATGGGATTGGGTGCCGGACTACCAGTTCACTCAGATGTAAATAAGTACCTCAATTAAAATCGGGGTAATAATCACGGACGAGCGTGTAGTTGACCACTTCACCTCCTAGTGATCCGTTGGTCTCGCAATGAAGTAACTCTAGCATTACTTCAAGGCCTAGGCCCGATTAAGGCTGTTGCGCCATTGATTATTATTACAAAAAAAACCCTGCTATAATAGATTTTGAGTCGGTGAATTGAGTGGATTCCGAAACGGGAGTGAGCGTTTTTTAGTGAGGAAGGCTAAAAAATTTGGACTTTTATTAAATATTTTCCATCAATATTATCAAAGCTTATTTTATATCTTTTCATATGATGTTAAATTCATTGCTCTAACTAAAATACTTTGAATTTTAGTCACCGCTAGCCAAAAGCATATTCGTAATAAAGTAATCGTTTTTAACATAAAGTGTAACTAACAAAGAAACCAATACCAAAAATTACACTTTATTGAAAAAAAAGAGTTGCTCATGTACAGAAATCGTTTTGATTAAATCTTGACAACTTCTAATGAAGTTTAATGGACATGATAAATTAAAGATGATGAACTTTAAGTGAACAGACAAAATAATTCTGTTTTCAGATATCAAAATTTATGAAAATTTGTTTCTAATTCATTATTGTATAAAACTGATATTCTGTACAGTTATTATAAAATTTCTTCTGCACATAACTAAATTTTGTTACCGAAATTAGATATTCAGGCCTATTCAGCGCCAGAGTCACAAGTCACAAAGTAGGTGGAAAGTCACAATTAGTTCAAAATTAATGCAAAATTGTGACTCTCCACCTACTTTGTGACTTGTGACTCTGGCGCTGAATAGGGCAGTAGTGGGATTTTGTACAAGGTGAGTCGCCCAAAATATCGTCCAAAAAACGAAATTGACAACTTTGGGATTTTGAGCACTGGTCTCTCGCCTATTAATTTGTCGCCTAAGGTGCTCAAAAGCCCAAAGTTGTCAATTTCGGCTTTTGGACGATATTTTGGGCGACTCGAGCCTACTTCGAGGGTAGTTGTCATACAATAGTCCTTAAGCCACTTAACCTTTTAAGTGATTGGAAAAGGATTAATCAAGCTAAGTATATTCTCAAATTTGTGAACAGAAAAAGGTTTAACCAAGAGAATTAAAAACAAAATAATACTATCTCTAGATAAAACCTATTCAAAATATGATTAATGTCGTTGAAAATGTCGCACAACGTGGGGCTACAAGTCTGCTCATTTTATATATTGATGGTCTTTTTTTCGATTGAAGATGTTTCTTTATGTCAATATAAAGTAAGGAAAGTTTAAAACGGGAGAATTTTTTTTATAAATGATATTTTGATATGTCGACATTTGAATTCTAAATAGGTCCAGCACGGGATATTTTCAAAACAACATCACTTTTTGTCGCTTGTATGAGAACTTGACTGCATATGTAGTAACAGTTTCTGTTAGTAACTTGGTTTCCAAGTCCATTCCATATAAAGTGAAGTGATATCATAGAGCTATAACTAACGGAGATCGCAAAACGCCGTTTCTGTATAAAGCACTTTGAAGCATTTTGATGCAAAATTGAACATTTTTGTATGGAGCGTTTCATGCCCGGTGGCAGTGAAATGCAAACAGTAGCGAAGTATTTAAAGGTTGGGCTTTTTTTCTTTTCAATACCAATATAATAATAGTATAACATACATGTGAGTAAGATGCTGATAGTAGCATAGTGAATATCGCCGGTCCTTTGCGAGAAAACTTCCGGCTTCAAAAAAGTCGCTGCATGCTATCTCCATTATACATACATATACAAATGTAGCTCTATGAGGGGTATAGACACAAGTGGCGCCCGACAAAATAAAACAATTATAGCGCTATTCACTACAATACGGAAGGTAAACCTAAGGCCCCCGTAAGAGGAACTACAATTGAATTCTCATCCGATGTAAAATATGCTTGGCAATCCATTGTTTGAAAAATTTCTTCTAAAAGATAGTCTTGAGGTCTTCCACCTAAAAATATAAGCAAGGAGCATTTTTCGATATTCTACCTAAAAGGTAGTGTAAGGTGTTTTTAAGGTTTTCACGAATTTTAAAAAACCCTTTAAGACTAATGAGATTTGCAATTTGCTTTTACTTCTATGCACTTAAAATGAATACTAAGAAATTTTGATGAAATCGTTTTTTATAATGAAAATTATCCGCACAAAGTACGAGCATAATTCGTAAAAACTGGCTTTTATTCGTATAATTTCCTAGAAGAGTTTTTTTTTCTGTTACAAACTGAGTAAAATAATGGTACAAATATCATGTACCTATTACGATTTTATAATACTACACTACCTCCTTTGCAGTTACGTAGATATATTTTTTTCGTAGAATGTCTTGGGTTATATTTTCAGTGTGGGCTTTATTTATAATGATCTAAGAATTAATTTCAGTATTTTACCATATTCAACATCTAAGGGGGTGTAATATAATTGAGTACGTTTTAACGAACGCCAACATATCGCGTAGGGGAGATTTCGAGTTTTTTTTTACTTCGAAGAATTTTCAATATAATCTCATAAAAATGGGTTTCAGATTTTTTTTATATACATATATAACCAATGTGATACAAAATCAACTTCTATCTTTTTTTAAATTGAAAAATAAAACGAGTATCCAACTTTATCTACTTAAAAAAGTTTCTTTCAGACTGTTGATATGACAATCGATATTAGTATCTTCAATAATTCATTAGTACGTTGAATCTTAAAGCTTTATATATCTACTCACTCCTACTTCTGCATCAATTTTCCTTGACTACATTGTACTTATGAATAATTATTCCAAAAAACCCACGGACTTAGTAATTAAAAAACTGCTATCCAGCGTAATTAATTTAATTTCCATTTGCTCTCTTCCAATACATCAAATTTTCGCCGAACTAAACAATTTCCATCAGCCCCATTAATTTTTCGCTTTTGTAAAAATTCGTTTGCGAAAAATCTTCAGAAAATATTCGCCTTATTAGAGTTTTGATTAATCGTTTCCGATACTTGCCCTGTATATCTTATCGTTATCGGTCGAATAGCTCGGGGAAAACTGAAAACTCTCCCTAAGAAAATTCAATTAAAAATCGCTGCCGCAATCTTCTGGGAAAAAAAAAATCGCCTGTAGGATGATAAATGCACATCGCGGATAATAATTTACCTCGTGAATGGAGGTATGGGGGGCGGTGCACATAAATCGATAAACGATGGAATTTTAAACTTTTATTTCTTTTTCTTTTTTTAAAGTATTGAAGGCACGCCTGATATATTATCCCAATGAACTTTTCCTTTTTCAGGGGTTTTCAGTGGTGACTTTGGGTGGGGTTGAAAGTGCATACCATTCCAGAGCACTCAAATATCTGCGGAAAGTATGAATTACTTTCGCAATTGATGGAGTTATACTGCAGCAGTTCTAAGTGAATTACAAGCTTCGGTATGGTGGGGTGGGTAGTTCGATATTAAAAGTATTAAAAGCAATAATATCTCAGGTCATTAAGTCGTTTATCTTGCGGCATTCTTGTTGCGGTTACCGAAATAGTATGAAATTTGTTGAATTTGCTCAAAATACACCAGACACACCCCAGACACACCCCAGAAAAAACCTTCGCATCTAAGATTTCGTTCAGACATTGGAATTCCGGTTTCGAAACGAAGCATAACGATAGCTCGTTTCATCCCTTGCTGCATTCAACTATCCATATTTTATTTTTTCCTTTGATACAGAAAGGATCTATGGGTCGCACTAACTCCCATATACACGAAAAATGTTGATACTCACCGAAAGGAGACAAATGGTAATACGTGACGGGCAGTTTGTTGCAGAAAAGTTTTAAAACATGAAAAAGGAAAATTTTTCGTCCTTCCGCCTTCTTTGCCAAGCCATATGATATAGACATACATTTTAAACGCAAATGCATCATGTATACGTAGGGTTTAATCGAGATATGGTTGTATGGATAGTTATAGGGGATGGTATAAATATCTGAGTCCGAAACCAAATGGGGGATAATTTCAACCCATCGGGAAAGTGAACGTGCATGTAAAGGCTGCGTTCGTTCGACTGAATTATGCATGAGCCATATGGACGTTATAGTATCCGACTGTGTGTAAATTTATTTGTAATTGAAAATTTTTAGTCGCTTAGTTTGTTCGCCATAGAATACATTGGTTCTTTCAACCTCGTCGTCCTTATTTTAAGCTTTCCATGAACAGCAGAAGATTGTTCTATTCGTTTTCTATCCGATCTAAATTTACTATAAAAAATCGTCTATCTACATATATTGCAAATAGATGAGTCTATGGATTGGCAAGATAAAAAGATCCTGCGTTGTGTGCAACCCTCAACTCGCCCCAACCCATCTTACAATAAAGATTTGAATAAATTTTTGGCCAGTCCCGAAAAATTTTCATCCTAGCGCGGTCGATTGGTTGCATGGCGATTTTAGGGTTTTTCGCCCTGGACACAAATTGATTACAACATAAAATTTCTTAAGTACCAATTCGTCGACTAAGAAGAACGAATGACCGCTCGAAAATGTCCCTATATCCTTATGTCGAGAGGCGAATCCGTTTAGCAATATTCTATCGATGTCATCCTTTTTGGTCTGTTCGACTTTCTTCTGTCGTTGGAAGGTTTCTCGAGAGAATTTTTTCTTCATGTCTTCATCGTGTGTGAATATGTGGATATTGAGGGCCTGTGTCGGAAATTTACGGCTCACTACTGCCACTGAAATACGAGAGGCTATAAAAAAGATATTTCCGTATGAGTTAATGTCCTTTGTACTGTTCTAGAGTGGATCTCCTTTGAGAAGTGATAAATTGTTGGCGATATCTTGAGACATGGATCCATATGTGTGTGAAGAGTGAGTTCACATAAGGATGTACTATAGCCGGTCCGAAAAGAGGGACACTCTCGTTAAGGTATTTTTGGGTTATAAAAATATTTTCATATTCCTATAATGGCATCAGGATCTTGGGATTCATTTATACTGAAGATGACGGTTATGTTTTGGGATGAATATGGTTTTTATGATGATGATAGCCCTGCTGCAGCTTTCTGCTACTTGAAAATACTTAAAAAAAAAATACTTTCAGTTTTGTCCTGAAGGGTCTACCGAGAAAAAAACTTAGCCCTTTCGGTTTTGAAAAGAAAAATAGACGAAATAGCTTTCCATTGTATCTCAACTATCTGAAAAGGATACCCCCTCATTTACTACATACATACCAAAAATGGAAATTTCTAAATTAATTATTCCTGGTATTTTGCTTAGTCCACGTACTTGAACTACATATGTGATGTCAATACGAAATGTTTGTTTGTTCATCCAACAATGATTCTAATATTATTTTACCCAATAGAAAATGAAAGCTCGCGCACAGAAATGATAATACTCCGGATTAAAACCCAAACCACCATGAGTGAACAATTTTTGAATGTGTTCGGTTTGTAGGAGTATTGATAAAATATTATGAAGAGAAATTTCATGTGTTGGCAAATAATAACGCATTATACAGTGGTTTTAATTACACGAACAAGTTTAGCAGCATAATAGCTTTGGACTTTAGCTTACAGAATTCTAGTTCGGTGAAAATTGTTGAAATTGGCAACAAATATCTAATAGTAAACCATTTGTTTTTATTTAATGACAACATTCTCCTAGTAGCGACCAAATTATAGCTGTTCTCTGACCAAACTATCACAAAGTTAATAGAAGTAATTTTTGGATTGCGATATCCGAAATAGCCAAACAAATTTATTTATTAAGGACAAATTAAATCCAAGTAACTCGACTAAATTATAACCGTACTGTGACTGAGAACCATGTTGAATGGAATTTTTGACATGGATATTATCACTTCATGACTACCTACTATGGTTACTACCTACTATGGTTTTGCATATGATCATAGTTTTGACGGTACCAACTAATTATGACCGCTCTATGACCAAGTTATTGAAAATGATTTTTGGATAGCGATATTCAAAATGGTCAACACATTTTTTTCATTTAACGTAAAAGTTGTATCCAAGTAACGATTAAATTATGACTGTACTATGACCAAGGTAGAACCAAATGTTATCGGGAACTTTTGTGGTTATATTCTGTGGAGTTATTCTCACTTTATGGCCACCAGTTACTGTTTTTTCCATACAATTACTGAGGCTCAGGATGACCTGTTTTATGAATCCGTGGCGATCTTAGACAGTGTGTCCTTTAAGAGCCTGAATGCAGGGTATGCAATCAGTTAAAGATTATCGCCTTGACCGTGCATGTCATTCCGTTTGGGCTGTGTTTAGAGTTTAATAAAATTCACTGCCGTTTTCTGTACGGATGGTTCACTGATTGAAGACGATTCCAGAATTGAAAGTAACGTGGTAACTGATAAAGATCGTTGAAATTTAGTAGTTTTTATTCTAAGTAATTATAGTAAAAATTCGGTCAAACTTGGCATTTTATACGAGACCATAAGCAGTGCCTGCAAGAAAGTATCAGTGCAAAGAAAAATTTCTTTAGGTGTGTCCGTGTTCTAAAGGACTCGAGTAATATGGACAATGTAGTCGGAGTGCTATAGATATCTTTCTGTACTAGATGTCGTTGGTTATACCAGCAACTATGGTAAAGGATAATGTAGTTTATTAAATTTTAATTTATATTTCAGTAGAAGCTTAAGACGCTCGTGTTCACAAGAACGTAGGCCTCAATGACTTCACTTGTTTTGTATCGTTGCTGTAGATTCGTAGTCGATCTATCATATTTTTAAATTTCCTACCACAAACTACTGATGCCAGTCAAATTAGATAAATTTTGTATTCAGACCAGGGCATGAAATAAGCCAGATTGAGACAGGTTCGGAAAGCTTTGTCACTGGTACCTAAAGAAAAGATAAATTTTAATTAGAAAAAAGTAAAGTATATAATTCTTTGTGGAAATGTAAGCGACCTCTTTTCATCAATGATAAAATTGATATTCTCCACACGTCAATACAAACCTGATTTTTTTTTATAAAAAGCTTCTAAGTTACAACTTCTTAGCATAAACTGTTTCTGAGCCTGAAGAAATACGCAGCACCTTCCTACCATTTTAACTTTCAAATAACTTCAAAAAATAGTTACACCTCAACTTATTGCTTTAAATTTTTTGTGCCTTTCCATTTATGACATGTAGAAACTAGATCTACTCTTCCACAACTTCATCCCTTGTAACCCACCCGTAAATAATTTTTGTTTTGTTCGCTGCTATAAATTTTGGGAACCTCTCTCAAATAAATCATAAGATTCAGAATTTCAGTGAGAAATTCACTTTTGTCCTTCACAAAAGTTTTATATTCAGAGCAATCCACTATTAAAAATAAAAGAAATACTATCTAGTAGCCACCAAAATATCGTCATTCAATCTCCATCCTGGTTGATGGCGCAATCATCGATCGAATTTCTTTTTAAACACTCGTTAGTTCATTTATAAATCTTTACTAAGTTTAAACTTTGTGGGTTGAACCGTTCAGGAGAAATATGTTGTTTTGATTCCAGCATATGTGTATACAGTAAGTCTATTCCCGATAATCTTGAAGAACTTCCAAATATCATAATATGAGAGTTGTCTAATTGGAGATTTTTGGGCATACCACGCAGGCTTAACGATTTTTAGAGATTGTGTTTGTTCAATTTTTTCCACAAAATCCTTAAACTGTTTACTACATGAATTATAGCTGGATGTAAGCTTAATATCTTTCTTTTCTATATTTTCAAAAAGCATGAACAATTGTTTCTATGAATCGATTTATACCTACAAAGAGGTTATTTTCAGAAAATGTCCGTAGGGTTTTCATTTCGAAAGACAGATTTATGTAACAGGCTTCAAACAGTATTCTGCAGAAAAGCCCTCGTCTAGACTTTCAAATAAAACTCCTTCGTAATCCGTACTAAAACCCTGACAAACACCTCATTTCTCCAAGGATTAAATAAAAATAACAAAAAAAAAATCGAAATCTAACACCGAATTTTCCAGTCGCAGAATGTTATTTTCATTTCAAACAAAAATAAATCCGGTGAATTGTTTCCATTCAGCCAGCTTTGCATTTGTTTGAATCCTTTGAAGGGTTTGCTCCGCTTTAGATAGTCTTTGACCATAGTTGGGAGTAAAGTACAAGCCGTCTTATCTCTTCTTATTATACAGTTTTCCGCCGGAAAATTCAGAAAGTGGTCACACGACTCATTTTCATTTTATCATCATTTCGATGGAGCCACATTTCATGCCACAAATCCCTAGTTTACTTTCTATCCCCCCGTCGTATCCGATGCTCCATGGTCACCAATATCCTTGAGATATTGTTGGTATATCCACTGAAATAAGGGTAAAAGGGTGTAAAATTTTCATGAATATCCTTTCTACTTGTCTGCATTTTGGTACGCTAGCTCGATTGTTTGCGGGGCTTGCTTGTTAGCAAGCCGGCTAGCTGACGGAAAAGGACTCACTTGATATTTTCCAGGACTAGTCAGTGTTTATAGAAACGGAAATATATGGACATTTGCCTGACTATTTCGATGCGAACAAAAGTAAATATGAAGCGAGCGGAACACAATCGGGGAAAATGTGATATTTCAGGAAATCTATTTTTCCATTTATTTTTTTGCACCACTTTTCAATATAGTTTCGTGTGATGGAATAAAAGAAACAAGAGAAAATTGTATAGAGTACAATCGAGTACGATAGTGTGGAAAATTACGGATGGAATTTTATTTCAAGAGATTTTCTCTGTGAAAATTCAGCGCAACTTGCGTTGTGGCAATTGAATAGGGAAAAACATCCTGCTGCCCTCCATTGAAATGTATGATTGTCATGAATAGAGCAAATAAAGTCTTTCATTTCGAATGATATGTGTTGGATGTGCCGCCCATGGCTTAAATTGTGTGTTCTCTGAGTCGAATGAGATATCATATACATATGTTAAAAATTTAGTTTTTAATTACAAGTTCGAGTTAGAATCCAGAGGATTCAATAATACGTGAACATCAGGTTAAAGCCAACTTTTGCGAATGAACGAAAAAAGCCTTTTATCGATCATTTAGGCTCGATGTTATTGCAACGATTACATATGACTTCTGAATATATTTGTGCTATCGATCCAGTACTGATACTATCATGGAATTTTATAAGTAAAATTCGCACTGCCATATCTCGACTAGGTAAATTTCAAATTTCGGGAATGGCTTACACTAGTAAGTTAAATCCTATAAATTTTATGCAGGTATATGGCAGGGAAGCATTATAAAATTCGTGCTGTATCGTTTTTAAGTGAAGGCTTATTCAAATATGTTATGGTAGCTTAGGTTCAGAGCCGAGGCTTTCCTTTACTTTTGTTACGTAAACGCAAATTTGAGTTTCGATATCGAGTGAAGGAACAAAGGTAACACTCACAGGCTTAGTGCAGAAACGCAATATTTCGTATTGTTTCGAGTAGGTCAGCAACGCAAGGAAAGAAAAAACCATGTTTAAGATCTTGTTAAATCTTTAAGATGAACTTTTCAAATTTTATAAGATGACAGATTGTAGTGTATCGCTATCTTTAGGCATTTTTTCAAAACGGGGTATGAATTATTACATTCGAGGGGATCTGAAATGAAAACGGTCAGATTTGTGTATGAGCCGTTTATTTTCAAAGAGGCATAAGTCACTTTCGTTTATATATCGAAATGGTTTGCGGTTTAACATTTTTAAAAATATTGAAAATATTTTCGGGAAAAACTTACTTGTATTTGTTAAGAGTGTAATGAAACAATTGTATATATGTTCTCGGAAAGTTATTTCGTGTTGTAGAAAAAAATTTTAGAATGTCACAACAATTTTGTTTTTTTTTTTTAAAAACTGACTTTATGCCACTTTCAAAATCAAAAGCTCATATCTCAGTGGAAGAACATTAAACTGGTTATCATTGCTCATATGAGCACATTTAAGATGTTTTTTACGAGTTTAGGTGGATTGATTTTTTTATCTCAAGAATATTCATTCATGTAATTACACTAATAGTCAGTCCTTTTTATGAAAACATTGTTTCAGCGAAATTGTAGAGAAAGTGACCATGACATATGAGATAAGCGCAAAGTTTTTCTGTACTGTTTAGTTTTTGAAGGACACCCCTTAATCTTTCCGAAAGGAAAGATTACGTAAGTTAGTTCTTATGAAAAATGAAAAACCTGCTCGTGAAAGACTAAATTAAAAAGTGTTTTTGTCCAAAAATTTCGTTCGATGTTAATAACTTTTGATTAATTGAATACCTAATACTTTTTAAAAATTTGTTTTTCCTACCCTGAATATGCTACAGAGAAAATTTAAAAAGTTCTTAATCGATTTTGTTTAGCGATTATCTTATTTTGTTCTTCTATTGTGCAACATCTCAAATCGTGCCTTGGCTTCTTTGCTAATATCTATCAAATCAGATTCAAGGCATTACGGTCGTCTCTTAAGCTCGTAATACACTTTATGCCACTAATTTCAAATATTTGACCATTCTCGCTGACAAATGCAATCAGATAATGTGTGTAATCGTCAAATTTTTGTTTGCGTCAAATTTTAGTTTTCCACATTATTTTTTTGCTCTATTTTGACAGAAATTTTTTAAATTACTGATCTATGTACTTTTTATTATTCTTAGAAATCTGTACAAAATTTAAATTTTTTCATTTGGAATTCTTTCTAAATTAAATGAAGATACAGCAGTTTTATATAAGAACATCATGAAGTGTTTATCTACATTTGATTTTTATGATTTTCGAAAGTAAATTTTGTTATAAAATTTTGAGAGACTACAATCCAGTTGAAAAGAATTAAATATGGACTGCCTACCTAGAACCTTTACCTGAAAAAAGTCTGGTCATATGTAGAAAATAGTTAAGAATAACACTAAGATCTTCGTCTTTTAAAATTTGACATTTTGCCGCAAGTTTCATCCCAGCCTAAAAGTTTGTAAGGTACAAGTTAATTTTTTTTAACATTTAAATAATTGATTTTTATTTCAGCTTCTTAACTGAATTTAAGAAGTCGGAATAAATTCCTCCTGCTGAAAGGTTCCTTCAAAATAGATTACATTCGTATAATTACGTTCAGATCGTACTGCTTTACAAATTGTGCAGAACGTTCTAAAGTAAGATTCTATCGACAAGAAATCCGGTTGAAAGTCATTAAGAAAACAATCACACAAAACGTAGGCTCCTTTATTATCCTTTAATCATTTGCTACTTTTGTGAATATTTTACAGGCCCTTCTCTGTACATTGTGCTTAACGGCGATTATACTATGTACTCCAGTACTTGATCCAAATATAAAAGTCTACTCAGGAAGACAGTAATTTAAATTAACATTCCATGAATATTTGAACAAAAAAAAATGTACATAGACTTGAAGTTATTTGCCCTATAAAGGGCTGTCTTGTTTACGAAACAAAAAACCTTGGAAAGAAAAACCTTCGAAACAAATACCTTCGAACAGTACGGAAAGGTAATTTTTGTGAAATTCATTTGAAAATTCATTCAAACAGATGGATTATCCTGAATTTCGAAATGAATTTAGGATTCGAAATAAAAGTTCACTGCCGGTCAGTGATCTATTTATCTTTCAGAACTATATTAGATACTGTTTTTTAAGCATGGTTTCTTTTTTGCTTTTATATGACTTTAGTTAACCTGACTGGAATTTATAAAAATAGGAGATTGGCAAATAAGGGCATAAAAAGTCATGAATTTTTTTTTCTCTGGATGAATGGCTCAAAAACATCATTTTCGCGTCACCATGACATAATTTTAATTTGTTAAAAGTAGTGTAGTCCAACACCACCTGGTACTAGCATCTTTTATGGTTATTTATAATACTGCCGTGGCCTAGGGGTTTGCTGAGATTTTAATCAAAACACAATTCTATTTAAATTAATAGAAATGAAACCACTTAATTAATTCGCTTTCGATAATCAAAAATAATCGCACTAGTAGCAACGCTTTCCGATTTCTTGCACTATTCGATCACTGTCTGAGCTGCCAATCAAAATCGCTTTACAAACATTTTCGCGTAGAACTGGCCGTCGTTTTGCCTTCAACGTAACAAAAACTGTACGTGTAAAAGCTCTGCGGCGCTTTAGTATGTTAAAACGAGAAATTTCCAGCATATTGTATCTGGTGGATGTTCCGGAGAATATGCGAGGAAAGAGTGAGAGTTGTCAAGAAGTATGCAGATATTTCTCAGTGTTCCATTTAGATATTGGGCGACTTGACTTTCGTACTGTAACTGATGTCATTGGGTTGTGCTTGTTGCTATGGTGCATGTAACAATATATTCCTATTAAATAAAATATGTAAGAAATTTAAAGTACAACAACTACGAGTGTATACATAAGTCGCAGAGCAGTATTTTATCTATTAAGGTTATTCTGAAATAATTAGTAATGGACTATTCGAAAATTTAAAATTTTTCTGCAGTACTGAAACAGATTTTTACTAAATGACATGCTATCAAATATTTGATAATATAACGAAAATTTGTGTCAATTTTTTTCTTTTTTATAGACCAGAAAAAAAAATTACGTGGCAAACAAAAATTTTGCATGTGAATGCATTTGTCAGTGAGAATAGTCAAATATTTGACACCGTGGCATATGCTGGTATGCAAGCTTAAATAATTTTTAATCGAGTGATTGAATTTTAGCTAACGTCCAACAATTGTTGAACCATCTCTATTAGTACGTTACAGCGTACTAACTACTGGCTATCCTTTTTAGGATTGTACACTATCCCACAACTTTACAACCTTTGCCATTTGTTCTCACAACCAGCTAAATGTAGTCTCAAATTCACTGCTCTATCAATAGCAAAATAAAATAGAAGTTCTTTCATTTCCTCCGAATTGTCAATTTGGCTTCGAAACGCTTTCAACGCTATACCGAAATAACAACCCCATCTCTGACCACAAATCGTCCACACAACGATACACTTTAGTTTTCGAAATAGACGCCATTACATTAAGTACACTGAGTCGGTAGATACTACGGGGGGTATGTTCTGTTCCGAATACGAAGGTATTCGAATATGCGAACGGAATCAAATGTAAGTTGCGCCATAGAATCCTTAGCGAACCCGGTCACATAAAGTAACCAGCCTGAAATTGTTGTTTGTCTACAAAACTCCCTGCATTTGTGGTGGCATCCAACCCTTAATCGACATGTGAAGCTTCAATTCCTAAGATTGTTATGTACACAAATGGTGAAAACTCGCCAACCCCCCCATAAGAAGATTTTATGGATCGTGTAATGTTTTCGTTTCCTCATACTGATGCTAACATTTCCGATTCGTCCTTGTCCGGAAGAAGCCAGCGGGGTGAGGTGAAAATCGGTACACAGACCCTTCATTCCCGAACTCTTCTGCTGATCGGATTATTAGCGTTCGACTGTGGTATTTGCCGTCATTCGTTTCGCATTTTGCTCTCACCCTCCATTACGAAAAATCATAAAATTGTGGCCACAAACAGTTACACAAAGTATCCCCATTATTAGGGGATTGTAAATCGATATATAGAAGATTTTAGTGAACCAAGAAGCATCTTTAAGATGGCCGGGTATTATAAAAACCTCGTCAATGGCAATTTTCCGAAATTTTCAAAAGACTATGCAATGGAATCGAATGTATTGGATCTACTGTAAAAAAAAAAGAAGATATACTTATGGCGATGTCTTGAAGGAACGACATCTTTACTCGGCTGGATAGACATTTAACCTGTAATGATACTTGGGTATTTCTGGACGAAAAGTTATGTTTTGATTTTAAGACTTCCTTGGGATATTTGCTATAGGAGTCGTTCCAGTTATATAATTTTTATACTGTAGGCTGTAACTTTTTATAGATCAAAGGTGCACGTCTTACAATTACCGCTAATTATTCTGCCGGTAATTAATCAATTAATTTGGTGAAATAATGATGAAATTGGCCATTATTTGGTTGAGATAAATTAAAAGCATTAATTTTTTTTTGAATTCATTGTATTCATTTGTGATTGATTTTGTGTAGTTATGTAAGTCGGAAAAATGTCGAATTCTCTGGATGAAAAAAAAAAAAAAGGTCTTAAATGGAAGTGGTCTCACTCGATTGATAATGCCCCTGAACTTGGCCTGACAGAGAAAAGTCTTACTAATGGTTATTAAACTTGCGCAAGATTTAAATTCAAAATTAAGATTAAGAACCCACGAATTGACTGAAACAATAAAAACTTCCGTTTTTAGCGTTTTCTATAAAAACTACCCCTTCAGAATTTACAAGAAATAAATTTACAAACTTTTCCAATTAACATAATATTAAGAGTTCAATTTTGGGCTTAATTAATATTTAATATTTTAATTCTATTCTGAAAACAAATTGCTAACCTGGCGCCCATCGTGGACTTATTGGAAATACAAATACCAGCCGCAGTACAAACTCTGTTCTGTTTAAATAATTGAAAATCATTTCCTTATTGGTGGAAGTTACTATTTTGTTATTTGCATTAACATTTCATTGAAGCTCTGTTGTATGTGTTCTGAACTTTTAAGGCCGGATCAAATACAAATATAAAATCTGATCAAATGAATCCTCCCTTATGCTTCAATAGTCAACTTGTTTTTCATCTAATGAGGAAACAAGAATTAAATTTTTCATTTGTTATATCTCAAGAATTTAAGAAGCTGTAATTTGGGTGTATAATTTTTGTAAAAAAAAATTATTTCTAGGTGAGAATTGTTGTGCGAAAATACTATTTTAATAATGGGGATTTCTAAGAAAAATAAAAATTTGTATTTTGTAATAAATTCCTCAAGATTAATTACGGTTGTGTATATTGAGCAAAAATGAAAAAATTTGATGGTTTCTCGCAAACACCTTCTTCTACAAAATTGGATTCAAATACATATCTACGTAAAAATATATGAGGCATGTATTGGAAAAATAATTTTTTGAAGATGCCTGTGAAAAACGATTAGAAAAATTTTATTTTTTACACATCACGAACGGCATGTGGTACAAAGCTGAAATATTGAACGTATATTTTCCTCCAATAGGACAATGATCCTGATATAAGAGTAAAATTTGTAAAAGAGTCTCTGTCGCACGAAAGGTGAAACCACAACTCATATCTCAAGTTGCATTGTGGATACTACCTCTCTCTCTCCATTTTTTTTCAACCCTTAATGAGTGTGAAGTGAAGTCTGGAACGCGTTTTATTTTGCTTTACGGTGTAGGTTACTATGAGACTCTGGATATAACCTCTCTCAATTTTTTCTACTCACTTCATTCTGTATTACGGTATAGGTAACTACACTATTTGAAACGTTATACACTGTATCTCAAAATAAAACGCGTTCCGGACTTCTACCCAAAATAAAGTTGAGCCCAGACTGTTGGCAGATTTTCACATAAAAATATGATTGTTTAAGTAAAAATAATAATGCAATTAAAACTATATTATATCCAAAATTTAATTCTATTTCAACAAACTTTACCTATACTAAGCAATATTTTTGTTCCTTTCAGGTATGTTTCGGATTTACTTTAAATAACGTACGTGACATATGTTAGTACTCTGTTCTTGAGTGTAGTAAGTAAGTACTTAGTGCAATTACACATTATCTTTCAGTAAAATTCACAAGAAACTTAGTGAATAATTTTAATTAATTCCGAAGCAGTGAGAACATTTTTCCACAAAGTGTTCCTGTCTGATGTCTTAAAAAAGTTTACTAATTATTGAGAGCAGTGTTGTTGTGGGGTGGTACAGGGAAATCTTTCCTATCCTTGCTGTTGTTTTTTTTTTTTCAAGCTTAAAAAAATTATGTTGCAACTGGTTCTCAATATGGAGATAATGTGGTATAGTATATATTATATTTTTTCAATAACCGCACGACGGCATTTTTAAAAATGCTAACTTTTTTTTAAAAATTAAATTAGATTAATTAATTTTCTACGACGAAGTTGAAAGTTTGTCTTAGTTAGGGTTGACATCGATTGGTTTGTTTTGTTATCCCAAAAACTAGTTACACACTTACACTTTACTTTAAAGTTGAGTCCTTCTTTCATGCAACGTCCTTATGGCATGATAGTTCAGAAAAAATATCTAACGAGCCAAAACCGTTCAATTTTTATTCGGAATATTTTGAAAGTCGATACTATTTCTTCTCATAAAATTCTTTTGTTTCAGCTTCACGTATTTTTCTGTGAAACTCTTTCCACTATTTTGCAAGTATATACATACTCTCGAATATTGTTTCAATTCGTCTATGGTAAATTAAATTGACTGCTTTTAAAAATCTGAAAAAACTTTTCATATGAAATTTGAAATTTTATGAAAATAACGTTCGGTAGATATTTTTTTTTTCCACTCATGGTAAGCATTTTATATTCGTTTTTCCATTAGCTTACGAACATAAATCAGGCTATTCAGGGAAAAATCATTTACAGGGCTAGAAGCATGAAAAGAAATTCCACTTGTTTAGTTTTAGCGCAAAAATATTCTCTTTGTGATGTCTACACCGTTGAAACGTGCGAGAAAAAAATTAAGCAGATACAATGGAAGTCTGGATAAAAAACTTAAATTGAAAAGTCTAGGTTTAAAGAAAAAATAGTGGTTCTATTTATTATTTGGGTTGTAAAAATGTACATACTCTGCATTCATCATTATGGCTTGGCATAGGACTAGTATTTTAAATAGGTTCCAGCGATGACGGTGCGAAATGTAGAGGAGTTTGGAAATTTGGAACAATCATGTATCTTAGAGGATATAATTAAATTTTTAGAACCCTCTTATAACGTTAATGTTACATTAACGTCCCGGGCTAGGAACTAGGCTACATACTGGAGAATCTTTTTGTTCCCATTGCTTTCACCTGTATTACCAGTAAGGCTTACGGCATCATTAAGGCTTACGGAAAAATTACTGGTAACAGTAAAAGGAATGTATAGTATACAACTACACAAATAATAAACAATAAACTATTGACCGTAACAGTAACACCCAAAAGTTAATAACAAATTTAAGTACGTTCGATGTCCTTTGTACCAAAATAAGAAAGATACTTGTGAGCCGCATGCTGTGGATATATTGGCACTGAATTTTTTTTATTTTTTTTTCAAGTTGAATTAGCGCTAAAGGTATAGTTTAAGATTAGTAAGAAAGATGATACACACTCATTTTTCCTTTGAGTCAATGGTAGAATTTTTTTTAGGGGTGAGGGTAGATTATTTTACTTCATTATTTTTTGGGAAGTTGAAGCAAAAAAGTACATGAAGAAGGGAAAAAAAATTTCTCTAAAAGACGTTTTTTAAAATTTTCACGAATTTTTTTGATGTCGAGGTGTCAACTGAATTCTTAATTTATTCAACCCCTATCTTAAAAATTTGGTTAATTGTTGTGTAAAGGGATTCTGTTTAATCACCTGCTTTTAGTTTGAGGTCGATAGTTCGAGGTCGTTAGTGAGGTCGATAGGGCAGGAGAAGCTAGTCAAGTTCTTTAGGGAGTTAAGGGTTGTTCAAGGGACGTTTGGTGACCCATGAGGCAATGAAAGGATCGCTATGGTGCCTAGTGTGCGTGTTTGCTCAGCGCCTAAACTTAATCACCTAAAAAGAATAATAATCCAATAATAGCCACTGTGTTCAAAACCGTGCGGATTTCTCTAATAGATTTTAAAATTTAATGTTAAGCAAATTGTTTATTTTCTTTTCATTTAGGGAAACCAACAGCTTTTTGATTGATTAAACAAAATACAAAATTCGTATAGTCTCTTTACACCGCGCAAATAATTGAAATTCAATAGAAATTGTTCCTTGGAACGACCAATTTAATCGCATTAGTTCTTACTGTTCCGGTGGTAAAATAACTGAACCATTACTTGTCTTAACTAAGAGTTTACCGCATACGATACAGCTTGAAACAATTGTCATAGCAGAAAATTATGAAGGAAAGACCACGATTTCTTTTTAGAAACAAACTGTCCTATTGCAGAGAATTAGAGCAAATATTCTTTCGAATTACACGTCCAGCATAATTTTCCACAAATTTCATTTTCTTTCTTGAAAACCGCTTTCCACCAACCAACCAGCTACATGAAAAGAAATAAGGAGACCAAGCAGTTCCATCTTACAGATCTTTCTATTTGTGTTAAGTTAGTTTAAAGGATTTAACGTTTGTCTTCCTGAAAAGAATTTTACTCTGTCGCTGACACAAACAGCTGTGAAAGAACGATATCATATTGGCGAAGGAAAAAAATCCGAACAAGAAGGAAAATTTCTGTTGACTTTGTACGATTTGTACCCGAGGCCAGAAATGATTAGCCTCGGTGTAAACTTTTTCATCCCTCTATTCCTTTATTTGCGCCCCTTTATTTACCACCGAGTTGACCACAGAAGGCCACGAAACGTCCATGCGATTTGCCTGAGCGTTTCATGGATTTTTTCGCCTTTCGCCTCTTGTCGGTTCTCTACTTTCAATTAAAGGGGATGAAAAATAAGAGCAGGCATCATCCCTGTACCGGGAATTGGAGCCCAATTTGAGTGGTAGTACTAGAAGTTAGACTTGCCAGTTTTCCGCAAATCGACTGGGCTTGGTGTACACTGGAGCAAACAAAACGGAAAAGTTAAAGTTCAGTCATGTGTCCTTTTTCCTTCTTTTCGGCCAATAGACAACGGTCAAGTTAAAGTCCCAAAAATCATAAACCAGTCGAAACTTCACCAACCATAAAATTTTCTATAGCGTAAAGGCACCAGTTAAGATGGAGTTTTAGCAACTTTATGACCATAAATACAGCAAATTATACAGTCATTGGCATCAGTCGGTCGGAATCGTAAACTTTTCAACCCTTCAACTCAATAGATAGAATAGGGGTGGTGGTGGTATAGTCGAAACGATTTAAACCAACTTGATGCCATAGAAGAATATTATTGTTTTCGAAAAGTTTTCATAACTATTTGCAACTCAGCCACGCATTTTCAACGATTTCCCAATACAATACTGAATTCGCTCTGTATGAAATTTCCGAAGAGATGGACGATTTGTTCTGAGTTTCCACTCTTTTTTTTGCGTAAGGAAGACGAGGTTTTTATCAGACCTAAATATTTCACTTCAATGAAGATTTATTGCATTCGTACAGTGGAATTATATTCCGTACGGAATTTAATTCGAATTTAGTGGATATATACACGAGAAATATTTTATCGATATGGCGGCGCTTAAAGCTAAGAAACTTATTGAACAAATTGTAGTTTAATTTCCGTGGTGAAATTAATGTTTTCCGAATATCCTGGAGGATTTTTTTTACGGTTTAGTTTGATTGTGAATGGGTAGGCATTTCGTTTCAGGGCCATTAGAGCAAAAATCGTAAAGATTAAGAATACGGACGCTACAAGGAAGCATTAACTACATAGCGCCAGTTGTGGTAGCAGTCTGTCTACGGCTTAAATGGAAAAGCACTTCTGGCTTTAAAAAGGTTATCGTAGTCTGTATAGATTTTCGTATCTAAATTTTTTTGAGCAATATTGTGCTATGGTGAAAAGAATGCTCTTTATTATACAATTTAGTATAAAGCCCTACGTTGGGCGACAATTACTACGGTCGCAGCTGGTAATGATATTCAGGCAGTCTTCAGGTAGTATAACAGAATAGTCTGCCTAGATATGAAGCTTCTTTTAGGACATCTTTGAAAGTTGATTGTTGACAGTGAATAACCTGTACGCGGAGCAAGTGCTACTATTCAGCGCGTGGGTGGGGGTGTAGGGTACTGGTGATATGTTCTCGAAAACCGAAAAGGGTAGTAAGTTAAAATTTGATTACTTCATAGAACTACCAGAGAGGTATCCTAGAAAAATAAAATTTTTGATAGTGGTGAGTAGTAGGAAGGGGTTGGGTTAGGAATTTTTGCATTTTATGAAGGGCTCGGGATAAAAATGAAATTCATTACGCAGAAGTAATATAAGCAAAGAAAAAGTTTAGTTTTTAATGGGAGTACGGAGGTGGAGCAAAAAAAGTTGTCAGTAATTCATTTTTTTTAACATTTTCTCGAATTTTGTCACATCTTTTTGGTATGCTAAAGGGTTAAATTAATCTTACGTTTTCGGGCCCTTTATTAAGCTCCTATAAACTCCTTTTCAACATTTTTTGGATATTCAACTCCTAAGAAGTAGTAAAGTGCTCGTTTCCACGAATTCCGACATATTTCTTACGCATTTTTTTTCATTTATATTTCAGTCAAATTATTAAATCAAAGGAATGATTTGAAATATATAGGTTTGAACCAGTTTCTTAAGAAACCTTCAATTGACAATAATCCAAAATCGCATGATCTATTATCGCAAAATTTTTATTGAACCCCTGAATCTAATTTTAATGAATATTCGAATAAAAAATTGATGAGGTCGTAAATCAACCGAACTGAAAGAAATCGATCTCTTCTACCGACCTTCGAACTTCTAAACAATAAAAATGAATAATAAAATATCATGATAATCAAAACCATCGAAAGGCAGCATCATTAACCATCAAATCATGTGTATGTTCGGGAAAAAATTGGTCCGGAAAAACAACACCACCCCGAAAATAAAAGGAAAAATATAGAAGAGTAGCTCAACTTTGAACCGCAGGCTTTTGCTTCTTACATACATTCCAATCTCTCGACATGGTGGCAATTTATTGCCTTATTGGTATGCATCATATCTTACCATAAAACAAAATCAACTCATAAATATATAAAAAGATTGCAGCCATGCCAGCAGCTTGAATAATAATAAAAAACACAAACAAAAACACCGCCAAAAGAATAGTATAATATAGAGCTTTTCTTTTGCCTTTTCACTATACCGACACCACATCAAAGCCATTCTATACGGAAACAGAATAGAACCAACTGACATTCTTCGGCTGCTCCTTCTCCTTTTTACGGAAAAAAAATCCTAGAAAATATGAAAAATACAAGGAAAAATTTTTCTTTTCACCAATCATCTGTTCGACCGAATCGTGTATAGTATCCAACCATATGGGGTGCTGTGAGGGTATAGAAGTTTCACTCTTCTGGGCCTTTCTTACGACTTTCTTCAGTGCCCGATACACAAGAAATTTTCGAAACACAAAAAACATCTATCGCCTAGATGTTACCTTTGAAATGTCTTCTGCTTTTATAAAACCGATATCGCTGTCAGGGATGCTTTAAATCAGTTACGATGCAAACGAATCGTTTCGAACAGAAGGTGAAAAATGTACAGAATGTGTCGGGGTGGTATTACTGAATTCAGTATATGTTTCAGTAGTTATCGATACCGTTCTCAAGTTTTCGTCGTTTGAACACCAATGCGAGGGTTGCTTCCTTCCCTTGGCGCTGTGATTTGACGACAACTGCAAATTGATCTTTACAGTGCAGACTCGCAGGTGTAAAACATTAATTTTGAGATGTCGAGTTTCGATAATGTATCTGCCATGGAAACTTTGTTTCCAAGTTGAAACGATTGGGGAAAAAGTAAACTGGGAGGGTTTAAGGTTGATATGCACATATTGGTGATTGAGGAGGGTGAAAGCCCTCCAATTCGTGTCTGTTTTAATCAAAAAAATTTAATTCGGATTTAGCCGAATGAACTTTTTGCTTCTATCTGTTTTCAAAATATTTTATACATCTGAACATAATAAAATCAATACTACTTAGATAAATCATCTAACAAAAAATAGCGAAAGTACCAAAAAAATAGGCCAAACGTCTGACCGAAACTTTATTATTTTTTAGGTCAAAATTCCGAATGCGGTTAAAATGGGGTCGCACTATAATACTTATGCCACTGCCACACATAGCACTTGAATTACGTAATTGGTTCATACTCCGGAACGCGGTCAAACTCGTAGTTAAGCCAGTTATTTTGAGATTAGGAGGTTTTTTAAATAGTTAACTTTGTTCTTGAATAAACAAAATATTTAAAAGTCTCTAGTACTCTAGACGATTTTGCATACGGTTGACAGAGTACAGAGATCTCAAAATTTCGGATCAATCTCGGAAATTTGTGGTTAAATACAGAAGATAGCCCAAAACTAAAGAAAAATCTTCATATAGTGCGATGTGCTAAATTGCGAAAAATACCTAAAACAAATTTGTCAAAACAAGAGAAATAAATTTGGAATTGAAAATAACATTATGTGGAGGTATGGGGTAAATTAACTTTTGGCTTCACAATACTCTAGTTGGTTTAAATATATACTTAAGCAAAAAACAGATGAGGTACCCTATATTCTGCCAGAACTTGAAGGAAGGTACACAATGCAGTAATGAACTAAAGTGTCGTTCCCCTTTTTACACAACTACCTTAATATCGCTTTTATTAAAGAAACCCCCAAAAAATTCAGTGTAACACTTCATTACAATTAATAACTCACCTAAATCTTATCTGAATCTCGAAGTTAAATTGTTGTCCAAACATCCTTAAACTCGAAACCTGCAACAATTCATTTGAGCTCTTGGCGGTTTTTCGACCATAATATAGTAGCTGCAGGATGGGTACCTTCTTCGCTTCGAACCAAAGGCCAGAGTCCTTCTTCGTGACACCGTTGAAGGGGGATGGGGAGGACGGAGGGAGGAAGAAAGGAGGTGGGAAATAACTCTGGTAAGTTTATATAAAGCCCAGGACCCAACCGAAGATTCATTCTTGCAAAACAGCGTGGAGTAGTAGTCGAGATGCTCTCGAGATGGTCTCGGCTATTTATCTCTCAAGGATAAGGATCAAGCTCGTAATAGACTGCTAAAATAGGAAGACTCATTTATTTTAAATTATCTAGATAAACAGCAGCTGCAAAGCGAAGCTATAATACACCAGGAGACAACTAGACAATTTTAACGTGGATACTACCGGCTACTATCCTAAGGAAAAATGATGAAACTCATTTTCACTAGTGCAGTGAAAAGTTTTAAGGATGAACAATTTTTTTTTTTTAAAGTCGGTACAACTTACCAAGCGATATACGGACTATGAAGGCATAGACATTAGGCTCTTTTGCCTTTCGACTGTATTCTGCCCCTGAGGATAGGTACCATAAGCTGTACTAACAATGTACGCCATCACATCCCTTGTGAGGTAGCCGTAGTTTAAAATGGAAATTATCCTTATGGAAGGTAAATATTGAAACGTTGATGTTTGGATGTGATAAACTTGGTGTGTGAAATTAGGATAAAATTTTTATTTGCTTTTTTTTTAAAAAAAAAACCTTTTTAAAAAATGCATTTTTTCTGTCGAAATCTATCTGCAATTTAGTCCACATTTACATGGATGAGAACAAAATTTCGCAATGTGTAAAACTTTGCATGTGCAATATGACTAATGATTGTATTTTTGCCGCATCACCATTGGATAGTATGGAAATTTAGTGCAACCTAAACACATGATTAACATATCTAGTGGCGGTATGAACTTCTATTAATTACTTTATTATTTTAATAATAAAGTATTGTTATCCGACTTTTTAAAAAAAAAAATTTGCTACCCTGAAAAATTTTTTTTATACGTTTCATGACTAATAAACGCCAAAAAAGCAATAAAAATTTTCAGTCCGTCTGTGCTCCGTACGCCGTACGCAAAGTCGTTTGAGAAATTATAGTTCCCAAACCCTATGAGCTATTAAATTGATTTTTTTTTTCTGAAAACACATGGTAGACCTCTTGAAGTGAGAATTTTTTCAGGGGTGGGGGTGCTAGGGGGAAGGTGGGGGAAGCGTTTTAGACGAAAAATTTTGGTTTCTAGATCTCAGCAACCGCTAATGGTAGGAGGCTGAAACTTAGAATTTCTATAGAGCTTTGATAGTGGACCCATTTGCAAAAAAATTGTTGATATGAGGGAAGGGGTATGGGAGTGGAGGGGGAAATAATGCGTCCGAAACGTAAAAATGCCGATATCGACACATTCTAAAATCCATATCTCTTAAACCGTTAACGGCATGCAATTAAAACCTAACAAATATCTGTACTTATACTAGGAGAGTAGATTGAAACAAAGTTTTTTGGTGGGGGTGGTGGTGTGCGGGGGTGGGGGTTGAAATAGTAAAGATTACGATATCTCCCAAACCAGAGGCACCAGAAAAACAAAATTCGGTTTGGGTATACAGATTGATAAATAAAGATTGCTCAAAGTAAAATTTTTTAAGGGGGTGGGGAGCATAGAAGTGGGGGGGATAAGAATTTTTCATAAATATCACTTTTCATATCTCAATAACAGTGTAAGATAGATGATTCAAATTTGAACTAGAACTAGGCCCAATAGAACCCTCGTAGGGAAAAATAAATTTAAAGGTATGGGTGTAGAGGGTGAGGGTGGGGAAGGGTGAGAAGGAAAAAGTTCCTATGCTTATATCTTAAGAACTTGTAATGGTATAAACCTTAAACTTCGTATTTAGATACAACTATATTACGGTACGTATATGCAAATGAATTAGAAAAGTAATTCTGGTAAAAAAAAATTTCAATATTCATTGGGGTTCAGAAGAGGGGGCAGAAAAAAATTTCACTATATTTAAAATGCATATATTTTCACGATTTTCGTCATATCTACTAGGTCTTTCGAAATATTGAATTCATTTTTATACTACGGATTCTTTATATGAATACCTAGAATGTGTTTTCAAGATTTTTTGAAATTCGACCCCTTAGGGGGTGTAAAGAGGTTGTATACTTTTTCATAAATTCCACCATATCTCTCAGGTCTGATTAGATATCGAATATCTTTTCACTTCCCCGGGCTTGTTTAATAATCACCTATTTTTAAGTTTTTTATTTGTCAACCTCTAGACCGCATCCCGGAATATGACCCAATTATATAATTCATATGTTACACTCCGCTTTCCGAACTTTTTGTTAGGTTTTCAGTCACATGATAACGTACACCGCATCCCCGAATTGAACGCGTTCCGAACTTCTGCCGGCAAAATAATAAAGTTGCGCCCAGACTGTTGGCAGATTTTTTTTCTTGGATTTTACTTGTTCAGTTTAGCTTTTTTTCTGTATTGTATTTAGAGTAGGCTTTGTTTGAATATTATTTATTATATTCAAATTTAAAACGAAGCATATGTTAATGAAGATATGTAGCCCAACAGCGAAAATTGTAAAACATTTTCATGAAGGGTACGATTTCACAAATTTCTAATGAGATATTAAATTCGACTTCTTAGCTTAAGGCATTAAATAGATATAATCGCCAAAAAATTATTCAACTTTTCTTGATTTTAAAAGGGGTTTCCAGGTTTTCGTGAACTCCGACAAATTTTTTAGGTCTCTTTCGATGTCGAATACGTTTCTATTTCAATATATAATCACCTAAAACAATGCATCTTTTTGATATGTTCGACACTTTAGTATTTATAAAATGATTTTGCATGCTTTCTACGAACTCCGTTATATGTTACTACTAACTTCAACCCCTAAAAAGGAGTCAACTAGTAGTATACGTTTTCACGAATTCCGATGTTTTTGTTAGGTCTAATGAAATATTGCAGTTTTCACTTCTAAAGGATTAAAATAGAATCGAAATTAGCTGATTTAAAATTTTTTCGATATACTTATATGAAACATTTTAAAAAAAAAAATGTAATCAAATATCGACAAAAAAACCTTTGGTATTTATTATAAAAAACTCTGAACCGATTTTTAGACGATTATATAGAAATCACTTTTAAGTAAAATAAAACACCTCATCAGCTCTTAGTGATCGAACTCATTTTTCGAAACTCGTAAAAATGTATAAAATTTTTTCGCCCTCTTGACATTGAAAATAGTAAAGCTCCGAAATTAATTCAATAGAAGTAAAAGCGCAGACAATATCTTATAAACCCTAAAGATTTGTTGGAACTCATGATAGCTTGTCCAATATCTTACATGATCTAGCGGGTTAAATATACAACAAAACTTAAATCGACTTGTTCCGATCATATTTAAATCCTTTAGAAGTGAAGAGAATTCGATATTTTCGAAAATGGGGTTTGGTGCCGAACTACCAGTTCACTCAGCTGTGAATGAGTACATGAGTTAAGATCGGGGTAATAATCACGGACGAGCGTGTAGCTAACCACTTCACCTCCTAGTGTTCCGTTAGTCTCGCAATAAAGTAACTCTGGTATTACTTCAAGGCCTAGGCCCGATTTGGGCTGTTGCGCCATTGATTATTTGATTATTTTTATAGTTTCTAGGTACTCATATAAAGAGATAGTGGAAGTCAAGTTAATGTGGTACATCGATTTACCTATCCCAGCTCCCATCTTTGAGCTCTAATGAAAATCCGATATATTTTTGCGTTAATTACTTCAGGAGTACATTGACAAATTCGTAAGGTTCAGCTTTGTGGCATGAGTCCTTCTTGAAATACCAAAAAGCATTGATAGAATTTAATATTTAATCATATTAAAAATTACAATATTCTTAACATGTAATAAAAAGTAAGAGATACTCTCTCCTGTGAAAAGAATATGTTCTGCTATAGCTCCAATGATAAATTATTTAATTCTTGATTCTCAAGCAAACTCGGAAAGATGTCCATTTTATCCAAAATTAAATATGTTTAAGACACTTTAAGTATTTACGTAATATATTTATAAAAACCCATCTACAAATCACTAAAGCCACACTTTGTTGTTTGTTTTTGTTTAGAAATTATTAATTTATGAAGTCGTTCTACAGACTTGAATGAATAAAAACAATCCCCTTGGAAAACTGTCTTAAATCACAAGCTACTTGCAAAATTTCGTTTTCTTATTCATAAACCAACCCCCCAAGAAGTTGAAAGGATCAATCAAAGAAAACTCGATACTTCTTAAGTCCCTGCCATGGACAATAAGTCTCTGATTCGATAGTATCCTGTTACTTTCACTGAATTAAAGTTTACTATGTGCTTATTTTTTGTCGTTGTTTTGTTTCAACCCCCATAGCTCGTAAAGTGGCATCCCAAAACAGTATTATGCCTATAGAAAATGTCCGTAAGGATATACTACCCCTTGTGTAGGGGTTTCATTTCAGTGCCTTTTCATCATCGTTCGAACCTTTTCACCTGCGAATAATGTCATTTTGGACTTTTCGTTGGCACCACTTGAGATGATAACTTCATTTAAAGCCGGCCCCAGAAACCACCTGCCAACCGGGTTGGAAATAATCTGGAGGGTGATGTCCTTGTTAAAGTAAAGTATATTTGCTCAGGTAAAACAAACGTTTTGATAGCTTTAGAGTGTCATTATTAACTTGACGGGAAATTGAAGTTTCCGTTCCAGATGGTTGTTTCACCGAAAATTAACCCACCCCACGATCAACAATAGAATCGAGGGGGTTGGTTTTATTTTCGGGACGAGCGAAGTTCATAGGATGTTGGCAGTAGTTGTAGTACTACGGATAGGGAAAATTGTCATTTTTTTCCCAGTTGGAGCTGAAATCTTTTGGGCTCCTACCCCTGGAAAATGAATCGAATATTCATCTGGTAGCTTGCTAAGGGTTGGAAAAATATACGAAAGCTTTTTTTTCTCGCCCAAACAGAAAGCTTGGAAGCATGGAATCTTGCCCCTTCGGGAAACAGCCAGGAGTAGAGATTTCACCAGTGATTGTGGATGCCTTTTCTCTTCTTCTTCCCAGATTTTGCACCCTTATCGAGAGGGGATGCGTTGAAGTTTGGATTCCGTTTCATCGTGCGAACTGAGCTAGCTAGCACATGTACGTTTCTAGATTTGTGTTTGCCGTGGCACACAATATGGCAAAACTTTCATGCTAGAACAGATTCTTGAAGGATTCAGGAAGGATTCAGCATCCAGTAGATCGTCGCTGTTTAACATGTTTACATCGTAATGAGATGCGAGATGTTATAGCGTAGCTTATACGAAGGATTATTGTTACGTTCGGAATACGGACTCCGAAAAAATTTACTCCGAATTTCTGTTTTTTTTTTTTTTCAATTTTCACTCCGAACTTTCGCAGTTGTGGCATTTGAAGAATTTTACGCGCGTATCCACTATATTTTACGAATGCAAATGTTGTGATTATACTTTTTTTTTGTTGGTTGTTGAAAGGAGATATCATTTTATTTAGCTGGCTTTGAGTTAATCAGTGTGATTATTGTTTTGAATACGACCAACTTTATAGGGTTGGTTTTCAGTGAAGTTTTATGCGGCTTACATGAGCCCTGTGGTTAATCAAATGTATGTAATTTTTTTTGTTGTTGATGTGAACAAGTTCTGCAGATTTCCTGACTCGTATGGATTATTTTACGCTAAATGCTTACGGGCAGTAGCGAAAGCAGTAACATCAGGAGCAGAATAAGCCAATTTGAAACGGCGAGAGCAAGGACTAATTAATCTTCTTTCAAAAAGTAATTTTTTGTGTGGTGCGGTTGTTTATTTAGCTGTGTTTTTATTATATGAATGAATTTGTCTGGTATTTTATTTTTAATGTATTTTTAAGGGTAGGATATTTTGCGTCGTTTTCTGTTTCCGAGAAAAATGCAAATATTAAAAATTTGGCAGGACTAAGGGTACATGTAATATTAATTAGGGAGAATCCTCACGTTTTGAACAAAATTGAAACGAGTCTTTTTTATTAACGGTCATGCTGGATACTAAGATAAGGCACACAACCTCATAAAAAGAATTTTTAATTAAAAAAAGTACCTAATAATAAAACAAGAAAATATGAAGAAAAAAAAGATATGAATTTCATTTAAGAAAATTTTCAATCAATAGAAACCCGTGATGGCATTTTGTGATCTTGTAATTACGTTTCACGGGATATTGGAAATGCACTTGAGAATTCATCGAGGCCGAACATGATCCGTACATGCCACGTTTCTAATTGCTAGCTATAAAGTAGGTCGACATTAAAATTCACCTTTTGCTATCCCTGAACTTCTTGGTTGTCATTATCACGTCGTTGATTCAAAGGAACCCTATCGAAGATCCAGCCATCTTGACTTCGAACTCGTCCGATAGATTACAAAGACAAATTTAGTAGCGAAAATCATTAGACGTATGTAAGACGGTATTGCTGCTATCTAAGACATGCCCGAACGTAATATAAGAGCAATACGCTCTGGGATTTCGAAACGTATATGGTTTGAATGGTAGTGGCTGGAAAAGCCAAGATACCGATAGGGCATACCAATTCTTATTAAATAACCCCGAGGAGACAACTGATTGAGAAGACACATACTGCGATTGAAGACGAACTTCTTGTTTTTCGGCATGCCTTCCGGCAACTTCAATTCGTATCTACCTTAGCAACGAACTATACTATTTGATCAAAATGTTTCGCGGCAATATGATTTGTTTGTTATCGTGATGTTATCAAACGTATTTACAAGATCTTTAATAAAGCCCCACTTGTATTGTCCCGTAGAACTTACCCTCTTCATTACCGGGACACGAATTACGTACATCGCAGAGTCCTTTTGATATATAACAACAAGGTACTTGAATTAAGCCGTGGAACATATTGTTGTAACGTGTACGGCATCAATTTATTAAAGCCACTTAACAAAACTCATACATCACTGTTAGGAAACAAATTAAGGATATCCTTCCGAGCATCTTATAGGATTTTCCGCTCTGATTTACATGATTTATGTACGTGAAATCGTCAAAGCGTATAAAACTCGTATGTTTGCGGCAAAATTCTACATACGTTTCGGATTTTTTCTTTCTTCACACTTTTTTCAAATTAATTCATGAAATTTTAATTAGCGCCGTGATATATTTGCACAATTTTTTCGGGAATTTTATCGCAATATGGTAATCAACTGTCGATTTAATTATGCATTTTGAAAATTTCATGCGTGCCGTTTCTACATGAGTGTACTAACCTACCTCTATGTTTTAACAATAAAACCGATTAAATACAATTTTAATTTTAATGGATTTTACCTAGAGTTTTTCGATTATGGCCAATATGTGGAATAAATCACCCGATAATACGGTTAAAAAAAAAATTGTCCAATACAATGCCAGGACATTATTGTTTGAAAAGAACATCAAGTTAATAATGTAAAACAGTTCCATAGATAAATATTTTCCATCATGTCGAAATTACCATACATTAAAATTGCCTATCTGCTCTGTGGCCCCGAACTGCCATTTTCAGCTTCAATAAGTGATGAAGCTATAATTGTTTTAAAACAATACAAAAACTGAATTCATTCATGATTATTAAAATAAAAACAAATAATAATTCAATTTGAAATAAATTTACCAATTTTCCGGATAATTGTTTGAAGATTAAATTGGCACCATTAAAATATTGTAGCATGTGGTGTTCAGGGACTGCAACGTTCAGTATTTTAGGTCACATGTCTTTTTATCTTGCGAATGATAAATTTATGTCTCATCAACGAAGTTGGCCTTACCGTCGCCAATATTTTTGATGAGTAAAGGTAAAAAGGTAGACATATTTGAAGGTCTCCAGTTTTCGAGAGATTCAGGCATTTTGTTTTGTTAGTCGAAACTTTTTAGCATTATAGTTCCACTATTATAGATAATATTACAATCAAAATTTTTCGCCTACCTATTTTGAAATTTGAATTGCTCTTGACGCTATTTATGGTAGTTGCATAAAGATTCGTAAGACTGATTGTATCAACAAGAACGGTTTTGTTTTTAAAAATTTTTTGTGTATCATTTAAGAAACGTTCTTTTTAGAACAATCTAATTCGGAGTTCGGAGTGGAGTTCATCTACGCCCGTGCAGTTAGTATTACACATTATGTCACTATGCCAAATATTTAATTGTTTTCCCTGGTAAATGCAGCCAGATAGTGGAATCGTCAATCGTTTTTCTTAGCCACATTGTTGTGTTTGCTCTACAGAAAGTCTTTTTTGACGGAAAAATTGGACAGAACCATTGGTAAAATTTTTGTAGTGTAATATTTGATACAATCTTAAGTCCAAAAACACAAGCGTTCGATTTTGAGCCCTTTTGTAAGAAAAGAAATAAAAAAGCAGTAATAGTAGCCTATTGGGGCAATGAATAAATAAGGGCATTTATCGTCTGAATTATTTACCAAATACGATGAAAGGAAATTATTTTGAACCATTTAGAATAGTTGAGATCTTTATGGCACTTTAAAAATAATTTTTTAATTTAATTTTTTTCAAATGTTTTTATTTCTAATTTTCGTCTTTTAATGAATCTAGTAATAGTATATACATACTTTTCAAATTTCTAATATTATTTTCCGAGGCTGATAAAGTTGTAAATAAGTGGGGATCGAACGCCTGATTGAGTTTCATACCCCTTGTGGCTAGCAAGCTAATCAATCAACGGGGGTGGGCATGTAACTATATGTACATTCCAGTTTCCCGAACTTGCAACGATGTTATAAATCAATATGAAGAGAAACTTATCATCATATAAGCATACTTCTATACTCAATAATAATTCTTCTAACGAATCTTATAAAGTATTCCTACAGTAACTTCGTTAGAAGACTGAGAGAAATAAAAATGAGTTCTGGATAATTCCCCGGTTTCCAGAATAACGTAACCCAAGGCATATACTCCGAACATAATTTTTTTCTGAATACAAGTACGAGGCTATCAAGGTTCCGCTGGAATAATCATCCTGAAGATGAAATAGAATTAACTGAAATTATAAAAATTCGTTTGAGTTCAGAATGTCATCCATTTTTTTTTTTATTTTTTATAAGGATTTGTCTTATATTCGATTTTTTTTTTTTAAGTAGATGAAAGTTAACGAACTGGCACAGTCGA
This sequence comes from Beris chalybata, assembly GCA_949128065.1. NCBI lineage: Eukaryota > Metazoa > Arthropoda > Insecta > Diptera > Stratiomyidae > Beris > Beris chalybata. The sequence continues at coordinate 14,781,413 of OX421896.1, read as the reverse complement.
AAGTGAATAGAAGCGTATTAGAAAATTTTGTTTAATCCTTGGGCTGGAACTTAGAAATGTCTTCTGAACTGGAAATGAATTTTGACAACTTTTTTCTCACACATTTTTTAAGTGAAAGAAAGCGAAGCATAGAGCTTTTTCCAGTTCCAGAAATTATTGACGACATAACCGAAAAAATTGCCAAGACTACATAAGTCCGGTCAAAAGAATTATACCGCATTTCCGTACTTACGTATTCCCAGAATTATTACGGACTGTAAACGAAAATTCAAATGTTGAAGTTAATATTAAAATTGGTCTGGACTGTTAAGTTACTGCTCAAAATAACTGAAATATTCCCATTTTATTTCAGTGGATTAAAGTGAAATTTTTACAAGGCACAAACTAAGTTACCTTTTGATAATTTTTTTTTCCCGAAATCCGAATATAAAGTCCGGAGGTTTTTTAAATTTGTTCAGCTACAGAATTTTATATTCTGGAGGGGTTTTCTTCGATAGTACTTTTTTAACTTTTGAATTTTTTTCGGATTTTCTGTGACCACCTGGGGTTAAAGGTTAGCAATAGCAATTATGGAGAGGGACACTTTCTTTGATATCTTTTTTTAAGACCCTGGGCGAAAAAGATTATGTGATGTGACTTTAGATGGATTAAAAAAAACACTGCCTTTTGACTGACAGACGAAACTTCTTATCGGAGTGAACTATCAGTAGTCAAAAAGCGTGAAACAGTGGCACTTTTAGATAACTACTAATCAAACTAGAAAGACACTACTTAAATTTTCAATTCGATGGACCATGAGTTTTTAAGGACTTTTGTATAACTGGAGCAAACATAACTAGAGCAGACTTTTGTAAGCTAGAGCAAAGAGTAGATCAGTTTTGGCCATATGAGTACCCCGAACCTGTCGTTTCTATACATTCATTCCAATAAATTTTTAAATTTTAAATTTTTTGTAGGCTGGGTAGCTTAGTGCCTTCGGTGCACCTGGTACCAGGTTCGAATCTGCTTAGCGACAAGTAATTTTTTACTAATTTTGACTACCAGTTCACTTAGTTGTAATGGAGTGAACTAACTTATCTAACTAATCGGGCAATGATCACGGATGAGCGTGTGACTGACTACTTCACCGCCCAGTGTTCCGTTGGTCTCGTAATGAAGTAATTCTAGCATTACTTCAAGGTCTAGGCCTAATTTGGGCTGTTGCGCTATTGATTATTATTAATAAATGTTTAGCTATATATGTATTAGTAAAGTAAATAATGTAAAGTAAATTTTGTGATGATGAAAGCAGCCTTTTTTTAGTGCTTTGTAAGTGAGCTATTTAGTGAAGAGAGAGCATTACGCATAAAATATCAACATTCTGGGTGAAAATTTGTTGGGAGGTTTTTAATAGGTCTTTTGGGCCTTAAGGGTAACGTGTCACAAATTATAAATAGTCACTGGAATCAGTCATAAATGATGGTAGAATTGCTAACACGCACCCTAAGGTCTTATGTATGGTATTAAAGAAGTGGAGCTTTATGATCAGAATGAAATGTCCATGGTGTTTACTCGAAACTAATTCTGTCAGATTATTCCATTCCAGATGTTTTTATTTTTCACTTAAAGTTAAAGCTTCAATTTTTCATGTACTTTTTCATGGATGCTCCCCAAACCCTATTGCAGTGGTATATGATCCAAATTAAACTACAACACCATAGACTAGTTTTGATGATCTTTTCAACTGGTAAACGAATTCCTACCTCCGTTCTACAAATTGCCAAAAATCATGCTTCGTAATTTTGGAACAGAAAATTTATCACATCACGTTCAAGTAGAGCAAACATTGTGATTGTCATGTTAACAAGCCTTATACTGCAACGTACCAGAACTCGATTTGTAATTGCATTTACACCAATGCAGCAATCAATTATCTCCGTAGTTGTTGTTATCCGGCTAGTAATGTTAAAATTTTTGTGGTTTTGTTTGGGGATTGAAAATCGCGTGAATACCGAGATCCTTTACTAGATACATATACAACGAAACATTGTGTGTAACTCATACGTTATATCGAACATACAATCCATTAGTCCTCCAACCATACATTTGCTTTAATATGTCTTAATCATATGAAATAAATTTTCGGTTTGTTTTCGCCAGATATACTCCGTGCAATTAATTATTCATGGGGTTCTTTAAGAAACGCCCAGCTCATCTAAATGTGTGGAGTGGCATAAAATACGGAAAAAAAACTTTAAGTGGTTTTGCTTATGGAACACACTTGATATGCTGGCGCGATTTCGCAGTATTGTAGCATTTATAGGAGCAAATATATGATGTTAACCACAGCAGGATGATGGTATGAAACAGCCGAAAAATGATGAAGTTAAAGTTAAGAGAATATATGAAAACACCAGGGACATTTCTTCATCAAATACTCCGAAAATGGTTTACAAGTCTGGGAACTTTTTCTGTGTACTTTTTCTCAAATCCTGTGTCCTTAACGAAAGTATTCCGCATTTTAATTTACTTTCATCAGAATTTTCGTTCCTATTTTTTGTTTAGGTTTTTGTGTCAAGGAAGGCGTTAAAGGCAATAAAGAGAATTTTCACGAGAAACCGCATTTTATGTGGAAATGCCTTCTGTTTTTTCGGGGAATTTGGCTTTATAGCAAGCAAGAAGAGTAGGCAGTGCTTGTCTTAAGTAATTACAAGGATTAAATGCGTATAAAGTAAATACTGCATAAAAACAAGAAGATTAAATCATAAATTATACTTTTATACAGCCGGTAGACAGGTCCTGTGGGTGGGAGTATGAAGGGCATTGGTTTTAAGCAATTAATTTCGAGAACGCTAAATTCTGAAAGATTCTTGGAACTTACTTAATATAGTCGATCCTGTCCAATTGGACCACGTTAGAACCAGAAAAAAATTGGTTCAATTAACACGTTCTATGCCAGAGACTCAACTCCACGTGAAACGAACATTTTTACCACTTTAAATAACATTGTCAAAACTTTCGGCTAAAAGTTTTATAGTCAAACAGGTTGTTTTTGATGGTAGTTTGATACTTGGAAAATATAGTTGTCTGACAAAACCAAGTAGTCTGGGTGACTTAGTGGCTAGAGCACTTGCCTGCGGTGCAACTGGTACCAGGTTCAAATCTGCTTGGCGACAAGTAATCTTCGAGATTGGAATTGGATGCCGGACTACAAGTTCACTCAGCTGTAAATGAGTACCTGAGTTAAAATCGGAGAATAATCGCGGACGAGCGTGTAGCTGAACACTTTACCTCCTAGTGATCAGTTGGTCTCGTAATTAAGAAACTCAAGCATTGCTTCAAGGCATAGGCCCGATTTGGGATGTTGTGCCATTCATTGGCAAGTATTACACTATATGCCATGCTGCCAAAAACTTATCTAAAAAAATGACGAAAAGTTCAGTTAAATTTTTTCCATCAAAATAAACCCAGTAGTGCAAATTAAAGAAAGTGGCACACAAATTTTTTACGATTTTGACTACATTTGACACTGCATTTGCTAGCGAGAATAGTCAAATATTTGAAATAGTGGCCTACAGTGGCTTAATGAAACTAATAATACCCCTGTTGTATTTGGTATGGATGTACAATTGCATTTAACGCAACATTAGGCACAAGTATGGCCCCAGCATCAGACTAACAGTTTATTGTTCAAATTTTATTTCAGTGAATGATTTTATCTTCACTACTCAAAGTTCGTGGTTTTTATTACAGGGAAAATAGTGCGTAATTTTATAATCATTCGAAATTGAATTAAAATAAAATAAAAATGATAAACGAATAGAATAATAAATTTGATAATTAAATCTAAACAAGTCTACCGAAAATTCGTAGAATTTTTTATTATCAAATGCAAATGTTCTGTGATTGAAAATATCATCGAAAATGACAACATTATAAATTATTCGAAGCTAATTATTGGAAATAAAATTTGTTGCAACCAATATTTAGGTGTGTTCAAACTATAAAGTTCAGTTGGAATATTAAAAAAAAAATTAAAACTATGAACCAATTGGAATTTAAATCGGATGGAAATAAGCGAAAGTATCTGCCTCGTCCGAATATTGACTTTACGAAGTTTATGTTTTCCTCGTGGCGTAATGTTGCGAAGGGTATTTCGGATTAATAAAATTTCTATTTGTTTGGCTTATTATGAAATTAAATATCGTTGGGATACGACTTTCGTTTCTATGTCAAATATATGACTGATCTGGCCGGCAAATGCAGTCAGATAGTATAATCATCGAATTTTGGTTTGCCACATTTTTGCTTTATTTTGACTGAAAGTTTTTACTTCTTTAGTCAAATATTTGACCGCATGGCATATACCTAAATACAATAATAGCTAAAGACAATGTAGTGTTTATTTTAACTAATTGAATTTGCAGCTGGTAAGGAATCGACGAAATTTTTCTAATGTAAATTATGGGTAGATTATTATGTTCCCTTTTTTGCCTTTTTTTGTCTCTTTCTAGTGCTTTACAGTCTGAATGTTTTTGTTCTTTTTTGACAAAAAAATTTGACTGAACTTTTTTTTAAATTTTTTAGTTAAATATTTGACTGCATACTAGCTTTATATTTTTAGTACATTGCATTATATGCTTCTAAAGGATCGAAAAAATCTGTACATTCTAGATTACTCCTATTCTATCCTGTATTGCAATATGCTATTCAGTTCCTATGTCACCTCCAACTATTTCTTTTTTACCCCAAACACTTCATACACACTTCGATTCTCCTCTAAAAGTTTTGTCAATCACCAAGTTTGAACTTTTTGATATGAACTGATTAGAAGATATGAATCTTAGAATATCATATAAAAACTACAAATCTACGCTATAGAAATCAAAATTTTTGATCTCAAATCCAATTTTTTTTTCTAAAATATCCAAATTCTTTGTTAACGCACTTAATTGTTAATAAGAAATTTCATTTATTTAAGAATCCCACACGCGTTAATTTTATAAATAATTAAATAAAGAAATAAATACAAGTTGACGACGATGGCAAAAAGTCATCACTCAATAGAATTTAAGTGGAATATCCTTCGTTCTTATTTTCTGAAATTTGACTGAACTTTTCGTCAAATTTTTTCATCAAATATTTGACAGCATATTAGCTTTAAACAACTTAGTGTATATTTTATTACGAAGATAGGTACATTGTATTGCCTGCTTCTAAGGGATCGAAATCTTTACATTCTAGATTATACCTGTTCTTTTTACAGCCCCTTTCCTGTATTGCAATATTCAGTTCATATGTGACTACCGACCATTTTTTTCACCTCTAGCCCCAATCCATGCACACTCCGACTCCCCACTAAAAGTCTTGTTTTTAGTATGCCTAGAAACAATCACCAAGTATAAACTCCACATTTCAACTTCTAAGCATACCCTGTTCCTAGGAAAAAAAAAGGACCTCATTATTAATTAGCAATTAAAAATTGTAATTTATCTAAGAATCTCACACCCATTAATTTTAATAGAAATAGTACGTTCTACAGAGTCTTGTAGAACATCAGATTCTGCCACGATAGTTGGCGGAAGTCCATCACTCAATTTAAGTGGAATATCCTTTCTTTCTTAAGATCATTCTTAAAGTGATTTTCCTATGCCGGCATTTTAATTTTGACATCGTATCCTTATCGGTAATCTCAATAGGTAATCAATTTCTTCAATTGGTTTTCTTCTCGAAAATATTATGTTACCAATTTGACATCGTAATTTTCAATATTCTCGCTATATTTCCGGATAAGAAAATTCCGATCACATAGTCCCACGTTTACCTGACATATTTTCCTGTGCAATATTAGCAGTCGGGAAAAACACCATTTATATTCCGTAACATTCGCGAGCACGCCGCTCAGCTACAGATAATAATAATAATATCTTAGCTGTCTTCTAATTTTATTAAAAAACAAAAGAGGAAAAATTTAAGAAGGAACCTTTCGTACGCAGGGCCCCAAAAAAGAGTCGGTCGATTTTGTTGGCTTTCTTGGATTTTATACTACTCGCAACGCCCCAAGTATATATCTGCAACTCACCTTAATGTTTGCATTCAAATGCGAATTTGGTTGTGAATTTCAGACCTAGGGGTTGTTTATGACTTACTTTTGGCGAAGAAAATTGCAAGCACATGAACAAAATACAAGCGCGGAGCAACATCCAAAAAGAAACATTCGGGCAACATACGAAGCGCAAAGTGGAAATATTTCGCGGCTAGCAATAATATCAACAACACACTCTCGAAGGGTACGGATAATAATTTCGGGTAGTATATGACGTGGAGCTGGATAAAATTTAAGGGTATGAACTACCCATCCTACATGTCATTATTTTCGAACAAATGCTGTGCAAAATTGCTTTTAACCGAAAAATTATGGCCAAAAATTTCGAAATGGAACGCGGACTATGTTTGCGGGGTTGTTTCTTTTCGTTCGTATATGAACAAGATGCCACCGTTGAGTTGTGATAAACGTTAAGAACATGCAGGAATTGAAATTGCTACTTATTTTCCATACAGGCAACAATTTCGCCTAGAAAAATGTTGGCTAATGTAATTCTTGTCGCTATTGCACAATCTGAGAATATACAAATTGTCCTTTCAGGTTTTCTTTTATGGACGTGTTACATTCCCAAGTGGTTGGTTTCATTTCCGCGGTGCAAGTTAAACGTTTTTTTTGGAACTTTTAAATTCTTAGGGTAGAAAAACAACTCTGAAGTACACGATGCAAAGGAGTTCCTGCCGGATATTCTCGTAAACAAGTTGTTTAACAATCTACAAAGTTGCATACCTCGACCTTTGTATGATGCATCGAGATTGGGGTAGGTTTGCATGTGCACCCCCTGTTGCACCCCCAGTTGCACACCAAATATACACATATGTGCCGTATTTTCTGAAAATATATTCAGTTGAGGTCCCCGTTTTTGTGAAACTAAATCTTTCGGTTTGCCGCTGGCTGTTTTCTTGAATTGCATTTTCTTTTCTGAGAGCAAAAGAATCCGAGATTTATAAATTCCGTAGGCGAATATTAAAGTTTGTGGATGCACCATGTGTGCTTGAAAATTCAGGCAGTTTCTCATATATCATTTTGATTTTCATAGAGCATTTTTGTGGCTTTCTTCTGGTTTATGTGTTCTTTTTCGCCTGGAATTCACTGAGATTTATAGTCGTTTTTCGTGAGTTGGTGTAAACCATATTTGCATTCTGTTTTTTAAGTCGAATTCCAAGTATAGTTAATAAGAAGTAATGCCAAGTTCTTGTCTTGTTTTTCTCAGATTCATACATTACGTAATTGACCTGATTTCAGTTATATTAGTTTAGAGTTGAAATTTGTGGCTTTCGAGGACAAAGGAGCAATAAATATGCAGTTCATTTTTATGTCAAAAATTTGGCAACTTCAGGCAAATACAGATTTTTAAAGATTCATGTTCTACATTTCCAACGATTGTGGGAATAAAATAAAAAGTTCACATCAAAACACTGCATCCCCTGAAGTATTTTTTGTATCTATTCTTTAACTTAATACCTTATGAGTCTTCCATAATATTGTTTTATTTTAAAAAAATTCTATGACAAGTTGTTTGCAAATCACCCACGAGTACTCTGAAAAGTTGTTCGCCTGGTGAGGATATTGTCGACAAGGTTTTGAAAACAGTCTGACATTTCCCGTATATTTGTCCATTTTCTCAAGATTCGAAACAATTTCATAATTTTTAGAGCTAGCACGACACAACTCCATTTCACTTGGGATAAATTTATCAGTTGTTAAAAGACTCTTACGACAATCAGGGCGTTTTGTGGGAAAATTCTGACCCCATTTCGCTGGGGAATAACAACGACTGCAGTACCAACCATTTACTTTTAGAGTAATTTCCCGAAGGAATATTGAAGTATTTATCTAGAGTTTTTCAAGATGTTTCTATCTTGTGTCGTTTTACTACGACTTATTTCAAAACAGCTATACGACAGCAGTTTGTTATTCCTTAATAGTGAAAAGAACTGAAGTACGTACCACTTTTATTTTATGAATAAATTCCATTATCACTTTGATGAATTTTAAACTTGTGTCACGATTCTCAAAGACATTCGGATATCTTTGTTGAAATACTTTCAGATATCAAATGAATCCTTTTGATATCACATTTTCTTATACTAGGACTGGCGTTATATGGTATAAATATTTTTCCTCTTCCTGTCGTTTAAAACACACCTGCTAATTTTCATCCCTTAACCCATAGGTCCTTCAGTTTATGTTGATGTGAAGGATGTAAAAGAAACTCTGTTTACGGAATAGAACTTTAAGTCGCTGATATTTTTTCAGTAATTCTACACTCTTTTGATTAAATTCATGGAATTTATCAAAGGAATTTTAGAGCGATCTCTATAAATAGAGTGCAAGGAATTTTAATTTGATGAAGCAGAGTTTGAGTCAGACGATATTTTCCTTTAATATATTTTTACAGATCTCCGAATATGAATGTACCTCTATGGAAACTTTGATTACCTGCACTTTATGTACCTACAAATATCAAAGCTTACAGGGTTCGTTGAAAACTCGAAAGAGTTCAAAATGGAAGATTGGAATATGAAATAAAAAAATTAAATACGGCAGGTCATGTATTCACTGGACTCGTCATCGTTAAATTTTCCCAACTAATTTTCAATCAATAGGTCAATCCAATTTTATTATTAGCATCATCTCGTATAAGATCTAGTACTGCGTCAGTACTGTAGCAGTTATAAATCTCATGTACATAATTAGCGTGTCTAGGAACTTCATAGCATCCATAAATCATAATGTTTTGGAGTTGACAGTGCTCGTTGCTCAAATATCATAAAAACTCAAAAAAAACCATAAACTTTATTATATATCATAGCAAATAGAAATAATTTATTAATAATTAAGTATTCACGAAAGCAGTAGGTGAAATAAATATCTAGTAATCTAGAAAAAAATTATTGGATTGCAAAAATATCAATTCATTACCTAATTTTATTACAGTTTGAATCCCGACATTCGATATTAAAACATTTTCCGATTAGAAAACTCACTCTCTTCTGGATTTTTAGGTATTTGGAAGGCAATGATATTCATCTCGAATTCTACTCTAGTACCTTTGTGTTATATAGGCAAAGATATGAAATAATTTTGATTGAAACCATCATACCGCCTTCAAGAAAATAAAAATAATGTAATTAATATCAATCTCAACTGGTAACTCTCTTCTTTTCACATTGCCCTTCCCACTAGACTGGGTACCTGGATCGGTGTCAAAACGAATATGAATTTAAGTTCTTTGACGTCGGGGTCACCAATTAATCTTGTTTATTAATGATACTTACACTGGTCAAAATGTAGAAAATAAAACGTTGAGGATAATAATCACGGACGAGCGTGTGGCTGACCACTTCGCCTCCCGGTGTTTCGCTGGTCTCGTAATTAAAAAAAGATACAAAATCCGATTGTATTGAAAATTTCCATCATTCGTCCCAATTATAATCATACTCATATCTATGTTGTAGGCGCCTATTAAAAATGTTGGTTAGTTAATTAGTTTTTCCGTTTTCCATTTTCAACGTTTCTGTTAGCTCCTATAAAAAGTTTACGGAAATAATAGCTGTGTTTTTCTAGTTGGGAAAAACTATCGCTTCGTAGCATGTTTTAGCAACCAATGGGGCTTTCCGACTTTCATTACAGAGCATCCCTAAATTTACTTTTGGCTGAAAGGGTTTACATAATACAATTTTTTGTTTTGACGCCACTTTTCGCGAATAATGTCGATTGTTGATTTTCATAATTTGGTTGAGTCTATAGAAATTTTTATGTGCCTACCTAACAAATATTTTCCAATTGATTTTGCTGCGAAGGTAAATTGATTTTGATCAATTCCTACCATTTAGTATTTTGAGATTATCTTCCTTGCAAAATTTCCCGAAGCGGTTTCAACTTCAGTAACAGAATAACTTTTAAATTCTCATCACTTCTGATCAAAAACAATTACAGTGCAACCCGGTTATAACGTACCTTGAGGGATCACAAAAGTAAAACGTTATAAGCGATAGTAAGTTATAACCAGTATAAAAACCTTTCACATTTGTGAATGGGAATTGAAAAGGTACGTTATAATTGAAAGTATATTATAAAAGTGCACTTTATAAGCGGGTTGCACTGTATACCTAGTCAATATGAAATTGAAAAGATATTCTTGTAGAAGATCAGGTCTTGCATGGGATATTGCTGAACTATTCGTGCTTAAACCCTTGTGAAGCTTAAATTTTTTTTCAATTAATTCATTACTAATTTAGCAACTCCACGTAGAATACAATTACCAAATTAATTCCTCCATCAAATAGGTTTTTATCTCGTTCACGCAATGCTACTTAATAAAATGATAAACAGAAATATATTTTCGAAATACTCGCCTAGATCCGGCTGTTTATACACGGGATAATCCGACTCCAATTTTTTTCCCGGTACAATTCGCATCCAAACTTCCTCATTTATCCGGTCTTAATAAAATTGAAAAATAGCAAATCCGGTAGATTCACGTAGTAGCTGTCCGTACGAGTGACAGAGAATCACGTTCAGGTTTTCGGTCCTACCTTAAGTTGATTGATATGCATGGCATCGTTTTCATGACCCTTTATAGTTTACCTTTCTTCCCCTGTTTATTGGACGATAGGATCCGGAAAAAAAAGGTCTTAAAAGGGATACGACTCAATGCGACGTACCCTTATCAATGGAATTGCGAGAAGAAATTTTTTTTTATAGAGTGTTTGCGTTGGTATTCACCTCATAGAATCTCAGGTATCAATTACCGATAAAATGGTAAAGGGCACGATTCAAAAACAGATTAATGAGGAGGAAAGAGAAGGCATAAAATTCGCTTGTATGCACTCACCGAACGGCAAACATTGCACTCAAGATTTTTTTTCCATGATAACTTTATACTCCGACATACACACCTAACTTCAGCAACATTTTTCCATTGCCAAGAGGCTCCTACATTAATCCAATCGTCTCCAGCCATCGAAATTATAAAGTGCTTTCCGGTTGGTTAGGCTCCGGGGTAACAACTTTAGTCCTTTAATCAGAGCCAGTTGTTCGAATAAATGCAGCTCCTAGACTCCTGGAGTCTTCCGTCTTCCGGAATCGCAGTAGTATGGGAACAAGGAAAACATCTCAGAACAATTTTTGCTTCTATCGTTTACCCAGAAATTTAACTTAGTAAGCAATCATTATAGACCAACATAGAAAATGTTTTCAAAACCATTAAAAGAGTTTAACGAGGTGTGAATTTATTCTTGAAATGAATACCTCGCTTCTATTACTTTCACCTGCGAATTAATGGACGGGGTTGCTATAATAGCTCCGGTACTTCCCATGTTTCAGTTAAATCGAGTGAAGAAAATTTGATTCTTAATCAGATTTCAACTTTGAATACGATTTTAAGAGGTTATGTTTAGAAGCGTTCTAGTTTTCAGAAATTAAATTAATTAATGTAAATATAATCGGTGTCTAAGTTGAGATTACAACAAGAACCTTACCAGTTGACTTCGTGCGAGCTCTGTTGTATCAATTACTGTTGAACATTTTAGTTTTCACCTTAGGACAAAATCCACTTTAATACTTCGTATCGGTTTACATGTGTGTGATTTTCTACCCCTTTTCTTCACCATTGTCGTCGTTTTCACTCCCTGTTAACGATACTCGATAGTTGACTACTATCCTAGTTGGAAGAATTATGGGTAAATATATCCAATTGCTATGACTAGTAAATTACCAGTAATACCACCGGTGAATATACCTGACTACTAAATTATCCATGCTGAACATAGGAAAATTTGATGATGCAAACTTTTCCGAAGCTTGATGGAGCGTGCAGGCTGGTGGTTCGAAGGCTCAAATTTGAATGTCGCAATTATTGGACTTGTCAAGTGCCTTTCAAAGATTAACACGAGTATTTTAACAAAAAAGCTGAATTCAATGAAAGAAACATTTTGATGTCACAGTATTGAATATGTTCTATTTACTTGAACTTTCAGATAACCCTTTTTTGCAAAGATAAACCTAAGAAATTAAAAAAAAAATATTCGCGACTTCTGCCTTAATCGGTCCCGGTATTTAGTGCTTACATTTGCCAGCCGGTCAGTAATTAATTGACTCTAATTTTTTGGAATTTATCTTTTATTTTTAACGCTTTGCGTGCCACACTTATTGACAATGCTATTTAAATGGTCAAAATTTCTGTGCCGGTCACTGGTGACCCCCATGGCATTCACCGTGTTTAACAAAAAGTACTACCTCTATATCTCGTGGTCTTTTCTAGTTCTTTGTTGAAGTCTTATTGTTAAAATTAAAAGGCTGTATTTTTTCATTTTGAAAATCACAGATTTTATGTAATTATGAAAAGCATTAACGTCTATCTTGTTTTCTACTAAAGTGTTTTTAATCCGCTTTACTATTTTCGAAAAATAAATTTTACAATTTTTACTGAATGATTTGAACAGAACCACTGTTTTTTCCGAAGAAATTTTACTTTCCAATTTCAAACATTAGTTTTTTGTCCAGTTCAAATATCTTAATATTTTTTGGCTGGTATTTTCTTTTTTTATTTGTTTCTTATATCATGTTTTTATTAATACATATCTACTTCCTGAAGTTTTTTTTACTACTATCAAATTATAATTTTTTTAATTTAAGATTCCCACACACTGACGCGATTTATTCGCTGACGCTGCGATTATTTGCGATTATTTTGCAGCGAAGCGGTCATTCTCATTAGTTACCATGTAAATAAATGAAGGCGAATGTACCGCTGCAAAATAATCGCAGCGTCAGCGAATAAATCGCGTCAGTGTGTGGGGACCTTTAAGGTTCTTATTTAAAATTTTGGGTCAAATTTTTGATCAAAATTTTAATCGCAAGTTGTTTCTTTTCACATTTACGGCATTTCATTGCTTCTAATTTGTAAAAGTCTTGTCAATAGACAAATTGATGGCTTCAAATCTGTCCAATTTTTGCAATCTATTCTATTTTTTTTTTGGCCTTGGCTCCCTTTTAGGCCTATTTTATTACATATTTAACCCATAATTTTCTAACTTCGAAAAACCAGAAATCGACCCAAAACAGTGTACAATTCGAAACCACTTAAGAACGAACAACTTATTAGATTGCTTAAGATAGTCGTTCTTGTAGCTACATATACCAGGCCTTCGTTAGTCCCTTTCATTTGAAAACTTTTCTCTGACATACACCCAACAAATGGTTGTCTAATTAGTAAAACATCTGGTCACAAAGGTTTCCGCTCGGACATTGAGAAAATTACGTGGGTTTATGTTTTAGTAGTTTCCCAGTTGTATACTACCTACTACTACATTATCAAACTTAATGCGACCAGCATACTTACAGTATCTTCTGGAACTATCTTATCGACTTTGAATTGTATCTCGACTGGAGCTGCTCCTTACAGTAGTCGCCCGGGGGGTATGCAAGAAGTTTCTGACCACAAGAACTTGAAATGAATTTCTCACCTAAGTACTTAGCCATCCCCGAGCCGGCAAAAACTTTGTTCAGTTCAACATTGAACAAAACCAACCGAACTTAAACCACAGCTGACTGGCCTTCTACTTCTATAAAATATCAAGAGGGTTTTTTAGGTGAATGTAGTGGAGTTATATCGGGGAAAAACTCCCTAGTAAAGTTTATTTTTCCGTCCTGATAAGGAAATTGCTTTTAGATGGAAGGACTAAAAATTTCGTCTTGTAACTCTTCTCTACGTTGCCCATCTAGAGTTATTGTTGTTGCACATCCTGGAACCTTGTGTTAGTGTTCGGAATTTCTCGCCGAAGACAGAAGTGAAAATATCGTTTTCATGGCTCTTAAGCACTGTTATGGAATTCTTGCAACCTAGTCGAAATCCTCAATTTTGTTGTTATATATCGATTATTCTATTTCGTGAAGTGTCACGAAATACTACTTTTTGAAATTCCACAGAATATTTCTGTTGCCGATATTTTAGCCACAAATTTTTATAAAATCGTGCTTCCACATTTATGGGTATCCAATCAAGCGAACCAACTGAAAGCAAAAAAAGAACTATTCCCTCCCTAACTTGTACTTTGGGTAGGACTAACAACTTTGTCAGACTATCATTGAGCGTCAGTGGTCTAAATAAAATTCTCAGTTAAAGCGCACTATAGTTAATACTTTCTATTCACCAAGAATTAGTTAGTTAATTTCGTGAGACTGGATCAATAAAAGCAGTGCTCAGAATTAGATTTGACTTTTACGGTGGGCAGTAGAGTAAGCCTATCTATAGCAATCCAACTTTAATCGTTTTCTAGTTTTCGCTCCGATAAATTGCTCCCAAACAGTTGGCTGATTCTTAATTTGTTTATTTTCTAATTTAACTTAAAACATAAGGGATACAATATCAACATTGGCCCTAAGTGGTTAAATGTCAAAACATACTGAAACCAATTATATAGAATAAAAGACAATTCGATACTTCATCAAACCTAACAGATATGTCGGAATTCGTGAAAACTTGAACAAACGCAAAACATAAAAAATTTACAAAATTCTGTACCAAATCTTTGGGGTTGAATATTGCACAACAATATTTTTAGGTAGATGTTTATAATGCCGAGTACAGTAAACGATTTAGATATCTCATTAGTCCTAAAAGATTTGACGGAATTCGTGAAACTTTGCATGCACTCTGTAGCCCTCGCAAGTTGAATATAGACAAATACAGGAATTGCGCTTTTTATCCTAAAGAATATGTCGGAATTCGTGAAAATGTTCACAACTTTCATCCATGGTTGTTTACAAAAACAAGTGAAGTAAACAATTTCGATGTCTTATTAGAACTAAAGGATTTGTCGGAATTCGTGAAATTTTACATGTACTCCGTACAACCCCTAGCGAGTTGAACACAGAAAAATATGTGATCCTTAAGAATATGTTGGAATTCGTGAAAACATAAACAACTTTCTTACACCCTCTTACAGGTTAAATATCCAAAATCGAAAAACAGCTTCCAGGCTTTTATATAAAAAGCATGTAGAAGTAAAATTTATTCAATACTTCCAAAAACTTAAAAGATATGATGAAATTCGTGAAAAAGTGAACAACTCCTTGTTAGAAAAAAGTTTTAGCGGCATCAAAAATCTTTCTAATGCAAATCTGATTTTTTGTAGTGCAAATAGCTATAAGCATTTGAAATACTTAAGCATAAGGTGGACAGATGGACGAAACTGGGTTTTCGCTTTTTCGAGGTTTGCTATGTAGTCCTAAAACGTAAAAAATTACTGATTTTTGTGAAGGAATTAGTATCACATTTTCACGTATACTGTCATTTATGTGCATAAGTAAAGAAGTTTTTCCACAATTCGTGTCCTTACCAAAAAAGATCTGAATTCGCGACTGTATTACAGTATCTAAGATCAGATGCTATTGTACATACTCTAAACTGACTGTATCATACTCGTATGTGATGTGGAACTTTTTTATGGGCAAAGTCATGAGCTATACTGAATAGGCCTTATCTTCACTATTTAATAATGAATGGAAACCACTCTAATGGTTCCAGGGTAAAATCCCTAATTGTTGAATCTCGATGCGGTCTGCGCTATCCTAATGACGCTACCCAATACGTATTATTCATGCATAAGATGTTTCTCAGTTTAGACTATAATATTACCGCGCCCACCGCAGATCTATTAGAGTTAACACCGCCATCCTTCTTGACGTCCACGATTGGGCTGTTATAATGTTTAACAGCTGCATGTGAAAAGGTAATTCTTGAGAAAAAAAAAGAACAAGGAATTTTATATAAAAAAAATTTAAATTTTTGTTTCAGAATTCATAACGAAGTTAGCATGTAACATATGCTATTTGTGGCACAGCATCATCTGATCCGAAACGCAATCTTTCTATGCCAATTTCATGTAAATTCGTAAGAGACTCTCATTGGGCCTAGTTCCCCCGCACGAAAGTCCTTAAAACACGTAATCCATTTATTGTGCAACAACTTCCGAAGGCATTAAACTAACCAATTGAAATTTTGCATTATTACCGACCACACAAAACCCCGGCAACTACATTCGAACACCTTGTACTGAACAAGCCGAGAGTTTCACTTATAATTAACATAAAAGCTTAGAATACTAACAAATAAATTCCGATAGCCTTCTGAATAATTCTGAGATGCTTGCCTTGTGTTGTCCTACTTCCTGCAAGAGCTCGACAAAATGTATATATATATACAATTGCTTAGAGCTACTACTCCTTTAGATTAACCCGGTTTCGCGAAACTCCTTACGGCAGAACTATCGAAATGTTAATTAATGTTGAAAGTTTCATTTTCCCAAAGCTACATTCGTGTAAATGCGAAGTTCGGGCTACATTATCATGATTAAAATCCATCCTGGCTCCCGGTGGAGACTCAATTTTCCAATTCTACAAAGAACGATGATTAACAAGAATTGAGGTACAATTAAGCCCATTGTAATTGATATATGGGGTAGATGTTGCTATAGGTACACAGCAGCAGATTGCGCTTGGGGGATGCTAAATAAATACAAGGCACCTCGATCCAGTCAACGCATTTGTCCTGTATCCAAATAGTAGTAATAAACCCGTGGGTAATACAATTCCAACCATCAAAAGGTCATTGTGTGTCCTTTTTAAGTTATAGTACGAGTCGGAGGTTATTTACAAGCATGTTCAATACGATCCTGTACCATTCATTCCTCTGTATTATTTTTCTTCTATTTTATTTGCACTGCAATTTTGTTTTTCCAATTTTCAACAGGAAAATCCTGTTAAGGGTCGCATATGTTTTTGACATATTGCATTGTTGGCGCATGTAGGATATGTACATGTACTGCACAATGCCATTATTATCGTTCTGAAAAACGAAATCAACAAGACCGGGAACAACGAAAAACAAAAACATTATCTGACACCGACTCAAACAAAAGTTGAAAGCATTCAAGCCGCTTAAATACGCTCCATAAGATGAGGATAAACGCTTTGCAAGGACATAATAGAAGATCCACAACAATGGAGTTATATTTGCACCGCTATTATATGTGCGATTGATGTCCAGTAAAAGTAGTGATAACTACCGAGAGCAGGAAGTTGAGTTTTTAAACTGACTAGCTACTGTTCGCTACAATTCATTAAGGGCTGAGAAGCTGCTGCTCTATTTGCGATTACTGAGGACTTAAAGGATTTTTGCGATATCTTTGCAAAAACTCCACAAAAAAAACCCATTCGGTGAAAATTTATTGTGACGTAATGTGGCACTAAGTCCCAAATTTGACATAAATTTCCGACAACAATTCATCATTCGGGCTGGAAAATAGCCACATATGGTACTGGAGTGCTACGACTGGAAAAACGAGCAAACCTCCATACGTATAGAGGAAGTTCTTGGGTACGAATATGCTCGAGGTTTTTCAAGCCAACCGACTAAGTCTGGCATGAGTTTCGGGTAGGTTACGATCTATGGTTACGAAAAACTATGGCATGCAATAAAAATCAGCCAGCCATACCAATAAAATTAAAAAAATAAAATGATTTTTAATAATACTCATCCCTGCTATAGTGTGTATATAGTGCTGTGTCCGTACACTTGTGAATTGTGTGACAACATGTTCCGGTTGACTGGTCTGATGGGTGCGAATTTCGGGGTAGAAAGTCATAAATAGCTTATGCGAATCGCCTACCCTAACAATAATTTATAGTCGCCTCGTTCTAATTTATACAGGATACAGGGCATGTGCAAGTCCTCGACATACATATGAGTTTCTCATACATGGACCCTCGCGTTAGCTGTCAGTTCGGTGAAAAGCCTGAATGACATTCTATCTGGCTATCTGGTCGGAAAATGTACTCGGGGATGAAAACTTTACAATGATGACAATGATGATGAAGGTCCTGTGTACATGAACAAATCGGACCGGTTGGTACATTTAAATAGTGAATATTCTGTTTGCTCGTATTTTAAAATCTAGGCGAATATTAAAGAGTATTTGCCATGACAATCATTCGGACTGACTGTATGATAGTGTATTTTAGTGGAATCAAAAAACGAATACATATAATACCACCACCCCCGTACTGTACTACCAACGACGAGAGATGAAAATGCGACAAATAAATTCTGGTTGAGTTGGAAATTTCCGATTATTTGATGTGGAAGGAATTCTTTTACCGAGAAAAACATTTATTTGATTGCAATTCGTCAACAATGGACTACGAACGGTTCGCTTTCATGAGTTTTCGAACAAGTTATGTATTCACTATAAAATTTAGTTGACGAGAATTTCGCGGTAATGTGGGTTGCATTTGGGTTTTGGTATAGATAGTTTCCGGATTAATGTTCGTTTGAGCTTACTCCTTTATTTCGTTCATGGTTCCAAAATAACCGGGTTCGATCATCACATCTATTTGCACAGTACTAAAATTTTTTCTTAAATGTGGCTTAAGTTTTTCAAAAATGTCACACTAAATTCACACATCAGCCAGTCAGTACAAATTTCCAGTACCTACTGAAAAAAACAATCGAAAGAATCTTGGATTTCCGCATAAATTTTGTTTTGTTTTATATTCTCTTTGATTTTATTAGTTTAATCTTAATTGTAATTGCTGCATCCTTTACTAGCTAATTCTGAAGCGATCATGATTTCGATTCAGTACTGAACCAGAACTGTAAAAAGATAATCAAATTTCGAGTGAAATCAGTGTATATATCAGTATATATGGACAAAATCAATCTTTAAATCCGAGAGATTTTGGATTTCATAACATTTGTATGTTTTAAATACTATTTAATTTAATAGAATAATTAATTAATAATATTTGACTATTTAATAGCAATCGAAACCAAAAAATTTATTCCATTTATCCATGAAAATTGAATGTAACATTGCCCCTGAAATTTTTCTGGACTTTGTTATTTCAACACTTAGAACTTCTACACCAACTTCCTTAACAGAAACTATTCAATCAGGCCTGAAAAGTTGGTTGTTATTCCAAAAGCATTAAAGTTATTTACCGGATATTTCTTTCGATAAAAAAGTGAGTAAGAAACGTACTTTCTTTTCCAACGTGATCCTGTATCTTTTCATCTGTGGTGAGTATTGAATAGAAGACTGTCCAAACATTAGTATTGCGGCCTACCTCAGCAAAAGCAATAGTCTCGCGATGACTTAAAATTTAGTCTCGTTAACTACCAAGTTAAGCTAATTACAACAAGGGTACACACTCTCCATTATACCGAACCCTTATATAATTACAGTGTTGTCTCAAGAATATTGACTTCTCTTCACACACTACCAACTTCATACAATCGAGGATGACAGAAATAGTTGAAGCTTATGGCGTAATTGGGCTTAAATCTATAAGACCACAATAAATTTATACCGTCACTGAACTCATAATTATGCTCGCCTTGAGGATATCGAACAATGAAAACGACAAATTAAATTCAACATTTCAGAGAACATTTAAAAAAAACAACAACAACTAAGTGTATACTATTACAAGCATAATTCAGTTCAATGTCCTTTTTTCGCAAATGCCTAATTAATTTATTGCAAATGTCCACTATATTCCAGTGAAATTCAATTACATCTAAGACAGCGAAAAAGAAATAATTTAGTGTAAATGCTGACAATGTTTTCACTACTATTAAATTTTTGCAGAATATCTTCAACACCCACTGTTTGTACTAGACGATTTTCTTTTTCGCAACTACAACCACATTTGGGAATAATCCGGTGTGGTCCTTTTAATGTTTTATTTTATTATCTCGGAATTCTTTTCATATGGAATTAGATGGCGGCCTGTGTCCTCTCTATAAAGAAGGATATATGGATATAGTGGATTTCATCTATTTCAGGGGTGTTTTTCGGTTGGGGGAAAACACAATTTTTTTTTTCTGCTATCCTTTCATGTTGATATGTAAGAGAAATGACTTTGTCGACCATCAGACAGGATAATGTCAACAAATGCCATATCGTACGTACATATGGGTTATGTCCGTCTGTCTTTGTTGTCGTCGTCCTTGTTGTCCCGACCGGAACAAAACTACCCCATGCGACTACATCCTACAATAGTTGGCTGAATACACTGAGAGGGAATCTACTCGAATAGAGGACGATAGCATAATAATGGCTTTTCATAAGGACGAAGCCTTGTATGTGATTCATAACAGTTATGTTTGGGAATTTATCAAGGGACAAAATTAAGTGAGATTGTCTGATGTTCGCGTAGTAATCATACTCGAGGATTTCAGATCATGTTGGTTCCGCCGTTTTGGTAGTGGGCTGCACTACCCTAAGGTCCTCTTTATTATTGTCACACGTTCCCTTAATTGATCATTAGATGACCGAAAGCCATACTACTCCCACTATATTCTGCTAGTAGTTTCCACCCTTTCTGCCCTTTGCGGCATTATATTAAATCCTATTTCGGTTATTTCCTTTTTATTAGAAAATGTGCACTTACTATCGCCATCTGGTGTCCTCTTAATATTGTCTGAACCTATTACTTTTAGGTTAATGAAATTTCCATTCAGATTTATTGCCACTGCCATATACGATCATTCGAATTTTTACCCGAAACGAATTGTGACTATTACAAGTAAAATCTATAGATGCATTTTTTATTTAAAAAAAAAAAGTCCGCATATATTCGGTCAATACAGCAGAGATAATAAAAAAGTGGTTCGAATAACTGCAGCCAAAACGAGTACATTTTTCATTTCGATTTTTATCGCTACCAGTGAAAATAAAAACTACGTACTATGATAAATGTATTGAGTGACTTCTGCAATGGAGTCAGTCACTAAAGTGACCGATAAAAAGTTTTAGACTCGTTGAGTTATATTCTATGCCACTTTGTTCATGTTTATTAATTACTTTCGAGTATAAGTGCTACTCTATATTTCAAATTAATTGAACTCCCTGAAAATCACTTTCTAGAAATTCCTAAATATGTTATATGTTGGCTTAGTGGTACTAATTATACTGATATTATATTTAAGTTATGTTGGAAATAAAACCAAAAAAACTAAACACAGAATGCAGAATGTATTCCAAAAAGATTTATTTTTAAGATTACAATACTAAAACTGATCCGTGACATACTCTGCGGCATTTATTGCATAGGTTAAGTCGAGGCATTTCTCTCACATTCGGTTGTTGTGTACAGGTGTGCAGAGATTAATACAATGCTCTTATCAGATATTTCAAAGTGACCAATCAGATGTTTTTGCCTGGAACCCGATGTTATGATGTCTACTGATGTTATGATAAATGTATTGTGTGGATTGCCAGAGTAACATGTAACAATATGTAAGTATGACTGTGAAGGACTAGTCAATTTGATAGTCAACGAGAATAGATTATGCTAAGAAGTTAAAATTTCGATTCTACTTTATACTGTCTGTGATATGAATAAAGTCTTTGTAGGACAAAAATGTTACTCTGCTACCATCAATAATAAATTTACCAGCGAAAGAGTATAGTAGCAGCGTAACAATATCTTTTGATCCTAGACACTAAAAGGGTTACAAACTCCGTTTTTTTTAAGTACAGGATGTGAATTATAAATTTCTGTATTCATTTTGCTTTTTAAATTCGAAACACGGGTTTAACTTCAGGCCACTTTCTCTGCGAAAGTTAAGCTAATCGCATCCTTTTCCTAAATTTATTTTTGTAGAAGAGACAATTCTATTTGAATTGAAAATGAAACATTTCATGTTTTACTTTGGGCTTTCTGTAGACATTGAAGCGTGAAAAGAAAAGCGAGCTACAACTGTGTCTCAGTTTGAAAGATACTTGTTCGTCACTGAACCGATTTAAGTATGCAGAAAGAAGCTACAGTTCTATCGTCTTCCTTCTATTTGAAGCGACTCAAATAAAATATCTAATGAAAGCCGATTGGAATTGATTAAATTTTGATTTTTTCAACTCAAACGCTATATTCCGGTATGTTCGAATAGATTACCGCTTCACAAGAACACGAGGATCAGCATTAAGTCTGAACTTTAGATAAGAAGATAATCTTTACACTTTAAACACCACCTCCTATCTAACTCTCGTTCGAAAATACTTTGAAAGACTTCCAAATACTTACCTAACTCTTGAAGTCGGGAATATACAGCATGTTAGCTGATGTTATCGTCAGCTTTGTCATGAGAAGTTGGTGGTGTCACAAGCAATTAACAAATGTTCGTTAACGTTAAGGATGTGGACGAGGGTTGATTTTCTGCATAGCAAGGCGTTCAAAATTCACTGTGCATCACAAATGTAGTTAAGTGTACCCCCTTCTTTTTTCTTCCGGTGTTTCAAAATTTTTTATAGCATAACAGAATTCGTGATTTTGTTGTTATGCAATCTTTTCTTTCACTTGTATTTTCTATTGGGTACAATATGGATATTTACACTCTATGTGAAAATCTGAGAGCTTAATCCAGCTCTAATATTTGTAAAGGTGCTCTTACCCGAACGATTAAAATTACTCAATTTGAAGTAATTCCAGACAATTTTAACTTATTGAACAGAATTGGGCGAATCACACATTGCAATAAAAACAAGATTTTGAAGTAAACAAAACAACATAACAGCTGACAGTTTGGGACCCCTAAAAAATTGTTTTCGTAACACTCAATCCCTTAACACAAAAAAACAAAAAAACGTGTGTCCTATAAAAAATCATCATTTCGTCCAAAATTGCACAGAAATCACCTGGAATAAATTATTTCGTCATATTTTCAAAATTATTTTATTCCGTATAAAATCGTTAAGTCTACCCTCTCCTTGATTTCGTCAGTTGTCTTAGATCTAAGCCAGACATCACACAAAATTTAATTGTGAGCCATAAAATATTATAACCTGGTCTTCGTATGTGTTCCAAAAAGCGTACAGAAATTGCAATTCAAAGGCTTAATAAAAATTAAACTTATGTGTGACCTCTTTTTAAGAGGTAAATTTTTTCTAGTTAAAAGTCAATAAGTTGTCGAACTAATTCATAACTCAATTGACGTTGAATTTAATAAAGAATTTTTTTCCCATTAATCTGCTGACAATAAGAAATTAAATTTTTCTCTGAATTTTACCTCTCGAATGAAAGTACCTAACCCTTTTTGTCAACTCACGTAACTTTATGGGATTTATTTTGACGAGGGTCTGGAATTTGTGTCTAAAAGAAAGTACATAATCAAAGAACATGTGACCAACTTTGAGAAAATATGAAATTTTAATTTGAATTTTTATTGGGTCTTAAGGTCATTTTCATTTTTATTGTTTGAAAAGGTATTTAATTATAAATAAATTATAAATGTATTTAATTTATATATCCGAATATTAACGTATTTATTTTTTTTTTCTTTTTCATTGCAGGTAAGGATTTAAAACTTTCGGCTTTATTTAAAAAATATTTAAGCAAGGTAAAATAATGAATGGATTTGTTTGTACAAAAATCTCAAAACTTATTTGGTAAAAGTCCTCCGCATTTGACCCTTGTTTACTCGTCAGAAGGCTTATTATAATCTAATTATTACATTTTCTAACTAATAGGACCTTGTACGGGATAAAACTGCTATGGTATTTGTTGTATAAATTAATTTGAAAATTTCGCCGACATACTGAACTCAAGCATATTTACATCAATAGAAAGCAATCAATTACGTCGTATTTATGGCGAATGTTTTTTATCAGGAGAAAATTGTATGTCCCTCCTGAATTTAATGAATAGAATTTCGAAAGTACCTATGTTAAAAGATATGAAAGCTATCAGAACTAGACTAATGCGTACACAAAACAACTAAATACCAACCATTTAATATTATTTCCCAATAATCGCGTAATAATATTATTTATTAATGGCCTAACCAAATTTTGGGCGGAAATATTTTCATGCTTTTGTGTTTGGCATTTATAAATTTCATTAGGCAAATTCTATATTGCTATGGAGTTATAGCGAGAACAGGGCTATGATTGAAATCCCGTGAGAACAACGTTTTCAGATTCTAAACTGTACAGAAACGACATAAATTCGAAATTAGGTATTATCAGTTAGACGGGGAGGTGATGCATGTTTTGGTTCAATAAATTTTTTGTTAATATCGAGTTCGCAGTGCGATACAGTTTTATGGCTCTTTGTTATTAAATTGCATTCAGATATCAGCGGAGATTTCCCGATTACATTAAATATCGACAGTGTATTGAAAATAGGTTTTTCGACATCATTAGATTAGGGAGGTTCGATTGGTATTTGGTTTGGAGGGTGGTTTACCAGTCAATGTTATAAATATTGACAAAATAAATGCTGCTTGTTTGATACTGGAATTGGATGTAATTGAATTACTTTATAGTTTGGTTTTATTAAATTTAGGAAATCAAATCAAATTTTCGAAAACGGTGATTTGTTTGTCAAATTATAGGAAATTTTTGAACTGGTAAACTGGAAATATGTATGGATTTGATTATGTTACTCATTTTATTTAATAATAATAATATTTCAATAAAATATCATTTTGTTTAGGTCGTGCAATAAATCAGGAATGAAAATTAGGAAAATGTTCTGAAGGAATTAAAATATTGATAAAGTATTTTCTTGTTTTCTTGAAAAACTGACCTCGACCGAGGAAATGTTTCTAAAATTCTGGATTCTGAGATAGGTGAAGGCCACAGCTTCAGGAATTTGATTCGACTTATCAACATAATTTTATAAAAGTACAATATAGTGAAATAAGTTGATTTGATCACAAAATTGCAAACAGAAAAGGGTATTTAATGGAGCCTAGAAAGTTGCCAATAAGACAACAGAGTTGAATCCCAAGAACTTGGTTTCAAGAAACACGATCCGATGAATACAGGACGTCTTAATTTATTTATTTAATTTACTTGTCGAGGTATCGACATAAATTCACTGCCACGGGCTCTTCGCAGAAGTGCCTGGAAATTATTAAATTATTTTCATTTTTTTTTTTTTTTGATTCTCAAACCCTCACGATATTCGATATATTTCTTAGGTCTAATGAAATATTGAAATCGGGTAAAAACTAAACTAACTGATTAAAGAGTTTAATGATATTCAAGGCACAAGACGGTGTAGTGCAGTTGTACAAGTTTTCACGAATTCCGACAAACATTTGAGAAGTTAATTGTTTTGGGTCTACTTTTACGAATTTCATTATATGGCTTAGGTCTTATGAACGAATTAATTCTACTTCTAATGAGAGCATTTCAGAATTTGTTTGATATTTAACCCCTAAAGTGGTGTGAAGCAGTTGTTTTATGAGTTCTGACGTATCTTGTAGATATAATGAAATATCGAATTGGAAGTCTTCACAAATTTCGTCTTACTCCTATATCCTAAGGCCCGTTCCTACGATCGTCAGTAACATTCTAACTAAAACTTTAACTGACAAATGCTCATACGAAACTTACAGTCAAAGTTCTAGTTAAATTTTAACTGACGGTCGTAATAACGGCACTTAGTCTGATGAGACGTCAACTGGTTTTCACGAGCATTGTTATTTGTTCGATTTCATGATTTTTCGATATTTATAATCTAGAGGTCAGTAAGTGGGTATTATTCATCTTTACGAACCATTAGTTCCCAGCGCCGCCGTACTCAGAATACAACAACAAGCACACGTCTCAGTGTATTTATATATTTTTTCTGTTGGGATAAAGAAGGCAAACTATGTATGTGTATTTTAGGGAAATGATAGTTATTCTCGAATGGTTCTATATTTATAATTTGACCAAAAATTCTTCATGGATAGTTAAAGAAATGGTATTCTTTTTCAATCGAATTCCTAATTTTTTTTTTTGTTACAATAGACGAATTATCCCTTTTACGTGATTCAAATGAATTTCACATTTCTTCTGGTAAAATTTCTCTATAATATTTCTGTTTCCATAAACTCTACATGGAGATATGCATCACTGTATTAAGGTAGACTTCAGGGGAGACATGAAGGAAATTGTATTTAGTTAAACAGAAAAATTCCAGTGAACTTTGTGGTGAAAGTTTGAATGAAAAAGATAACTTTCATTCACAGGTAAAGGGACGAAAAAGTTCTTACATGCTTCGTTAAAAATTAAATCCTATACTTGGTTTATTTGTTGTGTACCGGAGCAGCAATAAGGTAATCGTATTGCTTACATATAATGTCTGTTATGCTTAAAATCATGAAATTTTAATAATGAAGGAATGTGCTCAAGGTCGTAGTAGAAAATACTCTTGATATTTATCTCAGTTTCAATTAAATCACAATTAAATTCAAAATATAGGAATGTTAAGTGCATAGATTTTTATTTTGAATAAAATCCTTGGAAAATTCAACTTAAACATTGTAAAGGGTAGGCTATTGAATGGGTATGTTTGTACCTAAATAATAATTAATATGATAAAAATATAAAACCTGACTGACCAACAAAATAGTTTAGGGTGTTTTTTTATTAAAAAACTTTTTATTTTTTTTTGTGTACCAACTGAATAACTATTTAATTCATTCATATCTTGAGTTAAATAAACTTATTTCGAATGAATGTTTGTAAACATGTTGAATCATCATATCGAACTCACGTAAACATAAATTTTACAATATGCAATGCTCTAATATATTTGACAAAAAGATATTTGACGAAAAGCTCTATTAATTTCTTTCCATCAAATTTGAAATTGGGGAATAATGCAAATAAAATAACGTGACAAACAAATATTTTACGATTACAATATCTGATAATATTCGCAATAGAAAGTTGTGTGGCATACAGTGTAATACTACCGAAGAAAAAGTTTGTAGTTATAGGTACTCGTATGAAATTAAAACTATAACCCTTTGGATAAATGCTCGATTTTCGGATATCTATGCAGGTATTGGACACGATTTCGAAAGTGTTTCGTGATGTTTTTTAGTATTAAGGCAGTAATTGAGCATATGTTAATGCAATTAACCATAAATACTTGAATAAGGCAATTGAATATTGTCAAAACAATTAAACAAAGATATAATTCTATTTTCTTATAATTAAACTTTGAACTTAAGATGTTGATACGAGTAGGTATGTAGCTGTAACTGTGAGACCTTGAAAATCAATTTTGAAACAATATACTACACTTCATATATTAATAGACGACCCCCTACACTTAATAGACCACCCCCCTATTCTATCTATCCCTTTCCAGACTGAATTGTCACCAACATTTTCGTGAGTAGACAACCTACAACCAATTATTAATTTCGAAACTTTACTTGGCAATTGAAGGAGGAAAACGGAAGCTGATAACGCAAAATCAGAAATGGGAAAATTCAAATCGGATGAACAGTGAATAAAAAAATATAAAAAAAATGCCTTATCTCTAAAAAAAATGATGGAAATTCTTACAAAGCAATTTATCTTATCACTTTATACGAGTATAATTTAATTTATACGAGTTGGTCATGATAAAAAAAAGATAAAAAAAAAATTTATAACTGGGATGAGACAAAAATTTAATAAATGGCTTTCATATTTACCATCAGACAGTTCTTATCAAGGGAATTATGCTTTTGAAAGTTCATTAGAGCCCCCAATGATATTCCGATTATTGTAAAGAAATGATGCGAAAATATTCTGCTTCGATGGCATACAAAATAAAAATTTGTTAGATTGTTGCTTAAAAGCCTCATCGGCTTTCGGGTTTAGAGTTTTCGATCTATGGCAAGATGGTAGTTAGGTTTCGGTTTCGGTTATCTTCGAACATTTTCGAAATTTTTGTATAGAAATGAAACTTTTTTCATAACTTTCAGTATCTAAAGAATGTTAAAGTAATTTTTAATTTGTTTGATTAAATTGATGCAGCCGGTTTCTCTACATGTCTCAGCTCGCAACCGAATTAAAGTAGAATCATAAGGACTAATTCGAATAGTTTGTGAGGCAGTATTCGTTTTTTATGAATTCAGTATCTTATCTTTATCTTTATTGCCTTGAATTCTATTTTGACTTAACGCTAATATATTATATTTAAGAGATCAGTCTTTTCAATTGACTATACAGCTTTTGACAATTATTTCAGTTTGAGAAGTTTAAGTATTAAATTGAAAAGTAGGAAGAGGAAAAATGGCGAAAAAAAACTCTATGAATTTAAATTTTTCTTATAACTAAAACTTAACCTAGTGTTTGTGAACAAGTAAAATTACTAATATAAATATGTTTAAATGTTATTAATTAAATTATGAATTAAATTGTTCTCAGCAAGTTCAATTTTAATGATAAATTTTTGGTATATAGATTCTACTTTAACTTTAATATGTTCTACCTTAGCTAAAGAATGTAATTGATCGGTTGGAAAATATCGTGGCAATTTGTGAATCATTTTAAGAATTTTGTTTTGAGCAGTTTGTAACTTATTTATGTGGGTTTGGGCGCAATCCTTCCAAACGACAGCACCATATAGAAGAATAGGTTGAAATATCATTGAGTATAAGAGGAGCTTGTTTTCTAAGCTTAAATCTGACTTCCTATTAATAAATGGATACATTACTTTAACGAGTTTATTCACTTTACTAACTGTATCAATGATATGGTCCTTATAAGTCAGTTTCTTATCGAAGATAAATCCTAAGTATTTAATATTGTTACTCCAGGTAGTTTTGGCTCCGTTAACTGTTATATAATTATTTGCGGGTATGTAGGGAATAACTCTTCGTCTAGTGAAGTATATTGCTTGGGTTTTGGTGGAGTTCATTTTTATTTTCCATTTGCACATGTACTTTGTAGCTCATTCAGTATTTTTCCATATATGATACGTCAAAGGAAGTTTCAAATTGCTTTTAACTTATACAACATTGTTCTATAATCGTCTAAAAACAATTTTAGAATTTTATGTACTCAACTTCTAGGGTGGTGTAAAATGGGGTTATACATGTTTTCACAAATTTTCATATATTTCTTAGCGTTGATTATATTTCGAATTAGTTTTCACTTCCACGTTTTTTTTTAAAAAATTCTGGAGGCTGCAAAGATGTTGTATAAGTTTTCACAAATTTTGCAGTATAAGGTCTAATGAAATTTAAAACTAGTTTTTTCTTGGTCAAACTTTTTCTACATGTAACCTTCTACAAATCATTAACAGATTTTGTGTGATAAATTTAAAGGAATTTGAATTGTTCACGAATTCCGACATATCTTTTAGATATAGTATAGTATCGAATTGGTAACACGGGTTTTATATAATAGCCTAGAAACTAGTTTCATGTTAATAAATAAATGGCTTCACAGTTTATTTTTCATCCCCGGATTCTTTATGCAATCGTATTTAGTGATTTTTCTATATTCAACCCGGATTCGGCTTACGAATTCTGTCATATCTCCGACTTTCATTGATAAAACAAATCTTCTTAAGCTTCCGTATACAAAGGCCAAAAAGTTTTGACGCTATTCTAACCCTAAACGAAGTAAAAAAAGAGTTGAATTTGTTTTCAATAATTGAACATTAAATCTATACTAAACACGCACTATAAAAACGTTTAAAATTCGGGATTAGTAGTTCATAAAGCTACTCCTATGAATATTATACATACATATGTATTCATTAAAACTGGAATATGTACATTTTAAGAATCTAGTTTTTTACATTCTCAGTTTTACTGATATTACGAGTATTGCACTTACCTACCTATTTCTTAGTAAAAAAAAATTGCTTACCATAAGTTTGCAAGTCAGAGGCCATACAAAAATTTCCAACTAGAAATTCTTTGAAGGCTATAAATTTATCTGTTCAGGCTATCGAATACAACTTTTATATGGAATTTATATTTTTCGTTCTAAATTTACTATAAACCAATAGAAATTCTTAGACTAAATAAAGCACATATGAAATATTTTATTGAACTCACAGGGTTCTATACTTTAATCTGAAATGAAAGTGGGACATCCTAAAATTCGAAATATTGTGACTTACACTATTAAGCCCGAATACATCATAAACTTGATAGCCAACTTATTTTCCTTCCAACTCGCAAACTTGAAGAAAACTTAAATTTCCGCCAATAAACCCAATTTAGCATCGACACTTACTACAAATTCTATGTAAATGAGTGACTTATCCGGATAACCATAAATTGGTTGACTTCAAATCTCTCCCAATCTTGAACCGCATCTACCTCAAACAGCACTTTAATTTTTTATATCAT
Organism: Beris chalybata; assembly: GCA_949128065.1. Lineage (NCBI taxonomy): Eukaryota > Metazoa > Arthropoda > Insecta > Diptera > Stratiomyidae > Beris > Beris chalybata. Next base: position 14,751,180 of record OX421896.1, on the reverse strand, counting down.
CCTAAAAAACAGCTAAAATCCGAGTTCATAAAATAATAAAATGGAGCCATATAGAAAATTGCTCATAATACACGCGCATTACGAAAATAAATGGTTGTAAAGTTTTACGTAGAAGTACCGACGACAAGGACGCTTTTCAAACTTACTTTGAATGAAAGATTAATTTCCTCGAGAAAAACAATGCCGGTTTGCTTTCATGAGGCGTTGTGACTGTGTCTATTTGATTCATAAACTGAGCAACGTATATTAAACTCAAGACTCTTGTTTTCCTTTCGGTACACAATTCCTTTATACATAGTTTAAACAAATTTACCGTTTTGCTTTGTACAAAGCAAGTTTTTGTTTTTAATATGAAGCCAAGAGACAATGCAATTGAGAAAATACTCAGTGTGTAAGTGTTTTAAATCTAGCATGAACTTTCAGCTATTAAATTTAGATAATAGCTATTAGATACGGCTACTAATAAAGTAGGTACTACTTGTTCTTTATTCGATATATGTATATGAACAAAAAAATTCGTATATAATTGGTTCAAAAATTATATTTATAGTATATTGAAGAATATCCATTAAATAATCAGTACCTTTACGAATAATTTACGTGTCCAAAGTTTTCAACATTTTTAATAGAAAATATATTTTTAATTGTAGTTTATATTTTAGTAATACACTTACTACAAAATATTAATTGTGATACTTTGACCTATACGTCTAACGTGCTAATCATCACATGGTTTTCTCAACTAATCTTGATAGTGTTGTTATAAATTTAACAGTAGAAATTCTTTTATCGAACTCAAAGTTGTGATCGTTTCGTAACAAACAGTTGAAATGAAAAAATTTTGTAAATTGAAATAAATTGTTTAAGAAACTGATAATATTGTTTATTTGTGCGGTTCAAAACAATGTTTATTTCATTCATAGCTTAATTGTAAAAAAATATATAATGCATAATATACACCCATGAAAGTTAAGAACTGAAGTCTATTTTCTAAAACTTATTGCGAACATTAATAAAAACATTGACCACAAGAATGGATTTTTGATTATAGAAGCATTTCCCTTTAAAACAAAAACATACCTAATTTTTTTGAATTATCTGATCTACTCCAATTATTTAAAATATAATCATTGTTATAAAATTTATAATAATTATGTACCTATGTTTATTAAAATAAACTTACAACAAGCGGACATTCACGAACAAAATTTGCATGCTTCATTACCGTAGGCAAAAACCTGGTTAGAATTTTAGCGTGACCTCGATTTGAAACAGTTTTGCAAAAGTCACCTTGCGAATCGACCATTGTCTGATAAGTGTTTTTATTTTTTCGCAAAAAATTGCCATCGAAACTAGAAATCCGAAATCTAAGATTAGATACGATGTGGTTTCAATAAATAAAAAAAATTGCTTACCATTATATTTTTTTGTTCCTCTCCAAAGTAACAATGGATATTGATTAGATCGAATTTTCGACGTAACGGAAACAGGGAACATGCATTGTTTTGACAGACAGTATTATTTGCAAAACATTCTAATTTTGTAACAACGATGACTGTACCGGTCTAAAATTGTGGAGTGATGAGAGTTTTGTTTTTAATTCAATCTAACAATATTCTTACCGAGTAATTTCCTTGATATACTAATAGAATATCGCTGAAAACTACCAACATATAATCTATTCTGATACCACCAAAAATTTATTCCTAACTATTTAAATATTTTAAAAATTTTTTAAATAAAATAGATACAGCATTTATTTCATGAACGGAGCAGAAAATTGACTCTTGACATGCCATCAATTAAAAACCATAACATGAAGCCATGGTATCTAAATATCCAAGCTTTAGATACCATATTCGAATTGGATTAAATATTTAATGCTTACTCAGAAGACGATTCTGAGCTAAAATATTTAATGCAGAGTAGTATAGTAGTAGCTTGAGAACACGTTCAGATAAAAAACTGAACCTCTTGAAGAATTATTCTGGATCGGAATAATTCGGGACTTATCCAATGAACTCCATCTGAATCCTAGACAGCCCTCAAGAAGAGTTCCCTAATTTATAGGCATTTCAAGTAAAAGTCCCTCAATTGAATCTGACATTATTATAACAAACACGATGATATAAAATTTTATGAAGTCATTAAAAATGTCACTAATTGAAATTAGATTTGATTTCAGATTAATGTTTTCTACTTTTAATGAATTTCATATATATGTAAGTCATAGGAATTTTATGTTATTTCATTAATTAATGGATTTTGACTGATCTTTAGTTTCATGAAAATCCGTTTGCGTTGTAAGTTTTTTAACATTAATTCATTTTGATAAAATTTTTTGAACTTCGTGAGACAAACCAAGTAAGATTTGATAAATGCAATTTTACGAACATGGCATAGTTACAAATTGATGCAATTCCATAATAGGTACATACCATAATTAATTCATAAAATTATAAGCACAATTTTATGTTAGGGGCTTGGAATGTACATATACATCGCTATTTAAATTGAAATATTTTGTAACACAAATTCGTATGCTGCCAAAAAGATGGGAAAAGGTTTTAGCTTGCGATGGACAATATTTTTTAAAAAAATAATGCAACCAATTTCCCACAATAATGACTCAAAGTTTGACAAAAATCATCATCTATTTCGTATAAGGTTTTACTTTTGGTACATACAAGTCTCAAATGTACATCTAGTAAAATGATTTTTGCTACGAATGCCCTTAAGGCTTAAAAACATTAACCGTTTCGCATCTTATTCTAATTTATATATTATTTATGCGCGATTATGTGCCATATGAATTTGTAGGCAAGTTGTAAATTTGATAAAATTGCTGTCAAACATATAAATAAGACATTTAAAATTGTAAAATGAATTCCGATGAATAAATTGACTGTAATAAATTGAAGAATATGCAATTGTTTAAAAATTCAATTGATTTATCCTTCCGGCATAACATTAATAACAAAATTTTCATTGATTTACTTCGCGCAGGCAAAAATTTCAATAAAAATTAATTAATTAAAATTAAACCTAGGTATACGAGAATAATTCCGTTTTTATATTGTCCAGTGAACCAAATCGATCGTAATATCATTCAATTTTTTTTTATTTTTAAAAAAGTTTATTTAAATTACAATCAGTTCATCCGCCATCATTTTCAACTTACTAAATGATTAAAAATTATGAACAAAGCAATTAGTAACATAATTTCATTATTTCGAAATTAATACCATATGAGAAGAACACATTGAAGTATCAGGTTGTCAAGTTTCGGTGTAAAGGTTCTGAAAATTTTGATGGCATCATATTGCAGAAACGACTTCAAAGTAAAGCTACTGAAATTTTTGAATGCATTACATATTAAACATTTAAATTATTCCCGATATGCACCTTCATGATTTCATTGCGGAAAAGGCATGGCCTCAAAGAAATAACAAAACTGTAATGTTCGTGCTCTCGTCTCTAAGAAATAAGTCGTCCTTATTCGTAGAGCAATTCAAAGGACTTTTAAAACTAGTCGTATACTATGAGTACCTCATATTTGCGAAACTATGGCAACTCTATTTAGGCCAATTTGAACGTGTAATCGCTTAATATGAGTTCCTTAATATGCAACATTATTAGTCTTTTGTGAAGAGGACAAACGAAGCTAGATGACGGTATAGTCTACTTAGGAAACTATAGAAAAGCTGTAATAGGAAAAGTTTTTTTCTTGGGGTTTTTCATTTTTCTTCGGTGAATTCTTTTTTTTTCCTAAGGACTTAGTTAGTAAGTGCCACAGTGAGTTTCAAAGCTGCCATGGAACAAAGGATCCTGCCACTCCTGTATAATGCGAGACTTGTTCGCCTACATCGCTTTTCATTAAAAACCAGACAATTGTACGACATGTGATGGATATAAATGAAAGAAATCCATCAAAGAATTGTATTGTGTGTATTTTGTCACTATATATGGTTAAATGGTAGGACGAACTGCGCGGCATACACGAATAGTCAACTATGTCATATATATGTCAGCTATAATGGCTAGGTAATTTCACCTACTTTATTACAATAAAACTTAGAGTTCTCTCATTAAAAGTGACATCGAATTCGAAAAGTGGCTTTGTTAAATAGCAAGCAACAAAAAAAAAATAGTCATAGTACGGCGCGTATAATCTAGAAGGTATGTAAATCGCGAAACAGGACATTTTATGTTTTGTTAGTCAAGCGAAAAGTGCTTTTTGGTGTTAACCGCAATTTAATGTTGGCTACGCTTAAAAGGTTGAAATACACATTCGAAAAATCCCAAGTAAATTCCTGCCAATGTTTTTGCGGCCATTTACGCAATGTACACGAATAAAGCGATGGCCGAATTGAAGGCGTTTTTATCTCATGTATAGCAAAGGTGTGTATTCTGCGCCATTAAATTCCATTTTTGCTAAAATTGCAAAAGTTACTCAGTTTTTATTTATTAAATTTCGTTTTTTTAATTCAGTTTCAAGCAAGGTACTCGAAAATTATCGGAATTATGTTTCCATCATGCTACTGATTAAATTCGATATTCAGCAAAGTTACTATGGTTTCTACAATTCAGCAGATTCAGGTGATGTTTTATCATGAGTTGTTCATGCTTCAAAAGCAAATCATAAATTTTTCCTAATTTAAAATTGAAGCCAGAGAATCCTGAAAATTTTTTGATATTAATTATACAAGCGCGATCATTTATCCCTGAATGGTTTCCATCATTATAATCACGATTCTGTCTTTTACGTTCAAATGTAATTTCAACTGATTTAATTTTCCTCTGATATTACAGATTAAAGCAATGTCAATCACAGGTACTAAGTGAAGAGAAATTTGAGTGTATAATAGTATGGAGGATGTTTGCATCGAATGTTACCTTGTACCATACTGTGACTTTTAATTAACATTAAAAAATTCAGTCAAAACATACCGCAGACTCGATACGTTATCACTCTAGATGAAATACTACATATATTTCGAATGATATTGGTGTTGGATATAAAATAGTTTGCGAAGTATGTGATATCTACCTTTTTCAATTTTGAAGCCTGAAATTCAGCTACATCTTCGGATGAAAAATTTGTAATTATTGATTGAAGTTATTATGCAATTTTCGTGAAAAGGCTTTTGGGTGGAACCCACTCCACAAAGTTAATTTATCATTTATTTGAGCAACAATATGTTGATTTATATTGGTGTCTAAACATAAGACTTCAACGCTATTGAGTTCGCAAAGTCTTAAGTGAATGGAATTGCATTAGCTACTTCTTCTTACTCTCGTACCTTAAAACTATTGTACAAACTTCGTGTGGTAGCAAAACTATGAACTCGATTTACTTCATAATAATTAATTTAATAATAATCAAAGGCGCAACAGCCCAAACCGGGCCTAGGCCTTGAAGTAATGCTAGAGTTACTTCATTACGAGACCAACGGAACACTAGAACGTGAAGTGGTCAGCCGCCAATAACTAATATACCTTGGAACTATTAAAAAAAAAAAATCTTTGAAAAATATCGAATTTATAACTTAAAGCTGTTTGAATTTCAGTCAATGTTCGCGATCAAATAATGAAGAAATTTCTTGGAGATCACTAGGGAACTAAATCTTACTGTTCAAACCAATTTGTCAAAAAATTTTAAATTCAGAAGCTTAACTCTGAGCAATGGAAGTCCTCAAAATTTTCTTTATTTAACACCAATTTCTTTCTGAAGAAACTTTAAAAAGGCGATTGTTTCATTGCGTGTTCTAGCCATCACTTTGTTCACGCGCTTTCAATATTTTAAAATTAGATAAATTATCACGTGATACATTTTTCTGGATGCACTTAAAAAAATTTAAACGAAAATGAATAGAGGTGAAATTTTTCAAGCAATTAATTGCCCGACGACTATTGCAAAAACTAGTGGAGCGAATAATGCAGCAATTACTGGGCACACTAAATTGCTTGTGAAACCCCTTATTGCTGAATTTCTAGATATTGGTAAATATATATCGCTCATCATAATTTAGGAACGAGTTAATGTTGCTATTGTTGCTTCATATTTTCGTGGCGTTACAATTGAGGAATATTGCTGAAAATTGAGCAATGACAAAGTAAATTGACAAGGACATGCGGTAGATATTGGTGACCCAAGTTCCGTCATAAATCTCTTCTCGCCTTGGCAATTTATTATGAACTGACACAATAAATGTTGAACATTCCACATACAATACCGAATATGCGAGAAAGCTTTCGACTCAACACATACAGTATATAAGCATGGCAAGGCTTGCAGCCAAAGACAGTTTTGCTGCGATGAAGTACAATTTCTACTAGAAAATATTGGTGAAGGGATTTCGATTGGCATTCATCAGAGAACAATTCGCTGAGGAAAATTGTTTAGGCTGGCATGGCAAGGCATGGTTACTATTTGAAATATTCCCGGAGTTATTTTGTGGATCGACCTTTATCTTAAGTCATTACAAATTCTGAAGCTACACCGTTAAAAACGGCCGCCATCCCCATCCATTATATAATAATTCATTTTATAATCTTCCTTAAAAATCCTTTAGTTACTCTTACAGCCAACCCATTGAAAATTTAATTTCTCCGTAAAATCTATCTCACTTTCGTAATATTCGAAATGATAAAATCTTGTCAAAGTTCAACATAGAAATTTCCAGTTAAACGGCATTCAGCAATTTTCTGTTTGATAAAAAAAAATAGGGAAGTTTAGCAAAAAAAAGGCAACTCTAAAATGATATTCATTTCGGTCATTTAGAACACTTAATTAGTAGGCTAATAATGACCCCATGGTATATTTACTGTTCTTGGAACTCATTACTACCCAAGTGAAATTATATTCTCCCCTGCCACTCGAAAGAAGAAGAAAAAAAGGTTCTAAAGAAAACGGATCTACTGATGGGTTAGTGGTATCCGAAAGGAAAACAGACGGGAAGACGAGTAAACGAAGAAAATTCACGGTATTTAAGGTCTACTTTGCTACGGTTCAGTGTGAATGGAAGTAATTTATGGCGAATTACACGTTAAGTGCAGTATCATTCTTACTAAGCAGAAAATTTGAGGATTTTTTTTCCATGTAATAGCAATTAATTTCTTCTAGTTTATTCAGTGGGTTTTTATAAGTAAGATCTCTTGTAATTTTTAAGGTAAAGTATTCTTCTTGTTGTGATGGCTAGTTGAAAAATCAACGTTTTAACACTCAATTTTTTGCAATATAACATTTCATATGTACAGTCGCTAGATCAGCGAAACTGTGTAAAATTACACTATTATTACTATCGAGAACACCAATGCTAGTACATCAACTGTACTCCTGTTATTATAATAGATTTTGGGAAATATTACAGATGTCTGACATATTGACTTATTACCCACCTTTATAATTCTTTTTATTTTAAAATTATATTTTCTACAAAATATAATATAATAACAATGCTTACATAGTTGGGGAGTTTTACGGTAGTTATTTTATTGATGACAAGGGTTAAAACCTTTCGAAACTCGATACATGCTAAATGAAGAATAAATACAATTAATCAGCTTAATTGAATGATATTGGAAGACAAAAAATCAAAAATCAGTTACTGCAGCCATTTATATAAGATTGTACTAGATGAAATAAAAGGACTACTAATAGGTAAGGACTATTGTATGAATTTTTTTCAAAATTTTACTTTCGATAATTTGTTTTCGGATTCTTGGTTCCCGTATTTTACTATCAAATTTGAGGGAGTCTAAATCTACCCCGTGATGTTTGTGTTCGCAAGTGAATTCATTGACATTTGGAGATATGAGTTTAAAAAAACATGTGGGCTATCTTACCCCTTCTCTTCCTGGACAAAACTGAATGACAGAACTGATATAGCATCCGTACTGAAAGTCTATTAAAGTTTTAGTATTGACTATAAGTAATATGTAGAGCATTATGTTGGTATAACGTACTTGTATGACATCAAAAAGCCCCTTCTTCGTGGCTTAGCAACTTCACTCATTGGTGACCTCGACGGATACAGAGTATTAATGGAATAAGAGGACTGTAGTTGAAATCGATCAGTCTCGTCGACCCGAAAGTAAAAGTATCTTTCATTCCTAGTGATGTTTTTGGTGACCCCGAGAGCCACGATTTTTCATTTCCGTAGCCTTTTGTACGGTCATACTACCATAGAAAATGTACCATTGAACTATGCTATCGAATTCACTACATCTTCTTGCTCTAGGAAAATAGTTGAATCGCTTCTATTAATTAACAGCTATAAGCCACTTTTCCTAAAGATTATCGTGGTACTAAACGCATCTAACTTATTCCTTAGTAGCAATACCATTCAAAACTTGAAGGAATTGAAGCCAAACACTTTATGCAAATTGCTTCCTTCAGCTTCTTCCAAATTCTGGAGTTTTTCGCTTTAATGTCAAATATTGAAAAGTTTCTAAGACCGTCAAACGATGGAAATGTAATCGAAAGTTAATTTAAAAGCATAAAGGTACACACAGTATAAAAGTACAACTTCTTTCATCAACATAAAATTCTTTAAAAAATAGGAAAAAAAATCCTGCGGATTTGCGAAACTTGGAGTGAATACTGAAAAGTTAATATGACCACAAAAATTTCTAACTTTCCTTAGCTTAAGTGAAAGCTACTTTAATTTTGTATAAAATCATTTCTTTTTATGGAAAGCACGTTAAGATTAAAGAGCTGAATTATTCTTTAAAGTCTTCTTTATTAACTCATCTATTTAGTTACCGCATTTTCAACTTGGAAATTATATGAAATAATAATATCTCGGAAAAAATTTAGAACTGGTAAAACTTTCAAACATTGTTCAATCATATTTAGAAATATAATTTTAAACATAAAGTTAATATCATGCTGGAAATTAACCATTATAAAAAAAATTTAATAAGATCCAACAAGCTCCACATAAGCTAGAATATTATTTGATAAATTTTCTTTTCACCCTTACTTCGATTCATCATTCAAGGGAACAAATTCAGAAAAAAAATCTTGTTTTTCGGGTGCTAATCAATCATTCAATCACTTGGGCAGATTGCAAAAGGACTCCTTTAAAAAAAAATTTCCCAATTTTCTTCCGTTTTAATATTGAAATTGAAAAAAAAAACAGGGTAAAAAAATCATCATCACACTCGTAGAGAATCCGATCCATCAATAAGGGTGTAGTGTCTTTACTTTGAATCGAAAAACGGACAAATTTCCGAAATCACTTTAAAAAAAATGTAAGTGAAAAGTTTCGATTAATTTTGTTGTTTATTAAACTTATAAAAAAATCATCACGATTTCAGCGTCAATCAATTAGGTTTTTTTCTGTGGTCGCTTGTTGTATTACTGACCTCATTCTATTTGGTGTTTTTTTCCCTGATTTCGAGTTCGATTTTCACCCAGTTTTAATATCTGTTGTTTAATTCCAGGGATGAAATCAAATATTTATCTTGTATTTCAGCGCATACCCTTAATTGAATCTGTATGCCAGCCTATAAAAATTCTATAGGAAATGGTTTACATAAGAGGGATGTTTGATATCGGCCGGAAATTAATTATTATTGTGTCGAATAGAATTTCACATATTCTCAAAATTGTTGTTTTAGCTCGAATTTCAAAAATGTGTTACACTCTCCATTAAATTTGCGGATGCTCAAAAGTTTGTAGTAGGCAAACAAAATGAACTTATAATAAATTGAAGTCACAAGAGTTCAAGTAAGACATTTGAAAGTTTGTGTGCGTAATTAATCAATATTTATCCGCATCTGGTACGATACTAAAGCTTGTATTACACTGCATGACCAAGTGGTCAAATTGCAGTAATATGCGATGCGAAGTAGGCGAATACAAATAAATCTCACAGTATTCATTCGGTCAAATTGACTATTTTGCATTGCTTACTGTTGAAATTTGACAGCGTGGTCATACAGTGTAATACTAGCTTAAGGCAGTCTCTCAGGTAGTTACCATGCAGCAGTGTTTGCAGAAAATTCAATTTATTCAACGCGATTAATGGTGTAACCCCACCATAGCCAATTTTTTTGAAATTTTGTGTACTCGAATAATTAGTGAAATTCTCGAGAAATTGAATCGAAACTATTATTGAAAGAGTTATACGTGAAAAATTAAAATAGAGATTGGAGTCGGCAGTTCTTAGTTGATAAAAGACAGTAATCAAGCGCAACATCCTGGAAAGGCTCATGTTGCGGATGCCGCACTTCTGAGACATTTGGAAATAAAACATCATTAAAAATAATTTAAACGCAATATTTATCGTTGAGATTTATCAAAAAGTGCTGAAAGGAAGAAAATTCCATTACCGCGTTTGTGGTACCCTTCTTCTAATGCCAATCTAATTAAAAGTGTTTTGGCATATGTGAAGCACCTGAAGAAACCTCAAGACAACGAGGCTTTTAAGGTGAACTTTGATTTAATTAAGGCAAACAGATCTCGAGGCGTTTTCAGTGATAATTTTATCACCTATTTTTTCAGCAACCACTCATCCAATTTGAATGAATTTTTGTACATTTATTTCTTGCTTCAAAGCAAGAAAATATGGTTTAGTAGAATTTTAATATTGTATTTTTGCAAAGGTTGTATATGTAGCACATCTGGCATTGATTTTATATCTTTTTGTGAGGTTATTTTATGATTTGTATTTTACTTTATTATTTTAATAACAAAAAAATTGCTATTCCGATATTTTGTATTTTCACATTTTAGTTTGAAGGTGCGTAGCTCACAAACCCAGCAAATTACATTGAAATTTTTATGATTTGTAGAATGGGTGAACCCGTACGAAAGATATCTTTTGGAGGGGGCGTGAGGGTTGGATGGGGGGTTAGAGGAGGGACATTATAGGTGAACATTTAGGTTTCTAGATCTCAGCAACCGCTTATTCTAGAAGGTTGAAAGTTGGAACCTATGTAGTACTATGATAGAAAATATTTGCCTATTTGACATATTAAAAGTTAGGACCGGTAAAAATTCTGTGTTTGTGTAGGGAGTGATGGTGGGAAGGAGTGGAAAAGAAAAAGATTTCGCTTCACGTAGGGCACTGTGCGACTGATAACCTTAGGAATAACCAGGAGGCTATTTGGAACGTTATTTTCTCTGTTTCAGACTTCTACCCATGCCACATCGTACTCTTAAAAACACCAAAGTCAGATACAAAAAAAAAACAAATAATTAAGTCTTAATATATGTAATATATTTTTAAAGCATAATTTCTCACTAAAAAGTTACTCCTTTTGAAACAGAGACTTAAGAATTAATCATAAGTACTCTATTAAATAATAATGTCAAACAAGTTCGATACCTTAATCTATAATATATAAAGTACTCTTCATTGATGTTCCTTAATTAGGATATATCATATTCCATGACATTTAGACATTTGATACAAATCCTACTTATAAGCCCTAAGATATAAGTTAGTTATCTGATTTGAAAATCGATTGAGTTCTATGGATAATTCATGTAACGTTGATAACATTTTAATCAGTAGGATTTTTTTGTTTAATGAGTATGTATTTCGAAAAGCTTGTTAAAACATAAATTTGTATAATGTTGGGTACAAGAATTTTATGAGTAAGTACCTACTTTGAACTTTCTAAAGTAGCATGTACTCTTATCCTCGAATAATGATTTTTTTTTATTTCGTAATTGCGCAGCTTTCTGACTTAATACATACTCAAGAAATTTCGAACAAGGATTTCAAGACTTTTTTTTTAAAAAATAGCTTCTTGTACCAGTTCAAGGATTTTATTCTAGACTTACTTGTAAAGATATGAAAGGAAAAAATTTGTAACTTTGAGTTTTAGAAAAAAAAGTTGCCACGCCATTGAATGCAACAAGAGTGAAAAACTTTGAAAGAGCTTGGTTGTACTTCTAATTAAGTAGTAATAGTTTAAATATTAATAATAACAATCAATGGCGCACCGGGCCAAATCATAAATTCATAACGAGACCAACGGAACACTTGGAGGTGAAGGGGTCAGCCACACGCTCGTCCTTGATTATTAACCCGAATGTAACTCAGATACTTATTTATAGCTGAGTGAACTAGTAGTCCGGCGTCCAATCCCATTCTCCAAAACTACCTGTCGCCAAGCAGATTGGAATCTAGTACTAGCCACTAAGCCACCCAGGCTACTGGAACGCTTTATATGATTGTACACAAATTATTCTTGTGGTTGCCATACAAAAGACCTCGAAAAATTGGTTACTTTATTTTTCTCAAACTAACTTACTAAATGCTGGCGTTTATTCAAAACCACAGATAATTCATCCATGGAAAAGATTATAAGTATTTATAGGGCGTTAATCGTAACTGGTTTGTTTTTTAATAAATCTTCCGACTTAAGACTTAAAAGCTTATAAGAAATATTAATTTTTGAATTATGATTTATTTTTAAGGACCTTGTTTGTTTGGTTGTTCGTTGTTTGATTTATTGATATGCCGGATAAACACAATAGCATATGGTAATAAAAAGGATTAATGTCCGACTATTTTATTGGGTCTACAAAAGGGTCACGATACAATAAAAGTAAAGCATCAAAAGGTTTTGATTCACCCGTAACTGAATTGGTGCCGACATGGCGTGATTTTTTATTATTATTGACCCATTTGTATATTATGTCTCGAGTGAATTGTCCTTTTATGAAGCCAGGCACCGTCCATATAAAATTTCGATCTTTTTGACGAATCATAAAAAAGATTTTTTGGATCCCGTCACGAAACAATACACCTTACTCAATAAATCGTTGAACATGGAAGATAAAATTATGCACGAATTAATTTGAATTCATAAGAAAAATTCAGCTATTTAGTGTACTGAAAGTCTGTCTCGTCTTCGGAAAGCTCATATAAACAAATGCTTAAAAATGTGTAACATGTTCACAATATTTGCAAAGAAAGAAAAGAATATAGTTTTAAATTTTACGCACAATTATTTTTCACCTATTGATACTCAAAAAATTAGTAATTTTTTGTGTAGCCATCATACGAAAGTGCTTCGAAAAATGAAGCTTTTGGTACGAAGTTGAAACTAGGTGCAAAATGGTTGAGATTATTTTCTGGACTCAAAAGGGAAACGAAACCGATTTATCTAGAGAGATCAAATAAAATAAAAAGGACGTTCTTAAATTCTGGCTAAAAGTTTTATGATTGTGAAATACAATGAAAATATTCAAGAAAAATTAGAAGAATGGTGAAATGCGGCGGAATTTTAAACCTCGCTTTCACACATCCTTGGCTCAGTTTACAAGGCCCCATAAAAACGAATTTTGGATATTCAACTGTAAAGTGAATAAAAGGGGTTGATTTCACACATCCACACAAATCCAGCTAGAACTTTTGACTTACGAGCTTGCTAACGACACCTACCTACCTTAAATCCACAAACTTCTTTTCCTTTTGAACAAAAGTGAGCTTCAGAATTTTTTAGTATTCGATATTTAAAAGGGTTAAAAGGGGTTGAGCTGGTTTTTACGAAATCCGCGATATTCAAAATAGTTAAAAGGGCTGAACTGAATATTTCGAAATCCGCGTGGACGGTGAAATGTCGCATTGTTTTTACATCTAATGGTTCTTAATGGGTTGCACTGATTTTGTAATTTTGTATGGTTTAATCTCCATGTGCATGAAAAGGGTTTCAAAGTAATTTTAAGGATTCCGCCATATCTCCGAGGTTCGATGAAGTATCGCGCTGGTTCCTACTGATGCTGGCTTTTTTTTTCAAAAAAGAAATATTCCAGTATACTATGATATTTTAAGCGGGAATGGATAGGGAAGGAATTTTATACAACTGAGGTTCGGTGAGACATTTAGTTCGCTTTGAAAAATACCTTCATTATATCATTATATAAACATGAAAATTCTACATTTAACCTACTTCGGAAACTACTTAGAGTATTTATTAGAGAAAGGTGCGTGATAAAGGTTAATCTATGATTGATAGTCAACGAATCGCCGCGCTTGATTAAAACCCAACACATAAATTACTAAATTGATTACATCAAATCGTCACATTTATTTGCTAGAAACCCGATGGCGTGCATAATCCTATTAATAATAACTGAATCGAAAATTAAATACCGCAATTGCTCACCACAATTTAACGATAAATCACGAAATCCACGAATACGTAGGCATTCAATCACAGCCAAAACACTCAAGTCATATTTGATTTTCCCGATATTACAATTGCACTATATCGTAAGTATCTAACAGGCTATACGCAATCTCTTGTTAGACGAGCATCTAGAAGTTCAGTTGAATTTCCTTTTACATTTTCATGCTCGCTAAATCGGATCTGATGAAGATTAAGTACCGATTATATCGTTCACATGTGCTTCAGGGAATTATATTGTTGCGAAATTCAAATGTACTTAACAGAGATTCACACCCTCCTAAGGATCCTTTCAACGGCGGACAAAATAAACCGAAATCAATATTCGAAAAATCCCCGGTGAAAGCTTTTATATTGTGGTTGTAGTCGATTCTGACGAATGTTTTTATCAAAAAAAAAAAGCCCTTGGGAACGGGTTCCAAAACAGTTCAGCTTAGGGGCTTAGTTATGGTTCGTCGTCCTATGAGACGACTCTTCCTTTAATCTATTCTTCGAAGTGCTTTTGAAGTAATTTCGCCGGAAATCTCTTAAATATGAAGTAAAATGCACTTACTACAGTGAACTTCGGCTTTCGCTTGTCATAACATTCCCGGAATTAATAAGAACAGGATGAAAGTAAGTATGGGGGTTGCCGTAGTCACAGTTGGTGTATCCCTGGTTTCCTGTATATGGTTTAAATCTCTTCAACTCTGTGTGATTTCCCATACATTTCAGCTTCAGTTATGAATATTTTTTCTCTTGCACCTACATCCCTTACACATCCGCCCCTATACATCGTCCTTGCAAGGACGACTAACATAAATTTTATTTAATATTCAACAGAATTGCATTTCAATGCCGTGTATGTGCTGTAATTTGTCACAGATGCTCATTTTCCATGAATTCTGGTACTTCCGTTTGTCTAGGATCCTTTAAGCTGGAATACCATTTCGATCCCAGGGTCCTGACGAGTGATATTTCCGTCGGAAAATGCTTTTTTGATGTTCGCACACATCTTTGCTTTATTCTTCTGTCGTGCTGTGGATATCGAACGATCTTAGAGCATTTTCTATACTTTTTGGTTGCTGTCACGTCGAATTATTAAGTGGCATTTAGATACAGGCATCCACTATCAACGTCCTTGTCGGTGAAAAGATTTCCAAGTTTATATTCACAATTCGGCCCGCAGGCAGGCCAAGAAATTTTGCCTTTCAATTTCGTCACCACTTCAATCAAATCAACTTTCTTGATCCACCCGCAACTTAAAATATTCATTTTATTTTTTTTCGTTTCAGGGTTGGTTTTTGTCGGATGAACGCGTGAAATACCTTCATGCAAATTCATCCTTAGCCACGCAACTTCTGTATTTCGGTTTCGAAATCCACTCGGAAATATTTGAATTTTCCGAATTGTATTAGCATGAAAAGAGTTGGAAAACAGGAAATGTGAAAATTTTCTACCACCGTCGAAATTTTTACATTATTTCGAACAGCGAGCAAAGTTTATTGTTCTCTACCCTCGTATAGGTTTATTATGATAACGACATTACATTTGGATTAGATTATCTCATATTTCAAAATATTTTTGATTGGAAATTCAATGCATGGGCATTGGAAAATATTTTGGGGAAATTCTCGGCTCTAAAATTGTAAGAAATTCGAACTTTTTCCATTCAATTTTGTTATTATTATCGGAATTTTTGTTTTCCCTGTTCTTTTTTCCCTCAATGGCATTTCTTGTTTATTTCATTTCTGATAAAACTAACTTCCTTCGTTTTAGCTGCGCTGTAAAAGTCCTGCAAAATTTACAATGTGAGATTGTAAAGGAAATGCCTTGATATTACGACGAATCAAAGTAATTTCGAGCTGAAATCGGTACGAAAAGGAATTCAGACGTAAAGGAATTATGAAAAAAGTTTCTTAAGTAGTTCTTATTTGTGGTATTTATTGGAAAAAAGTTTTCACTTATGTCAACTTTGTTCAGCAGTTCTGGAATTTGTGTAAAAGTTGGGACGAAAATATGGGATATTTCCGATTGATTAGATTAGTATACATCAACCTAGATGAAAAATGCTTAAGAGGATTTTTAGGCTGAAATCGGGACTATTCTTCTTGAATATGTTATTATAATAAAGATGAAACTATTTTGGGACCTACTCCGAAAAAATAAAAACTTTACTTATTTATTTTTTTGAATTTTGTTCCATTTGTGAGTGCTACAGAACGGAAGGTATCTACGTCTTACCTTCGTATATAACACATGTCTTCCAGCTCATGGTGCGATGTGTAACTATTGAAATATTTCTTCATTCACGTTCCGAAAATCAAGAACCTTAGTAACGAGAAATTCAGAATCTTATACTATTTAAGTTTTAAATCAAGAAATTGGATTTTTGATTGCCCCTATCCAATTCTCTTGGCAGCTTCCATATAAAAGTGCAAATAGGTCAGTCAACACCAACAGTGTCTTTTGATCAAATTTTCTCTGTTGGCAATAGTTAATCACTTCCTAATTATTAAGCATTCAATTAACGCTAAAACAAAATCCCGCTCAATCTCTGTTTCCGTGATGCGAAAGGTAAATCAATTTTTAGCTTTTCGCAGCAAAATCAAGTGAATATTTTTCGTTTCGTTAACTACTACTGAAAAGGGTCCGAAACTCGAGCAATGAAAGACACTGAGAAAATCAATGAGATTCATGATTCTGGGAAGTCGTCTTGAAACTCTACATGAATTACTCACATTTTGATTTGGATTCCTTTGATCGCTAAACCGTGGCGACTTTTCTAGTGGTAAAAGCGATGGATACGAAACAAACCACGACGAAAAGCATAAAAATAAATCGTGCAAAGGAATTATACCTTATAAAGTATATATAGCCCCATATTGGGCGCCAACTGTAATGGTTATTATGAAAGGAACCTTTCT
Organism: Beris chalybata; assembly: GCA_949128065.1. Taxonomy (NCBI): domain Eukaryota; kingdom Metazoa; phylum Arthropoda; class Insecta; order Diptera; family Stratiomyidae; genus Beris; species Beris chalybata. The sequence continues at coordinate 14,734,120 of OX421896.1, read as the reverse complement.
GGATTCAACCAAGCAACAATCCAGTCGCCTCTTTGTGTTTAGAGGGTTTTGTGCGAAAATCAGCGGGAACGCAACTACAAAGGCTTTCATGAGGAATAACGTGGTTTTTGTTCGCATATATTTTAAATGAATGTTTCTGTGGTCTCTTAAATTCCAAAATTTGTCTAGGTACATGAATATACTCGTATATATAATTTGTAATATTGGAAGTATAGTTTGTTTATTAAATTCTTTATGTTCAAATATTTTAAAAATAATATTTAATAAGGCCAACATTGATGGCTTGCTTAAAGTTTTAGATCTTATTCGGCCTATTAAGTTTCAAGGAAGCCAATAAATGTAGAAAACTGTAGAGCGAAGTTTTCTTCCGCAATACTTTACTATCTCGTTTACATTTGTAACCCCATGTCTTCTTCGTCCTTGTTGGATAGGTAAGAGCCATAACTAACAATGATCACACATCTTCAAGGAATGCCACCACGCTAACATATGAATATCAGAATCTCTTCCTTTCAGAAATTTACCTCGAATAAGAATGTACTCATTATTTTTCAAAAAATTAAATTTTTATATCTCTAATACTGTAACAAATATGAACTTGCAAATTTTCCAGGAGTTAGGAACGAAAGACCTCTAGCGGAGAAAATTCTTTTGAGTGTTTGGAAGTGATGGGGGGAGGGAATGGAAATGAGAACATTTTTACTTTAATTTCTCTAAAGCCGCAAAGAATAGAGAGCTAAAAATTTAAAACTGTATAGAGCTACTTTAAACAAATCACAGAAAAATAAATTTTTGATAGAGATTGCTACCTTGGAAGGTACAGGCCGGGCTGGTGGTTTTTCATATCTCAGAAAGAGGTAGAAAGTTGAAACTTAATTCCTATATATATATATATATATATATATATATATATATATATATATATATATATAGATAAGCTACTAAAATAGTTACGATCAAAAAAAGGGCAACAGTCTGGGCGCAACTCTATTACTTTATGGGATACGGTTTAGGGTATTATGCGACTGTCAACCTAAAGAGTAATTCGGAGGCTACTTGGAACGTTATTTTCTAGGTTGTTATTCACATAGTACCTACACCGCATCTCAGCGATAAGATAATAAATTTGTGTCCAGACTGTTGGCCGATTCTTAAAATAGTTTTTCCGGTTTACCTTAATTCCTGATTCCTCCAAATGATTAAGAAAAATCTCTTAACTTTATGGCTGTCTATAACAGCAGGTAGACTCTTATCTTCCAAACAAGCTGTGCCCCACAAATTGCCTTCCATTAAATGTTCAAAAATTACATTATCTCTGAAACGAATTCTGTGTCCTTAGACTATTTTCTTAATGCTACTGTTATAGTGCAAGCATTGATTGTTTATAATCCTTTGGTCAAACATGACACTTAACCTTATCTTTCTTAATTTCTGATTTAAATAAGTCTTTACACGGATACATTAATCTTGGTCCCGATGCGATATGGAACTCACTTCTTCTAAAGCCCTGTAGTGATTTTTTCAGTATTAGAAAAATATCAATTTTCAATAGAGGTATTAAGCATATGAGTCTAGTTTCTGTGGATTTGTATGACAGTCATCCGCTGCGTGCTTACATTGTTGACCACGAATCATTTTTAGAATGAAATTAATACATTCATTGTGTATTTATACATCTCTCATATACGTGTCGTGGACTCTTCAGAAAAGTCGAAATCGAATTACAGTAGACAGGGATTTACGGCTTTCCACTGCCTTACAAAATCGAACAATAGAAATCAAACAAAGGAGATCTTTCAGCTGGCTATCGGAAATATTATACTTTGATAAGTTGTTTCTTACTGACAGTTCATTTCATCGCAGGTCGTTGCATCCTGAAATCCAATCTCAATAATATTATTCCAAGAAGCTACAACCCAATACTTCTTCTCACTAAGCACACCATCAACTTTTGGTTCTGATCGAAATCTGAAAAATAATCGGATATGTCATATTTCTGTAAGTCTCAACAGTCATTCGGCTATACTTTCCGGGAAAAAACTTTAATAAACTGTCTTACATGATTCCAACTTGTGAAACTTACACATTTTTAAAAGAACAACAGCTACGTAAAATTCGAAAGAAAAGAACGACTCCACACGGATGCTAGTGAACGATACACTATAAAGTTTACATTCGGGACATCTTAGAAAAACTGGGAGGACAGGAGATGAATCATGTTTCTGGATTTTAGCAAAGTTTCGAAAATCGATGCACAGTACTAAGCACGCTCCAACTTCTTCGAGGCAAAGACACCGGAAACTTTTCATAATACAGAAAATCCAATATGCTTTCCGAAAGGATGTGTATACAGGAATTTCCTCTCCCTATACTGTCGAATATAATCTGTTCATATAAGATATTACCTGGGCTAATACCACACCACCATTCAGTTAAAACAATTTTTATTCCCACGGATGCATGGCAAGTTGTGCCACCCCTTTGACATGCTCCTACAAACATATTCCAATCCAGTTTTATTTCCGTATAAGGGCTGATATCCGTGTCACTAGCATCAGGTAAAAATTTGCTAAAACAAGTTGACAAGAAACCATAGTTTCGATGAAAACTACAAGAAAAATCCTTGGAAAGAAAACGAAAAAAATTCGATTGAGCAAAAAGTTGAGCATAACTCAATAAAGTTGTGTACTGAGTTTTCCCATTATTAGATCGAGGTGGTACGAGTAGCAGTTTCAGTAGCTTCACTCTGTACGAACGGATCAGACATTTCAAATATGCACAGAAAAAAATCTGAAGAGAATATGAAAAGCCAAATAAAGTTTCCAGCTGGGGGCGTGTATTTTGCAGAAATTTGTCTTGTTAAAATTTTTCATTTTTCACCCACAAACTCAGCAATTTCCAGCTGCTTGCCTGACAATATCAAAAATACCAGATTATGAAAGAAATAAAATCTAAAGTCGATCGGGATAGAGTGATGTTGCTTTAAGGACATACATAAGTAGCGGAGGAATAGTGGAGGAGGTTTTTGTCAAGGAGATTCAGCTATTTTGTCCTGATTTTATGCTGCTTCTGCAGCACACTATACTATCACCACCAACTACCGCTACCAGGGATAATGGGTAAAAAGTGGTGTACAAGGATAATAAAGGGTTACAAGGATGGGGTTATTATAGGTTGAGGGTTTGCTTTTTGCATGCTCCCTATTTGAGCGCTGTATGGCGACCGTATGGCGATGGTTTCCTTAAGAAGCGTAACTATGGAAATTCTCATAAAATTTAGTTAATGTATTTTTTTCTGTATATGTTATTATGTTTTCCAGAAATTTACATATATAATGTTCGTGTTTTGTGGTATATCAAGATAATAGGTTCCACATCCAGCATAAGAAGTGTTATATTAATAAAGGCGTTATTTTTACTTTTTCGTCATATCCAAACTTTGTAGATACTCGAAACTAGGTTAATCTGTTGTCTGGCTGTATGAAATCAGGACAATAGGTCGAAAATCTTGTATATGTAAAGTAGGAACACTTTTTATTAAGAGTTGCGCGGTACGATGTTTATCTTGATATTGCAATTAAAGACAGTATTTTTAATCAAATTCTTCAGAGATGTAAGCGTATAAGTCATGAATACAAAATGGAAGCAAATACCTAATGTTATTTTCTAACATTTGTACATTTCCTATAGTGGGAAACGCACTACACTACCAACTCATTCGTTGAAAAGCTACTTATAGTAAAATTTAGAAAACAAGAATATCCTATCAGACCTAAATTTGTCGGAGTTAGTAAAAATGTATACAAATATTTTACAATCTCTTGGGAGTTGAATATCGCAAAATGCTGTAATCAATTTTGAGAACGTTATAACTTATCTTAAACCCATAGAAGTAGAAGCGAACTCGACACCACATTACTCCTAAAAGACTTCTCGGAATTCATGAAAACTCGAATCCACCACTTAGTGGTGTATATTAAGAAACACTTAAATTGATTTTTCCGGATTATAACTCACCTGCAATACACCAATAAAAATCTCAATGTTTCACTCGCTATACTTATTTCTGCAGTTTATATACGTACTAAGTTTCAACTTTCTAGTATAAAACCTTCCGAAATGCACAAAAACAAGTATCGTACCTTGTTACCGCTATCCATATTGCCGACAATTTGCAGCTTTCTATTTTCAGCCTTTTTTGAGAATTAAAGTCAGATTTATATTTATTTTTATGTTCTGGACCTTTTTTCAAAATGTTGGCAATACTATTTAAGGCTGTCAAAATTCGCATGACACGCACCACCAAAAGTGATAACTCACTAATTCTAGTCAGCGGATAGAGCCAACAATGTTTTTAAGCCTTGATATACATTTAAGAATATTTCAAAATTTCTATATAAGTTATAAATCACCCTTTCATCACCTCCCACCTTGTTTAAGTTTCGGTTCATAAGAACGAGTTCTTGTAATTCTTAATAAAACTAACTAAACGGGTTTTCCTTCTATTCGACCTTATACCGGACAAAAATCGGTCCATTCGTTTCCGTAATGCACGACATCCTTGAAGCATAGCGAATTCTGAACTATACACTATCGGATTAAAACTACTATTAAACTATTTATCCAAGTGCTCGAAATTAAATTCTAAACTTTAAATACTTTTTGAAGAGAGATTAGTATTCGGAGTAGCTCCGGAACTATGAAAGTAATGTGGATAGAGGGTTTTGAGCGGAAAATGTCACAGTTGAATTCAGGATTAAGAAATTCCCAAGTTTCTGAAATGCTCCTCTAATCGCATGCTTCTTATGAAAAGTTTTTTCATTCGGTCCTTTCACCCGCTTCCATTCGCCCTCACAGTATTTATTTTCCACTTTCGAAGCTACAGAAGCTATCAGCGATTGAGCATCTGCTTGTCGTCATATTTTTCAAGATTATTAAGGATTCATCGCATGAAAATGGTATGAGGTTGAAATGAAAGGAAATGGCTCGGAAAATTATCCTACTTCCTATGCAGTTAAATTGGAAAACGTAGAGCACTAGAAGCGCTCCTACACAATACGTAGACTTCCTATATACTCGAGAGCTTATCACGGAACTTATATCGCACGGGATTTTGGAAATTTTGTACGGTTCCGGGGCCTTAGAGAATTCGATCATAATGTTGGCTTATTACCAAGTCTTGCACACACGGCAAATATCCCATCGGGATGTAGTCTACTATGTATACTATCGGGGGAAAATAGAGCCGACTTGATTGTACTTATTAATTTTGGATTTGGAGAAATCGACTTTTGGTACAAATGCGTCTGATATGAATGCAGTAGTTGGAATAATTCACGAAGAATTTCAAATTTGCCTGGAATCGAATCATATTAAATTTTGAGCTAAAAGAACATTATTTGAAAATTTGTGAAGATATAACCGAATCGAATCTAGTGGCGCTCCTTTAATTAGTTCTATGACAATTGAACGACCAACTAGCGAAAGCCATATCGTCGTGGCATTGCCAAGAACGAGCTAAACAAAAATTATTAGACAGGAATAGAAGAGGATTTTTATCTTATCGTACTTCGCGTACTTTTTTCGTACAATGCGTTTAATTAAAATTGTTGCATCTAAGCACCAAAAAAGCAAGGCTTTTCTGAGAGTGACTGTTGATCACAAATACCTCACCAACTTGGAAAATGGATCAGGCTGAAGATGATCATGACTGATTGAATTTTATATTGTGGAAGTTTATCTATCGGTATCTCTAATAAAGTTGTGAACCAATGATTCCGCGCAATTTCATGTAAAACACTCTTCTATTAAAATTCATAGAAATAACAACACTTTGCAAATTCCCTTTTAAGAATCAAAACTGGCAACGTTTTCCCATTTTATGAACGACTCGATCACTGATCGATCGCTGCTGCCAACCAAAATAGCTGCGTTTCATGGAATGTAAAATGTTGACATAAAACTTAAGGAATTCTGAAACTTAGAAAGTTATATAGAAAACCCGTTAGAGTGAAAACAAACTCAATATTTAATCAAACCCAAGAGATAGAAGGGAATTCGTTAAACCGTTTACAGCCTCTTAGTAGTTGAATATTAAATTTGAATATATGTCAAACGCATTAAAGTAAGAAAATCTGCCAACAGTTTGGGCGCAGCTTTATTATTTTTCCGGCAGAAGTTCAGAACGAGTTCGATTCTGAAATGCGGTGTAGGTTACTTTGTGACTGAAAACCTAACAAAAAGTTCGGGAAGCGTTGAACAACCAGCTTACAGTTATTGAATATCGGGAAATAAGTTTTTAATTGATGTTGTAAAAGCGAACACGATATCTTATTAAACCCAAGAGATATGAAGAAATTCGTGAAGAAGAACCAAATTCTGAAAAATAGATTTCTTGGTATTAGCACAATGAGCCCTTAGAATAAAATTAAATTTACACCGGGAGAAACCTAAAAATATGACGAAATTCGCGTACACAACTACTTTATTGATGTGACTTTTTTTTGTATGGGTGTATTATTAAAACCCGTTTTATTACGGCGTGTGTGGCTACAAGTCCTGAAACGTTGAACAAAATTAGGGTTCTTAATTTTTTCTAAATTTCTGTTTAACTACTTTCAAAATAAAATAAATTAAAGTACGAAAACTTGAGAGTGAGCCAATGTAAATAGAAATACTGTTTTGAAGAATTTAAAAAAAGAAATTATAACTACAGCTCTTCTTCGAAGAACAAATGTGACATGCGTCCAAAGAGGTTGTTAATTTTTGAAATTCAGCATATTTATGCCTAATTTGGCTGAACTAATACGAAAATGATAATGAAAAAAATGTTCTTCTGCTGTAAATTATCTAAATTAAAATGTTGGAAAGTGTTCAATAAACACACATCAGTAAATTAATGCATGAATTCAATGAATTGGCTTACAACTGCTACGTATTTCATAATCTATTCTTATCTTATATGAACATACATATATACATATTGTTACATGCTACTCGATCAGAGTGCAGTGCGAAATGCAACAACCTGCCAATACCTAACTGGAAAGCGGAGAAAAACATCTAATTGGCAATATTGCAATACTGAAAGAGAAGGTGTGGAAAACTCTACAATTTTCTCGGTTATACTCAACATTTTTCGAACAATTTACATACGCGAATATGGGAGAAAGAAAGCTCACGACTCAACACATGCAGTATTTAAGCACGGCAAGACATCTTACTCCACAGCTAGACGACGATCAGATTCTACGCAGGCTGTATCTGAAAAGTGATTTGGATTGTTAGCTACGAGCATTGATCGACCCGATAGTGCAATTATTAGTGCGATTATTGAACGCGTTTTAGAAACCAATATTATTTCGGTGAAACCCTATCTCGCTGGAGTATGTTGAAATAAATCACGAAATTAATGAACTACTATTCCTCATAATAATAATGCTTACATTTCCTTCATCGTACTTCGTACTTTTTCATTCAGTCTAATGAAGGAGAAGAGAAAAGCCACAAATTTTAAACATGAATGAAACTAATCTCGGCGATTTACATAGAAAATGCGAATAATTCAAGATAAATCTGAATGAAAGTTGACGAGAAATTATATCAAAATACCAATGACAGGAACATGAAATTGACAGAAATATTCTATTGTTCCTCGTACAGCTCTTGCACGTTCTCGAATCCCGTCAAAATCCATTTCCCTCCTGCTATCTACTCAACATAAAACCTAAAAAAAATTGTACAGATACAGATGACTCTTGATGTCAGTATAGAACATCTCCATCATTTGCATTTTCATTGCTAATAAAACCCAGCCGCAAAAAAGCCACCCCACCTCGTTCCAAACTACAATGTTCGATATTTAAATTCTACCCTTAAAAGCCACGTATCTATACAGAAACCCTACAGTTTACATCGTTGAATTCATTTTCAATTTATCTCCGTTCCACTTTGCCCGTGACGGGGCAGACCAAGTTAATGCAAACTTTCCTATGTCTATGACATTCGGGAAATTTAATCAAATGAATAATTAAAAGTGCCCGGCATTGGGTGGTGGGTGGAAATCTACGACTAAAAAACATGGTTAAATTTTCAGTAAATATCAGGGCGGTATAATCACAAAAAAGGACGATAATATGGAATTGGATCGGACTGTTTAGTACGAAGGACGGGTAATTTCGTATCGCTGAAGGTCGTAAATAAAATATTAACGACAAAAGGACGAGATAATCAGGTAATTTATCACAACATCTTCGTTCCCTTAAGAGCCAACTGTTGCCGCCGACTTCCTGCAAATCCCGAACAAAACATCACGAAATAAAACAAAACGTACTTGTATAAAAGAAAATTTCGCCCGGAAAAACCGGGAGCATAGAAACCTTATAAATATCCCAGTGAAATCTTAAAAGCGTAAAATTACTTTTGACATACAAGAAACTCGACTAAAGTAATTTGCCTACGATAGTCGACTTTTTGCCTTCTGTTTTTCAACACCATACACTTGAGATTATTTTCGTAATTTTTCATTTTCTAGAATATGTCTATGGAAAATGGCTCGGGATAAAAAAAAAGGAAAAAACTTTGCGAGCAATTTTTCTTTTGCAGAAAAATACCGAGAATGTTGGTGAAAAAATGGAATGAAAGCCAAGTATGTTATGCTCCTGCGATAGAATCATAGGCGTAGATTGGTTTAGTATTTCATTTGGATTATGCAGAATTTTCTGGCTTAATGTACGCGATGTAAAGTCTGAAAACTTTTCTTTGATGAATGGGCCTTAAATGGCGCACTGATACAATTTGTTGCTTTCAAATTATGCAAAAAAAGAAACGAGATGATGTTTTTCTACTGGAATAGTTTTAGAGAGATATCGAAATTTCCGGCATGTAGCAGCCACCGCGATTTCAGATAAACATGTTCTGAAGTTATCATGAAATATATAGACATTTGTATGGCAGCTTGTCACATGAGTACGGGCAAATGCAATTCACACTTTATGAGTACGCGACTCAAGTTGTGGTAATTTTTGTCGAATGTAAGAAATCATATATGGTATGGTATATGGTTGCTACATGAAGGATTGAGTTCTATGAATTTGTATAACTATATGATTAAATGACTATTTAATAGAAGCCACCAAAAGAAGTAGCTTCATTATCTTTCGTGTGTTGTACTCAACTCGCCAATGCAAATTAGACTGTTTTGTTTTTGGTTAAATTACTTTCATATACTGAATTTCAACTTTCTGTCATAAGCCGTGCTAAAAAACGAACAATCAAAAGTATTGCTTAAATGCCTGTAAGGTGGATCAATAAAGAAATAAATTTTTAAGTAAGAGAAATAAACTTGTATTCTTTCCGGCCTCACCATCTTTAAATTTTTTGCAGGGTTGGAGGAGTATCAACGTCTATACCTCAAGAACCGCTTAGTACATGATTTTAAAAATTTTACAAGAGTTAGACACGTTAGTAAAATGGCAGGATTGTGGGTAAAGGGAGTGAAAATGGGAGCGAATCAATACCAAATAATTTATTTTTAGCAAACCACTTAAGCATAGAAAGAAAAGCTAAAAGCTAATGTCTACTGCTGCTATAGGAATCAACAAGAAAAATTGTTACGAGTTGTAGGAAAGTAGCGATAAAGTGGTGTGAAAAGAGGTTTGTCTAAATTTTTACGAATTTTGTCATATCTTTTAAGTCCTTCGAGACATCGAATTAGTTTGATTTCTATTGTATGTAAGCGGCTACAAACCATTTCAGATTCTTCGATATTTAAGCACTATGGCTTTGTACAGAAGTTGAATACGTTTTCACGAATTCCGATAGATTTCTTGGGTCTAATGAGCTTTCGCATTCGCTATCAGTCTTAAGGGTTTTAAAGACAATTGCCTATGAAAACACTTTATGAATTTTGCGACCCAATAGGGTAGGAGGTTAAGCAAATTTTCACGGATTTGAAATCTTTTAGGTCGAATTCTTACTTCTATAAAATTTATGTGAATACCATAAAACTAATATCAGAATTTTACAAAGTTCAACGCCTAAAGGTGTAAAATGGGTGTGTAAAATGTTTGTGTGAAATGTTTGTTTTTTTCATTTCCGACATATCTTTTACGGGCGAAAAGAAATCGATTTGTCTTCTACTTTAGTTTCGTCTAAAAATCGGCAGAAATTCTTGTAATTTACCACTAAAAGGTATTTTCAACATTTAAATTGAGAAAAAAAATATATGCCAATTGTTTGAGCTCAACTTTATTGTTTTTTTTGTAGAAGCTCGGAAAGCGTTTAATTCTGAGATGCGGTGTAGGTTACTAAGTGACCGACAACGTAAGCGGTTAGAATAGTGTCGCGCTGTAATACTTACGCCGCTGCTTCAAATAAAATATATAATTGGGTAATGCCGGGATGCGGTTTAGGGGTTGAAAATAAAAAATTTGTAAATAGATGATTATTGAATAAGCCCGTGAAAATGAATCAGATCTGAGAGATATGAAAGAATTCATGAAAAAGTATACAATCAGCTTACACCCCCTTAGGGGTCGAATTTCAAAAAATCTTGAAAACATTTTCTAGGTATTCAAATGAAGAATTCATCGAATTAAAATGATCTTAAGGTTTGGGAAGATCTAGCAGATGTGACGAAAATCGTGAAAATTTATTTTGCATTCTACGTTCACTGATCATTTTGTTTGCCCCCTTCCGGAACGCTAATGGATATCCGAATTTTTTCTTAATCAATATAATTTTTCTAGTTCATTTACACCGAGGTTCAACTTTCTGCCATGAAAATTTTCCGTCATTATTTGTTGCGTTGAATTTTGTTCGCATTCGAGAATCGCAGAATACGAGCACAATGCTACTGACAAAAGACTGTTTGAAACTTTACTAGTATTTTTCCGATTTTATACGTTTATTGCACTATTGCAAAAAAACTGATTGATAAAATACTATCCTAAAAAAATTAATTTGTGATAAATTTTACTAAACAATCTTTTATTTTCCTTGCAGGTACGACGCCATCTCAGTGTATTAAAATGGACATCATTATGAACATATCAATTAAAAAAACCGGTTCGATATTTCTTCGGCGAAAATCATGCGCTACAGAAACTATAAAATAAATTCATGCAAAAGCATCGAACGATAACTAATTAATCTTAATTACATCGTATCGCAGTGATTCAAAGGACAATTTTCACCCCTGTAAGATTTATATCTGACCATCGTCATTCATCACTTCTTAGCATATCAGCTTATCTTTCAGAATATATTTCGTATTTTTTGTGTAATCTATCAGTTTCGAAATATCGGACTGTTTGTACAGTTGGCGACAGAAATAGGCTCCTTTTTCTTCTTTAAAGAAAATACGATAGCTTTTAGATAAACAACCGAGTTGGGATATAAAAACGAAGGGTGTTATTTTTCTGAAGGAAAATACCTACTCGTGTCTAGTGAAACTACGGTATCCTTTTTACCTCATCGCATCGAAGTACTAGCCCCCGTTAAAAAAAATTTAAAAGTCTAAAGCATTCCAGGACAAAAGCTCTCCTTCTCGAGCTCTTAAATTCCATTTATATTTATCTGATAAAAATTTCTATCTTTGCAACCTTAATTTCCATTCTGGTATCCTGAAGAAAGTTTTCAGAGGTCCCGGAAAAGGTCGTTTCCTTTTTTTTCCTGGTGACATTAAAGCCCGCAAGGACCTGAAAAAAGAGTGTAAATAAACAATCCGCTGGAAAATAGCCATGGCAGTACGTTGAAGATGAAGCACAATTTTCTAGGCATTCTTCAACAGAAGACGTGATAAACCCTTTTTATTGTCTCCTCGTTACCCAGAGTATCGTGGCTTAATATATCCTGTATAATGCCCACTGGGATGTTTCAATTGCACAGAGATTTCTCTCGTTCTACCCTTCGCCTATAGTTTAGTGGAATCCCGAGTATTTTGCCAATATAATGGCAAAGCCAAGAAGTCGAAAACTATTCAAAAGGTTTCCTGCCATACACTTGAACCCCGGCCGGTACGCTTCAACCCCTAGCAGAAAGGTCTCAATCCGAACACATTGTGACACACGGTGTAGCATTAATTTTGTACCGTACTCGTCGAGGTTGCCTCGACTGTCGTATAAAGTTTACCTGTTAACCACATCAGTGGTTCTAGGACATATTTGCTAAACAGGGCATTTACGGAGAGATTAAACTTCTCCCGGGCTCTTAACGATGAAAAATGTCCTTTATCACGTCACAAGATTAATGGATTTAGCGGAAGTGGCGGGATAAAAAGGAGGGATGCTACAAGGTGAAATTCTATCGGTTATTTCATCATCTTGCCTAGCAGCAAATTCAAAACTTTTCGAATTTTATTGAATAACAAAGTTTTCGAGAGTTTTTGGAATGAGCTAAAAGTGTTACGCGTCATCGAATATTGCGATAAGGGTACTGGGAAAAAAACCCTACCTGGCAGGAAACAACATCAACAACAACAGCAACATCTTATTGCCATTCAGGACATTCACTCATACCTGAATATAAGATTACCTTTAGCCATTTTCTGTGACACTTTTCATTTTCTATTTCCGAAGGTGTGTTCGTCGAATGATTGTTACACGAATATCTTGAGATTGCAATGGGAGCAAGGCTGTAGAAAAAGGAAAGAAAATGCGAAGAAATATTTCGCACAGCCACTTCAATCTGTTTGCTCTTTTGGAAGGGGAAATATCCTTTGAAAGTTTTCCATCATCACCATTTTTCCTTCTTGTTGATTTTCTTTTCTGTTTCTTTAACTTTTCCAGTAGTTTTTTGAAAAGGAAAAAAAAAATATAAGTAAAGTTTATCACTTTATTCAATATGCCATAAATTCACTGAATGAAATGTTAACATTTCTTCGGGTTTTTGCAGTTGGTTTTCAGTCGCATTTCCACAATAATATAAAGTCAATGTTTGATCTACAAAAATTCCATTGTAGAATTCTGGAAAGCATCCGTGTAATGCACACGTGTCAAAGAATTGATCCTAGCAACATCCTAGATACCAGACATCATACAGGCTAATATAATCGAAAGCCCATCGGAATGAAACTGGTGTTTGAACGAGATATTGATAGATTGGAATTGAATAGAGATGTCCTTTTGTTGAAAATCCATTTAGAGCAGGCTGTAATCTACTTTCAGGCATGTTTCCAATTTATTGAATTTGGATCTGGACTTGTAACTCTGGAATTGTGTTAATGTTTTATTTTTGTGTATACTGGGCGTTTTGGAAAAAAAAAAAATATATATTATCGATTCAGGATCAAATTCAGAATCTCGTTTTTAAGAATGGTTCAGTATTCTGTGTCAATAGATAATTTCTAATCATGACAAAATTAATTTTTTTTAATGATTCAGTCAATAGATGGAATTGAATAGAGATGTCCTTTTGTTGAAAATCCATTTAGAGCAGGCTGTAATCTACTTTCAGGCATGTTTCCAATTTATTGAATTTGGATCTGGACTTGTAACTCTGGAATTGTGTTAATGTTTTATTTTTGTGTATACTGGGCGTTTTGGAAAAAAAAAAATATATATTATCGATTCAGGATCAAATTCAGAATCTCGTTTTTAAGAATGGTTCAGTATTCTGTGTCAATAGATAATTTCTAATCATGACAAAATTAATTTTTTTTATTTATTCAGTCAAGTGAAAAATTTTGCTGTCTTTTTGTACATTCTGCATACTAGACCCTGCGATCTAAACTTACTTTCACATTATACCAGAGAATTGGTGTAAACTATCATTTCAAAAATACGAACGCCAATGGATCATAAATTAAAACAATACTTTACTGAATGTTTTTTGCGGCTGCCCTGGGGGGAGTGGCAAATATCAACTTACTTATAGGGGGACTGGCAAATATCAACTTACTTATAGCAAGTCTAGTGAATAATTGAAGTGTTTAAAATGACATGTAACTGCAACTGTATGTAATTTGGAAAAATGTTTTTCGCTGAAGAGTTTTTAGACAGAAAATTCTTTCAAATTATTTATTTCATCACCACATATAAAAGATTAATTTGTCCTAGCAACCATTGGGTATTCATCGTACATAATTAATCCATGTATTTCGACTAATATACGTATTCATTATACATTTTTATAAAGGCTGCTTCTAAAGCTTCTATTATACTGTACGACACTATGCCAAATATTTGACTATTCCGGCTGTCAAATGTGTCAAATTTAGCATCCATCATACTTTTATTTTCTCTATGCATGGTTAGTTTTGACGGAAAAAAATTTGACTGAACTTTTCTTTAAATTATTGAAGTCAAACTTTTGGCAAACAGTTGGCCTTAGTCTAATCTAATCTCATCATCCAAGAAAAGAGTATCTAAGTAACAACAAATAGGCAGAATCGAATAGTTAACTGAATAGATTTAGGGAACGTCTTCATTAATTTTTTGAAACTTTTGAAATTTTTTGGAAAAAAATTTTCCGGAAAATGTTAAAAATTTGTTCGGTTGGATACAGTTTGTTATTGGACAGCGGTATAAAACTGATACTCCCACCCTGCTCGCCCTACTGGTAATCATTATGAACAGAATAAGAATTTTAAACAGATGGGGATTTGATGCCTACCTCTCTCATATGAATGCCTCCGTGATGTCCATCGATTGATTGAACTTGGAACTTATCCACTTCGTTTTTCTTAAACTCTTTTTCAGACATGTCGATATAAGGTTGCATTTGTCTGTAAAATTTCATCTATAAAAGTTTTCGTAATTATCACAACCATAAGAACAATTTCCCAATTTGATTCGTCTTTTCCGTCTTCCCTTAGCTTTTCGAGTAATTTGTTTTATGCGTAAGTAAATTTCACGCAAATTTATTTGAAACGTGATGATATCATAATGCGGTAAAAAGGAACATTAACAATTTAGACATTTAAATTTGCTATCGTCCTAGTCGGCATACCACCCAGAATAAATACAAATTATGCCCTTTATACACTCTCTTTCTAAACGCTATTCATTTCCACTACTTCACAGTATGTTCTTTTATGAATATCTAGATATCCCGCCTAGAGTGAAATGCTCTAGTCATTTGTCACCCTCGCGTATTCTAGCAAAATTAATAGTTACGACAAGAACAATATTCGCCCCAAAATGATAAGTGCTAAATCATGATGTATCCGACCATAATGTACTCTTTCATATGCGCATCCATATGTCAAACTTATACCTACATGTGGTACATTCGAAGCATATTACATGGAAAATGTATGATACTAATAAAGGGAGTGTATCAATCTAAATGAAAATTCATTGTATCTAAGTAAACATCATGTCCCGGTCCCGGTCTAGTGCCATAAACTTAAACGAACCGAAATAATAACGTACGAACTAATATCTAAAGTTGCGTCTACATGAATCACAAAATATAATCCGCATTTGGTCCATTTATGGCAGAAGCTCAAAAGTAGGTACTCTTCAATGGACAATGTAATTACTTCAACTTTAATATTCCATTTGAAATTTATTCTCTCAGATTAATTATGAAATTTAGAAGCCGTTAACTCTGGATCCTGAAAAGAAAAACCTTCTGGGTAAACAGTCGACTGATCAAAAAATATTAAAAAAAAATTTAGACGATTATATTGGAAGCAAAAGCAAAATTTGCAAAAGTTTATAATCACTTAACACCCACTGACAGGAAGGCAGGAAAACTGTTCAAATCAAATATCTTATTTGACCTAAGAGATATTTCAGAACTCTTCAATAAGTACAACACCATTCCATGTCAAAATATAAAGAGCACGCAGAAGTGAAATTAATAAAATATTTCATAATCAAAAAAAAAAGTGATTTGACGAAATTCGTAAAACTGTAACATACAACCGGGACGGAACTTTTTTTCAATGTCATTAATTTTGGACAAGTTTAGAGAAAATGCTTGTTAGTGTTATTTTTCTACGCGTAGACTTTCATTGTCTACACTCCAACGAAGATAAATACATGCGATGTAGACAATGTCGACAATGAGACTTGAGAGACGTCGCTTGTATAGGCGTATACAATAAAGTTGAAAGTAAATAATAAAATCGTGTGATCTTAATATGAAATAGGGAAAATTTTATAATAAAAAGGACACACGTATTATGAATTTTAGTTTTTATACTAACTATTCAATCTACAATGCTTCTATTTACACTTTCACTACTTACTTTGAAAAGTTAATTGCAAAACGACGTTCTTTTGTAAACAATGCTGAATGTTTAATTATCTTATAATTACAATGGGATCTCTTCTTGTAGTACAAGTCTATGTTATTTGTACTAAAGCGGTTAAAGGATGTTCACTTTATTGAGTTTACGTAAACTTTACATAATTTAGCCGACAGCAGGTTTCTATTCCAAGAATCCAAGCCAAACTATTTTCAAGATAAGCTAAATAGTATAATAATTTTAGTAATGCTAATTTTATCTAACGCCTCGCCGACTTCTGGGAACAGCTAGCTCATTATCTAGTTGTTTTCGGAGAATGTGGTATAAGTGGAAATAAATTAAGATATTTCTCATGACATGTAATTTGCGATTTAATTTAGTAAGAGCGTCTTTGTCGAAGGCTTCTTGAAAATTCTGTGGTGTAGAAATGGAGAATACGGTTATGACGGAATGTTGATTTCGTTTATATTCTTTCAGTACACCGCAAGTTTCACGTATTTTACTTATTTATAAGCGGTTTAATGAATGAAATGGTTAGGTACTTTGAGTGCAGCATGAATTAATAACAATTTCTGAGTATTCTCTTGTAGCGTGTTTCAATCGTACACCAGCTGAAAAGGAAATCTAGCTATTTAATGCAGCCCTCATTATTTAACGAATCTCCCTTTACTAAGGAGTAATGTTCATAGCGTAGTACGGGCTCCCAGGGTACATGTAACAATATAAGCCGGTTCTGTTTTGCCTTTAATGTAACGATATTCAATTGATGACACAATATCATTGGATTTTGTCGCTACTTCTTAAATACACTCTTCTAATAAATATGAAATGTTTTCGAGAGATCTACGAAGATCTTAACCATGCTTTAAAAATGGTCCCAACTTACAAAAATTTCTTTCTATTATAATAAATTTTATTTTGAGAATTTTCTGGAAATCATTAAAATAATGAGCCTATGTGAATAGAGATCGTTAGAAATCCGAAGTCCGAAGTCCGAAATTCGAAAAACTCAACTTTTAAATATCCTTCATGCTTAAACACACGGACATGGCTACATATGAAAATGAATATATAGGGAAAAAAAATTCGAAAGGCTTTCGCTCTTATTTTCCCATTTGAAAATGTAAACATGTCAGAAATCAATTTTCCACAAGAAATGACATAAACATTTCCATTGCGAAAGTACTGAGCTGGGATTTTTTTTCCGGCTCCGGCACATCTGCGACCATCAAAGTATGAGCCGGAAAATTCAGAAGTGCTTTTTAAGGATACTCGGTTACAGTACAAATATGGCAGCTTAATCTTAATATTAAGAGCAAATATGGCTGGTGAATTTTCATCGGGAATTGTTTTTAGTGTCTCTTTTTTTTCTGCAAAATTTCCCGGTAAAGGTCGGGAATGATTTATTTTTATGGCGTGGGAGTGTGTCGGGGGGAAATGAGTTAGGGGGTTTTGAGTTTTATTGATCCTGTGATCACGTGAGTATGGGCGTTTTCTTTTTTAGGACTAGGTGACCGGAAAATACGATTTGACATTGACGTGTTGCTATTCCTCGGGCATTTCTATGGTTTTGGAAGATTCATTCATGTGCTAGAAATTGTCAAAATTCAGAAAATTTTCGCACAATTCAAATATATTCTTTGTATTTTGCGATTTACTGAACGAAGGGTTGATCAAAAACTGCAATGCATTAATCACGTGACATTATGTCTTATACTAAAATGTGCATGAGTGGGAACAAACAACCCCACGCTGGGCGCTATTTCAAGAAGGTTAAGAAGAATTGATTTTTATACTAAGGCCCTTTCCTACTATTGTCAGTTAAATTCTAGCTGGAAGTTTTGTATAAAAATCTGTCAGTTAAAGTTCCAGTTAGAACGTAACTGAAGATCGTAGGAACGGTCCCAACAGGAATAAAATTGAGTATATTTAGCATGTGTCATTATTTCCGATAATTCACTATTTGAGAAAACAAAAACTCTGGTCAGTTTTATTATCGGAGATCTCGAATTTTCAATTAAAAATAAGTCCTACATGAGGTCAAAGGTTGAAGTAGGATACTACATAAGGCTGCAAATAGACTTGCGCCCACATAATACATCTTTATCATAATTCTAGAGATTTTGACTTCAAGACCGATTCGATTATGATAGTCCTTAGTATGTTGAAGGTATCACATGAAAGGAATATGACTGCACCTAAAATGTTAATGTTTTTAAAATGTCCTTACTACAAACAAGAGGTGTAAGAAGAAAGTAAATTATCTGAAGCGACAACCAACTGCAGCAGCTATTCATCCTTATTCTCGAACATTTCGGAGGGAAAATGAACTCCGATTTCTCCAATTTTAAATTATTAAAATCATGTGAACAATTCACTTATTACAAAATTTGACAATAATTAAATTCCGTAGTAAAATAGTCGCTAATTTAGAGCCCTTTCAAAAAGAAACTGTCTGTTTTCTTGGACCTGATTATACCCAAAAATGTGGCTTCAAGCTCTCGGGAATAACCTTTCTAAGGAAATCGATAAAGCGATTTAATTTGTTTTTTGGAAGAGAAACCAACAGGTACTTTATTATGATCAAATTAATTGCATATTACTATATTATCGGGAATCAGTTCGAACGTTACATTCACGGTTTAAGGATATCCTTTGTGGGTAGATTGCAATTACAAGACATTACAACTTGAATGCACTGCTCTCGAATCGGAGGAAAATATTTTTGGATCATAGGAGCCAATCCAACAATATTTATAGAATATTCCAGTAATTTCTACTGACTGATTCATTTTTCCGGGAAAATATATGAAGAAGTAGCGTATACGAGAAAAAATACCAGGAAAAAAATCACTGGGATACTGGGAACATTTACTAATAGCGAATGCTCCACTTAGCCCTAATTGGAATACTCGGAAGAATTTATCAAGGAAAAGTGATGTTTGAAATGAAAGTAGCTCAGGTCAATCGAAATTCAAGGAAATAGAACTTATCTGCACTTGACTTGCTGCTATGGTTTACATCGCGATTGTATTTGATGTTTTAAGTTTTCCGGTCTTATTCGTTCGTATCGTTGTAATTTTTTTCATTGGTAATTGATATACCTGCGTGAATATAACCAGGGCTAACTATCAAACTTTTAAAGATTTCTCCGATTTTCAATCAATTATTAATATACCTACAGAACATAGGTATCTACCGCTGCTATAGTCCTGCAATTTATTTATTCAACTGACGGACAAGCCTATCTAGGCTGAAACTTTTACAGAGTTAATGAATCAATCCCAGGATGAGAATGATACACCTTTTCCACCTCAAACTACAATAATTCCAATAAAATCTGTAATATTTACACACGTCAAAAACAACTACCCCTAAATTACCGAAGTGTAATTGTGTTTGGCAACCTTTCGGTTTACTTGGCTTATCAAAACTACGTTTGTATGTTACTTGAATGATTCAATCTCACATTTAGACCGTAATTTGAAATTGCTTTCAAAACACAACTAAATTCCAATGGTCAACAGAATCCCACGTTGGGCGCTATTAACATAAATCAATTTGTTCACCATATCTACATGAATATTTCACTCGTATTTGCCAAATGCTTTAAATTTGACGACAGGAATTGAATATAATGGATTATATTTTCCAAGCACTAAATCCGCAATGAAAGAGCGTCCTGTTTAAAGCTCTGTGAACACCTGAAATTTTCAGCCAAAAATCGACACTAAATCACTAGAAATCCAGCCGTTCTATAAATACCTCACCATGTATCATTATTCTGGTATAGTGAGCGAATTATTCGTACTCAAATCGTATATTTATGCTGTAGTACGACCAACTCCACCTACAGACATTTCGGTAAACCAGTGCGCACCAGATAATCAGAATAACGTGTCATACGGCTTGATTTGAATGATTTATTGGTCATATTGGAAGTCCATTTAAATCCATTCAATTCGTTGTTGTGTGCAAACCTTTAAGCATAGGGCGAGAACACAATGGACGATCTCTTCCGATCCTGGACTGATTCTATTTCGAAATTACATACGCAAAACCCGACAAAATCCCAGCACACATAGATCCAGATTACAAAGGACCTGTGCAAATATGGGACAGTAAATCTGCGTACGAAGTGCATAAGCACACGATAAAATTTACATCGAACACACGAGTCACCCGGGAACCTTCTAGTTCTGGATCAAATATTCGGAGAACTGGATGGTTTTTGGTTTTACGAATGACCACCCCTACCCTTGCGTATAATAGTTACTAACCGCACGTAGTATACGTTCAATCCTTCATCCAGCCTAACCCCCAAAAAACATAGCTTTATTGTTCAATTTTCTCTCGTCTGATTTTATTTGTTTCTGACATTCATTCAATTTTCGCTTTTTGCAATTTTGTCAATTTACTTATTAGCCGAAATATTCTATGTCACAATTCGACCAAGATTACTAATTTCGCATATTCAGGGTGATAGGGGATGTGCCATTCCGTGCCATCGTTGGTGCTCTATATTCAATTACTTTATTGTATTTGATTTTTCTCTTTGCTTGTCGGGATAGGGTTTTTTTTGCCAAGGATTCATTCCAACGCCGACCGTTGTCGCCTGAATATATTGTTAAAATTGGATTACATCTAGCTAGCGAAACATTCTGTTCTATATGCCGGACATATGTTTAGAAAAAAAGCCTTTAATTAATTAAATGGGATTCCGATCGATAGGAAAATATTGGTATAAATTGGATACTCTGGCTACGGCTCAGATTAAATTCGGAAATAATATCAAAACGTAGAGTTGTGTTAATAAAATTCTAGGAAAATGCTTTTCGGAGAAAATTCCGACAGAAATAGTTCGAAATTTCTATTAAATCTGAGAACTTAGAACAAATATTTTAGGAAAGTTCTAATTTTGTTTGAAATATCATCACGGTGCAAACATAATCCTTTTGAATAGTTTGATTTCATCGATATTGTTTTATGTGCCTCAGTCGGGGAATCGGAATGTTACCTTTGATTGACGTTTTTCATTAATTAGCTAATTAGAAAACTCTGCACCTCTATTGAAATTGCTTTAAGTGATATGCACTAGTCCGTTTTAGGGGTAGTAACAAGTCTGTTCGTATGCCGTATACGCCTTGGTAAAAAGTGTTTAACGTGACGTAATTGCTAAATGGCTTGTAATAGTAGCTTCAAATTTTCTCATCAAATGAAATGGGTCTTAACTTATTGGCGGAAAAAAATCCTGTCGTCCGGGTTGTGAGATATAGGAGCGAGGGAGGGATTAAATTCAAAATATGTATCCCTCTTATATCGGCTAAAATTAAATCTTATAAATGTATAGGGATAGGCTTAAAGACCATCCAAAAAAGGATAGTGATATTTGGGCGTTTTACAAGATTTTCAAGTCAACGATGGTTTAAAGTTATATTTTCTGAAATTTAATCATCGCTTTAACTCATTTCCTTCTTATTTTCAGAAATTATTTATATCCACAGAACTGCAATTTAGTACATTATTTAGAAGGTCACCAAAGATACCCTTTTTGCTGCAGGTTCACTAACTTATCTTCTCTCCGAAGGGTCTGAACCGCATTTTGTTTGACAAAAAAATAGTTAAAAAAATATCTGCATCTGTTCTCAAACTGTAATAGAGCTCAGCTTTGCTTATTCCACGGAGGTTAATCCCATGATTATATGACTCGACGTCACAGTCCCATTTATTGTGGACTATCGCGTTTACATATTATTCAATGCTGTTTAGGAAATCATTCAGAACTTTTGATGTCCTTCTGGATTTCACTTAAATGCTCCATGTTTTCAAATCGCCAGGATATGCCCATGACCTTATCCAATACCAGACGCTGCCAGAATTGTATTTTTATCGTACACTGATCAAATCAATGTTATTCCAATTAAAAATACCTTCTTCCCATCAGTAGAATGGCACACTTTCCATACAGGAGTCTTACATCGGAAATCAATTCCCTTGAATTGACAGACTTCGGCCTGTTTCCAATCGAGAAGAGGCCGCCACATACATAGGTACATTCAATTTAAACGAATAGCTTCATCAAATACGCTCCTCACTAATATCGTCATAGCGTAATTGAAAACGTGTAGGATTCAATAATGGTCTTGGCTTTCTTTTCCCCAAATACGATACATACACTCCTATTCTAACCATTTGTAAAGAAACCCCCTCAAAAAAAAATGCCACTGTTTATCTTTTTCACTAAGGTTCGAATCGATTTTCAAGTATTCGAAGGGAAAAGCGATACATTGTCGCATGCTGTTTGGGCTACATATCGAAACTAACGCAAGGACTCCTTGATGGAAGTGCATCATTCATTATTTGTTGGTTTGTTTGTTTGTTTATTTGCTTAGTTATTTGTGTAGCGAAGAACATGTGTCACTTTCAGAGGTAAATTTCATTTGCCATCAAGTGGACTCCTCGTCTCCTCGTCCTGTGTGATTTCAATTCCTATTACGACAAATTCCATGTATCTTTGTTCCGTGGAGGATCTCTGTTTTTAAAGAAACCATCATCACGGCAAGCGACTTGAAATGTGACGTGACGACGTATTTCCAAGGATAGCGTGTGTAGGGTGCAACCTTAGAAAACTTAACGGAAGGATTTGTGTAGCTGGATTTCTTCACACACTATGCTCATCCCTTGCTAAGCTTATCATAGCCACTTTGTATTTAGATTAGAACACGTCTGGCAATGCTGGAGCAATAATTGTATCAAGAGAATCCTTTTTGAAGCTGTTTACTGAATAAATACACACTACAAAAAGCTGAATCACTATGCGACTTTCTTACTTAATTCCACTCTTACCACGATCTTAGGGCAGTCTGCATTAAAGACACCCCCATTATTCACTATCATAGCCAGGATCAAAAAAATTCTTGGAAGGGAAACTGCAGACAGTATTGTGGCGTTTTTCTTTTCGGGAGCAGAATACATTTTCTTGCTTTCTTCATGCGAAATAAAAACTTTAAATCAATTTACTCTGAAATTGTGCTGTAAATGCTACCACAAAAAAAATATATATTTTTCCAGAGTCTTACCATCAACAAGGAAACTAGTGGAACAGTCCTCCACTTTGTTCATTTTTTTCATTGTCCCAGTCCTTACACTCTCAGTTTGTTACTTTTCATAAACGAAATTATTTTTCATTTTTTCCCGAAAAAATAGCGGACGTTGTCTTGTTGTTCACTTTTTTATGAGTAGTAAAAGAGAAAAGCTCCTAAGACCGAATTAAAAAGAAAATTTTTGTGATATGCCAACGAAAATAAACAGATATTCAAACCACTAATGAGACGACAAACATTTACGAAAAATGCAACCATTAAGAAAAAGTGCAGTGAAAGTGCCACAAATGTCGGCGTTATTTTCTTCCCCAGCATCAACACTTTTGCTCATAGCGAAATAGTTAGAGGCCCTACGGCATTTTTGGATGGGAGCACAACAGGAAATTCAGATGCATGTTTGGAAATTCCTCCTAATTGGTAAGTGCTAATAATTAAGATTCAAGATTGCTTTTGTATTTACCGACTTGCGTATACTATAGGGTTACTCTTAATATCGTCTTCTGATGCGTATCTACTAATCTAGCCAACATATGAATTAATGCAAACACTTGACAAAGTCAAGTACATGTGTTTTGCCAATGTTCTGTACTGCGGCAAAGCATTCACAAGGACCTACTTGAGTGGCTTAAGGACCCTAATCAAGCTGAGATGCATTGTAACTCTGTTTTCACCCCGAACATAGGCACGTAATGTGAAAAGGTGTGTCAAGCTTGATTGTTACGAATGTGAACTTTAAAGCATATAGATTAGTGTGAATTTTGAAATTAAAGCTGATGCCTACAATGCGGTACGACGCGCTTACTTCGTCATCTTAACGGCGCGTGGAAGTTGTAATGGTAACTGATAGACTGGAAAATCAATCATCAAATCGTGTAAGTGTCCTTGCTCGGCTTTTTGAATTCCACGATATAAAGCTACGCTCCGCAGGGAAAAACGTGGGGAGTTGAAGTGGCAATTGACATAAATTGCTATTAATTGAGGCAGTAGATACTGTCGTGGTATAAGCCAGCCGATACACTGAACACCCACCGGTCCATCGTATCCAACTAAAATTAAATCTAACCTTGCGTCTACACTGGTAATTTATCTGGCAATACTGCAAACGTATATGGCAATATATCTTTCAACATTGCCATGGCAATCATTACTATATCAATTTTGAGAGCAATATTGTCAGAAAGCGTGCTGTATGGGGGCGTAGATTTCAAGATCGAGGAGAATAACAACGGTCAATTCTTTGGAATAAATTTGCCCATGGGGCTCAAAGAGAATGGAACATATTCTTAATATTCCTGGTCATATACTTAGGACTCTCAGATTAATGTTGGCGGCCCTTTGGTTAATACCTAAATATACCTAAAGTTTGAAGCATTTAAGCTAGGAGTTTTTACTCAGGAATTCTGTCGGACTGAAGATAATATTCCAGAGGAGGGGTTTCCTCAAGGTAGTAAAGGTTGATGGTCTTGTAGTAATTGATGACCTAGGAGTACGGAAAGTAATGTCAAGGGATCTAACGAAACCCGGCTGATGGTCTCGGAGCAGCAGTGGGTCCGGAGTCAATTTAGGAGCAGAAGGATAATGGGTTATAAAATTGGCTGATGGGTTATAAAATTAAATACCAACGACACTGGAAAGACGAGGCACATTATAGTGCTGTACTTTTGTGATAATGACATGACGGGTCCTGACGTTTCCTTCTGTAATTCGTTTCTCGCTCTCTTATTACTGAGAGCAGTTTCAAAACCGCACTCCTCTTTATTCCTATCTGTTGACAGAAATTGCCTATAAATTCACACAGTATTTAAAAGAATATTTTAAAGTCCTTCATTGACATTATTACAATTGCAATCATTTCAATATTAATTATTATCATTCCATGGATTAGTGTTTCCAGGAAATGCCAATTTTATCACAAAACGCAATATTCTGCTTTATTCATCACATTGTGGTTGTTGTAGCAGAGGTGCTAATCACACTAAATGCGGTTATTATGTATAGGTATACTTGGGTTTGCTTTATTTGACACTACTGAAAAGAGTGTTCAAATTAGTAAAATCCGATCGATAGGCTCCTGTCATTATGTGGTTCAGTCTCATTTTCCATTTAATGTCGATTTAATTTCTATTATTTAATTCGTGGGTCCGGTAGTGCAAATTAATTTGTGATCACAGTACTAAAATCCGATTTGAAATTATTCGAATTTCAACAATTAGCTTGATTTTCTGTAAACAAATCATGGACAAATCACGTAGTAACTTTGGCAGCTAATTATAATGCTTTAAGGTGGGTAACCAAAATACTAATTTTAGCCAATTTTAATTTTAAGACCATTTTAAGTTTAAGCCAATTTGAAATTTAGTAAAGGTTTTTGAAACGAGAGTATAGTAGTCTACAGTGGAAGTAGTGTTGCTAATAACTGGCACGCTGGCGATATTGTAGCTCCGCAATACAGTCCAGCTGATCGGAAATGAGTCATGTTGGCATGTTTCCTTCTCAGGCGAATTCACCACTCTTTCAGAAGTACCCTGGTGAATAAAACTGCCAATTGGTGATCCATGAAATATTCGCCTAGGCGTTGTAATGCCCATACACATTTGCGTAGGTAAGTTTTGTATACATTTCAATTTCGTATACCTACTGATAAATTAATTAGTTGTTATTATTTGTTGTCTACCGATAAATTGACTACCTTCATTTTATGCACAAGGACGAATAATTTCCTTCACCTTTGAATATGCTTACGTTGGCGTCACGTAGGTGTTCGCCTTTTCACATTACAAAATATCGCCACAATAAATATTCATGGATCGACAAATTTTGTTACATCGGTAATTTACATCTCTATATAAATCCTATTTGCGATATTGAATTTTTGTCATCGATGTGCTACCACGATTTTATTAAATCGCTTATAGTATGGATTTTAAAATTGTTCCAGTTCTCACTATGTCTCCTACGATTACAACGAGATCGATACAGTCACACCTTCTTTAAAACTGATCTAGTTCATGGTCCTGTGTATGACTTTCGTACTACATGTGACGCGTCGTAAAATCCTTAACTCGTTTTTGAGTGTGAAAACTACGTAATTTTCGTAGAGTGCAATTAATTTAAAAAATAAAAAATTAGTAAAGACGTAGTAAAGACGTAGTAAAAAATAACAATAATATTAGAAAAAATTTGATTCGAACTACAATTTATCTTTTAGCGATGTTCCAGGATGTGCATTAAAAAATTTCGGTTAAATGGCGGCAGTTATTTTCTACCACTTGGTATCAGTTGCTGATAATTTAATTGCTAAATTTCTGGGGCTTAATTCTTTGGTTTGAATATATTAACAAATATAACTAGATACCATGAAAATAGAAAAAAAAATCTTTTTTCCCTCACTGCAGGACAATTCTGAAAATAACACCTCTAGCAATAGAGGCACGGAACCGCAAAAGCAATCAAAAGTTCGATAATGCAATTTGCTAAATTAAACACAAAACGAATATAAAGGTAGCGTCATAATTAAATTATTATTTTTTGGGATTAGGCTCGTTCAATTCCAGTTCAGTGTAGGGAAGGATTACACAGTATTTACAGAACGATACACAAGTTTTAATTATCACATCTAGATGACGTTGAGTACATATCTACCTAATAACTTAACGGAAATTGCTTACTGTTTGTTGGTATTTTAAATTAGTTTCATTTTGTATTTGAGATTGCTTAATATCGTAATAGTTTTACTGATAATTTCAATAGTAGTTTTGGTCCTCATCGCCTTAATCTTTAAATTTAATTTTTAAATGTCCGTTTTCGTGATACTTGAATTTTTTTTCGTTTCTGCAATTGATTTCAATAACTTTTGAACACTTGAATAGTTTTTATACCTTTTGAAATAAAATATTGAAACCATTTTTTTATAGTTTAAAATGCTAAGACCCTTTTTATAGTTTTAATTAACCATTTAATTTATTTATAACCGTTTTACTTTCGGAAATGATTCAAAAAGACATGCGTTCGAAATATTAATAAAACAACTCCTTTAAATTTTTGGCAAAACTTTGGCAATGAATTTTAGTGCTAAAAAATCATTTTGCAAGAAATTGATCATGTGAGACTTTATTAGTTTTTAGAGTAGGTATATTATGAGTAACTATATAACAAGTTTTGACATGAGAAATTTCAAACTTATTTTTGACCTATGTTGCTGCCTTTAACAGTTTTTACTTCTTATCTTACAAAAAAAAAAACTGATAATTAACAACTGTCACCAGTATTAAGTGGACATGATTCAGCTAATTGTGTAGCGTTAAGTTGTCAAATTATAACTAGGCTAACTTGTAAATGTAAAATGTATGTAATGGAAATGATTACCATCAGCTCGATTTTTCTAGCTAAACGTGTCAAGGTTGTAGTCGATTATCTACACAAGATTTAACTTTGTGCACAGTATGCTAAGGATCCACATACATCTTGATTTTTTCCCATGCCTTATACCCCAATGTAATTAAGGAAAATTCATGTTAAAATCGTGCTGATGTCGACAGGTTTAAATTGAAAAAGGCGACAGAGAAACGAAAGAAAAAATCAACTGAATTAAACCTTCCAATATTTGTGAGTCCGTCGGGGTCATCATTTCATCGTCTTACAATATTTTCAAAACCTTTTCATGATAGGGACACGTTCTAATTACATTATTTTCATGAGCAGGAAACTGTTTGAGGGTTTTCGGTTTTGTGGACTGACCTCACATTAATTGGAGAAATAAAATCGGAGCAGAGCAGGGGACATCGAACAGATGTGGCGGGACAAAAACAAGAGTTTCGACCAGTTGCAACCTTAAATATAATCTCCTAATTATCATCGAAGACTCTGTGGAGCATCCTTTTATATTAAAATAGTGTGCGACTGAATTAATTAGATACTGGACTATTAGAGATGTTGTCCTAACCGAAAAACAATTTTGCGGCGACTGCTATCGAGAGGGTTTGTTTACTTTGTCTTTTAATTAAGATAAACCCGATAACACCATTAATCTGATGCCAGGACTCTTCCCTAATTAGTATCACTTTCTTTCTGAATAAAAAAGGGAGAATCACTGTGTTCATTTCTTGATTTTCATCTCGACTCAACAATTTCCGAAACGTCACAGACTCCGGTATTCCGTCCAACCCCCCAAAAAAGGATCTTCCGGATGGGATTACTCTTCGAAGTTCGAGCATATGTTGCTGGTTTTCCGGATAGACAAACGAATATAAATAATTTTCTCAATGATTTACACCCCTTATCTCATCGGTATCTCGTATTCCTCAAAGGGATGCTATCGTCCTGGCCGACACCATACTCTATTTTTCTTGGGAAAATAATGAAATTGCGGCAAAAAAAAATTTTCCTAGCGAAAAAGTCATAATTCCTTACTGGATGAATTGCGTCGGACTGGGATAAAATTTGTTTTTATCACTTCATCACCAACGTAATGCGGACATATAGTTGGGAAAGCAAGTAGCTCACTTAAGGGCCTATACAATATTCTGTAGGGACATGTACATGTTGAACTTATAACAAGAATCTCCTACCGAACATGGGTGGAACTTTTCGATAAGAAATTATACCTCAAGTGTGTCAAAGGTATGTGAGTTCGGCTTATATTTTGGATGTTTGTTGGTGGGTTGTAATTTCGGTCGTAATTCGATCGGTAAGCAAAGTCCGGGGGTGGATTTGCCGAATGACTGTTTGAAGATCCCAAGCAATTTTCACCTAAATAACATCTGAAAGCCGAAAGCGATTATCGAAAATCATGTTATCCTGGGATGAGTACGAGGTCGATTCCCACTCAACTTTGGGAACTCACTTATATGACGTTGCTAATAGTTGACAGGGTTGTGTACTATATTAAGGACGTCTGATTGGAGATGGCTTGTCATAGGCAGACTATAGCGTTAATAGAAATGTTTGCTTTCGACAGTTTTGTTTATAAATTAAATTGATAATTTAGTTTGAAGTATACTCTGAATGTTCTGAATGGATACAAAACGATACGGGTTTTACAATAACAATAACACGTGCCACACTCATCACCCCCAAGCAACATAATTAGATTTCTGTCAATGGAAAGAAAGTTTTTTGCGTTTGATTGGCTTAGCGAGTGGTAATGGTCGATCCTGATACTATAATTGCAAGAAAATTCAAGCTGTGTCCTCAACTATTAAATGCGGCTACTAAAGCCCTTTCTAAATTGAGTCATTTTGACTTCAGTATAGAGAATAGGTAACGATTTTTATTGGGATCTATTATACCAAAAAATCTAGCATTCGAAAAACTAAGTCCGACTACCAAATCATCAAAATCTTAGACTAGGAAGTCATGTTCTAACGTCAGAACTGCAAGGTACAAGGTAGGCAATCCGGAATTCAGGCTCAAAGTTCCAAAGTTGAAAATTCCAGTTTGAACTGCCAAGATCCATGACAGTTTTACCTTTACCTATCCAAGGTTCCAGGTGCAAGGTTCCAGGGTCCAGGTCCAATACCCAAGATCCAAGGATCTTGACCAAAAATTTTGTCCAAAGGCACTTAGGAATCAAAGGTTAACGATCAACAGTCAAAGGTTCAAGATTAAAGATCGATCCATTCAATGTCCAAGGTGCCATAACCAAGCTCCAACTTCCAAAGTATGAGGTTCAACGTCCAAAAATTCTGTACAAAATGTGAGCTAAGTTTCAAGATCTAGCTAAGTTAAGCAAAGACCAAGACAAAGCAGTGAAAGTTTAAAATAGAGTTTTGAAAGCGTAAGAAAATATTTAGAAAGGATTGCCGGTTGTTTGCGAGATTCTGCCTAGTATTGTCGTATGAATCCGGAATAGGCTATTAAATTTTGCTAAAGGTCCTTAGGAGTATCTGTTCTCAGTTTTTGGCTCAAACTCCTCCAATAGAGTATCCTGTTTTTTCTTAAGCTTAAGCTTTGAAGATGTGTACTACTTTTACTCCAGTTGTCCTTTAACATTTCTAATTTCTGTTATAGAGGACAATATGCACTCGATTGATAGTCGTAATATTGGCATGCCATTATTCCATTGTAAATGTGAAGTCTTATTAGCCACAGTTGCCTCGTTACAACAACGTAAAATCGATATGGAGAAGTACAGATTCACTGCACTCTTAATGGTTATCCTTCAATAGTCCTTGGCTTTACGTTTAAAGTTTAGAAAATCCACTGAAAAGGATATGAATCTATTGCTTCTAGTGTCCGGTTCTTTATTTCAGGCTCGTAAAGTTTCAATTGCTTCACGGTTATTCTTGACATAAGAGGTCTGCTCAAATTTCAAAAATAAGAACTAAACGCAAACAACTTGGTAGCCGGACTATTCAAATTATTCTTCACTTTTTACCATCTCCAGTCAAAGTTCAGTCAAACAAACTAGTTTGGCAGAAAGAGGATGGGAACTTTCACTATTATATCTACGTAATTGTTCGGCCCGCCTCCCAGCCGCACCCCTTCCAATATATTTGAAATTCAGCCAAACTAACGAAACTTTTTTGCGAAAAGTTTTATGAGAATTGAACGATTTCAATTTTATTGCGAACAACATTGCAATATATCTTTGTTCCGATCTTATGGGCATAAATCACAACGATTCGAAAATATGTCGACGATTTAATATTGCCAAACAACTGTTTCGACACTTTCGTTCTGAAGTTTCGAAAGTGTTTTTGAAAAGTTTCGGGGAGGGAAGAGACGTTAAGTAGTTAAGAGAAAAGTTTTTAACAAGAGATGGACGTGACGATTTGTGTTTGTATCGTATTTTGGAGGCATACATTTTATGAAATTTTTATTCAGGTGAAACCACAATTGCTAACGAATGTGACACTAACAAAAATTGTGCTAGGCCCTTTGTACACTTCGGTTAATTTTCTGGAAAGTATTACGTTATTGGTCTATTGATTCTGGAAATCTGAGGTACCCACAGTTATGTTTTAATATCACTTCCGTTTTTCTCGCCATTCTGCGTAAAGGTTCCCACACACTGACTCAATTTATTCGCTGACGCTGCGATTATTTGCGATTATTTTGCAGCGGTGCGGTCATTCTCATTAGTTACCATGTAAATAAGTGAAGGCGATTGTACCGCTGCAAAATAATCGCAGCGTCAGCGAATAAATCGCTTCAGTGTGTGGGAATCTTTACTCGATCAGTTTCCACTGAGAAAAACAACAACCTCACAATACCTAATTGAAGAGTGTAGAATAACAATTGGCCAATACCCTATGACAAATGCGTGGAGAAATCTGCCAGCTTCTCTATAATACTCCTCGAATACTCTTCTTCTCACTCTTACTCCTGCCTTCTAGAACAATCCATACACACAACCGAACTTGCACTAAAGCTTTCGACTCAACACATGCAGTATATAAGCACGACACATATGGTAGCCAAAGATAGTTTCTACTGCGGTAACACGGTGACAGTCAGTTGTACGCGGAAGTAAGCTTTGTTTCAGCAAGTAGAAACAGAACTTCAAAGATCATATATCTCTTTTGTGTTCAGGTGCTATCATTGGTATCTTGATGTTGACATGTGTGGAGTATTAAATTTCAGTACCAGTGCAGTGCGCACTTACTCGATATGCTTCGCTGGAGTTCTGAATGTTTCAGTACTCGAAGGTGAAATAAGAATTGAAAATAAGAATTCCGCTAGAGAACCGATATAATACACTAGTGGTTGAACTACATACTCCAGATACAGGAAGCAGCGATGTTACTTCCAAGATATTCACCGAAAATCGTTTCCGAAAACCCATTTCCATTTTTCTATGTCCTCGCATTAGATGTACGTAGACTTTAAATTTCAATCAGAATGGCTGTTTCAACAATAAAAAGTTATATTTACCAAGTGTGTAGAATTCATAAATTTTTGGATTCTCTGGTAATCGTGAAATAAGTGTAATATTCCTTTCGCTGGTACTCATACAATTTGAAGACATTTATATGGAAGCTATTCAAAGGGACATTAAAAGCGTTGTTTGACTCTTTATATCAAGATCTCTTGATGTCGTGCAAAACACGTCAATGTCTTCAAATTTTTCAAATACTTTGTAGTTGGACTGCAGGACAGCAAGCGATTTGAATGATTTTAGCAACCACTGAACAAAAAACTATGCACATTGGTTGACCTTCTTTGCGTTTCAAATTTTTTCTAGGACTAAAAGAATTTGCCCAGTTTTTTTTTGTTGGACTTGTCGAGTTCGAGTGGATCTTCTATCAACATTTCCGTCCTTTAGCAACTGTATAACAGTTTCCTCCAACTATTCTGAATAACAAGCCCTCAAACTTTATCCAGGACACATTCGGAGTATGAAATTTTATCCTTACAGCTTTTGTGTCCGAGCTGGAATAATGTCCTTTTCGAAATCGAACCAAAGCTCCGAACCATACCCAAACAAAGTCCCATAGTACGGAAAAGTTGTCAACCACACCAAAGTGGAACCAAAACAAATCCTTTTTTCGACAGAATATTTCACTTTTGCTGGAATATTCGCAGGACTTTTCCAATACATGAACCTCGCATTTAGCGAAGGACTTCTTTAGGAAAACTCTTTCAAAACACTGTTCGCACTCTGATGGCTCAACTTGAAAGTAGCAAAGCTTTTTTAACCAATTTTTAAATTTATGTTCCACAGAATATCCTTGCACCTTCACACAGATTTATCTTAAAGCCATTTTCTTAACCTGTGTTTGTTGTAGTCAAAAAAAATTCCATTCAAATTAAACTGTGTTTGTCTGCAGAGAAATTTTTTAGTTTTTCCATTATGCAAATTTGCATCACTTCGCTAAAATTTGACGCATAAAGGGTGGCTTCTAACGCTATAAGATACAATTAAACAAATGAGTACATTGTATCTTTATTATTATTGAATTATTTTGATGGGGATTTTTTATGCTACTTGCAAATCTAATTGGAGTATGCATTTTACTTCCACAAGAAAAAAAGTTAAATTCATAGAGAGCACACTTTAGGATTTCTTCATTCCGGTCGTTGGTTTGATTCGAGGAAAGGGTCATAAGTCTAATGGCTTTTATGCTGTTAATTTTTGGGTAAAGGTAGGAAAGTTCTCGAGTTGATGGGACTTTGAGTTTCTAAAGGAACATTAGTGAAATAGTTTTGTTGAACAACAGTTCAGCCCATTTTCAGACATTGATGCACTTCTGCAATCTAATTTCAAGTGCTTATACGGCTTTCATAGAAGTAAACAACTAAATGCTACAAGACATGTATCTACTCTATACTCCACAAAAATTGGTTTTGATTAACGAGGGTCACTTTATCGCATATTAAATTTCTAACTATTACGAGTTTTCGCTTATTACCTGCAAAATGGTAAAACCATAAGTATGCAGTATTACAGGATAAATTATTTTTTTCTTGCAGTTTCAAACTAAGACTGAAAAACAATTCCCAAACTTAATCTACACCAAATCATGTCATGTTTTCTGTCGATCAGTACAAACAATTTCCACCCGAATTCAACGGTGAAAAGTTCAAGTTGCCTACGGTCCTCCGTCCTCGACCCTTTCGTATCGGACTCCAAAACAGATCACACCCATGTAATCAATCAGGTTGAGTGTAACTTTCAAAGTTTTTGATGGATGCTTCACTTATTTTACGTCCCTGCGAGTAGTACGAATGAGTTCGGTAGGACATTCAGTTCGACGCCCACACCTGCCACCTACCCGCCCATTCACCTGTACCGATAATTCAAGACAATACGTAGCCAGCCTCGTTTGTATCTAGATCCACATGTGGGTGAATTTCTTTCGGTGTGATGTTTAAGCGTAACACTTATTCGTAGTATGTAGGTAGGACCCATAATATAGGCGACATCTTCTCGGGAATCGTACGCACGTTTAAAAGCACTTTATCTTGTCACCTTCCTTACGTTCCCCGGGAAAATTCTCGGTGAAAATAGGAAAATAGTCGTATAGGGGAAAAAAAAGAGCAGATGCCGAATTTTTCACTTGAGTTGAATCATTTTTCATGCGAAACGTTTTTTTGGGGGTGGTTGCTTGATGTCGGCATAATGTTCTCTCATTTCGGGTTTATTTGGTTTTCAACTTTCATGGGCTACAATACATTTTTTTCTGACCATTTCCAGTGTTAAACAAAACGCCTTTGCGTGGAAGTTAAAAGATAATTTTTTTATGGAGTCAAGGAACCCATTTATTCCTATTTATTTATACAGTCAGAAAACTTATTCAGGATGTGTGATTAAAGCTGCAAGCGACCAAGGAACTAAGCGCAAAATGTTTTAAGTTTCAATTATCTTTTGCACGATGTGATAATAAATTTGAAAAGTTTCGTTCAAGATAAGAGCTAAGTTGTTGGAGTTTGGGTTATCTCCGTTCGCTTCTTTAATTTTCAAGAATTTTAACATATTAAATTTTGCAGGTATAGTTTTAACGAGAAACTTATTTTGTTTTTTACGCATTTGTAGTTTTCTCTTGGATAGTGTAACAGCAAAGTTCGCTGGTCTGAAAAGCTAGAGTCTTACCAATTCATAGAATAATCACATTGTGGTTTAAAACTTAATTTAAAATAAGGCTGTAGGGCTTAAAGTATACTGTAGGGTCATTCCATGAAGAATGGACCACATACTATATATGATCTTGTAATCGCCAATGCTTTTTAAAGTTTGTAGACTTGTGAATTAGTGGAAAAAAAATAAAATGAAAAAAAAAATCAGTCCGTCTGTGTGACGTATGCCGTACGGGTGAGGGTGAAAAGAAAAAAGTTTCGAGTTTTATATCTCAAGAATATATAATGATATAAAGCTGAAACTTGGTATTTAAATCGAAATATGGTAGTGGAAAAATTAATTTTTTTAAGGGTTGTATGGTACGGGATTAGGGGGTGTTTTTCCTATCTATAGAACTACTTATGCTAGAAAATTGAAACTCGGTATGTATATGTAACTCTACGTTACTTGCGTACAAATATCATTCGATATTCAACTCTCAAAGGATACTATGGGAATATACGAATTTTACTTTAGGACAGGTTTGATAAGATCTTGGATTGTTTTTTACTTCCACACGTCATCAAAGCTTAAATGGTTTCTTAAAGTTCAACCATTTTCAACATTTTTTTTCCAACTTCATCAAACCTGACTCGAATCTGAATTGATTTGAACTACTCTTGACTGTTAATACATGCGCCAAAAATCAATTAGTTCTTTTTTCGTCATTCAAACGCCAAATTAGTGATAATGGGTTCAGAATTTTTTTTTACGAATTCCGCTATATTTTTTTAGGTCCGACGAGATATTACAATTGGTTTCCAGTTTTACAGGTTTTTCATATGAAATCCAATTTTTTCGTTATTTTTATGGCTTCTAAAGGGGTTGAATAATTTTTCACAAATTTTGTCTTTCGTCGCTGCAGATGTGAACAGATCTAGCCCATATCAATCCAATTTTAAATCCAGTTCAGGCTACTCTCGAATAAGCAATTTGCTTCAGAGATAGCACTACTGCTCTATTATTGTTAACTGCTGATAGATCCAGCTTTGTGAACCTAGTACTTCATTCTACTCATGATCTATCCCACGGTTCACTCTTTCATTTCATTGACAAAGTATCAGATTCACCGCGCACCCTAAATATTCACAAATTTTCCTGTTCTATATCAATAATGTGTTTGATGAACTCTATCGTTAGGCACATGTTCAATATCTGAAATAAAGTAAAGGTGAAGAATACCTCAAAAAAATGCTTGCTTTTCCCACCTAAAGTAAACATTTCCATCCTTTATAATGGTTTTTTGCGAAGATTACAGCACGAACAATTGTCGACCAATTCCATCATCTACACCTGTTTATTATATTTAATATTACTAATTCAAAGAGCTGCGCACTAATTGCTTATTTCACATTAGCTCAAATTCTCGCACACCCCGAAATATTATGATATCCATACCACAACCGAGGCCAAACTCATATGTCAAAGGCAGTACTGTGGATTCATTTATAATTTCTGGTCCATACACAGCTTTATGGCAGAGCCTTCTTGAATTCATTAACGTGCCCAACCACTTGTTGTAATTAAGTCCTTTCAACTAACGAAGTACACACAAAAACAACGTATCAAAATTTTCTTTATAATACCATACAGCATACCTGACCAAAAAAAAAAAACGATCGTACACGCACTCAATCGTTGGGAGATGTTAATTTTAGTCTGTAAAAGACATGATAATTAAAAAAGATGGTCCTTGATTGTATCATCCTTTCAACAATAACAAAAAATATATAAAAAACGAGACAAATTAATAAATGAATGAACATGAAAAAATATCGTGTTGAGTATTCTCACTTGAAACAGAAATTATAATCGGTCTACCGAATTTTCAAGGGAGCATCATTGAGAGTGTTTTTAAACGTACAGGTAACAGGTACGCAGATACTAGAACATACCGACATCAAAGACTTCCACGTATAGAGCAATTTTACAATTTAATCCCGAAATACGTAAATTGTTTTTATTATAAAAGACCTTTAAACAGACTTTATTCGATTATCCCAATTAATTTTATACTAGTTTTTGGCAATATTCTCCAGGTACTTTTCCACAATTGAATTTATATTTTATTTTCATTTTTAAGCATTATTTCCTTAAAGCATTTTTTTTAATTGTTTTATGTGTACATATAATAGTTTAATTAACATTGAGTTTTTTTCGAAAAAAAATTATCCTATTTTCAATCCGAAAATTTGCTACCGATGTAAATTTTACTTTAAAAACTACGTCTACAATTTTTTTTGAAACTTTCAATTATATTTATAAAGCTAATAGAAGTATTGTGATTAATCTAAAATTTGGAAAAAAATTGATAAATTTTATGTTTATTTTTCAAGTGTTAGGAAAAAAGCCTTCTGTACGAGCTAATCGCAACCGCATGTGAAGGCGGATATCTCAAAAAACTTCTTGAAACAAACTTCAATTAACTAAATTGGGTAGCAGAATAAATTACCTTATGAAATTTGTTATACCTCTTAGATTTGTCGAGATATCGAATTCATTTTAATTATGAGACTCTTTATATGGTACCTAAAAATCTGTTTTTGATTTTTTTTCATATTGAACTTCTAAAAGGGTGTAAAATATTCGTGTAAATTTTTACAAATTCTGATATATCTCTTAGGTCTAATGAGGAATCGATTTATTTTTTACTGAAACATGCTATCGACATATAAAAAAATCTGCCAACAGTCTGGGCGCAACTTTATTATTTTTCCGGCAGAAGTTCGGAACGTGTTCAATTCGGGGTTGCGGTGTATGTTACTGATGTGACTGAAAACCTAACAAAAAGTTCGGGAAGCGGTTAGAATATAGGGTGTAACATATGAATTATATAATTGGGTCAGATTCCGGGATATGGTCTAGAGGTTGAAAAAGAAAAAACTTAGAAATATGTGATTATTAAACAAGCCCGTGGAAGTGAAAAGATATTCGTTATCTGAGAGATATGGTGGAATTCATGAAAAAATATACAACCACTTTACACTCTCTTAGGCATCGAATTTCAAAAAATCTTGAAAAATTTTTTCTAGGTATTCATATGAAGAATCAGTAGAAAAAAATGAATTCAATATTTTGAAAGACCTAGTAAATATGACGAAAATCGTGAAAATATATGCATTTTATTTTAATGATAATTTTTTTGCCCCCCCCCTTCCGAACGCCAATGAATATTCAAATTTTTTTTAACAGAATAACTTTTCAAGTTGATATAGATACATATACACACCGAGTTTCAACTATCTAGCATAAGCCGTTCTTAAGTTAGGAAAAACACCCCCCACCCTCGTACCATGCTACCCCTAAAAAAAAATTATTTTTCCAACATGCCACTACTATAGCTCTATCTAAATACCAAGTTCCAGCTTAATATCATTATAGGTTCTTAAGATATAATCATCGGAACATTTTCATTCTCACCCTTCCCCACCCTTCCCCACCCTCACCCTCTACACCCCCACCCTCAAATTTTTTCCCTACTAAGGTTCTATTGGGCCTACTTCTGATAAAAATTTGAAGCATCTATCTTCCACTGTTATTGAGATATGAAAGGTGTTATATTTGAAAAATTCTTATCCCCCCACTTCTATGCTCCCCTACCCCCTTCAAAGATTTTACTTTGAGCAATCTTTATTTATCAAGCTTTATACTCAAACCGTATTTTTTTTTCAAGTGCAATTGGTTTGTGAGATATCGTATTCTTAAGAATTTTACCACCCACCCCCGTACGCCACTACCCCCAACCAAAAATTTTATTTCAATCTACTTTTCTAGTATAACTACAGCTATTTGTTAAGTTTTAATTGCTTGCCAGTAACGGTTTAAGAGATATGGATTTTAAAATGTGCCGATCTCGTCATTTTTGCGTTTTGGACGCATTATTTCCCCCTCCACTCCCACACCCCTTCACCCATGTCAGCAATTTTTTTGCAAATGAGTCCACTATTAAAGCTCTATAGAAATTCCAAGTTTCAGCTTCCTAACATAAACGGTTGCTGAGATCTGGAAACCAAAAAATAAATTTAATTAATTAATTTAAAAAATAATTGGTTTGGCAACTATAATTCCTCATTCGAGTTTGCGTATGGCGGACGGCGCGGTGGACGGCGCACAGACGGACTTGTTATTTTTCTACTAACAACCAAATGATCAATTAGAAATATTATTATTTTAGGTAATCAGTCATATTCTCACTTGCACCGCATTTCAGTATCTATTAAAAATTATATCGTTGGTCTTAGACAGTTGGCAGAATTTACTTTATTATTTTTAGTAATACAGTATTGCGATCGGGTAAAAATCCAATTTGCAACTACGATTTTTCTTAATTTGACATTTTATCCGTCTGTTCGCCGTATACTGCATCGTACCCAAATACGTTTAAATGCTCGTTTTTTGTGGCTAGATTGTGTGAAGCTCTATAACTGGTGACTTTTCGTGAGGATAGAGTGTAAGTTTGGAACTCATTTCGTTTTCACGAAATTCGTCATTCGTCAATCCTCAGTGTTGTGTACACTTTTACGAATTCCGACATATTTCTTTGTTGATTCTTTGCTTTGCTTAGTTTCTATAATTCGTATTCGTTTTACTTGATAGGTGGGTTATTTTTTAACATGTATTTCCTTTTTCTCGCTAACGTAGTTTATTTGCCGCATATCTGTTGATCTATCGGGTTTCTCTTTCTGAATTGTTTGTTTGTTTTTACGAGGAGGGTAAAACTGTATGGTCCATTATTTACGAAGAAATGTGCTAGCAACAAGAAAACAATCGTAAATCATAACTACAGAAAATTAAAAAAGCTAATAAATCGCATTTTCGATCTAAACCCAGAAACAATGTGGGCATGCATCTTCTTCAAA
The DNA here is from genome assembly GCA_949128065.1 of Beris chalybata. Lineage (NCBI taxonomy): Eukaryota > Metazoa > Arthropoda > Insecta > Diptera > Stratiomyidae > Beris > Beris chalybata. The sequence continues at coordinate 14,694,404 of OX421896.1, read as the reverse complement.
TAAACCCAGCAAATGCTGGAAAAATAGTCTCGAAGCTGTCGCTATCAGAATTATGGAACCGACAAAACCAATTGACCTGCAAAATGTCCAGTTTAAAGAAAATCTAGGAAGAAAACTATACACGGCACTTCTACATACGAAATTCCGCATCGTCCTTTCGTTCATTGATCAGGGCTCCGCCTCTATGATATAACTACACTGTGTATTTACCACTACGATAGTGGACTTTTGGGTGAATTTGTGAGAAGTCTCAAAGTGTCAGGCACAAATCCGGTCAATGAGAAATAGTATCTGAAGATCTCTACGAATGGATCTTCCGGAAATACCTGAATGGGACTTTGTGCACTTTATTCCTAAGCTCCAACGTATTGTGTTCCTGAACTTCACAGGAACGTACCATGTTCATGGCTCTCTAGCCATGGGCAAAATGGAATCGTATGTCTGGGGGGTATAGACGAACATTTTGGAATTTCCATTTACCCCGAAGCAATAAATCATCCCTCAAATGTCATGGTGCGAAAACTTATTTCAACCCAATAGCTTCCGACTTGTTTGGATGTGTGATAAGCTACTGAAACCCATTTTTTATAGGAATTCAAAAAAAAAAGTCAAGTTCGGGGCGAAAACAACAACAAACGAACGGTGTTGTCTAGATTTTCAGTTCAGAGAGTCTTTCGTTCATATCATTTAGGACATTTTCATATAGTTCCAATGTATGTGAAAATATCATGAAGAGATCCGTTTTTTCTTTCATTTTTTTATCGCCAAAAAAAGGGAATTTTTACTTTTATGAAAAATGGAAAATGTATTATATGCAATATTGAATAATGATGTATGTGATGTTTTGACTTTAGAAATTGAAGCGTATTTTGATGTTAAATCGATAAATCGAACGAAAACTGCCGTTCTAGGTATTGTAGATAAAAAAAATGAAAATAAAACAGGAGAATAATTCTGATGGTGATTTATTACTCAGCGTATGGTTTAATTCAACCCAAACATTCGATTGGCCATCCCTTCGATATAAATTATCCTGGCTGGAAACAGTCCAATTCGACAGAAAATTTCATTAAAATTGAATTCTCTTCGAAATTGTAAGAAAAATAATTTTTTTGGTTTAATAGTCAGAAAATATGTTCAGTTTCAGTTTCACACTATTAAAGATCAAAAAAGAACTCTCCAATTGATAAGTTAAACTTAAGTCATACTCGTAGAGTATTGTGATTATTATATAAAATAAATATTTGCTATGCTAAAATTGTTTTTCAAGTCTTAGTTCTAATATCCTCCAAAGAGTCATACAAAAAGGCGTTTGAACGCTCCAAGTTTGGAAATATTACGGTCAAATTATTTTGCTCTATGAAGAGCGGTCCACATATTTCGACGAATTTCATCTCATCTCCCAGGTTCTCTGGGATGTCGAATTAATTTTTACTATCGCGATATATTCACTATAATAAAAGGGCGTACAAATTGTTTTGAAGCTTTTGTGATATTCAACCCCAAACAGGTAATAATGGGTCGAATACGAATTCTACAATATCTCTTAGGACTAATTAGATATGGAACTAATTTTCCTTTTCTTCTACTGCCATCTTAAATATTCGCCATAAGAATTTATGATTTGTTTTTGTTCAACCCCTCCTCAGGTGATTGATCCCTCTTTCATCACTAGTTCATCTTATTTGACTTAAGAGATATTATGGAGTACGTATTCAACCCATTTTCACACGTTTGGGGTTGAATATCACAAAAGCTTCAAAACATTTTCTTTGCCCTTTTATTATAGTGAAAATATCGCGATAGTAAAATTAATCTTTGCACCGATTCCGCCCATCCTCTTTAATTTCATTAGATATTTAATTAATATTTACTTCCAAATTGATTTCAAGATGATGCTGAGATATTGTAGGCATTTTTATTTAGTTGTCTAAAATGACAGACTTGAAATTTTTTGATATCCATCTATCTTTGTTTAAGGGACGCTTTCACGAATTCTGTTATATCTGCTGAGTTTTTTGAATCGACTTCATTACTTCAAGGAGCGTGGCATGATTGCATGAGATTCTTTCCGATATTGTAATTACTGAAATTTTTTACGCGCATTCGAAATAACTAGCCGCAATGAAAATAACTCACAGTAGCTGGAATTTTGAGTGAAATAGCAAAACAAGTTTATAATGTTCACGGTTCGAGAAAAAATTGTTATTTCAAGTACTACAAACGTACACAATTCCCTAAAACATTCTATAAAATTAATTGTACTATAACAAGCAAAACTATAGTACCATAAGAACTTCTTCGCCGTTTTATAGGACTCACGATTTCGTTTGTTCAGGAAGGCATATAGTAATAATTACCGCCATGTTGAGAAGTTGAATATTATCAAAAGGTGTTCAAGAGCACTTCAAGCAATTTAGCAGCATAAGCTTGAAGAACTTTAAGGGTACTCCTTGGGAGCTGTTTGCCTATGCTTTTTACGACCACTGAAGCATAATTAGATATGCAGTTGTTCTGTATCATATCTATGTGCACTTAGAAGCACTCAAAAATCTTCAGTTTGCAAAGCATGTATGAGAGGGATCCTCAGGGATTCTGTGATGCTGATGGTGGTGGAAAATATGGCGAATAGGTTGATATATCAAAACTTGAAGAGGAATAGAAATTCTAAAAAAGAAACACATCGAAAGACTTAAGTGTTTTTTGTTCCCACAGGTGATGAAAGGAATTTTGTTGGAGAAGTCAATACATGAAAATGTGAGAACAAATTTATACCTGTAAAAAATCAGTATGATTTTTTAAATGTAACAATAATTGACGTTAATAGATAAAATATTATTTTTCTACCCAAATAAATGTAGATTTTGAAAATTCTTCAGATTTTATATAGACTATACCCGGTACTGCTGTGTAAATTGATCGATTGGACTATATGACAATTTTGAGTCGTCGGTTTGCCACTAAGCGAACAAGTTAAGTTTTTGCTTTGTTCATGTTTTTGAAAACACAGAAAACAAAATCTCGAACAAATCCAAAACACTGTTTTGTTTTTGTTTCGATTTTTTAACTGAGCGAACAAATTTTTTGGACAGTCATAAGCTAAAGTCGAGAAAACTCAATTTTGTAAAGTCTTGACTGTTTTCAAAAAGAGGACACTTCCAATATTCCAAGAGGAAACCCTTTCTAAGATTGACTATTTTCACAATAGCGACCCTTGACAAAGTTACCTATCCCAGAGAATGGTTTTTAGAAATTTGAGGGGATCCTCACTAAAATTGAAAATATTCTATTTTAGCTAGGGAATTCTGAGTATTTGTCCAATTAACAGTCAGTTAACTTGCTTTTGTATGGCATACTACAACATGGAGTTTCTCCCCCATTTAAAACGGAATTGCATCAGTGCTCTATTTACAGAGTGGCTCGAATTCCTCGTAAAATCTTTATTTAGAAGGAATTTTTCTACTTAATGATGTCCTTAGTACAGCGAACTGATACCGTGAAGTCGTGTTGAAGGTAAACAACAATGTGTTATAATTTTATTATAATGAAAATATAAAGTTTGTTTTCTTAGCTTTTTTCTAACAGAATAACCTCCCTTTTCTCGAAAAAACATAATTTGATATAGCGTAAAAGGTCTGATGGCTATAGTTAGTTCTGCGAAGTCACCAATATACAATTAAAAACTTGACATCAATTTATATTTTCAGGGAACAATGTCTGTTTTTATATTATTGTGTTTATCAACAATCACCTTTGAATAAATCGCTACAATAAATAAATCAACATGTTTAGTAGTTCACAGAAATTGGCGCATCCCGTGATTTTTTGAATTCTCGTTTTGGGAAAGTTTAATTAACTAAATTTTTTTAAAGTTAACTATAATTCTTACATCTAAATAAAAGACATATTTTTTAACACTATCGATTTATTCCTAGGAGCATCTCTGTATCAAGCAAACAATTTTACCTGTAAAGTTACTGAATTGACTATTTTTTATTTTCAATGGGATTGCTTCATGCTACCGTACTCCATCCTGGATAAAGTCGCAAAGAAAAGTACGCCTTATGAAATGAATCTACGCTATCCTACTCTACTCCGGTTAAGGTCGCAAGAATACACTCCCAATGAAATAAATACATCTACGCTACTCTAATCTACTCCGGATAAAATCGCATAAAAACGCTCAGTAAAAATTCAGTTTACATTAACAAAAATGAACTTTATTATTTGTTTTTAATAAATTTGAAAACCATTAAAAAAAAGTTCAATAATTGAAAAATTCAATTAAAAATGCATCGAAACTTCCTGTACAGCTCATACCTTACAGTATTCGAGTAAGAGACTACGAAAACTCGGTATAATCTAACATTCAAGTAATTAAAGTAGACTTCTACGTAAACGGATACCATTAAACAATAACATTATAATAATTTACTTAAAATTACTTGAATAAAGTGAAAAGTTTTTACAGTGTGCAACTTTAAACTTCATTTACCAGGGATACTTTAAAGTGAAACTAATTGGACAGCCTTGAGAGTGCTAGCATTTATTATTGAAAATTATAATTTGGAAAATTTTATGAAATTGGTTCTTACTTCAAGAGTACCTATATTAAGCTTGAATGCTCTGCTATAGAATTAATTCAAGTGACACTTTCTTTAAGTGCGACTTAATACCATCCACTTAAATTCACTTAATAGTTTAAAAATTTCAAAGGCGTGTATTGCGTTAATCCCAGAACTAATTTCGTCCTACTCGTTTTCATTCACTTAGAACAGCTTCAATTATTGCACTTAAGTTTCTATATAACTAATAAGTGCAATTATTCAGCAATAGTGACCTACGTATACACACATATGAGCCTTACGAAGGCCTCTCATAATTACTTATATTTACTCATTGACACAGAACAGCTTACGGGGACAAAAAAGCCGGGCTTAAAATTAGAAAATTTTTCACCTGGTCTATGAGATGGAAATTGCCCTGAATGGAAAACTGCTCGCTTTTCAATAGTTTTTGCGGTTGGGGTTTTTTTTAATGAACTTCACACGGCAGGTCATTTTTCCACGGATGGCGTTAGTGGCTAAAGATGAGCTGATGGAAGCAGATTATTCCCGCTGTGGATGCCGTCAGGCATGAACTGGTGTGCAGAGATTTTCCTGAAGAAAATTCATGGGAAATGAGTTTTTCCACACTTTTCTTGTGCCGTCCTCCTATCGTGAAGGAAATTACGAATGCATGTACTGTATGCAGTTTAGTGGGTTATAGGTGTGGCCATTACATGCACTCATAGCCACTCAGAGATATGGGCACACGTATGAAGGTTTCCTTCCATATGTTACATAAATCTTTGCCACACAGCAGCTATTATGGAATATGGTTTGATATTCATCAACGTCGGAATTTAATATCAGGGATAAGCTGGAAAAGTGGAAATTCGGTTAAAGGCAATGGCAAGTAGCTTTCCGAAATTTGAAAAGCATATGACTAAGAAGTGTGAAAAGCTGAATTCTAACGGAAGTGGTGAATTAATTTCGAAGAAGTTAAACGAAAATACGCTTTAATTAGTTTTACAAGTCGGATTCATTGAAATTAAGAGGTGATGATGTGTGTGGCGCAGAGGTAGGCGGTGTAGTTACGGTTGCTTTCGTCTGCAGGATTAGTGTCTTAACAGAGTGTTACAAATGTGTTATGCTAAAATACGCATGAGGGATTCAATTAGAGATTCATGCCCGAGTACTTTCACTAAAATTCTATGCCACCTATAAATTTGTCTCGTTGCAATTAAACCAGATTATAGTTAAGTTTTCAGATTAACTGTTTCGTGTGGTAGAGGCTATAATTACAACAATACGTTGAAAATAGATCGTTTGAGCTACTAAAGTGTTTTTACAGATTTCCAAGTGAAATCCTACTTCGTACTATTATGGCTTAACTCTCTACCATACCTATTTTCTTGCTATTGTCCACGAATGCGTCAATACAACAATTTCTTGTGCCTTTTCTTTTTACAAAATAGTACAACATTTCAATGTAAAAAAGATCAGCACTCCATTTCCGCATCATACAAAATATTTTCAATTTTCACAGGTACAAGTTTGAGAAAAAAATGTCTGATTTTCATATCTCAAAATTATTATTATTGTTATATTTTAATAAAAGGTATTTAAATATTCAATGTTATTATTAAGCACTAGTTATTATTAAGCACTAGTTACAAAGACGATCGATCAGCTTACAAAATTAATTAATGGTCGAAGCCTAAAACTAGTACAGAATAGAACAATCTAGATAAAACTTTTCGCAAAGAATTTTGACTATTAAGCCAGACTCAATTCAAATACATACATTGTGTAAAATATTAACTCTTGATCTAATTTGAAGGAGTATTCACCATTTTTAAGCAGCGATATTATTCGTTATCCACTTAAACAAAATTTTCACATCTGTTAAGAAACTTTACGAAAACTATTTTCTTTTCCGATTTTGTGTTAAATTTTTTGCTGCAAGCTGCTGGTGTTTTATAAAAAAAAATTTGGTTAATCACTTGGTTTTTCCGAATTCATAAACTCAGTACTGCACCAGTGATAGTAAGATTTAAAAATATGCATATATGTAAGAGTTAAGAAAATTTAAGGACTAGGCTGTAAAGCGCTGTTCTCATGTGTATATGGTTCCGGGATTGTGTACCCGAAAACATAAGGTACCATCCATGGTATTAGACAAATACAATTAATAAATCATTGAACTATTCAGTAAAGTGACTATTTAACATTTATTTATTGCTTATCAGTAGAATTGCAAAATTTCTTGGAGACAGTCAACACTGTGGTTTCAATAGTGGTTGATGAACTGAGATGGGTCGTTCATGAATGAACTAAAAGAACACTTCATAAAAGTTCGATTCGACACCTGAAAAAAAAATTACAGAAGATACTTATAATTGCAGTAATATTCAAATAACGCGCAAGTCGTAAAACCAATTTTTGTCCGCTGAGACGAATTTTTGAGTACCAAATTTAAAGCTAATTAGAGAAAACGGCTATTGGGTGAGAATAGAGTGAGTGAACACTTCAATTGAAGTGCTTTCTGACTACTGAACGAAAAAATTAAGAGTTCAATTGAGTGAGTGAATACTTCAATCAGTTGTGACTACCGAACGAAGGAACGAGAAATTCAGAAATTCAGTACTTCACGACTAGTGACTATAACTTGTGATTGAGTGGGTGAACACTTCAATGGAAGTACTGCATTGAACTCGTTCGTTAATGTGAGTGACTAGGAGTGAAGTACTTTACTGAAAGGAACTACTTTGTCCATCTCTAAGTACCAATAACAATATTCATTTAGTAGGTACTCCAAATGGTTCGTCCGCCGAGTTTTGCATGTTTCAATACTAGAAGTAAATGGAGTTCAGTTCGAGCTCCGCTGAAATACCGATTTCATATGCGGGCAATAGTAAGGAATCAGCCAATTTGTGAAGCAGTTCTTATTGAACATTTTTCAGTTTTATTGCTCATCTGGCAAATTTCGACTCAATAAATTTTTCTCAAGTGACTTTAATTTTTTAATGCTTACAGTACTTACAGTTTTCCAAACACATTTAAGTAGCACGAGTCAAATTAAACCTACACGTGTATCCATCCATCAAAATATAAGAAGAATCCCACGGTTTCCACTAGCTTTCCCATTAAAGCCAAGACTAATTAAACTCAACCATCTTGGGATACTACTACAACATTATGTTCGCCGTAAGCTTAGCATCGGAAAGTCCTTTTCTGGCCTTACCTCAGCCAGGTGTAGAGTCACAGCCAGCATTGGAATATAGAGTGACTATAATGTGACTGGTGTGGCTGGAAGGCATCCAGCTTCTCACAAATTCTAACAAATTAATAAAAACTTTTCCTCGAACTCCGTCTTAAGTGACAGTAATAGCATCGAATTGAAATCGTTTTTTCTTTACTTTTCCGCAACTACCCCAAGGGCCTAGCACAATCCGATTGCCTAAAGATAGAATTAATTGTTGCTTTCATAAGAACGAAGGGTGCAAAGTATAGGACGATGCGGGGCGTGAGGGTAGTAATTAGTTGGTGGTAAAAATATCAGCTAGAAGGCCTTATTTTTCGGTGAAAATTTCGCAGAAATTTTCGTGTTTTAGAGACGTCAGTTGGTGGGAAAACTTAAGAGTTACTGTAGGATGGTGAATCCGATTAAAGTTATGACAATGGACCCTTCATTTCTCTATACCTTTGGTGACAAGACAAAGGGATATCTTTTACAGGGAAAACATATTTTAATTAGATTTTGGTGAACAAAACGGAATTTAACGATGTCGATAAACAGGTTTCGGGCGGTTTTTAAGTTATCTTAAGTTTTCAGACGCGGGTTGATGGGGTTGACTGATAATATGCTTAAATGAATGCGATTTGAATAAATTTATCTAGATATTCGTATATTTATGTAATTGAGACCAACAAAATAGTTTTACTTTATTATTTTTTAATATTAATTGCCGACAATATCAACAATGCTTCAGACCGGATCACGACAGTGTATTCGAAGAGGAAATCTTCGCAATACTTCAGGCATGTAAAATGATTGAAGCAAAGAGCTAGTTGTTGAACTCGCTCGAGCAGGCTCCAGCCTAAGCTCACTAGTGGAAGACCTGTAGGTTGCTATTCCCATCGGATCCATAAAACAGTCTATCGACTCACTATGCTTGCAGTGTGCAGATAATATATGGGCAAACCTAACTACATGCTCAATATCAAGAACTCTTTGGCCCGAATATGATGACGGGAAAAGAAAATGATGAAAATTTAAAGAAATATCTGAAAGATTGCTCTAAAATGTAAAGCTTTATTTATTTTAAATGGAATAAGTTCCGTACTAATCCACGTTCATATTGTCAATAACTAAAATTCTAAAAAAATAAACAAGGTCTTTCATTGAAAACTTTTCTAATAAAATTTATGTAAATATTTTATTTCAATATTCCTCGGGGGTATGTTGCCAAGACAGAACAGCGAAATTATCCCCATTGCTTTTCCGGAAATAAAAACTTCCTGTTAACTTTGTCCAGCTATTGTTTGAAGAACCATCTTTCAGTCATTGTTAATATTAAAGAAAAAAATTAAAACTTGTAGTTGATGAAGACTCCTGCTCCGCTCAAGTTCAAAAATAAGCAGATATTGTGTCTAAGCTCCATTTTCTACCCAACTTCGACACTATCGGCCCATCTATTGTTCTTGCATTCAGCCACCCCGGCTCAGCCCTCGCATACAACCGATGAACTCGAGACAAATATCTATGCTTGACTCTTCTACTGGAGAATCTACCCCGAAAGGTACCTAGACAAATCTTTGTTGATGTTTCGTACAGTAGTTTTCTGGGTAGTTGGGCCCGTGGTACCCTACGTTCCTTTCTCAGAATTTCACTGGTGAAAGCTTGACATTTTCTTTTCTATACGAAAAAGAAAACAATGAAAATGAAGAATACGAGGGAAAAACATTTTCATAAATTCTTCGACGACTCTAAGGGATGGAAATGTTGAAATTTAAGTAAATCTTAGATAAATTATTAGAAAGGTTTCAGGCAAATTGTTTCGACTTAAGAGAAATTTTCATGCCGACATTTTCACTATTGTGCGAAAGGTAAAGTTATGAATAATTTCGATGATGTAAAGTGCTGGTGGGGATATATTGTTCTACAATGCGGTACTTACGTCAATTATATTTAAACGAGTCTGTTGTTTATGGAAATTTGTGGCTGTTTGAACAAATATTATGTCATTTCTCACCAAAATCGTATTCCGGGTTATTTTGTTAGTTTTTCAAACAGTAACCGAGCCAACAATCTCTCGTGCAACATTTAGTAATTTTTGGGAATGTATGTTGAGGTGCTCCAAAACTGGAGAAGACGCTACTCAAAAGTTAAACTTATAGCAGTCGAAATTCTCTACAGCAGAAATCGAAATATTTTAAATCCATATTTCCAGAACGGTTGCTGCAACAAAATTGAAACTTTGCGATTGCGATGGGAGGGATAAGAAAATTTTCTAAGAAAAGCAATATCTCAAATTAAAAATGTATCTCAAGAAATATTTAAGAGAGGAATTTTACCGGAAGCTATGCCCGATGCATCCCTAGCACAGGTCAAGGATAAGCGTGCAATATTTAGGGTAAAAAGGAAAAAATGTAACTAATTATGGATAGCTGAAACATGAAATTAACGTGCTACGTTTTAAAAATAAATAGTTTAAGAGAGTTGATGTGGTACGGGGGTTGGAGTTTTTGTTTATTATCTCTGGAAGAGCTTATACTAAAACTTCTACCTTGGCGATTATACGTAATATTAATATGCTTAGTAGGTAAAAAAGAAATTCACAAAACATGGTTAGTGAAAATAGGGTGTCTATATTGTCAAAAAATTTCGTATATCCTTAAAGTTTGAAACATTAAATTACTTAATATTAATTTTTCGAGTTCTTCAGGTTTTAATAAAAACTTTCCAAAATTCTGTACCAAATTTTTCTAAAAAACTGCCTAAATTAATATTTTTTTTTATTTCGAACCCGTTAAAAGGAGTAAAGGATTTTTGATGTTTCCGCGAATTCCGTCGTCATATTTCTTAAATCTGATAAGATATTAAATTCGTTTCTCCTTCCACTGAATTTTTAATGTAATAGCCAACATACCGATTTCAGTACTTTTGATATTCAAACCCTAAGGTAGCGTAAAGGGGTTACGAATTCCGACTTATCTCTTAGAAAGGTACTCCGTTCCCCATTCAATGCTCATATATCCTGTCAATCCAACTTTTTTTAATACAAAAACACAGATCCAAAAAACATTTCTGTGCATTAAATTTGTGTTACTGTTGAATAATTTTCTTGTATTGGTTCAAAAAATGTTGTGCTTGTAAGGGCAATTTTTGACACCCATTTTCTCTTAAACCGCTATTTGTATCATTCTAATTTTTCATTTTTAAAGCTCTATTAGTACTCCGATTTGATCAAGCATTTGAAAAAATACTCTTTACTTTTTTTTATAGCAGCTGTTCAAAAATACCTACTTTTTGAACCATTCTTTATGGCCTTTAGATCGGTACTGCGTTATTTAAATTTGATAATCTTCGATTAATTAATTCTTTTGTCCAAAACTAAGAAAATAGTAACAAATACTCCATTCGAATGTACGAATAATATTTCCATAAATTTTACTGTAACTTCCCAACGATAAAACTCCGATCAGGAAATTTGTGAAAAGGATATTTACGAAATTACGTAAGGTTTACCCAGAAAAATACTTATAAAATATCAAAGAGATCTTTGATATTAGATCGCAGCAGTAATTTTCATTATTTTCAAACACCAACATAAACCTGTTCGATTAAAACTATTTACAGCCAAATAACCACAAAAATAAAGTTTCAAATGGCCACAATTAATAATAAATGAGGGAAACACCCAAGAAAAATATGCCATCGAACCCTTAAGGACGAAACCCATGAACTGTCTATGCTATTAATAAATAAAATCAAATGTAAACTTCAGTCTGCTAGAAACCCTTTTTAGGGATCCGAATCAAAAATTCTGTCCCATAAATGTGAGATCAATCGAGAGTTCCTCCTAATTTCCAAAGACCCAAAAGATTGCTCCCGGTGTAATTACGGGTAGTTTGATGGGGCAACCAATGTGTGGTTGTATTACAGAACATCTCTACAAAATCAATATTGAATAGGTAAACCTACCCTGGGATGTTTGATGCTATAGTCCCGATGTGCGTTTCCTTGTCGGTCTCTTTTACACGAAGCATATCATTCAGTATCTCACTGAATCGGTTTTCGATTCGGCAGGGTATAAATTCAAGGGTGAACATTAAACTCATCTCGAAATGATAGTTACCTGACAGCCCCCAAGCGAAGTATGACCAGCGTTTTGAGTCTGTAGATACTACTCAGGTTTTTTTCCCCATTCCGACTTTAAACAAAGAGCAATTTTCCTCAAGTAATCCTTAGATAAACTCTGAATACTTCGTGTAATTTTGTCGATATCCAATCTTAAAAAAAATCGGTGCAATATCAAAGTGTCGTCTAATATCGCATGCGACTACGTTGTTACATTTGAAAGAACATTCGCAATATCAAAGTCCGATTTATGATTTAATACGTTCCGCTGCTTTTATACTGCATAAAAGTTTTCGTCCTTCCACAGTTTTCGGTCGTATCGAAAACTTTACGCTCAGCGAAATTCTTAAAAGTTCCGGTTTCAGTGAACACATTCGGCAAACATCCTTCCTGGCTGGCACTTCGAATGGACGTTCCATGACGATAGATTTTACACGGAATCGTATATGATCCAGTACGTCGTTTTTTTGTTTTCATTTTTATAGAAAGTGGATATTCCTGCATCAAAGTATAGGGGCATGTATGAGTGAGGTATAAGCGAATTCAAAATCAAATGCTCATTCCTAATCGTATTTTTTCATCAGAGTATTGTTCAACTTTTACTGGATTTCAAGCAACCATCCAACACAAATAGTTCGGTTTTTTTCGATAAAAAAAGGATGTTCATTTGTCACGGAAATCGATTGTTCAACGACATTGTATTGATGGTTTTGCGGATATCTGATGAAAGGTAGTTTCTATGCAGTAATTTAAACTTTAAACTTTTTTCCTAATTTTGCGATCCGGATCGACGGATCAAACTTTTTCTTTTCGATGGACCATATTAATCTACTTACACGAAAAATGCAAATACAATCTTCTAGATTAAACCAAACATGATTCTGAAAAATAATTCGAAATCTCGACTCGTTCCACCACCCAATTAGGTATACCTTAAAATTAACTTCCAAATCGCAATATGAACCGATAATATTTGCTCACATTATTCCGACAATTCAATAAATTCGAGCTCTGGTTGGCAGATTGCAGATATACATTTGGGGTAATAGCACGTCATTAAATGCGTACTCACTAAATGTTTCTGTAATTTGTGGTATTAGGCAGGTTATTGATGCCAGAATTAGCCACAGTACCAATATGCAAGCAATTCTCCCATATAAAGATGTCTACAAACTAATTTAATTGGCATTCGACCTGGATGTTATTGTAGCGATTTGGTCAAAAGCATTTGATTCCATTCTGATATGTGCAACTGAAATTATTTCCGATTTTCACACTATGATTTCTCGGAATCCCGACATTTCCATATTAGAGGGATGGCTTCCAGGTCCGATCTGAATTTTATTAAAAAGCGGAGTGACATAAAATACCAAAGGAAAAACAAAAAAAATCATATCACGTACGACAAATTGCTGTTTATCCTTCCATCGAAGTTTAAACCCCTTAGCAATAAATCGAATCACTTTTATAAAACCAGTGATTGATGTCCACTAAAGGATTTAAGCTCTCAATAAGGATGGCCAAGGAGCGGCTATAGTAAACATTATACAGTGGCTGGTATTGAAGATCCTTTATTTATCCTATCGACCCGCAGTCTTTCACGTAAATACCATTTAATGATAATTGATCAGATTTAAGAGATTTCCGATGTGTCCTTGTGGGCCTACAAGCTTCGAAGGACCAACAAACAATCCAGTAGACTTTTATCGGGAAAACATTTTAAAGAAATCGTTCAATTCGACCGAACTCTGTGTCCTGCTTGAAATGAAAATGAATAGATGACCGAAGCTCCTTCCCAATTATGCTTCAATTTGTTGCCCTTCAGGATGGTTTCTTCACACGCAATGGCCAAATTTCCATCGTAAAGGACCATCAGTCCGCGATACTATTCTATTCGTATATCTTTTTTTAAGGACTGGATATCTTTTGTCGATTTGATCACGTTTTTTTCGGGTGTACTCCGCACTCCGTTTTTTATATTAGAACAGCAATAAAAATTATACGAGCGATTTTGGGTGGGGCGGTATATTGTGGATTTGATTTAAGATTTTGTCTGGATTTTCAAGACCTGCCAAGAAAGTAAGAAAAAGGACTACATAGAAAATTTCTTGCAAGGCTGGGATCTCGGACAGGAAGTCTACTCAAAAAAGATAGCATTGATAAAAAATTGTCCTGTATTCTTAAGGTTTCCTGAAAAAACTTTTATAATTGCCCACATATTTCAGCAGTGTATGTAGTGTATAATAATCCTGACCAAAAAAAGGGAAAACCCTTTCTTGTCTTTCATTGTTACTAAGTTTTTTCCTTAATTTTGTTGAATTATGGCCGACGGGACGCATATTGCGAGGATAAAAAGATTTAGTTGAATTATTCCGAGAGGAGTTTTACACTTTATCACCTCGAGGCTATCGGTTTGGTTTATGGTGTATGCAAAATTGAGGAGAAGCGGATACTGCTACCCTCAAGCTGCTAGAACTTCTCGGGTGACTTCGAAAGGCCCGAATTTGTTTGGTTTTTATTATTGGATTGCATCCATTGTTAGGGTTAAGGAGCTATAAAATTTGACTTTACGAGAGAAAAGACAGCGATTGCAATGAAAGTTTTTATTGAAGTACCTTTAATGGTGAAGAGCGAGTTAGTTTATTTGATCCTTTTAACCTGGATTTTTATTAGTTTTATCATAAATATTTTGGAACTATTTTCATGCAAAGCAATAATATTCAGCTTTTTATAGATGTATAAATTTTTGGTATCTAATGAGTTTTTAGCATTGATCGATGTGTCACAAGTGGCTTAAGCAATACAAAAAAATTAGTTACAATAAAAACGAAAAAGTTGCACTAAATCTTTTATTAATTCAGTGAAAAATGTAGCGGATTCTTGTGTTGCCAAATCTAGTCCAGCCTGTAAGCTGTTGATCATAATACGTAAAAGTAAAAGCATTTGAATTTTTGGTATTACAATCGTATAAAATTTCTCTGTGAACGCAGTGTCAAGCTCTACGATATGGAACGTCTCAGAGCCGATGTTTTAGCGCGTCCCATAAGTCCACAATAAGATTTAAGACAGGGCTGAAGTCCTCGTCAAAAAATCCCGCTTAAGAATCAGCTCGCAGCTCTAAGATTAGCATTGACAAAAAAAAATATTTTTTTTTTCATTTTATATTACTCTTGATTATGTCAAGCTCAAAACACCGATAGTAATAATCTTAGAATATTATGAATGGTATGGTTGGTATGGTTGGTGTCCTTACAATATCTGTCAGATGATCCTGAAAATTTAGAAAATAAAAATATGAATTTTTACACTATATCTTATATCTATTGGCAAATAAGAGAGAGAAAACTAAGATTTTGTATGTAATTTACTCACATTTACAATTTCAGTTGGAGTTGGTCAGGTTTAACTTCAATATGTTAACTTATGTTGGTGAGCCGTAATTTTCAAACAGTAGCCTCGTGTAATTAAAATAAACCTAAGAAACATGCATAATTTTGCCCTAGTCTATTTTTGATTGTCAGTATACTTTTATGTACGTATGCTAAAAATCTATTAAAAAAAAATCTATAATAGAAACCAAAAATAATAAAAATTGAGTAGAAATACTCTTGTTAAATACCATATAACAACTTAAAATACTTCTTAGAGAATTGGCTTCTTCGATTCTATGTTAAGTTCTTGTTTTAATATCACTTTCTAATATACTGAACTTGGAACACAACATTTTCTGAAAACCTAAAAAAAAACTTGCAAATATTCCTACCTAGTTTACTTTATTATTTTTTGTTATCGACCTTGCGTTTTAGATGAAAAATTTTGGTTTCAAGATCTCAGCAGCTGCTGAAAGTTGGTACTTATGTAGTACTATCATAGTGAACCCATTGATCGATGGGGTTTGCTGGGTAAGAGCAAGATGGAAAGCAATGTAATCTCAGCATTAAACACGTTTCGGACTTCTGTAATAAAATAATAAAGTTGTACCCAGAATGTATTACTCGTTCACTTTCTTTTATAATTGTTACAAATTGTTAATGGCTATTTTCGCAAAGATGACGTATTTATTGCTAAGCAATTTGAATATATAGCAGATGGTCTTAGTAACAAATTATTTTCAATTTGTGTACGGCTGCTTTTAATATATTTCTGAAATTCGATCCAAGCAATATTTCTTTCTTTTTTGATTTTCTTTTCTTTTATATTTTAATTTTATTCGTTTCTTTTATTTTCTGTTTTATTTTTCTATTACCTTTTCATTTTACCTTTTCACTTTACGCTTTTCTTTTCTATTTTTCTTTCACTTTTTCCCTTCTATTTTTTTTTCTTTTCTTCTGTTCTATTTTCCTGCCATTTTCCCTTTTCTTTTTCCATACTAATTTTTTCCTTTTTTCTTTTCCATTTTTTGTTTTCTCCGTTTTATTATATTTAACTTAATTATTTAAAAAAAAAAAGAAAGTATTGTTATATTTCAAAACATATTTGCTACTTAAAAATATGTTGTTTAACATTTTGGGGTTAGTAGACCCAAGAATTTTAAAAACATTAATTTTGATTTTATTTGTTAATGCCTCAACTACAACCTTCGGTTGTTTTGGGACTATTATTTTTTTCGGACGTACATATGTAGTTAGATACAATTTTTAGCCTTTTTCAATATTCAACCTCAAAGAGAGTTTAAAGTTGTTAGGTGCGTTTTACGAATTCCGACATATCTCTTTGATTCAACACTCTAATTTTTATTGCTTTGGTGAATATGACCCAAAACCGAAGTTGATATTTTACGGTTGGCAGTTGCCTAAGCACTTCTATCAGACACTAACTTTAACCAACTTTTGTCGTAAAAAAAAATAAAGTTACACCCACCTGTTAGCAGATTCATCTATTAACATTTACTTTCAACAGAACTACACCGAAATTTTCATTTCCATATCACCACTTCAATTGATCGCGGTTTCTTAAGATTTCCATAAATGATATCAAGTTTAATTTGAACTTTTCGCATTAATATTTATCACTTGAGATCATTTTACAAAATGCCCATTCTCTCCATTTCGCACCCTTAACGCAATCAATTTAAATCCCAGACAATAGGCGTGCAAAATTTTGTGAATATTTAAAATAAATGGGCTCGCTTAAAGTACACAATAGACGCCGTTTTCTTACATCTACTCCATCTCTCTAAATTACAAAGATGCCTTATTCCTGTCTGTCACCATTTCATAATATTTTCAGCAATTATTCATAATGAACATTGTGCGACGATTTCCCAGTCAATGAAACATTATTCATGTTTCGTAAATGACAATATGAGAAAATTACAGCTTCTTTGCACTAGTTTCTTTGACATTTTTCAAGTCGCTTTTCCGGAACCATGTGTGCTGCGTGGACCGAATAAAGTACGACTTTCTTTTCGTTCCCATGAAAAGACTGATACTAATAAAATGATTGATAAATCGTAAGACATCGGACTAATTAACTTTGACGATGATTTATGTCACACACAGTTAAGGAAAGGTCCTTTTTCGGAATCCCTCGAAATGTTGAAATGTTGACCTCAAAAACCTTCACTTTGCTACTGGTTTAATGTTGGAAAATTCTATAACTATTAAGTACATCTAAAACTATATGCTCCATAGTATGAAAAGGGATGAAGTCTTAACCAGGATAAATTTTTTTTTTTGGGCCCAGGCATTCGTTGACACAACAAACAACTCAAACTCAGTTCACCAACTATAACCAGAACCGAGATTTTCATACACAAACGTCCGGTACAAGGATACGAATGTCCCGTACACAAAAGGGATATTATATTACTTATACTCGTATGTCATGCGACTTAGTATTAGTGTATTACGGATCACTCAACCTCAGTAATAAATCAGAAGTTTCCTTTTGTTGGATAAATGGAATACAGTTGTAGAAATATTCGTTCGTACTGCGCCATGAAACTGGAAAGACCATAAAAATATGAAATAATACTAAGACGATATGCTTGATTTGTCACCGAAGTGTATTACAATGAGTGCTGCATTAGATGCAGTTTGCGACAGTTTTATGCATTTCTGCAGAAATGATCATAAAAGAGTTGATACGATAAAAACTCCTTGGCAAAAACCGGAAACTTTCGCTATGAAAAAATGTACTACCTTGAAAGTTTTTTTTTACATTTAACTTGATTAAGATGTAACTTTTTCGATCTAAATGTAATAATATCATCAGAGTTAAGAAATTCGAAAGAACTTTTACAGCTCTGCAAAGACTGACAGACTTCCAGCCAAAATTTTTTTTTAAACAATCCAAAACCTTATTTCGCAGTGAAAACAGTTGCCCCACCTTCGTACGCCAATGGAAATTTTGAATTTTTTATTTTCAAATATTTCCCTAGTACAGATTTTAACATTCTTGCATAAGCCCTCCCTACGACACCAAGAACCACCCACGCCCAGACGCTGTACCTCCTATCAATCATTTTATTTTTCTTGAATGCGTCTGTGGTACCTCTGTATATTCATGTATTTTCTTTTTTTACAACCCCCACGCTGCCCACATCCCCCTTACGTTCACCCTCACCCCAAAAGCTACCACTGAGAAGGACTTTATACAATCTATCAACAAAGGAGATTTCCATTTTATATCTCAACGGGTTTGTGAGCTACTCGTCTTCAAAAGCTTTTGCATACGGCGTACGGCGGGCAGACGGACATTACTTTTTTTTTAATTTTTGAAATAGTCATAAAATTTAAAAAAAATTTAAATTGTTTTTTTTCTTAAATTTAACTCATTTTCAACTCAATTATTAAAAAATAATAAATTAGAATAGTAGATAATATTGGTTTTCGTTAAAAATTACGTTCGTTCATATGACATTTTTGAAAGGACATTACTACATAACTTTTACTAAAACCCAATGATATTCCTTTTCCCTCTTTAAGTTGAATATTTATTGAAATATTTCCACCAAACTACAGACTAAAATAATTCAACTAACTCACAACTTCTAACTGATTTCAGAACGAAGTTCTTTCATATTTTCACAAATCCAAAAATCCACAAACTTATGTTCTACGGGACAAACATGATCATTTTATGGAAAATAATGTAAATAGGGTGGTGTTCATTTAAAAATATATCCCAGCAGTTTCTGTGACACTATGGCAAACTGTGAAAATCAAAATTTCCACATTCAGCTCATACAAACTTTATGTAGTCGATTGTCGAAGGGTTCCTCCCTGCTTGTAAAATTAATATTCACAATTACAAAATAAATATTCAGAAATTTTTTCAGTAATTTCCAAAACTTCGTCTTGTCAGAATGGATGTATGTTTATTTACTAGAATACAGTTTAGAGATTTTTCTTGCAGGTAAGAAAAAGACCAATATCAATACAAGACTTAACTCTGCAAATCCAAGAACAGGACTCCATGTGCAAGAGGAAAGCAATCGTTTACGAACACATTACACATTATTTTTTTAACGAATTTACTAAATTTATTCACATCTCTATCATTGCGAACAGCTTTTAACATTTTCAACTGCAAAATTCATCCATAGCTCCTCAAAGGGCTTTGTGCAAGACCAGAATTCTACTCAAAAGGTTAGCCCGTTGAAAATAAAAACCCATAAGAGCTAATAAACACAGTGTGTGGGAATGTAATAAAATAAACATGCTCTACTTTCTCTTGGAGAAATACACCGTGAAATTTAGTGCATTTCATGGAAAGTTTTCATCTGCCAGAGTATAGTATAGTATAGTATATTTTTAAGATTTAATATCAACATGGTAAATTCAATTGTCAGAGCTGTATAATTCTGTCTACTGTTAAACTTGTATAGCACTGTATGCTACTATGTTTGAGTATTCCGGCTTCCAAATGCAGTCAGATAAATTATCAAATTTTTGTTGGCCACATTGTATGTAAATATATTTTGTAAGAAAAAATTTGACTGAACTTTAACTGAAATGTTCTCGATAATTGTTAGTTCAATAATAGTGATGTACCTAAATATAGGTTTTTAAATTCAACGGTTAGGTATTGTATATAATCGTAATATGGTAGTAACCTTAGCCTACAGTACTAGAGCAGTACTGATACAATACTGAAATTAGGATTACGCAAACGTCATATAAATAAATACTATCAGATACGGTTGTACCTACGGACGGTTAATTTTTTGAGAAAAATTCAATATAAGGGGGGAGGGGGGGGGCGAGATGTAATTAATTTAGATACTATGGTTTTACAATTCGAATGTTTAAAGCTATAGATCAACTTGAAAATATTAGCACATCCTTGACAAATATCTAAAATGAAATTAACCATCTTAAGAGATAAACGAATTAAATCTAAGTAATTTGAAGAACTAGATTGTTGAAACATATATGGAATAATGAATAATGCTACAAGAAATGAATAATGCTACAAGAAATACATACGCACATCAAACATATTAATGTAATCCCAGTATTGAAAAGAAAATTTTTTCTGGACTCCGCCTTTATGTATAATTATTTTTAGTATAATTGTTGTGAAACAAACAGGACAGAGATAAGGACAGACAAACAGACAGAAAGATGGAAAGAGTGAAAGACGCAAGACGGACAGACAGACTGAAGGACGTAAAACAGATGGACATACGGACATACTGATAGACGAACAGGACATTTTGCCCAATAGTGTATTTTAATGATAAGTATACATTAACACTATAATTCCCTAATACGGAATTAATATATTTCAGAAGGGGGAGTAGTGCTATTTTATTTATTTTTGTTAAGATTATTCTAACTACACTAGAAGATATTAATAAAAACATGCATTAAAAAAAAAAAAAATAAATAAAGAGACTCTGATCCCCCCCAAAAAACATCCTCCCGATAAAATTTATATCTTAGAGCGCCCATTGAGGCCATTAAGAACGGTAGCAGCTTAGATATAGACTAATTTTAGCTTCAGGATCAAGGTTAAAAAACTGTTAGCATTAAGAATTTTCGGCAAATAAAGCACTTTTAAAACTAAAAAAAAAAACAAACGAAGAGGGAGGCCAGGCGAATAGACCATCTAACAAACTGACACACAGACTAACAGACGGACAAACTTACAGACGGGCAGGGCTACATTCGGACAGACAGACAAGTGGACAGACGAACTGAAACTGTAATAAAAACTATTATGCTGTAAAAAAATTTCTTAACACCCAGTCTATATTCACAATTTACATATGTATATAAAATCGTTTGTATATTCGCAAAAAAACAGTTTTTAATCGTATTTTATAGGGTTCGTAATGATGTCCATTAAGTTCTTCCATTTCAATGAATTTAAATGATAACGTAAATACAAATTTAATTAAAAATTTCATTGCATTCATTTTCGTTTTTATTTCCTTTCAGGTACGTGAGAAATCAATTTTTTTCAATAAATAAATATTATGATATCAGGTGAGTCTACAAATCTGAAAATCACTTGGAAAATTTATGGAAATATTATGTAACGTTCATTAATTAGTGAAATTGTTAACATCGAAATAATTATTGCCATTACAATTCGCACAGCACTGGGGGGGGGGGGGCACTATCAAATTAATTACGCTCACATGAAGGTGATTGTACCTGATACCGTACAGCCACTCCTATTAAATGATTAACGTTTATATCGAAAACATTTACCCGCATATCATTTACCCCGTAATGAATAATATCAGCTGAAAGGGAAGCTTAGAGTTACTTATGGCGCTGCTTCTACAAACCCCCTGACGTCCTTACTGTAATGAGGGTTCGTATGAGAATTAAGAGCAAAATGTTTCCTTTTTCGTCGGACCGCTATCAATTTTGTTCATACTCTTCCTCTATTTCCTGAAACTACTATTTACGAGAACACATAAGAAAACGGCGTTCTTATCGTTTTAGGGTCTTCCAGCGTTTCAGGAATATGAGACCATTTTACTAGTTCTAGACGATCGGTAGAATTAAAGCTTGTATCTTAAGTCCTTGGCGTCTTCAGCGAGCACAGCATGCATATGTGATGACTTCATTAGCTTATAGAAAGAAGAAGAACGTTGCAAAATTTTCACTAGTCGAACGTTGGAAAATCTCCGAAGAAAATGTGAAAACTTCGTGGGGGAGAAAAAAGTTTCCCGACTGTCAAAATACAGCGCGTTCTAAAACCCAAATTTAATTTTAATTAAATTTTCCAACGCAATTAGGATACATTTCCGGATACTGCGATCCGTTTAAATTATGATACGATGGAGATAATTTCGTCGGTTATTAGAGCTACTGCCGTATTTCCAACCCAGTTTTCAGGCATTCTATCGTCTTATTTGATTAATCTCACTATGAAAACTTTCTCTTCCACCTCCCTTGTACGTTACCTGGTGGAGGTAAAAATAATCGTTTAACCGTGGGAACTAGCTGGGTACCAGGTTGTTGGAATTTTTCAGGTAAGGCCTTCGTTTTTACGCGGCGACAGGGACTTATAACACAATTGGGTAATTTGTTTGAGATGCAGTAATAAGATTAGATAAATTTATTATAGAATAGTTTAATTTGCCATCCATGTTATAAAGTGTAGTTTTGTGCCACGTTTCATGAAAAGCCCTGCTTACTGATCGATAAAATCTTTTAGAAAATTTGATACTCTTTTAATGCTTTTGCAAAAATACGAACAAATTTATTCTGCTTCAATTATGATACATATTATAGAATAGGTATACTAGTCCTAAAGCGTACAGGGATTTTTCACAACTATTGATTAAACATTAAAATAATAAAGTTAAAAGCTTCATGTTTGTATAAAACCAAAATCAACTCACTCGTAAAACCATTTAAAATACTTGATAACCCTTTAAGATTATGGGGAAAATGAGTTGATCTATTAAGCTAAAATTTTGTATGACTAAAGGCTAAAAATTAAAGTTTGCTTATGAAGGCATTTGATTTGATAAACGAGGTTACACTTTCTTGCGATTAACAGGGAGATCACCTTTACGGGAAAAACTTATGTTAAATGGTCGAGTAGTTACCACAGAAATGTTTCCGAAATAGTTTCCTCTAAATATTCTGTAGCTCAAGAAATCCTTGACCTATTTAGTTCAAAATTTGATTAAAAACAGGAATTTCGGTAATTAATGTGGAAATATGTGGAGATATCTTAATAGGAAAGTCCATAAAGCACAATAATTTTGAAATATCTAGTGTTGTCAATTAAAGGGTCTTCCTATAGTGGCTTAATTAAAAATAAAATTGGGCGTAGGTGTAGTACGATACGGGGTGCTTTTATATCTTTGAAATGATATATGATTGGAACTTGAAAAGGGGTATAGATAGTACATGTACATGGTGTATTACTATAAGGGTACGAGCCAAATGAATGTGAAACCAGTAGGTGCCAACGAGCTAAATAACAAGCACATGTAAATACGTACCTCTTTTCGTACCGCTTTCGTGACGAAATAAGTGTAATTGTTAGGTACTTAAGGAGGTCATCCCGTGTGCAGGCTCTTTTTTATGCCTTTTTTCGGGATTTGTTTTAGCGAACTTAATAATGATACAACTGTGCAATTTTTACCACATTTTATGCACATGTTGAGCTCACTTTACAATTTTTTCAGCCCGTAATCGTCGCTCATTGCTGAGGTACATAGCGACTTATTTTCAAAAATTCTTGTTTTCGGTAGACACGGTTGCGGCCATTCTGTTTATCTCCAATAAAAAAAATGAAACGACATTTTAATGTATGAAGCTTGAACTAGTTTCTGAGCTAGGATTATAAAAAAATATTGAAGAGTTAATTTTTGGCAACTTGTTGAACTTTTTAGCGTGTATTTTGGTGTGTCTTTACGACTTCTTCAGGTTACCAAAAAAACGTCTTGATGAATCACAGTTATCCTAGTTTTCAAACTGTCTACATGACCACTGATTAAGTTTACCAAATTTCAAAGAAATTCGGTCGATAGATTTCGGGATATCGTGTCTACCGTTTTGAGAAAAACGCAACTAAACTTATCATTATTTTCGAAGCAACAAAGGAGCTTAGAGAATATAACGGCCTGTAACTTTCGATCGACTTCGAATATCGAAATATCACTTCGCCTACATACACTTCAATTGGATGTAATTTATGGAAAAAAAAAAAAAATTGGAAATCGTCAGACGGGATGAGCCCCTTAAAGAACTAGTGAAAAAAATAATTGTTATTCAATATATTTTGTTTCTATCTAATTTTTTTTTTTGTAAGTTAGAGTATGTTAAAGATTTAGCAAAAACGGTGTCCGAGTCCTCTTTAAAAATTCATATCTCTGGTAATTTTTATCCAAGAACCATTCGCAAATTTTAACTGATGTTGTTCGATTTTTTGACTCTTATGGTCACAAGTTAATTTTTTGGTATGTTTATGTATATATGTTTAATTAATTTGAATAAGCCAAACATTATTATTATAGGGTATAAATGATCAGAGATATGAATTTTCAAAGAAGTCTCGGACACTTTTTTTGCGAAAATTTGAACGTACTATAACTAGCAAAAAAAAATAAATAAAAATGTAATTTCCATTATTTTTTTTACTTGTTCTTCAAGTAAAACATTATCAAGAGGATCACAGAAGGTAAGGGTAACCCCTGAAGCACTCTTCACGAATTAACAATCTAAACATATAAAATCCTGTTAAGATTGTTAATTTAAGAATTGCTATTTAAGAATTGTTTTGTAGTTAATCACCCATTAGCGAATTTAACTCGAAACTCGCGAAATCTTCAACCCACCGAGATTATAAAATAAATTTGATACTTAACGAATTACTAAATTCAAATAAACTCGATATAAATTTTCTGCGAAAATCGTTAATCTAAATCACGCGATACACTTTGAAACCACCGTGGGTATTAAATTCGAATGTTTCGTAATGATTTCAATCCATTAGAATCTCAAAACCGACAGAATGAAGAGTTTCTTAACTCAAAATAACATTAAACCTTCGAATTTTCAACTTCGGGCAAACAAAATTGTTCACCTGCACGTCACACATACTCGTCGTCCTTTATGTATGATTCCGTTGGAAATACCTGCCTGAATCCATAGTTGAGTCTATAGAACGGGCGAGGAAGCCGGATGGGAAGCCTTCTGAAATATCGAGAGGAGCCCACTGCTTCATAAGGTAAACCGTACGCAAGCACGGCAGATCCTTATTATCTGTTATCAATACTTTGCCGTAAGATGTGAACTCGTTTCGTCCTCGTCCTTATAACTACGTTCGTGTTTTATTTTATTCCGTTCAACAAGCGTTGCATGTTTGGTATCTTGTTGCGTATCGTACTACATCTTGTACTCTCTAATGGATTTCGCAGTTATTTTATGATAAAACATCAATACACCAGGATCAAATTGAATTTTCTAACCGACATTTTTCCTGCTTTCCCTCGATTTTTCCCCGGCTTCTTTTCAGTTCCGTGTTGGAAGTAAGCCCTGTACATGCCACCGAAAAACTTACAATGAAATTTTTCTACGTGTTTTGTCTTGAAGTGTGGATCTGAGATGGCGTGGATTTACAATGAGATTCTCTTATCCTGGGGCGAAAGGATGGCTTAAAGACGTGAAACATATTTGCATGTAAATATATCAGATGTTGAAACCAACCGCCAGTATTCCCACTGAATGGTGTGTATTATGTTGGCGAAACTCCTTCATATGCAATACGGCTCGCAAAAATGTCCATAATGTTTAGTCAAAACATCCTGGCATCCCCTACTTCTTCTCTTGTTGTAGAAAAATGCCAAATACTCTGCATCTTATCTTAAGCCTTCTCAGCTATTTTCCGAACTTTGTAATATCTACAGAAATAACAGTCAAGGCATATGTTCGATGTGGAACTCTTGTTTGGAGCTCATGTCCTTTTTTCCGGTACCAAACATTCTGGCTAGGATAAACAGAATTTTTTATTAGTACATACGCAGTTTTTTTTTATATTTTTTTTTGCTAGTCTTGTCAACAACTCAACGGTGGACATGGTTTTACTTTTTGTCAATGTTTTCGTTCTGCCTGAAGGAAGTTGAATTTTAAACATTAAATCGCAGCCGGTATATCGAAAGGTACTCAAGGATTTGAAAATAATCAGATTCAAGGCATTGTGTGGGATGTTGAGACTAACAACGAGGTCATGAAAGCATCGAAAAAATCGAGTAATTTTTGATTGGTAAATTTGAGCGAATAATTTCATTTCGACGACAAGTTTAAATTGAAAAATATTGAATCATCTAATGTTTACACAGTAAACAAAAATCCATTGAGTTTACATTTTTTGGATATTAGGCAAAAATTCCACACCTTTTCAAGTAAATTTACTTTGGGATGTAATAGTCAATTTAGATGTAATTTTCAATTTTCGGTCAGTAAATATCAACATCGATAGCACCAAATTCACTGGATATTATATTGAGTTTACACTTGTAAAGAAAGTGAATAATTAGCACTCTCCAATATGTAGTTATTTCTTTTACTAATATTATTTCTTACTTACTTACTCTTCATAAAAACCCTTGGGCCAAAAATGTTTCAACTTAATTTGAAAGTTAATGAAGTCATACTACAAGAATGATCCTGTGAAGTACAGTCCCGCAATTAAATCTGGTTTTGCTGCATAGATTTAGAAAGCGTATCTACTGCGCCGCCGACGGTGTTTCATTTTTATTTCAGTAGAAAAGAAAATCATACGAAGCGTCCATTTATTACATTTTTTTCATCGTAAAATTCAAATAGATAAGTAGAATCACACGAAAAAGAACGTAATTTTCAATTCATATGTATATAAACATAGTTAATTTTTCACGAAATGGTGAGTAAATTTGTGAGCCTTTTCATATAAATTGTATGGTTGAGTTTAAAAGTACATGAATAATTACTAATACCAGCAATTTCGTGTAAAAGTAATTGAAACGTGTACTATAACTTCAAAAAAATTAAATATACTGGAAATATCAAGGAAAAATTAGATTGGAAATTTAAAACAGTGCTGTAAATTAATCAGCCAGGTGATTAACGCTAAATGGCAGTTTAGTTTTAAAAAGCCAATACCCTGTAGCTGTTACTTGGTGTCTCGATACGTCTGCCAATTTAATAAGTTGAAATTTTATACGGACAAATATATTTGATGCTATTTTCAGTACCATGATCATTTGTTTCAATTTTAAAAGTGCGTAAAATAAAGTCAAATATTCCAATTAAATTGATTCATTCATTTTGTGCAAATTCACGATATCTGAAAAATGTTAAGTGCTAAGAAATTAAAATAGTGAATTATAAATTGTAAAATTGTATTTTTTAGTGTCGACCGAAAAAAAAGACTTAGAAGTATTAAATCCGGTTCATTAAAGACTCAATCATAAATTTTTTGTCTAAAACTGGTCATTTATATTACTGTAGATGGATAATCTACCAAATATTTATGTTACCATAGTGCAAATAATATTCAGCTGTATTGTTCGCAAAGATATAAACAATTTGATACTTCAGCAGCGCTAAAACTGCTGTCCAACTGCTATTTCAATTAAACATTTTGCTCCATCCCCTAAGTCTTGGAGCATGTAATGATGTAATTTATCTCTTCGAACTTTCAGTGTCCATAGAAAAGATTAATCAGCCCAGTGGGCAATTTAGTGAATAAATAACAATGTAACAATGTTTGTTAGAATACAATTTATTTCAATGATCTTCAAGGAGGTTGTACAATAATACGGACTCCATGAAAAAGGATGGGACGCTATTCAGTAAATAAATAAAAACTTGGATAATTTGTGACAAAAAGATTTTTATAATTTTTGATGGATCTCATAATAATTATTATTAATTAGATATTATGCGTACAAAATGTAATTAACGATACTATGAGATAAATTGAATTACAGCAAGTCTAATTTGTGAGGGAATTGCCTTAATATTGCGCTGAATTTTCTTTGCTAAAATTATTGCAGAGAATATTTTTGTCGTATTTCTCAAGTACATGGTAGTTACCTAGAAACTCGTATGAATACTTGCAAATCGAAGTAATTTATTTGAAAAATACACCAGCTGTGGTTATAAATCTTACAAGTTTAATTGCACTAATAAGCTTGGTTCGCTAAATGTTTCGAAGTACACCCCTAGTATTGAATTGCTGTTGTATTCCAGCCCGTAACCCCGCTATATAAATTTATGTACGTACTTTAATGCGGTGATACGCTTGAAGTTACTAATCGATTGACATCCCAAAAAATAGCCGGGACGCTATTTGAAATGTTATTTTTTAGGTAGTCAATCGCATAGTACCGTACACCGGATCTCATTAGTTGACTTCTAACCAAAAAGTAATAAAGTTGCGCCCAAACTTGTTGTTAGATTTTTTTACTTTGCTATAACTTTAAATTAATTTAACTTTTCTGGCTTAGCTTGGAAGCACTAAAATTTCTTGGTTGGAGTAATAACCACTAAAAGAAATTATCTGTTTTGCTAGGAAAAAAATCAGATAAATGGTAGATCGTAGATGATAGAAAAAAGATCGGTCAACAGTCTGGGTGCAAACGTACTATTTTTTGGTGGAAATTTTCATTAAAAATTAAGTTTTAGTGCAGGACACTATGCGGCTGTCAATCTAAAAAACATAACAATACAAATACACTTTGGGCTATTTTTTTAAGACCGAAATTAACATGTTCGTCTAAACCCTTTCTCCTTTTCTCCAATAGTCAAACTCTCCGTCAAAATGTTGACCATTGGTAGGAGCAATCAGTCTATCAACTGTAAGTTCAATTTCGAAGCAAGTTTCTTTGTGGCTATGGAACTGAAAAGCAGTTTATGTACACGGCGGACAGACGGACAATTCTTACTCTAATATTCTTTAATAATAAAGAATTGTGATTGACCTCAAATTTTCAAGAAATTGCTACCCTAAAATTTTGTATTTTCACAACTAGTAAACTCCAAAAGAGCAAAAAAAATATTTGTCTGTCCACCGTAGACGCCGACCAGCTCACAAACTCGTTGAAATTTTAGATTAAAATTTTGATGGTGGGTAGATTGTATGAACTAGTATCTTATTCGGGCGGTAAGAGAAATGAAAGGGAGAGCGTTTTAGACGAAAAATTTTTGACAACGGGATTGAGTGCCGGACTACCATGTAAATGAGTACCTGAGTTTAAAATCGGGGTAATAATCACGGACGAGCGTGTGGCTGACCACTTCACCTCCAAGTGGTCTCAAATGAAGTAACTCTAACATTATTGCAAAACCTAGGCCCGGTTTGGGCTTTTGCGCCATTGGTTATGTATGTGTGTACTGATACAGTTATTTATGCAACTCTAATTGAAAATGTTACTGCCATCTATTTTCGAAAGAAAATTTGAAAAAATTTAATTGTTTCGCATGATTGTAATCGCCTGATAACTACTATAACTCTAAGTATACCTCCTATATTTATATCAATTACATGAGAGTGCTGAAATCGATGTAACTAAACCTTGACATTTTTAAACTTACCCAGATTCACTATCCTATACCATACTATAACCAAATTTTCAGTATAAGGAAATTTCGTCTTTCCCATTAAGAAAACGAACTACCTTTAAGCGCTATTTATTCGGACAAAAGTCACAAATCGTTACTGAGGCTCTAATCAAGAGCGGAAATTATACTCAACTTATAAGAGCATAAATACAATTATATTAAACGCTTCGCAAATGCATACTCTTTTGCTCATTATCCTTGCGGAATAAAAGCAATTCGTTAGTTGAAAGTATAACCGAACCGAACCTGATGATTGTATGTAACTAACCTACTATAGACCAGGTACAAATAGCCGCCCCAAGCTTTCAGTTTCAAATCAAACTCAATAAATATTGTAGTACTATAATACGTGCGGGGGTGCATAGCATATAGGGGGAGTTTACTCTAGTTGAATACGTGCACAATAAGCGCATAGTTACGACAAACCAGGCCATGCATACTACCGACATACATAGCTTGTCGTTAAATTAAAACTCCCTGAGGGATAGCAAGGATTTACGTAAACTTCCGAGACAAACTGACTTGAACATTTCCTGTCCTACCGTTAATTTGGGTAATAAACAGTTTTTTTTTCCTTCTTCTTTCTTCAGAGATATATGCACATTTTTTTTCCGCCCCCTCCTTCCGAAGTGACTTCCCAACTGCGCGTCGTTGTCCTTCTGCTCTATCTTCTATCAAAGAATTTCACATTTTAACTCTATCAGCAGTTTTTATTCCCGACAACCTACGTCCGTTGTCGTCTTGTCCTCACACTATAAATTTTATAAGATTCCTGCAATATCTATTTTTTCCCGGAAAAAAAACCACCCCCGTCTAGTATGTATCTGAATCGTGTCTAACCCCATCTGGACCCGATGAAGCTCTTATAGGTCTATAGGTTATCTTCTTTCCATTTAGGAATTAAAATCGAAGAGTATAATCAGCATTTATTTCAGATCGAAGGACGAAAAAGGATCAAAGGTCATAAAATATTGAGTTACTTAGTCTAGAGGGTGGTTTAAGACGGTGGGATTTAATTCAAGTTGCATCTTCGATTTCGATGAAATACCATAGTACGGAATTGGAAAACGTTAGGTCTGATCTACTTTGAAGTGTGTGGAAAGGGTTGCAAGGACATCTACGTAATGGTTGATAATCTTCTTCAGACATCTTGTTAGCTGCTTTAGTGTAAGTCAAGCGTCTTGAAACACACGCGAAATTATCTCTTTATCGAAAAATTTTGAAAAAAAAACTTCAATTTGTTAATTTTTTTTTGTTTTTTTTTTTTATTCGAACTACTAGGAGAAAAGCCAAGGGAAACTTTGGTATCGTTTGAGAGAAGCTCGGTACTTCGTGGGGAAATTATTGCGCATGGCAATCGAAAACCCTACTGCCAAAGATACTCCAGTCCTCCAGCATCCTTGACTGGACCCTGTTCTTTTTAACTTCAGTTCCTCAAAGTATACGTTACGGATCGTACACGCGCGAAATTCAAATTAAAGTTTGCGAAGTTTTTGCCGGAAAGGCGCGAAAATTTGAAATTTATTGTCCGCGGTGGACAGTCGTGAATTGTGACGGATTAACTTTAAATTAAGTGTCGCCCGCATTATTTATCTGCGGTAATAGGTACGGTTCGGACAAATTTCGAAAATTCTGCCTGAATAAATTTCTTGTTTTGTTTCCGCCATAATACAGTGGGGGGTGGGCTTTTTTTTCGCTGGATATGTCTCCGAGTGTTTGAAATTTGTGTTGATAGTGCGTATCGCGCGTGAATATGCTGTAAATCACGTCCTTTATCACTTGTCAGACTCACTTGGTGGATTTTCATTTGCCTGTTGTTCGCCTGTATACTGCGTCGACGAAGTTATCCGTCCTTGAAACGAAATAAGGATGCCAAGGGTGATGGAGAGCAGGCAAATGATTTAAGGAAATGAGTTTCCATCGTGCCTAATGGAATTTCGGATACTGTATTTGGATACTAAATGTATTGTCAGCGAATATAATACAGAAAAACTAAAATCGGATATGTGAACAGGGATGTGATATTCCGTCGGAGAAGACATTGTATTTTTTTTTTATTGTTTTTGTCATCAGTTTGATGGTTCTTACTTTTAGAGTTCTGAAACGATTTGTTTCTAGGATTTTATTTTCGACATGTTGTTATACCGCCCATTAACCCTACAGAGGAATAGAAACTTTCGCTATAAGAGTCCTACCGACTGCCATACCAAATGCCCTTAAAACTTGTCGACACTGTTTTAGACTCGTCCTTTGTAACATAAACAATTTTCCCCGGCTGAAGAAAAGTTGAAAAGTGTTATGTACTTTTGCTTTTGTGTCCTTTTCCGTCACGAAATTTTCAACTAGTCTATACAACCCCATCACCCGTCACCATTCTATTCAGTAGTTTTGAAAAACGACCGACAACTTGTACACTTGTGATCTGGTTCAAATGCCGTCTATGGTTCGCACCCTCTATCTATTTCTGCACCATAAACGACTCTTAAGCGAAACGCTCAAATGGTTTTCATTTAACTTTAACAAATTGTAAAACTTTCGATACACCAGTTTTTGTAGAGTTGTGGCCGGGCAAGCGGTGGTTAAACCCCATTTTACTTAGAGACGAATGTTGGCTTCGTATTTCGTATTTCGTACTTCAAACAGTAGATAAATTGCATAAAGTGATAGTTTCAATAGAAGATTAGCACTGAAAAGGAGCCCACCCTTTTTCGGTTCAAGAGCAATTCTTTTGTGTCCTTTTCACATTCTATTTTATGGATATTACTCCTTGAAGCTTTGGGAAATAATCTCCTTTCAGTTTGGTACAAAGCCTGTCTAAATAGAGAGCAGGATCAGAAACTAGTCAGAATTCAAAATCAATTTAGTGGAAAACTGAGTTGGTATATACTGAACACAATTTTTGTGTTAACATTGTGATGTTCAGTTTGCTCTTCAAAATTTATCGAAAAAGGGAATTTGCTTTTAGATTTTGGAAGATGGGACTAAGCCTTTGAGCACTGCTGAATTTTACTTGAGTAGTCTGTTTGAGAAACCTCAGTGAATTTTGATCGATTTCAATATTATTCATAGTGCACCTTTCTTTAAAAACTAACAATTGCTTATGCAGTCTTACTAACTAAATTTTCTTAAAAAACCTTAGGAGTAATCTTGTTGTAGAAGAAGAAAAAAGAAGAACTGTTCACAAATTTTCCAAGACAAAATATTAATATATAAAATCTTAAGTACTGTCCTTAATATATGGCATACAACAGATTTTTTTTATCACTGCCTGGAAAATATGCTTAGTTTCTACACCCTTTCTATTAATTTTGCGGTAATAAAAGACTTTTAAAAAATATTGTAATATACCACAAACATACAAAAAAGTTGTCCGCCACTACGCCGTACAGTGTATGTCATACTTTTTCTGCAATATTTGCGGAATTATCGCAATAGATAAAACATTAAGGTGTTCTTACATGACCAACTTTTCAAGCAATTTATTGCCCGGCAACTCTTGTCAAAAGTAGTGGAGCAATTAACGTAATAATAAGGGCAATATGTTGGCAATGTGGTTTTCACAGATAGCTGGTATTGCTCGCCCTATAGTTGCTGTATGTACACTAACTTTGGCAATTTCAATTGTTCTCTTTTGGTGATTCAATTGTCAAGTTTTGTATGGAGTTTTGCATTTATTAGTCAAGTTTCGCGTTTATGGCTAGAATACAAATATTTCAAATTTTTATTTAAGTTTTAGATTTATTTGTCATATTTTTTTCCTGTTGTTTATAGCCTGAATTGGTCGTGTAAGCCCTTATTATCGAATTTCTAGATATTGGTCAATATCGCTTAAAATTCAGCAACGAGTTGATGAAAAGTTGATCCACATCGCCTGATGTTGCTATTGTTGCTGTGCCTTGCCTCACATTTCTGTGACGACAAAATTGACATAAGCATTGCTTCAAATTGAGCAATTTTAATCGCTCATGTAAGAGGGTTGAGTTTTAAGAGGTGTAAGTTGCGAACATTTTTAAATATCGTATTTCAGCTACGGCTCTTGAGCAAAGTGCAAAGTCAGATGCTGATAAGATATATCTAGAAAGATCTAGGCCCTCAGTGAGTTAAGTTAGAAAAAAGAACTTTATTATTTTCAGCTAAGAAGGTTTGAAAAAATAACAAAGTCTTAGAGGGTGCAGGACACAAATGTTTGAACTACAATTATTTTACAAATTGATAAAAATGATAAGCTAAAACTGATTTATTTTGAATATGGTGTCTATCATCTAGCATTTCTTCGATTCAGTAGATCCGATATTCATTAAAAAAGGGTTCAAATCGAGTTGAAAAACATTCTTATTTTCAAGAAATCGTAATAATATAAAGTTAGAATTTAGTAACTATTTAGAGCGGTAATAAGAGAACATGCCAAAAATAATATTTTCTATAGTAAAATTGCTATTTTTCCTACCTCAAGAATTGTTTCCCTAAGAAAATTTTTTCAGGCGTACTATGCTAGGCACAAACAACTTTAGTAGGTAGTCTGAATAGGGTCCTTCAGTACTGCAATTTTAAAGATTAGGGAGTAAATGTGGGTGAACAATAAAAAGATTAACTTCCAGGTTTTATATTTTATCTCTGATTCTGATTTAAAAAAAAAAAAAATATTCTACCCTGACCTACCCTAATTTGTCCGACTGTCCGCGGTATGCTGAACGTGATCCCGTAGCTGTTTATATGATAGCTTTGTTTTTTTATTTGTATCAACAATAGTTTGGTACGCAATATGCGGTGTTTCTTTCTACAAAGCTAGTTCTTTGAAAGATTCGATAAAATTCTATTTTTTGCACTTTGGTTACCCTTAAGCTACGTACGTTCCTTTGTCATGTTCACATTTTCACTATCCAAAAGATACAACTTCCAAAGTGCCTGTTGTGTACGTATCTTTTAAGGAGCTCCTTCAAGTTCTCTATCAAAGATTCTTCGAAGAAACGTCCAATGCACTTTATGAAGACTCACACAACTAATACATTTCTTTTCATGCAAAATATTTCCACAATATTTCATTTTCTTTGTGGTTTTGGCATACCTTAAAAGACTTAAATAAATTCAGATTTTCACCGCCTTCGTAGCTTCCTAGCAAACAGTTTAAAGTCTTCAAGTTTTGCCACAAAACATGGCAATAAATGTTTCGTTCTATCGATTTATGGTTCAAATAGACATGTCGATTGTTAGTTCTACAACAGAAACACAGTTGTAGGTCGGAAAACTGAAGTGCACGAGAAATTTTCCGACTTTGTGAAGAAGTTATCAGAGAAAATTCTCTCATCTTTTCCTTAGTTATTTTTGGTATACTCGGTTTTGTTTTTATACAAATAAAAAAAATCAGGTTTGTTGGAAATAATCAGTTTTTTTTCCAATTTCAGCAATTTTGAATTCAGTATGAACACATTATTAATATAATTATTTGAAATGGAATTTTTCCATAGCAGAGCACTTAAAATCATACTTTTTGGTTGTGTTTTCGGTGTCAAAGTTATGTCTCGTCAAGGCTTCCACAGAACAGTAATCAATCCTAATCTGGACATATTGCTGTGGTGGTCTTCAACTCGAGTAACTTTGCATTGTATAGCTAGCTGAACTTTAAGCGAAACTTTCATCGTTATTTTTTTATTCAAATCTCTCCCATTTACCGCCTAATACAACAGTTCTTTCTACGTATGTATGCATGTGGGTTTATAATGCCTTTGTAACAAAGGATGCAATAATGGGGAAAAAATCGGAGCGTAACATTCACTGGGTGCTTTTTCAAACAATCTTCGCTGCACGGGTATTCCATATAATGGATTACTCTCAGTTAGTGTCCTATTTTTACCTGTACAAACAACTCACGGTAATCACAAGTATGCTATTAATTATGATTGGTTATCCCTCTATCGCTGTAGAGAAAGGACGCAAAATACGGTTGTGACCATGTGTATTTTCTTGTGGCCATAATCCATTACGGTGTATATCCCTCATCCAACCTAATATCATCTCATGTCTAAATTCTACCTATCTGCACTGCAAATATTAATTATGCGAATAATTATCTCCATACAAAGTCACTCGACTAAAGACGTCCACGATCGAGGGATAAGCTAAATTCCTCCTCATGACTCTTTTACTTGTGCAAATTGCTCACATACCTCTAGGAAATATGTAAAATAATTTTCCTTCCGTAATGCGGCCGACTGCAATAAAATGGAAAATTCCACATGTCGAAAATGTGCACTTTTAGCATATCCTTTTCTGCACCACTCCACCGACTCTATGCCGGGCATAAAGTCAACACTAAATTTTCCCTCGACTTACTTTTGGGGTTTATACCCTTACTCGGCATGGTGGTGCGGAAAAGTGCAAAGGACTTACATATGTGTAGCACTAATGTACGGAATCCTTGTAACAGTTTTCATCCACCCGACAAATAATTTTCATTTCGAAACTTTTTCAAAATGTTCATTACTTAAGTTCATCGGAATTCTTTGTAAGCTAGGATGCTTTGCTCTCATAATGTTGATACGGGAATTGTTTAATCCTTATTAAATCTTGAAAAAATGTTGCAGTCAAAATAAAAAAGGGAAAAATTCAAATAGAATTCAGTCCTTGCAGACTTGAATCCTCCGAGACATGCGTTAAAGCCTCTTTAACAACTTATTACTTTTCCAGACTGACAGCAATCTTACTCCCATGAATATTGAATTTGATAATAAGCTGAACTTACTGGAGAAATAGGGAATTTTACAAAATTTAATTAAAAGACTATTTTCCGACAGTTTCCTCAATATTATGCCGGAAGTAAAATTTATGACTAACTATACGTAAACGATGGCTACACAAATTCACAGTAGCCAGAATTTACGTACAGGACTACAGACGAAAAGATTTCTTGGGTTCTACATGTCATCGAAACTAGTGTGGGATCAGAGTAATGAAAATAAATTACACAGTGTAATGAGCAAAAATTAAGCGCATAACATATCGGAATTTATAAGAACTTCGAGCAGAACACATCTGCTGCCGATTTCCAAAAATATAAAGAATGTTATCAAAAAATTATAGTTACTGATGAAGTAGTAAAAAAATAATATTGTAAGTCCATTTTCATTCTGTTCAGAATTTCAGTCCCAAAGCAATACTGATTCTAGTTGTAAGTATGATAAATCCGAATATTGATACTATAATTATATACGTTCAGACTACGAAATTAACGCGTTTAAATTAAGGTAAGCACTTCCGAAAACACTTGTCAAACGCGTTTACGAAAACACTTGTCAAACGCGTTTACAAAAACACGTATCTACAACGCGTTTAACCGAAAACATTTATTGCGATCCTGGCGAAAACCAAAGTAAACTTTGTAAGAAACTATTTAATGCAGTAGAAATTCAATTTTGTGCTTGTGCAACGACTGCATTAGCCAAATAGTTCGCTTTACAGAACTGCTCCACAAACATATTTGTTACAAATAATTTAGAAAGCATAAATTTGCCAATGAAACGCAGATCAATATCTACTTGTCAAAAAAGATCCCATCCAGCTATCATGTATCAAAATATAACAAGCTGCGTAGTCTGAGCATTTCTTTTTTAACACGTTTATTTTGCCTACTTAAACCCGCTTTAAACGCATATTCTGTACAGAGTATAATAGCACTAGTAGTCTGGGAGGCTTAGTGGCTAGAGCACTTGCCTTCGGTGCACCTGGTACCGGGTTCGAATCTGCTTGGCGACAAGTAATTTTCGAAAATGGGATTGGGTGCCGGACTACCAGTTCACTCAGCTGAAAATAAGTACCTGAATTAAAATCGGGGTAATAATCACGGACGAGCGTGTAGCTGACCACTTCACCTCCTAGTGTTCCGTTGGTCTCGCAATGAAGTAACTCTAGCATTATTTCAAGGCTCTTTGCTGAATGTAAGCAATTCTCATCCTCTCTATCTAAATATCTGCCCTAAATAGTGAATGCGCCTAGATATACTTCTTTCACTAAACAAAATCGTCGATGTATAAATAACTCACTTATGTGAAAATTTGGCAAAGTATATGTATGGTATTCAATGTTCTTTGCTATTAAAACTCATAGGCGAATCATTTATGCATCAGATATAATTCTCCGGTGTATTAAATTTTTAGTCATTTGTCGAATCCAGATCAGAATTCTCCTCCTGCTTTATTCACAACATTCGATTTTTATTCACTTTTTGCTCACCAAAATATTTTCTGGGATAGTTTCTGTATATGGGATCACTAGAGGTGTCTACTGAAAGTAAATTTTTTGAGGGGAAGGTAGAGTACGAAAGTGGAGGGGCAGTAATTTATCAAAAAGTTAAGTTCTTATATCTCAGAAACTGTATCAGACATTATATTGAAAATTTTACAAGAGTAGACCTCTAGTATGGAAATCAATTTTGGAAGTGCTGGTGTTGGGGGTGCTAGTGAAAGGAGGTGGAAAGAAAAATATTCTGATTTTTATTTCTCGAAAACCGTAATGAATAGAAAACAAAAAATTTAGGATTACCTATATAGAGTCACTAGAGACATCCTAGCAAAATAAAATGATTGGTAGGGGTAGTAACTCCCGTGAGGGGTGACTTCTTATATCTCATAAATGGCTTATGCTAGAAACTTGAAACTATGTAGATGTGCTATTAGAGCAATTTAAAAAAAAAAAAAATTTAGATTTTTGTTGGAGTTCAGAGGTTGAGTTAAACCTATGTTCGTAAATCTACATTTTCACGAATTTCGTTAAAACTTTTAGACATGTCGAGCTATCAAAGCAATTTTATTTCTGCGGACTATTTATATAAGCGCCTAGTAACGTTCTTCAATATTTTTCGATATCTAACCCCTAAGTTGTGGAAAGTGGTTGTGTACAAATTCAAAAATTCTGATATATTTCTTAGGTATATAGAGATTTGGAATTCACTTGTTTAAAGCTTATTCTTTAAACACAGTCGGAAAAAACGGGTTTCCAACTTTGATTGTCAGTCGCATAGTATTTAACTGGAACTTGATCTAATAATTATCCGAGATTTCAGATTGCAGAAATGGCCCTAAATATTGTAGTGTTCTTTAGCAAAGAGGAGTTAGAATGTAGGAGCTATTTTCCAGTTTTTCTAAAATATATATGATCTGGGTTGTCTCTATTTCTTTGCTCACTTCCTTACCGTTTCTACGAAAATACAAGAAATGATTGTGATTTTAAGGAAAAATTATAATTTCTCAGAAATATATAATGTGCTGGATACCATTTTGTTTGAATATTGTATCTTATGTCCATGATAGCTCTTAATAGAACTTAATCCAGATTATGAGATTACCAGCTATGAATTGTTTCTCGAAACAGTTGCTCTGGATGCATAGGAGTATAAAGTTTTGAATTATAACAAATAAAGAGTCTCCCTACTCTATTTTGATGGCCGGTACAAATCTTGAGAAAGTGTATTGGGAATATCCCATTTAAGACAGAGTGGTTTGTATACATCCCTTCATATTCAAGGATTCTGCATTGTGGTAGAAAAGTGAAATTAAAAAATATTTTCGTTAAGGCTCCTGTCCCTTTTCTACTCAAATTCAGCAGAAGCAATGATAATGATATTCATTATCAAAACTTGATAAAATTTTGAAAATAAACTTTCTCAATTGAAAGAACGTGGCGTCGAAAATTTGACAGTCCGAAAACTTTTATCGCTTATTTTCTTCTCGCTTTTCCGTGTACGGCAAGTTACTCTACGAAGTTTCTTAAAAAACAGCTACCCCACGGCTTGACCTCGTTGTTTTGGGGAAAACTTTTCCGGGTGTAGCTTACAACCAGCGCCTAAAATCAGCCTATGCCAGCCTGCTGCCTGGCCAATTTTAGTTCCCAAGAGTTTCTCGCAAGTTAGATCTCTCGACAGACCAAATTCCATGAACCACGACTTCTTATTTGATAAGGGATGATTGGGGAATGTGATGGGTATTAACCGTTTTTCAATCCACCCCATGTCAAAAGACTTCTTGCGTACGATTTGCATACGCTCGAAAATGAAAAACTGAAATCTGTTCCAGCTAGTAGAAATTGTTATGAAATATTTTTTTTTTGTTTTCTTCCGAAAATGAAATCCA
Source organism: Beris chalybata (assembly GCA_949128065.1). NCBI lineage: Eukaryota > Metazoa > Arthropoda > Insecta > Diptera > Stratiomyidae > Beris > Beris chalybata. The sequence continues at coordinate 14,654,848 of OX421896.1, read as the reverse complement.
CCCTGAAGAGATTTGCTGAGCACGATGGAAGAAAAAAAGTTCGACAAGGGATAGGTCAGGCCGACAAGCCACACTTTCTCTAAACTCCGGAATCCTGAATCCCGGGGGGTATGAGGATAAACTTGACAGAGGACACAAAATGTTGACACGGGACCTTTGGCGTATTTCGTGTTCGGAATTCGAAGGATATCGGAAGTTTAATGGCGGGTTCTGGGAGGAAAATGTGCAGATAAAACTTAACAAACAAAACATGATTAGTGTTTAGGGGCACTAGACTAGAGGATTTGGTATTATGACGGAAGAGATCAAGAGGTCTTTCAAAGGATTTCGGATGAAATCGGTTTTCCAGCTAGACTATAGTGGGCATAGAACCGCTTAGATCCTCCGCAGCAATTTCATACGCTCCACAGCGAAAAGGATTAGATGAAATATTCGAAAAGCTGCGTTTCCATGTCGATCCTAGCCCATTTCTAATATTGATAAACAATCCGGAATTTATTGCAAATTTCATGAATAAACAGACTTTAATGCTCGGCACACACAAGGCAAAAGGATAAGAGTGGTTTTTATGGAGCGCATATAACGCGTGTAACTATGCGGTAGTTACTAGGCTTTAACTTTCCGACATAATCTTAACGCTCAAGGATACCGAGGAGAGTAAGGAAAAATAAATGACTAGCCCGGGACTAGAACATAATTTTACATCCCACGAGATACGAAAACTTTCAATGCGGATTGCTCTCGGGCGATATACAAAATGATTAATAATTCAGGACGTTAGGTCCGAAATTGCGACGTGACAGAACTGAAGAAAGGCTCAATAGCTCAGGATTTTGTTGTTTAAATAAACTTGGCACAGGCCAATTCATCAAAGTTTCCCTCGATGTTAACCCTTTAATTTTTTTTAGCTAGATTCCAGACACTTTGAAACATTGCAAATTCTAACGAAGTAGAATTTTAAATGTATATTCTCCAACGTCTTTGAGACGTGAGTAACGAATGACGTCCTTAACCTTTCATAGCCTTTCTGAATGACCTCCGGTCGTAGAACGGATCAAAACAAAACGATGCAGCATATGGGTGCTAACGAATTTCACTATGATAAAATTGGGGTATGATTTTAAGAATTTATGATGATGATGTTGTTGTGCCGTAATTTTGAACCCTTTTTCTCAAGACCGTTTGTTTTGATTTTTATCACATGATAATGGGTTTGGGTCTTGGATAAAATACCTTCTTTTAGATTTTTTTAAGCTATTTTCGTGATATTCAACATTTTGTTACTACTACATGGGCCACTTAAATATGTAACTTCTTGCACAATATTTCTACACCTTTGACTTATACTTAGAGAGTGAGATGATCAACCCTTTCTGTTAATATTCTACACTTTTTTCACGAAGGGGTTCGTGTTGTAGCTACTTCCAATCAATTGTTCATAAAAATTTCACTAAAATTTAAAATAATCCCAAATCAGTTTAAAAGTCTTTAAAAGATAAACCCAATTCATTAACTCAAGAGGACTACTATGTCCGGAATCCCATTTTAGCCTGGGTTGAATATCGAAAGTCCTGAAAATATGTTGTAGGCGCTTATACATACTATACTATAAGTACCCTACAGGAAGGAACACAAATTTGATCCGATCTAACCAAGAAGTGATAAGCTTGAGCATATATTGCACCCATTTACATCTTCTTCAAATACAGTGTCAAAAAATCCTAGAATTGTTTTTAGGCGTTTATACAAGTAATCTGTTAAACTAAAACTAAAGTACAGGATTAGTTGGGAAAATTGTAAGTCCATTCTTTATTCCTTTTCACCCGGTTGGAGAGCGGGTAGAGCTGAAAACTAATTTGATTTCCATTGAAGCCTAAGAGATATTAAGGAATTCGTAAAACACCCTAATTTATTCGGCCTATATCGAAAAATAGTGAAACTAATTTTTAGGCGTTTACACAAAGAACCAGTAGAAATGCAAACTAACGTGATACTTCATCCGGCCTTATAGATATTGTGGTATTTAATTTAAAAAAAAACCTTGGACTCCATTTCACCGCCTTGGCATAGAGTATTGAAAAGTTCTAACATTTTTTGACGTTTATATGAGTGAAACAATCTCGAAACTTTTGGCGTTTATATAAGCAAAACAAACTCGGTTCTCATCAGCCCTAAGAAATATTGAGAAATTCGTGACAACATATTAAACCCTTTTTCATGCCTGGTGGGTCGAATTTGTCCGAATGAAAAATTAGAGCTAGCAGTGAACTGTTCAAACCTGCACTAGCATTTTAAGATAGTAAGACCGATGTTCGAATGGAGCAATCTACATGCATACATACATTCTTTATTGATCAAAATTTGTTACATGTGTCATTTAAATTCGAAAAACATGGGCAGGCAATCAGAAATCAAAATGAAGCAATCTAATATCAGTCACAAATTGGCAGCAACTACTGTACATTCTTTCTGTTATTGATCAGACCTTGTGCTTGTGCGTTCCACATTCAAGACATTCAAGCTCTTGGATAATTTTTTAGATCCCTGGCTGCGATAGTCAAACGAAAAAATTTAAGGTCTAATTAAATGTGAGGATAAACTTCAAGGGGACAAACCCATTCTGAAAATGCAAAATTAAAATCTGCGATAGATTCTCACTCCAAAATCAATTTCAAAACTAATTTCCGAACTATTTTTTTTTTTTTTTGGGATTTCATAGTTCAAAATCAATTTCTTTTTCTATCCAAGTTACTTCACATGGAAATTGAACTTCACCATTTTCATTATTTCATGTCTTCGGATAGAGTACTCGGTGCAGGATTTATTACATAGTTCGAATCCCAAGTAAATATTTGCATAGCCAACGCAACAGTATTCGGATGAAAAAAAAATGTCAATAAAATTTCAATGGAGTCCTTAGTCCTGTATCGAATCGTGAACGAAACCAATGACCTAAATACTTCGAAATTACATACATTTTACGAGGAAGTTGGTTTTTTTTCGGAGTTGATAGGAAAGTCGGATCCTCCGCTACTATTGTTCGTAGGATACGAATAGCTTTGCTCCGTTGGTATATGGTCTTGAAGTTGTAAGTTTAAGTGGAAACCTTTTAATAATACGCAAAAGTACTTGGAAGGATCTGGGATTTTAATATCCTTAATACGTGGTGCAGAGTGTTTTACTATTAAATTTTTTTCAGAGCTTATGCCTAGTTGGTTTTTGTAGGACTCGTCAGGACGTCGCTCATTTATCATAAATATGAAGGATATTTCGTATTACAGTCCGAAATTTTAAATATAAAAAACAAATCCATTTCAATTCATATCGATTGATTCTTTTTACCAAGGACTGTACTTTCAATCTTAACTTAATTAAAAGCTATAAGTAAGCTAATTAAAATTCGGTTTCAATTGTACATGAATTTCAGAGACTGATCTGATTTCCAATGATTAATTAATTCAGGCTTTTGAAACGTAGCTGCGATACCAAGGAATCACTCCTACGTTTTTTTAGTAAAAATTTGCCACGGACTCATATATAACTTTTTTTCAAATATTATTCCGATTCGATTCATTTACCATCGTCAAAAATTATAGACCTATGGCTTTTCATAAATTATATGTAGCATTCCAATTAAACCGTTAAAAAGTATTGTCACTTACGATTAATGCAAGACTCCCATACCTGACAAATGTTTGCCAGCCAATTTGTAAATGTGATACACACATTTCTAGTATCGTCATCTGGGTATAATAACGTCTAAGGTCAATTGAGTAGTGTTATAAGTATGGCAAAGTGAAAAACTTCTCTAAAAAAGCCACTTGATCAAAATTGAGTTGCAGATTGCGGGAAATGAAACAGTTCGTTCTACGGGTATCATATTCTTGAAATACTTCAAGTTATATTATGTTGCTACCACTAGCACTTACACTTTGGTTGTGCTTTGTCACGGCTTTTGTTAAGAGTTTTCTAAAAACTACAACGAATTCATTCATTCTTCTTATTGCTTGTTTACTTAGTGTAGATACTACATATATAAGAAAGATGTTTTAATTTTGCAATGTAAACTGTTCGAGGTGCTGGCACTAAGACTCTTAACGAGTTCAGCTAAAATAGTGGTTCATGACTCCAAAAACTATTAATACACTAAATTGTATGCTGTCAACTATTTTGTAAAATATTTGCGTAACATTTTTTTTGTCAAGAAAGTGAAAAAAAAATTGGTGCCAAAATTTGAAAATTACTCTATCTGACTACATTTGTCAGCCAGAATAGTCAAATATTTAACATAGTGGTATACACCATAATACAAACTTAAGTAGAACTGAGAAACATAAAATGTGGTTCTATAAACTTCTCTGAAAAGTAAATTAATCCCTTTAAACTTCTCAGAGTTTATATCGATACTAAGATTCAGTCAAGAGTTCAAAACCACATAATAACACAAAAATTGTTTTTTCATTTCGGAACCAGAATAAAGAAGGTATTAATTTGTTCTAATTACTCTCATTCCATCGTAGTAGTTTATACCACCCCTAGGTACACTACGTATTCGAGAGAAATTTTATACTAAAAAGCTTTTCACTGGAATTACAAATTCAAAGGTTGCTTGATTACTTAAGTTTTAATGTTCTTGATATTAATGAGTATAAATGCCCACGTAAAAGCAATTATTCTAATTCACCCTTTTGAAAATTTCAATTTTCTTAATACCGTTGATAAATTATTATTTGAAATTCATAGAACAGTGTGCCGCACTTCATAAATCGCTAATTAATTGATTTGAATCGATTGGAATAGAATTTTGGAGTTTTTAAATTTTCTCCCTAATTTCTTTGATGTATTTAATCCTCGCTTTAAGTAATTCCACCTGAATTCACTAATGGCTTCCTTACGAAAGTCTCTAAAACACATGTTCATAACCAAAACGCTCTAGAGTTTAAATACATATTGATTTCAAACAATTGAAAGTAAGTAGGTTAATTTGAAAAAGATTGCTAGAGTATCGAATTGAATGAAGCCGCCAAGCTTCATAGACTTGAGAGAAACATCCACCAACCCTTTTAACTCCGTCATTTTCAAATTCTTTTCGAACTCCATGAAAACCTTTTCCCATATAATCCGGGTAGCCATTTGAACGAGTATGTGGTGCTGGTAGGTATTTCCTGGAGCGTCCTTGTATTGCCCAGGTAGTCCATGCACAACTTGAAAGTTCTTTTAGTACTGCTGTCAAAGTCTCGGAAATTGCGTAATTCATTTCAAGTTAACTCCGCGAAGCTTGTCACTCAACACAAATGACTCCTTTATTAACTGCATTCCGTGGTTTTACCCTGAAATCAACCGACATGAAACGTGTGTACCGGTTCCACTTCATACGCAACATTATTAAAAATAGCCGGACACAAGAACCACCCCTCAGGAACAGGATATAGTTTGGGTGTCCAGTACACAAGTGAAATTTTATATTAAATTTCCGTATAATATACCCGCTTTATACCGCTTCCGTACCCGTAGAATACCATTGAAACTACTATACGACCAGAGCAAGATAATTACTTTTGTGCAATCCTTGCCGGACAACAGGGGCCATGTTGACGGTTTTCACTAATTACACTTCATTGTACTCCAAATTTGTGCATAACTTCATTTCAGAATTATTCTTGTAGTTGTTGTTTTCAATTAGGAAACAATTTACAAAAACAAAAAAAAATCGTTTTTATCCCTTGCTGGTCATTGTATGGTCCTCTATAGATGGAGCTGTACTAGTGCAACTGCTAAAAAAGCTACTTCACTCCACAGGACCTCCTGATTTTTTTTATATATATTTCCACTCGTTCTTCATATTTCCACCAGTAGCGAAGGACGTTTGTAATTAAACCCAATATCCGGTTGGATGCAACAAATGTTCATTTCTCCAGAAGCATTTCGATCCTCGTTTGAAACGCCTGTAGGACGTCCTACATACTTCCCCCATAGTTTGCACTTGTATCCCGAGTAAAAATGGCTGCTTGAGTTTTATTAAAATCAACAATGGAGCGTGAAAAATAGAAGTGTGAAAAAAACGAGTGTGAAAAAGGAGCGTGTGAAGCGATGAAAGGATTGGGAAGGTTCGAGGCTGATCGGATGTGGGGCTTACAATTTCTATAGAAAAAAAATGCATTGGGACGCAATTCTTTTCTCATTGTACGCAATGATTGCACCATTATCACCAGCTTTCTCTACAAACTCAGCGCCAAGGACACAATGGGGAAAAAACCAATATGAGGTTTACATTGCATGTAGATTGTTTTTTTTTTTTACAAATTTTAATTTAATTATTTCCTCCCGTTTTTTATTACATCAAAGTGCAACAGTTTAAAGGTGCAATGTGAAAAAAATGTGTACCTTGAATGCAAGTTGGTGATAAAATTACGATCATTTTGATGATATGGAAAATATGTGAAATAAAGGAGTTCGAAACGTGTAAAAGTAACGTAAATAATTTCGATAAAGCGATTAAAGAAAAGTGAAAGTATATCGAATAGTGTATTAAGTGAATGATACCCTTAATATGAAATGACGACGAAATATAATGTGTCACAACATCGGCATCACGTCTTGTCTACAATCATGTATTTATCGTGCTGGTGGTATCACTGGTGCTGACTAGTTTTGGACGTAGCCGCCAGAGTTATGGTCGATCCTTTGAAAATTTTTTGGGTTCTGACAAACAGCACTTATTTAGGTAAATTTCAAATATATTTTTCGCAACTAAAATTTAATTAAATTAAATTCTGACTTTAATTAAATAAAATTATATTAAATAAAATAATTTTTTAAAAATAATTTCGTACCTAATGTTCAAAAACTTTATTTATCAATATCTTCGGTTTATTGACTAGTCCTCAGTTTCAAATCACATTTAATTATTTCTGACCAAATTTCAACATTCTAGATCAATGCGTTAATGAGTTTTAGTACATTCAAACTGGCAGATAGCAAGATAGCGGTTTTATCAGTCATTGAACAAAAATTAATCTGTAACTTTTTTCATCCGGGGCTTCATTCAAGGTGTTACAATCTTTTGAGCTGGATTAAACTTAAAGTACTCCACAGATTTTATCAAGGGAATAATAGGAAATGCAGTGTTGTATACCATACAACGCGAAACTCAGCATTCAACTATACCAAGGAACAATAGCAGATTCGGTCTTAACTGATAATCTGTTTGCTAATTTGGTTGGTAATCTACGCATTATTGGAGCTCTTTTGTATGTCATACAGCAATATAGATACTCGTAAGTTTGAAGGAGGTATAAGTATATATGAAAAGTCAGTATGTTATCCCATTGAGATGGGTTTAATAAGATTACAGTTTTCTTTAAATTGATTACCAACGATTCAGACAGTTTAGACTAGTTGTTTACTTGATAAGCAAGGCTTCGTAAATTTGTCAATGCTTCTATCGTAGGTTCTAGTTCTATGAAATTACTTAGACTTTTCGAAGTATTCCAAAGAAACAACAATACATTGGCCAAACTGCTTTGTAGAAATGATCTGCGCAATAACTCAAAACGAAACTTTAATGTTTTCCTTCCGAGGAAAACACAATTTCAACTTTTCGTAACTTTTTAAAAGTCTTCAAATATTTTTCTTCTCCATTTAGCCAACTTTCACAGACATATGGGGAATCTCGGAATCAACATCGAATAATCTTAAACGATTCGTTTCCAATTTATGTCAAAAGTTTCAAATCGAACATGTTTATCAGTTTGTGTTTGATGCGAGAGAATTGTTTTTATGGCGGTCTGTTTGCCTTAAATCGAAACCAGAATTAATTATATTTATGTTTGTTCTATCCATTTTTTTTTTCGAAACGAAATCAACAAATGATATCCAATATGTTGGAAACAGGAAGAAAACAAAGGGACATGTGTATGGTATTGGATTACAATCTTCTCCAATGACTAGTAACTTAGAGAAAAATAAATAAATGAACCAGCAATCACTTCGAATATTTTTTTTCCCTGAAATTAAAGCACAATAATCGTAATCATTTCACATCTGTAGACGTACTACAATAGGGCGAAATCATCATCTCCTATTAACCTTTCGGGGGTGTTGAAATATCCCATCGAAACCTGAGCTAGGAAAAAAGGAATCTTTTGTATGCTGCGAGTATGTTGTCGGTAACATGTGTAACAATGTGAGGGACCCTGTTTAGTATTTTCTGGCCGTGACGAGATGAACGAATATTGTGCTGTGCTTGGGCGAATTTCAGGTCTATTAATACCCTTGTAGTACATCGAGCCTATTTCGCATTATGGAGCAGAATTCTGCTCATATAGCGTGCCTTTCAAGATAAATCTTATTCAGAGATTCCATTTTCCTATTCAAAGTATTACACTTCTCGTAACGAATAGATAACATTTCTTAGCTGTTTTGTAATATCTTGTTACGGAATTTCAAGAGGATATTCAAATCAAAAAATCTTTTGTGTATAATAAACCGAAACAGTGAACACTGGATGGATTTTTTTTGCTTATTATATAAAAAATACGAAATCAGAATTATGCCACTTATCTACAAAGTTAAATGAAATATCTAGACGAATTTCTTTTTTATTCTTATTAATAAAAAGGGAGTGCTGGTTTATTAGATACTTTGATCCAAAAAAAAATAAAAACAGTTGATAAATTTCGCTTACCTTCAGCGATACACACTTAATGAAACCCACTCTCAGTAGAGCATTATAAATAAAGATTATTGCTCACATTTTCCGAGGGTCCTTGTATGGTAACTAAGCCAAGGACTAACTCGAATCTCTTTAGACAAATTTCGCTTTAATCAATTTCTAGCTTTAAGCATTCTGATGTTATCGGCCAATATTCCCAACACGTATTTAATGGCTTTTTTGTATGAGATCTACACGAGAGAACGGAATGATTTCACTGAATTGGTTTTCACTAAATTTCGTGTATAATTCGTGTATTATTCGTGTATAAATTATTTCTGTAGTTCTCTTGTTCCGTAAATTGAGTGAGGGCATTTTTGAGAGGACTTTGTATGGCGGCTACACGAAGGATCTAAGGAATTTTCTTCATTTGAACTCCCTAACTTAAACTGACACTATTGGATACTAACGTAGACAAAAATTTTATGTTGTAGTGCTGATATTATGTTGAACACGTCTTGTTAAGTACTTTTTGTACAGCAGCTTCCCAAAGTAGTACACAGTAAAAAAAACATTGAATTTTACATCTTTTGGATAGTAGGAAAATATGCATCACCTTTCCAAGTAAATTTACATTGGATTGTAATAGTTGATTTCAATGTAATTTTCAATTTTCGGTCAATAAATTTCCACTTTCAATCAGTGAATTTAAATTTTCAATCAGTGAATTTCGATTTGCAATCAGTAGACAAATTTAAATGGGCTATCGAAGGCGTTTTCATTTCAGTAAAAAAAAAACAAAATCGAACGAAGTGTTCAATTTCGTTGTTCGAAATATTACATCATTTTCATCGTCCGATAAGTAGAATTACACGAAAAGAACGTAATTTTCAATACATTTATAAATAAATATAGTTAATTTTACACGAAATGTTGCGTAATTTTGTAAAACTTTTCTTATGAATTGTACAGTTCAGTTGAAAGTACATGAATAATTTATTAACACCAGCTATTTCGAGTAGAAGTGATTTAAATGTGTATTTTTACATGAAAAAATCATATATAGGTATACTGGAAATTTCAAGGAAAAATTAGATTAAAAATTATTTTTTGTTAAAACAGTGTAGAACAATTATGCTCGTTAATTTAATTATCCTTACAGATTCGACCAACTATGAGATAGGGCGATAGCAATTTTACAAAAAAAAACATTTGGTCTTAACAGTTTTATAGAATATACATATGTAGGTAGGTCCAGTAAAGTAAAGTTGGTCCAATCGTCAAATGGCTTCTTCACTACCGGTTAAGCGATGAATTGGATTTCGGTGGATCTGAGCCCAAGTAGGTATACTGCTTCGGTAATATTTATAATTCAAGATAATATAGCGGAGAAAGTCTCTCAAGGTGTGTACTTAATGAAAATAGTACGTTTTAGTAGTTTTTCACTCCGAATTGCAAGTAAAACTTGTATACTGACGACAGGGAAATATTTAAATTTGTACAGAACTGAATTGCCGCAATTAGTCTTGAACAAATACGGACATTTGTTCCCAAGGACCTGAAAGAATTACAAAACTAATTATTTCTGAATGTAAGTATTACGAGTACAAGGTTCTTTTTGACCTAAATACCATGGACAGACAATATGCAGATGTGCGGTATAAGAAATACAACTAATTACAAATGTTCTCATATTTCCTGCCTGAAATGAGAAAACTATTCTAACTCGTAATAAATGTCCGATTGAAATATGTACACCCAGCGCACACGAGTCACTAACTACGTTCTTCTACCAACAAATTGATCACATTCTACCTCATTAATTCCATTCAAAATTGATAGTCAGTTCTCCGTAATGGCGGAAGTGAGATCCAGCTTGTATTTTACTTGTTATATTTGCCTTTTCATGTCACTAATTGACATAAGTTAAGCCATTCGAATTATCCTGGTGTAGATTTCTAGGCAGACCTACATCAAAGTACTAAAACCGACTCATGTCTACTCTGGATGAATGGGACACTCCTGTGTTCACCCCTTCGTCCTGGCGGCTTAATACCATCTTATCTAATGAAATTATTCACCAAATACTAAAAAGCACTTTCTTTTGACACCTTGCATTCAAATTCGACATTCCTTATTGCGGAAATTTAAATCGTGGTAGCTTCTTGTGACATCGGAATCCACCCTCATTCTACGGATGTACATTTGATCCGCACGAAATCCAACACTTATACGATAGCTTGTCAGTTTTTTTTTTTTTTTTGGGGGGATGTTGTTCATTGCTCAGGTTTTATTTAGTCTTCTCGAAACCACAATTTACTCGGTCTCCTCACATTTTATAATCCTTTAGGGTTTTTGCAATCCCATTTTCAGGATTTTGTACCGAACTGAATAGAAGCAACCTTTTAGATCTTTTCCGTAAGTACTTCACGTTATAATAGAGTGATTTCAGGTAACGTAGAAGGAAACGCGGAAGTTGTAGATAGGGAGAGAGGACGAAAAAAAAGGGTTTTTTTCAGGACGAGTAGTATGGCTTGCATGTAGCGTCACATATGTGAAAATGCTTAAAAGGACTACTGAAGCTTAGGTTTGATTCACTGGACTTCAATAATAGTTAGACGAACTTAGGGATACAAACTTATGCACACATCCTTACTTAAACCGGAACAAGTCAGCCGGAATTATAAAGACCAACTGATGTTACAATCGGACACCTGACCGAATTTATGCAGAAATAGCAATTAGCTCGAAGGTAATCCATCCCATAATACGTGTCTGGTAATATGGTCCAGGGATCAGTTATACAGTACTCTGGTTACATAGAAGTCACGGAATAACGAATTGAATTGCGTTGAATCGGAAAGCTAAGGGATTTAAACGCTCTTGGGTAGAGATCTACTAATCCAATTCATCCAATTCATCCAATTGAAATTCTGTGGAAAATCTGAATATTGGAATTAATTTTTTATGTGATAAGTTTAATACGGTTTTTGTGAGGTAATTGAATAGCACTAAACGGCTACTTTATAGAATAATTTATTTGGTGTTGAATGAAATTCAACTGGAGGTAAGATACTGTTGCTGTCTAGGAGTTCGCGGGGATTTCAAGTAAAACACATTTCATTTGAAATCAATAGAAACTATAAGGTTCATTATTCACATGCAATAATCTCCTCCTGACAACACCTTCCGATTTTATGTACTACTTACTCACAAAATCGATCACTCCTTCCAATCAAAATCGCGTCGAACTGATCGTCGATCGCTGTGGAGTAAAAACTGAGTCGTATGCAAGCTCTGCGACACTCATATACTGCTGCTGCACCGAGTCGGGAGCCCTCCCGAATAACTTCGCAGAAGTTTCTTCTCATGCGAGAAAAAGTTTTCAAAAGGTTCTCTAGTTGGATACTGAGAGAAGTGTTACATGTAACAATATGATGTTTATATTAACATTTTATAACTAACAATTCAAAAAAGAACAACAGAAGACCTTAATATTATTATACTAGACTTTTTAATAAAAACAATCTTATCGCTTTCGTAATCAGCCTATGATTGTTTTTTTTGATTCCATTTTGCTTATTTCGATTATATTCTTTTTACAGAGGCTCCTTTGTTCATACTTCTTTCACATAACAGTATTGAAATTTACCTTAACTTTAACTAAATTAGTAAGAAAACTTCAGCAAATTGAAATAAAACCACTTATAGGGTATCATCACAATATTCCCAAATAGTATGGAATTTCTGAAAATGTTGTTTACAACCTTGTTAAAAAGAATAAAATTCGTTAATATCAGTAAAATTCAGAATGAATTTTTTTTTCCAATGTATTTCATACCAATGTATTCCAATCTTTGAGTGAAAATGTAATTAGATTCGAGTGAAATCATTGAATCTACATCATCTTATCAAATTTCACTCAAAGAGATTTAAAGCGGAGTTACAGTGAAAGCGATGCGCGCAATACAGGCGATGATACAATAACGTAGCGTGCATCAATCGCATCAAATAGCAATTATAGTGAACGAGTTAAATCGCTCGTCAGAACTGCCAAATAATATTCTCAAATACTAAGATATTTTCCGTGCAGCCAGCAAACGTGTTGACAACTTTTTTTATAGAATAGACAATATGTAAAGGAATTTACATTGAACTCGAATATAGGGTTTACACACTCGTCTATGAACTCGAGTGCTATGCAAATGGAAATGATGAGGTATTACGCTTGTTAAAACGTAGTATAAGAGGTACCTCAATTATTACAGAATTTGTTACCAACAATCTTTTTAATATTTATTATTGCTAAAGCCTCGTTTTCACGGTGATAGTTTTTGCGATAGTTGCTGTCATGATAATTACTATCGTCATAACTATCACCATGTAAACTTCTCGATAGTCACTTTCGCGCTGTCATGATAGCACTATCGCACTGTCATGATAGCACTATCGCACTATTATGCTTGACGAGATAGTTGATAGAACTATCGCGATAATTTTTTCTTGACATTGACATTTGACATTAAAAAAATAATTTCAAAACATAAAAATATTTAATAATAATTTCGATCTTGTGAATACGTGTTGCTAATTGCAAAAAAATATAATTTTGATCTTATGTGTATTTTGTGTTTACGTGATTTTGGCAAGTGACATGTCTAATTTCACTCCGCGTAAACAGCAGACTGTCACACTATCAAACTATCATACTATCGAGCTATACTTTCGCGAAAGTCCTGTCGTACAAAACTATCGCCGTGAAAACGGGGCTTAACTTACATCGCCATGGTACAGCTACTAGATTCCAAAATCTCAAAAAGCTCTTACATCGTCGTGAACAGATTTGTTTGATGGTTGACATGTGTCTAAATTTTCAATTTATTTTCTAAGATTTTGGGAAGAGAAAAATGTGGAAAGGCTGATGAGCTCAACTGAAGTGCAAAGGAGTCTTAAATGTCACGCACTCCAAAAGGCATATCTTATTGCTAGAAGTTTACTCACTAAAACCCCTATCTGCAACCATTCCGGTGCCTCATCAAGGACATTACTTTTTCGCGTGTATATTAATTACGTTTCTAATTACTACCGGAAGAAGGTCCAATACGGTTTACTATCAGTCGCCAACGAAAATCAAAGACATCGTCCCTTTTTTGAAAGAGCGACAGCTGTCTTTATCCAAGGATTTTGTAATGACATGGATTTTTTCCGGAAATGAGTTTTCCATGCGTCTTAAAACAAATTTCGTTGAAGAATTCGGAACACTTGAGTGAAAATCGTCCTTTTAATAACCACTACCCTCGGGAAACTTTTCATCATTCGTTATCTTCCAGAAAATTCCTCGTCTCTCTCGCGAGGTATCCCGAGATCCCTTTTCCTTCGATAAAACCACACTAAAATCCTCGATTAAGACTTTCCGGAGAAAAGTTTCGTAGAACTCACCGATAAGGGATTGACAAGGCCAACTGTTGCTTATGTTTGCAGATCGAATTGTACGCGGTTTAGCACGACAGTAAGCCGGGTGCCTTAAGTTTCAACCCACAAGCTGTCTTTATCAGAGATTACATGGGGATTTATTTCGACCACTTAATTAATATCCTTCGGTCAAGGAGTACTGAGAAAGGACACCACCCCCTCGTCATTCTAGTCACATTTCGTGTTACTTGCACAATAAACTGACTGAAGCATCTTTGGTCTGGACGTGTAAAATTAAAGTGACACTATGGGAGTTGTACTGAGGGTTGTTGTTAGTTCCTGGCTCAATTCGGTCTCGTCTTACGTATCCCTTAACTAAACCGATATGACAGTATTAATCGTTTGTCTTCTCAACGTAAAGTTATTGTTATATCGTCCAAGTGATTTATGTTATTTATGATGTACCGTCCTATCTATAATCCGACCTGGCTCTCTTCTGTTAGTTTGATCCTGTTCAACAGTGAATCGGATATACTGGAACATCTTCTCGAATGTCATTGACAACAATTAAGCTTGGTCCTGTGAATTAACAAGAAATTATTACGTTATCTTGACCGGATCTGGACTGGGCCATCTATTCGCAGCTCGATTCATGTATCTCCTTCAGATGGATGGTTCACTCGGACAAATCTCTGGAACGATTGCTATCCGCGCCCCAATCCACCAAATTTTGTCCAAAATATAGGTCATCAGATGACAAAGGGGATTCGAAGGATGATTCATTTTCCTCAGTAGAAACCCAGGTCGTCAATTTCATATTTTCAGATGGCTAACCAAAACTTTTGATAAATTACTAATACTTATCATTCGTTCTTTTGGGAACAACAGTCGTAGGTATCATGCTCATTATTTATTTACTTCGAAAACTTATTTCGGATATGATGTCCAGATGCTACCACAGCACTTTGCCTTATTTATGCCCTCTGGACAGAAATACAGCAAGCTGGCTCCGCAGGACTTTAATTTGTTCCGAGAAGCTTCTGGGGATTCCGTTTTCATTACTATAAGTTCCAGTGATTTACATACTGGACTGTATTTTACCTGAGAACTACACGTAATATCGTAATATCCTTTTTCTGGTGCAGAGGGGTGTACGGGCTAATAAAATTTTCATTTTCGCAGCAGCTAAGCTGGCTTTTATTGCCATGAAACTCTCACATATGTGGCGTCCGGATAGTTCGGGATAAACTAATTTTGCGGCAAGAAGACGCTTCCTTTTTAGATTATCGTAAAATACATAATATCATAATATCCTTGATGTGATTAAGAATATAGTAAAATGTTATTTTAAGGCATTCAACCGTGATTTATATTCGCTCCGATAGTTCGAGCCTGATTTTATGGGGTTGTTTTCGTTGTATCCCTTTTGGGCTTCCGATTTTATGTCAACGTGTTGTTGCTACACGTAAAGTTTAATTTGAGTTTCCAGTTCGTATTAATTAGTGACCAGAACTATATCAGCAAATATTTACAATACTTTGTTATGGCCGATGGAATTGATTGGCCAATTCACTTGATTAGAGGGTTGATTGTCTGTTTGCTCTTTTTGACCGTGGGTTCACGTTTGGGTTCATTAAATTGATTTTAGTAGATATGTTTGGATTGTAACTTTTGTGGACGAAATATGGATGAAATACTAATGTAGTGCTATTCAGTCTTTTTACCTTCTATTTGTATGGCACACCATACCAAAACGGTCCTGGGACGATTATGTTTTTTTCCGATAGAATTTTGAATATAACTGCCGGTGTATCCCCTTTTATCAGACTTTTTAAAAATTTTGAACATTATTTTTTTCTTACAACTTCTGTAGTATGTATATCTACATAAACATACGAAGTTTCATCATTCTTGTAAAAGCCCTTCGTAAGATATAAAAATATATCCACACCTAAGAACTTTGCTTTCACCATCAGAAATTACATTAAAAAATTTTAAATGTTTAGCTCTCTAATTTCTTTTACGTTTTAAGCACACCGTCTGTCCGCCACATATATTAGCATACGAGCGTTTCAGAGTCAATAGCTTGAAAACTCTCTGACTTAAATACTTTTAATTTTTTGGTGGGAAGATTGAGACTTTTTTGAATGCCTGAAGAGGAACCTTGACGCTATATGGCAGAGTTATCCTCTAAAATTTAGATTTTGACCATATCTACGGTCCAAAACCTATGTTTTACGGTTGACAGTGGCTTAAACGCTTACTAATCTTAACCCAGAAAAAAAAAATTGCTTCCAAACTATTTTCAGAGGAAAGTTTTTAAAGGAAAAGAGGAGAAATAGCTTGGTTCTATTATACCATCTTTCAATGCTAAAGTACTAACAAAATCCAATATTTTAAGGTATTTTAACGGAATAGCAAACATAAATATTCAACACTACCATTTTTCTTCTGTTTCAAAGTGATTGAAACGATTTGATAATTCATTACCACTATTTAGCCCCAGTTTGAAGCATGAACAAGATTTAAGAAAGGATAGTACAACCGAAATCGCATATTTCACCTACCCTTGTATGAACGGATAATATTTCAACGTCCCTGTGAAATATGTTTGCCAATAATTCATATACGATGTAACAAATTCCTATAATTGATTACAAATAAAATATTTTGCACATATCATAACCATTCGGCTCCATCATATCGTGGAGTATAATGCGCGTGTAACACCAGGATATCCGTTTGGTTAAAATTTTATTAGGTCATATGTGCTTCAGGATGTTACTAATACGAGCCGATACTAAACGTCTAGTTAATCAAATCGAATGTGTGGCAGCAATAAGGCCTAGTGCCGATAGGACGAAAGTTACATACTCATGATCCACGTTGATATGTGCAGGACGCTCTGCATGGACCATGGATTTCCTATATGGCAAATGTTTCAATATTAATGTTCCGGAAATTATGATAAGTAACAACTCCTTCGGAACATTTTGCGTGTATAGAATCGCATGGAATGGCCAAAGCTTTGCGTAATACATAAATATGCTTCCGAATGGATCGTAACGTAAGAAAACAACGCCTATGTCTTTCGTATAGGAACTAGTGATAAAATGCTGGGCAACACGATGATATCAAGATTATTAAATATTGATAGGAAAGATGGTGAAACACAACGACATAACACGATGGTTAATATCAATTTGTGAACAGTGTTATTACAGTCGAATCTAATATGTATGATAGAGGTCTTCGAGGTTATAGTCTTTCAAATCGATGGCTGGCTGTGTCACAACACGGCAATTTTTTTTCCCTTCGTCTTTATGAACGACATAAATCAAATGAGATACGAACGATAAGTTTTATTATGATTACAGTTTAAAAGGAACATCAAATGGTTAAGAACATATTCCAAGTTAAGGCTTCTGCAGCCTACTCTACCGAGACGAACATAGGGTTTTGGGTTGGAGCCTTATTGAATTCTTCTAACATAAAACTTAATAAAATTAAATGGGGACAACAGTTAAAAACAAATTCGGAGCATATCTAAAATCCACCATTTTTTCATTTCATCATTTACTAAACTCGCGATATTTAAAATTTTTATTGAAGCTGCTTACAGGCGTGGCCCGATAATAATCCACTTTGACCTATAGTTTATTTAATGTGATCTTGTTTCGAAAACAAAAACTAATCTTTTTTCACTGAGATAACCGAATACTTTAATTTATTTTGTAAAAAGTAATAGTGCAAATTCCATCAAGAATCGTCATTTCATTTGAAAATGTTGGTAGATACTTGAAACACTAGTGAAAAAAATAATTGAAATTCAACTTTTTGTTCCTCCACTTTTTTTTTGTTATTTATAGTATGCGAAAGAATGTTAAAGTTTTCTCGAAAACGGTATCCGAGTCTTCTTTGAAAATTCATATCTCTGGTAAATTTTATCACAAAATAATAAAATAGAGCTTATTTTAAAGGAGGGTTTCCGCGAAAAAATTCGAATAGAAATTCTCTTTGAACTTTTTTTTTCAAGGACAATGATATCTATTGCCCTTTATCCTTGATCAATTTATGGTTTTTTTTCTTGTTTTGTTAGGTTAAACTGATTTTCAAAACATGCCAATAAATTAATCACTCGTTTTACTTTACTATTTTAATAATAAAGTATTGTTATCGATTTTAAAAAAAAAAAATTTCCTACCCTGAAAGATTTTTTTTACACGTTCTATGACTAATAAACGCGAAAAAAACAAAAAAAAATTTCAGTCCGTCTGTACGCCGTCCGCCTTACACAAACTCGTTTGAGGAATTATAGTTGCCAAGCCCTATGAGCTATTAAATTGAATTTTTTTCTGAATAGACATGGTGGACCCCTTAAAGTGAAATTTTTTTGAGGGGTAAGGGTGTGAGGGGGAAGGTGGGGGAAGCGTTTTAGACAAAAAATTTTGGTTTCTAGATCTCAGCAACCGCTTATGTTAGGAGGCTGAAACTCGGAATTTCTATAGAGCTTTAATAGTGGGCCCATTTGCAAAAATTGATGATATGGGTGAAGGGGTGTGGGAGTAGAGGGAGAAATAATGCTAATAGAACCCTTGTAGGGAAAAAAATTGGAGGTGGGGGTGTAGAGGGTGAGGGTGGGAAGGGTGAGAAGAAAAAAGTTAATGATATAAAGCTGAAACTTGGTATTTCGACAGAGCTATAGTAGTGGCGTGCTGGAAAAATACATTTTTTTTTAGGGGGAGCATGGTACGAGGGTGGGAGGTGTTTTTCCTAACCTTAGAACGGCTTATGGTAGAAAGTTGAAAATCGGTAAGTGTATGTAAATCAACTAGAAAAGTAATTCTAATAAAAAAAATTCGAATATTCATTGGTTTTCAGACGGGGGGCAAAAAAAAATATCAGTAGATAGAAAATGCATATATTTTAACGATTTTCGTCAAATCTACTAGGTCTTTCAAAATATTGAATTCATTTTTATTCTACGGATTCTTCATATGAATACCTAGAATGTATTTTCAAGGTTTTTTGAAATTTGACCCCTAAGAGGGTGTAAAGTGGCTGTAAACTTTTTCATGAAATCCACCATATCTCTCAGGTCTGATCAGATATCGAATATCTTTTTACTTCCCCAGGCTTGTTTAATAACAACCTATTTTTAAGTTTTGTCTTTTGCAAGCTCATCCCGGAATATGACCCAATTATATAATTCATATGCTACACTCTATTCTAACGGCTTCCCGAACTTTTTGTTAGGTTTTCAGTCACATTGTAATATACACCGCTTCCCCGAATTGAACACGTTCCAAACTTCTGCTGGAAAAATAATAAAGTTGCGCCCAGACTGTGGCAATTTTTTTTATATTGCAACAACCTTTTAAACTAGTTCTTCAAGTACAAAAATTTTCAAAAGAATCTGAGATGGTAAAGGTCACAAATTTCGTCATTTTTGGTGATTCTTGAGGGACTGACCCTGAACTATACCTTAAAATAAAAGTTTAACTGCTGATCTACAATCTCAAACAATGCTTTTCATAATTGAGCTACTCTTTTTTTCGTTTCACCAATTTCCTTTCAAGTTTCACTGTTGGTAGATTATTTATATTACCTATTTAGAAAATTTAATACGTTGAATGCCATGGGGGTCATCGGTGACCGGCACAGTAATTTTGACCCTTTCAATAGCATTATCAAAATTTTTGACAAAAAGTGTGGCATGCAAGGTGTTAAGATGATTTTTAAATCGAGAAATGATTGAATGTGGAAGACCTCGAAAATTTGACTAAAATCTAATCAAATCATTTTTGTTTGTGAAGCAAAGTTCGCGGCGCGATAAAAGTCGAACTGAGATACTGTGACTGCGCTGGTGGCCTACCCAAACAAGTTAATCTGAAGTCTATAAAATAAAAACTTTTTGTATTAGGGACAGACAATTGAAAAACTTTTTTTTAGGTTTCTAGCTGGAATCGTGCAAACTGATAAATATCGAGGAATAAATTTTTTCCCACGCCAATTTGCCAAAAATTTAATATTCGGCACAATCACGTCTATGAAATAATCTAGTACCTATACCATTGTTCTTTCATCTAACTTATACCAAAATTTCGCTTACCAAAGTGAATTTTCTAGATAAAAAAAATATATATAAATTGATATCGATGTACCTACTACCTCTATCTTTAACCAATTTCCTTTATGTTTTCTTTCAGGTAAGCCGATCACGTACTGAACACCATAGGGATGATGAAATTTACCCCCATGTATACGTAATGAAATCAAATGTTAAAATTCAAATCAGCGCGCGCGCACAATATTATCTCGCTACGGTGACGAGTATTGGAGCGCATTTTTTTTTTCACCGGATTATACTAAGCTTCGAGGATAATATGTGAATATTGGCTGGCACTCATATCGCGTGGTAATGAAACTTTTCTAGGAATGCGGGGATGTTCTTTGGGGCTGTAAAATATGAAGCGTAAGTAAACGGTTCGTGGACGGGACTATGAAAGGATTCAATCGAGAAAATTAATGAACTAGTGGCTGGGAAAATTGTGTAAACTCTAATGAGAAAAGTTTACGGTGGTGGTGTATTTGTAAATCGTTTTAATCTCATCGGAATTATATTGGCGGAAGGAAAGGCTGCGTAATGTGTGCTAGAGTCGGAAAATCAATTTTTTAAATTCGAAGGAATATTGAACGGAAATTTAAAGGGTGGTAGAGCAGCTGCAAATGAAATGAATTGAAGCTTTTCATGAATTTCGAATTCATTTGAATGTTGACCATGCGATTTAGGAAGCATTGTTCGCAAAATTGATTAAATCGTATCCAATTTTCCGGCAATGATTTGAGAAGTACTCGTGTATACTTTCGTAGAACCGATATGCTGACACCGCTGTCTTTGTTTTCAAATTTCAAAGTGTCTTTCTCGGCATATCGGAGGTTTCATTAATTTTCTATGTGATTGGTTGATTCTGCAAATTAAATTCGGCTTTCCGTTGCAGATATTAGTAAAATTGTGAAGTTTGAGCCAAATTAATTCTCAAAACACTAGAAGGCCTTTCAGCCACCGAAATTATATTTGAACCTTAAAAATCTTCTTCTTTTTTATGTATAATGAGATATTATATTCGTTTTTACTTCTAAGGGCTGTAAATATAACGCTATAATCAAGAGTTTTTCGATATTAAACTAGGACCAAGTGTAGGGTGATTGCTAAAATTTTTACAAATTCCGAGAAATCGAAAAAGATATCGAGTTTGCTTTAAATTTAATGGGCTTTATATTACAATGTTGTACTTGGGTTCTCAAATTTTTTTATGAAAATAACAAATTGCATAAACGTTTTACTTTTTAAACTTAATTATTGTATATACCATCACCCGATCAGTAAAGTATATACTATTACGTTATAATTTAATTGCAATAATTAATTTTTTAAAATGGTGCAAAACTTGTTATCTGAAGTTGATTTCATTTTTCATTATTTTTGTTTAACTTACCACGAAGAGGGCGGTAATTCATCGGCAACTTGAGCACCTTTCATCGTTTCAACACTCTTCAATGTCCTTTTTCAGTGCTCCTTCAATTACATAAAGTTCTGAAGGCATCTAGCCACCATTGATATTTTCCATTTTCTCGGTTTTCCGCGCGAAGTAAATCCTACGGTCCAAGTATCAGTAAAACTGCGGAGAAAGGGTTCAACGAGTAGCGCTTCGATCGCAAATTTCTTACAATATAAGAAGTACGAGGGATGGTGAGTTTTCTTTCTGGTAAATTTTTTTTTTTACCTTAATGCCCCATCCTGGCTGTGGGTAAGACTCTCCATAACCTTGTTACGAAGATACAACGCAGCAACCACCCCTTCCCCTCGCCAAACTCATACGTACTACAACCCATTGAGCAAAGACGTTCCACCAGGCATTCAATAAAACCGACCGAAGAATGAAAATTTCCTTTTCCGCCCTTATTCTGGTTGGCTCTTATCATAAACAAATTTTCAGTTTCCGCATTTTCTTTTCCCTTTTTCACAGATGCCCCGTAGTTGAGTTGAGCATTTTTCTTATAACACAACACGAAGAGGACAGAAAGAAAAGTGTTGAGTGCCCGGGAAAAGTGAATTTTATGAAATTTCTTTTCACATTACTGGAAATTTCTCTACACTACCGCGTCTTAGTAGAGGATTGTGGGTGTCGAAAATAAAAATAACATTAGTTGGTGTGGCCTATTGTGGCGTTCCTCCATTAGATGAGAAATAAAAGCTAAGGGATGCGGTTTTCTATGGTATGCGTATAAATCTCTTACATTGCTTCTTCGACAGAACTTTCGAATGGGGGAAAAGTGCGTTCATAATTGGGACGAAAAGTTAGATACTGGTGGGGGGGATGATGATTAAGATTTCGTTTTATGTCCGATAATAAAGAGAAAGTCCTGAAATGGAGGCCAACAATGGTGTGTAACACATATACAGAATGTTATATTCGGCCTGTGATAATTTTTGTTAATTAACACTTTGCCACAGCATAAGAAAATTTTCTGACACTTGAGCTCTTATGCTTCAACGTAAATCGGGGGTGGCAAAAAGTTTATGTCGGAATGATGACTAACGTCCATTGCAGCACTTTCACTCGCAGTAGCAATAATAATAATAAAAGAAATTTCGTTAATATGCCAAGATAAAATATCGTCGACGAAATGCTTATTGCTTTCGCGCATCAGGTCATGGTTATTTTATTCATTTATTCTGTTAGTCGGGCCTACATTAAGCACATTATGTCCTTATTGTGGCTAGTAAATTTCGTTTTTATTACTTGTAAATCGAAGTTTGATATGCGGCATTTGGATCGATCCGATTTCATTAAAAGAAGTACTGAGGTCAAACCGAAGGCCAATAAGATTCAGACCAGTACCACTTCGTCCCATAATAGGTACTCTGATTGCTGGAACGCTCTTCCTACTGATGGAGTCTAGCGTGGAGTCATTAAATAGTAGAAGTTGTAATGGAACACTTTATGGCGTTTTAATGATGTGAAATAGTGTATAATACATGTTTTAGTTTTAGGTCAAAATTAGTCTGGAACATATGGCAAAGAGATTTCGTTCGTAGTAATCGCTTTCAACTGCCTTTAACCAAAATGGTAGGGAGGGTTCAGAACCTCGCGAAACTCTCAAAGAATTCAAAGTACTAAAATTCAACCTTCTTTTCTTTGTCTATTTAATTAAGATCCACCCTCATGAAAGGGTCTGTATCGCTTATAATGCCTCCTGGATACATCCGTTTTTTCTGCTCAAGATTCACTAAATAAATTTAAGAGGGATAATACTTTGTTTTTACTGAACCCATTTTAAATAGAATAATCACCATAAGACAAATGTGCACAAGAACAAGCTACTCACTATGGTAATTACGAATTTGATCAAAGATTTGACGAGGTTCCGAGGTTCTTCCTATAGATAAGCCCGTTCTCATGTATGGTTTTTTTTCCGAAGTGGAACACTTAAATTTAGATGGAGGACAGACTTAGTTTTTTTTAAAAATTGTCAAATTGACGTACCTATGTAAAATTTTTATATCCTTGCGAAAAGCTTTTTAGTGGGGTTAATTTACTTCAGCTTGTTTGCTTTTCATTAATTGGCGAAGTTTCTTGAAATATTTTTGTGTCATAGAAGATAGTACTCTCGGACAACTGCTTAATCACATCGAGTCGCGCACACTCTTACCTGACCGACTAAACTGTTAAGTCATTGTTTATCCGCACATTACTCAACCACCGGCTGAATGTTAAAGCCAATTGGTACTAGAGAAAACCGGTTGTGAGAGATTTTTAATTTGGTCAGTGTGCGCACCTAGATAAGCCGCCGTACATATAGAAGTCAAAGCAAGAGTTAAGTCGCACATCGATCGAAAGAGATCTGCCGAGATCTTTAGTTTGGACGATTTTTTAGCCATCCAACTAAACTATCGGGCGAGTTTCAGTTTCGAGCCTGTGGGTACTCTTAAGCTGTGCTATATCCTCTCAACCCTCTTCTAAGGGTTGTTCCCCAAACTGCTTGCTGGGCCACTGTTCTCTGTGTGCAGCTATGTACATTGGTTATTTTAATAATTAAGAACAGTGATCTAACTAAAATTTGGGAAACAAAAATTTCCCACTCCGAAACTTTGTATTTTCCCATTTTAGGACTTATAATGCAAAAAAAATTCGTCTGTCCGCCGTAATTGCCGTACGAAACACATAAGGAATTTTGAAACGTGGCTCGATTTATTCAGCCAGTTACTAGCACTCTACGAATCGATACCTTTTTGCTGCATTTTTCCTAGTCTAACTCACGTATTCCTGTCCAAAATGTAATCCGATTCGATTATTCGTGTAAATCAGCATTCCTTCAATATAAGTGCTCCGAATAAACATACCTGCAGTACGCACACACATAAATGCCCGCAGGAGCAATAAGCAAGTTCAAATTGTTCAAATACACTGCGAATTTAATTTGTTCCCTGGATCGAATGCGGTCCATTTCGACTTTAATTGAAATTGTGCGGATTGTAAAGTGGTGTGTGGTGAAAAACCACAATTTGATGATTACAAATGAGACCGAGTACAAGTCGGCGAACTTATTGGTTTTTAGTCAGGACATTTGCTAGGACATCCCGATATTGGAATGTTGAAGGGATTGGAAAATTTTTTTTTTTTATATTTACGAACACGATAGAACCGCGAGTAATAAGTGCACAAAAGTGAAGTACTTGCAATTCATTGAGTTGATGTTTTTGCAAGACAGATTTTATTTAAATTCTTTCATTTTCAAATACCCGCAACCTCTACTTTATTCAAGTTTATTAAAATTTTAGAATTCAAACTCTTATGAAAGTTCTAGTTTTTTATCCTGATGACAAAGGACCCGAAGATAAAAAACATCCCGTAAATTTCCATACCAAAACTAAAAGGGACGAATTTTTAGATGGTAATCACATCACCATTCTAAAGACCATTCAATCTAGAACGAGAATCCGTCAACGTGTTCTTCCTGTTTTCTATCTCCAAAATATGGTAACGAAATGTGCGGAAAACCACAAATTTGAACGTGGTCCAATATCCAATTTTCCAATTTTCAGTATGCAATTGTAGCCATTATCCGTGCGGATTCTTTTTTTCACCTCTAGGCAAGTCATATGATTTGCTTAAGCATTACTCCTTATAAACTTTAGGGAAATCCGTGGTCTTCTGTAATAACGTTATGCACTTATGTTTATCATTTTATCCAGTTCGGTTATTGTCTTTGATAGAATATGCAATTTTTTTCGCTTGGATAAACTTAATAATTATGCGGCTATCGTCTTCATGCGTGGAATTTTTTTAAACTTTAAAAATTTCTTAGTTATAAAACTACATTCAGGAGGAAAAGTCGAACAGAATTTCAGTGTAATCCGAAGAGATAATCGTTAAATAAAAAAAAACTCGGGGATTAATTGGTATGGGAAGAGAACCAAATTCGATAATACTTTTGAACAACGACCACATTCAATTATTCAATGATGTAGTACCAATTATCAGATTAATTCAGCCATTCAAAATTTGTTCACACATGACTTCATGTTCGCCGAAAACAAATTAAATATGTAGTTATTATTTTTCGTTCAGCGATTGCCTTGTGTCCAAGCGTATGAAACCTTTGGACTAGGAGGTTTGAACTTGGAATCCTATCCTCGCCGCTATGTTTTGTATTAAGCTTTAGTAAAACTTAACAGTGTCCACCTCTGTACTCTTTTACCAAGTGGCCACGTCTCCACGCTTCCGAGATCCACTTTATTAAGTTAGCAATGCTTAATTTACTTATGCTAAGTTACACTTTGTCTTTTACTAAGTTAAACTTTGTCTTATGCTACAGACTCGGAATCATACCTCATTCTCGGTTAGCTTCCTACAAATCCACATCAAAAACGCATTTACGAATATATCAAATCGCTTCATTTCCTGACAAAAACAATTCGATATTTTTTTTTGACCTAGGAGATTTGTCGAAATAAGTGAACCCATACACAATCATTTTACGCTTCATTGAATTTGAATTTCATACAATCCAGAAATTAATTTTTAGGTTATTATGCAAAAAATTCATAGTGATATCTCATCAGACCTCAAATATTTATTGAAATTCGTGAACAACAACCATGCATCCACTTGAGTGTTGAATGTCGCAAAATCTTGAAATTTTATTTTTGGCGGACTTATAATTATAATACTTCTATTGATTTATACTTTTAGCAGTCATAACGAATTCTATATCAATTCTTTAGACCTAAGAAAAATGTCGTAATTCGGGAAAACGAACCTTACACCCACTTACGAACTGAATATTAAGAAATTTGGAAACCCGTTTCTAGGTACTTATAAAATTAGTTTAATGCATCTATAGACCTAAGAAATATGACGAAATTCGTGAAAAACATGGAACTGTTTTCACAGACAAGAAATAAGTCAATTGAAAACCGTTTTTAGTTAGTTTTGTTTGAAATTACTTCTGTAACAGATTTAACTTTCTTGGGTGAACAGCTCAGATACAAAAAAACCAACCCCATCCACATAAATTGCTTCCGCTAGAAAAAGTATTAATGTGCTAGAATGTTAAAATGGTGGCCCGGTAAAGCCATCATCTTTTAGCTTTCTGTACTTAACGGCTGTCGATCAATAATTCATTATTAAACAAATAATAAATTCAAATGTAAGTAGCCCCGCCCCGTATTTGTGGAATGAGATGAAAGCATGTGTATTATAAATATTGCTGTAAAAAAAATTATACCTACATATATGATCCTGAAAATATTGTTAATAAGTATTCAATTTCGATACAAAAACTTTATTATATCCGAAAGTAGAGCACTTCAACAAGGCTATTAAATCTCTTTTCGTTCGTATTCACTTCTCCTAGCAAAGGACAAACCTTTCATATCCATCTAAAATCGATGAAATTTTGTCCGGTCTTAGCCTCTTTGTCCAGTAAAGCAGATAATTGCGTTACAAGGTATGAAGATATCTTGTGTGATGGACTGCAATCTATCGTTTCCAAGAAACAGGATACCTTGTAAGTTCTATGGTCCTCTTATATTAGTATCTCAGGTATGACTTGAGGTGGTTACAACCTTTGGCTCTGATATTCTTCGATATAATCGATGTTGACCACCTCAGTTATGATGAAAACAGGACTTTGTTGTGGGTGAAGTCGGATAATGGGATAAATTCGGTTATGTCTGGAATGGTGTTTAATAGATGAAAGTATTCAGTGATAAAGCCAACGATAAACGATTCAGAAGAACCAAAACTATTACCGGTATTACAGTAAAGAACCAGCCAAGCTAGCATGTAATAAATTGCAGTCTAACCAGCAACGGGCTTATACAAACTGGGAATATATTTAGCAATAACCCCCGTATATATGGTGGTAATCATTCATCAATAATGCAAATATCGAACGAAACGCTTCCAACCAGCTGCATCGAGCACCGTAAATCGACATAAAGTGCTAGAACTTATCCGAGCGGATGCTCTTCACTAAATATGCTGACTTTTGAAGAGAACAAAATTTTGAATGGTAAGGCTATAAGGTCAGACTAGCTGTGTTTTTTATTCCCGGTTAACCATAAAGCTCGAAAAAATTGCATGGCAAAACAACAACAGTGCGGTTACCGTAACCGCACTGTTGTTAACCGGGAATAAAAAACACAGCTACTATCGCACTAACTTAATCCAAAAGAAGTTCAATATTTCTTCATCTTAATAGCAATCATAAATACCCTGTTGTGAACTGACCCTCAGTTCTAAGCTTTACACGTGAGACGATAGTACGACTCACTTACGGTTCACTCACAACCTTACAAGTATCAAAAGAGATTCATTTCATTTCACCTAGGTGAATATTTAGTGAATCACTTGCGATATATTTGTTATGCTGGAACTTTCTCACGTCTGGGACATGTAAATAGGGAGTAGGTTCAGTTACTTCAGCTCGTTTTATGAAAAAGATTGCTGAAATCCTTGTTAAAGGCTTGCATAACATAGCACTTAATTCGACGTTTTTCGTTGGCTTTCCGTTCCAGCCATTCAAAACTCTAATCAACTACTTACGGATCGTTTCTAACTAGTCATCAAAATTTAAAAAAAAATAATTTCGAAAAGAGTAAGTGAATATTAGCCTGAACGATACAGTCAAATTATTTTTGCCGTAAATATGATGACAAATAATTTATAGATATTATTGAAATTTATTTCTTACGAATTAATGGTATTAGGTACTTTTTACTTTATGAAATAAAAATTATCTGCGTATGATGCTACGTGTGGGCAATATAGAGTTAGACTTCGAAAAGGAATACTAATCAAACATTAGACGTATATTTGTTCCATCCAGACATTTAGAATAAATATTAGACTTGTTCCATTTACAGACCAGCAAAATGTACGACAAAACGAACAGAATCTTCGGATCGAAACGTGCTTTTGAATTAAAAGGTATAGCCATTGCCGCTAGGGGTTTTTTTTTAAGGTCCTTCCCAAAACATTGACCCCTTCATCTCTGGTTCTTCATGTAAGCCTTGTTTTATTTCAGGAGCAAAAACACAGCCAGTATAACCTTTCTTTCGTATTGCTCCAGGCATAATTCAAGATGCTTAAGAAAACCTTTTTTTTTGTCGTCATCGTCTTTGTCCTCCTGTAGTTAAGTTATGGGAGCGCTGCTACAGTCAATTTAATTTTATGGCAAAGTATGTCGTCCCCATATTCTGGCACGGAATTCCAATGAGTCTTGTTGTGGTGATGTGTAAGACAAGTAGATGCTAATGGTACACCAGTAATCTAAAAGCTCAATAAACATTTTTTTCCTTTCTCGAACAGCGGGAACATCTTAAATTTTATTCCATCTACATTTTGGTTTGGATCCTTTTCTCCTGAATTTGTGTATTTTTTCGTTTGTTTGATCCTTAATCAACAGCTTCGAGGATTTCTGTACTTCTTGCACGATTTTTCTTATTCTGAAATGAATGTCAAAGCCATGCGATTTCATTTTCATTTTGTCCTTTTGCTCCTTAAACGTGTCTCGAGCAAAACGAAAAGCTGGAAAACACAAACTAATTAGTCCCGACATAAGGAAAACATCAAAGCAGATACGCAGGATGTCAAGAAGAAATTGAATGAGGATAGGATTGGACCTTTAACGAGTTACGTGAGCACTTCAATGAGCTTATCTAGGACTTTCGGGAAAAAAGGATACTGCCTCGGATGAGACGTTACACGATAAAACATTATATGGCCTGGAAACTCGACGAGTAGCGGTATCATATCGTTCGGCATGGAAGATAGCTGGTATCCTATCCAGGACCAAAAACACATACCAAAGGCATCATAAATTAAAGTAATGAGCTTCCGGTTAGAGTATAGTCCGGAGTACTAAAAGTACCAACTATTACACGACACAATGAAACAGCGGCGTCTCCATATACGAAAAACAGGAAAAACTGGAAACATATTCTCGAATGGAAAAGGATCGGATGGCAGAGTTTGTTTCGGAAAAAAGAAACTAGCTCATGCTGACGAATGAGCCTAATAATTCTACAAGGATTATTACCGTAAGGCAATTGAGATGAGTTCTGTGAACTAGTATGGTTTATGAAAAAGGATAATGGTAATGGATGGTAATGTTTTTTATGAATCGAAAAACTTTACGAACAAAAACGATGTAGATTTTTTTCCTAAATTTTCGGAGTATTTAGATTAGCTTTTAGTTAAATGCCTTACATCAGATACTCAGGAATTGTACGTGATCACGTCGAATATAAGAAACATTTTATTTTTTTGGGACATCAACCCCGTTTTTTAGACTACGAGTGAGTAATACTAGCCTAAATGTAATAACATTAGATTCTACCCTGAACGATGTAATTGAACCAACGCGAACAACTATGTAGCATACTAAATACACAAAATCTAAGAAACTTGAACCATGAGTCAGAAACATCACACAATTTCATTCGCTATACACTATCTTATCTTTCATTCCGATAATATCCATTTCTCGAAAATGATCATAGTTCTATCCTTCTTCCCCTGGTTGATTGAACTTGAACTTATTCCTGGAAAAATGTAATAAGTTCCGGCAGGACCTTCCAAAAAAAACATACTAGAGCTCAACTACAAGCAAATCGCATAATGAAATACTTTACTTCAAATTTCTGTCTATCAGCGAACTAATTTTGAATTCACAGAATAAAGAGTCTGTTGAAACCTCACTGCTTTTCGAACCTGGCTCACAACCACACCCTAGGCGATATCGATTTCTTTATAATAATCTGATACATCAACTATAAAATTTTCCAAAACTTTCGGCTGCTGTTAGTTGTTTGATCGATAGAATACTTTCCCAGATTAGTTTAATCCAGACTTTCGAGTGCCATTACTTTCTATTTGCAGTACCTCTATGCTGTTTGCAGTGTACATCCTATAATTGTTTCATGTTATCCATATTCGTCCTTGCACCTTCCTCTAACTTTCATTAAATAACACGTCCATAAACTTTCCTCACGGTGCCCCTTTTCTACTGTGTCAACTAGTGTCTCTTCTAAAAATCTACCCTCCCAGCGAACAACCTTTGGATTTTGCTTACTCTACGATCTAAAGTTGTTCATCCATCTTTTCGATACGTTGAAAGATTCCCCATTTTAGATTAGAGCAAACTTTCCACCTTCGACTTCCGAACAAACATTTTAAAGTTATCAGCGCAAAGGAAAACAAACATACAAGCAAATAGAACTTACACAGTCAACGATGAAAAGCTAGAAAGTGAAAATATTGGCTAATGCGACATGATTTGTAGCTTTGTTTGCGTTTACGTCCCGGGGAAATTTCGAATACTTGGCGGTTTTTTTTTTCTCTTTCGTATTCATGAAAATCAAACCCGGCATAAATTTATTGTGATATTTGGGGAATTTTTGTCATGACGATGCGGAAAAAATTTCGGTTGAATTTGAAATTTAGTGCTGAAGTAGTAACCGGTGGAAGTTTTCATGTGCATACCCTTGAGAATAATGAAGGGGTTTGTGTTTTTCGGTTTGTGTTTTGAAATTTTGGGCTACATGGCATCCAATTATCGGAGAGCTCTAGGTATGAAAGGTTTCGAAATTAATGATGAATATTCAACATGGTCCCTTTCCGAGGTATTGGCATTGATAGAAATCTATTTTGTTTTTAAATTAGACTACGTGTAATATGCCCGAGGTTAAATGGATTTTCCAACCCACGTATTCCGTGTTTGTAGAGTAGCGCCATAGACAAAATTCTACCTTTACGTCACTACAGCCGTACATTTTTTTTAAATACTTTTATATCATGGATACAGTGCTTGTATACAAATCATAATATTGTCAATATCATCACTCAATAAAGCGCATATAGTACGTCAACGAGCTGATATCAAAGTAATATCCAACTTACTTCCTTGTATATAAATTCGATAACTTTAGCTGACGTGGCCTTCTTTTAACTGCCGTCAGCGCCATCTGTTACTAAAATCAATTGAAATTTGAAAGAATGACAGTTGCGGATTTCTGTATTCTTCCGTCAGCTTAAATTTTTTGAGCGTGTTTTACTACTTGTGTATGATATCATGGTCTACTTTATACATTTATTAATTAGCAATGAAAGTGCTTTTCACCGGAAGAACATCATAGGCACGATTGATAGACACTTGAAAGTTTGTCTTTGCTAAATGTCAAAGTATAACATATATGGGCTGTGTATCATGCTATCTTGTATCGCCTATCATGATTTCAATAAAGAAATTTGTATACTGCAGTGCATTGATTGGATCATAGAGCATGCAAATCGTATGTGGGAAATGCAGCATTGATTGATTGGCTTAAGACCCCAAACATGTAAAACCGACACATTATTGATGTTTCCATATCAATGCTCTTCTTTTCTGCTCATCCTTATTACGATATAAGTCCGTAGAACCAAAGAGTGACTAGTCCCATAAATTTTGTATGCGTTTTTTTAAAATTATTACCAACAAAGAAAACAAGATAATTAAAATAAAATTGTTTTTAAGAACAACAAACTCTTTAAGAAATTTAAATATAGTAGAACGGCACTTATTTTTTTTACCATGATTCCCTCTAAATACAGTAGTTCGTGCTACAATAACTTTTAATAAATAAAATTTTATGTAATTTTGACCACTTCCACTCTGCTTTTTAAATTTCCAGTAAAGTGCATTTAACGAAATCATTTTTTTTTTCTTTTTTTTTTAAATAAAACGAATGAAAAAAATGGCGGGAAGCCGTGAAAAAATCAAAGAAAAAGTCAACTAATTGAAGTACATCAAAAAATGAACTCCATGAATGCACACTACGAGAGTCGTCACTCTCATAATAAAGTTTAAAAAGCGAAGGAGGTCATGATTTTTACATTTCCCTTTCCTTTTTTTATTTCCTGCTCCGTCCCTTTATTAAGGGAGTTTGTATTTTTATTTTTTTGTAGGACACTTTGAGCAACTACTCCTTACAAGGAATCGTTGGCATTATCTACCAGAAGAGCAATAAATTGTTGTAGAATTCCAACAGATTTTTCTACTGTGCTGTTGTGAAAAATGCTTGGTTCTGTGATTCGACGAAATGAAAGATAAGGATGTTGTTATACTTCACTAAAAGAAAGTAGATTTTGAGATTTTCCAGTTTATTAAGGATTCCATAGAATTTGCGCTGTTGAATTGGCTGTTCGCAAAGTGAAAAATTCAATTGAAATAGTATTCAGCAAGATCTAACCAAGCGTAAAGAAAATGAATTAAGGATTTAAGAAGTGCTGCAATTAATGTGGTTAGGGCTTTTTTTTATATTTTCTTATTGAAAGAATTGTATTGATGTTACTTAACCTCAGCATCCTTAAAAAGAGAAAGCTTTGCGTTACTTTCAAAGTACTCACATAGGAAGAAAATATACTGGGAGTGTGCTCAAAGTCGAATTCAGTTTCTATCCTGAATTATCTTTCCATTCAAACTTGATGTCCTTTTCTTAAAAGTAAAGAAACGCAGAGTTTCCATCATAATGCTCAAGACATGGAAAATTTTCTGTGATATTCAATTATGGCGCTTTTAACTACATATACAATAGTTTAAATTAGCGCCACACCTCTTTAAAACCAATTCATTACGTCTTACAAATGTAGTCAGCCAGATAAAGAATACTTATTCATGTACCCGACTCATGATTTCTAGGACCCCCAGCATATAGCATATAGAATCTCCTAAACAACAATGCTTCTCAATCGAAATACTAATAGAGTAGGTAATAAACAAATAATAAGCAAAATAATAATAATCAAATTTTTTGAAAACGTTAAGAAAACAACAACAAAATCCGTTGAAGTCTGAGCTCCTCCTAGAAAATGTGCTAATCGCGTAATAACGCTTTCTAGATGCTTACTTATCGCTTTCGTAACGCTCTACATACTTAGTGAACTAACTTTAGTATCGTTTAGCATAAATAGGATAACTTAGCTAACATAGACAACATAGATAACTATCGAAAATGTTAAGAAACCGTTAAAAGTTTACATCTTGTCTCGATCTAAAATGCTTACTCGTGTCGCTTTTTTTACGCTTTTTTATCGCTTTCCTGACGCTTTACCACCTATCACGGAATGATATTTTATTACCAATCAACTGCTATAGTAGGTAAAAAACTTTACTGGAGAAACCTGTTAAAATGTATTACGCTCTGGAAAAGGTGATTGCTTGGTAGAAATAGTTGATCGGTTATCTCACTAATTATATAACGATAAAATAAATGTTAGCAGAAAATATATCATTCCGGCATAATTTGCAGAAAAAATTCTATGACGAGTGTAGGTGGAAATAATCAGATGAATATGCCTACCTCTTAGAATTAGATTAAAATAATAGCATTATGTATATAACTATCATTGCTGATTGATTTTTATTGATTAAGATTGGTATAATTCGTACTTTGCTTTTGCTGTGCTATGCCCATTCGAACAAAATGTTAATCAACACCTGGAAAAAAATAAAACTACCTTCAGGATTATGCACGTCGAACGTCGATAGAATTTGTAGTTCATAGTTCAATGGAAAATGTTGTGGAAAAAATTAGTCGAAATGAAACAAAATTTATGAGTTCAAATAAAATTTATAATGTTAGAATTAAATTCATAAATTTTGAGTGGATCGTATCTTAAATTCATGTGAATTTTTCGGAACAGGTAAAATTAATGTTGAAGTACAATAGAAAGCCCTGAAGGTAAAAGGAAGATATTATCCGGTGAAATAACCTCTTCCTAATTTCAAAAGGAATTTCTTGTATTAAATACTTGAATACTTAACAATTTCTTTAACCAGTTCTTAAAAAACATTCAGAAAAAAGAGCCACACCTCACCATAAAGTTCCCAAGCTGATATCTCATTTCCATAATGTTGCACTGTTCAGATATCTACATTAAATTCAGAGAAGATTTCTGCTAATTGAAATAATAGCGAATATTGAGGTATGCAAACATTCAGGTATGTGGGGATGTTCAGGTCTTATTCAGGCTGAATGTACTTCTTCGATAGTTGCCAATAAAGAAATTCCAATCTATAGAGGAGAATTCCTAACATGTGCTCAAGTAAAACGACATACCTACCATACAAGCTATAATAACTATAGTAGTGCCAACATCGACCTGACATCGCCAAACCAAGCACATACGAGTACAACCTTTTGGTTCTAAAACTCCAGTTTTCCAAATACTAAGTCACTATGACGTGTGTGCAACGTTTTAGTCATAGCTTTTTTATTTTACTTTATTATTTTTGAAGTCCATATTGTTATCGATTTGAAATTTCAAAAATATTTGCTACCCTGATCTTGTATTTTCGCGTCTTAGAACTAGTACACCCCCGAAAAGAAAAAAGTTCGTTTGTCCGCCATAGACGCAGTACGCCGAACACAAAATCGTTTGAAGGAGAGTAGTTCAGAAACCCATAAGGATATTACGTTGAAATTTGGACGGTGCGTAAATGGGTGAAACCCTATGAGTAATATCTTTTGGTGTGATGAGGGTGCAAAATTTAGGTTTAATAACTCAAAAATCGTACTAGATAAGATGTTGAAAATTTTACAGGAGTTGGGGTTAGTAGATCTCTAATAGGGAAATCTTAAAATTTGAGGAGTAGGTGTTGGGGTGATGATGAAAGTGGGTATAACGGAAAACATTTTGATTCTTATTTCTCAAAAACGGTAATGAATAGAAAGCTAAAATTATAGGATTATATAGAATCTCTATTTAATCTCTCTATCTCTATAAATGGGTCATGGGTAGTTTCTTATATCTCAGAAACGGTTTATTCTAGAAAGATGAAAATCAGTACATAAATGTAGATACCATTTTTTCACGAACTTCGTTAAAATGTTTAGACATATCGGGATAATTTCCATCTGCAGGTTCTTTAAACAGGTATAGGTGCCAAATTGTTCGACACCCAACCCCTAACGGGGTGTAATGCGATTGTTTACGTATTCACAAAATCCTGTATCTATATTTCTTAATAAGGAATCTATGTGGAACGTTATTTTTTAGGCTATCAGTTACATAGTAACCTACATCGCTTCTCAAAAAATAATAACACCTGGATTTTCTAACCAATGAATTCTATCCTTTGACTTATAAGGTGCAAATATCTCGGCTTCAACAAAAGAATTCTACCATTTTTTTAAGAACTAAGAAAAACGCCGACCTGAATTTTATTTATTAACTCTTTTGTTTACTAGGAAGTAAGTAAAAAAACAAAGCCGTCTAAAAACATAAACGTGTTGATCGCGATTAAACAAACTTCATAAATAACGAGGCAACTTTTTAGTCTGGTCCAATACACCTAGTAAATTAACTTTGCTCCCTAATCGCGATTAACAATCAACAAAAAATTCCGGCCGATATACCAACAAAACCCGTTGTGTTGAGAACTGACTGACATTTCCTTAAATCCCGATAATAAACAAACTTTACTGGCGGCCTAAATAACTGCGGAGTGAGTCCCTTATTCGTACGATTAATAGTATTAATTAATTGCGAAAGTTTTGATTCTTTTTGTCGTAATTTTCTTGAAACCCTTGAGGTATTTATTCATCCCGATTTTATTCGTTTCTTTATTCGGGGGGTATGATTTTTTTATTTTTTTGGGTAATATCGCCTCAAGTTCTCCTTGTCGTTAATTTCTGTATCCATAGAAAGTTTGGATGCCATTATACAATGGACCATTTTCTTGTCCTCAGAACAATTTATCTTAATCAAAAAATTGGTCCGGGGGAAGGAGAATATGTTGGCTGATGGTAAATCTGAAATTCTGGAAACGTGGAAGACCAACGAGAAGACGAAGAGATTAAAATTGTGGTGGCTTATCAACTGAACCGCAAAAATTTCATTTCATAAAATTTCGGATCTTAGGGGATGGAACTAAATTTTTTCTCGTTGTTATTTTTTTTTTTTTAATAAACCTAAAAAATTAAATCACGTTCATATCTCAATTTCTCGGAAGCGTTCGTGCCGTACTATATACACACAGGACCTTAGAAGAATAGGACATATCCCTCTACAACAATATTCTTTCACTTTGAAATCACACAGTGCAGCTCCATGCTGGATGTCTACTATTAAACTTTTCATTAAAAATCATCAGAATAGGGGATGCTTTTGTCCATTATGAAACTGTTGATGTGCTCGTTTGGTTGACGTCTCTGGCTTATCATCAACTCGGCGATAATAAATGAGTGGAGCTCGACATGCCATCCGCACAGTAATACCCTTCCATTACAGCACAATAGTGCATAGTGTCCAGTACATCTTCACTTTGGGACTGTACAGGTCACTTTATTGCATTCCCTATGTCACGCTGTGCGACTTCGTATTGGGTAAGCCACAAGGGTAGTTTTTATGACCAGTTTGTTTCCCTATTATTCTCGTCCTATCAACTTCGAGTTCTTTTCATTATCAGAAAAAGACTGGGCTTCGTTAACTGTTCAAAGTATTTTCGACAATTGACAATCGATTGGACGCTACTGGACACTGAGCTACTCCAACCATTTTACATAGATTGCAAATCAGCTAAGTGTTCTTTGAGGTCGTTCGATACAAGGACAATACCATTTTTCTTTCAGGACACTATCAACAATGCGGTAACCTTGTGATTGATTCACTCGGCAATTTGATGTTACTTCGTCACTACGGGAAGCTGTTAGGAGCATTAAAAAGAATTTATCAAGCCCCAAATGATTTGATTGATTTTTCGGTTGTGTTACACAAGGGCGTAGAGCGTATCCTAGAGAAGGGATACTACAAGTGGAGTGAACAGGACATGCCGGATGGAACGTGACATGGCTTGGGAATTTATTGAAGTTCCCGGGGTTGTTTTTTTTTCTTGATGCGATGATATTTCAGTTTAGGCTGAATGTGAAGATTTTTCCAACAAAAGATTCCGGACGAAAAAGAGGAGTAATTATGGCTCTAATTTAGGTCAAATGGGTCTTTGGCAGGAAGGATGTGCGGGTTGAATATCTGAAATGTTTTTGATGATGAAAAACATCTACAAGTTGTTTTGATCTGGATTTGATTAATTATTGATTGGAATTGAATTCAGTTTCTGAAATTATTAAAATTGCTAGAGCAACCAATCTCTATCTGAGAAGTTTTCGGACAGTCATATTCAAATGGATAATAAGTTAGTACACGTGATTTGCATTCGTTGCGTTTCACTGCTTCCCTCTTGGTTTGTCCTGGTTTTCGCTGACGCGTCGTCTCGTGTTATCTTCTCCACTGTCTCTGTCGCTTGGCTGTTTCGTCTTGATGTTCTTGGCTTCTTCCGGCTGCGGCATCTTCGCTACGTTTGACTTGCGCTGACAACGCTACTTCGTCATCGGCTCAGCTTGGCTTCTTACTGCTGCTTCGTCTTCGCTACGTTGTCTTGCGCTGACTGCGCTACTTTGTCATCGGCTTCGCTTGGCTTATTGCTGTTGCTACGTTATCTTGCGCTGACTGCGCTATTTTGTCATCGGCTCCGCCTCGTTTCTTGCTGTTGCTACGTTGTTTTGCGCTGACTGCGCTACTTCGTCATCGGCTCCGCTTGGCTTTTTGATGCCTTTCTCCGCTTTCCTACTTATTGTAGGTGCCACTTATCGCTTGAATAAAACTCATTCAAGCGATGATGTCCAATACCGTGCTACGCTTTCATCTACAGGGATATCAATTACATTCGATGAAATATGTGGAATATACCTACGTGAATAAAAGTTATATTACAATCTGCTTATTGTGATATTGTAAGTCTCTCTGAAAGCTTCAACTTTATTTGGTAATCGATTTAGCTTTTGAATATTAGCAAAGAGAAAAATTTAAAGTTGACAAAAATGAACATAGCATGCAATGGCTTTAATTTCCTCTACAGGAGGATGGGGACTCTAACTGCTGACTACGTTATTGCCTACATTTTTGTCTATACAAGGTCTGTTGAGAAATTTATATAATAAATAAAATGAACAAAAATTAGATTAAAAATAAATGGACACTGAATAGTGTTAATCGCGCAAAGCATGAAACACGCCGACTCATTATTACTAAAAGTAGGTACAACTAGTCATTCAAAGAACTCTCATGCAATTAACTCGGTTTACCCAGCTTAAAGTCGTTTACTCACTTATCCCAATCCTACAATAATGTTCATCCAGACGAGAATTGTTTCTCCATCACTCGTTCGTGCAATTACTCCTTTTCCAATTCATGGGGCTTTTCCATCGATAGGAAAATCCATCGGCTAAGAAAACTGGAAAAATAACTCACCGGATTGTCAAGTAGGTCACATACGGAAATAAAACTTAAAAGCAGGCACCATCCCCTACTTTGTGGTTGGTGGCAATATGGTCGAATCCTTCCAATACAAGAAGGCATTGATTTAATAGCACTGGGCCCTTTAGCGGCGAGGCTCAACGGAACAGAAATTTATAAGATGGCCGTCAACTTCAGCATGTCCTGATATAGCTCGTTCGCATTTCGAATAGGCCAAAACCGAATCAAAGCAATTTTTTTTTCCAGATTTTTTTTTTTCCATATCGTATTTTAGCTCCGGATATCCTTTTTCGGTATTTTATTTATTTATTTCTCACCCGATTCGAAATCCTTTCACATTCGCTAGCTACGGAAGTTTTCGACAACCAGATTTATGATATCTCGTTTCGCAGACCTCAAATCCCAGTTCACGAGAACCGCACAAGTGTCGAGAAACGGGATCACATATAATTTTTTAATATTTACGAATAAAACATTTTGTATACTCAGTTTGTTTGCACTATAAAGTGGCCTGGACGCTCCTACCACTCAGGATTTATACCTAGTTGCAGACCCTCTGCTCTACTCTATATCATCCTGGAGTATGTGTAGTGAATGTCCTGTGCCCGTGCCCTACAGTTTAGTATAAAAAAATGGAAAACATCCCACCCGCTCACCACCCACCCCGAGTACTTCGCAGCAAAGAGGTTTTCCATATTCACAGGGGGGCATCAGGAACGGAAACTGTTCTGAGGTCGGAAATGCCTATAAATAATGCATGGTAGACAGTAAAGCAGCGGAGCAAAAGGATAAAATATATCTGTTGGATATGTGAGAAGCGACGAGCGGAAAAAAAAGGATCCTGCAAGATGCGAGCATCACAAACACACAGCAAAAAAACCTTTCAAAGAGTTTGACCCTTGCAACGTAATCATACGATTCACCCTTTGATATAAGGACCACAAACATTGAATAGTGAATTTTTCATCCTTATGTTGTCGTCCTTCCCGTAAAGAGCCGAAGTACTACGTACTTTGGTTGCTACAATGGACACTAAAATGATTAAAGTACACACACATGGCACACCAACCAGCTTTGCTAAGCTCGAGTGCGATTAGCATAGAAAAAGGATGTCCATCACGCAGTCCTTCTCGTCGAATATCCCTGATTCCAGATCGTCTGATCGTAAAGACTTTCTTTTTATAGTGCGCTTTTAATAGCACGAAGATTGAGTGTACTATTCACAATGTCAACGATTCAATTTTATAGAATTTTCTTCGAAAAAAAGGTTCAAAAGGACACATAAATTCAAAAGTAGGATTTAATGGTATTGTGGATTGGATTTGGAAAGGATGTCGTAATTGAATTTTGAAAGTGAATTTAAGAGCTCGTTTCGATGTGGAAATTGTTTTGGTTTTCGGTTACTTTTTGGTTTGACCAATATAGTCAAAAAAATATTACGAAGTACTTGGGTACATGAATTGGTCCGTCTTTTTAGATCCTCAAATCTGAAAAAAATGGTTGTCAGCACATCTTTATTATTTTCAATCAAGATTTCCCATGCCGCTAAAGACCTCAGTTCTGGTCGAACATTTAAATATTCCCTTCTCATATTTTTACTCAATTATTTGTTAATAATACGATAATGGCTTGGGTATCTTGTCCATCGCCATTTTCCGTGGACGACTCCCTTACCCTTACAAATAGTTTTCTCGCTTTTAGCTATGTATCTACCAAAAATCATGTGTAAGCTTTGCAGCTTCAGCCATTCATGAAATTCAAAAGACAGAAGTTTTTCTCTCCAAGAATAGTTATTGTACGAAAACTAGTCTAATTATGTGAAAACTTTTTGGTATTACCTTCACCAACACCACCTCCAAACTAATCAATTTTTATCTTACATCCTATCAGAACATATTAATAATTTCACCTTTCTAATACAAACTGTTTCTGAAGTAACAACTCATTCTTGAGTATCCAGCCTACTCTTTTAAGAGAGTGCACGTATACGGCGTCAATATTATGAGGAAGGAAGAACTCCGTTCTCGTTCAAAATCTTTGCTCTTGAAATTCGTCAAGAGAACGAAAAAATTCGGGTAGAGACTGGGGGACTCGAGTGCAATGGGCTATAATTGTCTGAGTGCTCAAGATGCGCGCGCTGCTTTGCCGAGTATCTTCCCCTGCTTCAAACAACAACAACATTTTTTTAGCATTCCTAAGTTGAATCACTTAACCCCCTCATCTAGCCTACATCTAAAAGTAATTAAAAAATTTGTTCCTTCTTCTTTCAGAAATATTATAATCGAAGAAATTGGTCAATCGAAAATTAAATACTATGGTCGTGTTTGTTAGCCTCAATAACAGTGATTTATCAACAGTTGAGGATTTCGTGTTGGGATTTCATTCCAATGATGCCGAAAAACAACAAACATATAATCAAGATCTTTGAATTTATACATCAGCTAGACTCAATATATCTCTAGCAAAAAACATAGTTTGAGGGCATTGTCACGCTCTATAAAGAAAATTGGTAAAAGGCTAGAAAAGTAATGGAGTGGAAGTATTTTCCGATCTGAGGAACGACTTAAGCGGGAATTAGCTTTACTACTCATAAGCACCTAAAAAGTTCAGAATTTTTCGATACTCAACCAATGAAAGGATGTTAAGTGATAGTGAATTCCTTAAAATATTTAAGTCTTATTGGATCGTACCGTATTGGTTTTTTTTAAGAGGCGTTTTTCATAATTGCCTAAAAACGAATTTCAGGACATTTTGTGATATTCTGCGCAGGGTGGCGGGTGTGGATGAGGATTGTATTGGGTTTACGAATACCGAAATATCTCTTAGGTCAGATTGGTTTTAAATTCCGTTATCTTTTGAACCAATCTCTAAAGCATTAATTCTATGATATTTTGAGGTTCAACCTCTTAGAGGTGAAAATAGGGTTAAACATGTTTTTCAAATTGTGCCGAGATTGTGAACATATTTTTAACTTTTCTATGAATTACGACGGTAAACTCATTCATCCTTTTATTAAATTTAACATCAGTCTAACACATTTTTTTCGATACTCTCGATAGTTGCAGTCTCAGGTGTTCTGTGTTCCGAGAGAGCTCGCCGACAGTGTACTCAAAGAAATCAGATTCTAGCGAAACCGATTTTTATGCATTTTCGTTGAGAGGGGCTGAGAGTATCTTCAAATTTCAGTGCCTAAAAAATCTTAAACGTTAAATTTTGAATTCAGCTTATATAAAGTTTGACCGTCTCCGGTTTCCACGAAGACAATAAAAAACACCATTCGATAGCTGCTAGCGCTGAATTTTCGAATTTCCAGAAATTACGACCCATTATATTATAAATTTCGTTGCAGTCCGAGTACTTCCATTAGCACGGCGAAAACGTAATATTTCACCGAAACGATCGTTTCTCGAGCTTTTCATCGACGCTAAGCGAAAAGAAAAGTTTTTCATAGACAAGAAAAACTGTGGGTCCATTAGCAGTGAAATAATCGCTGTCCTGGCCTTTCCATTTACAGTCTTTGGCTAAAGTCATCAATCAAAAAGTGCCTGCTCAAGAAGCTGTAAGAGCAAAAAAAAAATGCTGGAGGTAAGGCGCCCTGATTTAAAGTCGCCCGACAATTTTTCGGCGAGTATACGAAAAGTTCAGTCGAAAGTCGATTAAAAAATGCGAAAAAGTTTTTCTTAAGATCGCGGCACCATCCGACAATCTTATACCTTACTTGTATCTTAAGTACAACTTCGTTTTCCGGTATTACATCTTTTTTATTGCCACCGCCGCTGAGAAATATTTCATAATTTTTTTCCGTTGTAACTAGAACAAAATTCGGAAAACTGGGCGGCAACAAGATGGCAAAAATTGGAAAATTTATGAGAAACGCTGGACTATATCTGGTTTTCCGTTGGCAAATCTCCGGATCCATTTGGTTCTCAAAAGACTCCAGGGGCGCTTTTTGAGTGCAACAAAAGTAATTTCGAAATTTTTTCTCCGAAAATCCGGAAAAACTAAAGTTTTACACTTTGTTTTCGTAACGTCTTTTTTGTTACAAGGATTGCATATATAGTATGTACGTACAAAGTGGCGAATCTGAAAGTTTTGCTTACTGACTGTAAACAAAAGAAAAGTTCCACGGAAAATTCCCTGACATTTTCTCGAAGCAACTATGTGTAAGTTTTTGGGGGCGCTATGTGCGCAAGGATTTGTACTGTTTTTGAACGGAAAATTAATTCGACTTCGACAGTGTATTTTCGTTCGCGAAGAAGGATTGCCAGGAATGTTCAAGTAGATTGGAATGAAACGAAAAAATATATTAAGTACGATAGTGAAAAATAAACGAAGTCCTTTGAAAACGGAAAACAGGAGATGAAGACATTACAAAGAAATAACAAAAGGGGATGTAACGTAAAGTTCTTCTTTATATCACGTACGTAACGTAATAAGATGTAGGATACGTGTGTATGGAGATGAGCCCAACAACAACGTAATC
The DNA here is from genome assembly GCA_949128065.1 of Beris chalybata. Lineage (NCBI taxonomy): Eukaryota > Metazoa > Arthropoda > Insecta > Diptera > Stratiomyidae > Beris > Beris chalybata. The sequence goes on along the minus strand of OX421896.1, from coordinate 14,611,431 downwards.
ACTATGCATGAGATATAATTCCGCTTATCTCTCATTCATAGTTACACTACCCTCAGTCCTTACTACCTTACGTACTTAAGTGCCTAGTTATATGGTATATGGCGCGACTTTACTTTTCCAGAATTTCACCAGATAGGATGTGAATTTTGTTGTCGTCAACGTACTTAGTTAATCGTGTTCTGCACGTTTTTATGGTGACATAAACGGTTCGTGGGGATTTCAATTAAAACATAAATTTCTCGGATCTAACATCAAAAGCAAGATGATATTTTACATTGAATTTTGTCAGATGAGCACGATTCACGTACAAAGTAGTTTCATACAGTGGCCCTGCCTGTATATGATGTGGTATCAAACTAAATTGATTTTATCGCCGGTGTATGAAGCAAATTAAACTTTCTCAAATTCTACAAAACTTGTCGTATTTTTCGTTGAAGGAAAGCATATGAGAGTAAGTGCAAATAGTTTTGGCCCAAATTTGGCACTTTTTTGGAATGAGCTTAACTGACATCCTTTTCTTTAATCACCCAAATAAGGAATCTATGTACCTTTCAGCTATAGAGCGAAATTTCCTCGATGATCACAATACCTGCAAAAAATGGTATAAACCACATTCGGTTTTTTGGTCAAGAGTTGATTTTACTACCTGAAATATAAAAAAAATTTGCTATCTTGAAATTTTGTATTTTGAGTCCTTTATCAAACAGTTTGATAAAAGACTCAGTCCGAAACGTCACACATAATAAATTGTACAGTATTCACCAGAAAACCCTGGGGGGGTTTTTTTTATTACATTTATATCTGTGGTTGTCTTGAGATGTCTGCTTTCATTTCTGTACATGGAAAAACAAAATTAATAAATCGTATAAAATGATTAATTACTGGACATGAAAAAATTCTCTTGTAAAATTGAAATTAATAAAACAAAAAAAAAAAAATCAAAATTAATTAATTGATTAAAAATGAGAATTATTGTCATGTGATGAATGATTTTTTTTTATGAATTTTATATGGAAGCTAGCTGAAAAAGGTTATGAAAATGCTATGCAATAATTGTGTTGTCTTGTTTTTAAGTCTTTGACATGGCAACTACCCAAAGAAGAAAAGGAAGTAACTTTGAGATTGAACAATATTTCGGAAAACAAATTGCTATCTTATCTAATTTTTCTCTTGCACTACTCCTGCCGAACTAAGCAACATAAAAAAGTTTTTAAAATATTCAACCAATTTCGAGCTAAGGGTAGTTTCTGCGTTTGATTGCAATTTCAGCAAGAACTCTACCGTCCCGACCTCAACTGCGTATTAAACTTCAATATAAAATTTATATTCCAGATAAAAACCATTAAAAGAGCAACAAATTAAATCTGCTTTTGAAGGTATCAAATCGATGTGACAAAGAAAAATTCTAGCTTCAATAAAATTCCTTTTGCGAATTTTTTGATATTATTGCCATATTCCTTTTTAGCCCAAAGATCTATTTTCAGTCGAGAATTGAGTGACTTAAATAGAAATGTTGAAAAAATACTCCAAAAAAGACACATCTTTAAGAATCGGATTCAATTATAAAATAAAATTTCTGAGCCGACATTTTCTTAATTTCTATGAAATTCGAATCAATTTGATGCCTTCCACAGTATCCTTTGGGGTGTATTAAATTTATTACTGTGATTGATTGATTGATTCTATATTTCGACCAGACACTGTTCATAGAATTTTCGACAGGCACTACTCCAATCCAAATTATAACAACAAATCAATGGATCAAACCTCACTTAATCAGGACACGATTTATTCGATTTACAAGAAAATTGATTTCGACTAACCGGACTGAAAAGCTTCGCAAAATAGCAAACAATTTCCGTCCTGGTTTAATACAAAATCAGCACTGGACTAAATTATTATTATGAGAATTATTATTATTACGGGACTCGCAGCCAGGAGTAACCTGTATCGGGGGAGGAAAATATGGGGACATGGACGGTCTTTTTTGGACAAAAAAAAATGCTCACTCGACTGTAGCTGGAAAGCAATTTGTTATTAAATCTTTAGCAGGATATGTCCGGAATGGAAAATTCATAGTCGATAGGAGCCCATCCTCTTCGTCCTTATCGTGACCAGAAATATTGATGTCAGGATGGTTGCTGAATTAATTCCTATAGGTATTATATAAAATTGAATTTTTGTTCACCTTCTGAAACCCCTCGATTATGTTTTTATCCTGCTAAATGTGTTCAATTTATTTCATTAGAAGCCGCTTTCGTTGTTCCTATAGCTTTTTTTTGAATTATTTGCTTTTGATTACGTTTTTCTCGGTTGGGCTACAAGGTAGCAGAATTATGATTGATATTATATCGTTGTGAAAGGAAAATCCTTTTTTTCTTCTTGTGGGAGTGATTTTTTATATATGGGTTCTTAGTATTCTGTGGTCATAAGAAACCTTCAACGAAATACAGCTCCACAGACTGAATATAATTCTGTGACAGGGTAAGAATTCTCATTTTAATCCATGGAACACGTAAGATTTATACGAAAGGAGACATGTTTCTTTGTGCATACGTAGATGGGATGTCCTCGTCCTGATGTTTTATATCCTCAAGAGCTTTCTTTTCAATCTAAGTCAGTTAAACTGACATGAATTGGACCTTTCTGTCATCCGATGTAATACCCAGACTGAATCAAATGTGATTTTAATTTGAAAACAGAAATTTCATTCAGTAACTACGTACTGACGTTATTCAAATTTTCAAATATTTTATTTCAATTTTGCCTGTAAAGGGAATTATCTTCGAGGTGGTCATTGAATTCAACTGATGTGCAGTACAAAATTTTTAGTATTTAATCCCAATAATTAAAGAGTTACCTACTACTCCTTGTTTTGAAGATTGCTGTTTCAAATTTAGTTTTAAAGACAAGGAGTTGTTAAGAATATCAAATCAAAAATAAAATTCGAATAGGAACCTATTTGATCAGATATGTTGAACCATGGATTAAAAAAATATCCGGAAATAGTGGATTATGTAGAGCAATCGTCCATATTCAGAGAATTCCAAAAATTTGCAACGTTACCTAACAAATGTTAGCCAAATCGGAACCTTTTCCTTTTCACCCTCACCCTCTACACCTTCACCCCCAACATTTTCTTTACTAGCGGTTTATTCGGCCTAGTTCTTTTTAAGAATCTACCTTAAACTGTTCTTGAGATATGCGATGTAATTTTTTAGAAAAAATCGTATCCCCTATACTTTCATGATCCACCATCCATCACAAAAATCCCAGAAAAATCATCGAGTCAGTTTAAGGTTTCTTTCCCAATTTGATGTTACTCCGTGCTGCCTCTTAATTTTTTTTTCTTTATATTTATTAGCTCTCGAAGCATTTTTCGTGATATATCGTCAGTTCAATTCGTACTCAATATATAACTTGTGTAGTGAAATTAACTATTGTCCTTGTCGTTGACATATAAATAATGTAGTAATTTAGTTTGTGAGTCAGTAGTTGATTTATTTCGGAACATAAAATTTTCTACATAACTTTCATATAGACGTTGCATTCTGCTACAACAGAGTCAAATATCCTATACTTCCATTAAATCAACAAATAGCGAACGAAAAATAAAACCAAATTGCAAAAACTAAAGGACCACAAAGTGTACAAAGATTTCATTTTATAGGGTCAACTCTATCTGCCGGAAAATGTAAATGTCCAGCCGTTATCACTCAGTTAATGGTCAAATGCTTTTAATGCTCTCTATTTTATCTCTCCCTCAATAATAATTATGCAGAATTCTGTAAAAAAAAAACTGAACCATCCATTCATACAATCTGAAATTCTGTTTCCTTCATTTCGGGGCACATTTATTCATAAAACATCATAAAAAAAATTTTCCCTGAAATAATTTGATAACTCTTATTGCCCGAATCGAGTGCCATCACCAAAATGATCACAATGCGTAAATGATTGACGAACTCTATGAAATATTCTCGACTAGGGATGAAATAAGACCGAGTGAAAAAAAAGAAAATATTAATAAATATACGAAAGGATATTTTTTGAGACATACAACAGAGATGGGAAAAGGTCCCACACAAGTTATGTATATTGTATACATTTGACCACTCGACAGCCAAGGACGTCACTTAATGTCTTACTACTGAATAATTCAGTTTCGGGCTGAAGTACTTTGTTTGGTCCGATTCGTCTTAAGAACTCTAGTGGGTTATTGTTATTTTGAAAATATAGCAAAGAAAAAAATATGAGGGAGATATGTGGGAATGTTTTTGTCTAGATTTAAAAAAGTGAACAAAGGAAAGTAACTTAAGGTAGATGATGTTGAAAGGACTGTTTAACGTCTCAACGAAAAAAAAAAAATCTAAGCTCAGTTCAGTATGAATATGATTTAAAGTTGCTCTATACTCCAGCGTACAGATGCGTCGTTCACGAATGAACTGTTCCAAAAGAACACTTCATTGAAGTGAGTGAGTGAAATAATTAGTCCTTTTGGTGAACTGCAGTTCCATTAGACACGTGACAAAGAACTTTATCGACCTTTTTTTTATCATCTTCGAGATCTGACCTTTCCTTTTTTTGGTCATCATCTTCTCCCCTCAAGTGGAACTATGAATGAACTAAAAGAACGAACTAGTTCGCGAGCGAACGAAAACGAAGGAACTCTGGAACGAAGAGTTCCAGAACTACTTCACTGAACTCGCTCTTTAAAGTGAGTGACTAGGACTGAAAGGAACTGCTTTGCTCATCTCTACTCCAGCGTACTCAAAATGTACGGTATAAGTTCACTAAAATAACTGCAATAGTAACCCCGATGATAAGAAAATAAATCATGCTGTTCTTCCGAGATAGTAAACATACAATGCATTAAAAAAAATTCGTTTAAACTAAAACTTATAAAGACATCCCAAACACTACCAGTTTCTATCTACATATGACTGGAAAAAATGTCCACACCTTTTCACAAATTAAAATTATAACTAGCAAGCATCGTAATGAAAGAGTGCTCCAAAAAGGACATTTTTCAATCTAATTTTAACGCACCGAATGACACATCCAATTAAAAATTCATGAAACTTATCTTCGTGAGGGGTTTTCCGAACTAGAGTCCTTGCGGAAATTTTTATTCATTTTGAACCTCTGCAGAATGCAGCTAATTTTTATAAAATATCTGAAAAATATTCACTGCATTTTGGTCCCAAAGGAACTGCCAATAAACCATATCACATCACCAGGGGAAGGACATTTGCTGTAAATTGTTCTGAGAAACGACTAGAAGTTGAATGGGAGTGTGTTGAAGATTTTATACATGACTCTCCTGTACGTTGTAAGTTCAAGTATGAAGTTCGAATAGAACCGAAACGTATTCCTCCGGCTTGTTTTGTTCGTGAAAAACTTTCCGTATTCTTTTTGTTCGCATTATTTAATGCTGTTGCCGTTTTCCCTATTATTTTTGAACTTTTCAAATCTGCCCTTTTGCAATATCAGGCGACCAAATAAGGACAATTGAAGTCCTTTTTTCGCTAGTTCCCCAAATGAACGTCCCAACCGTTTCCAGTTGTTGCTTGCTCCGGTAACCGAACCACCAACAAATAGCTAACAAAATAGCGTTCGAGTGGTCCTTGAACAAAATGTCCTTCTCGATTCTCATAGCTGACGTTGATTCAGCTGCAATTGTTGAAGTTTCTCGGTGATATCGTTTGTCCGTAACAAATGGAGAACAACAGTAGTCATGAGGATGCGGACCGAAAAAACAGGACAATCGAATATGCTCTCAGGATAAAACATCGAAAAAAATGCAAGAAGCCTGCAAAGACAATTTCAATGGGAGGAACAAACAACTTCTGTTGCATTGTGTGCACCTGCAGCTTGACGTAAAGGATGATTAAAAGCTGGAGATTTTAAGGTCCTGTTTTTCTGTCGTCGACTACGTGCAATAGTCAAAGTCTGCTTAGTATCTTAATGTTCATATCCGGGTCGTTGAGTAGTTCACAGTGAATGGTATAGTTGTAGCCATAGCAATTCAGGCCAATTTCTGTTTTAGATTATCCTTTTTATTGCACTCAGCTAAAGATAATCACGCTAATGGACGGTTGATTCACGTAACATATTGTGCCAAAATATGATGCTGCCTCCTTTAAACTGTTTATTGCAATAGTTCTTGTTCCGCTAATCCAGAATCCTAGATATTTCACTTATTTGTGTTAAATCCTACATATTAAACACTTTTTTGTTACCTAGGAGAGGACTCTCACTATTTTCCTACTTCAAATATTATTTCTCGCTTACTGACTTAATAAAACCCATAGGTTTATGTAGGAATCGAACCCCGTGTTGAAAGTTTATGGATTGGTGCGTATAACCACTGCGTCAACAAAGACCTTTCATTTTCATTTCCCTATGTGCGAATTAACTCAGTGTGGATTAACTAAGTTACCGCAACATAAATTATGTTGGCGGAAGACAATATTGGTTATGAAATATGAAATGAAATATGCCGTAAATCGTTGGTTATGATCAACATTCTATTGAACGCTTCGAACTTATCCAAACACCGAAATCAGGTCTGATATAATTATATTTAGGCCTAATATCAGTAAAAACCGTAAAGGACAAAATAGATTACAAAGCAGTGCTCCAATTTTTAAGAAGGCAGAGTCAGATCGGACCAAAAAAAAATTTACAGAACTTTTCATTAAATAATATTAAATAATAATATTAAATAATATTAATATAATATAAAAATAAAATATTTAAAGACATGGCATACTGTGTAATGTAAGCGTTATAATATCAGAAGTAGGCTGTAAAATTAAACTTAAACGAATTACTAGACAGATACGAGGGCTAGCGATCATTCTACTGGTTGTCCACATGATTATTTGCGGTTTTCATTAAATGGAAGTTTATTGAAAAACGAATTTTATAACCGCATCAAAATTTTACCATATCATTGCTAATGTAAAACGTATAAATTTTTTTTTTTTTTTTTTAAATCAACCAACTGAATTTTGTACGCCTCTTCAACCGTATAAATTACAAACAATTATTCAACTGTGTCCTGAATATAATTTTCAGCAAACCACAATTTTATTTTATAAAACCACTGATTGGTCTAGAAATTTCCTTCATATATCCGCTAATATTATTGCGAAATTCACAATATTTTCGGGCTGTAATAAATTACATCGGAATAAATTTATTTCCAGTGAAAAAAAAAAAAAGATTACCTCAAATTTAATATAAACGGAATAAAGAATATATCGAGGTAATATTGAATTTAAAAATCATTAATTGGATTAAATTAGGCAACCGAAGTAGGTTTATTTCGATAGATTAAAGCACTCTTTAGTTTATAATTGTTAGAATTAAATATCAGTTGTATTGAATTTATGAAAAGGTGAAAAATCAAATAAGCTTTTTATTAAAACTAAATTAATAGACAGTGTAATTTAAGGAAAAACAATTAATTCAGTTGGGATTGAGCTGATCTTTGCTTGCAAAATTTTAGATGGTCAAATATCAATTTTAAAAAAAAAATGCAAGAGGTACGATACGAAGTCAAAAGCTTGAAAATTATACGTATTTTATTTTTAAATTAATCAGAAAATAATGGACTAAAAAAAGGAAACTAAAGTTTTCAATAACAAAGGCAGGCGCCCAACGTAGGGTTTTAAAATGGCATAGCGAAGAACCTGGATAAGAAATCAGGCAAAAGAAAATGCTACTTTCTTTGAAGCTAGTGACGAAGCAACAGGGTCAAACTTAGACTTCAAGACTGTTATATGAACTAACAAAATCAGTAGCGATGTCAACAACTACCATATAATGGTCGCCCCTTGTTTCTCACATATAGCTTCACCGCTTAAACAACACTACAAAAAGAGGCCTGCAGAGGCTACTAAATTCTTAACTAAGATCATGTCCATAGTTCTAAGAATTTAAGATAGTCAAAATAGCTCATTCAGTGAACTAACAGTTCATTTACTCTATTCTCTTTTCTAACCTGTCGCTCAGTAGTCACTTACAAGACAGGCACTCAGTCACTCTGTTGTATTGGATTTGTTGGGTTTGTAGTAGCCGTTCAGTAGTCAATCACTACTTCACTAGTCACTCAGTTGTTCAGATGTGCTTGTTGGTTGGTAAATAAAAAGAAGACCGCATCTATTAAGTCGGGAAGAATAAACAGTGAACTACGTAATAGACTACACACCATTCTTTCGAAACGTTTTTCTAATTACAAGAAATTGTTAGCAGTCAAATCAAGCCATGCCGTCAGAACTTTTCTGAAATTCGACAATGGTCAGAAAAAACAACAACACGATTCTGAGGTTAAAGAAACGTTCTTTCAGAACTGTTTACTCATGAACGACCCAGCTCTATTTGAACTATTAAAATCAAATTATACCGGCTGCGCCAAAAATTATGTTTTTTTTTCCTGTGAAAAGTCCGCTACTACAATATATTAATGGCGTAACATCTTAAGGTACAATCTGGCTGGTACAGCTGACCGTCGCGGTCAGCAGTAACTGTCAACCTTTGCACTCACAACCGTCAACTGCCGTGCAGTCGCAAACAGACATGACAGCTTGTTTTTGCCTGAAGCAGTAGTCTACTGCCGGCAGTTTCTGATAACCGCAAAAGTCGGCAGTACCTGCCAAACTGTGCCTTTAGACTGTTCTTTTCACTTTTCATCCGAGTTCTCAACTCCGCGAACCAATTGTTAAGAATTTTTTCACAAAAAACGAGTCTCAGAACCTAAACAAACTATAATTGATCTAATTTTCAACACAAAATTACAACTCCTTAGCTTTCCGGAAGTGCCGCAAAATAGAAGTAACTATTACTGTATTACGAACGCAAATTAATTTAATTGCATATAGCATTTTCTCTTCAACACTTGGTTTAACTTAATTGCTGTGCAGGACGAGCTGATTTCCCTGTACTAGTTGCAATGTAATCGTACTTCGGCTGTATATTGTTGCCCGTCAAAAGGAAATGTCGTCAAAGTAAAGCTTGCTTTCGGTGCCTTATCGCGACGCTTTACCGATTGTTAAAACCCAAGTCGTTTTCGTAATTTTCCAATTCACCTCTTTCTTCTACGCTACTCTGAATCCTTTAGCCCACGGCTATGAGAATCCCGTATTCCTTTAACTACTACTGCAAATAAATTTCATAAATTAGTCCAGCTAAGCGTTGAATTTTAAGTGACACAATGTTTGATGGCGGTCGAACGTCGAGGAGTTTTCAGCACCAAAACCATTTGAATTTCCCGAAAATATACATAGGAAAATATACCGACATACAGGTTTAAAATAGGAGAAATCGTACTCGAATTTAAAATTCCAAACATGCCCAACGGACGACTTTATATCGGTCGATTTGTCGGATTGTTTTCCTAACACAAAGCACATTTCCGCAGATAAACTTCTAAAGACATGTCCTGCCATTGTCCCTTCTATAGTTGTAATCTTTTGTATACAGGCGATAGAAGACACACAAAGTAACCTGGTTTTGGTTAGCGAATTTTTTTCATTATTCCCTGCAATTGGTTTTTCACTCGAACTAACACCAGAAATAGAAATCAGAATAGAAATTGAACTAAAATCCGACTGTTACGTATTAGGGTCCTATTTGTATTTCGTTTATAAAGTGGATCGTCGTCGGCAGTTACGGGGCATTCAGGCACACAATTTAAGTGAGATTCTAATCGATTCCGAACCTATCTGGGCTATCTATTGGAAAATGGTGAAAAGCAGCAGGAAATGTTCAAATTTTCAGTAAAGTGCACATGATGTGTGCTGCTAGGGAAAAGGGAATCAGAGGACAGGAAGCAATTCGATGATTTTTGCAACCAATGTCCAGACCACACTATGAGTGGCCTCGTGCAAGAATGAACTTCACAAAGGTCTGTGAGATGTGCAACACAAAAGATTTTCTGAGAAATATCAACAATGCCTAAATAGCACCCTTCTGCAGCATAATAAGAATATTATCTGCAATTCTTACAATATACCATATACTATAGTATTAGGCATAGTGTTGTTTATATGAACACCTAGAAATGCTTTCCCAATTTTTTTGATATCCCACCACAAAGAGGGTGTAAAGTGGTTGTGAGATTTTCACGAATTTCGATATATTTTTTAGGTCTAATAAAACATCGAATTTGTTATCACTTCTAAAAGTTTTAAATATAATTGGAAAAAACATAATTTAGGCTTTTTTCAATATTCTACCCCCTGGGGGTAAAAGTATTCTTTACGTTTTCACGAACTATTTTTTTGGTAGAATTTCAGAACGTGGTTAATGCTGAGATGATTGTTGGTTACTATGAAACTAATAACCTAAGGAATAGCTAGGAGGCCATTTGGAATATCATATTTTTAGGTTATTGATTGCATAGTAACCTGCACTGCATCTCGGTCTAATCGCGCTCGAACTTCTACAAAGAAATTTTAAAGTTATACCCAGACTTTTAGTAGATATTTTTTCGTTTTGTTCTTTAATCCACAGGTAAGATTGGAAATTGGTTTTCGCTGGAGGCTTAAAACCCCGCTAAGTTGGCGTTACGTGGCTACCTTGCTTGAGCAACTAGTTTCCTTCTACGGTCCACTATAATTTGAAAAGAATTTTGCCTTGCACAAAACACCTTACAACTTTTACAATATTCTTCAATTTTAAGCTCAGTAATACCATCGATACACATCTAATATACAAACCATGGTATTGAAATCATAGTATTGAAACTACCTAAAATTATCGAATTTGTAATCTTATGAAACAGGTTCAATACTAAATATACGAGTATACTAGTACGTTTATCTCGTACATGCTTAGTATTGGGTGATACACTGCTGGTATTGACGATATTATGATATCAATACCAGCAGTGTATCCACAAGTCTGTACTTTAATGTCTATAATCCCAGGTCACCAGCCTGTTCTAGAGTGTTCAATGTTCAATCTGGCTCGAGAGATAAGGTGTAAGAATGTCTTCAATATCCCGCAGAAACCTTTCTTTTCTTGGGAGGTCCTTAAGAAGGACGCATCTTTAACATAAGGTTAATAATTCTACAGCTATTTAAGAGCTGCCGGAACGACTTTCCAGTTTCTGAAAAGGAGATCGCACTTCATTCTTCATATTTTTTATTGATTCAACTTCAAAAGAAGCCAGGAAGAAAATTGAAAAATACCTGCAGAACAAACACTCGCGAATAGTTGCATACCGCAAGCGAAAAATCAACTGAGGCGCAAGGATACGTTTCTATTGTATACTATGGTGTTTCCAACGTTACTCAATGTCTAATGTGTTGCTTTACAAATAATGCTATCACAGGGGAAAAAAAGCAATCCTGGCCGTAACGCAATCGAGAAGGATTTGCATAGCAAAATTGCATCGACTGTCAGCTATGATAAAATCTGAAATCTGCTGGCAGGATGCTAGAAATGACCTTATACTGAAACTCGGAAATTAGAATGACTAAAAACCATCCTCTCTTTTACCTTATGCAATACCCGCGACTCTTTTATACGCCGCAATCGATACATTGGCAAATGCTTCGAACGAATATGCAAACTGAATGATTGCATTAAAAGAGTTCACGCGTCCTTCTAGCCGTGTTTAATAAAGAAAGTACACAGCCGATATTGGCCAAAGCAAATATTTGCTTCGCATAGTTGTAGACATAGGATCATCCGGCTGTAAATTTGTGGTACTGATGTAGAAACTTTTTTTGGGAAATAGTCAGGAAATTTCAATCAATCTAAGTACTGGTATCAATTTACATAGCGTGTAGCAAAACAGAGACTTATTTTCATTTACAGATTAAATGTTTGCAAAGACAAGAGCATTATAAACTCATCCAATGTTTAGAGAATGTTAAAGTGAAGTGCAATGAAAATGATCATGTACCGATTTTTTGGAGTAAAAGCATCAATTTAGAATAGTGAACCTTGAAAAAAAGGTTTAAATCTGAAATCTTGCAAATAAGTTCAATAAGTATATGCCTAGCCACTAGCCACCAGCCAACCAGCCAACAACAAAATGAATGACATTTATTTCCAACAACAACCTTCCTATGCTATCTAACCTTCAAGCAGCCTACAAATATCTTGATACTTCTCGTGTGCAACACCCACTTTACGCGAATTCTACATACCCCAGCGAGAAATCTCTCGGCTCAACTCATGCAGCACAAAAGCAGCGTAAAGCTCAACATGGTATCAGTTTGACTGCGATGAAAGCGAAACTACAGTCAGTTCTTAGCGAAAGTATTTTTAAAGCTTTTTGGATGATATTAGCAGATCGAGCAGTAATCGAGTAGTACATGAAATTGGAAAGCTTTGAGAGTAGTGGGATTATTTGTGATTAATGGAAGCGAACCAATAAAGTATTGTTATTTAAATTGATTTTAACCGAATTGAATTTTACTTGAAATCCTGGCAAATTCCTAGCTTGTTACAAAAATAATGATGGTTTGAGCTATAGCGAATTACCAGTTGAAAAACAATTGCTCGAGTTCCAAATCAATCTTGTTCAATTATCAACTAAAATACTTGGCAACAGTCTGGGCGCTTTAAGTCGAAGTGCTTAAGAAGTGCGCCGATTTTAATACTCTTAAAATTTTCGTCACAATTTCAATAATTCAGTTAATTTTAATTCCACGGTTTCTTCGATTAAATCCCTTGAAAGTGGGTGCAAGCTCTCCTACATATTAATTAGTTCTAATGAGATATTAGTTTCACTTCTTGAGGGTTACTACATAATTTTCACTACAAAATCTGTTGGCAATTTTTTTTTTAAATAATTCTACTGCACTTAGATTGCAGATCAGATTGCAATGAAAAAATGAGGAGAAATGAAGAGCAATGCGGAATTCCAGGATCTCTAAAAAAAAGTGCTTGTTTTTAAATGATTCCTTGGGAGTTACAAAGGAGGTCTGATTTCAGAGGACATACTTTTGCGAAAAGGAGGTCAAATGTAGGAGAAACCGAGGTGTTCTTACCGCCTTGAAAAGTACTCCAGGATTAATCGGAGACATTTACTAGTTGGGCGAGTAATCCAAAATTAGTCAAATGTGAGACCTCGTCTTAAGCTCTCCTAGAAGTATTTTTAAGTGATTTATTAAGAGGTACAATAGGATCTGATTTGTGACATTGTCTTGAATACTGGACATACTCATGCATACTCTTCGGTGTTGAATATCGACAAACAATGGTATTATAATATTTCAATGTTCAGTTCAATGAATCATCACTGATGTGGCGAAAATTAATAAAAATACATCCAAATACTTTACACTCTTTTAGAAGTTGTATAAAAAAAATTAAATCAAATTTTAGTCAATTGTAATATAAATACCCCTTAAATTAATTTGTCTGGCTTTTTATGAGAAGCTTGTGGAAGTAAAATAAACTCGATATTTCAGAAGATCTAACAGATTTCACGAAATTCGCGAAAATATACAAACTCCATAATATTACCACCACTACCGAAAGCAGGTATTCAGACAAATTTTTCAGTGGAGTATACGGTGGATAGAGGGACATTTTTCTACTAGATCTAAAAAGCGAAAATAAAAATTGTTGGGATATCGTTTTTTTTTTTTTCTTAAATTTCCGGTAGATCGCAATACTTCATTACTTAAAAAATAATAATAAACAATAATTTCAAAGTGAAACTGTCAAATGACACTATCATTTTTATTTTAGCAGAAGAGTAATTGCAAATTGTTCAATTGGAAATTAGGAAATTATCTAAGGTTTTTAATTTAAAAAAATGCCATGCGGCTGGTGCCCGCAATTGAGTCACAATATTTTATGCATATGAAACATTCCAAACAAATAATTAGAGAAAAGAAGAACTTTTGCAATCAATTGGGTAGAAAAGAGGAGTGGCTACCTACTCAAACTCCGCCCGAATTTGGTCCTTAAAGTTTCAATGAAGTGAATGAATAACGTCTGCATAAAGGACTTTATACAGTCGAGAATTCTGTTTTCTTATTTTTGCAAGACTAAGCTAGCAGACGAAATACTTGAATAACATTGGGGCTAAGGAATTTTCAATTTACCCAGTATTGGAGCTCAAAAATTCCGATAGTGTGCAGCTGATGCATAAAGAAGCTTAATGTTTGTTGCAGTATACCGAACGACGTGGCAAATAAGGAAAGTTCCTAAGCCAACTATGAGATGCACTGTTTTGCCATAATCCTTAAAGTAGCTATCACCTCTATCACTGCCAGTTCTGCCACTCCAGCCACAAACGTCTCCATTGTTAATTGTACTAAATTACCGGATTTGAAATACAGCCTTACTGAGTGTGACAGCAAAACACAGCATACACATTCTGCTCCGGCCAGGGCCCGACAGTAGATTTCCGCAGAAGCTTAGAGGTGTATGTCATTTTCGGTAGAATTCTATAAATCACTTCAACGAATTACGGCCGCCTCGCATTCGGGGACATCTTAACAGGTTTTCTTTTGGCACATTAATGTTTGGTCCTTTTATCTGCCATCCATTTTACTGCCATCTTGGCTGTCAGTCAGTGTTCGTGTATGTGTGCTTCGTGTTCCGGGACTTAAAGTTGGCCAGGCGACAAAATAAATTATACCGACTGACATGAACAATTAAGTGGGAATAAGGACGAAACGAAAGACATTCGCTGAACCGTAGAAGTACATGGTCGCCATATTCGGCCCTAACCTGACTCGTGAAGGGTTAGAAAATTCCTCGATAGTCATAACTCTCGGGTGTAGTGTATACTGTTCGAGAAAGCCCTTAGAACCTTATCGGTGCTATTGACTAAAATAACGAGCCACACCAAATACATGGCAAATGTATGTCATGCCGTTTGCCATATGTCTTATTATCATACGGTAAAATAGCTTCAAAGGACAGTAAAGGACCACATGAACTGGAACATGTCGTTATCGCATATTTAAATGGCTCTACCGAAGAATACCGCGTTCGATTTTGCATAAATGTAAATCTCCTCAAAGGACATTTTCCAGGACGACTAGTTGTACAGAATCGAGCAACATACACGCCACTACTAGGATTCCATTCCGCTGATTGATATCAAACGAAATCTATAGCTTAGTATTGGGATGGAGATCGCAAATGCACCGTGGCAAGGATATTTTTCGTTTTGGCGTTCGCCAATACTCTAGGCTGGCGTAGCTCTTTGCCAACTAAATACGAATATTTTGAAATATACTGGGATTGAGCTTGAAAGGACTCCAATCTATTCTGTGTGAAAATTAGATCTGGTTTTTCAGCGTTTCGTACTTTTAAAGACGAACGATTTTTATGTTTGTTCGAATAGCAAAACTAACGAGACACATTCAGATTTAGTATTTTTTGTTTCTTTGTATGCACTTAATACAGTGTTTGCTAGAAAGTCATTTTGTTGGAAACATTTTGTTGAAAGTTTTATCATTGAATTCCAGTTGAATGTGGATTTGCAGCCGGAAATGCGGGAGACTACGAAATAGAAGTTTAGACTTAGTTCCAAAATTCCGCTCTTTGCATTTGGAATTCAAGAAGGCTGAATTGAATATAAATATGCAAAAATTTTAATATATACACATTACTTCAGAAAGTGGCACATTGTCAACTCTTATCTTGCTTTTTGAAACACTCTCTAAAGCTAGTATTACAACGTATGCTATGATGTCAAGTGTTATTATTATTATTATAGTAGACAAATGCATCGAAATATGTCAAATATTTGACAAGATAGCATGAAGTATAACACCAAACAAAGTTTCTTGAATACATTTTGCATGAGATCTAATTGAAGAATCGCCATTGTCGCGCAGCTATCAAAGAAGCTTAATACATAGATGTTATTTGGCGTTTTACAAATCAAAACCTTCTACATCAAAGAATTATTGTACGTTTGTACAATCAGACAAATGGTCGGACAGAGAGATCAATGGCATATCAATGGCAACCGAATTTAGAGTTTTTGTGATTTTACTACCCACGATAGAAAATTTTGACGCTAGATGGATACTTTAATTAAGTATAATGTGGCGCCATCTAGCGTCTATTCGTATCTAAAGTAATATGCACTTATAAAATGGATTAATAATAACATTTAAAGTCCCATTAATAATAGTAATCCATGAAATAAAAAAGTTTGTAATTAATTAGTGTTGCTCGAAATTGAATTTAGTTGTTGTTTAACTGTGACAAATAATTACTTTACAGACAAATTCTCAAAAACCAACTATATTTGTTGCAAAATTCAATTATTTCTGGACTGAACAATAAACGTAATCCCAGCGTGGAGCCGAAATTCTAAATAATAACGCTCGTAATTTATAGAACGAACAGCAGGTTCCATATAAAATTAGTGAACGCAACAGTTTCGCCGTAAAAGCTTTTACGCAATAATTAATAATTCGCCTAAAATAGATTTCATCCTAGGCCATCTCGATGTTCAATAAATTGTTTTTACGAGTACGCGTTTACATTAGGCTCGAAATTGGAATATTCTCGAAATGACTGTGTATTTTATCTAATGTAGTTTTTGATGGCGGTTGGTTGGTGTTCGTATTTTGTAAATTGCAGCAGCAAATATAATTTCATTGTAGCAGTGAATATTAGCTTCTGTTAGAACTGTGGATCGGTTCGAAAATGTTAAGTAAACGAATGCAATATCATGCTATTCATTTTGACATGAGATTGGTCAATTGGTTGTTTAATTTGAAAGTGTAAAGTTATTTGGCATAAATCGAAGCCAACACCGAGTTGGCTTGAAGAGCTGTTTTTGAAATGCACTCATTTGTAACAAAGGGTGCAACCTTTAACATCAAAAAGACTTGCTAAACATTGACACTATTCTAGACCATGACCATTTTAGAACTTTTATTACTTTTATTACAATAAAGTTACAAGTCAAATGTTCATTGATGGCAACAAAATTTATCAGTGGAAAATGGCCAACATATAATTTCACGAATTCCGTCATATCTCGCAAAGGGGCAAATTTCTTACCTCCACAAACAACTTATACATTCTTCTAAAACCAGTTTTCAGGGTTTCAGGAGTTGCAAACTTTTTCACGGATTCTGTCATATGTATATCTGAAAAAATCTGACCTCCACGAATTTTTCATGCATACTTCTAAAGTCCGTTTTTAAGCTTTTTTTCCTCTCAACACGTACACGTTGTCACGAATTCCGTCATATCTCTTAGGACTAATAAGAAAAATATCTTACCTCCACGGACTTTTCATACATTATTCTAAGATCAGTTTTTTTTTCATATCAACTCCTAAGAGAGTTTTAAAGGATTTGTACCTAAACATTTTCACTAATTCCGTCATATCTTTTAGGGCTAATAAGACATCGAACTCGTCATTACTTGCTCGTAATTTCTTTACAATCATCTAAGAAATCATTTCAGAATTCAACCTAAAAGTGGGTGTAAGGGACTGCATAAGTATTCACAATTTTCTCCAAATTTACTAAGTTTACAATTGTTTTTACTTGTAATAAATTTTTATATGATATCCTAAAAATAAAATTCACACTTGGGAAGTGTTAAGGTATTTATTACATACACGTTTTACCTAAACAAGAGATTTCAACTTTGACCGCGTCCTAGTGTATGATGAAATCACGGAATTATTATATTAACCAATCGATTATAAATTAGTTAGTGTAAGCATTCTGTAATAGTAATTTCTACTTTTCTTCAAATTAGATTTGAATACTGGAAAAAATATTTTTAAAGCTAAATTCAAATAAAGAAGTTCATTTTTATAACGTTACCTCAAAAATCAATTTTATTTAGTCTTAATAAACTTTCGCTGAAATAGAAAAAGATACCTACTCCATTCGAAGAAAATTTTCATATTTTTTGCAGATTTAGCAGAAATGTTTTTAAATTTTTTTTATCGTCCCTTTCTGATGAGTATATGTGTTTGTAATGTTCTTGTCTGTTTACAGAACATAGCACAAATGGACACACCTTTAATGCCATTAGACTCTTATCAATTCGCCCAGAAATGGAAGGAAACCACCATCACCATTCATTTCAAGCGCCTTCAGGCCGAAAGTACCTTTTATTACTTTTTAAAAATGTCCTTTAGATCGAAAGAATGACAACCACAAGGACTAAGATGTCAAATGAAAGTAAAGATGGGGTGAGAATTTATTTCTCGTACGTAAATAGAACTTTTGGGAACTTTATCGTAAAGTTCATTTTTTTTCGTATTGACCAAAGTTGATAGTGTTGTGATATTTGCTTTTATTCTCCTCCCACGATCCTCTTCCAGGACAAACGAAAGATTTTAAGAACAGAAACAATGGAATCCAAGAAACATATAAAATATAATGGCAGAGTCCCTTTAATCCGGCTGTGATTTGAGTAAGTCTAACTGATGCGGATAAGACCCGGTAACTACAGCAATTCAAAATTCATCGTTATTTCAGTAGCTATTTTGGCAATAGTTGACGAGGCCACAAATCGATTGGAATAGGAAATCGTTAAGAAAACTTTAAATTACTGTGAAAAGTTTTAGATGTTAGTTGGGAAATATTACCTTAAACTAGGAAATGAGATTTACATCAGTTGAAGGAAAGTGCACAACGGACGATGAATTAGAGTATTAATAATTACTCTACAAATCAAAGTATGACCATTTTCCTCTGCTTAGAGGTTACTCTGTGCTGATATTCCTTACTGGGAGGTTTTTCATGCCTCAGAAACGGCGTATGCTAGAAGGTTGTAACTTAGTACATATAAGTATATATGTATGCTACTAGAGTAATTAAACTTAAAAAAAAATCGACCAACAGTCTGGGCGCACCTTTTTTATTTTATGGGTAGATGTTGGAAACGTGTTTAATGCTCAGATGTCGTGTAGGGTCCTATGCGACTGATAACCTAAGGAATATTATCAAGCATTAACAAAACTTATTAAAAATTCGACTCACAAAAAATCATTTCGCCATTTGTTCAAGATGGTGGCTGAATGTTTTGCTTTACTGATACGATCAAGATTGGTATCTTAATATTAGTCTAGAAAAGACGATAAGAATTACAGATTTTTCTCAGATAAAAACGGATGTATGTAGCTACTGGAGACATATTTTATTTCCAACGTGATGTAATTCGCAAATCTTATCTTTCTCAGGAAGTTAGAAAAAGCTCCCAAGAACTCATTGAAACCTAATGTTTATTTAATATTAAAAAACTGGGAAAAAATTCAATTTGAACTCAATATCCGGATGGAAATATTGTTAAGTAAAATCCGAAATCATCGATATAAGTGGATTTTATTAAATGAAGTCGCATCTGAGAAATCATAATTTGCTGGAGAAAAGTTGATAGAATATATTTTTTTTACTAGAGGAGATATTAGTCATTAAATGTAAAAAGCCTCACCAGCAAGCTCATGCGCACGAAGGGAGTTTTTTGTGGTTTTGTAGTACCTCTGTAGTACCAATCATAATAAGAGTACCCGCAGCTTACAGATTTTTAATCGGGCGTTAGTTTAGTTGACTGGCTAATGGTTGTGCAGCTATTAGCGAGCGCGGACACTGATCGATTCTATTCGTCTAAACTAAATAGTTGAATATGCAACACAATTCCCTTTCGATCGAAGCGCATCCAAACAATCATAGGAGACCTCTAAATGTGCATCTGCTTATTGTGATGCGCACACTGGTTAAATTAAAAATCTCATTCAAACCGGCTTTCCTTCTGCATTTATTTGTATTACATGTAAATTAATCTGTTTTGTGTTCATGCTTCCCCTGCGGTGGTGATAGGTTGTACGGGTACCAATTGACTGTAACTGTCGCCTAGTGGCAAGTAATCTGCTCATCAACATTGACTAAATAATTTAGTCGGGCAGATAAGAGTGTGCGCAGTTCGATGTACCAAAAAGTTGCACAACACTTTAGTCTCCAGTTAATCTTTTCGTTAAAACATCACCTCGAAACAAAATCTTGTTCAACAGTCATATTTCTACTGCAAAAATTTATTCTGATTATATTGGGCAACGGAGTCTTAAATTTTTAGACCAAACTACGAAATAATATTCCCAGCATAGCATAAGGAAAAACATGAAAATGCTGTTATTTGTGAGAAAATAACTTTGTACCATTAAATTTCCAGAAAACTTTAAACTCAAGTGAATTCCCATTTCAACGATGGCCTCGCAAACAGCTGCAGGCAGAAAATTTGCAAAGTGGATTACCACCAGCAACCTACTTTCTTAAACTTGGCCTTTCAGAAATGAAATAAACAGAAACAATATAAATAAATTTCTTTCACGAATCCAAGCGAAAATTGGACGAAACATTTATCTATCTTATTTTTCAGAAATAAGGAAAATATCTAAGATGACAAATCTCATATCTTGCACTACTCTCAGTGTTAATCATTCCGGAACATAGAAGTTACTCTCGATCGCAATGCCCAACGGATACCCCCTACTTCGGAAAATCCTAGCAGTCGGTTCAGTTTATAATGCGAAATTTATCCGATGATTTTTTATATTAAGTTCAGGGAGCGGAAGGAAGTCGTGCAAGTCCTTGGAGAAGTCAACGTAGTCACGTGACTGACAGAGGAAAATAGAACGGAACAGTATCCACCCTTGGCCATGTGTGACACTTGAAATCCGATTTGCATAGATATGCAGATTATATTCGAGATGCGAGCATTGAAACGGACATTCATAACTTACTCTTGCTATACTCTTGACGCTAACCTACTTACAATTTTATAATGCAAGCTGAAAGGAAAGTGGTTTTCTCGGTTTCACTATTTTTCCAAAGTTTTCCACGTTCTGGTTTAACCTAATAGCCAACTCGATGGAAAATCGAGTGGCACTGTTACCACCTTTAGTGTTTAATTTGTCGTTTAGTTTTATACAAGATTTCTTTTTATATTCAGATTTTATTAAACGCCGGTGTGCGCTTTTTCTTCTCTTTACAGTGACAAAGTTCATACGAATTGGAATTGCTGATAAGAACGATAATCCGCCCTATTTCGACAAATCCTTGTACGAAGCTGAAGTCGATGAAAATGAAGACATTCAACACACCGTACTTACTGTCACCGCCAAAGATCACGATGAGTGTAAGTATCAGCATACTGTTGAATTTTTACGATTTGATTAGGATTATGATTGCATTAGAGCTGAAAGCTAAGACGGTGCAAAGAGAAATTTTTCCCGGGAATGAAAGAAAATTGCTTGTTCAAGAAAACGTATCCACTTCAAGTTAAACGGTTTAAAAAGGATGGAAAAGTGGAAATTTAAAGAGTGAAATGGCTTTAAAGAAATTTGAAATGAACAAGTCCTTGTTCATTGTTTTCGTGACTAATCTACAAAATTTGGGAAGGAATTTTCCCCATACTTTTTGATATAAGCCGATTTTAGTATAGGCAGAGGAAGAACATATAAACGAATTTATTTGTATTCAATGATATTTATATTCAACGTATGATTTCTTTATTATTTGCAGCATTTCTTTTCAATGTACTAGTCCCAATAAAAACATAGGAAAAAAGTTCAGGTTACTTTATCCAAAAGCAATTCAAGTCACATACCTTGTCATTTAATTATAACCTTCTTGTATCACCTACATGACCCCTTTTGAGGCTCTCAATAGCATAAAAAGTCTACTGGTATTCATCATAAGATTATCAACACAGTACCTATACTTTTCATATACGAAATAAATGGTTGTATCTACCTAGCATTAACCCCCTTTATAACATACAAATTATATAATTTGTCCTATTATATCTAGCACACCACGCGTTTTAGTGCCAACAGCGCCATTCCGTCTGTAACGCTTAGCGGAACTAAATCCCGTTTTTTTATCATATCGGACACTTCAAAGAATAAATATGACCAACGATTTTTAAGAAAATAAGTTTTCTGAGCGTGTTAAATAACCCATATTCTAAACTGTTTTAAAAATGTTGCTTACTTACACATACATATATGTAATATCCATTCATATGAAATTAATTTCAGACATATGTCAAATGATAACTTCTGTCTATCACTCCACCTTGCCACGATTTGCTCAAAAAGTGCAACTTAATTCCACCCGAACTAATTGGTGGATTTTTTTGAGATTGTTGTTTCCAAGCATTTCGTTTAGGGAAAAATTGTGTTCATAAGGATGATTCAGAAAAGCATTGGACCAATATTTGAGACAGATTATCGCATGTTTTATAGCAACTTACTCCAATAATGCCAGTTTGTTGCAAATAGTACTCACCTACAATTTGGAAATTGTCATATACCAGGGTCACCATTATGTTCAAATAAATCAAGGTACTTATAGATCATATTTTAGCAACTTATTACTCTAAAAGTTTTTTAAAAATATAGGCTAAACGACATCAACATGCTAATATATAGACAAAGGACGATCATTATGTGTGACTACTCCGAGTTCGATTCAAATCTGTGATTTATAAATAAAAAATCTTTTTAATTCGCTAAATTCGCCATAACAACGATACGTTGCTTGTACTTTTATAGTTGTTACTACTGTGCCCTTATTCCTGGACGAGTATTATAGTCAGCCTGATGTGGAATTGTTGGGAGTTTGTTTAATTCCGTATTTTTTTTCCTTTCATTCTTTTCTAGTCAATTGTTTAAAGTGGATTGCGCGATTTCCACGTAACTGATAATCTACAGGTTTTAATTCTTGTACAAATTGAATTTTGTGCAGAAAAAACTAACGTACAATTATTTCGAAATGCACACGTTTTAGATCCCTCTGCTTTCAAGCTGAACGTGCTTATCCTGCCTTTTACGTGCAGCTCCTTACGAATCCTCTTGCCATATACGTGGAACTAGTGCAAAAATGTCGACGATATACCTGTTATATTAGAGTACGTAATTGAATTATAAGTTTCTACAGAAGGTTATACGAATTTGGTGATTCATTTCTCACCGTAAAAATACTCTTGTTTTTATTTGGTGTGACATTTCGGATAATTTTTTTTATCAAACCAATCTATATATTTCCAACTTGTTAGTGACATGCATGCAAAATCACATATGGTTATCAATGATACTCGCCCAAATAGTCATATGATATGAAGTTAAACAGGTCTTCACGCAAAATTTCAAATAGGTGTTTACTCATTATTAAAATCATAAAGTAAAATTAAGACTTGCAATTCCAGAAAAATTCTTTTAAGTTTTCTTAGTAAATATCTTGCGAATGATCACTTGAGTATAATTGGAGATTCTTAAGAATACACAACTTCAAATTCAGACTTTATATTCCAAAGACATATGATTTAAAAGCAATAATTCATTTAGTAATGTTATGTATGTAGCGGTATTTCTTCTATCTAACGAACGGTCTAATCTAGAAAGTCGAAATTCTATTAGTCTAATATAATATATTTATACTAGAGAATTATTGGGTTGTTAAGGGTTGTTTGGAGGTCGAGGCTTAAACCAATATTTCGTTAAGTGTACCCCGTACATTTATCAAGATCAATATGAACGTTGTGTCTTCTGGAGCTGGTTGAAATGCAATACCACCTGACCAAAGTTTTTTTTTTGATTTCCAAAAGATGACTGCATTTATCTCACATTAATGCGATTAGTTACCCAGGTTCTATCCGCCGTTACTAGAAAAAACAAATTTTATCTAGGAAACGTTTGGATTATGGTGATTTCTGTTAGTTTCGCAAGATAAAGTTGCTAAGTTCAGCTGTGGTTTGTACTCTCCTCTTAAATTATTCATTCGGTAGCAAGAAACTTGCCGAGACAAATCTCTTTCCGGGAAAAAATTTATAATCTTAATTCAGAAAAACTTCGAACAGTATACATCGTAGGAAACAAAGTACATATTTATAAGTCCAATTTCGGTTGTTTAAGAATTCAAATCTTAATGGAGACTTAAGTAGCGGATCAGGCAATCTTCTAACCAGCATGCAAATGGATTTAAGCTGCACTTCCTTTGGTTTTTTTTGTCTACTTTTTTCATCTTTTCCTCATTTTTCTCTAAGATAAAGTTGCCGCCATAATCTGCTCCCGATTTGAAGTATTCAAGGCTTTAAACTTAAAGGATTGTCGTATAGGTTTTGCAGAAAGTATTTTTCGGGATTTAGATTTATTTGGAATTTCTTTCTTTTGAACAGTGATAGTATCCACATCGAGTCTTGTTGGCATTGTGGTTGGATTGCCTTGGATTATTTATTGCTCTTTTCGGAAACGAAAGGACAAACTCCACAAAATCTACTTTGAGGAATACTTCTGGCCGTCGGATATGTGTAGGTATTACGGAAGACGTGTAATTAGATCTAAAAGACAAAATGTCGACCTATAAACTGGCTTTCTGTAATAAGCAATGGTCTTAGGGTCCCATTGAATGGAATTCACATTGTGGTGTAGAAACCCTATTTACTTTTAACCCTTCTGGTTGTTGGGGTTGCAATAAGAAAACGTTGTTTTGTGTCTGTTTGCTAGGCAGGAGGTCGTTATGGTAGCTGACCTACTATAGAACTATTTTGAGGTTTTCAGAAGTTTTTTCCGAGACATTCTTCCATAAATGAGTTCCCCGTATTTAGCTATAGAGAAGAACTTTCTTGATTTTGGAACGTTAATAGCTAAGTCGCTAAGTGCTTCGAAAGTCCAGCAGCTTACGTTCATTTCAGGCAATGGAGAGCAATTTTCTAGGTCTGTTCATACGAGGAACAACATTGTCGGTGGTATTATCGCATTAGGTTAGCTTAATCTGTCGAATGATGTTGTGTTTGTGGTAGGTGGTACTAATTGGGGGAATGTCCTGTATGGTGCGTGACAGATAGCCATTGGCTTCTACATTGTTGCTTCGTATCAATTAAGTTTAATTTATCAGTGCATGCTAGCCGTCGACTGCGAAATATTGTATAATTTAAACATATGTGCCTCAGTCACGAAAGAGAGAACATCGATTAGCACCTACTATATTGTCAAATGTCTAGGGAAAACTTTGTTAATTTTCGGGTCAAAGCTCAGGAAGCGGGCTAAATGGAGTCCAAAGTACCTACTTGCTAATTAAGTTTGTCCTATCGACTATCTCTGAATATAAAAAAACAAGATCCAAGACATGATACAAAATTATTTTAATATCGGTGAATACTTACATATAGTATAATTAGTTATGCATTATAGTTGTATAGCTTTCTATAAGGGTATTGTTATATTCGTACCCTATCAATCCGTAGTCGACTTCATGACATCATTTCCAGTTTCCGGAAAACATCTGATTGTACACCTTACAATATCCAAGGAGAGAAGCATGGAAATTCTTCACTCATCTACATACATACTTCCATACACTTTCAAATATATCACTCGACTCAACACATGCGGTATATATGTGCCGCATAGCTAGAACGGTATCAGTTTTACCCGAAAGCGACTTTCATTGTTAATGGCGATAGTATAATACATGAAATCGTTGTTGCCAATAGTGTGATTATTTTGTGATTACTGGAACAAATTATTAATAAAGTGTTTAATTTGAACTGTTTTGAAATCCCGACGAACCATCCACCCCAAAAGTATAAGCCTTCAATGGATACATGTTTGTTGCACAGTTTTGTTTCATTTAAAACTACGTACAGTTTACTCTTAACTAGTTCACTTTCCTTTTGTTGCGTTTTCCAAATAAATAAAAAGAAAAGTATAAAATAAGATACTTTACTGAGTATAAAGAGAAATGTTGAAGACTTGTTTTATAATAAGAGTTATGCAATGTCAAAAGGAGCATAAATTGTTTTTTGTATGTCCTTCTGTCATAACAGACAGAAATGGAAAATATCGTTATAGTTCTTTGTGCATATGACAGGATATTTAATGGAAATGCTTTAAAAGTATCTTAGTAAACTTTAAAGATACTTACGATTAGTTGGATTTTCCAACGTCTAGTTATACAAGTTTATGACATCAGGCATACTAGATTCTTGTCTGGTGGTTGTCTTGACTTAGATTAAGTAGTTTCAAAGCAGCTGACGATATCAAAAAGAGAGTAAACTTAGGAGACAAAGCCTTAATTTGTTTTTAATTTAAATATAGTGAAACAATCACTTCAATTATTGTACCTGTGTCGTTCTTGCATAATTCAGTCTTGGTCTGGAACTTACACGATTACGTGTCGGTCTTATTTTTTATCTTATATGCAAGATATTTGCAACTCATTCTTTTATTGAATCCTTTTTTGATTCCTACTATGGTATTTATTATATTTATAATCAGAGCTCGGTGAAGAGTGGAAAAACCTTCAAATGAAAAATAGCCAATTTGCTAGAATTGCACACTAGGGGTTTGTTCTTGTGTATTGCTGGTGAATTTGTCTTTCACTTTATGGTAGGTAACGTAAGACTAAGACAACAGGGACAGTAAGAAATCGTTAGCTTACACACAAACCAATAAATAAATTTTAATAGAAGCTTCCCAATTTTTTTAATTTCAGCCTCGCGTATTCGATACGAGATTACAAGCGGTAACATAGGCGGTGCCTTTGCCGTAAAAAATATGACGGGTGCCATTTATGTCGCTGGCGCTCTTGACTATGAAACGAGACGAAGAGTGAGTAAACCAAGTATTAATAACAACCCTATCTCCACACATATCCAACTAATTTTTAATTAAGACAGTAATTTTTCCAAAACAAATACTAACTATAAAGAAACAGAGTGACAATTCGGCATTTTAGCAAATTAATTTAAGTTTATTTTTTCAACATACATATGGTACCTATATGTATGTATGTCTGCAACGAAACTTAAGAAAATTTACCGGGAAATTTTCGAATTTAATCAAAATTTCACCGAACAACCCTTAAACATGTCATGAACATATTTTGAACCAACAATTTAATTTAATATCACATTTCGTGGTGTACAGGAAGCAGGGAGAAGATTAGTTCCTCCGCGGGTGACAATGCACGACGGCTCAAACGATAAACAAATATTTACATTTATGACGAGGGACAAGGAAAATTATTTTGACTACATATGGAAAACGGTACGTTTTAACCGAGCGGAATTTCTTATAATTATGAAAAAATTTCGTATCTTCTAAGCCGTCATCATCATCGCTTTTCGGCAGCGAGAAGAGAAAACGCCTTAAATGTAAGGGAAAAATTTCCATATTTTCCAAGCCCTCGCGATTTTCTTCTTTCTTGTTCTGTATGTTGATGTTGTTGTTTATTAAACCGTTTTCTTGAAAGGAAAGCTTTCATGTGGTTAATGATGAAAATTTTGCAACAAGTGAATCGTGAAATTTCGAAGTTCCTCCGTATTTAAATCGGATGTTGTTGATATTTTGCTGGTCGCGTTTTTGATATTACACGGCCGCTTAATTATTTTTGATTTTAACGTCGGGAAATGTTTCGGCAACTTTTTGACGAAATTTATTTTCGACTACATTTCCATTAAATATTTGATGATTTGTTGTTTTTTCGACGGAATCGTATAGCTTCAGTAAACGAGTAGGTTTTATTTTCCATAATTTTTCATGTGATTTCAATAAGTTACTTAGGAACATATTCAATCTGAATCTTTCGTTTTTAATTTCCTAAGATTTACTTACTACCGAGTAAATATTCTGCTCGTACTATTTCGAAATTGATTCACCTGAGTGAAATAAAAGCGAATTATGTTTATCGAAAAAGCAAAAAGGATTCAGTGAAATGTGATCAGTACGACTCCACAATTGGGACGAAATCGAATACATACAACTGATTCAAAAATCTTTCAACAGCAATGCTTGAAAATTAAGAGTTCCTTCGGTTGCAAATTAAAAAATATTCACAAGTAACGTGTCCAGTGGACTAAAAATACAAATGTTCGAAAACGGCGAAGCATAATTCTTTTGAGTGAAGACACTGAAAATAAATGATTCTAGGTAAATGTCTTCGAATCATTTACATTTGCCGTATTCATAGTTCATTTGCTTACAGAGGAAATATTCACCTAAAAATGTTATTGATGACTCCTTTTTCAGCTTGTTTTCATTCATTTTGTTGGTGAGTTTATTCGAAAATGATTCAAAAGTGAATCAACTAAACGGATTTTAGACAGCAAATTAACCTACGACTTAGAATTGGCTTTCTGGCTGTGCATAATCTACATCAACTTATGAATCTTTGTTACGATTCAAAAATGATTCACCTTATCTTCGTAAGAGCGATAGTATACCATATAAGGTGCTATAAAATCACTTTGGTGAACGTTAGGCATGTTTTAATGTGTATTAAATAAAAGTGAAGTAGAATCATTTTCGTATCGGGGCATCGTTTCAGTTTAGCATGTAGGTCGGTCTCAATGTGTGTGGAGTACACACGCGCATACGTACAGTCCAAGGAGTACCTACATACATTTGTCCAGTGATTTCATAAAATCACTATGTAAAATACATTTGAACGATAACAAAATATTTTTCCAAAGTGGTCGGGACAACGTCGTACAAACGTCGTACAAACGTCGTACAAACTTTATTTCCCCACGACGTTGGTATGATTGATTCGTGGTAGTTAGAATTAAATTCGGGCTCAAATTGAGAAGACTTTACCTCACCTTAGCATTTATATTTACTACGTTATGGTCAATCGACTCCCAGCGTCACGAATTTCAATAAATAATTAAATTGCTACGTGGATTTAATCAATATTAGTACAATTCCAAATAATGTGGCCAAAGAAAGTATCTTAGGCCGAAATAGCACATCTTTTATAACCACGTCCGAATCATATTAGATTTTTTTTTGTTAGCTCGTGGCCGGAACGATAGGAAGTTCCATCGGACCGAATTACGAACTTATTCAGGTCTATTTATCGTCATCATTACGTGAGCGATTAAATTTATTACTCTTTCAAATATATTTTTTTTCTGTCTTATAAAGGACATGTGGAAAAAAGGGTCATTAAGCCCGAATCCAGATACAATAAAAATCAATCACAGCTTCGATTTATATGTGTTTTTGAATAGGCCATTTCATTCGGTGATTTTATGTCTGAATTGCTATCGAATGGTTCAAAAATTGTTTGCGGTTGTCTTAAAACATCGACAGTTTATTTGATTGCGAATACGATTTTTAGTTGAGTGGCTTAGATATTGTTTCTACAACGGTCCCTTGTAGTAAAATAACGTAAAAAAAGGATGAGTAGTTGTTAAGAGATTGGGATACGAAATGTAGTTAACTCCTTCCTGTAGGCTTATCAAAGCGATTCTATGCTAGTAAGTATGACAAAGGTGAAAAACTTTCACTAAAAACAAAATTTGAAATTGGGTTCAATCTTCACTAACTCGTCAAAGGGCGTTATAAAATGCTTCAATTTGAACTTTTTTGGTCCGTCGAGCCGAACTGAACTACGAAACATGGAAGAAGTGAGTAAAATTTTTATTATGAACGTACAGTGAAAGTATTTGAGCAACATTTGGTTGGAAAGTTTTAACTTTTCCGATTTTATAATACGTTCATTTTTGCATGTTTGTGGAATAAAGCAAGTTTCACTCTCTTAAAACATTGACTGCCAAGCATATTTTGCTTTCATGCGACACATCACAGAGGGCCTGCATTAAAACTACTATAGGATTTCAGTGATTTCTTTTTTGACGACTCCAACGGCGTTGAAGATTTGCATGAATAAGCCAAGAAGAAGCGATCACTTTTAATACATATGTAAATACAGAAAAGGAATTTGTAGCTTAATTATGCAACAAACATTATCCCCAAAAGCGATCAATTTAAAAATTGCGCATCCCTCTTTAAACCAGAAAATAAATTTCAATCGCTAAACATTGCCCAATTAAGTCTTGCAATTATTTAAATGTTAACAATCTTCGCGCCACAACGAAGCATCCAAAGCCGACTGTAACAACTGGCTTCCAAAATAATGGCCGGCCATTATTTTCTAGGCGAAACATTTTTTCTAATTTATTACGTAAAACTCATGTAAAATATAATTTATATATCAAATTCAGTTCTCGAATAAATTCCATTTTGGTTCCGGCCTGGGATTATTTAAGCACCCGGCCGTGTATAAAAAATACAACATACGAATTCACTTTTTTTTAAAAAAATCTACCTACGCCTTTAAATCCTACCACCTACCCTTAAACAAAATTGTTAAGAGGGGATGTTTCGCATACGCCGATGAATTTTTTTTCCGACTTTGATTCATGGGTTCGTTTTGGGCGAAAAAATGAACATAACCTAATCCAATTTACAAGTCAATGGCTACGAGGGCGGTAGTGAGAAAGGAACTAATTCTCAATAGAACATAATTTTATGACCTTCCGTTCAAAAGGACGACAGATTGTGGCGAGTTAACTTAAAAAGCAATTTTTTCCTCCAAATAAAGCGTTAAGAGATTGTCATGTATTATTCAGCCGAACGCAAAGGTTTGTATAATTTCTGAATTTTTATTAAACTCATTATAAGATCTGAGTGGTCGAATGTCGCTCTGTTTCCTTTAAAATTTATCCTAAATCCCATGAAAACTACTAACAAATTTTAATCAAAATATGAAAAAATTTCTCCTCCAAACAAAAAAAAAAACAATGCAATTTTAGTACGAGCTTCGTTTAGCGGCATCCGATAATCTTAAGGAAAACTACACAACAGTGATAATTCATGTAAAGGACGTTAACGATAATCCGCCGGTATTCGAAAGGCCAACATATCGGACACAAATCACTGAGGAGGACGATCGGAACTTACCGAAACGCGTTCTACAGGTCCTGAAATTATTTAAATCGTGTTTTTGATGCGTTGATTTCATAGTGTTTTTTTTTCTGTATGTTGGGTTTTTGCGATTTTATAATGCGTGCAAATTGTTTCGTCTTGCTTTTTTTCACCACGTTTCTTGAAATTGGAAGCATGTTGAAAGTTTATTTCGATTTGCTTTAAATTCGTTTTATCAATTAGAATAAAATAGTTTTTTTTTGCTGTTTGATTTTATCATATCTGAAAATTTGCTTAAATTTTGACTTTAATTTATTAGAGTTTTAAGGGTTTCGTTTTGTAGAGTTTTTTATTATAATAGTTTTGTTAATACATAAATAGAGCATGCAAAACAATTTTAGTTTTTAAGTTCATTTATAAAGGATTCGATTTGTGTTGGCTGAAAACACTATAAACACAAATGATCCAAAATGATGAATATTTTTGAATTATTTCTAAGAGAATCAGAAATCTTGCAAATTTAACAAAAATCTATCGATTCGTTCAATACTTAAGTCTCAATCTTGAATAGAGAAAAAAAATTCAAGGAGTAAAATTCCAGAAGCTACATATAGTTGAATTAAAACTAAATTAACTGACTAAACATCGAGAAATTATGATTTTGAAGTATTGTGAGTGGTTCAGTCTCCCATAAGTTTCGATTAAAATTTCAATTTCTGATTAAGAAAAAAATAAAATTAATGAAAATATGTGGGAGCCCATTTGTCCTCTGAAATTCATGCGTAATCGATATCTATACTGCTTTTCTATGCAGACCAAAAATGCTTATCTACCAGTTCAATACCTTTCGAGTTACATGTACTCGATACTTACGACGATAGTATTAAATACCTGAACCTATTGTTCGAAATATGAATTTGAAATCTCTTTTTTATTAAATCGTAAAATGATCCGTCGATCCGGATAAGTATTTAGAAAATTGAAAGATTGTTGGGACTTTGAGTATTTGGTATGCTGCTGAGTAACCAAAACTGTACTACGATAGAGCTTTCTGAAAATTGAAAATGATAACATTAATTCTTTTAATTTCAATTTTCAGAAATTTTAAATTAAAATTATACAAATTACAACAATTATTTTCGTCCCTGTCTAATACGGCAGAAAAGTTTATTTTCAACAACCGACTAATATGCATTCGTGTCTGAGTAGAGTCAACTGGTTGCAACTACGATAAATTACCAGTTTCGTGATTGGAGATTTTTTCTTACCAGGTCTTTTGTACCACAATTTGAGCCACCTACCGAATCCCATCAATCATAAGAATAGCAGGTGCCATGTGAGTTTCGCTTTCGTTCTAGTCTTTCTGTTCTGTCGGTTCGATTTCATACTAAATTCACACTTTGACTAGAACCAGAATTACTCTATCTCCTCCTTTTTCAGAAAGTAGCGAGGCTCCATTACTTTTCAGAAGCTGGTTCTATACTATTGACGAAATTGACACTACTTGTTCAATTCGATGAGTCCTACGCCTAAGTTTAGGGAGTCCTCCTTTCACAAGATCAGTTCCATTTCATTTAAAATTTTAATTTTAACTGTGACTAGATTTGTCCCTTATTCAAAAATAACCTAAAGGTTCAAAAAGCTCCTTCCATCTCTCTAAAGGTTTTAATTTTCTTTTCATGGGTAGACTGACAATACCCCTTTTAAGTCCTTTTTAACCTTTTGAGATGAAATATTAATATTTAAATAGGGTTACAGTACTGCATATTGGAAAATATAATTTTTTATAGGGGCAGTATGGTACGAGGGTGGGGGCTTATGCTACAAAGTTGTAAATCTACTAGAAAAGTAATCTAAATAATAAAATTGTCGAATATCTATTTGTGTTTCGGAGGCGGTCGAAAAAAATGATCAGTGCAAATAGAATACATATTTTTTCACGATTTTCATCATATCTATTAGGTCTTCCCAAATATTGAATTAATCTTTATTTCACGGCTTCTTGGTGTAAATAACTAGTATTTCTAGATATTCAATCCTAAGGGATGTAAAGGGTTGTATGTATTTCAAAGCTTCGACATATTTCTTAGGATTGATGAGATATTAAATCGCTTCCACTTCAGACTTTTTATATAATCGGCTACAAACCCATTGTAAAATTTTTCGATATTTTACTTTCAAGGATTTGCATATGTTTTCACAATTTTCGACATCCCTTAGTTCTGATGAGATATGCAATTGCGAATTTTGACCGGAACAAAGTTTCGCCCAGATTGTTGAGCAGATTTTTGTTTTAATGGCTTTCCAAGGCCCAAGTTTCAGCTCCTCCATTTAATGTGCTCATATTTAATTTACTGCTTTCCCTCTTTGGCACAATTCGTAGTTCAGATTTTTTCAAACACTAAAAATTTTTAAAGCACTTTTTTGGCAATAGCAGAGAAATCAAATTCAATGGATCGAAAACGCAAGGCCGTCGTAAATCCCCTTTAGTTTCGTTTGTAAGGTAAAGGTAAAGGTATGCAAATTAGGAGCACTAGTGAGCTGTAAGTGTAATGTATGTTATAAAAAAAATGTGTAATATCTGTATGAAATCAAATCAAAGAATATGAATTTAAACCGACATCAAATTATCAAACTACTTTCAAACCAGAAAATTGGACATTAAATTATACCAATTTCACAGATTTTCTATTCGATTTCACGTCAAGTGCTACTTCCTAAACATCCGCTATAACTTTCTTGTCAAACTTTCATAATTTCGCAATTCTCCCTTAAATCCACCCCCTTAGTTGACAGTGACCTCAAACCCCACTTCATTATTTTCATCAGGCAGCACTAGTCCAACTATATTAAACTTTTCGATTATCTTTTGCGGAAAACTTTCCAAAAATTTTCGACTCGTATCTAATGGAATTTGCATTAAAATCATTTGCATAACGATCGCTCGCTGCCGTGTTGACAATACAATATCGAAGTTTAAGGGCATTTCACGAAACAATCTGCTCCACCGGAAACAACATCATCATAATATCAACAAGAGCCACTGAGCCCGCAAGGCATTCCGTTCAAAGTATCGCTTTGCCTAAGCTACCCTTAAATATTCAACAAAATGCCATCTAAAGCTTAAGCATTTTACAATTCGTAGCTTCCGACTTGTGTAATTAAAACCACAAAATAGCTAATATTCGCTATGTGACTTTAGTAATTGCGATGTTTCGTGTATAAGAGGACATTTTGGTATTTACCAACACGGACGAATATTAGAGTTGAGCTTAACACTACTCAAATATCGATTAAAGTATACAAACTGTCCACAAGACTTCATTTTATTTAGAAGTTTTTGAATTTGTATTACACGTTCATATCCCACTTGTGACACTACTTTAAACCACTCTTTTCCAGTATACACTTAGGCCCGTTCCTACAATCGTCAGTAACCATCATCATCAATGGCGCGACAGCCCAAATCGGGCCAAGACCTGCAGGGTACGTTGTCATCTCGGTTCAGCGCCCGCGTCCTCCAGTTTGTGCATCTATAATCGTCAGTAACGCTCTAACTGAAACTTTAACTGACAGATTTTCATAAAAGTTCCAGTTAAATTTTAACTGAAAAATTAACTGGAACTTTCGTATGAGTTAAAATTTAACTGACGATCGTAGGAACGGGCCTTAAACGTATATAAATTAAAATTAATTTAAACTAAATTACAAAAGAATAATTAAAGTTTGACTATAAGCAAATTTTCAGCCATATGATAAAATTTATATAATTTATTTTCTTTTTAATTTAAATCATTATATCGATTTCAGTTCATTTATTTCGACCGATAAATTTCCCGCAGCTCTCGTAAAACATTCCCAATAAAAATGCCATAGACTGCGTTGTTTCGATTATAATTCGGTTTTTATTTATATGCCAGAATTGCGTTCACATCAAATGTAGTCAG
This sequence comes from Beris chalybata, assembly GCA_949128065.1. NCBI lineage: Eukaryota > Metazoa > Arthropoda > Insecta > Diptera > Stratiomyidae > Beris > Beris chalybata. Next base: position 14,576,799 of record OX421896.1, on the reverse strand, counting down.
CTTTACAAAAAAAAAACTCAATTAATTGGGCAATCGTTTTTTAATTTAATATCACTGATTTTGCATATCATGTGGAAAAAATATCATCAGCTGGATGATTAATTAGTAACGTTGCATCGGGTTGAAAACAATTTCGGGTATCATAACGAAAAAAAATTCTTCATCCCCATACGCTACAGCCCGCCATAAAATATAATAAAACCATGAAATCACGACGACATGCAACACCGACTGCGAATAATATCAAGTTTAAATTTATGATCCAAACGGTCGAATTTATTGTTTTAAATATTTCAGAAATTATTTTTATCACTTTCCAATTTTTTTTTAATTTTAAACTTTATCTAGGCACTAAATTCTTATTTTTTAATATTATTTCCTGACAATTGTTTCGTTTATTTTTGTGTTGTGTATTTTTGTTTTTCGCATTTGTATCTTTTCATATCGGCTCAGTATGAATTGAAATTGGTGGCTTCGGATAGTCTAAACGAGAATGAAACAACAATTTCCATAAGTGTAAGGGATGTCAACGATTTACCGCCGGTTTTTCCGCAGACCTTATATGAAATAACGTTAAATGAAGAAAAGGCCGTCCCATTTACTATAATTCAGGTTTTTATTATTTGAGAAGTGCTAAACATGTATTTGTAAATTTCGTTGACTAACACAAGGGGTTAATTTTGGGTAGCGGTGGTAACACTAAAATTTTATATGTGCAATATGGTAATGCGGGTAAATTAATATTTAATTGACGTTCTTAGCAAAGTTCAGAGTATTATGTTCGGTATGTGGAATGATTTGAAATTCTATTGCTAAATTGAATTAATTTATTTATGTACATGACAAGTCATTATAATTAGCTGTGTATAATATATGAACTAATGAGTGTACCTTGTATTCGCTACACTGGCTTTGATTGCCCCAAATTCCAAACGGGTCGCAAAATTGATAAATTTTGTGAATTGGTAAATATTTTCGTTAGTTGATATAACATTTTTGGAAAACAAATTGGTGAATTTGAACACAAATAATGAAAGATTATTTTATGGAAATGAACCGTTTCGCCAATTGAACTATGTTCTTTGCAAATTAACATATAACTCTGCTCAGGAGGGCATTCACACGACGCTTAAGGACATGAACACAACACTTGTGTTGTGAACGGGCCGCTTGGCATGGTTATTTCATCTGCAAAAGGTCAAACTAACCGAAGGAAAGGTTAGGGTAAAGGAAATAGTGGGCTTATTCCGTCCACATCCGAATTGTTCACTTAAATGTGAACTGGAGCGAAGTTATTGCTGGCTTCCAAGCTAGCTGCGGCTGGTACGTTCTTCAAATTTCAGATTATAATCCCTTAGTCTGTACAACAAAAATTTCACGTCGACTTCCCCGGGTGATAAAATTGAGATAAGATTCCCAGTATGTCACGAGGAACTAACCTCTCAACTGGACTGTTGCTGAAGTTGTGTGCCGCGACATTGACAGTCGCCCGCATTGAATCGGATTTTTTCGACTAGAGCTTTTATTTTCTGCAAAATAAAAACGACAAGAAAAAAGGCGAAAACATAAAAAGTGTTGCGCGAGACTGCGAGACTGCGAGACGTGATCTATTTGCCGCTGCACGATTCATGGGCTTAATAATTTTTTTTGTTTGGAGAGTTGCAAAGCCTTTTTTTTTGCTGTGGCACAGCTGTGCACTTTTCACCGAAAGCGAGTAAAATTTTTGGATTCTGTAATCACCCCCTAATCGAGAACTTAGCAAAAATTGTCGTTTATACGGGCTCAGATCCAAAATAGTACCATCAAAAATTTGGCGTTTTAAACTCGACTCGAGTGTTACTTGAAATGGCATTCCTTTCAAGGAAATTCTTTGTGACAAGGTTTCAACCTTGTCACAAAGAATTTCCGCTCAACTTAAAGTAGATCTGCAGTCTTTAAAACAAAAATCTACTTAATTATATCCTGATTTTATCGCGAAAACACTTTATGCTACAACTTACGACCGAGATAAGACATTGCAGTTTCTTGTTTAATGTTATTTCCTTCCGGCGCACTGAAGTCGTAAAAACTTGCTTAACAAAATTTCCTGAACTTTCACAATTTTTCCCTTTTCTTGCTTTTCCGCCATTTTCCCTTTAAACCGAAACGCATCCATCAGGGTACCATAAATTGCTCGAAGCTCATTGCATCTTCAGCACACCATGGTCCATGTTGCTTAAGATGGCAGAAAGAAAAACTTCCTGCAAAGTGACAAACGGGAAAAGTTAAAAAGTTATTCGGTGGAAACCTAGTGGAAACGCATTCCGCACCCACATACACCTCGTTCGTATAGCGCCTGAGATCGGATTTTTCATAGCCCAGAAGGCGACAGTATTTTCCCCGAATGTCGCACATCCAAACTTCTTTCACTACTTTCACGAAAATTACAACCACTCTCCTTAATTTGAAGATGTTTTTTTGTGTCAGGTTTTCCGAAGAAAACTTAACGCGCGGAAAAATCAGTCCGACGTCGACGTCACAACTTCATTGCTAAATAAATGTCGGGTTTTGTGTTTATGCTGCAAGGCAACTTTATGACAAACTTTATAATCAAAGTGTCACGTGGGGTCTTATTTTCGCAATTTAAATGTTGTTTGGGGTACAGATAAACTAGAAGACAAACTGACATTTATAAGCCATTGGTGCAATGTTGTTTTTTTGCATTACGAACGCCTGTTTTACTGCAGAAGAGCTAATCAATGCCGCATAAACCACCTGCAGACAATCTTAAGCCCGGAACAAAAGCCAGTTCTTTTTTTCACTTGAGACATGAATAATTAAAAATCCACAAAATTTCGCCAACATAAGCACAACAAATGTGAAAAGACCGATGAAAAAGTTTAATGAAAAATAAGCCATAATACCTCCACTGAATATCAAGGACACGAAAATGGTTAGTCCACCGGGAAGGAGCTCAGCGATAAGACAAGTCGACCTCTTATTTATACTGTTGGCCCCTTCATCATCAATGGCGCGACAGCCCAAATCGGGCCAGGGCCTGCAGGATACATTGTCTGAAGTCATCTCGGTTCAGCGCCCGCGTCCTCCAGTTTGTGCATCTAAGAAGCGATTTGCAATCTGCGTCAACTGAATCCTCGTATCTTTTTCGCGGTTTTCCCACCGGTCGCTTGCCATGGGCTCTACCTTTCAATGTGCGCTTGGGAATTCTTCCGTCATCCATTCGCTCCACATGACCTGCCCATTGCAGCTTACGGAATTTTATAAGAGTCGATGCGGCTGGGTCGTCATAGATGTTATACAACTCGTTGTTGTACCGAATACGCCATTCAGTGCCTTCTCTTACTGGTCCCAAAATTCTTCGAAGAATTCGTCGTTCAAAAGCGTCTATTGATTTTTCAGACGCTTGGGTGAGAGTCCACGTTTCACTTGCATATAGTAGCACAGGTCTTATTATGGTCTTGTATATGCGAAGTTTGCTCAGCCTGTGCACTTTTTTCGATTTTAAAATCGGGAGAACCGAGAAATATGCCTTATTTGCTAGTGTGATCCGTTGATTTACTTCGTCCCGTTCGTTGCCGTCTCTTACAAGGTGTGATCCCAAGTATGAGAAATGATCCACATTCTCCAGATTGTAGTCCCCCAAGGTCATATTTTGTCTAGTTGGCGCGTTTCTTCTTGTTTGGGTCATGAACTTGGTCTTATTCTCATTGACCCTTAGCCCAACATCCTTTGCTGCTGAGTCTAGACAGTGGAAGACTTCCTTTGCGTCTGGAACAGATCTGGCCATGATGTTTACGTCATCCGCGTACACCACTAGTTGAGTGGACTTGATTAGTAGAGTACTTCTGGTATCAACGGGTACCTTTCTGATGACATATTCCAGGGCAAGGTTGAAGAGCATGGGAGCGAGTCCATCTCCCTGCTTCAGGCCGGATTCTGTTCGGAAGCTTTGGGTTAGCTCGTTTTGTATCCTTACTTGGGATTCAGTGTCAGTCATGGTCATTTTTGTTAATCGGACGAGTTTTGATGGGATTCCAAAGTCGAGCATTATTTTATATAGTACATTACGATCTATACTATCGTATGCCTGTTTGAAGTCCACGAAGATCTGGTGCACGTCAATGTTATACTCCCAGCATTTTTCTAGCACTTGTTTGACTGAGAATATCTGGTCAATAGTAGATCGTCCGGTTCTGAAACCACCTTGGTATTCGCCGATAATACTTTCTGTATAAGGCTTTAATCGATTATGAATTACTTTCGTCAGTATTTTGTAGGACGTACACAACAATGATATGCCTCTGTAATTTTCACATCGCAATTTATCTCCTTTCTTGTAGATTGGACATATAATGCTTTGGCGCCAGTCGTCGGGTATTTTTTCTTCCATCCAAATTTTTGTCACGATTTTGTGTAGGAGGTTGGCGAGGTATGGACCGCCTCCCTTTAGGAGCTCTGCTGGTATTGCATCAACTCCGGGTGATTTATGTATTTTTTGGTCGCGCAGGGCTGCTTCCACTTCTCCGATAGTGGGTACCGTAGTTGATGTCTGCTCATCCGATGGTGCACTTGATGTTATAATTGGGTCGGTGGTCGTCACTCTGTTAGGGTTCAGCAGCTTTTTAAAGTATTCAACCCATCTTTGTTTAATTTGTTCTGCGTCACTAAGGATATTTCCTTCCTTGTCTTTACAGAGGTTTGTTCGTGGCTTATAGCCTTGTCTTATTTGTTTGACGGCAGTATATGCGGATCGTAGATTATGTGACTTCATGTCAGTATTTAGGTTTATAATTATGTCATTGTTGTGTTTTCGTTTCTTTCGTCTGCAGATTTTGTTTGATAATCGCCTAAGCTCGTCGTATCCTTCTTTTTTGGCTCTCGTCGGTCTTTCAATGTACGCCTTGTAAGCTTCATTCTTTTTCGTTATTGCGTCACTACACTCATCATCGAACCAGTCATTATGTTTCTGCTGAGATTTTAATCCAATGATCTTTTCTGCTGTCGTTCTGATTCCATCTCTCAACTGTGTCCACTCTTGGTCGATGGTTGTCACTTCGTCAGTTCGTGATGTTTCAAAGTGATTTTGTAGCGCTGACTTATAGGCTGACGCGACAGTCTCGTCCTTTAGTTTATCGATGTCAAATTTGGGTGTCCTGCCCTTTTTGGAGTACCCGCATAATGCCACTCGACATCGATATTTCACTTTTACGAGATAGTGGTCGGAGTCGCAGTTTGCTCCGCGAAAAGATCTTACGTCTAGAATGCTGGTCGCAGCCCTTCTCTCGATCAGAACGTGGTCAATTTGATTGAAAGTGCGACCATCCGGAGATGACCACGTTCTTTTATGAATGTTGCGATGGGGGAAGCATGTTGAGCTTACAACTAAGTTTTTGCTGGTAGCGAAGTCGATTAGACGTTGTCCATTGTCATTGGTGGTGTTATGGAGACTGTGCCTTCCTGTGGTTCCTCTATGTGTCTCCTCTTGTCCAACTTTAGCATTGAAATCTCCTAGAAGTATCTTTATGTCGTTAGATGGCAAAGAGTCAAATGTTTGTTCTAGGGTGTTGTAAAAAATGTCCTTCACTGCATCATCCTTTTCCTCTGTTGGAGCGTGACAGTTTACCAGCCATACATTGAAAAATTTTGTTTTTATGCGGATCGCACACAGTCTTTCGTTTACGGGTTTGAAGTCGGTGATTAAGTTCTTAAATTTTATATCTACCACGAAAGCTACTCCAAATTCCCTGCTTCCCGAAGCTTTTCCACTGGTTAGTATTGTGTGTGTCCGCAAGTCATTAACCTCACATCCAAGCCATCTCGTTTCTTGGACCGCCAGAATGTTGATGTTGTATCCTGAAACTTCATGAAGAAGCTCTCGCAGTGCACCTGTTCTGTAAAGGGAGCGAACGTTCCAAGATCCAAAAGAGTAGTCCTTAATGCGTTGCCAGAGTCGTTGCCGTTGATCCAATCTTTTCCGAGGCTGTAGTCCTGCTTTCGGAACAATAGTTTTTTTTTCCGGGGATGGGTTGTTAACCCATCGCCCAACCCCCAACCTGGAGGACCAGGTCTATGGTACATAGACGTGTGAACAACTTTCGGTTATGGTGTGCTGGAGTTCTCACAGCTATGCCGCGAGTCCAACTACACCAATTTTTAGACCTACTTCCTGAGACGCACTGGTGTTCCTGGCCATTCAGGATGTGTTCACTCGCTCCTCCTTATCTCAACCTGGGCTTGCGACCGGCTATGGCGGAGTTGGCCCCTTAGTTCCGCCTAAATTTCATCATAACTTTACCCTGGGAGAAATAAAGGGAAAAACTTTTTAGTCCTCCTTTTTTACTCGCAAGGACTTCCGGCCCAAGTAAAACGGGTCTATCGTCCTTTCCACTTATATTTTTTTGTTATTCTGCTTCCTTGTCCGAACTGTATAAAGCGGAAACCATTGATGACCTGCTGTTTTCCTTAATGGCGAACATTTAGCTTGAAAGACGACACTGTCCCTGCGGAATCCTTGAGTGATTTGATTACAGCTCGGATTTTTATTTAGGACCTTTAGTGAAATGAATGATACCGGGGAGGAACGGTTAATGTCGATGGCGTGTATAAGGACGAGGATTGGAGGCAATTTTCGAAGGTTGTAAGGGTATTAGGGGTTTTGATTTAGGACATCGATGGCTTTGGTTTTAGTCAACGGTGAACGGAAGTTGGTTTACTTAAGAAGCAAAATGTGTTAAGCGAATGGAATATAAATTGCAATTGGAATGATTTTTACGGATTAAGTGAATTTTTAGAGAAAAGACCTGGAAAAGTTCGATGAAGTGTTTCGTAGTATTCTAATTATTTTCTCAATTACATTTTTTGTGTCATTTCATTTGTTTGAAAATTTAGTGGCACTGTGGATATGGTAAACTAATCTAAAGCGTGTTTCAATAACTCGTTTCGAAGTTAAATCTAAATTAAAAACAAGTGGATGATGCACTCAATTAAATTTTTATTAATGAATGTTATGTGGTTCATGGCAGTTTAGTATTACAAAGAATATCACCCAAATGCTTACCACGACACCTCGATTTGTTTGTCAAAACGTTTGATGACATCACGTCACAAAATTGTACTAAGAACTAATCCAAATACCTAACTACGTTATGCGTCGCAAAAAAGTTATGATAATTTTTTCTTCAATTTCCATTGCTTTTGAGTATCTTAAGTTGATAATCTGAAGATAGTGCTTCTTAGTTGATATGTCTACGCCAACATTCCCTGATAGGGAATTGCTTCCAATAATGTTGGCTGTATTTTTTATTGTTTATTTTACTAAGCTGTATTAACAAAACCGAATCCAGCATTTGTGTTTGGGACTTCTTAACATGGATTTACGCTGGAAATTTATTGTACAGGATTTGACGTAAATAAACGTTATTTAGTAGTAGCACAAACTTCATTAACTTAACAGCGCCATCTAGATGTTAAATGAAGAACAGATTAACTTCGAATCGAAACTCTATGTGGATTACAATTTTCATACATTTAGGCCCGGACTATATAGCCCTTTTTTATAGTAAGGGAAGAAAAGGCTGTAGTGTATGGCAATTTGCTAGCAGATGTTAGTCTAGTATTACACTCTATGCCATGGTGCCAAACATTTGACTAGACAAAAAAAGTGTTTCTGTCAAATTAGACCTTGTACAAAGCAAATGAAATAGTGTAGCAAACAAAAATTTGGCAATTACCCTATCAGACAGCATTTGCCAGGAAAAACGTTGAATATTTGACAGCATGGCACTAGCTTTAATCATTTTTCCAGCGAATGCCTATGACAAAGAAACTAGTTTTTAGATTCTCTAATAGTTATCCGATAAAATGTGAAATGTTACATGCCCATCTCTAAAATCTCTAAATCTCTGATTTCAATGTCTTGTCTTTTGTGTTCCTGAGGTATCAAAAGATTTTTAAGAATAAAAAGATTTATGCCCTGAATATGAAAAATACTCTAACTATTCACATATTTCAGATATACGATCTCAAACCGAAAAGTCTTGGTAATAAAGTTTTCTGGAAAAGCAATTATATCTGGTTTAGCTACAGGTAAGCCAACGCCATTACAAATCTCCTTGAATTTAGTTCTATCCCTTGAAGGAACCCTTGTGTCGAACAAATTTCGAAGCTTCTTCGAAATTCGACGTAATTTTCCAAAACCACTACCATCCGCAATGTTCAGAAGTTATCCGAATAAACTCACAACCAAAACATAACCCAGATTCTATCCTTTAACCGAAAAAATATTTTTCATATGTTCACATATCCTGCGGTCTTTCACATGATACATCTCCGCGGCAAGGAAGAAAAACCGCTACACGAAAAGTATGTATTAGCGGCAAAAGCGTACTGATTACCTACCCCAAAAACCTCGTTGCTTTTCATCCTGGCACTAGTTTAGGTCAGGATCTAAATCAAAGTCCTGCTCAACATTTCATCACGGAATATGGAACATGCACATTTACAAAGGATAGGTGATCTCCTTTCCGCTCTACAGCTAAGTGGAGTAGAGTTCTAGGTTATTCCATTGCAAACATAGCGACGAATTGCACATATCCCCTAATTCCTAACCCTAAAGCAAAGATGTATGCCATAGCGTGTAGCTACTTAAGACTCATATGGGACTACTGAGGGCAGCTACATACTTTACATGTCCTAACTCTGTGCAGAAGGTTTGGGCAAAGTGGGTGGCATTTCCGAATATGTACTCTATCAAATAAATCTCCGGCAAGCTACGTGAGTACCAGGAAGATGTCGACAAAATGCATTTCAACGGCTGCCAAGCATATCCTAAAGCAGTTTTCAGCTCGACACAGAAATTTCAACCCTACAAGGACCAATTGTTCGTCGTCTAACGAACTACACCTACAGGTGGTGCGATATAATATCAAAGTGTAATGATTCGAAAGGATGCACAGTACTCAGGACTAAATCCTCGCTACGATGATAAATAGCATGTCTGCTGAATGTACGGTTTACAGCACTACTAAATACTCACTTTGGTATTGATGTTTGTTTAAATGCTTGGAATTTTCCGTTTAAATGCATGAAATTTTGTAGTGTGCATGGCAAGTAGCTCGGAGTGGTTTCTAATTTTCAATTTTCCTTTGACTAAAACTGAGATTAAAATTTCATTTATTCCCGACTTAACAGGTGACAGCTACTGATGGTGACAAGGATCGTCCGCAGAATATTGTGTACTTTCTGACGGGACAAGGTATCGATCCCGATAATCCAGCAAATAGCAAATTTGATATAAATCGAACGACTGGCGAAATATTTGTGTTGAAGGTGAGTGCAAATTTAGTTTTCTAATCGCTTGTAAAGAACAGTAAATAAAGTATCGATTCTGGAAGCTACTCGTAACCAGAAGCTATAAAAATCTGCCTTTGAAATTTTCATATGCTGATGTTACTAACAAGAGTACTAAATGGAAAATAATATGTCGCACACATTTTATAAGGACGTAAATAAATTTTGGGTTTTTTTTAATTTATGTCCATTTTTAAGTGGATTGTTAACTTCAACAACAAAAGATAAATCAACTTAAATGCTAGCATTCTACTGATTCATATTTAAACTAAGTCTTGTATAATCAAAAATTTAAAAATTTTGTCTGGGTATCTAAAAATTTCTTTGATAAATTTTTAGCATTTTTAAACATATATTTTTTAAATGATATTCTCATCCATTTTCCCTAAATTTCTTCAGAAGGAGTTATTTGGGTGCATTCAGTGCATTATTCTTGCTCAGATCACAGATGACAGTTTCCCGCTGACATAATCTTTCACGTAATTTGTTTCACGATTGAAGTAATATCGAAATTACGCAAAAATATGTGAAATTTCACGATATCGGTCGAAATTTAAAAATCACTCGGCTTACTAAAATCATGTGACTTACGAGTACATAATTCAAATTTACCAAATAGCTTAAGATTCAGAAGTGGAATAATGTTATTCTTGTAAACAAAATATAAAAGGAAAGTTAAAGACATCATAAGAACTTATTTAAATATAAAACCTTGAAAGTATGTTTCGAATTATTAGTGAAATAATAAACAAAAAAACATATCAAATGGGTTAGCCTTTTAAGTGAAAATTCTCAAAGTGGTTACCCTTTTGCATTTATTATGAAGTTATGATGGTACCCTAGCTCTTTGATTATTCTTATGGTCAATATAAAGTTATTCCAATGGATGAAACCTTTTCCCTTCCTTTGCGATAACTTAACTGTGCAAATTGTGTTAACAAGAGTCGGCCTTGTCCATTTCGTAACGGCAAACAAAATAAATAGTCAAATTTGAAAATTATGCGGAAAGTAATGTCAACGAGATTATTTAGGCTTTCTCAATTATTCAGAAAAGATTTCCTAACGAAAGAGAGAGTTTTATCGAATTCTAAAGAAACTTTTGAACTGGAAAAAATTAAGGGAGTTTTTTTTCAACAGAATAAAGTTGTGTTTTGACAATATGTTTTCTATTCTGTCCGGAAATAGACAAAAGGCAAGGGAAATGATTACGTTTTAAAGAGATGTAATAATTTATTGCATAAAAATTTACAGAATCAATAGACTTCGAGAGGAGAGAGTGTATCTAACTTTCTCTTATATAACGTTTTCGTTAAAACTAACGTTTCTTTTTTCGGGGATTATGTTGTTAGCCCGTCACTAAACCTATTTATTTCCTGGACTTCCACTAACTATACTTTACTAGTCAAAACCCTACTAGGCAACGTCCATAATCCAAGAGAAGGCGCGTTTATGTGTAAGCTCATCAGGACCATGCTCCATATCGGTGTGCGTCTTTGGTGGATCGTCATGGCTACTGGTTGGCTATACAGTAAAATCTGCCTAAGACGGAATGCTGTGGTACCCAGCTTTTCGTTCCGTTTTAGCAGGTTTCCGTTTTAGCAGGTTTCCGTTTTATACAGGATTGTATTACTATAATTCTTGATTTTCGAGAGAGTCCGTCTTAGACAGGTTTTACTGTACATACTGCTATTTAATTCTTTACTCTATTTAATTCCAGAAACAATAAAATGGTTTAGATTGACAGGAGTGTGTAAAAATGACATGCTTGGTATTATGAAAATTCATGTTTTTGTAGTTCAATAAAATAAATAAATAAAGCAATATTTTTATTGAAAATTTAAATTATTCATATATAACGAATACGCAGTGTAATGTTTACGTTTCTTGTTATTTTTTCTTACCTGAAGAAATTCAATTTTTCCTTTGTAAAAATTACGTATTCACCCTTCTCTGTTTACCTTTAACCCAAAAGAAATTATAATAAATACAGGTAGTAGTCTTCATAGGAAATAAGTTAAAGGAAAATGTACACACCATTCATCGCAAGAAAATGACTTTTCAATTTAATTTTCGTGATAGCATTCACCTGAAATTATAAAAACCGCAATACTTTGTCGAAGCGACAACAAGAAAGTTCGCTGATTAAAATGTACATACTAGTACTTTAACATATGTATGTTGGTTAATTAGCTAATTAACCTAGAAAAGGCAAATCTTTAACAATTTCCCGATAGTAAAATACCGGGCTCCTTTTTTATCATTTCACTCAAATCTATTCAAAGAAACCAATTTAATTTCCTGGAAATGAAACACGTTTTCGTTTGAAGCTGCTTACATGTGTCCTTTATAGGGTGGTAGGTAGGTACACGTGAATACCTGTGTGAAAACACCAAACACACTTAGACCTAAAAAGTCCGTTGAGTTACCATATTAGATCCGGTCCTACTCGCTAAACCATTTAGAGCTTACAAGGAAAGGTAGAATTCTCGTAACCTCTATTGCGGCAAGGTCACTGAGGCTGTTGAAGAGGTATGCTCCTAACCGAGCTTTCCTAGTGCCACAAGTTTCCAAGTGCAGAGAAGATGAACAAGGATTGTCTCCTTCTCTTCCTCATCCAAGCAGCTTCTAGAGAAGTCTTTTGGAAAGGGATTGAATATTTAATAAGCCAGACTGTAAGAGAGGTCAGGAAACCAATTGCGGTGCTGATATTCGTCCTTTTACCAAAATCAACCTTTTGGAGCAGTGTCAGATCTAATACCTTCTGTCCATCTTGGGTTGGTTACGTGGATACACACCCACGTTCCAATATTTCGGCATAATCAGAAGGGTAGTACCGTAGCGAGCGATTTCGCCAGCCATACAAGTTACCTGGAATAACCCTGTGCTCTGGCAGCCAGCACAGATGATTAAAGAAGTATTCTGCTATGTCCTTAAGAGATGATCGACATTCTTCGGAGACCCTTGATGTGTTGTGGCCGATTTTAAGGATGCCATTGTTGCTTGGCTGTTTGTGATCCTCAGTAGACATTAAATTACGTCTCAGCAAGGACAAGGCCTCCTGGATCGCCATAAGCTCCGTCTGATAGATACTACTGCCTACAGTGGCTTGGAAGCCCGAAAGAACGGATGAACCCACTCTGCCTTCAATTTTGAAGCCATCCTTATATGTGCGGATAGACTCTTTTTCGGTACCGACAGTTGTTAGGAAATTTTGAACAAAATCAAAAGTGTGATGTGTGCAGTAGGTGCTTTCGGGAATATTATTGAAGTGATTCAAAATTGTTGAGTGGTCGTGATCATGAATCTGGACTGCCTATGCGAAACTGATATAGATGAAAGAGAAGATGTCGAAATTGAACTCGTTTCTTCTCGAGGATATTTTGGAATTGATGGGCTAAAAACGACTGACCTTACATCCCAAATGGAGCCTTCACCTCTTTGATAATCTTTTTGTAATCGAAATTTTCTGAATTACGTTTTTTCTCTGGATTGATTTGTATAATGAAGCTCTAGAAAATAGTTCAATTTTCCTTAGATAGGTTGTTACCATCTTACCCAACCTACGAGATCTAAGAAAAAAGTATAGTCTTCGAACAGAGTCTTTGGAAAAAAATAATCTTTAAGGATATCATCTTCAGTGGGGTGAGAAAATTATTCATGGTGATAGCTGTTTCTCAATAAAAAGAGTCCTATTACAATTATCTTCTAAGAATTAAAGACAAACAACTGGGTGAAAGAAAACACCTTTTCACAGAATTTTGCAACAATTAACTCATGCAGACTTTATTTTCTGTGATAGGTCGACTGGAATGATGCATGAAAGACCAGAGAAAAAATGCCAGATGTCAATTGAAAAAAATCGATGTGGAAATACAATACCTCGCGATAGTATCTGAGCTCATTTCCAGTGAACCTTTCCATTTCAGATACGAAATTTAAAGAAAAATACCTCCTTGTGCCTATCAAAGCAAATAGGGTCGTCACATCGAGTAGGAGTTGCATTAGGTTATTTATTTCATCCTGAAAGTAGAACAGGAAAAAGTAGAACCAAGAACCGTTTAACTTATTCAAAAAAAAATTGTGAATGTGTGTTCTGTCCTCGACAAAGGCCATTAAGATGGATTCTTCAAAACGGCCAACACAGAAACATTTAAGTCTTCAAGACGAATTGGACGTAAATAAGTCACAGAATCCTAGTTTTTTGGTCTTGTTCGCTCTAGCATATCCTCGAACTCTGTACCAAGCCCTCGCTAAATGTCCTTTCAAATAAACACATTAGGAGCTAAGCCTTAAAACCCACCCACCATTTAATTAAGATCAATCTATTCGGTAAGACAACCGGACTATCACAAAGGATCGATACATACATAGTATAGATGTGGACTTGAGGTATACCACAGACAACACAAAAACCACAGAATAGGATTCTATGGAGCTACCACTGGCGTTCGTGCGGTCAAGTAAAAAAATCCAGAAACTTTAACCAGAAATGGACGACCAAGGACAAGAGTAAGGATATCCTTCGAATATGAAACTTGTACAGTAAAATCCATAGACCGAGATGAAAAAAAACCACCAACCTCCTCCTAATATCGGCCCCATTCTGCAAGGATATGCGCGGAATCCGACAGTACAATTAAATGTCCCTAATTTGTAAATGAGATTAAATTTGAATTTATTCGAAATCTGAACGTCTGTTGGCCCGGTGTACTGTACGTGGCGTGAAATAATTAATCAAAATGATTTTTGGACATAGGCCAACATTTGGTTGAGAAAATAATTGCCATAGTGGAATTTTTGGGGAGGGAGGGGGTGGCTTAAGGAACGACGAATATTGTTCCGAGGTTTTTCGTAAGCCGTATATGACAAAGCGGGTTTTTGTACACGGAATCGTGAAATATTTTCAGTATTTTGTAGCTTTGTTCGGTTTCGCTATTGTGGAGGCGGAGTATACGTGGTATTTTAGAGAGTTGATGATTAATGGGACAATAATTATTTTATCCTTTTAGAGCAAAACTTTTGGTTTAGGTTATGTATCGGCATGTATTGGGTGTACTTGATGGCATGTGGCGTTGCTTCTCATCCATTGAGCATATTTTATAGTGCTGCAGTTTAAAATTGGTCAAGACCTCGTCAGTTAAAATGACTCTCTTCTCTTCGATTTAAGTCTTCTATCCAAGTTGCAGTGCGAGCAATTTCTAATGTCTCTTCCATGCTCACGTTTGGTTTGCGTCTAAGATAGATAATTCTTAGACCGTGTATTACTTCGTCTTCTAGTTCAGAAAATCCCCATCCAGGAGCTCCTACATTCAAATCTTTTACTAGGCAGTCATAAGAAACCACTGCTTATAACCTTAGGGCTCAGTAGTCCTAAACCTACCTCAACTAGAGTCACCAACTAACGCGAACTTACTGCTCTCACATTCGCATTCACTCTACAAAATTCGCTATATTTTGTAATCAGTATTAAACTGATTGAAAAATAATTAGCCTATCAATTAATTTCGGCTTAATCCTAATTACAGCGATAAAGCCATCATTATGTATAAATTTGAAATTTCAGGATTTAAGCATGGACTCCAATGAGGATTAAAATCGAAATAATACCCTTACACCGGTCCTTGTCGCATAACCAATACGATGCAATTCCTCCCTTAAAGTCGAATTGCGGTGCATCCCTACTTATCGCCTTCGTAATTAAAACCCACAACATCCGTGATAAGACCAATGATCAACGCTCTCTATCCACACTCAAATTACGAAATTGGCTGGCTACCCATACAAAGCTCAATGTGGTTATCGCAACTAAAATTCAATTACTCGCTATAAATTTCGATGTAATACCGAAAGTCCAGTCGGTGAAAGCTCGGTCGATTGTCACTCACACCTGGATGGACATCCCAAATCGCATCATGTCTTCACCGAAAATCCTGGTGATTTCTGTAGAAAATACCAAGCAAACCCATTTCGTCATAATAGCAGAATTTCACATTTTCAGGAATTTTTGAATTTCGAGGTAGTTCTATCTCCTCTCTATCAACAAAACTACATCCATCCCATGCTATTCCAGCACAGTCCTTGGGTTTATAACTATTAGCTAAGAATTTTCGATTACACACTCGTCTGGACTAAATTTGGACTTATGAATCTGGACCACGAAGGACCTATTTTAATCTCGGTTCATAGTATCCTGGACCATGCAGTCCGGGTAATGCGAAGAATTTGTGTACCGAAATGATTTCACCCCGAGTTACCTACAACATAAAACCGCACCCTATTCATCTTCTGATTTTGAATTTCACCCCCCTCCCCCATAGAATCCAGAACTTCTGCAAATATTCTGAAATTATTGTGAATGGTATGGCGAAGGGGCGTCATCGTGCACAACTACAAAACAACTAGGGAGGGAAGCTTACTGCAAGTCCTGGCGATACAAAATGTTGTGCTCCTGGCTGGAAACTATTCGGTGCACTGGTTTCTGCAATGAATGGAATCTA
Organism: Beris chalybata; assembly: GCA_949128065.1. Lineage (NCBI taxonomy): Eukaryota > Metazoa > Arthropoda > Insecta > Diptera > Stratiomyidae > Beris > Beris chalybata. The sequence continues at coordinate 14,560,954 of OX421896.1, read as the reverse complement.
TGGTGAGCAGCAAAAAAGAACGAACCACTATCATACACACATTAAGCAGCAAACGTGGCACTACATTACATTTGTTCTGTGCAAAATCTTTAGTGTTGTTGCCTCATCCCTGGCAGTTTTGAGTTCTGTTTTGGGGTTTGTATTGTATGCCCGTGGGACGTACAGTCGCAGAATACATCCGAAAATCCTTAGTCCTGGATTCTCTTAGTAGGAATAGCGAAAAAATCCTAGCGCCTTATTCTCCCAGTCAATCGTCGTTACCGTATGAATTTATTTGACGCCGATATATTTCGAGAGGTCGGTCTACGGAATCGGGTACCGGATTCAAAGATACCTACCCTACAAGGACGATGATATCCTTTTTTCGGAATTCGATTTTTTTTTTGTAGTTTTTTTTTCATTTTTGCTTATCCAAATAAAATGGGTAAATCTCCGGAGAGAGATAAAAATTGAGTTTCGAGAAAGTATAGAATTGAACTGACTGCCGACCTAGTCCATTATATTCGTATAAAACATATATATATATTTTCTTGGCCAAGGATTTTATGATTTTCTAGTATGAGATGGGTTGCTGAAAAATATTCCGGGTATGATTTAGGGTAGTTTGGGCTGGAATAACGTCAAAATTGCTTTCTGGTCCGCATTCGGGGAACTCCATTGGAATTGGTTAGGTATAGTGACTTCTATCACGTGTTTGTATTGTTGTCGCTCACTACATTCAAAGTAGCATCAACATCAACTGCACACATTGTCCCCTTAACTGCTTCCCTTTCGAGATTATGGATTTACGTTACGATGTTCGGCCTTTTGAAATGTGTGTGTAATGTTTTTCCATAGTAAATCATAGCATATCCAAAATAACATCAACTACATCTACATAATACTAATGTCGAATAAACTATTTACAGCCCCTGGATCGGGATCAGCCCAATGGACGTCCGCAATGGCGTTTCACTGTATTCGCACAAGATGAAGGTGGTGAAGGTTTGGTCGGTTATGCTGACGTGCAAGTGAATCTGAAGGATATAAACGACAATGCACCGATGTTCCCGCAGGGCGTTTACTTCGGTAATGTGACTGAGAATGGAACAGCTGGAATGGTCGTTATGACAATGACGGCCGTTGATTACGATGACCCGAACGAAGGCTCGAATGCTAAGCTGGTGTATTCGATCGAAAAGAATGTAATTGAAGAGGAGACGGGGTCACCAATATTCGAAATCGAACCGGATACGGGCGTGATAAAAACGGCTGTTTGTTGTTTGGACCGTGAACGTACGCCCGACTATTCGATACAAGTGGTGGCAATGGATGGCGGCGGCCTCAAAGGTACTGGCACGGCATCGATACGTGTTAAGGACATAAACGATATGCCGCCACAATTTACAAAAGACGAATGGTTTACCGAAGTCGACGAGACGGACGGAACAAATCTGCCGGAAATGCCTATACTGACAGTGACTGTGCATGACGACGACGAAACCAATAAATTCCAATATAAAGTTATCGATAATAGCGGCTATGGTGCCGATAAGTTCACAATGGTCCGGAATAATGATGGCACTGGCAGTTTGAAAATTGTCCAGCCACTTGATTACGAGGACCAACTGCAGAGTAACGGATTCCGGTTTCGAATTCAAGTTAACGATAAGGGCGAGGATAATGACAATGACAAGTACCATGTGGCCTACTCGTGGGTAGTGGTAAAGCTTCGAGACATTAACGACAATAAACCGCATTTTGATCGAGCTAATATTGAGGTGTCCGTTTATGAAGACACTAAAGTCGGTACGTCCTTGGAGCGATTTAAGGCAACCGATCCGGATCAGGCGGGCAAGAGTAAAGTATCGTACTCAATCGATAGATCATCGGACCGACAACGACAATTCTCGATAAATCAAGAGGGTACAGTATCGATACAGAGGTCCTTGGATCGCGAAGTTGTACCGCGACATCAAGTTAAGATTCTTGCAATCGACGATGGAGTACCTCCGAAAACTGCTACCGCCACTCTAACAATTATCGTTCAAGATATTAACGACAATGCACCAAAGTTCCTAAAAGATTATCGACCAGTGTTGCCAGAGCATGTTCCACCTCGAAAAGTTGTCGAAATTTTGGCCACCGACGACGATGACCGGTCGAAAAGTAATGGACCACCATTCCAATTCCGATTGGATCCGGGCGCAGACGATATTATTCGAGCCTCGTTTAAAGTGGAACAGGATCAAAGTGAGTAAAACTTTTTTTATATATATAAAATAAGATATCTTCTTTTTACATTCTGACAAATTTGGACAGCTACAGCCTTTATCTTTGAATTTTCATCGCAACTATTTAACGACACATTATTGAAGTACCACCTCCGTATGTGGCAAAAAACGCAAAGTGCCATTCACTGGGACTTGGCAAAGGGCGACAGGTACACAAAGCTTTTTTTTGCCAAAGCATTCGGAAAAAAAGAATATGTGATTCTCTAAAATTAAGCAGATATCAGACCCAAACCCTAGTGGGAGCTCTGACTGGACATGGTTACATGAGGAAGCATTGCAATAGGATTGGTCTCTGTGAGACTAAAATTTACGGAATATGCAAGAACGAAGACGAAACGCCAGAGCATATCCTCTGTGATTGATAGGGTTTAGTTAAAAAAAAAAAGGCTTCTTCACTTCGGTCAGGGTTTCTTGAACCCATCCTGACCATTCCTCTTCGCAAAATACTAGGTAAACAGCATACCTAGTTTGCCTGCAATACCTTGTTGTTTTGAATATTTTTGGTGTTTTGTTGGAAATAGACACCGGAAAAGCGAAAAAAAATCAGTCCGTCTGTCCACCTTCTGCCTTACGCAAACTCATTTAAAAGATCGTAGCTACGAAACCATTAGAGCTGTTAAATTGAAACTTTACTTACGGATGGATTGTTTAGACCCCTTAATAAATCCACTCGCTAATTCAATCTAAAAACGCTGTACTTTTTCCACGTTCACCTTCAAACGAAATTTAATTAGAATTTTCGAAAATCTCGTAAACTCATGAAATTTATGCGCTCGATATAAATTAGCTATGAAACTACTAAATATCAAAATTTAAAAGGAAACAAGCCAATTATATAATGTTATTTTTACCCCGTACATGTTGTACTTAAGAATTTCCATCGCTAAGGGTGGCGGCTAAATGGAACTTTTCTGTTGTTGATAAGTTTCACACTCGTTTTATGTTTTGTTTGACTTAAAAGACGGGGTGGACGGAAAACGAGCGACCTTCGAAGTCAATTTATCAAAAAATTGTAAGATATCTGACTAAGATGTTGATGTCCTTATTTCCGTATACTTTTCGCACACCGTCTTTTACACTTTTGTCTTATTTATGCTTTAATTAGAACATAAAAGTTCTGCGAGCCAGTTAAGTAAAGACATCGAGCGGGCGTCTAGTAAACGTGGAGGTGTTACAGATTTTTTATTGTTCGCAGGGCAATAGGAAGGGTTTTGCCTTTTAAACCCTTTTAAGATTTTAGAAAAAGTACCTATTTCCTAATTGCGTTTGTCGGTGCTTATTATTTTTAAGATTTTGTTTTCGCGATGCTTCAGGGCATTTCGTTTCCTTTTCGCATCGTTGTAAAAAGTGTGTTAAAACGCGGGTTGAATAGGCCAAAAAACAAGTTCACCTAATTAATTTGCATCATGAACTCAGTTTTAAGTTAAGTGGAATTTTCCTGTAGTCCGGTTACAGTAGCTACAAGATTTGCTAAGCCTGGAACCTATAAATTTAATTAGTGTGTTACAGAATTTTTTGTGTTTTTAAGAACTTCCCTCCCTTTTTTAATTTCTGGTAGAAATGATATTCAACTTTAAACCAAAAGACGTTTTAATTAGGAAAAAAAATATGTTATGGTTTTTTGAATTTCCAAGGGACTTAGTTCAGGTTGTAGTCCACATAAGTACACTCTAGTTGGAATAAAAAAATTTTTTATGAAATTGGGGCAATCGTAGTATATCACTGTGGCATAAAATAGCGTAAGTTAGCATTTAATATTATATGGTACCTTCATACCTAGGGAACCTTAAGCACTGGATCAAGTAAGAATGAAATCACGGAATGGGTAGATATTGTCCGTATGAGAGCTGCTGGAGAGCTCTAGGGAAATATTCCAATTAATTAAGGTTAATTCGCACTGGTAGTATTTAATTTTACTTTAAGTATAGCTTTACTCTAGTAGTTTTGATAGAGTAAGGCGATCTTGTAGGCCGTAGCTTGGTAAAGTAGAGTTCAGTTTAGTTTATAACTCTCCAAGTTTAACATCACAACAAACATCACTGTCAACTTGAGTTTTCCAGATGAGTTGTCTGGTCTTCTGTGGTAGGTGTCCTGACTAATGTTGGTTCGTCTCGGAACGACAAACTGGTTTCTTTCTCGGATGATACCCTATCTGCACTCGTCTTACTACCCGAATTGTTTAAACTATAGGTACTTTAGGGAAGGAATTTGAACTGTTCGAGCTGTATTACAATTAACGCTAACAGAACTATTATAGTACATCTGAGTTGAACTCATCTTGGACAACTGGACAAAGGCATGCTAATCAACTCTCCTCATCGTGTATTACGCAAGCTAGGTTCGCTGAACCGAAGACTGAGCCGAAGGGCGCTTACTTTGAGAAAGCCTCGACTTCATCCCTTTGGGATGCGTAAAACGTTACAAAGTAACTATAAGGGTGGTTGAACGGAGACGGCGCTGATTGAGACAAGTCCACAAGACTAGAAGAAAGAACAATTGCAAGAGCGTCTCCCCTAGACGGATGGAGTCAACCTCAAACAAGATCCTCCTCGCTGTCCCATGTGTAGCCCACAAAAATTTAATAAAACTAATATGAATTTCGATCTTAAGAAAAGGCAATCATTTATTCAGAAATTTACCACGTCAGTAACTTGTCGAACCTAAAAGAAAACATTTCTTTCCGCTTTTAATTTTCCACAGAATATTTACCCATTCCTATTTTCCATTTATGTACATCACGTGTACACTTAAGACGTAAACTTACTTCAAAATATTGCTAACTATACTAAAATAACATTGCAGTATTTTGCCAGAACTCTCCTATGAATCTACTGCAGATGTTTAGAAAATAACAATTTTGGGGATGACTGGGTAAGGGTAGAATGTTTGTTTCCTTTCATGTTCATCACGCTATCCTTTCCATTTCCTCCGAAAATACACAGTAGAAAATATATCACAGTTCACTAAATCGCTAAGTCTTGTATTGAATGTGCTATGTCACACGAAACTAGAGCCATCTATATTTCGAGATATGTAGCAAAAAAAAGTTGAACAGAAACAATATTGCGAAGAAATTGCGCGTAATGAGAATTTTTTCGGAAGGGCAAGGGCGTGTAGAAACTTCTGAAACTCCATTGCAAAATGAGGAAAATTATTTCCGCTTTCCAGATAGAGTCAAGTTCCGGTAATCTTCGAGTGGTTTTTCATCGGAAACGAATTTTATATCGAAATAAGTTCAGGAGGTTTTTCATACTTAAGAACTTTTCAGCGAAAGATTTTCGATGAAAGTTTTGTCCAAATTTTTTGTCGCTATTTGCGAAGTCAGAACGATTTAAATATGCCTTGCTAATTAATTTTTTTTTTCTTTTCATGTTTGTTTGTTTGTTTAAGTTCGTTTGTACAATTTTGCTTAAGAGTTCTTTTCTTATCTTTAATTTACAGAGGGTGCAAACGGTGATGGTATGGCGATAGTCTCCTCTCTGAGGTCATTTGATCGGGAACAACAAAAGGAATACTTGATACCGATTGTTATCAAGGATCATGGAACCCCAGCCATGACTGGAACAAGTACCCTTACCGTCGTTATTGGAGACGTCAATGACAATAAAATGCAGCCCGGATCCAAGGAGATATTCGTGTATAATTACCAAAGTCAAGCACCTGACACTCAGGTCGGTCGAGTATACGTTTACGATTTAGACGATTGGGATCTGCCCGACAAGAAATTCTATTGGGAATCTCAGGAGCATGCCAGATTCAAGCTGGACGAAGATTCCGGAATGATTACGATGCGTCAGGGAACACGTGAAGGACGCTACCTTTTAAGGTTCAAAGTTTACGATCGGAAACATACTCAAACCGATGTTCCTGCAAATGTTACGGTTACAATACGCGAGATTCCGCACGATGCTGTCATTAATTCGGGATCGGTAAGGATATCGGGAATTAGCGACGAAGATTTTATTAGAGTTTGGAACTATAGGACGCAGAGCTTATCGCGAAGTAAGCTCGATCGGTTCAGGGATAAACTGTCCGATCTGTTGAATACCGATCGCGAAAATGTCGATATATTCAGTGTACAGCTGAAACGAAAGCATCCCCCTCTAACCGATATCCGATTCTCAGCTCACGGATCGCCATACTATAAGCCTGTCCGACTCAATGGTATTGTGCTGATGCATCGCGAAGAGATCGAAAAGGATGTCGGGATCAATATAACGATGGTTGGAATCGATGAGTGCCTCTATGAGAATCAAATGTGCGAAGGATCGTGTACAAATACTTTAGATATCAGCTCGCTTCCATATATGGTGAATGCAAATAAGACAGCCCTGGTAGGCGTACGAGTCGATACTCTCGCCGAATGCACTTGTGGAGCGAGAAATTTCAGCAAGGTTGAATCGTGTCGAAATACTCCTTGTTACAATGGTGGCCGATGCTTGGAAACTCGTTATGGACCGCACTGTTCCTGCCCAGCGGGTTATAGTGGACCGCGCTGTCAACAGACGACTCGAAGCTTCCGTGGAACTGGATGGGCTTGGTATCCACCTTTGGACATGTGCGATAGTTCCCATCTTAGTCTGGAATTCATCACTCGAAAAGCGGACGGCCTAATACTCTACAATGGTCCCATAGTTCCTCCGGAACGCGACGAAATGCTCATCTCAGACTTCGTATCGCTCGAACTGGAACGTGGCTTCCCAAGATTACTGATCGATTTCGGATCGGGTACGCTCGAGCTTCGAGTAAAAACCAAAAAGACCCTGGACGACGGCGAATGGCATCGCGTCGATCTCTTCTGGGACACCGAAAACATTCGTATGGTAGTCGACTATTGTAAATCAGCAGAGGTATCGGAAATGGAGGATGGTTCACCGCCGGAATTTGATGATTCGACGTGCCAGGCACGCGGACAAATACCACCCTTCAACGAGTACCTAAACGTGAACGCACCCCTTCAAATCGGTGGCCTCTATCGCGAACAATTCGATCAATCGCTCTACTACTGGCACTTTGCTCCAACCACCAAAGGATTCGATGGATGCATTCGAAATCTAGTCCACAATAGCAAACTGTACGACCTTGCGCATCCCGGATTGTCACGAAACAGCGTAGCCGGATGTCCGCAAACCGAGGAAGTCTGCTCGCAGAGTGAACAAACCGCACGATGCTGGGAGCATGGAAACTGTGTGGGCAGTTTCAGCGAGGCCCGGTGTCAATGTCGTCCCGGCTGGACCGGTCCGGCATGCAACATAGCCACAATACCAACCACTTTCAAGCAACAGAGCTACGTCAAGTACGCACTGAGTTTCGAACCGGATCGCTACAGTACGCAGATACAACTGAGATTCCGGACACGTGAACAACATGGCGAACTTTTCCGTGTTAGTGACCAACATAATCGCGAGTACGGAATCCTCGAGATCAAGGAAGCCCGTCTGCATTTCCGCTACAATCTCAACTCACTGCGTACAGAGGAAAGGGACTTATGGCTGAACGCAATCGCAGTGGACGACGGACAATGGCATGTAGTCCGAATCAATCGCTATGGGTCGGCAGCTACTTTGGAACTGGACGGTGGAGAAGGTCGTCGCTACAACGAAACATTCGAATTCGATGGCCATCAGTGGCTAATGGTGGACAAACAAGAAGGTGTCTATGCTGGCGGAAAGGCCGAGTATACTGGCGTCCGAACTTACGAAGTCTACGCAGACTACCAGAAAAGTTGTCTGGACGATATAAGGTAAGTCTAAACCGTGAAACCCATTTAGGTCGCCTATATATAATACAAGTCTTGTTTTCAGATTGGAGGGAAAACACCTACCCCTTCCGCCTGCTATGAATGGAACTCAATGGGGTCAGGCTACTATCAATAAAAATTTGGAACGAAATTGTCCTTCAAATAAGCCATGCTCGAATGTGATATGTCCCGATCCATTTGAGTGTGTCGACCTGTGGAACGAATACGAATGCACGTGAGTATTTTTTTTTTATGAAAAACTCTTTAAAAAAAGGATTAAATATAAAAACTAAGACATTTTCCAACGGCTTCGATTTCAGAGTTAAGGCCCGTTCCTACGATCGTCAGTAACGTTCTAACTGAAACTTTAACTGACAGATGCTCATACGAAACTTACAGTCAAAGTTCTGGTTAAATTATAACTGAAGGTCGTAATAACGGCCCTAAATTAATCAATTAATTGTAAACTATTCTACCCCCAAATTAACAAAGAATGAAATTCATCAAGACAAACAAATAATTTCCAAACTCAAACAATTCTGTAACTTTTAGTTTCCCTTCGCGAATATAAGGATTACCATGTTGAAATCATAAAAGTTTCAAAACTATCAATAGACTTCCACTTTAGAATTTTCGATTGAAATAAATTTTGCAACTTAACTGAAATTGAAAATTACATGGATCAGTAAGTTCAAATAAAATAATTAAATCATCAATTTCGTAAATGTTTATCGACCTCTTTACAACTTCCTCGTAAATTTTTAATCAATTGCTTGTTCGGACATATTCCGGAAATATACGTCTAACATACCTCAACCGGAAACCAAATTAACAAGGCTCTTAACTTCCCTGATCGATAGAATTGGGGAGAAGACCCTTGTATATGGCATAGGCAGAACTATGGACAAGGCCATACATTAGGTGGTATAGTTCTTAGTTCTTTTGACTATCAGAACTTGTCCTATTTTCTGGCACCCTTCGATCCCAGCTCTCTACCCCTAGGACCAAATCAAACAAGAACATTTGCTGTTTGTGAAAAACTTTTCATGTTCGATACTATCCTTGTGTAGCGTAGACAAAAACCGGCATTGCAACGAAACAAACGATCGAAATTAATGAAAGAATCATACGAACTACATCGAGACAGCATGGTATATTTGTTGAATTAACGAGACAAAGTACACGCAATTACAACGACATTCCTTGTGAGAATAGTCCGGAATAACAAGGAGTCGATAGTGCTGTGAATTAATAAGTAGTGCTCTCGATGGGATAAGGCCTTAAGATTGAATGGTACTTTCAGTTCGACAACATTCAGTAGGTCATGAATAGAAAACAGTATGAATTTTTAATCAGGACATTATTTCAGCTTAATCCACTAATGTCCTGATATGTGAACCAGAGACTATCGCACCGCAATTATTTCACACAACGAACTATTTTTCCAAAAGTTTTCAAAAGCGTGGACGACTTTCCCAGACGAAAACTTTTCAACTCAAATAATTTAATGTGTCCTTTTTTCCTGGCATGTAACCAAACTTGTTCGTTCGTACAAAACGAGGAAATTATCCAGCCTTAGAATGTATGTGAAATTAGTTTTCAGATCATTCAAGAAAATTGAATTTTCTTCCCATTTTTTTTTGGCCGCGTATGATAAAAACTAACCGAATGGAATTCGAAAAAGTTTTCCCAGTCAAAAGATGGAAAAAAAAATATGTAGACATGTTCAGAAGAAAGGAGGATCTACTTCTGGTGAAAAGTTGCATGTCGAGGAAGAAAAGGACTATGCAGTGGAGTCTAGAAAATCTGCATCTTAAAACTAACGAAAATGTTGAAAATCAAATTATTCCAGAAAACGATTATTCGAGCTGTAGGTATGCCAAAAACTTTTTTTATTCCATGTACGAAGGAAACTGTATCCTTTTTGTGTAATCGAATTAAATTCGATTTTGAAAACTGCAATTTTCAGATAAGAGGTGTAGCGGAATGGATGCAAAGCCGATTCGAGAATTTTTACATGAAGCTGTTCAGTTTTCGGGAAAGTTTAAGCCGATTATGAAATGGTAAAAATTGCTCTGAAAGGCTTATTTCTGCCGAACATGAATTTCGAGATTTTGAAGTTTGTATGAATCGGAATTTTTGAAACTATGCCAATTATTATTGGAGATGAAAACTGTAGTCAATGTTAGCAGTTTGTACTCTTACTGCGCTTAATGTAAAAGTACGTATTACGGCAGTTTACAGCCACAGAACCGTCCTAGGTTTGGATCCCCACTTCATGCCGGATGTTCTTTTGCATCCGTAGAAAGGAAAACGGTCTTTCTCCACCCGGTTTTCTATGTTGAGTTTCCAGTTCAGCTTTGAATCGAGGATACCACCAAGATGCTTTGCCCTGGAGAAGAGCTGGAGTGGTTGTCCGTTGAGGCGGAGGAGGTTAAGGTCTGGTATCTTGGTTTTCCTGGTGAATAGCACCAACTCAACTTTGTCCGGATTTACACCGAGGCCATAGCCGGTAGCCCAAGTTCTTACCTTACCCAAAGCTTCATCCATCGCAGAAGGGCATATTCCTGGGATCATCAAAATTACCAGACCGTCCGCGTACTCAATAACTTTGATTCTTGTCTGTCCAGTCTCTAGTCTCACCAGGATTTGATTCATAACCAATAGCCATAGTAAAGGTGGGATAACACCTCCATGTAGTGCTCCTCTACTCACCTGCTTGGTCAAGTTGCTCTTTCCTAACGTTGAATATAATTCTGGCTCGTAGCATGGATATTATCCAATTGCTGAAGCCTTCGTCTACTTCCAGTTCGGTGAGGGATTCTTGGATAGATTCAGTGTGGATGTTATTGAAGGCTGCTAGCGTGTAGTTCGTGTTAGTCAAAAAGCAACTTCTCAAGCTCACACTACACTGTATACCACTACAGAGTGGCAAAATACACGCGCCAGGTAGATATCTTCGACCGAAAACAAGAGAATTATCTTGACATTTTGACAACTGTTTATAATGTACACACATGTATATAACTCTTTTTCGCAATCATAGATATATTTCTATATACATATAGTGGATATGACAAGCAGCGATTGAGTTGAAAGTAGACATAGTCGCATTCACTTACACGCAAAACAACAACAATGGAGATAAGGAACCTGTGTTTTCTCACTCACATTTATACTATGTCCCGCTCTTGAAACACTCTACCCATCAACAATTTTATATAATGATCCTGTTTTGTCTCACTTCTTACCGTGTTTTTGGCTTCAAAGCGCTTTATACAAAATTGGTGGCGTGTCGTCTCCATTAGCTCTATGTTCGCTACCAACATTTTCAAATTCGTTCTTCTAGCGCTGAAATAGTCCATTATAAATTTCACCACCAAACTGCGCTACCTAATGAAATCTACGCCACACTGTGTCAAATATTTGACAAAAAAATTTGATGAAAAATTCAGGACAATTTTTTATGCCGAAATAGACCAAATGATGACGATCACACTTTCTCACAATATTTGGCAGCGGAAATAGTTAAATATTTTACTTATTTATTTGTATCTGTTGTTTAAGTAAGTAACTACTATTTTTTATTTAAATTTATATTCATGAAATATAAATATTTACAGTTTTGATCATAAAAGGATATTCTATCAATAGTTAAATAAATAAATTACTAAAATAATCTAATGTCATAAATTTAGACGCCGGTTATCCAATAGTTAATAATAATAGTTTAAAAAAAATGCCTAAATATTGTCATAAATACCTAATTTTAATTTTTCCATAAAATATTTCTGTGTTTGTCTTGAAAATCTGAAACTTTCTTTTAAAATTATGAATGTAGACAATAAGCTATTTTACAATGTCAATAACGTAAAAGTAACCAATTTTATTTAAACTTAGTTAAAGTACTGACCGTTGGAAAATGTCAAAATGAAACCCAAAACTTAATTAAAATTCATTCATACTATCACACACTCTTAAACCGTACACTGTCTCGAACTGAACTAAATCATAATAATAATAAATTAATAATAATAATTGTACGTGAAACCTGGCATCATACATTACCCACACCCTGCAAGCAAACAAAAAAACAACTCTCTTGAGTACAAAAACGTGACTTAGTTAAAAAGTTTATTTCAAATGCTTCCCAAAACGGTAACATATTTAACTAAAATACAACAAAGAAACTTTTCAGCCCAAAATAGTAATTTGTTTCGAAACTATTCGCCGAAAAAGTTACCACCTAGAACCCTTTCTCACCACCCCCCGAATAAAACAGATACACGTCAGAGACTCTCCTCGTAGCACCTAGGCACTGAGTTTTCAACTAACTAACCGTAGATTTTAAGTGCACATATTTTTGCGTTTGTTTTGTTTTTAGAAACATTAAATTTAATGGTTTTTCGTCTTTCTTTAACTTTTCGGTTTTGTTAATTTATGCATATATGTCCTTCTGTTGCTAAAATCCACCACCATATCGTTACCAAAAATTCACACAAAACTTTAAATAAACCCTTCCCAGCCACCAAGCCAACCGGTCTTTCTCCGAAGCTTCATCCCTGTACGAATTTCCCTTGCCTCTATTAGCACATCATTACAAAATCATCACATAGAAATTTATACACTAACCACCATTCGACACTAGTGCCATCTATTCGCCAAACTTTTATGCAAAAATTCAAATAAGAGACGAGGGTGATTAATATTTATGACTGAATAAAACAAAATCCTTGATGGGATTTTTTTTTTGGGGCGAATGCAATATGATGCGGTCACATACAATGATGTTGAATAAGGTGAGTCCTTTTTTATCCCCTCGAACGAAAAAAAGAACCAACCCAGTTCCAATATCCTGATTTTGGTGCGATTTTTTTTTTTAGCCAACATCCCGTTTTTTTGTGGAAATTGGTTTTGTTTTTTTGTTCACCCCTTTATAGAATTTTCGCGGTCCTATTACCTATTTGAATTCAAGGATTGTAGGTTGGCATGTATTGTCGGTTTTTTTGGTTTGGTATCCTTTTTCCGTTCATTTTTTTTATCTTACGAACGCATGCTCGAAATTTGATTACATTTTACAACCCCCGTATTTTTAGTCCTTCATGATCACGGTTTTAATTTGGTTTGGGGATTTTTGCGGTTTGTTTGAATATGATTTTTAGGGTGTTGATTTGGTTGGTGATTTTTTGTGTTGTGGGCCAAAATACTCGTAGTACGTCAAAAGAGTGCGGTTCGTACAATGGATATGGAAATTGTGAAATGTGATTTATACCCTCGGTCAAACGAGAAATTAAGGGAATTAAAAAAAAAAAATTTAAAAATAATCAAACTTAGTCGGTAAAAATTATCTGAATTGAAAACGGAAGGAAATTATACTAATGCTTGTTACCTGAGTTGAAGGACTCCTGTTTTTTTAAAACCATGACTTAGGAAACTACTTTAATGATAGTTAGTGGAAATTAACGACAAATTTTGACAACGCTTAATGAACTGACTAATTATTTAAAAAAAAATGTATATATTTTATTCCAAATGAACGTTCTTTATACAGGATCTGGCCGAAAATTTAATATTAATGGGGAGGCTATGACACTCGAGTCGAGTGAGTAACTAGAGTAAACAATTTGGAATTCAATAGGTAGATAGTCTGGACAATTATGATACTTGAGTCGACCACTTGACTCTCATTCTGACTGAAAATAGCTGCATATTACATGACAGTCGGTCGGAGTGAATTTTGATTGGATTGAAATATGAAATTCAAACGACTTCTGGATTGAAGTGACTATCTACGAGTCGAGTCCCATAATACCAAATTAAAAACACCTCGACTTTAAATGTCGAGTTACTCACTCGAATCGAGTGTGATAATAGACTCCAGGGCCGATTAATGTAAATTACAGAGGTCGACTGAATTTGATATTTTCCCAAAATATAAGGAGCGGAATGTACTAAAGTTAAGCTCGAAGAATTTCAATGCCTTCTTTTTCTAAAAGGACTTCACTCCCTCAAGTTCATTCACGGATTTCGTGGTAGACTCACCTCTCGTTCACTTTCGTGGATTTTGTGGTAGACTCACCTTTCGTATTCCATGAGGATTCTAGTCCAGACTTGAATACAATACATTCACCATTGACAAATGAAACTCAAAGCTTACCTTAGGCTTACCAGTCAGCCAAAGATCTTTATTGGAAAACGTTTGAGCAGAATACCGTGCTCCATGTAACAACCCAAACGACAAACTGTTCTCTAAACTATTTTGTACTAAATTTAATATTATTTACGAGTAAGAAAAGGAAAAATAACGAGGACGAATCGAGTTTTAACCTGCACATAATTTTCAGCCATCCATACATTTTTCCAGAACTTTTAAAGGGAGCAGATGGTCGCTGTTCTTTAGGACATGACAATTGGAAAACCTTCACTGGATAGGCCAGTTTTATAAGATTGTGTTGGACTAGGTCCGAAGGAGATGTTTCGTCATCGGATGTCATAGACTCTTCGGAGAGTGTATCATGTACACAATCCAAAACACCCTGACAGTTGGTGGTATTGCTTAGGAATATTCTATATAGACGATGTTGATACAAATTTTATTATCGCGAATTAAACGTAAAGTTTTTACCATCGTACTCTTATACTAAAGGTAGGTGGCACTGATGATCATCTAATATTTGAACCAATTTGGTGGAATTTTTGGCTCAGCGTCAAAAGCGTTACATCGGATCCCGCCAACTGCGATTTTATTTTTTTACCAATTTGGTTGTCACATTTTTAGTTCATACCTTCAGGATTCCTGAAGTTATAACGATTTTAACTTTATTTTCTACTCTAAACTGATGCAGTGGTTAATTCTAATTTCCTGACGAAAATATTTCTTCAGTTACTGATGTTTCCAAAAGTTAAATGTATTATACAAATTTTTCAAAGACTTTCGTAAGGCGGCTACACGAACGACTCTTTCATTTGTAAGATATTTAATTTTTTATCGAAAGATATTGGAAAATGAATGTTCTAAAGTTTCAAATTCGGTAGGTTGTTGATTTATAATCGATGATACTTATTTTAAAAACTTTTGTACGGAAGTACTCATAGCAGTGGAGGAAATTTCTATTAAATTTCAATAGTCAAATTTTAAATCGCTACAACCTTACAACTTTTTTTTGTCCAAGACTCCGTTTCAAATCCTCAATGATTTCTCCTAGTGTGTAGTAATTTACCAGTGAAAGTTGGTTTCGTCCTGTCGAAATTACAAAGAGTCCCAGATAACTTCTACAATTGCTAGTATCCGACCTTAAGTGAAAATTGTACATCCAAGAAGGACGAAATTCAATTCTTCTATAGAACTTCTGGGAATTGTCACAATTAGCATCACAGCAAACTTAAGTGTGTTTGGTTTCTGATCAGCTACACCGACCCTATTAGATCTGTTCATTCAATTTCTGCACAATTGCTAATTGGAATTTCGTGTACGGTATATAACAAGTTTTTTGATTTTGAATTACCTTTCCCTTAGGCACTACAAAATCATTTCAAGGAGACTCAAATTTCGACGCCGAAGTATTAAGCCCTCGTTTGTCGTCCTAAATTAATTTTAGAAGTTGATTTCGAAGTTTTGTGAAAAATTTAATTATCTTTGCATTTAGTTTTTCATCACTTTGAAAACTATTCGAAGCCCTGGTAAAATGAGTAGGTCCACCAGTAACTAAATATACTTGGAACCGAAGTGGTGTCCAAAACAATCGGATGCATCGAAGATTCTCAAGTTGTGGAACTATAGCAACATACGAACGATGGTACTACAGAAATTAACTTTCGTTGGAACTAGAGATAGAATCCGGAGTGAACTGTTACAAAAGAACACTTCGTTGAAGTGAGTGAGTAACTCTCTTCTTTTGGTGAACTGCAATTCTATTCGACACGTGACACCTGTTTTATTTTTTCATCACATTGAATATTGTTTGCAGTGACGACTACGATTTTTTTTTTCAACCAACAAAATCTTCTCGTTTTGTCCGTGTCCACGGACGGAAAACACACAAAACAAAAACCTCACTTCGCTCTTCACAAAGTTAATTTTAAAATTGTGACTCTTCGCCTACTTTGTGACTTGTGACTCTAGCGCTGAATAGGCCTGATAAACTACTTTTTTTGTCACATGTCGAATTCAACTACAGTTCATGAAAATGAGTTAGTTGCTTGACTCAATCACTTTAATGTAGTGTTCTCTTAGTTCACTCCTGAACGACCCATTTCTAATTTAGAGGAATGGATCCTAATGAAAGTATAAAGTTTAGACGCTGGCTTGATGAAAGTGAAGGAGTCTCTCTTGATTATTTTGAGGAAGGAGTTCAAAAATTTTAGCCAAGTCCAAGTGATAATTCCAACAAAAAAATCTAAGCTGGTGGATTTAAGAGTTCTCATTTAAACAAGCTCTAAGTTGATGGCGTAAATTGATTCACTTCTTCAAGACTAAAGTATAGCAATGAAAAACTGAAAAATTCCATTCAAAAGAAACTTCTTCTGGCCCACATAGCACGATCACTAAAATCGAATCATACAAACCGTTGAATAAAGTGCTTCTAATAAGCAGTTTCCACACCCTAATTATGTAGCCCATGTGGGTTCTAAATCAGCAAATGTATGCTTCCAAGAAATTTATCGTTCCGTAATAAATCCCATAAATTCACCCAAATGATGAACTCCATCATCTCGAAATGGTCAATATGCTGAATTATCGGACGGATGTTATTCAGGTCGACGACTACTACTACCTACTACCAAACACAACTCCTCAAAATCTGTAGCAAATTCAATTAATATCGCATTAATCATAACTACATAATTTCACTTTGATATTCCGGCTATTGATTAGGGATTTATTACGACATACAAGTTACTATATTGAACCCTTGATTGATTATCCACTACATACCTACGGATTAATAAAATTCCAGCTTTAATTTATTTAAACCGAATTTTTTCGGGAATTTTGATTGACCTTTTTATTTGATCAAATAAAAAAAATGATATTTCCAAACATTACTAAACAAATGAACTATAGATTCTATTTAGCGGAGTATTGTTGAAAATAACTTCGAATAATAAATGACATTTCATTGAGTTTTCATTTCACATATCCTCGAGTTCTCACATTACTTTATCACATTCACTTTACGGCTCGCAAAAATTCGCCACATCAAAATCCTCGTATATTGGATCAATAGGAAATTGTTCGTATGTGTTTTTTTTACCAGAATACTATAAGGACGACATATAGCCATACAGTATAGTCCACATGCTATTGCATGGGGACAGTAAAGGTTTATTTTTACAATCGACTAGATAAACGCTGGGGCTCTATCATTTCACTGTATTATTCCCACGATATTGTGTTTTTATTTTTTATTTTTTTTTTTACTTTTTTTTTCATATTTTCTGTTTTTATCACTACTTTTTCACTACTTTTTTTTTAATTTTTACGCACATTTTTTCTAACTTTTATGGCACACTAAAAGCGTAAAATGAAATTGAACGGAGTACGTGATCGGATCCTGTGATGTGTAGACTATACACACTATCATTCGGAATCACATTCATACATAACGCCCTACACAAATATCCTTTCCATAAAAAAAAAACATTCAAACATTCAAACATACAAACAGAATAGCGAAAACAACAATATATTATAGAACAGTAGCATAAAACGGACAAGCATAAATGTCACCGATAGAAACGGACTATGCCATGAATGATAACATCAAGGCCCCCTACAGAAACGCCATAGAATAGCTTAGTATAGTGCAGAGTAGAAAATGTATGACATGTTGAGGATTTAGTACTGGGATCTATTCAGTGCTATTCATCAGTTCGGTATTTAATTTATCATAACGCTGTGACACAGACACAATAGGTTTTGATTCGGAAACATTGTTGTCCATCTAGATGCTATGGTGCTGACTCTACTGGTAGTATAGTGGGCGACGACTTGAACAATACTACATGTGTGGTGTATTTAAAGTGAAATAGTGTTATCCGTCTATGGCATTCATTTATCCGAACCTCTAATTCGGTTAGAAACCCATTCCAGAGCTACATATATCCTTTTCGAACAAGGACCTGATTTTTCTTTCAATTCTTTCGGCCTTTTTTCGTTTGTCAAACATTTATTATGCGCGTCTACACCCATTACAAATACAAATCTATATTTGACACACAAAATATAACAAACTAATCCTGAATAATATGACAAATTTATAACGAAAAAAAAAAACCTGAAACGTAAACTTCAGTTGCGGCGAAGGACGAATTATGTCACCGGACGGTAAAGGTTGTATGGATCGGAACGAATGTTTGGATTTGCCATGTTTAAATGGGGCGACATGCATCAATTTGGAACCGAGATTACGCTATCGTTGCATTTGTCCGGATGGATTTTGGGGCGAAAATTGCGAACTAATTCAAGAAGGGCAGACATTGAAACTTAGCATGGGCGCGCTAGCAGCTATTCTCGTTTGCCTACTTATCATACTGAGTGAGCATCTGACGTTTTATTTGATTTTTTATTTTAATTTTTTATTTTTATTTTTTTGCTTTGACTACTAATCAATACAATTTAATTTACATTTTATGTAATTGTGTATATTATGCTCGCTGTTTTTTCGGTATTTTAATCCTTGCATGTTTTTTGTATATTGTTTAATATTGTAATTGATTATCCAAAGTCAACGGATAACGTCATCCGGATAATAATCAGAAATCTTATCAACAAATTGGATAAAAGATATTTATCCGTATGTCCGACAACACTTAAAAACCTTATCCGTTTCGACGTAACTGATGCATTAAAGCATCGGATAATCAATTGTATCCGAATATAACGTAGCTACTAACCAACTCAGTGCTTAAACCAAGGTACGTATAGTAGGAGTATGTATGCAGGTCCAACGCCGAACCAATCTTACGTCGTAACCGAATATTTGCACCCACCATTTCAAATCTCAAATCATAGATCTCTCATCAATTTTCTCTTTTAAGTTTTTATATTGAAAATCCTACACATTTATTTTTCATCACTAGTCCGTTATCCTAATTTTCTTAATTGTATCATTATTTCTTCGTAATTCCAAAACAAACGAAAAAAAAAACAAAAAAAAAAAAACAACTATAAAATTTAGATGTCCTGCTGGTTATAAAATGTCGGGTAGTCAGTGCGTAAATGACAACGAATGTGTGCGATATCCATGCCAAAATGGTGGCAGATGTCACGACTATAATCCACCCCGAAAATACGAATGCGAATGCCCGATGGGATTAACGGGTATGCACTGTGAACTTGAACTACTGGCATCCGGCGTCTTAACACCATCTCGAGATTTTATCATAGCTCTTGTCTTATGTACGAGCGCTCTAATCCGTAAGTATCGAAATCTACTAAGAAAATTTTCTCATATTTCACAGTCGTTTTAAGTTTAAGACAGAATTTATCTAGCTCGCCACCCTCCACAACCTTGGTCATATTTGTCGGATATATGGCCGCATAGTATGGCAAAGATGTAAGAAATGTGGTTTGGGTCTAAGGTAAGTGGTAGAGATGTAGTCTCGTTTAAGTAATTTTAAGTAACCTATCTATCACTAGTAGATGTTGTTTTTCTTCTTGTTTTCTTCTCTTCCTTCGTGTAGAAGCATTCTAGAAATAAATTCAGAATTTTTCCTCGTGTTAAATATTGAAAGTGTAAGATAAGCCTTTTCGAGCACATGTTGCTGTTAAGTTCTTATTTATTTTTTATGGAAGAATGATGAAATACGACTTAAACGTGACGGTAAGTAGTGAGAAAATGATAGAAGGTTATCAAATATTTATGAAAGAAAATGCTTTTTGAAACGGTAAGGAAACAAGCTGAGAAGAGTTGAATTTTTTTTTTTTTAAACTGAAGTAGCAAATGTATCTGAAGTATACAAAATAAATTGGTTGAATTATTTAGTGAAATACATATCTACGTACATACGAGTTACAATGAAAAATCTGGCAACAGTCTGCTAGAAACTTTCTATAATATTTTTCGGGTCAAAGTTTGGGAAGTGGTTAAAATGGGATCGCGACAGAATGATTACTTTCGTAAGCTAATTGATATTTAAATTTTTTTTTATTATTATTATTATATTTTTATAAAAGGTATATAAATATACACAGTTATACTTAAGCACTAGTTACAAAGACCATCAGCTTAATATTAATAAATTGTAGTTTTAAATTTAGACAAAATTGTATAAATGTGTTGTATATTTACGTAAATTAACTTAAAATTATATTCTTAATTTGCAAACTTAAATTTATATTCTTAATTCGGAAAAGTTTTATGTATTCATAAATTCTTAAATTTTGTTAGCGAGGTTGGAATTCTTTATTATTTTATGAATAGCTAAACAGTTTTTTTTATCTAAATTACTTTCCTAGACATGCATATATACCTACTCACCAAACTTCAACACCCCAGCTCCGTAAAAACGTAATAAGAAAAACTTATATTAATATTAATAAAGTAACTATATTGAAGATTTTATCCTGTATCCTCGAATATATTAAAATGTATATGTTCAATATTTAAAAAAAAAATACTTTATGGCTATTTTATTGTTTTTCAAAATATATCAAAAAATTAACTTGGGATCCCAAAGCGAACGGGATCAAAAAAATTTAATTTTAGAGAACTAAACTATCTTTAAATGAAGACCACTGATGTTCTTTGATGTTTTTGACCCCGAACCCCATGAAATCCCAATTTAATTGTTTGATACGTTTTGAAAAACAATATATTACAATTACTTGCTTTGTGCTAAAACAATTCCCGTTTTACAAGAAAAGTCTAATTGAAAAAAATTGGTGACTAATAATTTTGACTTAATTTTTTTTTCTTTCAAAATTTCGCAGTCAAATTTTTAACAATATAATAAAGCAAGAAAAATGTACAATAAACGAAGCCTGAGAGTATTGCGATACTATGGGCTTAGCCCCCTAATTGCATTGTCAAAAAATGTTTGCCAAAAAGTCTGACACAAACATGTCATTGAAAAGAAAATTTTTAAAAATTCTACAAAAGACATGTAATGCTTTATTTTTCACCAAAACATATTTTTGTCATGCAGAAGGTGTGATTTATTATATTTCCATTCATTTTCATTTTTCCATTGGGTATAGCAAAGAATTCTTCGCTTTCAAAAACGGTTAAAAAAAATACTGTATTATTAAAATTATAAAGTAAAATTCTATTTGTGAGATCTAGATTTTCGCAGAGCACGAATGAAAGGATTAAACTGTCTTTGATTCTTGACATGTTTTTGATATTGCGTATTGCCAAATGATAACGATAATTTGTTTTTGCGAAAGACTTAAGTTTGTCCTCTTTTCCGTGCATTCTCACTATAACTTCTTTATTTCTGATCTAGGTCAGTTTCCCTTATAGTCAGGTTGAAGTATCGAATTAAATTTAATATTTTTATTTCTGTTAGAACTTAAAAATTTAAAATAAAATTCTGACGGTTGTATAGCATGAGTTTTTCCCTGTGACATCAGGGCCAAGATTCAACGTCCACCACAACCTCTTATTCTTCCATTAGCTTCTTCAAATGTTCAGTATAAATTTGATTTGTTATTAAAACGGCACTTTAGTACGGTATACAAGGTGGACGTACTAGCATTTTAATTTAAATAGCTGAGAAGAAAATGTTCTATCCTAAAGACATTATCTGTTCCTCTTAAAGAAGGAACTCCATATTTAGTGTAGTAAGACGGTGCGATAAGAAGTTGATTCCATTAAGTCGTGACTCTTGGAATTGTAAACTATTTCTCTTTTATCAAAACGAGATTTTTGTAGAAAACATTTTTTTCTCCGAATACTTGTGCTACTTCCAGGTGCGCAATTACTCAAATGTTGAATATTTTATCATAACCATCTATTCCGCTATGCGAAAAGAACACATAATTGGAATACTATTTCTGCTCCATAATTTGCTTTAAACAAGCATTTCCGTATTTCATTCACAACATATCTCAAGAAATACCAAATATTTCATAAAAGCAAAAATTTTCTTCGCAATTTAGATGTACATACGTATTCAGTACTTTAATAACAAGCATTCCATGCGTACCAAAAATTATATAGAATTCTATACCCGAAGGATGGTGGGGGATGTTTGGATCCGTGCAATGTAATGCCAAAAATTCTATGAAATACCTGACGAGCATCCGATATTTTTCTTCCGAAATCTCAACGTAAAATCCGATTAATTCTGTAACTGACAGAATACGGGAAAACTGAATAATGTTGATATAACAAGGAACGAAAAAGGCATATTAAAATAAATGCAAACCGAAACCAATAAAAACGCGAATCTGGAAAATGAGGCTATACAAGTACTTGGACGCATAATGTTACATATGTACATATATGTACATATCGAGACCATTTTCATTTCCTTATTCCTCAAGCTGCAGTTTCCACTCTTAATTCTTTTGAAAGTTTATTGAAACCGTGCTTCAGTTCGGTTTGAATCTCGGGTAAATATGTACACAGTGTGATGCTTCTTCAATTTTAATCGTTCCATGATTGTTGCGGAACTATATGTTGATTACTTTCCTTTATTTTAAGTAAATCTGCTAAGAAAGGGCAGGTTTTATGGGAATAATATGAATTAGAATGTGATTCCTACAAACATTAAATTACAATTTAATTGAATAAGTCTGACTTGTGACGGTTGTAATTGTGCGAGGAGGAGAAGTGATGTTGGCTATAGTTTGTATGGATATAAGAAATGTTCAGTAGTATAGATTAGATATCATTTACTTTTAATGAGATTAATAACCCATGTGATAGATAAATATAGGTTAACAATAGTATTGTTTGACTCGACATAGAGGTAACAGCTGGATTTCGACTAATCAGACAAATCCTTTAACTTGTAACTTTAAGCTTATTTTCTTCATTGACTCTATTGTACTTCATAATCTGGATTCCATACCTGGCGACTATAATCTACACGATAGCGCACAAAAGCACAGTACAATATAATTGTAATATAAGGATCATCAGCATCTTTACATCATCCATAACAAAACCTCGAATATAAAGGAGATATAAGCCATACCAACAATGTGGTTTAAGTGATTAAGCGAAAGACGAGTTAAAGTAAAGGCTTAAATCTAAAACGTATCTCAATAACAAAATGTGTCTTTATTTATTCGCCACAATTACGCTATAACTGTAAGATAAGTTTAAAGATATCCCGGTGAAGGTGCAACTTTCTAAATACTCACGCTTATGCCATTCACATAGACGAAATGTTCCGATGTTTCGTCATTGCGTATTCTGCAAATTTTAGTCTCAGAGAGACCAATTCTATTAAGATGTGAATATTTTCAGTCAGAGCTTCCACTAGGGTTCGGGTCTGACATCTGCTTAATTTTAGATAATCAGATGTTCTTTTTTTTGAACGCATTGGCATAAAAAGCTTTAAGTGCCTAGTGCCCGGTACCAAGTCCCAGTGAATGGCACCTTGCGATTTTTGCCATGTTCGGATGTTCATTCTTGCTATGCTGTGCTGTGGTATCCCACAGAATGGGTATGGTATCATGAAATCAGCTTCTGAACCTTTCCTAGCCATTAAGTCGGCCATTTCAGTACCTTCATAGCCGCTGTGTCCCGAAATCCAGACTGCTATTTAGTAATATTATTTTATAGAATATAATGACAACTATGGAAGCGAGGTATGTGAGTTCGAGCGACAAAAACTGGATCGTTAACGTGTCTTTTTTTTAAAACTGACTACATTTCCAAGGTGTTCGGCAATATGGTACTTCATAGTTATCCCAGATTGAAAAATTCGGATGTGAATCTGGGAAGAAGCTAGATTCAAACTTTATCCATAAGGCTGTTCAGAAGAAGTGTAGTGTGTACACGACAGGACACCAATATACCAGAAGGATATCAAATTATGCTGGGCTTATTGAACTGCAATCACTTGGCTTAAGTTGTATTTTGCTCAAATTTTCTACAGATTCGCGCCAAGTATCCCTCTGAAAATCGTTTTGCAATGGTAGTCCCCTAAAGTTTTTCTGGAAATTCTAATAAGAAATTCTGTCAGAATCACTTAATTTTTGTTTCATATTATTCATGTTTGCAGCACAAATATTTCATAAGCAGAAGATGATCGCATGCATTCCTTCATTCATCGTCAACAAATTCGACCTCATTCCGCTCGACAGGGCTTCTCACCCCTCAATTCCCATCTTCAAGTAGACGATATCCCGACTTCCCCATTTCTCATACGATTCCAAAAGAAATGAAATCCATTTCATCGGAATCTCGAGAATCTCCAGCCGAGTCTCATGTGCTTTCCGGCTTCTTTAAAAATTAATACACAGATGTAGGCCAACTGATAGAACGACTCGATTTCATGTACCCCCCCCCCCCCCCCCCCGAGCATTTTATGTTGTTCCAATTTCGAAAAAAACATTGAGGCATCTCGAAAGATTGTTTAGATGCTCCTGGAAGACGATACCCAGGAGTACGGTGATCTACCACCGCACATGAAGAAAACACACATAAAACGAAATCTTTTTCCGGGAACACTGCTGAAGTCACCATATGAACATATCCTGTTCCTGTCGTCCTGTTTGCTAGCGACATTGCAATTCCGGACCGAAATAAATTAAGTGATGTAGCATTTAAAATCCCAGTTTCGGATGAATGATTCGATTTTACCGCCTTCCAATGCAAAGGATGACTGAGCTAAAAACCGTCCAATCTGGATGGATACGCTGAAAGACGGGGAAGATTGTAAGTCAGGAGCGTGCAATCGGACGCCTTCATTTCCACGATGATTACATTCCTGCCACTCAAAATGGAACCTTATTTGTCACGTAGGAAACGAAATTCGTGCGACTCAGCTGAAATGAATTTCAAATGCTACTACCAGCTATTATATGTCCTTCGTACAGCTCTAGCTCTTGCCAATGGTAGCGGCGGCGTTAGGGTGCCATCCAGTTCATTTAATTAAAAGGAATAATATTCCTCTGTGGAATGATTTCGGTAAACGACTCCGGCGAAGGAAAAAGATTGAGTGCCCCATTTCATAAGATTCAAGGACTACAATCGTCACATCCAGGAAGGATATTGCCGGACAGCATAGCAAGCAGTTAGTAACGAAGGCGAATGGTTGGCTAGAATGGCGGCATGATTGATTCTATAAGGACGATTTTAAGTGGCCGTCGTAGCAAGGAAGAGAACAGGAAGGCCGGAAAAAAACACTTTGCAATAATTTTCTCGCCTTTTGGGAAGAGCTTAGAGGGAAATAATGAACTTAGCTGGCGTTTAACGTAATCAGCGATGATTTTGCAAGTTTAGCTGGTGGGTGGCTCCTTTTTGCTTCTCTATTTCGCCGATGGCTATAACGTTCTATTGATTTTAATTTTATGGGTTTTTATTGCTGCGTTCTGTGTTCAGGGAACAGATTTTCGATAGATATTCATTTTCGGCCTGTTCAGTCTTTGGGTAGAAAAAGGATATTAAGGAAACGACGAAGATGTTTTTTGTGAACTGGATAATTTGTAAATTTGTTTAAACAAGAACCGGTGTGGTTTTTTTATTTGCGGGTCAAAATTCTTAGAAACGCTTGACGGAATTGTTTTGTTTGCGGTTCATGAAGCGAAATCAAACAATTTCTTGCTCAATTTTGCAAAAAGGGAATATTTCGTTTGATCATCATCAACCATGTGGAAAAAAATCTGCCAACAGTCTGGGCGCAACTTTCTTATTTTTCCGGCAGATGTTCAGAACGCGTTCAATTCGGGATGCGGTGTATGTTACTATGTGACTGAAAACCTAACAAAAAGTTCGGGAAGCGGTTAGAAAAGGGTGTAACATATGAATTAAATAATTGGGTCATATTCCGGGATGCGGTCTAGAGGTTGAAAAAAACTAAAATTAAAAATAGGTGATTATTAAACAAGCCTGGGGAAGTGAAAAAATATCTGATCAGACCTGAGAAACATGGTGGAATTCATGAAAAAGTATACAACCAGTTTACACCCTCTTAGGGGTCGAATTTCAAAAAATCTTGAAAACACATTCTAGGTATTCATATGAAGAATCTGTAGAATAAAAATGAATTCAATATTTCGAAAGACCTAGTAGATATGACGAAAATCGTGAAAATATATGCATTTTATATTAACTGATATTTTTTTGCCCCCCCCCCCCCTTCTGAACGCCAATGAATATTCGATTTTTTTTCATCAGAATTACTTTTCTAGTTAATTTACATATACGTACCGAGTTTCAACTTCCTAGCATAAGCCGTTCTAAAGTTAGGAAAAACACCCCACACCACCGTACCATACTACTCTTAAAAAAAATTATATTTTTCCATTATGCCACTACTAAAGCTCTATCTAAATACCAAGTTTCAGCTTCCTATCACTATAGATTCTTAAGATATAAGCATCGGAACTTTTTCTTTCTCACCCTTCCCCACTCTCACCCTCTACACCCACACCCCCAAACTAAATGATATGAAAGATATGAAACGTGTTATTTTAGAATGTAAAATTTAAGAGTACCCCTTAATAGAGCCTCTACATAGCTATTGATGGGATAAATCGATCATTTCATTAACCCGGTATGACCGAGTCATTTCGTTGAAGTGGCCAATTAAAAAGATTCGGTCATTTGGGCGATTTCGGTCACTTCCATGATCCGGTCGAAATGACAAACCAACCAAAATGACTCACGACATAAGAAAAATTTATATACGAAAAATAACAAGTCGGGTGATCGATCACTCGACAAAATATTCTCGTATTGTACCCGACGTTAATAGGCGTACAGGGCCTCGCATCTGTAAGTACTTATATGTACCTATATGTATGTATACACGTTGTGAGGTTATTATTACTAAAACACTTGATTTTAGTTTTCCTCACACTTTTTATTTACGACTATTATTTTTTGATTTCAGTTTTTGAAAGATGTTACTCGAAGGACGTTTTCAGAAGCCATGGTTTCTATTTAAGGTCTACCACAACATAATATAATATAACAAACCATATCATAACATAACATAACTCTTTATGAATTTAACAACGTTATTGATAATTTCGATTAGGTAACATAATTAATAATTTATATTTAACAACAAAATTAATAAGTTGAAATATTAAATTAACAAATGAAATTGTGCTAGCCGCTACAATATCACATCCTTGCCTTACATTAAATTGAAATACATATGTATATATTTTTTTAGTTCTTTATTGGCTAGGTTGTAATTTTATGTATTGTGAAATGAGGTATGATACAAATGTGCATATATTAAAATATCGCAAACATAAAATAAAACGCTTTTCATCACGCGTCGCAGTCTAGGTGTCAAAAAGTTGAGCACAGTGTATTTCCACTGTGATAGTCATAACGAACGTACACTAAAACATCATAACGCAATCATCAAGAAATGTTTACTATGAATGATAATATCTATTAAATAAAAAACTTTTGAACCGACATAATTTTCCATTTCAATCTAGAGCTTACTTTTTAAGCCGGCTAAACTAAAGATTTCCATTTGTTTCATATGGCTTAGTGTGGTTCTTGTTTCACTAATCTTCTTATCTTATACATTTCTTATAAACGAGTTGAGCAAAAATGATGCACAATCGATTGACGATATGATGAACAAACTAGTGCAACGAATTCGAGTAGAATATTGGAAAAACAGCATTTATAGCTTTCTCAGCAGATTGCACTCCTTCGGAAATAATAAGATTTGCTCATATGAATTATAGAATAATTCCAGATTTGTTGCTCATATTTTTGTTGTACCCAGATTGTATGTATGAAAAGGTACTTCTATTAATAAAATGTTTTCATGGTAAGCTACCATAGAAGCACATATTAAAGAAATTTTTGTTGTTTTCCGGTATCAGTAAAGTGAAACACTAAATCTCCGACTGTTGATTAACTTGTCCTTAATGACATGACAGTTGGAAAACCTTCTCTGGATAGGCCAAATTTTATAAGACTGTGTTGGGCTAGGTCCAACTAGGTGTTGGGGCTTCATACCAGAAACTTCACTGACGCCGGGAAACAACAAAATTTCTCACTCAACACACAGGAATTTACTTTACCTTCTGCTTTCTGAATTTACAAGATACAATATATAGTATGTTAGGTATTAGATACAAGAAATAAGATACTAGATACAAAACGCAATATACAACATACAAGATACAAGTACTAGATACAAGATACAAGATACAAGGTACTAGATACAACATAGAAGATACAAATGTATACAAGATACACTATGTTAAGTACTAGATACAAGATACAAGATACAAGATTAAAGATGCAAATTGATACAAGATTAGATTATATTTCATCAGAGGAAGACGATTCCTGCAAGCACCGCGACCTTCCTCCAGTTCCAACCTAGAGGTCCTTAATCAGCTTTACTTATTATTCTTAAGAATTTATCCAGTTGGTGTAGGTCTATTTTTGCAATGATAGAATGGTCCACAATGTTTTCTTCGAGATACATGCTTCTAAGTGCTTCATACAATATCGGCGTCTTGCCAGTATTTATATCTCCATGATATTAATAATAAATAAAGCCGAAGGTCCTAGTCACTAGCGCTGATAATAAAAATCTTTGTATATTTATATATGTATGTATATCTAATTATTTTTAATAATAAAAAAAAAATAACAATTATTGGTATCGCGATATAAATTTATCATTACGTCTTGCGATCTATTATTGCTTGAAATCATTAAGTAGGCAGATTTCGTACTGAAATAGTCTACGCTGTAACATGCATCATACCAGATAGATTGCATATTGCATATTGGAATGTGTTTCAAAACTGGGTGTCCACCGACTTTTTCGTTGCTGGTGTGCGCATTGCTCAAATTCCAAATTCACACAATACTTAAATATGTACATCTGCTAGTTCAGTCCAGGAATGAGTTGATTTCCGAACAATAAGTAAATATCTTCAGAAAAAGAAAATTCAATAAGAAAAGGTTAAAGGTAAAGCTCCTCTTCTGAGAATATCGAAACTAATTCACTGTATACAACTAAATATACTTCATACCTTTAAGGTCATATTGAAGTCGAAATCTCGTTAATGCTGTAAGAACAAGTAAGTTGAAATTAATGATAGTATGCGTGCCAAACAAATTTTAATGTAGTTGTTATTACGTAACTGATGCTTATTTTCTAATGTGATTTTATTCAATTTTAATGAAGCTGTTTATATTTCTTTGCCCTCACCACTTGGACCGGATCCAAACTAACTCCATAATGTTCTTTTTTTTCTATTCAACCCCCGGAACAGTTCTAGTCCTTGTATTTGTTGTTTACAACCGGCGACGAGAAGCACACATCAAGTATCCTGGTCCGGATGACGACGTCCGAGAAAACATTATCAACTACGACGATGAAGGTGGCGGCGAGGACGATATGACCGCCTTCGATATAACACCTCTGCAGATACCAATTGGTGGACCTATGCCAGATATGGCACCGTGCAAGATGCCAATTATGTGTAAGTATAATTTCATGAATATGTATCGTCCCTACGTTTCGTCCTTATGCTGCGCTCATCCAATGCCGTAATGAAATATTCGTTGCCCGTGAAATATACGAAATAATATGATGATTTTCTGGCTCGGTTTATGCGATTTTTTTCACTTAAAATTAATTTTCAGTGCCAGAAGTGTTGCAGGACTAGCCGACCTATTCGTAGTCCTGCACCTCGAATCAGTACTCCGCGATGTTGTTGCTTTCGGGTTTTTCTTGTGGCTGACACTCCAGGGAAATTATTCAAATTGAAATTTCGCCATATATTCTCTGGACTTGGGATCTATAGTATCTTATCTACGAGTACAATTCTTTTTAGACGAAAAAGTTTCTTTCCTCATGCTTTTTTTTCTCGTTGAATTGATAGACTCATCGTAGCTCCGAAATGAGAAGAACTGTATGAAATAAATGCTTTTCGTAATCAGCTTTCGAGTTCAAAAGAGGTTTAATTAAGGAGCAGTTGCCAATATCCTTGAGCTAGAGGTCCATAGCTGAGAAAAAAAGAAGAGCGTTGGATGCATCTCATTGACTTAGTTTATAAAAGTTGTGCAAAAGTGTAACTTTTCGCATTATTAAATTCGTCGAGGACAAGTCCTTTTTCGAACAAACTGAAAGGAATTGGAAAAGATCATGAATTTATAAGTTAATCATCAAGATCTTCTGTGAGAATTTTGTTAGCAACGCTTCGTTATTCTTTGACTTCCAGCATTTCTCATTAGTTCCTCAAACAGTCTTTAAGGGCTTCTTAATTCGTTAAGAGATAAGTTTTCAATCACAGCCATCGATGAAAAATTAGCACATTTGCATACTACCCTTTGATTTTGTGTCGAGTTTTCACGTACTAATCGGGGTCACAATTACGGCCAACTCTTAGCATTCACTCAAACATCAAACATTTATCTTCACTTCGAGTCCTTGCATTCCAAGTAGATCGGTGACATTGAGGAATACCAATGCTGTCGGCACTATACTGTTCTGTAATTCGAATTCAGTTTGCCAATTCCTGTGCTATTAAGATTTTCAGTACTTAAAAACCAGGATCCAAAAATTGTATGAAGAAGAAAATAAATAAATTGTAAATTTTAAAAATTAATTTCATTAATTATTTTTCCACAGATCCAGTAATGACATTGGGAGCCGGCCAAGAACCAAACGTCGGCATGTTTATCGAGGAGCATAAAAAGCGAGCTGACAGCGATCCGAATGCACCACCTTTTGACGATCTAAGAAATTACGCTTATGAAGGAGGTGGCAGTACAGCAGGATCATTAAGTTCACTAGCTTCCGGTGAGTTATATCATTTTTAATATTTATAAGAGTAAATGGTAGAAAAATAAAAAGACGATGAATTGTTATCGGCCCTGATGTCCTGCAAAATTAGGCATGACAAATAATCCTACACAACGGAAATGAAAAAATGATCATACACTATGACCATTAAGTCCTTATGCACAATCTACAATTTTGTCTAATTTCAACTCATTTTGACCAGCCATTATTGGACATCTAATTCGACCTGAGATATATGGCTGAATTCGTGAAAATTTCACCCGCTTAAGGCGCTATACACATTGCACACGAACGAACGAATTTTTCGATTCGAATTTTCGTTTTTCTGCTTAATGTCAAATTTTCTGATACTAGAAAATTGGGTGAAATCGTTAATAATAGCATTTTTAAGAATATCACAAGAGAAAATTTCAAGAGAATTGCATTTTGATTGATAATATTTAAAAAAAATCAGTCTGTCGGTATGAATATTTTTAGTCGTACGACGTTTTCATTTTTCTTTTTATTATCAATTAAAACTACAAATTCTTGGAGATTTTCTTTCATAATATTTTTGGAAATGTTATAATTTACGATTATAACCAATTTTTCATTAACTAAAGATTTCCGAATAGGTCGAAAAATGAAAAATCGGATCGGGAAATTCGTTCGGTCGTATACAATGTGTACAGCGCCTTAAGGTCAAATTCTAAAAAATCATGACTATAGATAGGAAGCATTTCATTACCTATTAATCGTTTCTTATATTTTAGTTTTTTATTGTTGTAATAATAGAGTATTTTATATAATATATCTAAATAATATCAATAACATAAAATATGTTAATTGAATTTCTCTGCAAAATTTTGTTCTTTTAACTCTTTCTAAAAACTGGTGTAAAAAGGTTAAACAAAGTTTTCTACTTTAACAGTCTACACGATTTCTTATAAAGCTCGTAAAGGTACAAAATATCTTAATAAAACAGTATGTAGAAATGGGCGCATATGGAAATGGCTCAACCAAAGAGGTAACTAATGGAGATCGGAAAGCGCCGTTTCTGTATAAAGCACTGTGAAGCATTTTGCAGTTTAAGTGACTGTTTTTGTATGGAGCGTTTCATGCCCGGTGGCAGTGAAATGCAAATATTAGCCAAGTATTTCAAGGTTGGGCTTTTTTTCTTTTCAATACCGGGGTTTAACATACATGTGAGTAAGATGCTGATAATAGCATAGTGAATATCGCCGGTCCTTTGCGAGAAAACCTCCGGCTTCAAAAAAGTCGCTGCACGTTATCTCCATTATAGATATACCTCTATGGGCTCAACGTACACGTTATTTAAAGAGACTGGAAAAACGATTTAACCGAAATTTCCTGGAAACCCAACTTATTAAACAAACGCTTTCTGCAGACTATGCATACCTATAACATTTTCCGAAACTCTCAAATATTAACAATAACTATATCCTTTTTTTTTCTTTTAAAGTTTAATTCAGGTTTTGGCAGTTTGAAACTAGTATCAAGCTTAGAGCTATCAGAATTTTAAATCTCATGGTAATAATTGCAAAATATAGTTTAACATGTAAACTATTTCGAAAGGTAACTAACGTAGGAAAATGTTCTCGAACTTTATGATTTAAGAAATCATCTTGTTTGAAAGAAACTCACTTTTCAGTTACGGATATTTCGAAGACTTGGTTAAATTCCTGGAAAGTTTCGAAAGTAGTGCTTCGAAAGAAGTTAGTTGAACAAGAAATTTAGGTACTTTCCTGTATAAAAAGTAACCGACAGGCCACATGAGGGAGGAATTTACTGATTTCGTTATCGATTTATATACGTTGTGTTTATTAAGATTGTTCGGAAGAGATTAAACAAAGTTAAGAAAGTAATACTAACTTTATTTACAGTATTTTCTTTTATTCATCTAATCGGAAACTTTATACTTTGTGAGAAATTTTTAGGTATATGGTACTTGGAGCCTAGACAAGGATTAAAATTTTGAACAGAGGTGGTGGGTTGTAGTGTAAGGTGGTGGATCGTGGGATAGCAGGGTGTGCAACTTTTTATTACAATAACTGCCGAACCAAGTATACCAGAAAAATAAAATTTGGTTTGTGTATATGGGATACAAGTTGAGTCACCTGAATGTAAAGTTTTGAGAGAGGTGGAAGACGGAATTGGGGATGACAATGTTTTCAAAATAAATCAATTTTTACATTTTAAGAACCCTATGAAATTATTACAACAAATTTTACAGATAGGTCCAGTAGTCCTCTAGCAGAGAAAATAAATTTAGGGTGTCGTGGCTGGGGACTTGGAGCTTAAAAAGGCGAATATAAAGTATGTCAATCCTCCAAACTTAACAACAAAATTCAAATTTTCTGTTTTCGAAAACTACAAAGGGTAGAAAGAATAAATATTGATGATAAAATGGATCCACCAGAGAGACATCCTAGAAGAAATTTTGAAAACCCACCCAACCCAAACGGAGATGGAGTTGGTTTTCTCTATCCCAGGAAGGGCTTATGCTGGAAAATTGAAACCCAGTGCATATATGTAGATCTGCTGTAACAAAAATAAAAATCAGTTTATGGAGCAACATAAACCCGAAGACTCAAACCGATAAAGATAACAAAATTAACCCCTTTTATCTTTTAATTTCAGGCACCGACGATGAAACTCACGAGTACGACTATCTCGGTGCATGGGGTCCTCGTTTCGACAAGCTAGCAAATATGTACGGTCCCGAAGTCGGACAAGAACTGGAAGAATTGTAAGTCACTTGCTATTAAGTTCTCTTTGCCAATGAAACCTACAAACCTACATTAGAACTGCATTACATTAAATAAAAAAAAACAGTGCCACGTACATTGGCAAGACATCATCATAACGAAGCTATTTCTAACCAAAGTCAAAATAAATAACAACAAAAACAAACATTGTAGGATTTGTGAACAGTTCACTCGAATTTATTGAGTCGAAATCAACATCATCGTACATTTTTTTTAAACAATAAGCAATTTATCAGTGATTTTGATAAACTGAACAACTTATAAAAAGAACGACCGACTAAAATACACACACAGATTCAATTAATTAAGAAATAAGATTAATAATAATTATATAAAAAAAGTGAAATATAAATACAAAAAAAAAGTTTGATAACCTTAAAAAAAAACTAGAAGTGGGGATTAGTTTTATACTCTCTTTAAAGATAGAAGAAACAAGGAAAAATATAATATAAAAAAAGTTATTAAAACCGAAAAAAAGACACATAATTTCAGCCGAATTAAACGAATGAGAGCAGACAATGAAAGAATAAACAGAGATTTAAGAACAAATATAAAAAAACCCTTTTAATATTAAGTAAATTTTAAGCAAGTACCTACTGTAAATGTATAACTAATTTACCATTATGAACGTATTAGAATTTATATAAAGAACGAATGAAAGAAAAAAGAAATGCAACAGTATTGCAATTAAACAATTTGTCGCGTCAAATCAAACATAAACGAAACCAAAAATAAACAAAAAAAAAGTTTGAAACTAGGCTTCTTATAAAATTCATCAAACTCTATCGAAATGAATTAACAAGCAAGCATTAAACTTAACTAACAACAAGAGAAATAATGACGAATAATATTGTTTAGAATTTAATGTATCCAAAGACTGTTTCTGTTCCATCATTGAAAAAATTTAAAAAAAACACACATACACACTCACACACAGAAAGATAAATATATTTATGAAATTTAAATAAATATATATAAAATTAATAAGCAATTACTTATATAGGTATGTATATTTAAATTAAAGCGTCACGACGAAGTTAAACAAACGTTTTTAATTATTAAATATATAGTTATATTATTAATTGAGAAGGTTTTCAGTTATTGTAATATTTAATAATTAATAGGCTGCGACCGCCGCTATTTATACATAAGGTCGAAAGTTTTCTTAGTGCACTTTATAGTCTTGATTTGAAAATTGTTTTATACACTTTCCGCCTATTTTACTGCCCCTTTTTGGTATTTAAGGTATGGGTTTATTGTGTGCACTTCGGAACGAAAATAATGAAAATTATTTTTTTTTTAAACTCATTCACAATAAATCCTACCCTATTTTCTTCGACCCCTACTAAACAAATGTTTGAATATTTATTTAAAATCAAGAAAACTCCATTACAATACTAACACTATCTCATCCATCCTTCTTAAACTTTTCTATAAAAAATTCACTCACACCATCATGAACCAAATGAAATTCACACTTACAATACACCGCCCCCCAATATTAGTCCCATTTAGTAATATTACACTTAGTGAACAACCTAGAGCAATTGGTAATGTAAATAGAATAGATGAAAAACAAATAACGTAAATATAATTATAAACCTTAGATAAAAAAAAAACCTATAAGAAAATAAAACAATGTCAAAAAAAAAACGTAAAAGAAATCTTCGCTAAAGTAAGATTTCTCCCGAAAAAACTACTCCTACAAAAAAACAGTATTTTTAAATTGATCGCAAACGAATCTAACCGAATATTAAAATTAATAAAAAAACGAAATTTATGCGAAAAAAAGACTTTTTTTTTAATTTTAAAATTTTTTTATAAAAATAATTTTATGGAATGGAACAAAAACGAACTAAGGATTTTTTTTGTTGGGAAAAAATAATAACAATTAATTATTATTTTAAATTGATTGCAATATGATCAGCTCAATATCATCACTGACATTAAAAAACATATAAAAATTAATTAAATATAAATAAAAATCTAGCTAGAAACTAGTTTATTGTGTAAATAGGTGAAAATTTAACAAAATTAAAAGGCAAAGAATATTAAGATTTATATTTAATATATAAAAGAAAAATTCGAAACTAAAACAAGAATAATACCCAAAAAAAAATTTTATTCGATTTTTTAGGAATTTTTACAATAACGTTTTTCATCATCGTAAGAACATCAAATATTTTTTCAGCCGAAAGGATTGATGGTGGTTATGTTGCACATTTGTTGATTACTGATTAATCACCCCCAAACAAAACTGCTTCCTGGAAAACCTTTTTCTTCCCATTATTATACCATGGATACACTGGTGTTATTGATATCATAATATCGTTAATACCAGCAGTGTATCAATCAATACTAAGCATATGTATACGAGATAAACGAACTAGTTATATCTAGTATTGAACCCGTTTCATGGTATACAAATTCGATAATTTTACCTAGTGTACTATGCATTTTACTGCTAGTAGCGCCATTCCCCAATTATGTGGCTAGTATCGCAACTTGCTTTTTTATATCACATACTGTCAAATCATACCATATGTTTTGTGTATCCTATGCAGCTAGTTTCAATACCATGGTTTGTATATCAATCGTATTAGGTACTACTATTGCGGGTTCGTTCGGAGCTAATAGTTGTTAATTTTCATGTTTCTCCCGGAACTGTGTATCGTGGCTTTGTGGCAGTTCCCAAGTGCTGAATAGGCTGTAGTACACACTTTCTGCATCGAGCGTGATATGATATGAAAACGCATGAACAGGATTCGTCCTTAAATGAGTTTTAGAGTGTATCTATCCTATTGAACGTCTGCATTGTACGTTAGTGATTTTTTGTGATTTTAAAAAAAGCGACATGTTTTAATAATGGTGACTCTGTTGCGGGCCGTTTTCTGACTTTAGCCTTAGGATCCGGTATAGATTGGATAATTGATTTGTTTTGTACGACGGAGTATTTCAGGATTTTCAATTAGTACCTACGTGTTAAGGTTTTAATATGAATAAATTCGGACAGCTTATAGCATAAGGTTTAGTGTAACAGAGGGCAGATTGATACGATTTGATTTCTCGGGTTTGTTACTTATCAGTATAGAAACAAAAAGGGACTCAAGGACCACGGTAATGGTTGAAATCTGAATAGAGACAGGTACACAATGAAAACGGCAAGGACCGTTTTGAAATCTCGCCATAGAACACACTATCACCGTTTACCATCTTTATATAATCTATAATGGTTCCCAGGTACTAAACTTGATTTGTTATGCAAAATGGAAGTAGGTACCCTAAATGAGAATCAGCTCAGTTCTATATGTGTTTAGCTTAAAACCAAATCTGTTAACTACCAAGTGGAGCAAGTTGCATGACCTCTCCAATAACTGATATAAATCTTACCGTGAGATAATCGGGAGGTAATCGTGTTCCTTACTGAAGCACCTAACCTCCCTTTGAGGTTTCCTAATATACGACTGAATCCCGGACTTATATTGTGCTTTGTTAAATGTTGTAGTTGCCTTGCTACAAGAGTAACCCAACTTTGACATAAGTGTTCTTTTAGTATACAAATCTGTTAGACTTTGTTTGCTTCCTTTTGTAGATTGTCTTATTTTGTGTTGTGTTGTGTTGTGTTGTGTTGTGTTTGGTGTGTGGAAGACACGCAGAAAAGTAGCACATCTCCAACATTCTGGCCACGATGGCCCATTATAATCGAATCCCCAGTCTCTACCCAAACTTATTCGTCTTTCGACCCAAAGGCCCCGCATACAGCCCCTATTTTTTCGATGGCTTTGCTGTCTTCGTCAACCCTCACTTGCGCGGGAACAATCTAAGGGTACAATGTTCAAAATTCGTTTAACTTCCACGGTATTATTGTATTGTGAAAACTGGGTCATTGGCTAAGCGACATGGAACTTCCTGATGTTGAACCAAACGTTTGTCTTCTTCGCACTTGATTTACGAGGATATTCGTATTCCAGCTGCTGCTCGTGAATATCTCAGACCCGTCATCGAAAAAAGAAATGCTACTTGGCTAAAATATGTATGGACTGGAGCAAATATCGTGGCTCAAACCCAACAATCTTCTTCCATTCTCCTTCATTTACCAATGTAATGGACATCCTTACCATTCGCTTACCCTCCCTACATATACCGAAATATTAAAGGCTATCAATACAAGGACAAGGCAATATGGGAGTCTGACTTCATGTGGAACACGATGTAAAGAACTAAACCGGAATTGTTCTCGAATCTCAACAATACTAGGAAGTTATCAGAAATATTGGACAGACATTTCCTGCTACAAGTTCATGAAATCTTCTCCAGGACATATCCTGTACTAATGTACTTCCTGCCAATAACATCGAACTATCAATACCAGTGAACTCATGCAGATCCCGAACAAATCTACAATCAAAGTGAACGGTCGACCTGCGATTGATGACAAAACCAATGAAAGCAGCTCATTCCCGATTAACTTCGGCTTCGTTTGTCAGTCGTGTCAGACACAATAAGGTGTCTTTATAAATGCAAGCATTGCTATATTATCTGAACGCAAACACAAACAGACCCGCCCATCCGCCATTTGTTCTACGCTAATGCGTCCCCGTAACTCCCAACTCTTTCTTCCATCCAATCGTCAGATAAAATCTTCCAAGTTAGTTGCTTAATAGGGCGTAAGGAAAGCTGTTTGAACAACCTCATGTTCCAGGATAATTAAGCCTTCGAATTAAATCCGTTTTTATCAGGATCAATTACCTCGTGTTTCGTAGCTCGGATGTTTGCGTGTGTTGATGGCGAATCAAAGTACCAAATTACATCGCAGATCCGATAAATTTATTCACCGAAGGCAACTGCCAAGAGAATCGCAATCGGAATCGGAAAAAGGAAAATCCCTGCAGTAATAATGGATTTTTCCTTTCAGCAGAAGAGGTTGAAAACGGGGTCTGTAAATAAAGTTTATTTGGCTGTTGAATCCAATCAATAATGTTGTATTTCAATCAATCAATCAACAAAGCATAGATCGCATTACCCATCTTACGGCACACACAGTTCATTGACTAGATTCCTTCCATCGAATTGTTTTCTATTTATTTATTTGCGAAATTCGCGGTATTTTGGCAATCGAATTAGGTTTGATATGAGGCATTAAAATCATTCGGTTTGAATTGCGAGTTTCACTCATTTGTGATTTACCTATTCACAGTTTAATGGTTCATTAAAAACTTAATAAAAATTTTCAAATTACGCGAAAATCAATCCAAAAAATTTTCCGAATTATGCAATATTCTCAATTAGTCAGAAAGTACGAAAATTATAAAATTCTTAAAAAAAAAAAAAAAAAATTCTTATTTTTAAAGTTATTTTTTAAAGAAAAAATCATCGATTCACAATGGAACAGATAAAAAATTAATAAATTTATATATTTAAGAAAAAGAAAAATAACATAAAAAATGAAATGGAATACTAAAAACCATACCTAAGACTAGTTTTAAACGAAACAACAACAAAAAGATTATTATTAACTTAATAAAAAAAAATATATATTT
Organism: Beris chalybata; assembly: GCA_949128065.1. NCBI lineage: Eukaryota > Metazoa > Arthropoda > Insecta > Diptera > Stratiomyidae > Beris > Beris chalybata. The sequence continues at coordinate 14,521,704 of OX421896.1, read as the reverse complement.
AAAAATTAAACAAAAAAAAAAAGGAAACATGAATGAAGTACATAAAAATTAAGGGAAGTAAATTATATTATTAATTCAGGGATGAAAGTTGTTGAATGCATGCGAATTTATTTTTTTTTTTTATTTAATTTTTATTCCATTTTTAAAAAACATGATTTCTAAGTTAAATTAGAATATTGCCGTAATAGCTATTTAACGTTAGATTTTTAATGTTTTGTGTTTTTATTTCAGTTTTTTAAGAACAGGCGAAATGACGAGTTGTTTTTAGTTAAGATTAAGGGAAGGGTTGGATTGGTTTGAGTTTAATGGGAAGCAGAGTAACAAAAAGGTGAAAAATGGTAATTACAATTGTGTTTTACGGCCCTAGTTCGATTCCGGGACGAACTTAGTGAAAATGTGATGGTGCTACGACAATCTGATAGTAGGTGAGGTAGGGTACTAATTTTGGGATTATAGTTTATCTATGATATTTTCATGGCTTCCTTAAAAGTCGTAGTCTTGGGAAGTAGTAGGGTACAGAACCCCCCATATCCCTCTACAGAAATAGAGATATGGATATGTCCAAGAACTTGAGAACAATAATTATGAAAGAGTTTAAAAACTAAGAAAAAAAAGTACCAGGCAAAAGTAATTCTATACTCAAAATCTTGAGTGTAGCAGTGAGGATTTGAACGGTTTTAGTGATTAATGCTGTAAAACATTTTAGCGTGGCCCAAAGTTTTGAGCGGTTTTTTTTAAAAAAAAAAAAAGGGTACAGCAAACTCGACATACAATTAGTTGGGAGCTACTTTTTGAAATTGCATAAATTTAGGATAGTTGAAATTCAGTTTAGCAAGAGGCCACGGCCTGTCTTGGGCCAATACTACGATTTCAATACCATGGTTTGTATATTAGCTGTGTATTCATTGTATAAGCCTACTTGTTTTCATCCACTTCAACACCTGTCATGTTCAATAAGTTTTTTGAATACCGAGATCAAGCATTTGACAACGTTCGCATCAGGCCAATCTCAAAGTATTTAGGATATTTTCTGTTTGGCTTTAATACGCACTGTGCTAGATCCTGGCTTCTTTCCAGTGTTTTCTTCTTCCTTACCGCAGTCGCAAAATTTCATCAGTAATACTAGTGAGTCTATAAGCTGATTATTCTAGTCCACAAAATGGATAGAGTTGTAAAATATTCGAATAACTTCAGGCTACCATTACCAGTGAAAATACGGCTCTAAAATATCGGAAGTGAATCACTAGCGATTCTTCTAGGCGAAGTTTCTACTGCTGAATTCGTACTTCCATTCTTATGTGAGTTCTATCTTATTCTCGCCATATTATAACATTAGAAGCAATGTGCATTGCTCATAGTATAAAAACGCACCTGGTTTTAAACTGTAACAGTTAGTACGGCTAATGTCCGAAATCAATGACGGATCATTGAACTAATTTCCACTTCTCTGCTTCCATACACTCACAATCCTAACAACCATTTATTATTAAATTATAATAATTGCATCATCAATTTCCCAAAAAGCCTGTGGCAACCATAAAAATTTAATTTATGCTCGTATTGTAAGCCATCAACAGAAAAATTGCATATAAAAACACAAAATATCTGACACTGCCGGTGATTATAAGCCCCAAGTAATACATAATTGCGAGTAAGGCAACAAATAATATTTTAATACATAATTTTGTCGAAACAATTAATTAATTTGTAAAAATTAAAAATTAACACAAATATACAGAAAGCAATATCAACGAAGTGGCTAATCACGTGCACCGAAAACGATAACATCAATTTCTTATTATATTTTAAAGGCTTGAATTGCATATTTTTATTTCAAAATTTTTATTATTGCACGAAATCATTCATTTAACTCTGACAAAGAAGTAAATAAACTAACAAAACGCAATACCAACAATTTAAACCACAAGTTATTTATACAACTTTTTTTTATAAAAACAAAACAAAAACCTATCTTGGAATTATTTAACTTTTTAAACAAGAACTAACCGAAAAAAAATTTCAAATCGAGATTAAAAAATTTTGTACAAATTTTTTTACACCGGATAATCATGTTTTTTACATAGAAAAAGAAGAACAAATAATTAAATAAATCAAATCAAATCATATTAAGACCATTTACTTTCAGTTTCAGTTTGTATTTTTATTTCTTCATTACCAAACCGAATCTTATCTCATTTCAATAAAAACAAATTCATATTTTCTTATATGAAATATCTTCCTAATGACTCATTACATTTAATAAGCCATCCCGAAATCGACTTTAATATTATACAAATATATATAATTAAGGCTAACAATAAAATTACTGGATGAAAAACTGAAAGCGGAAAGAAAAAAAAAACATTTAAGCCACATTATAGGTTGTTGAAAAAAATAACAATTTTTATTATAAAGCAAAATACTCGTATATAAAAATAAAGAACAAGAAAACAAAATGAATCAAATTTTCAATTCTACCGTGTACTCTAATTCTCTTCCCCCTGATTAAGTTTAATCAATTGATTTTATAAGTCTAAGCGAATAAAATAGTGAAATAATAACAAAAACATAAATAATTTTCCCTTTTATTTTGTAACTGTGATTCTAAATTGTAAAAATAAAATAAAAATAAAACCCAAAAGAAATCTTATGTTTCATATTCGATTTTTTTTTATTATATAATTAGCCTTTGGTTTTTCTTTTGTAATTACATAAATTTAATTTCACTTTATGGAATATATTATACAATATTATTATACATACAAAAAAAACTTATATAAATATATTATATAATTACTATTATAAATTGCATACCATTATATACAAAAAAAATGTGTAATTTCTTATTTTTGTCTTCGGTTTTTGCATTAATTTTAGCGTATGGTATACTTTTTTACAATGCAAATAAAAAAAATGAAAAAAAAAAAACAAAAAAGAAAAAATAAGAAAAATAGAAAAAAAAAGAAAAGAGAGATATGAAAAAAAAATCAAATAAAATCTGTAATGTTATATGGAAAAAAAATTAGTTTCATTTATATTGTTAGTTTTGTTCGAGGTTTTGCTCGGCTTTAAATAGATTAAAAGAGACAGAGGAGTTTACAGGTAAGTGAAAACAGTAAGTGTTCACAACTTTAACCTCATTACTTTAAAACGTATGAAGCTACTTGGTATTGGCCATACAAAAGTCATTGAAAACATTGTAAAATGTTTCAACATGTCGTTAGAACAATCGAGAAATTGTTACAGTACAATTTAGAAACAGTTTTAGGCATAGAAACTTTCAAAAACTTTACTTCAGAAGCAATTGTGTTCGCTCTAAGCCTGTACATGTCAATGTTAATATAACGATATGAAATGGAACGAAACTTTGCTAAGAAAGAAACAATATTGCAGGGTGTTCCATAATTTAATGGTAACTTTGTTTGGTGATTCCTTGATAAAATTGGAAAAAATGTTTGATGTACTGGGTGAACAATTATAAATTTTTTTTATAAAAGAAAGGTTTTTCCACATGTACCATAAAAATAACGTTGATCAAAAAATGTTAAGGGTCATAATAACAAAAATTTGTATTGTTAATACAAATTTTTTGATGGGCTATAGCTGCAACAACGACGCTAATATCATATAAAAAAAAAAGTTTTGATTCTCAAAAAAGAGTGAGTATTAGTTTTAGAGATATAACAGGCGACGGAAGCAGGGACGTCATTTGTGGGGGCAGGGTGGTGCTTTGCCCCCCTGAATTATATATATATAAATATATACATTCATAACATCTTGCCCTCTTCCCTAGAAAAAACTGAATTGACGTCACTGTACGGAAGTTGGGTATACCTATCCCAAGTAGCACCAATAGTCGTGTAGGGGTAGTACGATCGTTCTGCAAACAATATCATATCACTATATATATAGTAATGCTTACTTCCGCGAATAGTGGTGAGAATGATGATATAATATTTGTCACAACCAATTTGCCGGTGTGGGCTAAGTAATACATACATACCACCTCGCTACCAACAGCGTTACGAATAGTTTTAGAATGGAGTAGAATGACCTTTTGGCTGTGAGTGGAGTGCATGTGGTTCTCCGAACCATTTACGGACAATCTACGAACTATCTGCGAACTTTATAGTAAAATAGTGAAGCGGTGATAAATCACATACATACGAGTCGAGAGCGTGCAGAGAATGTTTTTTTTTTGTTATGGATTATTATATACAAATAAGAATACGTGAACTTCAATTGAAATATGAGTTGATAATAATTATATTGATAATAATACATTGATTGTTGTTGAGATTGTTTAGTAAGCGATGAGCTATGAACTTACAATTTGTTTTGATAAGCAATTGTTGAAGTAATAGTGGACATACCCCAAAAATCTAAGTGTAAAAAATGATGTCTAGGCTCATTACTTTCACCATTTTGGTAAATCATAAATTTTAGTTTGCACCCGTATAACTAAACACAAAGATTCAAGGACTATATTAATTTATTAATTCGTACTCGTATGTGCTCGATTTATACGATACATGCAAAAAATATTTAATGTTTTTTCAGCCTTTCGCGTGGTGTTTTATGGCCGAAATAATCCACTTAATATATGCGAAGATGTGAACACAAGCATTTGTGCCCATTTACATCCAAACAATGAAATAAACATTCAAACAATCGAACAGTAGTCATAAGTCATCGAAAAATCTACGATAATTATAGGGAATAAAAAATTTGCGGACGAACAGTTTTTGGTATTTCCGAATTTAAATAATTTAGCACATCCATTGTTTCATTCAGATCATTATATCTATAAAAATAAAAACGATTGTGTGGATTTATTGAGAATTTAAGCCGATTGAATGTTTTAAGCTGTTAATAATTGAACATTTTGGTAAAAGGGATTACTATTAACGAATTAAATTGATCCGAGAAGAGTCAGAATAGAATGGAATGGAATAAAATGTGATGCATGTGAAAAAAATGATTTTCGAACTAAAGTGATCCCATGTTCTAATAAATATAATTTTAATGACAAAATAAGGTTTCATAAATTTTAGATCAAGATTTTAAGGGCAAGTCTCACTGGCTTTCCATTGTAAATATAATATATAACTTCGCAATGCCTTAGACTTAGCTATAGTGCATTGCCTGATGAAATGAACTCCTCACTATAGATGGGCAAAGCAGTTCCTTTTAGTTAGTCCGACTCATTCACTGAAATGAACTAGATGGAGTTGCTTTTGAAGAAAGATCACTTACATGTGAGGACCTAAAAAAAAAGTAAGGTCCTCACTAACATGTGGATTTATTATTAAGGTCCTCACTAACATGTGAGGACCTAAAACAAAAGGTCTTCACTCAAGAAGGAACTAGTTTTTTTCAAGCTCCGATTCAATATGAGAACCTAAACTCACGAAAGAACTAGTTCTTTTCAAGCTGTATCACGTAGCGAAACGAACTACAGTTCACCAAAAGGAGTGAGTTAGTTCACTAAATCACTTCAATGAACTCTTTTGGAACAGTTCACTCATGAACGACCCATCTCTACTCCTAATACTTTAGTATACATACATTTAACCTGCAAATAGACCGGGACATAATAATAATTTTTCAACCAATAATTTCCGGGGGTTTTAACCCTACTCAAGTGACACGAGCAACGTTTCGATAACCTTTCGACAACAGGAAGCTTCTGAAACTGCGGATAATGAGGACCCATTGGATGTCTTCGACGAAGGCATATTTGCGATTCAATGAGTAAATTTTCATATTTCTCGTCCTTAATTTTTTGAGCGAATTTAATTTTTTTTTTATTCCACTTTCCCATCATCAAGGGTGGTATCATTTGCCAAGTTCAATGCTTTCCTAATGATAATCACAGGAAAAAAATCAACCTCAAGGGTCTGATTTACATAAGTCCCTACAAGAGCACGAAAGACCAATTAAAATTGAAAATTAGGAAGCGATTCAGAACTCGCCCTCAACTTCCTGATTTTACCACGCACGATGTTATATGATGAGGTTGTCCATTAAATCTGGTGAGTGGTAGATCGGTTTTTGTTTGCAGCTTCTTAAATTACTTTTCTTGTTTATCTGAAACGTTAGGTCTTTGACTTTGGACTCTGCGTGCTGTCGCAGATGTGAAGCTGACTTGGGGGATGTTTTGCCCCTAATTTCCTGGTATGTTTGACCAGAAAGAAGGCAATGTTATATTATATTTTCGTAATGAAAAGAAAGTATTTTTCTTTTTCTCAATTTCACTTCTTATTAAAAATTGTATGTGTATACGGATATGAGTGAATCAATCTTCAGTGGTGAATGAACTGGTTCAGGGGTCATGAATTCGAACTAGCCTCGTCATTCTCGCAAATGTTAGGCAGATTATTTAGATGAGTCAAAGTCGTTAATGTAAGCCGGAACTAGTGGAGCGATTAATAGAGCAATACAGGGCAATATCATGCTAGTTGCGGCAATAATTCGGCAATGTGGCAAATTCTTCACAAATTGCAGGAATTGTTCGCCCTGTAGTTGCTGTATTTCCACTGACTTGGAAAATTCCGAGCAATTGTCTTCGTTTGGAGATTTAGTTGTCAACTTTTGTTTAGAATTTTGCATTTATTTGTCAATTTTCAAATTGTAACTAAAATATTTCCATATTTTATTTTAATTTTTTGATTTGCTTGTAAAGTTTGCTTTCGTGTTGTTCATAGGCTGAATTGCTCGTGTAAGCCTTTATTGCTGAATGGCTAGATATTGATCAATATCGCTAGTCACTGCTGAGGAAAAAGTTGACCATCAATTGATCCATATCGTCAATTGCAGATGTTGCTGAATGATTCCGTGACGTTATAATTGTCTGGAATTGTCCGCAAATTGAGCAATTTTAATCGCTAGTGTAAAAGCACATATACGTTGTATGCCACCTTGCCAAATATTTGACAACAAACATTTTACCAAAATGACAAACAAAAATTTGGCAAGCCGATTGCGATATTAAAGTATAAAACACGATAGGCTGCAAGTTACTCATCTAGGGAGATGAAATTCTGAGCTTATAGTGTTCGGAATAAAGGAGAATAAGGAGTGCGCATGGCTTAGTGTTTTGTGGACTTCGTTTTGGATGCCACTCGAACGAGAAAGACAATATCTTCTATGTTCAATTATGTAACTGGAAATTAAGAAAAACATCCATGAAAGTTTATCTCTGGAACGTTCGATGTAATCGGTCACCACTCATGGACACGTGAGCTACCAGAGGTTTTCGAAATCTTTCTTTAAACTTAGAAATAGTTCACGTAAATCTTGTCAAAATCCGTGAATTAACGATTGCTTCTATTATAGTTAGTTCCTTAAATTGAGTAAAGTAGTTTGTACAGAAGTTTTGTATGGCAGCTATACGAAGGACTTATACGTTTTCTTCATGTTGCTATGACTCTGAATTTTAAGTATAATAGGAAAGAACTAGTAACGTTTTACCATACACAATCTATAATCGTACTACTGTGAACGCTGCTCGCTACTTCCAATCCACTGATTATCACCTCAGTTCTCCGTAGTGAAAACTTTGCCGTGCTTATACACTGCATGTGCTGAGACCAAAGCTTTCTCGTATGTGGATAACTTAATAAAATCAAATGTTTAAAAAAAAAACAAATTTTTAAGAAAAATGTTAGTTTTGGGGTTATTGCGCTCCACAGTTTCGACCAGCACTGCCTCATTTTTGACCCGATTTTCATTCTGTTTGATTTTTTGAGTAGCTGGTAGTCTAACCTTTAATTTCATTAGTCTTTTCCATGCCTTTTCATCTGGTATTTCCACGTGGCCAATCAGATGTTTTTCTCCGCTCTTTAGTTAAGCATTAGGAGATTGTTGTTTTTCCCATTGGAAACTGATCGAATTCTCACTGAAACTGATCGAGATGGTGGGCTGCCAGGATAGCATATAACATTTTTCATACCATTAACTGCAAGTAAGCGCTCTGAAGCTATCAGTATTCTTGAACCACCTGGTCACCTGAATCTGGAAAGCATTAAAATTGAAGAAACTGCTCGTAATATGCCTAATAACCTACCTTCTGATCCAGAGCGTTCCTCACGAGGCATCTAACTTATCTGAAAATTGTTTCCCTTTGTCTTCCTCAATTCTCCGACTTGAGGATGATGCTCCCAGTAACGCCATCAAAATCCAAGAAAACAAGAAAGATAAGAGCACGTATATTACATCTCCTGTCTTTCCGGTTTCAATTAGAAACTTACGCGATATTCCATATCATTACCACCACAACTTGTTCATTTACTGCAACCTTTTTTCGAAAGTCCCTTTTGACGGATCGCTCCCTTTTAAAAGCATCGAAAAGGTCTTCCCCCTCGTACAACCGCAAATCAATTTGATTCTGATAGATCTGATATGTCAGGCTCCATTCAAGCACTTTTATCAATCGTACCCCGAAAGAAGCAGAAGTTTCACCTCAAGACGTAGTGCGTGGAGGCAACGTCAATCAGGACACACAACTTTTATCATCTTCCTTGCATGATTGGCTTAATACGTGTACCAAATTGAACGAGAACGACAACGTCTTGTAGAACATATTGTAGGTGTTGAGCGGCTACGGTACACTCGAGTTAACAGCTGCCGGAGACGTCGATGTTTCGGTGGGTGGGTTGATGGGCTTTAAAGGGGCTTTATGTGAACTCATGTTCACATTTGTACAAGGACGATACCATCGGATTTGTGGCGAAATCTGCAGAAAATAAGCCAGTGAATGGATGGCGGATCGTGGCTATGGTTGTGAAGAATCATGTACCGAATATTCCGCTTTAAGCACCTACATACCTATTCTTTATGGAACCTTACGATGACTCCTTTTTTCCTTCGTTCTTTTCTCAACGTTCTCCAAGTCGTAAAATTTCTATTCATTCTCCCGTAGATACGCAAGGTACATATCCTCCAAACGTTGTGAATCTGTTGAACATTATTTACATAGACATGTCACCAGCCACAGTAATGTGTACAGTGCATAGGACCGTGTAAATGTGATTTACTTTCCCATAGAGGATACCGTGCATCTTCCTTCCACTTGGCAATCCGCTCTGGCAACTCCCAGCAGAATATTGTGGGTGGAAGTATTGAAATTTCTGTTTAAAATATGTTAACAATGCGAGATTCTATAGAACTCTATCGACGCCCGCTGAAATATTGAAAGCCTTCCTTTTATTGCTCCTGCACAAGAGATGGGGGTGAAAAGCGGATGATTCTTTTTTCTTGAGACACGTGTAGTCGTCCGATAGATTCCACATATGTTGAATTGAAATTATCCCATGGAAATGCAAAATACACAAACTTTTATTAGCATACGAAATTAACACATTCATTTGGAACATGTGAACCAGCTCAGGTAATGAATGAGTAACAAAACAACGATATGAAATTATGGCAAAGTAACACGTAGACTGGATTATGAAATAATGAAATTCGGGATGGTCGACATCATTTATTACACAGGATTTTACAAATATAATTTTTCCCTACTTAAAATGAATAAAATGTAGGTTTTGTCGAAATGTGCCAAATTTAGCGTACAGCTATGTAAACATACACGGCTTTACACGGCATTACACGATAATTAAAATGATATTATGAGCGCAGGTGCTAAAAGGAGGTAATGAGATCAGCGCATACCATTAAACCCTTTTCTTTTTCGGAATGAAAAATAATTTCATTTCGGCAGGTAATTAATTAAAATATTTAATTTTAGGGTTTCTGTGGTTGTAGATGTTCAGGACGCAAACTTCGTCAAAATAGGCAACTATTAAAGTGCTGATAAGACAATAATCGGCCAACAGTCTGGGCGCAACTTTATTATTTTTTGGGTTTAATGCTGAGATGCCGTGTAGGTTTCTATGCAACCGCCAACCCAAACAGAAACCAGGAGGCTATTGAAAAGGTTTGGTTTAGATTGTCAGTTGCATAGTAGCCTACATCAGTTCTCAGCATTAAATACGTTCCGCACTTCTGCCCAAAATTTAATAAAATTACGCCCAGACAGTTGACAGATTTTCTTTGTTTTGATCGCTCTAGTAGCCCATCTACATGTATGTTCTAAGTTTCAACTTTCTAGCATAAGCCGTTCCAGAAAAACCTCACCCATGTATCTTACTACCCTTATTAAACAATTTGTCTAGGGCGTCTCTATAGTTGTTCTGTATAGTCGTAAATTTTTATGTTTTTATTCATTACAGTTTTTAAGAAATAAAAATCAAAATATTTTCCTTTCTACACCCTATCACCCTAACCCTCAGCCCCAAAATTCGTTTTCACTACTAAACGTCTACTTACTTCAACTTCTGTAAAATTTTCAAGATCATATTTGGTACCGTTTTTAAAATATAAAATTTTATTTTTTTGAAAAATTGCTACCCCTCCACTTGTTTGCCCCACCTCCCCCTCCACCCCTTAGAAAATTTACTTTCAGTTTACAGTGTGATCCCATATACCTATTTACAAAAACCAAATTTTATTTTCTGGGCTAACTGGTTCGGAAGATATTGTAATCTAAAGTTGTTCAACGTCCACCCCCAGACTTCACATATCTAATTTCGAAGTATCCTTAAAGACAACCACAAAGTTTCTACCTTCTGACATACGAGTAATACATACTTATCATTCAGGAAATATGAATTTTAGAATGTTTAAATTTCGGCTTTCAAGCGTTTTGGAAACATTGTTTTCCCCCTTCCACACACCTGTATCGGCAATTTTTTGTAAATAGGTCTATTATAATAGTTCTACAAGAGATCCAAGTTGCAGCTTCCTAGCGTAAGTGGTTCCTGAGATCTAGAACCCAAAATTGTTCGTCTAAAACGCTTATCCTCAAAATAATAAAGAAAATCTGTAAGAAGTTAACAACTACGCGTCAGGTAGTTGAAAAAATTTCGTAATCGGTCAGAAAATTAAAAAAAAAATTAAATTTCACGCTTAAGATACCAAAACAGATAAGAAAAAGTTCGAAGTTCACAAGAGGCGATTGAAAGCTGAGATCGAGGGTGAAAAAGAAAGAGTTTTGATTTTCATTTCTCAGAAACCTTTAATGGAATCCTGAATAATACGTGGGTGCTGGGTGGGTAGAGTTTAGTCTTATCAATACGATAGCGTATGCTAGAGAGTTGAGGCTTGGTGAGTATATGTACATCTATTAGACAAATAATTTATATGAAAACAATTTTCATATAAGAAGTCCTTAGCGTACGGAAAGTGGACATAAATGGTCAGTGAAAACGGTATGCATATATTTCTACAAATTTTGCCATATCTCTTAGGTCTTCCAAAATATTAAATTAATTTTCATTCAACACATTCTTCACTTTTCGCAATTAGACCCCTAAAGATGGTGTCAAGGGGTTATATGTTTTTTACGAATTGTGCCATATCCCTTATTAGATATCAAATAATTTTTAATTTTCAGGAGTCGGGTTTTTTTGCTTAAAACCGTTTTCAGGATTTTTTCCTTTCCAACCCCTAAAAGAACAAAAACTTTATCAACCACTAAGAAGGTTTAAAAGGAGTTTCACAAGTTTTCATGAATTCCGTCATATCTCTTAGGAGTGATAAGACTTAAATTCGTTTTTACTACCTAAGAGACCTAAACTTAAATTTCTTTTTGGTCTTTTGGTGTACATACTATATATTTTTGGGAAATTTAAATTTAAAGTTTTTCGGAGAAATGTTTTTATTGTTTTCCGGAGTCTGTGTAGTGAAACCACAATACGAAATCCCCGACTGTTGATTATTCACTGTCCTTGAGGACATGACAATTGGAACAGGTGGATAGGCAAATGCATAAGACTGTATTGAACTAGGTCCGAAGGAGCTGTTTCGTCATCAGATGGCATAGACTCGTCAGCACCCTTACAACTGATGGTATTGTTACGCTCCTTGCAAATGATAAGTATCTTCACCACCAAATACATACTTTATCCGATTAATCCCGAGTTAAACGAAACCGTTCCTACTGCAGAAGCTTTGCTCCTTCGAACTAAATATGGAAAAATATGAAACTAACAAACTCCAATGTTGCAAATTGTACGATAATCATAGCAACAGTCACAATAATGTAATAACACCGGAACATTATAAATCGAAACATAAATTTAAATGGAATAAACTTTATGCCGTGTCCCTTGGAAGATTCGTGCAAAGTTATGTAGTCTCCATAAACTAAAAGTTTACTCGAGCAAATGTTCGTAATGGCAAATTCCGAGGAACGTTTTTGCCGTGTAGAAACACCTCGTCGACAGGATTAACTTCTTATCGGCATTAGTTTTAGTAATAAACTTGCCTCTTGTACTTCCGCATATTTTATCTTGTCTCGAGAAATACTCCAGCAATTACACCATCCCTAAATCTAGAGCTCTTCCATTTCGTTTATTTTTTCATTCGAATGGAGAAGCATCTTCGAACGTACTAACGATGATAATGTTAAATCTGTTCAAGTAAATTCGACAAGAGCTTTCTTTGCATCTTAAAACTTTCAACAATTTGTATCTAATTTGTGTCTAATTTGGACTTCGATGACAGAAAATTGGATTGCTTTTATATATCGGAGTAGCATAAACGTATGATTCCGGGATGATTGGCCACTATCAATAAATCCTCGGTGATTTGGTAACTGCATTCGATTCGCACTGCATTCAGGCCACATTTTGTTCCAATTTCCATAAAGCTATCCTGAGATTCAATTAATTTGTCAAAAATTGACAAATAACTGAACCCCGAAGCGACCGACACAGGGATCAGTCCGAGTCCAGATCGCATTGCGGATCCCGGAAAAACCGGGCACTTGAAATGGAATAAAACTCATTCCGGATTCGAACTGTGGGTTACAACAAACCCGTAAATCTTCTGCTAAATCATCCACAGGAAATCAATTCAGTCTATTACTGAAGGACGATAGCGCGTTGGATGGTCAAAATGCAAGGGTCAAGTCTACTATGCGGGATTATTGGAGAATATTACAGGGTTGGCATCGGCCGCTATACATGTATAGGACGGGTGGTTTATCTGCTAGATACGAGTGCGACAGCCCTGATAGTGTATACATATTCAAGCTCCTAGAAAAGACTACATACTATCACGAGTTGTTGGTTTCATCTCGCTGGTATGTTGCTAACAAAATCCTATCCAGAGATAAAAATGAAATTTAATTAAACTGGGAAACGTTCCTGTTGAATTGCTTCGAACAATGCTTGCAGTAAATTCTCAGTTGCACACCGGTTCAATTGAAAACTCTATCTCTGACCCTATCGATGCTAAACTTACCGTACCTTATGACTTTCCATAGAATTTTTACCAAAGGCGATTCTTGCAATTTTCTTGAGCTCCAATCTCACCATTAAATCCCAATTTCTTTTGATATCAAAAATTAATTGTTGTTTTTGTGGCATCTTACGCAGCAATAAAGAAGCTGCAATGGAAACCTGATCGATATTTAGTGGCGTTAAAAGGTGATAAATCAAACGAAACTGCTTCCTGTGATGAAGTTCAAATTTACCAGTTCCGATGCATGAAACGAAGCAGGACTTCATCATTTTATTTTTGTAAACACAGTTCCCCAGGTAAATCATAAAAAAAAATTGATGGAGAATCAATTCAAAAATCGACTCGATAGCCGTGAGCAAAAAAATATGCACCTTTTTCAACAGATAGATGTATGCAGGTATACTGATTCATATGCCACTACAAAGAGCTTATCATTGGCACAGCTTCTTGGCACACGGCAAACATATCGATGATGTGCAGGACGGTAGTATGCCTTGAAGAAATTTGCATTAAATTGTCGGAAAAATCAACAGGTATAAAGTGGATTGGGAAATTCGTACCTTTGCCAAGGATGCGCTTTCGATTGAAAATTGCATGAAAGTTGATTTCGTCAATCGGTTGTGTCGCTCGTGCCAGAAGAACTTCATTATTTAAAATTTAATGGCATGACATTCAATTTTAAACGTGTTGAACATTTGCCTTAAGCGTCCAGATAGAGAGTAGATAGAGCGAGGAGGAAATTAAATATTTTTGTCTTTTGAACGAAATTTATAACGAAGAAAACGTTTTACGTGTCCGTTTTAGATTTTTGATAATTACTCTTCCTAATTAATTCGACTTAAAAATTTAGTTTTAAAGAACTCTTATGGGAGACTCGATTTCGTTGATATAAATATTTACAAGGTTTTACCTCTGTAAGGTGTTTCAAATCAATTCTACAAATATAACACGCCTTTCAAGGATTACCCGCCACATTTCACAATCCTGACTCCGGCATAATATTTCCAGCTAAGCACTGGTACAGTAGTGGACGTGGTACAGTAGTGGATTTTAATTGATAATAAATGAAATTCTTAATAAATCTAGAACGAATACCGCCACAACTTCGGACTTCTGATTTCAGTACTGAATACATGGGAATGAAACATGGATTTTCAAATAAGATTTTATATTTTTCTAGATTGGATCAATATTTGCAACCTAGTTCTGAAGCTGTTCTGTATTTCAGTACCAAATTAAACTTATAAAGGTCTAGAAATTTAGGTCGTTTCTCAATTCCTTGCTAAGTCTACGTCTACGTCTATGTTGACGTCACAGCATAGCATTGCTATTATAGCAGTTTAGAGAAAGCTCGAAATGGATCAGCTGATGCTTATTTGACATTGTAAAAATCAAAAATTAGAATTTTTTACGTTTCCTTAAGCTTGTATTATACTTTTGGACCAAGTGGTCATTACAGTGTATATACAAGCTTTCGATTGACTGATAGCCAAGACACAAACCAACCGAAATCTAGACAAGCTCTTGCTAAGTCTGACGTCATAATTGCGTCATAACTGCTATAACTAGACGTAGACGTAGACTTAGCAAGGAATTGAGAAACGACCTCAGTATGTATTGTCAAAACACAGAATAGAATCAGGTCCAAATTAAAGCCGGTCGAAGTCCTAAACGCTGTCTAAACTTGATCCTCCCTTCCAATAGATACCGAAGTGCACAATAAAAACCAAAATAGACAATAAAACAATAAATAACTAAATTTTTCAAGAACTTCTGTATGGAAGCCATTGAAAGAATTTTGAAGAAACTCGACCATTAATGATTTTAGGCAAACGTACTAAATTATTTCAACTTCCTATTGATGCATAACAAACATTTATCTTTGTGCTTTACTCAAGAGAGATAGTAGTCAGAAGATAGTAACATTTTCATTGCAATTTCAATTTACGAAATTATGGGAAATTCATCAAAAGTTGGGTTAAACCTCATGGCAATAAAAAATAACAGTATTGTATAAATAAATTTTCGAATTCCTAAAGTCAGTACTGAATCGGCAGGTGGTATGCAATTCATATTAAGCAATTTGCCGTAGAATGCTTAGCTTTGTGTCAAAATAAGAGATGTATGTAGTTCATATGTGTATATCCTTAAAAAACGGACCTATCCTGAAAATCTACCAAATAGTTCGGTTGAGAGCTTATCCATTATTAATAATAGATGGCGAGCAATCACATAAACAATCATCTTATCTTCAGTATAGGTGGAGTATCGACATTCGATGTTAAATCACTTCATGAAAACAGAATTCAATCAGTATTCAAAATGTATCGCTGAAGCTGTGCATATTTTACTATTGAAAGGCAAAAACAGTTTTACTCGTAATCCGCTGGAATACTGATATTTTATGTGGAAGGTCAATGAAGCCCCTAACTTACAATGCGTTTGAACAGAACGTGAACAGATGAAATTTTTGTACTCAACTGAAAACAAAGTAGTGCAGTCAGGATAGGCGGCCAACCAATCAAATGATAGGTGATTATGTGACCTCTGTTGGGTCTGTGTGAAATCACGATACCAACCACAAGCATTTTTTTTTATATACGTACCTAATTTCAATACTGAAATATTTTGATCCTCTGCTCATAGTCATCCTAAAAAAAATATTCCTTAATTAATCTTATTGCTTGCTTTTTTCCATCCTGTTTAAATTATAAACCTGCATATTTAACACTTTGATAAGCAAACAACTGGCAAAAGCCCTCAATTATTATAACTCACATATTTAGGAGACACAGTGACGACAGTAGTAATTTAAAAAAAAAAACAGAAAGCTAAAATTTCATATGACATGATTATTTTATTGAGAGGTACACAAGCGAAATGTGACATTTGCATATGAAGAAATAAAATCGCCTTTTCGCAAAGCATATTCACAAAAAGGGGCTGTAAAATAATTTTGACGAATGACAAAAACGCTTGAATTTCCACGAAAAAGGGTGATATACTCCCTCGAATTGGTATATAGGCCGTAAGGAATTAGGGTGAAACATCAAACATCAAATACACACATTTCACGATTCGAATTTCGTTCTCCATAGTGCAGAATAATATCGTAAAATTTCGAAAATGATTGGCTTCTGCGATATTAATATGTTCTTGCGGCTATAAAACGTCTAGCTTTATTGTGGGGGATGAAAATATGTGCTGAAGTGTAATTTGCATTCCAATATTATGGACTTTGCTGGCGAATAGCGTTATTTTCATTTTTTTGAAAAGAGATGGATTTACTTTTATTTTTCGAATAATAGGACACTGAAATTAACAAAAAAAAATGTAATCTTAACTTATGTATGTTAAAACTTGTATGTACTACTTTATAGTATTTTTTGAGAAGAAATACACTGTACAATTATATTCTTAACGATATGTTATGGCCGAAAACCTCATTGATGTCTCAAACCGATTGATGTCCGTCTGTCCGTCCGATAACTCGAAGACTCACTGACCTATAAAGTTGAAATCTTATCACCACAATTGTTCAAAAAAACAAGAGGGTCATAAGTATTTAATGGGCGATATCATTTTATTTTTTGGGTACCTTCCAGCCGAGAGTCATTAAAAAACGTACCCAATTGTAAATGCATAATAATAATAATAATTGTAAATGCGTGCATATTACAAAATCCTCTATAACCAATATAAGATTAAATTGTACAGGATGAGGCTAAAAATGGCTTTTTTAAACGATTTTTTTAGAGTGAAATGAAGATACAATACTCTGTATATAACATACGTTTGTTAAGGTATCTTTCATGAATATTTCAAAAACAATTTGGTGAAAAAATAATTATTAAGGTCGTTTCCCAATACCTTGCTTCGTCTACGTCTATGCATTGCTATTATAACAGTTTAGAAAAAGCTCGGCTAAACCGTCAAAATAGATCAGCAGATGCTTATTTGACACTTCAAAAATCAAAAATTAAATTAATTCCATAGAAAAATTTGAATTTTTTACGTTTGCTTAGATTGACTAGATAGTCAAGACACGAACCGAAAATTAATTTAAACACAGCTTTGCTACGTCTGACGGCATAACTGTTATAACTAAACGTAGACGTAGACGAAGCAAGGGAACTGGGAAAAGACCTTAGAAGTACATATGTACTTTTATAACACATCATTTTTGGTAATTTTTTGTTTTCGAAATTCTAAACGTATATGACCCCTTAACTCCTTTAGGAAGCTCCCATACAAAAGTCCGACGACGGTAAAAATTGTGCTAAATTATAAAAAAAACTATAAAATTTTTAAAAATATTAATTTAATCGCGTTCTCGTTGATAAAATTATGTACCATTTCTTATTTTTTATGGTGTCACAATGAACCAACCGAATGGTCTAAGTGAGCCGATCCATGGTTTGGATAGCTGCCACCTAACCTAACCTATTTTTTATGGCAAGCATATAGAACTAAATATAATTCGTGAAGTGATCGAACCAAAGCGGTCAAACTTATCAAATGTTCAAATACTTCTTTAAAGCTATCTAGTGGCAATTTGCAGGCTTTGATTGATTCTTATGTATTTTTAACGCTCGTTTCAATGGAACACTATCGTATCCTCCATCTCTTACCATTTAGATGCTATTTTAACGAACGGAAGTTTTACTGTTCCCAAGAAATTCTAACAATCTGCGAGCATACTTACAGCATACAAAATACTTTACGTTGTCAAAATCCTTTTTTTGTGCTTAGAACAAACCAAATTAGTATTTAAAAAAAATAGAATAGGAAACATTAGACACCATTTTAATATTTAGGGCCGGGTGTAGTTCTGTAGGAGTGTTGGTACTATACGTAGGTCTTGAAAACATTGCTTCTGCGAGGTCGTGGGTTCAATTCCCACTCAACACAAAAATTATTTGTAAACATTTTTCTGTTGCTATTGGCTTTGAAATATTAATATAAATAGTGTGGAATGTTCGGTATAGGTACTTACAAAAAAAATTTTGAAATCTATAAAATGCAATTATCCTAAAACTGTTTAGGAAGCTGTCATCTCATAGTGCGATATGTTCCTTCCTAATTCTATAATATTATAATATATGTATTGTATAAAACATAACCCTACCTACGAGTACCACATCACCGACTTCAATTACAAACATACTTAATATATTTAACCTATTTGAGAGCGTAGTATGTATAACTCAACAATTGTGTTAACGGCAAATTAGGTATGAGGTAAACACTCATATAACCTGAATTTCGGTTTTTCCTACCTGGCAGAATTCCAACTTTCACCGAATCCGCAGCATATGTACCGTGTGTATGACTACGTAACGTTAACATACTTTCACCGCATTATGAAGTACCTCCAACGTATCCCGACATTGAGTAAACACCCAACTCCCTTTCTATTTTCAAAGTGTATTTGATGTTTGTGCCCTATCAACTTTATATTGAGTTTTACGCCCACTCAATTAACCGCACTTCAACTACTTTGTTCACAAGTTGGACTTTTTCTTCTGCATTACCGCTCCACCCCTTCCTCCCTTCGTGCTGACTCCTCCACAGTATTTTATTTTAAGTGCTCCTTGTGATTTACATTTTCATACTTCAAGTATCGATTACGACCTGATGATAGGTAAATCGTAAATTATAGATGGCGTTGTAAACGGGCATCTTGACGGTATTTTACGAGTTTTGGAAATTAGTTAGGGCGATGTTGAGGAGCGAGAGGCGGAGATACCTTTTTGAGAAAACAAGTAGAGCTCAAGGATGCTTGTTGCGAGTGAGTCGATTAATTGAAATTAATTGGGTTGCTTTTCACAATTTCTAAATTGTTGAGAATTGAAAGCATTGGTGGCGCTAACTCTTTGTTAGTTAGATGGCCTAGCTCGTCGACAACCGCTGAAAGTTGAAAACATGCTTTGACATTTATCTGTCGGCACGAGTAAGTATTCCACGATCTTGAGGAGTATAGTGTTCTATGGCTTGTCTATGTGTACTCTGCATTTGTTTACTTCATAAATATCAAAACAAAACTGACAATTGCCGCCATTTTCAAAAGTTCTAGCATCTTCCAATAGGGTGTCAGGGTCAGTTACCTTAAGAAATAAAAAAAGAACAGTTGCTATTCACTTGATAGCAAACCCCATGTATCATCTCCTCTTCAATTACCTCTATTGTGCACTACTACCTGGCCTGTGCCAATCTGATTTATTTTTACTTTCGTCTCTTAGTATGGTACATACCAAATTTAAGCTTTCTACCATAAGCCGTTCTTGACGTAGGGAAATTACCCCTTTCATAAGGTATTTTAATAATTTCTGGTCGAGATCAATACAAAATTATTCAAAAATTACTTGTTGTCAGACGCCGCTCGGTCACGTCTGCCTGGTTTAACTTATTAAAGTTAAATTTATTTTACTTATAGCAAATATACGAACCAAATTTCGGGAATATAATTATGTTATTAACCTGTCCGATAGTCTCGAGAATGTATATGCAAAATTTGGGAGGGAATGGTTCACAGGTGTAGATTTCCATTCGGACCAAGCGAAAAACTATTTTTAATTCTTATATATTAGACAATAAGGAAAATCATGTTCAGCATCGCAATAATATTAATTAATTGTTACCCAGAATTCCGGATGTACGCAAAATTCTGAAAATTCCTGCGATTCTCTGTATTTTCATGGCGAATATCATAGGAAATTGTTGTTTTTTCCCTCGAAAAGAACCCCCCCGAAGATTGTGGCATTATATCAAAACATTCTGTCTTCGGGGCGCTGTCATTGGTAGTCGAAAACCCGTAAAACTTCTTAATATCCGTTTCATCACGGATTGCTGCCCTTATCGCTTCCGTAGTGTTACGATGATGATGACTCCTTAGCATAATCGATTGAGAAATTTACTGACACCCGTTTTTCTTACAGCTCCTTAGCACCCCAAAATCCTTGGATCGTTTGCTTTTCGCGTCGCGTACAAAAACCCCGATTGTTAAAAGAAAAAAATAAATGGGAAATCGAATAATGCTAAGGACTTTCTACTGAGGATATAACTGAATTTTAATTTATTGCCAATATTTGCAGTGCATAAAAAACACTAAGAACGCGCCATAAAACATAAATCCATGGAATTTCGTCGCGTTTCGATGATATTAAAAGGCGCTGAGACGAAGTATCGGATTTCTTAGAAAAACTGGCAGTTAAGTGATTGCAATGTGATTTAAATGTTGACTTTTGCGCTTTAAAAATGCTACAAATTAAAGGAAGTTTTCGTTCTGGCGGTGAATTCTTATTACAAATTTCCTCGAAATTATGGAAAGTACTCTAACCGAAGTTTGTGACCAAGTTCTAACATTTCTTGGAAAAATACTTCGAATCCTTTCCGCAACTCTGTGCAATAATTGCGCCTTAATCGCAAGTAACACACAAAACTTTTCGCATAATCCGGACGGATAAATCTCATCGCTTAGCGTAGAAAATGTGTTCTTTTCGCCGGATCTTTTAATCACTACGAAGGATTTGCGCTATTTCTCTATGTGAAATTTCTTCAAGTGGTGCGCTTATCGCGAGGCATTGAAGCTTCTTTGATCTAATATTCAGTTTCTGAAAAGAGAATTTATTTAAGTTGGAAACCGACTTTCGTTAGTTTAACTCCTTTGATGCGGATTATGTCACATAGCTTCAAGCGAAATTATCACAAATTGTTCATCTTGTGACTGAAAGGACTTTTCTTTTCTGGAGTAACCGAGAGCAATTCGTAAATACACGGAGTTTTTAATGTTTACATGTGGTTTCGCTATAAAGTTAATGGCAACTGCTTGTTTGCTTGTTTTTTTATTTGTTAAGGCGGTATTTGCCTCAAGCTGACCAAAAAATAGGGCAATTTACATGATTTTTTTCATAGAAGATGTAAATAGAATGCTGGGAATTTTTTTTTTTCAAAATGATATCATGATGACCAGTTATATGGCGAGCGCAGTCATCACTTTCAAAAAAGATATCCATTTGGCGTAACCTGTACAAGTCGTAAATTATATCTAAAATGAAAAATCTAATTTTTTTTTAAATATGTACACACCTGTTGTTGGATCTTATACCTATAAACTCAATAAAACCTCAAACAAATAAAAAACGGAGGGCATACGAAGTTTTATTTTCGATTTTTCAGGGTTTTTTTTTAGCTTGAAGGTGTTAAAAAAAATAGAAACAATTTTGTTTCTACTATTTTGTTGGTATAAGCTCCAATGACTTTAGTTTACTTTAAACTAAAAGAAAAATTAAGTCGATAGCTTTTTGGGTTCAAGCTCTAAAACTTACGCCAGTTCGCAAGACGTAGTTTCGAGAAAAACACATTTAAAGTTTTCCTTTAGTACTTTTTGCCATTAGAAATCCATAAAGTAGGTGCCTAAATGATACGATAACTCACTTACGTATGTAGTTGATTTCGAAAAAACCGTACACATGTTTATCTACGAAAAAAATAATTAAAAAATTTTACAATTTTGGATTGAGTTAAAATCAAATACCCGCTTAAGTTAACTAAAAGGACCGAGGATAAATAAAAGATGAAAGTTTATTGAGCGGTTTTATTAAACTTTTCCTATTTAGTTGCGTAGAAAAGAACAAATATTTGAATACATTTTTGTTTAACGTACTATCAACATTGTCCAAAATCCTAATGGCCATACATTTATTTAATATTCAATGGAAATTGATATTGTTAAAGAAACATTAACACCATCAAAATTAATGTGAGAAGTATCCTTTGTAGTGAATATTTCTGGATAATGGTGCAAATAAATAACATAAGTATTTTTCCACTGTAAGCAAATACTGATCTCCGATTTAAGTTGAAGTTGAATAAGGAGTGCCCAAGTAGTTTGTAACTTATTAAGGACTTCCATTTGGTTGCTACTCGAATCGAAAAGATCTGTGTTCAACTTCATACCTGGAACTAGGTGGATCAACAAAATACATTTTACATTTTTCAATAACTTGCAGAAAGTACTGACTTGATTTCTGGCATATTGATGCCCTTACCTGGAATCATTTAAATTAGTATCTACAAAGTTTCAAATTTCTAGCTTGAAGAGTTGAAAGTTATCGCAAATATTGTTGAACTGTATCTTAAGGAGTTTTTGTATGAGAGCTAAAGGATTTTGCTGACTAGTAAATTTGAACTTTGTTTTCCCTCAAAACTAATTTGCACAAGACTCCGCATTTGTGGCAGAACGATTTCTTGTTATAGTTAAAATGTGTTCCATAAATACAATGGCCTCGTGTATACTGCAATCGTTAATACGTATTAAACTATTCTCGGTATTAATACGATTGCCGTTTATACCCCCTGAGCGTACTAAGTTAATCCACTTTGCTTTAAACGTCATATGTGAAGTTGACATGCAGGTGAAATGCCACATTTTAACAACCGTTTATAATACCTTGGATAAACTGTATGATTTCCCAAACTGTGCTTGACTATTGGGTGCAAATACCTGCTACAAATTGAAATAACCGCAGGGCACCATCTGTGAAACCGCTAAAATAGGGGAATGCCATTTCAACTGTGCTCGGTTTAATTTGGTCTAGTTTTAGTCCACATGCGGAACTGGACTAATGTAATACCACAAGTTTACACTGCTTCTTAATACGGATTTACTCTTAATACGGACGGACGAGGCCAGTGAAAATATTTTTAAAGCATATTTGTAGGGCAGCTACACAAAGGACTAATAGGATTCTCTTCAGGATCATACCTTTAGCTGGACCCATTGTTAAGTCAATATATAGAATATATTTCAGTACGGCGGACAGACGGATATTTTTTTTTTTTTTTTTGCTAGTCCTAAAACGCTAAGATACAAAGTTTCAGGGAAGCAATTTTTTTTTAATTTCAGGTCGGCAGAGTAAAGAAATTTTACTGATTAATGAACTTGAATTAGATTTTCCCTCAAAACAAATTTTTAAAAAATTTCAACTTCGTGGCTAGACGGTTTCTCGAGTTACTATGAGTTTCGTAAATTCAGTGAGGAAATTTTTACAGGAGGTATTGTCACCTCTTTTCTCCCTATTTCAATTTTTTTATTAATTTATCTGCAACTTTTGGAACCAATTTCTAACTACCGTAAGGAGTAGGTCGATTTTGTCTAGTAAACGAACTTAGCCTTACAATATCTAATCATCCATCATCCAAATTTTAACATCTTCAGTATCGTATATACGGAAAGGCAAATAGATGGACAGACTAACAGACGAAGAGACAAACAGACAAACAGATGGACAGACGTACAGACGAACAGACGGCCGGACAGCAAATTTTTAACCACAAATAAACAAAAAATTATAATTTTTATAACTTTATTTCGTCAGAGTCTCAGTTCTATACGTCACAACCTTCTGTGCAGGATTAAACTTATAATGACTCAAAGTGAGTCTGGAGTATAAAAACGGAAAGAATATAGGTATACGTATTTGACCCCCAAAAAAACACGTTTAGAACGTGAAGAAATTAAATTGAATTAATTAATCATTCTTTATCAAAACCTGGATACCGATTCCGAAATCAACTAAATAAAAATATTCTGCTCGGATTTAATATCCTCATTAAAGGACTTATCATTAATAAACTTTTAATAAACTTTTATTTTAATGACGAGACAGAGAATTTCGTATTGTCACAATACTGAACGAACTTTAATTTACAAAACTTTTCTATACCAACAATCATTAACGACAAGTTTGAAGGACATTTTCCAAGAAATAAAATACCTGCGAATCATTCCACGAAATCTCGATGGTTAATTCGATATATTATTGATTTTGGTATGGGTGGAAAAACTAATTAGAATTGAAGCAAAAAAGCAATAGTCTGTTCGCAACTTTATTATTTATTGACTATTGACAGGTTATTTTTTATGTTGGTGGCGAACATAAGACAAAATATAAAAGAAATAAAACTGATAGTCGGTACGACTATTTATCGTAGGTATTTATTGTTCTTGATATATCAATCAATATATTTTCCTTGAATAAACTTTTGTATGCCAGGTACCCGAAAAAGTAAGCTCCGTGTTCTTTGGCTAAGAAAAGTTTAGGTTGGATAAAACTTATATGTAAATATGTACTCCACAGATTTCATCTAGTGTATAAATTGGTTTACAGAAAAAGTGAAATTTGTTTTTAAACATCAAAAGAACGAAGGAAAAAAAATTTAAGTAAAAACGAAACAAATATAACTAAAAGCAAAAACGTTACAAGACAAATCTCACGGTGAAAACGCAATAAGTCCCGTTGAATTTTTTTCCATACATTGATTTTTGATATTGAAAAAGTCCTTGTTTCGTTCTTACGCTGAAGACAAATAAAACTGGTTTTTGCTGGCCTTAGCGTGGCACTGTCAGTGATTCTTTCTAAAAAATACGAATACTGCCTTATTAACATCAACTATAATACAAAACTTAAATGGGATGTAGGATTTAGTATTTCATTTTATGTACTTACGGTTTTTTCTGTAGGGCAATCTCAGTTCAAGGATATTTCTTCCTTCGAAGATTATGTGTATTAATTCCTTCTATATTCCACGTTCCATAACATCTGCATAGGTCAATCACACGAATATTTTGTTATTATGCCCCTCATAAGCTGAACTGTTGGACTATTGAGTTTCACCAAGGATGAAGATCCTTCCTCAAAAACTGCTAAGTACACATCGAATATCTGCATAAGGACCTGTGTACATGTTGTTCTTACCAGTCGTACAACGTTACATTAGTTTTTATAACGCTGTTATGTCCTCATCTGCTGCAGTTTACACTAGAACAAAGACTGGAATATGTTGCAATCTTATGATGTCGTCTTGCGTACTTATTTCCATCTACTCTGGCTAGCTTCAGTGCAATAAAATTAGCACAACCGGATCAAGTATACCACGTTTAATTTAACATGCTGTTCATGTTTTGCAATTAGCAGCTCTTGGGAATTTTCTGACTATGCAGGCACTATGCTAACTAAACTAAATTCTAGCAAAAATACTGAGATTTTGCAAATCCTTTCGGCAAAACGAAATTAAGTCGGAGGAAAATACTCTTGTTTCGCTAGTTTTGGAGAAATCTAATTGAATCTGGCCGACAATAAAAATTATGATGCTAATTGAAAGTCGTTCTGTGAATTTTATTTAATGAATGTGCAGAGCTGTTGCGTTCTGTACTCAATCTCTAAAACATTTTTAATTATAGTCGGCGTAAGCCATTTTAATCGGCACTCATAAGATTAATGCTAGCAAACATTTTCGGAAACATGTTCAAAAATATTTTGTTCGCTATTCGAAGGGTTGTTCAGTGGAAGCTGGATTGGAAGAGGGAGGAGACTGGGAAAGGGAGGGAGCATTAACTAATTACAAATTATACGCGCTGGACTAAAATGCAATTAGATAAAAGCTTGTCCGTCTAATTGCGGACCGTCAATGTGGTCGACTGTGTTCAGTGCACTCATAGATTTAAACTAATATTCGTCCTGGTTTAATCCTTCCGAATGAACGTGCACTATTCAGGCTGCATTCACGTTAGTCCGACCGACCTACTACCCGTTTATCAAATATGGAACAGCCCTGGACCCCGTCAACCCCCCGGGGAGATTTATGAACAAATGGTACATGAGTACGAGGATATTACCTTCGCTTTGGAGTAAAGATACCGCGCACAAAGGTAATAACGCACGCTTCTTGAATTTTAAGTATCATCATGCCGCCGTTGTTCCACGACCTCTGGGAACTTATTCGTGGATACGTACGAAAAAAAATTCTTCTCTCGAGATAAATTCGAAATTTATTTGGGCGAATAATTGCGAGGAGCCAAGCTAAATTCGGAAATTCGGGAATATACTTAGGTACTCAACATGTTTGTGATGTTTTTCGCTTTGTTCCAAGTCAGTCGATTTCAACTCCGTTTTCTTTATTTTTCCGGCAACTTTCTTTTTAAAAGTCGATTTGGCCAAGATTCGTGCATTCATTTTTCAGGATGCCGACTGGAACAGACAGAGGAGCAACTTCGTGGAAGTGAAGATTCACAAAATTGCTCCCTATACATAAATAGCAAAATAAGTAAAGTTAAAATGCAGTCCGGAGCTTCCGTTTTGTTTTGCTGGTGCATCCGTGAATTTCACCTTTCTTCTTGCATCACATGGTCACTACTTTGCGGAAAGTTCGTGGGAAATTTTCAGTGGCGGACAATCGAAGTCGAACATTGTCTGAAATACTTTTGTCGGAACCAATTTTCATAATGGTTGGCTTTAGGTCTGTAGTTGAAGTTGGTAACAAGGAAGGTGATTAACAATGAGGGATGGTTTCCAGGCAAAGTTTTATTCTATAGAATTCTAGATGAAATTACAATTGAGTATTTTATAAGTTCAATCCAACACAATACATTCAAAAAAAAGATCGGTCATTTAATTAAGGATTCCGATGAGATCTCCGCGGCGCCATGAACTTATCACTTGTGGCCTTATTTTTCGGGACAAAGTCCGGAAAGCGTTTACAGTCGAAATAGGACAGATGTGTTTAAGCTACTGGCATCCGAATAACTTTATACGATTAAAGGTCACAGTCCAGGACGAGGCCAAATTCAAACTACATATAGTACTGATTAGAAACATTTTTGTTAATAGACAGCTCTTTATCATAAACAACTTTTGACGTTCAGCAATGATTCTCCATACAAATAATCTAATTAGACCTAAAACATATGGCGAAATTCGTGAAAACGTATTATATAAGACCCCTAAGTGGAGTAAGTAGAGGTTGAATTTAAAAAAAATCTGAAATCGATTTTAAGTTGATTAGATAAAATGACCGTAAAACTACAAATCAAAGCGTTATCTTTTCAGATCGACTGATATGTCGAAATTCGTGAAAATGTATGCAATTCACTTATTTCTTGAGGGGTTAAAAGAAGCACTAAGATCAATTTTATGGTAGTATGTAATATAAAAAACTCGTGGAAGATAAAAGCAATTCGATATATCGATTGAACGGAAAATCTTGCAATTTAATTTGAAAGTTAATGAAGACATACTACAGAAATGATCCTGTGACGTATAGTCTAGTATATACATGTAGTAGTTGAATATTGGAAAAAATCTTTAAGTACATTTTTAGATAACTTCACTTACAGCAAAGTCTACGATATCTAAAATCATTTCAATATAAAATCATACCTAAAAAATAAAGCATAATTCGTGAAAATGAATATATGTAGAGGAATATCAAAACATCGTTTAGTTGAAGAACTGTAAAGCAAAATGAACTTAAGGGGGAACATTCAAGAAGAGCATTATTTTTATCAAAAATCTTTTTTTGCACACCTTAAAGCTTGTTTGTCTTTAGAGCATTGTGTGTAAATTTCATATTAAAATTCCAATAAATGTGAAAATTATAGGCAATTAACCGGAAGCGAGCGTCATTCAAACGCGATTATCTCGAAAAATACGGTCCCCAAAATCTTCGGAAAACGGCTTGACCAATTGCTCCCAAAATTTCACACGATACTTTTAAATAGGTTTCCTACTTCGCTACGTAGGTTTTTTTACCACCATTTCGACAACAATTTTTTTTTTTTCAAAAAAGCCTACGTAACGAAGAGCATCATACTTTACATTTTCCGAATCTTTTTGAAATTATTGTTTTGGATCAACCGACTACATGTAATCTTGGGAAGCGCAGACAGTGCGCGTGACGAACATTCTTTAGACAAACCATGACTGGTTGATATATAAATATTTATAAAACAAAAAATATTAGCGGACCTCGAAATATATATATTTTTTCGAATGAAGCCAACCTGGATAAAATCGTGCAACTAGTTTTGAGGTAAGAATTTTTAAAATTCACATATTTTTCTACTTTCTACTCGGATGTTCCCCCTTAATATCTCTGAATATCAAAGAAATATGACAAAATTCGTCAAAATATATGGACAAATTTTTGACGGAATTTCGCGTCCTTCAAATCTGATTTTTTTTTTTTTTTTGCAAACTACTTTTTTCTTAAAATTACATGTCTATACCTACTAAGTTTCAACTGTCTAGCAAAAGCCGTTCCGAATAGAAAAAACAACTAAACTTCCATACCATGGTACACATATAAAAAATCATAGTTCTTACAATATGGCCACTAGACTCCTACAAATACCTACTTTCAGTCTTTTTCTTTTTAATGGTTCTTAACATTTAAAAATCAAAATATGTAAGCAGATAATTTTCCTTGCAATCCTTCGCACCCTTCTACCTTTTAATGACTTGCCAATACAGACTTTACTCTTTTCTTTTCATTTTAAGACAATATGCGACTGGATCGAATGAAAGAAAATAAAAGTATTTATGTTAATTTTATTACTTAAAATCATTTTACTCCCTTCGCTATGATTTTATTCATTTGATTTGTAAAAGGACGAATACATTCAAATCTACGTGGTCGAGACAAAATCACGCCTGTTCATAAATTTAAATATCCTTCGTTATTTCAATTTATGCATTGTTTTATCAAAATTCAGAGTAGACATCCATAAATTATGCTTTTACCCGAAAAAGGACGTCGGTTCCACTATCGCTTCAAATTTTAATATCAACTCGAGTCCTGATTTCATTCTATTCGATGGTATAATATACTCGTATGTTGAAGTCCTGCCTATTATTTGGCAGGCAGTTAGGTATGTGGCGATAAATGACCGTTGAAATTCGTATCATGAAATTTAATTTTATCGTTTAAAATAATTTACAAATACACCGTAATATTGGATATAGTTCGCTGTGAAAGAGCATTACGCTATCGGGGAAAAAATACCCTGGATAGTAGTGAATTCCAACTGGAGTTCCCAATTACAGACCCTATGATACTTCTAATTAACTGCTAGCCTATTGGAAACAGCCAAAATCGTAAATGGTGTAATATTTCACTTGGACCGGTCATTTTGTCCGATAACATGTTTCAATTTCCCTCTTATGTGAAAACATTTTCGAATATGTTTCATATTGTTTCATATTATTTATTACGCCCTGTCCACTACTATGATAAGGGGAATGCTGTAAGGGAAAGTATAACTACAAAGTGCACATTTGCATTGTACCAATGATTTACGATTACTGTTGAAATTAGAAAAATTTATATTAAATTGATATGTAGATGTTTTGTTATTAATTACCACTCGATAACAACAAAACAGACGACTCGAATTTCATTATACATATGATTTGCACTAAAAGCCCATGGAAGTAAAAATCAATTTTGTGTGTCATATGGGTCGTTTCGGAGTGAACTGTTCAAAAAGAACTCTTCTTGAAGTGAGTGAGTGAAGTGAGTGAATTCACACCTTTTGGTGAGCTGCAGTTCCATTCGACACGTGACAAAACCACGATGAACGACGGTCGCGCGACCTTTTTTTTGATCATCAGAATCCCGGAACGAACAGTTTACTGGAACTAGTTCACTGAGCACGGTCCTTCAAGTGAGTGACTCGAAGTAAACTCCTTTAATAAAAGAAACTGCTTTGCCCATCTCTACTTCAGAGATATGAAGAATTGTGAAAACGTATTCAAGCCCATTACATCCACTGGGTGGTTAAATTTCGAAAAATGTTGAACTGGTTTTGATGCCATTACATTAAATACTCGTAGAAGAATTAACAAATTTTTTATATCATCAGACTTAAGGAAATGGCGAAAATTGTGAAAACCTATAAAACTCGATATCTCATCAAATCTAGAAAATATGTAGGAATTTGTGAAAATATAGGCAATCCCTTAACACATCCTTTGGGTTGGATATCAGAAAATGCTTAAATGGATTTGTAACCTATTATATAAGCTGTCGAAAGTAATTTAACAATGATTTTTCCAACAAAAAAAACTAAGAGATATGACAAAAATTGTGAAAACGTATGCAACTCACACTTGAGGGTTGAGTTTCCAAAAATCTTGAAAGGTAAAACTTATTTGATGACTTATTACTCCTAAAAGATATGACGGATTTCGTGAAAAATATTGTCAACCTTTTTATGCCCACTTAGGAGTTGGAAAGGAATAATAATTTAAAAAAGTTCTATTCTACATATTACAAAATAAATGCGCTGAAATGAAAGGTTATTCGATAACTAATCAGACTTGAGAAATATGTCTGGATTCGTGAAAATATATACGCTCCCTTAAAGGTCAAGTTTCAAAAATCATTTATATGAAGAATTCGTAGAAAAAAATAATAACTAAACAATTCAAAAGACCTAAGAGATATGACGAAATTCGTGAAAATATATTCACCCTATTTGAACTGAAAATTTTTCCATTTGTCGACTTCACAAGCCGAATAAAATTAGTGCAATTGGTACGTGACATATCGTAGTTTATAATTTTTTACAGACAATCAATAAGTTTCATTTATTTGATATTAACCGCTTACGAAAAATGACTTTAGAAGTGTTGTGGACAAATAGGAATATAAAGGAACCGTGCAAACTTTTTTAAAACTGGTTATTTATGCGTGCGGTTTGTAAGTTACAGAAATTCGAAACCATTTCATTTAAGTAAAAGTTCAAGGACCAAAGTTAATTTCCTGCAAAACAATCATTTTCATTTCGTGTTCCTTCCGAAAAACCATTTCCAGAAACTATGGTAATTCTGTTGAGTAGTTTCTTGTTTATTTCTTCATGAGAAAATATATGGGGTAGAGTCTTGCATAAAGAATTGAACATTTTGCAGCTTAATGCATTTTGATTGTTGTTATTTTCGAAAAGCCAACGAGTAGTGGCTTTCTCCACGAAACATAAATTAAACGTAAGCTTTAAACATTTTATCCCACCCTCTTTCCGCCACCCCCGTTGCAACCATTCTATGTGCATTTTAGCATACCTTTGCTGTTTCGGTTACGATTTATGTGGAAATTTCGGTGGGTATCTTAAGGTACCGAAAACTGTGTACGTGTTCTAGAACATGAATTTGTTCGGAAAATTAGGTAGGCATCGAAGAAAAGTTTATTCTATTTTGAAAGGGGTGAAGGATTCTTCTTCAGATTTTTTAAATTACTTATACGAACTTTTAACGTAGTCCTTAATCACTCAATTCTCCTTACGTAACAATTTCAAGGCTCTTTGCTTTGAAGAAACCGTTTAATTAAATTTCATTGCAAATCTGTAGTCGCCGAGTTTTTCTTTGACTTTTCCTCCATTCATTAGGGTCTGATTGAAACTATGATAGTTTTTCTTATAAGCACAAAGAAATTCATTAGTTACTTGGGAATTAAGTACAAAGTCATTTAACTCCAACATTACGGAAACATTAACTCAATTAGTTCGAGAATTCCCGTACAAACACCTGAAAACATTTCACAAATCGGTAATATTCCACATTGAAAGGAGCAAAATTCCTCGCGTACAACGTGCCCTCTACTTTGGGAAATTGTTGAAAGAATTTCTAAAGCACATGTAAACACGATTTTGTCATACTGAACTCCTATATATCACCAAAGAGTTTTGCAATCTGCTAATTAAGTGAATTCCGTACTGCAGAGTGCTAAAGAAATTAAAAGTTTCGTCTAAGGAATAAATTTCCAGGATACACTTGGGACTTGTTTTTAATTGGCTTCTGTAAACCTTCATGGTTGCTACAAGCGACGCTTCCTCCATCCTCCGAATTATACTGCGGCGGTACTGACGAACGAAGCTTATGGTTTGCTTGCATTCATTGCATTTTAGGTATCAAGCTTCGAAATTGTCTTGAGAAAGTCAAAGTACAACTATTTGGGAAGAGAAATTGTGATTTAGTAGGTGGCATCCAAATTTCGATAGCGAAATTAATCTCTTAAACTTCTTAAGAAGAAATTGCATATGTCTAATAAGTAGAAGTTTTTTTCGATAGTGAATAGGAATACCTAGAAAGGGTTGAAATACTTCTATGAATACAGAAGCTGCGAAATTCCTTAGTTTACTCAGTAAACAATGTAAAGTTATTTGCAATACCTGCTAGTTTTAAATGCACTCCCAATCAAAGAGTATTGTTACAAACTAAAAGTATTAATTTCTGTTAAAACTATTGTTCATCTTGTTAATGATGAAATTTATTGATTTCTGTTTAGCTAGTGATAGTTTTAGTTTGCATTAAGCCTCGTTTTCACGGTGATAGTTTTTAACGATAGTACTTTTGCGAGAGCATAGCACGATAGTGTGAGGATATGATAGTGTGATAGTCTGCATTATACACGGTGCGATAGTGCTACAGTGAAGTTAATTAATAGTTACACTGTTTGTCAAACGTTGCGGTATCATTATGGAGTAGCTGTTGCAGCTGGAGTCACTGATGATGCTGTTAAATAAATACATAAAATAAAATACAAAGCGTGGTAGTAGTCTGTATTTTAGTCGACTTAGACAGAAACTAAAAACAATTACCATCCAATGAAGGTCCCCACGTTAAATATTTACTATTTCCGAGTTTGTTTCACTACAACTCAAACAATAAATAAATAGTACACAATTAAAAAAATTTATTAAAAATTTTTGAAATAAATTTCTAATAAATTTTTTAAAATAAATTTCTAATAACTTTTTTTAATTGCGTTAAAAAACTTTCGGTATTTATTAAAAAAATAGTCATAAATTTGTGGTTTAGCGTACAATTAAAGTTGTAGTGCTTTTATAAGACCGACTTCCTCTATCAATTTTTCGATTAGTTCGGAATACCTCGAATTCGATGTACCTTGTCGAATTCTTCGACCATTGGTAAAAAAATCCGGTCTTAGGTTTGCTGTGTAGTACTCCAAGCTAATGTCTATCTTTTCTGCTGGCAGAGGTTCTACTCTTCTATTTAATGAAGTAGTGATCAATTTAAATTCGTTTATATTTTAACTAATAACTTACATAATGTTCTTGTTCTTTGCTTGTTCTCTTCGAAGATTCTTGGGGCACCTTTTAAGTAATTCTACCAATTCAAACTCATTGCACATATTTTAATGGTTTATGAAAATTTCCAATGACATTTATGTTTCTAGAATAAACGCGGCTCCAATGTAACTTTGCCCCCAATATTATTTAATTTTTTAATTTTTACAACTTCAAGTTAAAATATTTTCATTTAAAAAGACGCAAATTTCTGCTTTTACTTAGACGTCTGAGTCTTGAAGAAAGAAGGTCTTATCAGATATTGAATAAGTTTTAATTCCACAGACCCTGAAATTACTTTTCAGTATATCGGAAAGGTTTTTTCTCCGACGGGCTTTATATATTTTTACATTAATTTTAACATGAGAATATTAAAAGTTGCTTTTTTAAGCTGCGTTTCGACGTTAAACACATCACAAACTCTGCCTGAAAAATTTGAATATTGCACCAAAACTTTTGGCAGAATTTTTCTACAATCTAGATACATGTATATGTGTGTTACTTTTTTTTAAATATTTCCATTAAAAGTTTTGATTAATTCGAAAAACATATTTCGCTCCTGTGATCTAACAATAAATAAGCTTAGCACAAAACCTAAACCGAAGAATTGGGTACTTTTTCTACTTCAAAGTATTCCGGTGCGTACAACTGAAATTATTGGGATGTCGGATACATTATACGAAGCTTGTGTACATACTTACCTACTTTGCAAATAATTCAAAAATACCTAGCTAGAAACTTTTCCAAAGAAAAACTTTCAAAACTGGAGAAAAAATCTAAAAACCGAGCGATTTTTCAGCTCAAATTGTTCAATGAAATATTTTTTGCAAATATTCATATCGCAATTCTTTCCACATAACAAGGTCCTTTTCGCAACGTATCATGCTGATAAACCACAGGCCACAACTAAAAAATTACATACCGAAAGCTTAATGCGAATCATTCAAAAACGTTGTTCATAAATCTTCGTTATGTGCATCATTTCAAGTGGAAAATAGCGAAAAAAATTGCTTCAGTCTGACGGGGAAAAAAGCCGGAAGTTATTTTTTATCAAGTTAACTAGCGCCTTTCCTATGCGCTCCAAGCACCGATGAAAAGGATTAACTATGCCACCGTACATACGCGTACGCAGCTAGACGTGGATAAAATAATGGAATTTTTATATGACAGATAACCTGCTTTATACGCTGTACGAATGCCACAGAACAACAAATTTTTGAGCACATTTGTGTGGTTTTCCCACAGAATTATTATTTTTTTTTCGACTTCCTACACCACGAGAATACAAGGTTTGTAGATCTCATGCATTTGGTTATGTCACATCTGGTTGAATTAAAATTTAAAATATGTATCTGTAGTAGATATAAAAAAAACGCTGAAGAGAATGTAACCTCTAGACCTTATGTTAATGTGGAAAAAATATTCCAGCAAGTTTTGCATGCGAACAGATTGTCTTATACTGAAAGAAGCTGGAAATGTGCAACCAAAGTAGTCAATATTTAGCTTAGGGCATAAGATGGTTAATTCAAGGGCTCGAATTGTATCGAGTTAAGAGGAGTCGGTCGACTGAAAAGTGATAGGTACTGTTGTTTGCATTGCAACTGGGGCATCAGTGCTAACACGTGCTTGCTCGGTGATAACTTATTTGTTTAATGAAGAACAGTATTGTTACTAGCTTAGCATAACAACAGTGAGTCAACTATCAATTACTTCGATGCTCCAGATAGAGTCCCAGCTTTATACAAATACTAATCTCTAAGGTCTTCTCCTATATTCAACACACCATCGTGTGTACTCGAGATCTCAAATGTATAAGCGACGTTGGAACGTAAGACTTGACAACCACCAACCGTTTGTAGAGCCTGAACTTTAGTATAGCTACGCGAAGTATTGCCAAATGCAATAATTATTGATTTAAGTGACTTTAAACTGCCAGAGTAACAATAATAAGCGATAGTGATTTCTTTTATTAAGTGATCGAAATCGTTTTTACTTTACCCGTTGAAGTGGGAGGAAAACTAATGCGTTTGATTCGCTTGTCCTAAAGTTGATATCTCCTGAACGGAGATTAATTTGATGTGAAAAGTTTGAAACTTTGTGATTATCTTAAGGGATAATATGAGTCTAGAATTTAAATAGTGTTGATGAGAGTGGGGATGGATGAAAAACCTCTGTCTACCAACAGTCTAGGTGCAACTATATTTATTTTTTGGGGTAGAAGTCCGAAACGTGTTTAATGCTGAAATGCGGTGTAGGTTACCATATGATTGATAACCTAAAAAATAGCCACTAGGCTATTTGGAACGTTATTTTAAGTTTATTTGAATTACTAGAAGTAAAAGAAAACTTCTAATAGCATGTTTATTAATTATTATCCTTAAAGTGAATACCCTTAACGCCAGCTATGACTTGAAGGTATCATCAAACTGGGAAAAGTTTATGGAGGACAGTCATCTCATTTCAGAATATTTTCCTTTCTGGTAGTACGGACATGAACCTTAGGATATCATCGACACATTTCGAAACGCGAGATATTTCTGTTATATACGTGAAAAGGACATTCGGAAGAAATAACGTAATTTTTTGTGCTCGTTTCAAAAAGTTTGAGATGCTATAAACTACTCAGTGCTGCTCAAAATATTTTTGAAGTTAGACATAAATCTACATTTACCTTCTGTAAAAAATGAATTGAAAAATACATAAGGCAAATTAACAATTACTTTATTATTTTAGTAATGAAGTATTTTTCTCTTATATACCCTTATTACCCTCCCAGCTGAAATTACTAGTACAACAGATTTGCCTTTTTACTTGCAGTAACACAAATAAATTCTTACTTACTTTTGTATTTAATTATTACAGCTATTCTATAAAATATAAAATGTTGGTAGGGATTAGACGATAAAAAATTATTGTTTTTACAACAATAGTGCAGTATTTCTATTTCTTGGCCAATTTTGTTATTAATTAAAGTGATACTTTATTTGGGTACATTCTTTTTTAAAAGCTAATATAACTTAAAAAATAAGAATTAAAAAAAACTATCTTACAATATAACTAACTTATTTAGGCAGGTTGGAAACCACTCTACATTTTAATTAGTATGAAAATAAATACATAAGTCATACTTATGGGAAGTAATTTAAATTTTTAAGTTTTATTCTCAACTTTTAAAACTAATTCCTGAATAATCTTGACTCTTGAGCCTAAAAATTTCTTAGCTTTTTTTTAAAAAAAAAAACAAAATTTATAAAATATTCTTGAAGTTTGCAGTCTTTAGAATATTATCTGCAAATTTCATTTTAAAATTCCAATAATTGTGAAAGTTATGTGCAATCAACCGGAGTTGGCCCTTCGTAAATTCTCTATATAGAATGTCATTCAAACGCGATTATCTCGAAACATCATTTTCAATGGCGGATCCCAAAATCTTCGGAAAACGGCTGATCCGATTTCTTCGAAAATTTCACACATTATTTTTGGACAGGTTTTCTCTTTTTCTCTTTCTACTTTTTTTTTTATCAAGCCAGAAAGTCCGATAAATGAGGTTTAAAACTGAAAATAAAGTTAAATCGGCAGCCATTTTATAAATTATTTTTTTTTTTTCAAAACCCCCTTCATTCTTTACGCTGACCCTGACAGCAGCGCTGGTTGATATATATTTATAAAAAAAAAAAAATTATTAGCGTACCTTAATCTACTAATACTTTCGAATAAAACCAATCTGGATCAAATCGAGCAAATAGTTTTTGAGATAATAATTTCTTAAATTCACCTAATTTTTCAGCTTTCTACTCGAATAGGTCTCCTTAAAATAAATTTTAATAGTTCGCTGTACAGTTTTTTTATGGAATTTTGTATGGATATTACACGAAAGACACATCTAATTTTTTTCATAATAATTCTTTTAGCCGCCCCCATAAATATATTTACTTGCACAAAATTTCAAAATAGTAGCTTGAAACGTTTTAAAGGTGTTGACCAATATTCGTGAATACGTTCTTTAATGACTTTTGTATGTTTTTTGTACTTTTAACTTTAAACTAATTCGTAGTAATTTCGATATCGGCGCTAAACTATTTCCTGAATTCCGAAGGTTGGAATTTTTTTAGGACTTTTGTGTGCCAGCTATACTAAGAACTTCTTGAATTTTCTTTTTTGTCTTATTAAATAATACAACATATCTAGAATATTCTCCCAAAGTTTTAAATCGATCCGAGTAAAATTCTAAGAGATGGAACCTTCGGAAGTTCTGCCCGTCGGGCCACGTCAGCCTCATTTTAAAACTTTCATCGCGTTTTTCTCGAAACTCTATTTTTGAAGTCGGTGGACACGATTTCTCGAAAAGCTATGAACCGCACATTTCTTCAAAATAGCATTATCTAGTGCTTGAACGAAGTATTTTTTTTTTAATCTTTATTACAACTTATTTTACGAGGCAATACATGGTGAAAAATTTACCAAAAAATGGGATTTTTTGTTCACAGCTCCACAAAAAATT
Organism: Beris chalybata; assembly: GCA_949128065.1. Taxonomy (NCBI): domain Eukaryota; kingdom Metazoa; phylum Arthropoda; class Insecta; order Diptera; family Stratiomyidae; genus Beris; species Beris chalybata. Next base: position 14,483,968 of record OX421896.1, on the reverse strand, counting down.
CAAATTTCAAAAAAAATAAATTTCCGTCGTCCAAGCACGAGCTCTATGCATGTACTAACGAAAAATTTTTGATTTTTTAATTTTAGAGGAACCAGTCATGAGTTATCCTGTCCACGGCGAGAGCACTTTTTTTTGAGAGCTCAAGGGAAATGAGGTCCCAGCGGGTGAATTTCCAAAATTTTTAAACAGAAATTTTACAAAATAGTTACAAAATATGTATCTTTGATATACTAAATTTTTTAAATAAAATATTTCATTAGATATATTAAAAAGAAATTAGTGAAAACACCATTTTTTTTTTGGCCTGTGAAACCCACCTAACCCCTTAAAGCGTTCAGGACAATATTTGTGAACTCGTGTTTAAAGGATAAGTTTCCCCCTTAATGAAATTAGCCTAATAAATTTGACCAAATATCTGAATTTCAAGGGCTTTCTTGATTTATCGTGCATTCATAGAGACGAGTGTACATCAAACTAATATAACGACCATTGCAACCTTTAGGTGAAGATTAAACTTATAATACCTACTCCGTTTTATTTACAGTAAAAATATCATCCAACATGGTAACCCAGTTTGTTAATTCAGGATTCATGAGTCAAAGTAAAAATGTAAGAACACACATCTTAGCTATATAGTAAAACATTTTAGGTCTACTCTCTCCTTGACTTCGTCAGTTATTTTAAGATAAGTCAAACAAAGCCAAGACACCAACTAAAATTTGATTGGAACAGGAATCCCTATGCCTGATGTCATGAACTCTTATTACTAAACGAATACGAAGCAAACTATTCACATGAGGCCTTAGACAAGACAATTCTATTCATGCTATTCGCAATAACTTAAAATTAATGTCCGGAATGAATGCCAAATGTAGGATATATGTATATGAGTATCTATGGAGATATTAACTTCTCTTAGTAAGAATGTAAATTTCGGATATGGCATTAAGACATCCTTGAATAGACACACGTCTTCTAACGTAGGTATACCAAATCACTACTTACTAGTTTTCCATTTTATAGTACAGAGTGCCGCTGCTCTTAGGGGTGGTTCTAAATATAAACTCAAAATACCAATATAGCCAAGCCATCGAACAACTCTCCCTTTACGTAAGGTTGGGTCTTATTCATTCATAAAATTAAATTTAAATTCCTTAAAGCGAATAACCAGAGAGAAACTCAGTTGCATTACAAGCAAACCTAATCGAACCATTCAATTTGCCGACCAACCACAATAACCACTATCACAAAAAAAACCTTCCCGGTCAGTTCTACACCGAAATTCTTTGGGCTTTCATCGTTCTATTCGGATATATCAAGGACGAAAGTAGCTCTCTTTCATCGATTGATTGCATACCTAAAATTCGCCCTAACAATATCCTTTTTGAATGGAATATCGCCCGTTCGACCTACACATCAAACTCAAATTTAACTTGATGAGAAAATATCTCGGGGGTATATTTCTCTAACTTTATATAAATCTTGAGATTGAACAGTGGCCTTTATTGTCCTCTTGGCGATATTCTTAAAGCAATTCCTGACATTGTGCCCATGTTTGTTTGCTATATTTTGGCAAATAGAATTTTTTTTTTCTCTTGTAGACTATACTGCTGTAGCGGCAAGGTCAATTCAGAAGGATTTTGTTTGGGGTTGCTTGGTGCTAAGTCATGTTTGTTTGGGTTGTTTGATATTGTGTGTAAGGACGAGTGTGTTGATTATTGAGTGTGTAATATCGTAGGGGAATAATGGACAAATGTCAGGGTTGACGGTAAAAGAGTTGAACTTAAATTATAGCAAGTTTTGAAATAATGACAATGTTCAATAGCAACTTTACAAGTTACAGAAAAAAAATTCCGAACAAAAAAGTTTTACATTCTACATAAAATAGATATCCTATGCATAGAACGTAAATTTGAGAATATATTTCATTAAACCCCATCACTATGTTTTAAGTTCCGTATAATACCCACAGTGCTTTCACCGAATATCGATGGATTTTTTAACTTTCAATGAAAATAACTCGCATAGCCATATAGCGTTTAAAAGTCCTTTTTCCAGAACATTACTATCTATACTCAATCCAAAATCAGGACCAATTGGAATTATTGATTGCCACCACTAACGAAAATTGTCCACACCATGCGACATAATATAATTAATCTTCATTGGCAATAATCGTAAATGTAATTTTCATAGCAAACCAAAGGACACAACGTCTTTCCCTTTATCGCATGAATTTTGTGGGACAACCCCATTATTTCATCTACTGAATAAGAGGAGCACTAAGCGGATATGGTTTTATTGACTGGTCGATAACATAATCCTTTCCGATTGGATTACAGTCTGTGCAAGACCTTTGGCACCACTTATGCTCATCTAATGTTTACTAAGTATTTTAGTGATTCCAATTATCTCTGAGTTTTGTTTTTTTAATTTATTTAATTTAAGTTAATTAAATGTTAATGTCAGATTATTCAAAGTCAATTTGCCTGCTTTCGGCTAAATTTACTCAGTAATTAACAGCTCGTTGGGGCTTTGGGGTAGTTACATATATGTTAAGAGACACCTTAATTTTTTCCCGTACTATAAATTTTAGAAATTGAAATATGTGAGATTTTTGATTCTCTCTCAAAAAATAACCATAAGAAAATTTTTCGTGGATCTTATTTTGTGCATTCATACACCAAAACTCTGTTTCGCCGTAAACTTGATCATATCCAATTTGTCGAGTTCTAGAGAGCTACAATTTTTTTTAAGAACTTTTATATGGTACCTATTCCATGAAGTATGGAAAATTTGAAGAAATATTTGTTGTTTTCCGGCCTCAGTGGAGTGAAACCCCAACACGAAATCCCCGACTGTTGATTAATCGGTTTCCTTTGGGATATGACAATTGGAAAACCTTCACTGGATAGGCCAGTTAATAATACTGTGTTGGACTAGATCCGAAGGAGCTGTTTCGTCATCGGATGGCATAGACGCATCAGAGGGTGTATCATGCCTATACTATCCGAAACACCCTTACAGTTGGTGCTATTGTTTAGGAATATTCTATATAGGCGATGTTGAAACAAATTTCATTATCGCGAATTATATTAGAGCGAAAATTCTTGCCATCACATCGTTATACTAAAGGTAGGTGGCACTAAAGATCACCCAATATTTCAGCCAATTTGGTAGAATTTTTGGTTGTTCGCTAGGATATATGAAGTTCAACGCAATTTTATTTTTTCCCTAATTTTTATTAATGGAATTTTTTCATGGTAAGCTACAACAGTAGCAAATTTGAAGAAATGCTTGTTGTTTTCCGGCGTCAGCGGAAACTCATGTTTTTAAGGACAGCGATTAATCAACAGTCGGGGACTTCTTGTTGCGGTTTCACTCCAGGCTGCAGGGCTTGAATTTATTAAATAAACTAAAAATAATATAATGAACGCTTGTGTTGAATAAATTTTTTGCATTGATACGAAAACTTCATTATCATCTTATAATTCTGTTGTCTTCTAAAATCAGAATTTCTGTTATTATATTTTATCGTACCCCAAAGAAAAATTCAAATTCAATAATCCTTTAAGTAAGTAATTAGTAAGTAATTATTTTATTAATATTTGAACATAAGGCCGCTAGAATATTGGTGGAGCACTAATACAATATGTTGTTAGGCGTAGAAAGGCACAATAGGCACAATAAATAAGCGAAAAATAATGGTGAAAAACTTTTCACGAATTCCGCCATATTTCTTGAGGTTGATGGGTATCGAGTTGATTTTTACTTTTACAGGTTTCTTATACAAAAAGTTAATTTTATGATTTTTCATTTTGAAATTTTTATAGAAAGCCATTTTTCGAAAATTGATTGCCATTTCATTGCCATAAAGTACACAACTGTTTTTATCCTACGAATGCATGCATATGCACCTTGATATATGTACGAAACAAAATCATACCGTTCTCAATCATAATTTAAAATAATGTGTACAATCCTAATTATTATTATATTTTTATTTGAGCCACTTCTACCGACGACCTCCTTGAAAAGTAATAATGAAAATTATGACGTGTTGCCGCATTAAAGATTTTATGATAGTCAATCCGACGTAATGCGGTAAGCCATTATACGGGTTATGTACGATGTCGGTATTCCTACTTCCTCAAGTGTTTCCGACTTTCTGAGCAACGTTATAAAATCTTGATACGTGTAGCTACCTACTCGTATCTTGGGGTCTTTTTTGTTTATTCTGTAATGCTATTTACGAGGCAAAACGTTGCGTAAGTGAAACATAAAATTCATCGTAAACAGTCATGTTCTTATATTAATGCAGTTTGGTTCTTTAATAGGAGTAACTTTTTAAACAGTTATGTTTCCATAGTATGTAAGGACGGGCATGGTATTTTTTTAGATAAGACTTTAAGATGGAGAAGTCGTAAATGATACTTTAAAAGGATAAAGACCCTTAAGACTACTGTGCAATGAAAACAAAGTCAACAAAGAATTTTGAAAATTGGAAAAAGTAATTTTCTTTTCGAAGCAAAAAAGGTCACTTCTATCTTTTATCCTGAAAAGTTAAGAAGTGATGAAACGAACTGTGGATTATTTTTGATTACCTCTAATTATCTCTAAAGTAGTCTGAGTGGCTTAGTGGCTAGAGAGAGCACTTGCCTTCGGTACACCTGGTACTAGGTTCAAATCTGCTTGGCGACAAATAATTTTTGAGATTGGGATACGGTGCCGGACTGCTAGTTGAAAACGGGGTTATTAATAATCACGGACGAACGTGTGGCTGACCACTTCAGTGTTAGTGTTCCGTTGGTCTAGTAATGAAGTAACTCTTCAAGGCCTAGGCCCAATTTGAGTTGTTGTGCCACTGATTATCTATCTACACTTTGTGGCTAAAGAAGCATACCCATAATCTATCACAGTGAAACCATAGTAAAGTTAAAGACTGGCCACGGCCACTACTAATATTATTCAATCCCAAAAGTTGTTAAATGATTCCTAACTGAATTCCCGAATTGACATGTACTTCTGTTCGACAATTTCGCCCAAAATAAATAATTCAAACATCATAAAGTAATCATCCCTCCGAATCCAAGAACACCGGATCATTTCATTTTGTTGATTTAATAAGCCAATAAAAAAAAGTGTAGCACAATGTCAGCAACTTTTAAACCTTCCCGAGCGTATAGACTCGACTATCGTTGATAAGTATAACAACATTTACAAACAACACCTACGACTAGGCCCCAATTCGTTCTGAAAATTGCTACATCGAACGTGACTGGACAGTAAATAAAACACACGCTTAAGAAGGACATGTGCGAGAAAAGCTACTTACAATTTTCCGAGCTTTTCCTCTTATTGTAACATACAAAGATATTCGTAATTTTCATTGGAATATTACTTACATACATGCGCATCATTTCTCCATAGAAATGAATTTTGGATCAAGCGTTTCATCAAGACGAACACCAAAGATTGTCCTTTAATTTCAAATAGAAAAACCGTTAAATTCTTAAAGGTTATCATTCGAAGAGATAGAAGCGAATTAGAATTATTTTCAGTTCTAATAATTCATAAACAACAATTTCTCGGCATTATTTCACTCTGGCGGATATAAATTTCAACCTTTGTTTCTGTTCCTTTTGTTGTATGTTACATTTGGGAGCAATTTAATATTTTGCCTTGGTCATGTTACACCCATTCTAAATTTATTAATTTAGGACCAATTAGGGCGCCTGAAAAGGCGTATTTCTCGAATAATTTAATAACACGGTCGAAATTTTTGAAGGAGAAAAATTCAGCGTGCTTTTAAGCAACATGTTTCTTTCTAGGTGAGTTTGTATAAAGTTCGTAATTTTCTTAAAAGCTATAAAGGACAATGTTGTTCAAATGGTGGCAGTTTCTTTCGATTAAATTTTTTTTGGTGGCTGTAAGTTTTTATGTAGACTTCTTCCCTAAAGAGAAGACGGTATTACGGTGAAACTTTATTAATGACTACATCTGGTAAAAATGTTAGCGATGATTAGGTAAATATTCAAATATCACACAGTAAAATGTCACACAATAAACTTAATTAACTCCGAACAAGGAATGTAATCTTTAATGTAATTTGTGTAGATCTAAATACATATATTTTGAATGGTTCATATATTTTCTATTGGCCCAAACTCTAAATATTGATTTTAATATGCAAACATCATCAGTAGTAGTGATATCCTGGGTGTCGCAAAGAAGCTTAAGACTCACCATCACAGAGTCCAAAAACAAAACTTACAGGAAGCGGAAACCACTTATTGCATGCGAAATTAAAAGGAAATTGTAGTAGATACACTTATTAGCCAAAGCGTACAAATATCTGGTAGCAGTAAAACAGATGGAATCTTGACATGGATAACACCCTATGACCCATCCGAAGTCAAAGGAGACAGAAGGAATCCATTTCAAACTAACTGAATTCTATTCAGTAGCTCAAAGATTTTAGTATTACACTGGGTAGATGTCATGACATTTGCTGCAAGACAAAAGGACAAGTTAGAGATAATTTGATTCAATGTCTTCCATTTTGGTGCTACTCTCTAAGACGCTTACAGAAATCGGAAATGTAATGGGTTTTGAGTTTCGACAAACAGTTACTAATCAAGTTCTCTGCATTAAACTTTGAATGGACGGATATGCCAAAGGCTCACTATTACTATTAATCCAGTTTGAATTTAGAGAATGGCTTATCAGAAGACATGGAACTTGGATACCTCGGGAGTTAAGTCTGAGAAATCATTCTGTGTTTCAAATTTGAAGTGTGCTTAGATACTTTTGAAAACATGTAGACAATTTCCGAGAAAATGGATAGTTACATTTCATAAATTAATAGACTTAAATTTCACTGATTTCGATCTATATTCACCACGATGAGCTTTTGGTTCAGATCGTCTCAAAAGTGGAAGAAAGTAAATAGAAAAATCGCACAACTAACTACTTCGTTTAGCTTCCATACAAAAGTCCTTAAAAGCGTGCTTATCACGGTTTATCCTAAATGAACGAAATTAGGAAGTATTTACGTTCCTTGTGAATGTCGCTTAAAATACATAGATCCAGAGAAGAATCATTAGGTACACGACCAGAAAGAAATCTTGACGAGGAAGAGAGAGTCGATCATTTTTTTTAATTAAAGGAAGTAATAAATTTGATGTTAAATTAGTAATTTGTTCACCCCCCATACAAAGTTAAAATCTGATTTTCTTTACTCTAATTAATTCTGTAGTAAATTTGTATATACACACTCAAAGAAAAAATATGATTGTGGCAACCATATTTGGGGAGAACCTTACTATGATTGAGGTTATAGTTGCCACAACTATGTTACAACATGTAACATGTTTAGCTCAATCAAAATTATGGTTGTAGAAACCTAGGTGTGTGATTCACGCAACCTTATTTAATAATAAAATGGTTGGGTCAATCATAAAATTTATGTGACATGATTGCCTGAATCATAGTTCTGATTTCAGAACCTTGGTGTATGGTTCACGCAACCTTATCTAGTAATAACATGGTTGGGTCAATCATAAAATTTATGTGACATGATTGCCTGAATCAAAGTTCTGATTTCAGAACCTTGGTGTATGGTTCACGCAACCTTATCTAGTAATAACATGGTTGGGTCAATCATAAAATTTATGTGCCATGATTGCCTGAATCATAGTTCTGATTTCAGAACCTTATTGTATGATTCACGCAACCTTATCTAATAACAACATGGTTGGGTCAATCATAAATTTTATGTGACATGATTGCCTGCATGATTGCCTGAATTATAGTTCTGCTTTCAGAACCTTGGTGTATGATTCACGCAACCTTCTTTAATAATATAAAGGTTGGGTCAATCATAAGATACATGTGACACTTAAAAATAATTCACAAAGAAAACACTTTCGATCATAAATAAATGACTTGAACAACAATTAAACACTCTCGAACAAAGCACACATGAAATTGGAAGAAGCGAACTTACACCGCGAACGACACTTTTCGTACTGTGAGAGGTATGGTTGTGGGAACTATCTTATCAAATTATATGGTTCCACTGATCATAGAATAAGGTTGTCGTGATTATAATACACAATTACATCATGTAACGAGCATGATTGGTACAACCATATTAAATTTCAGTAGGGACATATGATTAATGCAACCATACTATGTTTTTACGAATTATGTGCTATGGCTAGTACCATCATAGCCATGATCACTGGAAACATGTCAGTTTTACTATGGTTAGAAGAACCTTAATATAGTCAATGCAACCTTGGAATAAACATAGTTTTTCTTTCAGATTATAAAAATAATTTAACAAATAAAAACCATTTCTGATTTAAATCGGGACCGTTAAAAATGGCAACTTTAGGCAAGTGGTCACGATAGGAAGGTGGTCACTTCTTCAGGTTCTACTGTACATACGTACTAAGTTTCAACATTGAGGCATATGCCGTTTCTGAAATATTAAAACCATGGCTTTATAGTGTTTCACACAGTTGAACGAAATAATGGTGGTTTAAACTTGCTGTATAATTACCTTGATACTTACCTTTTTCTAATTTTCCACTACAATTCTGTCTGATTACTAAAGATAACACCAATATTGTCCAATATTTGACTATTTTCCCTGCTGAATACTGGTCAGATGTGTAATAGTAAAACTTTTCTCTACTATAGACTATTTCGAAGGGAAAACAATTCGACACAAATTTTCGTCAATTTTTTAGTCAAATATTTGACAAAGTGACATACTTTGTAACACTATCTTTAGTCTTGTATGAAACATTCAACATAATTTGTTATAACTTGGAGCAGAACTTTGCAATGATTTTTATACAGTAATTACTTTATTATTTTAATAATAAAGTATTTTTACAATTTTAGTCAGGCAACGGCAGCACTTACTAAAAATTAATGTGTTGGAATATTTAAATCAATCATCAAACGAACTAAAAGGTGCATCATTTAGTTCTCAAAACTTATGTTTTTGATTAGATGATCTGAGTTATTGGTAATAATGTTTTGCATGTTGATTCATGTAGAACAAAATGCCAAAGCTTCTTTTTCAATTCAATTAAATTTATTTCCACAATATACATAGGTACTTAAAACTAGACATTGCTGGTAAATTGGTTGATTTCGTGGTCAGTTAGCAAACTTTACATCCATAGTTACATATGTAGCTACAAGCTGTTATAAATATTGATTCGAATAATTAGACCAGTAAGCTTATAAGGAAAAGGGAAACAAAAACACAAAAAGCGTCTTTCGTCAACTAACAATTAAAAGACAACTTTCGCTAATTGATAATTTTAGTAAGTGAATCTATCATTACTGCAGATAAGTAAAAAAGGGACAAATCGATTGTGCAATAATAGTGAAAATGTAATGTTACTGGCTACAATATAAGTCTGTACCAATGTAAATTTCAAAGTAAAATATGACTTCCATTATAATTCGCAGGCAGTACATGTCGGATGCTGTATATAGGCGAATTTAAAAGTTGAATTGGTATCGCTTCTCGGCCTTATGGCTAAGATCAAAGTGTAGTATCTGTTCTTATCAGCTTAACATCTGATAGATCCCCCATAGGGGGACAACAAATGTTAAACTGATTTTTGTAATCAGACGGAGTGCTAGGGGCTTGCTCCACCTCTGTCGCGGGTTGGCCCGGTATTGCAGTACCGCCGGGATCGGCCCAAATAAATTATTCCTAAAAAAAAATTTTGCTTGAACTTGAAAGCACTTCTCAGTCTCTTCTCTGAGGAAAGCGCTTGTTGTTTTGTTATGCCAGTAGCCAGTAATATTTAGTCTCGTATCGTATGTTTCATTCAACCTAATTTCTTATTAGTATCAGTCGCTTTGTTTTGGTAACTAACTTTTAAGTTTTAAACTATGAGCAAACAAACGAATGCGGTTTGCTAGGAGCTTCAACGCTCCAAGCAAACCGCATTCGCTTGTTGATTGTTTTGAACAAGGTAGTTAGGCAGTTTACGACTTTTTTCAATAGCCACTGACTGTGTAACTGAAATCTAAACTTTTTCGCTCGTTTTTAATGACTTGAAACATCTTATAGAGTCTATTGTCTTTGCTTCAATCTTGAAGTACCTTTGATCCTAACGACAAATACTCAGCTACGTGCACTTTTTATGGCTTGAGTACATTCTCAAATTGAATAGTTCCTATAAATCCATCTCATTCCACTGATGTGCAAAAGAAATACTATAGAAGATAGAAAATCGATTGCTTGAAATCATTGCATAAAATATCTTTCTTCTCTCTAGACATGAGGATGATTTCTAATGCGGTACTCCTACCCTTTCCTGTTGAATACAATCTGAATTCAGTGATTCATCCCCAGCCCCGGATCATCTCAAGAGTATTTTCTTAAAACATTGTTCAGGGACCTGAATGAAAAATGCTTGTGGCTGAATCCAATCGGAAACGATACATGAAAATCTCCCAAAGGAGTAAGAAAATATGTGGCGAATATCTTTTTAGCATTTTCTTTATTATTCACATACAGGGAATACGGTGTTCATTTCTATCTCTAGCCGTAGCTCGGGACACGAATGCTAGCAATTTTTTTTTTTTCCTGTCTTATAACAATTTTTACCACATGTCGAGTTGCCGTTACGTTAGTATACTCAAGATGCTTTCTACCCTACCGAAATTACTAAGAAAAAATAATAAATGATGGCAACTGAAATGATCCTTTCCTTAGTTGCAAATGCCGGCAATATTTATTCGAACGCAATTCCGTACTTCGTACAGGAGGATTACAGTAAGTGAAGGTGTTATGGAAACGATAATAAAATCGTTTGTACTGTGTGCGTTGAATGGCCCGAATGAAAATTTCTGGTTTTTTTGGCATATATTATTCAAATCGGAAGTGAAATAATGCATAACTAATGGCAAGACTATTGTAGAGATTCCACATAATAGACACAACTATATGGTAAACTAACCGGTATATTTTGTGATCCTTTGTATGGAAACTTCCTCAAGGGACGTATTGATTGATTTTACTTACTAACTTACCGAACTTATCTAAACTGAATCTTACAAAATGTAAGCTTTACAACTACCAACGCGTTCTCAAGTTGAATTGAGTTCAAACAACAAGCTCATAACTAAATGTAACTTATACTCGACGTGTAAATTTGTCTGAAAACCCCCCCACCCGAAATAATTTTTTTGCTGAAACCAATGCTATGACCTCCCAAAACATATAGAGCAAGCTTTCTAGTCTAAAAAAATTTCATTCAATCAAAAGCTTTGTTTAAAACTTCTTCAAAGAAAGTCAACGTTCATATCTTAAAACTTGGGAATTCAGTAATCGGGTCAATTTTAAATGATGAAGAAATCACTAAGGCATTTCAATTATTCACACGACAGGAATATAATACCTACCATAGCAATACTTTACTTGTATAACAGTTAAATATTTTAGAGGCTTCAATCTTCAAACTATTTTCGAAGTTACCCACTTGAGAAACACTGGATTATTTTCGGAGTTTTCGGAAAGTTTCGATATTATTCAAGCCACATCCTTATTGAGCCTTCGAAAAACTGAAATAAACTTATTTCTTAATTTCCCTTATAATGAAGGTCCTCGCTAAGTGTTAAGGATAATTTGCAGGTTTCCACTTACAATAAAAGTTGGTGTCTTCCTATATAAGATCCACATAGTTCGAGAAAAATAATTCTGTTGAAAAAATTTAACAGAGAAATTAGTTCGACTAAAAAAATGCTAGTTACTTATAATTCAGTTTATGTATTTGGAACTTTCTTTCAATAATTTCTTAACATATTAATTTTTAAAAAAAAATTTGCTAATAGTCTGGGCACAATTTATTTTTTTTTTTTTTTTGCCTGGCTGTGTAAGTCAGGTTACTAAAAACCGAACCCTGGTCCTAGGTATTCTTTAGGTTGTTACTCGCATAGTAACGTGCCGCACTAAAAATTAATTAAATTTCTGGGTTTCCCGGGCTTTAGGGAGTGTAAAGCGTTTTCATGAAAAGGTTGAAGCAATTCAGGGGTATGTGAGCTCTTAAACAAAATACAATTTTTTCCGATATTTATCTATCTCGTTAAACGTGATAGTGCGATAGTGTAGTCCGGATAGTGCATAAGCAGCTATCATACACTTCACACGATGATTACGATCACAACGGTATCTAACACGATAGCAACTATTGCAAAAACTATCACCGTGTAAGCGGGGCTTAAGGCCCTAACGGGGTACAAAGGGACCACCCATGGTTTTACGCATTTCGCTATATTCGATGATGGGATATCGAATTAAAGTTTACTCCCTCCATTGTCTATTTATTTTTCAGTATGCAGCCACAAGGTGGCGAAAACCATTTCCCTCAAGAATTCCGCCATATCTACTTCCTAGCATCGATGAGATATCGGATTGACTTCTACATTTACGGGCTCTTTCTAAAAACTCTAAAAATTACTTTTGTCAATATTTCGCCGTTTTTTGAAACGTAATGTATATTAGTATGTCTGTCACGTAAAAACAAAATAAAATAGTAAAGTTATGCAACAGACTACTGGCAGATCTATTGTTATTTTCTACTTTTGTTATCACCTAGAAAATTCTCTATGTAATAAAATTCCACCTAGGAATTTACATTGCATAATAAACACTAAAATGTTTCTACTTCAATTACAATTTACAAACATATTCTATTTGCAAAATCTTCAAAGGACGCCGTTATACTACAAAACTTTGAAACTTGAAGAAAGCATATTACTAGCAAGCGAGACTATGATGAAAGTTGAAAACATTAAAGTACATACTTGAAGCGATATCAATTTACATTACTAATAGCTTGTTCATGTTCAGTTTGGTCAAAGTTTTGTTCTACGAGGAAGAAAACGTCTAATTCTCATGAAATAATTAACTTGCTACAAGCGACTATAGCAAAGTTTGAAGAGCGTTGCAATTACGAACTATTCATATGATAAGTAGAAAGTCTCAAGTAGCTACATATATCCTGGCATAGTACAAAGTATAGTCGTGTACGTATAGCAGGCGTGCATGCATTCAATCTAAACTTGCATTCGAAATGCCTTCTCAAAGGAAAGTTACACACGAAGGAAGTGTACCGACAAGTTGAACTTCAATGGAATAATTTGAAATATCCTTCAAGTAGCTTCCTCAAATTACCCGCTATTTACAACCAATAAAAATTACTCCATCATTTCCCACAATGAAAATATAAAATGAAAGATCAATAAATCATTTATCAGCAGGACCTGACAAATTTTTTTTTTATTCACTATTTTCTACAAATGAAAAATAATGTATGCTTGCCTGCGCTCCACTCGTTTCCTTATTATGCGGGTAGTTTTCAAACGGGACAAGTGAAATAAAGTGAAACCTCATTTGTATCTGATAACATGAGAAATCGTTAAGGACCATGCATTTTTGTACCACTATCACGTCCTGTGAAAAATTGCCCCGATTTATATTCCTTTTTACTCGTACGTGTTGTAGAAAAAAAACTGAAGATGTACCGGCAAACGGACGAAAATAAAATCGCGATTAATCGTCAAAAAAAAAGCGAGATTTGTTTATTAACCGAATGGTTTGCCGGCGGTAAAAACGTCGTGGAATTAACAGGTAAGTAAGAGATTTGACTAAAGGAAGTAATTTCCGTGTATTCAATTTTTTATTGTTTGAAATTTCAGGTGGATATGGCTACGAGAAGAATAAGAATGCGGATTTAGTGTCGAGCTGAACTAAAAGATGGCACAGCAGAAGCTTCCCAGATATTTTCGTCGTGATGATTCTCTTCAGCAACCGAATATACCCCTGTGCAAATGTGGATATCATCTTTGTGGACTTTAAAACAGTCCGGATTTTATGTGGCTTGGGAAAATTTACCACAGTCGCGATAGACATGACTCTGATAAAACTTCTCTATATATATTTAAGTATTATTGAAATACATGAACTACGAGCTATGAAGTTGTAAAAAAAACTCTTGTATGGAGACTACACGAAGGACTTACTCAATTATTTTCCCATTCATTCACCTCCTAGCATAAAACGCATTTGTCAATATTCGTGAACAGAAGGCACCTATGTGAACTAGGGATGTTCGATTTCGATTCGATTAATCGACTAATCGATTAATTTTTAAAAAAAAATAGATTTTAGCAATCGATATGAGTGCTGTCGATTAATCGACATAATCGATTAGTTAACGTTAATTAATCGAACGAATTTCAACAGTTAAAAGATTCGATGCACGATAGATTTTCCTACATTAGTTAACAAAAAATTAGCTGATAGCACTGATCTGAATGTCAAGTTAACTGCAAATGTGTTAAATATTACGATACCTTCGAGTATCGTATTCGTACCATGTAGTATAATCCGGTTGCAATTCGCGAGGCGATCACTATATTAAATGGCGAAACAGTTGGAGTTCCACGTCTCCTCTTTTTTCGATGGAATCAGAACCTTCATCATCAAGGTAATGCTGCTGATC